>OX467082.1:21472503-22751170 GCA_950106755.1 Climacium dendroides | reverse complement strand
GTGTTATGTCGTGCTATCAATACAAATAGAAGGCACTAAGTGGCAGAATTTGCAAGCTTGGTGAATATCTGTCGAACTACTCTTTAATTCTACCTTCATGAGATTGGTATTAAAAATCGTGTAGAACCTAAAAATCCCTATTTGAGTATCAAACATAAAATAAATACGTTTGCATTTGCACGTGCCTATATAAATTGGATGTAAAAATATTGGTGTAATGTCATTTAGATAGGCAAAAAATCATTTGAAATTGGCAAAAATCCACCACAAATTAAAATATGGCAAAAGTCATACAAAAAATATGATTGGAATTGTATAGCATCAAGATTTAAGTCTAGGTGCAACTCAATAATGGCTTGAGGCGCCTTTGGTGGCTTTGATAAGTCTTCACATATTAATCATCATTCCTTCATATAAAAGATCAACTATTGAATTTGTTACTATTGTTTATGCAAGAGCATTAAGTGACTTTTATTTCTTACATGGTAACCTTGAACAATTGATATTGATTGAATATGGCACTCCATTTCACCATAGCTCATTGCCATTGCAATGGAAATGTGTTCATGGTATTGAAAAGTTGAATTGGCTTGCCAATTCATTGTACTTGAATTCAATAGAAAACGTTTAGATGGTTAAAAGAGATTTGTTTAAATGTCATAGTAGACCTAAGAGTAAGGTAGAAATAACACAAAAGATTCAATCCATATAAGATACAATATATTTAGAGCTTTTTGTACAGTCAAGTCCACTTCATTTACAAACTCTGGCCCACAGTCAAGTCCACTTCATTTACAAATTCTGGCCCGCAGTCAGTTTTCATTGAAAAGTTCAAGAACTTCAAAAAGCCATATCTTAACCAAAACAAACGGATTTTGAGACCACTAGTCGTGTTGAAATCCTAGTGAAGAATAGTTTACAGTCCATACAAATATATACATGTAACATACGTTATCATAGAATGTTTTTGATTCATTGAGCCTAGTACCTACCATCTAGTGCTCCCCCCCCCTTGCTAAAATGATAGCTTGAATTCAATAAGGCATGTTAGTTATCAAGTTTTGCAATTGCTCAAGAGAGACATCCTTCCAAACCACTTTGATGGTTTTGATCATCTCCTCTTTGTTTTTTTGTTTTTTTGTGGTGGCGTAGCAAATCTTTAACGATCTTCCACAAGCTTTCTATCAGGTTCAAGTCCGGGGAATTCGGAGGCCACTCTAGTTTCGGGATCCTGTGAGCTTGCCTCCAAAGCTCCAAAGCTTTACCACGATGCACAAGAGCTCCATCTTCTATAAGAATGAGTTGTTTCAACGATTCATGCATGAAATAAAATCCGCTTAGAATACCTTCGTAGACATGATTTACAAAATGAGCAACAATTCGCTCACCTTATGGCATGAAGACAAGTAGGGATTTATCAAATCCAGTGAAAGCACCCTAGACCATGATCGATGTTCTCCTTGATTTAAAAGTGGGCACCAAACATCGATCAACATACTTTTCATGCACTTTTCACCAAAACCCGGATGCGACAACTTTCTTTGCCCAACTTGAAAGAAGACTCATCAGTCTAGATGATGTTTTTCCAATCATCAGCATCCCAATGGTTAAACTTCCGAGCAAATGCCAACCTCCACTTCCTATGCACTAAACTTAAGTAGGATTTCCTTGGAGCAATGCGATTTCCAAAACCAAGACGCCGAATGTGCTTACGGATGGTGTTTCGGTGAACACCGAATGTTTTAGCAAGATTCGCCAATGTGAGGCGCCAATCAGACATGATGAGCCGTGTTAGGTCTCGAAGAGAACAATCAAAAAGTCTTGGTGGCTGCGGTTTTGGTTTATCCATAGTAACGCGCCTGAATGCCTTCCATTTCGTTAAGACTGTTGAAATAGTGGAATGGGGCATTCCCATTATGAGAGCAATGTGGCTGGATTTCATGCCACCCTCACACATTCTGACAATGAGAGCCCTCTCATGATCACTCAACGTCAATGTGTACATGGCAATCTGGAAAAATACGACATGGAAAATGTTTGATGTCGATGGAAATGCTTGGAATAATAACTCAAAATGCAGTAAAAAGCAAACCATAAAACCATCAAGAAGAAGCCAGCATAGACAAACCAACAATGGTTATTGGATAAGCATCCAACAAAACTCATGCACCCCAAAATTAAAAAATTAAAAATCAAAATGGAAATCGGAATTGAATTGGGAAGGACTTGTTGGGGGTGCAATTTGGATCCGAAATAGACAGAGCAAGCGGAAATGGACAAACAAGGATGAGCAACGGATCAGATGGGGCACGGATTAGCAGGGAAGAATTAAACCATAAGGTTTGGTCCACAAAGGTGGTCCAAGTCAATCTAGGCGAGTATAAGCCCCCCTCCAAATCGGCCCAATTCATGAAATTGTGGTGGAGAACGTGACGTGGATCACGAGCGACAAGAAAATGAAATGCGACGTGGTAAAATCAGGCGTGCAGGCGCAAAGGAGAGCAGAAACAATAGTGAACACAAGAATGGAAAATTGAGAGCCTGAGGAAAGACCAGTGGCCAGTGGGTCCATCGTGAAGAAAGTGTTGTTGCAACCAGTGTTTGGAGCACTAATGGAATGAGAATTTTTTAGTAGAGAATGGAAAATTGGAATGCGACGTGTTGATGCAGAAGAGGGACTTGACTAGGAGGGGTACCACGGCACGAAAGTAGGGACCCGGAGACCCACTGCTGCGCCAGCATGGGGGGCTAGAAGAGTAGATACAGTCGTCATCAAGGAGAATGGGGACGTCCAGAATTCGTAAATGAAGTGGACCTAACTGTACATTGATTTCCACTATGCTTTATAGAATAGAAGTAGTAATTGCAGTTGGAGGTGGTAAAATAAAATGGCAAATTTGTATAGTGTATAATTTTTAAAAATTTGATGTATAATTTCAAAATTTTATTATACAAATTTATTAGACCATGACACTAGATTTAATTTTTAAGCATACAAAAACATTCTAAGCATACAAAAATGTGTTTTTTCATCCATCAATTTTTTGAAGATTTTTGTATTGATTATTTAATATTTGTACAATCCTAAAGAATTTTCTTTGCAAATGCTCTATCATTCAATAGATACTACCAATATCAGACCAGTATTATCATTATAATTATTATTTGAGAGTCATGATTATATTCTTCTTCTAAATTGCATTTTGTAATACATCTTTATAGTTTGGGAAATTTAAACAACATTGTGGTCCTTTGGGAGGTAAATCACAATAGGTTGATTTTTTGCAAATTTCTTAGATACAAAACTTTTACATGTGAAGTAGTTCTTGAAGAGAATTTCTTTGTTCTTTACTTCAAACATCTCTAAACTGCATTTTTTCATAGATATATAGGTTGTATTTGGTCAAACACCATATGTAACTTTTAGCATAGTTTCTTGTCCCTCCATTCTTCAAAATACATTTTTTCCTTAATTGGCTATAGCGAGTGTGGCCCTAGAGCTATAGAAGAATTTTTTGTAAACTTCAAGATTTGGATTTAGTAGCTATGAACATTGCCATGAACTTTGCTACTAGGTACCTATTATTTTCATTTTTTCTTTCATCATAGTTCCATAAGAAGGCTAATAACAGTCACTCTTAAGTGTAATCTTGTATTTTAATATAATGTGCCATTGAATATTATGGTATCAAGTGGTTAGGGTCAACAAGCAACATTTCTAAAAACAATTGCTAGAATTTGTGGAAATGTTTGGATATTAAAATTGAAAATTGAATTTAAAAAATAGAGATTTTAATCAAATATATATGATTGAATGAATTTGCATTTTGATTGCTTTATCTATCTTTATAGATTAGATCTAGTCAATCAATGCTGTCACTTCTCATTGTTCCTTTTACTGTGAAGTAGGCCTCTTTTGTTCTAATATTTAAAAAAATAATAGCAATATATGAGAAGTCAATCAAGCTTGGATAATGCATTGTTGCATCTTAAATTATATATATATAAATGCTTACTACTCTTAAGTTTGTAACTTACATATAAATATGTGAATATTGAACCTAATGTGTGTAAATATTAAAAACGTTTTAGTTTACACATGTCTATGAGAATGTTTAGTACTTTTAAATTGCAACTTTGTTTCAATCAAAGAATTGAACTTAATTAATAGGCATATTAGGATTCATTAGGTATTTTTTTTCCCTCTTTCTTTCCTTTGAATTTGAAGATTTTTTTTGATAAAACATAATCTTGAAACTTTAAGAGTTAAAGCATCTTTAGTGATTTTTGAATGAAAAGTAAGTAATAAATACATGGACTTAGTAAAATATTCTTTGTGACATAACAAAAATTATAATTTAGCTATTGTTTTGCAACTTCTTCAAATGCTATTATTCATCTTTAAAATGGTTCTTTGACATCATCAATGATGAGATTTTCTTTTTCTTTTGGAAACTAGTTAGGAGACTTGCCATGGGTTTGGAAGTTAAAATAGCAAGTTGTACAGATGGGGCACTCATGCAAGTTATCCACTCTCCAAATCTTGAATATAGTATTTTGCCTAGATGAACTTTTGATGAACCACCATAAATGCTCTAATAGCACACTTCTATATTATTAATTGTATCAGGATTGAAAATGAATTTCCAAGTTTTTCGGAGTTGGAATTGCTTTGTTGAGTTTTATGAAGCTTTCACTTATATATGAGTAGGGTGAAACTACATGTCAAAAGTAGCTTTGCCTTATCATCAAATTAAAAGCAACCTAGAAGTTTATGTCCCATATTTTTTGGAAATCAAAAACTTGTCTCCCCCACTTTTCATGGGATGACCTTAAAATTTTTGCAACAATTCTAATCTTCCACTCACAACAAATCCACATAGAATTCCAATTTTTTTAATCTTTATCCCTTGAAAGGCCTTTGGGATCCATCTATACAATCTATATTTAGGCTTATAACTCTTCAATTGTGATTTAATCCATTAACGACGCCACATCCATTTTTTGTCAACGAATGATAGAAAATCTTTGTATGTAGAACAAAAGTACAACTATTCATCCTCGGAATTTTGCATGTAAAGGGAAGGTCTTGTATAGTAGTTTAACTTCCAATGAGTGCTTGAGGATTTTTTAATACCAACTATTCATACAATGCCCCAAAGGATGATTTCCATAGTCACAAGCCCATCCTTTAAGGGTTAATATATGAATTGTGATACATTGCTATTTATATACTATCATGATCATTAACCCATAAATGACACATCAACCATTTTTTGGTCGATGAATGACAAAGAATCTTTGTATGTAGGACAAAAGTGCAACTATTCATCCTCGAAAATTTGCATGAAAAAGGAAGGTCTTGTATAGTAGATTGACTTCCAATGAGTGCTCTTACATTTTTTGAAGCCAACAATTCACACGGTACCCAAACAAATGATTTCCATGGTGATCAACTCGTCATTTAAGGGTTAATTTACTTTGTACTAAAAAATATTTGGTGAAAGCTTTTTTAATAAAATACCACCAAATTCATATTATACCACTAACACATGTGAAAGTCGTCCAATCACATGTGGCCACACCAGACAGATTCTCAGAATATGCCTCAATGTGACATTAGAGAGTGTGATAATAAACAAGTAATTAGTTAGTTCTCAATATCACTAACTCATAGAAATGAAGTCACGACGTACGCCACAGTCTCAGGGTTTAGGGTTTGCGTCCCCACCCACCTGATCGATTGCTCCGAGTTGCAGAACAAATTGAAGCTTTGGAAAATGCGAAGAGCGGTTCCCAAGCTGAAGTCGTGGGCTCGTGGCCATGTGCCCGTCCAAACAGAACAGAAAGCGTGATTTCCCTGTGGCTACTTCTCATTGGCCCTGCGGAAATCCGCTCGCTTCAGAAAGACACAGAGATCACTCCACGCAAGGCTCAATCGAAGCCGTTACTGCGGGAAAGACAGTTGATGTGAGCCGTGGGTGTAGAAAGAAATGACAACCGAAGAAGGCGTGCTCGGAGACTGACTGACGGGCATCTCGCATGCAGCCAAAGAATAATACTGTGCGATGCTTGCTGGAGAGATCGTCAGTCTCGGTGCAATTTGTGTGCTGCAGGTGTGAATTTTGTACAGGATCGGCAGGATCGGCGGGATCGGCGGGATCGGTAGGATCGGAATTGGAGAGCGCGATCGTCGTGCGAGGTTGGAAATTGTGAGCTCTCTTGCAGAGTAGGTTTTCATGATTCCTGGTCAATTTTGAGAAAAATTTGTGTTTGGGGCTCTTGCTAAGAAGTATGGTGCGAGGTTTTGGAATTGCAAGGGCGTTGTGAGTGATCTGCGGAGCCTGTATAATTATTGAATTTCGGATTTGACCACTGTCGTAAAGCTGTGAAGGTTTGAATTTGAAGTGGCAGTTTCTATTGCAACCGAGAACATGATAGTTTGTATGAACTTTGCGAGTTCAAGTGATTGGTCTGATCGTGCACTTGGGTTGTGTCTCGGGCAGGTAGGGTATTAGCGGAATTAACTAAGAGGCTCCAGGGGGGACTCACGTATATGTTTTTATAAGCAGTTTTGAGCAGGTCGTATGGGGACGTTATTTTGTTCAATTTTCGTTATTTTTTTTGCAGTGTCTTTCATTGATTCTGGTGATCAATAAAACTTGGCCTCGTGTGAAATGTACTTTTCACAGTATGATCACTCGAATTACTCATTTAAAAACCATGAATCGTCGGTCTTTTTAGGGGTTAGACTGCTTGTTTTTTGACACCGATTTCTGGACGAGAAGTGTCTTCAGAAGACTTTTGGAGGATTGAAGGCAAATCATTCAGACATCAGAGGTTTTGACGATCAAAGCTTTCTCTCGCGGCAGTTGAAGAAGAGGGGGACAATAATTACTCTCTGCGCTTCTTTTTGTTGGAAGATTATGTGAGTTCAAGTGGGAGGGCTAGTGATGAGTGAAAGCCATAGCCATAGCCATGGCAGTCATCCTGTTGCAGGGACGAGCAATTCCTTCTCCAGCCACTAGTTCCTCGTCGATATACGGTAGCCTTTCTTCTTCGCTATTTGAGACTCAGCTCCTGCGGGATTCTGAATACAATAGGGACTCGTCCATCGTCACCAGGCGAAGTTCTCTGAAGCTCTATCGAGCAGCGGCTATTCCTCAGCGGTCATTTGGGGAGCAGCATAGGTCCAGGCCGGATGTGGGAGGAAGAGCAGGGCCGGAGCTCAATTCTCTGAAGCAGCCTAAGCATGCACCAACGTCATTGGAATCTACATTAGGGCAATCTTCGGTGTGGAACATTTTGTCTCCTCCTTCACATGCACCTCCGATCTCATTCCTCTCACAGGAGCTCCAAGACGATGCGTTACTGAGCGACAGTGACGATGAGGACGCCATCCGAAGATCCTCCTTCACTTTGGTGCTTACCATTTGCACTGCATTGCAGTTGCTGTACATCACGGATGCTGTTCGACTCTGGGTGGCTCGGTTGCGGCTTCGATACTTTGATTCACCATTCACGTATTCCAGTGTTGCTACGAAATTGGGAAGGATTGGGATCTTCTGGGACATTGAAAACTGCCCTATTCCAGGAGGCCTGGATGCGCAGATAGTGGTGAAGCAGATGCACAGGGTCGGAACTTCTTTTGGAACAATTCAATGCCTTCGTGCATATGGCAAGCTGGAGTATCTTACTCGGCAGGTTGGTCTCTGTTGCAACCATCCGATCCAATTTGTGTGGCGCGTTAGGGCTATGAAGATCAATTATTTAAGAAAGTCAATTTGTTCGTTTTGGTGTCACATTTTGATGTCACAAGTCATGAGCCCTAAGGAATGCCCTCAACAAGGAGGGATGCATTGTCTTAGTTTCATGATGTTTGAACTTGTAGGCTAGGAGTAATTGAATCTCTAATTACTGTCTTCTTCATGAATGCATGACATCAAACGAGGAAAATAGCAAAACAGCTGAACATCGTGGATAGCCGTGCGCTTAAGTGAACACTGTAGTTGCGCTCAACAGCAGCTAGTTTATGAGTTAAGTTCGGTGAGAATGTCAATCTGATAGCTGGTATATGTCGGTTGGTTACAGGCACCTAGTTTACTGGACATGGGGGTCGAGCTGTGTCCCGTGCCTGATGGAAAAGAATCTGCCGACAAGGCTATAATTATGGATGCCCTGCTGTTTGGATACGACCATAAGCCATGTCCCGACACTCCGTCAGTTCAGATAGATGCATCCACAGGGAACGGAATTGTGCTTGTTACAGGAGACAGAGGGTTCTGTGCTTTGCTGCGGGAGCTTAGTAACAGGCACATCACCACCGTGGTCATTGGGAATGGCCATCAGAGAATCCCTCCGATTTTGGCTCAGGCAGCAGATTATAGCATTCAATGGGATGAAATGATGGAAACTCCGGACTTTCGGAGCAGTTGCTATGGTCACCAGAACGGCAGCTTCACGGAGAAAGTTAGTATCATGGAGGAAGATCATTTCGAGATTGGAGGCTGGGATGCATCAAGTTCATGTAACGTTCTTCTCAAATACGAGTCCCGAGGTAAGCACCAAAATTTATCGCCATTCCCAAGCTCCACGTTAAGAAAACTTTAGCTGAACATTTAGTCTTTTATTTCTCCTGGTCTTACACTTTATCGTGCATTTGTGCTCTTGGGGCAAACTATAGCAGATGAACAGATACCATCTAGCTGTGACAACTCCCATATCGTAGAAGGATGCGATGATGTGGAGAACCTGGATTTAAGTCCTGACAAAGGACTTGCAGGCAGCCTCCCTTATGGAGAGGTATGAACTACCAATCAAGTCGACGTAGAAGCTGTCCCCTTGTCTGGTTTGCAATATTTTCCTCGTGTTCCTTACTGTCTGCTTCTGCAACTGCAAGCCCTCTCTGATCAAGTGCTATCTGGTTCATCCAGAGGAGGAAGGGCAGGAATGCCAGTGTCACAGATGAAGAAGCCTTGAGCAACTTTGATAGCTTTTCTCGGAATGGGCACTCCAAAAATGGGTGTGATGAATGTAAAGATTTGGAGATGGGAATATGTACAGAGGAAGCCGCTAGTTCCGAGAGTAGTTCAGTCGTTCCAAATTCCACTTCTTGTGGCAAGGCAGGAGATGTTCGGAGACAGCCAGTTGACGTCGACTACAGTAACTACATTGGGACAAAGGTCGTCCCTCCTGTGGGAGGCAGGGTTAGGATTTTGCGACATCTGCGATGTGAGGTAGCCTATGTTATTGACAAGTACTGCAAAGGGAAACCCAAGGCGGTCATGACCTTTGAGCAGTTCGAATTGCTATACGAACTCGAAATGGGGCATCCTTTGGTTACCTCACATTATGGGTTTGCGAATCTCAAGAGCATCCTGCATTCGATGCCGGACTTGCTTTCCTTGCGCAATGTTTCCTTCGATGCTGCTGATTGGAGGATTTTTCCTTACGTCAAGGTAAACTTTCCTGGAAAATGACACTCCGCCCTAATCTTTGAAATGTTCCACTGAGATTGTGGATGGGAAATATTTAAGGAATCTTGTCGGTTGATGAACCTCGTTGATATTAGGAGCGATTGTTTGACTGTACCCATCTGTTTTGCAGAGTGGAGCTGATCGTAAATCCCGAGTGAACTTCAGCAGGCAAGATTTGCGATGCATTTTGTACAAAATTCTTCACTCTTACTGGCCGCACGGTGTCCCCAAAGACCACATCAGCTCAGAGCATTGCAAGCTGACCGGTCGACCATTGGTACTCGTAGCATATGAATACTGGAGGCTGACTGACATGATTCAAAGCATGGCAGACATGCTGTATGTAGATGAGAAGAACAAGCAGATTTATCTAGTAGACACTGCTTCAGAACCTAAGGGTCTCCGTGAAAGGGAACTGAATAGGTGGAATTAGATTGTGTAAATCTGTCATTCTTCATTCAAAATCTGTCCACAAGTAGACATGTACATTTCATTGTATGGACTTCAAGAAACGGTTGAAAAGATTGTGTGTGATTTAGGGAATCCCTTGCCGTGGCTTTCAGCTGTTTTGAGTTGTTTCCATTATTAGAATGGATTTTATTTGTGTGTGTGCGGGTCTTCTCCCAACTTTTGAGAGCATTCCAATGCCTTAAATATGTTAAGGTAGTCGTACCTAAAAGTAATAGGAGTTGTTTGGATGTAAAGTAGACAAGTGGGGTTATATGAAGTTGTCACGGTCATAAAGGTGGGTTTTGCATTGGCCAATCTCTTGCATGCGCAATACAAGTTTAATAGTGTGTTGCTTTTAGGTGTTTTTATGACTATTTGTGTATTAGTCTATAGCCCACAATAGGTGCATCTATGCAATTGTTTCTACAAATTTGTATTATATTCATACAAGCTTGAAAAAATACAAAACCAATTTTGTTGGTTTCCTAAATTATTTCCTAAAAAATACACATCATTTTATATTGTAGCTATCCACAAGATTTGTAAATCTTGTACAAGTGATACTTTTAGGTATGACTACTTTGGTATTATTTGAATATTGTATTGTTGAAATCCCAATCATTAGTTCAAACTACCTTCCAACTATGGGTGTTGCATCTATGATATATCTAATAAAAATCTCTAACTTATATATTAAAGAAATTGGACCTAATTGTAACATGTTTCTAAAAATTAATTCCTATGGATTCTTGCTTCAAATGCATAGCTTCTATTCATGAGAGCTCGGGGTCTATTTTGGATATAGTCACTTATTTTGGATTCCTTGAAAATTCATAATTTATTCATATGATGTTCAAAAAATGTTTTGCAAGAGTATCTTGAATTCCCTAAAAACTACCACAAAGATCCAAAAAATGCTTTGTACATTATTATAGGCTTGTAGAGCTAACCTCAGTGTAGTTAAGTTAGAGTACATTTTGCCTATTATCTATTTGTGTTGCATTTAATCTATAGTCTATATTGATGGTCCATAGTCTACTTGGTGAAATGAAAAAGAATCTATTACATAAGGAGAGTACAAACAAACCCAAGCAAGGAGTATTTTATCCCTTCAATATTTTTTTATAATTTAAAAATAATGGAACCATCTTCAATTCCTTGTTTGGACAATTTTAGGTGCTATTAAGGTAAGAGGTCCTAAAATAGTTCAGGCTCTAATACCATTTTTTAACATAGAAGCACATAAATGGGGAATTTGGTTAAAATGGTGCCATTATGCAAACATTGGTACTTTTACAGCTTAGATTGTGTGGTTTGAAATCTATACCTGTTTTAGATGGCATTTTTATGGTTTAGACCATGTGGGCTAAAAATGGCATATGAAATATTTCCATTTTAACAAAATTTCCTATGTATTTCATCATTAATCCAATAGCAGCATATAGGACTAAAGTGTCTGATGCAAGGTTGATGAATGACTTTCAAGGAAACTCTAGAAATGAAGAATGTAACTTTTCATCATAGAGTTTGATTTTTTTTGGTTGATTACCTTTGTCATAGAATTGCATCTTTCCAAAGTTAAATGCTAATGATTATAATTTAATCCCATTTTAATAAATAAAAAGAATATCTTTCAAATTTTGACCTCCTAAGACTAACTCTTCAAAACTAGCCTATTAAATACATTCTTTTTTGCAACCTTAGTCAACACACCAAGTTTGACCTTCAAAAGATTTTTTTATATAATAATTGATTGGAAAATATTAATGAAGAATATTTGAAATATGATTGTGAAAATATGTTAAGAAACACTCATATAAGTGCATATTATTCTTGTTAAAAAAATTCCACCTTATCAAGTGCAAACATTTATTTACAAATAATTCAATGCCATGTAGACTTTGTGTGTTCTTTACAACATTGGATTTTATTTCAACTTTGGAAATCTTTATTTTCACCAAGATACATTTACTCAAAACAACTAGATTATATGAAGGTGCCTACTATTAGACCAAGACTTTAAGACAAATCTACAAACACATCATTACCCCTACCTACTTAAAATACAATTGGAGCCTATTGTGGCATAAAGGGTGCACACTTTATACTTTCATTCTCCTTGTTATTTTTGAAAATATTTAATGAGTAGAAGATTTGATTTATGTTTCGAATGTTTGGATGGGTCAACATGAATACTATTGCACTAATGCTTGCACATATCCAATGAACATTAGCAAAAAAGTGACTTTGTACAAATAATTGAATTATATGTAAAGAGAAAGAGAGAGTTGATATGTTAGGTTTTTGTAAGGTCATTACAAACACCAAACTCAATTCTATAAGTTGGTGATGGAATGTCATTATACATATCTAATAATGGTTACAAAGAGGAAATTAGAAAAGATAAGGTGAAAGATCAAAGGCAAATGCTAATATATCCAAATTTAAAAAAGACAAGGAACACGTAGATATTGACCTACCTTTAATACAGTTAGTCATAGATAGTTATAATTCCAATATAAATTATAGTCATGTATGGTCTTATTAATTAGTTCTTTATTTTCATAGTATACAAGGTATAGTAGAATTTTTTACTTTTAGTTGGCATTCAAAGGCATTTCTCCTTACACTATTAGTTTGGTAAAAGATCCACTAGAATATTTCTTCCTAAGACATCATCTGTCTCTTTCGCACCCTTCTCTATTGCTTTTATCATTTGTCTTCATCCCATTTACAACCTTCACATTTGTTTTGGAACATTGAGTCTATGACTTGTCGCATAATCATGCTATTGAGATAGGTGAATTTTTGTAAGAAGGTCAAGGCAACGTGGAAAAGCATGAAAATGCCAACTTGATTAGCATTGGTGATTTCTTAACTACTTCTATATATCTTTAATGAGGATAGAGTAACATGCTCAAATCTTCTAACTTTGATTCTATAATTCCTATTAGATCAAAGTGAGAAAATTAATGAAATTTCAAATATGTCTATATTACCAATTAAGTACACTAGTATTATATACTAGATATACAAACTATGTACTTGTACTCTTAATGAGAATCATATTAGTTATTAATTAAGGATTGTAACTATTTTGAAAGCATATCATGCAAAAGTATATAAAAAAGTAACTTGATCACTTTATACATGTCCGTTAGAAAAACATCAAGTTTGGATTTACATTTTCCATAACATTTATGTTTGTTAAATGTATAGGGCTTAATTAGATGTTTTATGATCAATCTATGTATTATTAGATAAATTAGCAATTCTAATTTTATAAACCAAGGATAAGTTAATAAATTTCTTTCAACTTGTATTAATTACCAATTTTATAAATCTTTCAATCATCCAAAGTCAAAAAATTTGGATTTTCTATTACAATTTAGAATTTGTTTTGTGAAGTTCTTCACAATTATTTTGACTTGGCTTCATACTTTGACTCCAATCTTTAATTTTGAACTTTTTCCCTCTTAATTTCCAACTTGAGATTTCATTTTTTTCAATCTTAAATAGCATATAAATTTCTTGCATAAATTTTTAATATTGAATCATCTTCATTCAATACTTCACTTATATAACATTAATTTGATCATTTCAACAATATATACATTCACTATTCAATCTATTTCATTTGAAATAAGAAATTTTGTATGAATTTGAACTTGACAACTTCAAACATAATAGCCATTAACCAATATAGATACTCAACATGTACACTCAAAATTCTCTCATGCACATATAAACATTCAATTTTGTAATCAATTATAGATTTAGATCTATAATATCACCATGCATGCCATTCAAACACTAAAGATAAATTTTTTTGTTTAATGTCTATATGTCTTTTTGATATGGTTTGTTATTATAGAATATATGAGGAATTTCATTAAAATGGTGATTATTATGTGAAAATGGCACAAAAGGGGACTGCAAAATGAAAGAAATTTATAGAAAGATGGCATGGGGGATGAAGAAACATGGGAGTTGTGTTGCAATTTGGATTTGTTGGGGACAAAATTGGCACATCTATGAGGTTGACATGCCGAGAAGCACTATTGTATGTGCTATTGACATGGTGTAAATGGCATGCAGAATATTGCCATTTTAATGAAATTTTCCATATATATTCATAGTTACTAGTATTTGAAGGAGTTAAATAGACATAGAAACATCTAATATAAAAAGACTAATGGATAGATAAAATGCGGTAGATAAAGAGGAAGACTAACTTAGTATATGTCTGCATCTAGAATGTAAAGAATTCTTTTACAATTCTCTAGAGACCATATATAGAAGCACTTTCTATTTTTTAGCACATAATGCATAGTTTTGTAACTAGGGGTACTAGTGTGTGAGTACATGTTATAGGTCTCTATATTATAAAAACCTTCTATGATTATAGAGTACCTATGTTATAGATATCTACATTGTAGGTGTTCATGTTATAAAAACATTCAATAATTGTAGGGTATCTACTTATATCTAGGTTCAAGGCTCATATGCTCACATTTTTATGCTCTTATGCTAGCATCATTGGTTTTGTAGCTCATTTTTTTGTGTTTATTTTTGTTCACACAAATTAATGTATTTGTTTATCAATTTTCCTTTTATGATTTGTATTTTTCATTAGAAGGGATTTGAAGGCATTGGAAGATTACAAGTTTTCAAGCCATGTTCTTATAAGCTTGCCTTTGTTGTTGGTTGTTGTGAAAACAAATATGATTTAGTCAAGACACTGCCACATTAGATAAGGAAATTTCCATACACAGATAGCAATGTTAGTGTGAATTCCTTAAAAATGCAAGATAATACAAAGAACCTATTAACAATCCATTGAATCAAGTACCTATTTGTCTTTTGGCTATCTACCATTAAGAAATATTTTGATGGCATCATGAAGGATTGAATGCATTGAGATTATATAAGAATGAAGGGTTTGCTTTTATAGAAAATGCATTGTCCATCATAAATCCTCAACGGATATGGAATAATTTGAAAAAGAAAACTTGACCAATCATTGGCAAAACATAGGAATTCTATTCATAGTTGAATTTCAGACCTCATTTAGACATAGTAGATTAACTTTTTTCAAAAAAATTTGAACTAAAAAAAGTTGAGAAATAAATTTAAGCTTCATCTCCTAAATCTTGTTTGTAATTTCAATTCTCCAATCAAAAGTTACACACATTTTTCAAAGAAGAAGTTTCAAAATATAAAAGATAATGTCCCTTCCAACCTTTCTCTGAATTTTGTTTGTAACTTTTTATTGGAGGATTGAAATTACAAACGGATTTTTGTAATTGAAACTTAAAATGATTTAACAACTTATTTTAGTTCAAAGTTTTTTGAAAAAAGTTATTCTACTATGCCTAAATGAGGTCTGAAATTCAACTTCCAACAAAATTTCTGCACTTGAGTTAACTATGAAAGGTTGAAATTCTACTACTCCTAATTCATATATCCCACATGGGTTGTTTTACTTATTACTAATCCATTTGTATAAAGAGCTTGTCTTTTCTTCTATTAGCACTCATGATTAGAGGCTTTTGGAGCTAAGTGTCATAGTTATTGAAATTCCCTGACTTTGTTGATACTAGAGCCGCTTCTTAATAAATGATCTTTTTGAATTGCCATTGCTTAATTAATTAATTGTTTTAGGATCAATGTGGCAAACCTGGGCCATCAGCCAACGAACCAATCATTAACATTCTTGAGATACACTCATGAGCTTTCTACGAAGAATCCAATAAGTGGAAACTTTTGGAATTTGTGAGGAGAGCAGGGATGGAAATCACGTTGAAACTGCCTTCTATAGGCCTCAAATCACCTCTAATGATTGCGAATGATTGGCATTGGGTAATTGTTACATTTCTTGAGTTTAATTGTATGTGAGTGATTATTTATAAGTGCCAATGAGTGGTTTAAAAGTACTATTTTTCATTGATTGGCAATTGAAAAGATGAGGGTTTGAATTTGCTTTGTAATAGAGCAGATAGTATTAGCTTGTGATTGGTGATTTAAGACAAATTGTGTTATTACAAGTAGTAAAATATCTTGTATTTTATTTGTGAAAGAGAATTTGGGTTAGTAGACTATGAGAATATATCCTAGGTTATTTTTTGGAGAAGGTGGGTGGTGGCAATTCACAAAGTAAAATTGAAAATATAAGGTCTCTATATGGGTGATTTGTATAGGCATTTTAAAGATTTTAAACACAACTAATGCACTTCTAAGTATATACTTTTAAATTTCAAATTTTTAGTCCGCTCTATTTTGTAATATATAAAGAAATTAAAGAAAGAAATTCAAAGCAAATCTTAGAAAAACAATTGAGCATTTTGTAGACACTAAGCAAAGTAAGTGAAATTTTTCTAAATTTGGAATTTAGAAATTAAGTGTTATATAACAATTATTGATAATTATATTTAATTTTGGTATTGTAAATGCCAACTAGTATGATTTTGATCCAAGTAAGAATGTAGGGAGTTAGTTTTAGTAGTCTAGAAGTTACTAAGTTGTTTCTCTTTTTCACATTTTAGATTTAATAAGGCTTTGAAATCCAATCACTAGTAAAAAGTTGAATCTAGGAGAAAATTTGGAATAGTCATCTATTTGCTTGCAATTTAATAAAGCCTAGTGGAACTAGTGCAAATAAAAATGCATTGGGGTACAACTACCTTGATGTACTTTTGTAATGCTATAGCATTATAGAAATGTTAGTAATGCATTGAAAATGAGCTAGAAAGGCATGTCACAATGACTTCCGATTATATTGTTCATTGAAGTCAAGTTGTCATGCAACTCCTCATAAGTCGTGATGTACAAGGTATCAATCTATCCAACTTCTAAAAATGTAGAAAGAAAAAAATACTCTCTTTTCTATTTAAACCAACATTGTGAGGTGAATGTGAAAGATGAAAGAAGTTATATCCATGATGATGATAATAGAAGGATTGAGACCACCTTTAAATCAATACTAAAAAATCCCATAAATACTCTTTTTTCTATATAAACCAACACTGTGAGGTGAAGGTGAAAGATGAAAGAAGTTATATCCATGATGATGATAATACAAAGATAGAGACCACCTTTAAATCAATACTAGAAAATCCCATGACCAAAACAACAAAAATCTAATCGTAATTTGTTGTCTATTTTAGTTGTTTTAGACATATTGTCCTAGTCAAAGTCAAATCAAAATCTGTTGTTCAATTTTGTTGATTTCAACAATGAAAATGCAAAATTTCAAAATCAAAAATTAAAAAAAATTGCCACAAATCAAAATTTGTTGTTCAATTTTGTTGATTTCAACAATGAAAATGCAAAATTTTAAAAATTTTAAATTAAAAAAAAATTGCCACAAAGATAATCCCACAATGTAGGTAGGGATTGCCATGCAAACAATGCCATGTGGGCAATTGCCACATAGGCATGCCTCTATTAGTGAGGTTTGAACTTTGGACCTCAAGGTTGGAGGTCCAAGGCCCAACCATTGTGCCATAGGTACAACTCAATATAAACTATATAAATTTGGATTTCATTAATTCTTTCTAGGACAACTACTTTGGTGTCTTTTTAGTCAACAATGTTAGTGTATAAGCATAGAAATGCAAGCATATGAGCCTTTATCATATGAATAAGTAGATATCTTACAACCATTGAAGGTGCTTATAACATAAACACCTATAATATAGGTATCTATAATATAATTACACTATAATCATAAAAATTTCTATACTATAGACACTTGTAACACAAGTATATAGTCTTCTAGGCTTATGGGCTCATAATCCTATGCTTACATAATAATAACCCTCTTTTTCTAGTTAAGTAGACTTTGAAGGCCATTTTCTCCTTCATATTTTTTTTAATCAAAGTTGTTGGAAAATTTATGCATTGAAGTTTAGTTTTTGTAGTAAAATTTTTAAGTTTTTCTAAGAGAATTAAATTTATTGGAAAGCATTTTATTAGAAGTTAATTAGTCCAATTTTTTTTTTAATTTTTTTAATTTGTTGTTAAAACTCAATTTATTAATAGTTTGATTCAAAATTTAATTAGAGTTCAAATAGTTATAAAGATAGAATTTAAATTTTAAATAGTTCAAATTTCTATAGTTCAATTTGAATTTGAAACTATATATTTAAATTTGAATAGTATAAAATTTAGAACTTGAATAGTTTAAAACTTCAAAGTCAAATGTTGAAAAATTTGGATCAAAATACATATAGTTCGGAACTTTGAATCAAATATTCTATGGTTCAAAATTTGTATTATTTTGAATTTTGAATAATTTTGATTCAAAGTTTAGAATTCTAATCAAATTCAGATTTCAAATGCAAATATTTCAAAATTGCTCTTATAACACTACTAGAAAACCACGACCAAATCAACAGAAAATCAACTAATTTCTATTGTTTGAAGTAGTAGAAGGACCACTTTTGAAGTTTTTGTAAAATTAAACAATATGGCACCAACTTTTTGTTGATTTGGATTGTGCAATGACCAAATCAATAAATTTTTGTTGAATTTGGAATTTTCTAGGAATCTTTTAGGAATCTTCACACAAATTGAGTTTTTCGGGTAGCCATGACTAATACATGTAAGTGGTCTGAAATTCCTTTTAATTTACACGCTTTCAATGAAATTGTTAACAGAATCTCCAAAATTAAAAGGCATACAAGCTCATAATTTTTCTCCATGTTCCACTGTATTTGACATTCATTTGTAAAAGTGTTTAACATTAGAAAATGAAAATAAACATTGGACACCCTTGAACAAAATCTTGAATAAAAAAACCATAATTAGTCATTTTCAAAATCGAATTTTTGAAGCTAAAAGTAAACTAGATTTCAAAAAGAATTAAAAAAATATAAACTATCAAATATAATAACATCAGAACTATTAATTTCACTTCAAAATGTTGCTGAGACCAAAATTTGCATGTAGGAATTAAAACATCAAGATTAGAATTATAAGCATAATTAATATTTTTTTTGACTTAATCATTCAAAATTTCAGTGTTTTTTCAATTCAGCAGTCTTTGGCGGCCATTTCGGCATAGTAGAATAATTTTTTCAAAAAACTTTGAACTAAGAAAA
Organism: Climacium dendroides; assembly: GCA_950106755.1. Taxonomy (NCBI): domain Eukaryota; kingdom Viridiplantae; phylum Streptophyta; class Bryopsida; order Hypnales; family Climaciaceae; genus Climacium; species Climacium dendroides. Next base: position 22,732,140 of record OX467082.1, on the reverse strand, counting down.
GTTGTCAAATCAAGATAAATTTCACATGTAAAAATCCGTTTGTGATTTTGTGCCTCTAATTAAAAGTTATGGACAAAAATCAGAGAGAGGTAATAAAGAAATTTGTTTTTGACATTTTATACATCTTCTCTGATTTTTGTCCATAACTTTTAATTGGAGGCACAAAATCACAAACGAATTTTTATAGGTGAAATTTGGCTTGATTTAGCAACTTTTCTTAGTTCAAAGTTTTTTGAAAAAAATTGTTCTAATGTGTCCAAATGGCCTCCAAAGTCTGCTGACTTTACAAATCAAACAAAAACCAATTGCAAAAAGTAAATATATACGACTCTAGTTACAACATATTCTTTTGTAACTATACATGGTGTAATGGTTAGGAACTTTGGACCTCAACCATGAGGTCCATGGTTCCAAATCCCATGCCAATGCCTACCCACGTGGTGGGCTGCCTAGGTGGCATGCCCGCATGGCAGTTTATGCCGATGTGGCATTTTTTTTGTTTTTTTTTAAGTTAAGGAAAACTTGTCTGAATCAACAGATTGGAACAATAGTTTTTAGTTTAACTTTGACCGGTACAACGCGACCAAAACAACTAAAATAAATAACAAATTTTTGTTTAATTTATGTTGTTTCGGTCATGGGATTTCTAGTAGTGTAAAAGTCATATTATAAAATAAAGTAACCAAAAAAATTCTAAAACTTACTAGACTTGTTGTATTACATATCAAAATAGAAACATGAATTAATATTAATCAAAGTATAAGTTTATATTCTAATTAGATTATATTCCATAAAAAATTCAATTGGAAATAGATTTATTAGAATTTTAATTCTAATGAAATTAGTATTGAATCAAATTTGAATTTGATTCAAATAGTTTGATTACAATTCAACCCATATATTCAAATTTTGAAGGAAATTCCAAAAGATTCCAAAAGATTCTTAAATATTCCCAAAAGATTCTAAAAGAAAATATTTAAAGAAAAATTTACAATGCAGAGTATTTAGATCAACAAATTGGAAATGATATTTGTACAAAAACTTGTTGAAATTTGTAATTAATCTCTAATGCTATCCAAAACAACAAACGGTTGTTGATTTTTTGTCAGATTAGTCACTACTTCCTAGTAGTGTATCTAGTGAAGAGTTACATGTGTGAACTAAGATAGTGAAAGGTTAAAATACTACAATAGGTTTACAATTATAAAAATGATCCATGGTACAAGGTAAGAGACAACATTAAATACTATACAAAGAGATAATGTATGTACGTAACTTTCTAGAAGAGGTGTCACATTATGAATAACGTTATTATAATTATTAATAGTATGCATATGTAACGCTTTGATCTAATACTCCCCTTGTAGTATCTAAGTTGCTAAGTTTTAATTAGTAAGATGCATGCATTTGTAAATCTAAAAGTTGCAACTAGAGAACTTGAAGATTGTTGACAAAGTTGCAAACAGTTGGAGGACTTGAAGTACATATGAACTTCCCCTAGCATCAAGTCAAGTGAACACCATAGCTCCCCTTGTTAGCAATTTGTTAATTGTGTAATTTGATCTAGATTTGTAACTTCTTGATGTAAGTCTGGTTTTTGATTTTTTGTATAGATTTTATATGAATGTTAGACTACATTTGAGAGGTGGATGTAGGTTAGATTGAAGAGCCTCTTTGCAACTTGTTCACAAAGATAATAATATTGAATGTTGATATGCTTAGAACGATCATGAAAGTAGGGATTCTTGGTCAAAAGTATACATGAGTACAAGACTAGTTGTTGCAAAATAAAATGTTGGAGAACTGTAAAGAATAGTGGAACTCACATATGAATATTTGAAGCCACAATAATATTTTAGTAGCTATAGTTGCAACTATATATTCAGCCTTTGTGGATGAAAGAGCAACAACTGGTTGTTTATGGCTTTGCCAAGAAATAATACATAAAGAATCAAGGAAAAAAATATAGTTAAAGGTAGAACGCCAAGTATCAAGGTCTCTAGCCTAATCAACATTACTCCAGCTTGTTAAACTATGAGTCATGGATGGTTGGAAATTAGAACCATGATAGGTAAGAGTGCATAATTTCTTTTAAATAGTAGAGAATTCTTTTAATGCCAAGCCAATGGATCAAAGTTAGATTGATCATGAATTGAGCCAAATGATTGACAAGAAAAGTGTTGTCAATCATGTATAGGTAATAAGGTATTGTAGGGTGCCAAGAGCTTGTTTATAAGGCACAACAACCATAGTTGTAGTATTGTCTCAACTCTTAAGTGAGACTTTTCACTTTGTTATTGAGAGTAGTGGATTCTAGCTTTGAGAGGTATACTAACAAAATGATAGCTAGTTGAACATTTTAAATTTGGTCAAGATATTGGCAATATATTTGTCTTGGAATAATATTAGAGTCTTGGTGGATTGATCATGGAGAATATGAATGCCAAGAATATATTGAAAAACAAGGCTTTGTTATTGTTATTGTTATCCATAGAAAAGCAATGTGAAAAACAAGGCTTTGTTATTGTTATTGTTATTCATAGAAAAGCAATGTGAAAAATAAGGCTTTGTTATTGTTATTGTTATTCATAGAAAAGCAATGTGAAAAACAAGGCTTTGTTAATAGATAAATATTGAAGATCATTGGAAATTAGAACAAGGTCGTCTATGTATAAGCCAAATAAAATAATGACAGATTTAGATCTTTTGATATAGACCTAGGATTTTGAAGTGCATTTGAAGAAACTTTGATTCAATTAAAATGTGTCAAAAAGTTTGTACCAAATGCGTGGTCCATCAAGAGACATAAAAAGTTGACATACTTTATATTATGTGTTTGATTGGATATATCCTTTAAGTTGAGAAATGAATTTTGTTTTTATAAAATGCCATTGGAAAAGGTAGTAGTGACATCCATTTGTTGGATATGGTAATTGTATAAGGTGACAAAGGCCAATAGAAGTTGTAGGGGTGTCATTTTAATGACAAGTGAGAATGTTACAAAGTAGTCGATTCTTTCTTGCTGAAATTAACCATGAACTACAAAGCTGCAAACTTTATAACATGCAAAAGAGCCATGAAACTTGTAAGTATGACAAAATAGTCTTTTATTGTCAATTATATTATGATCTAGAGGTGGATTGACTAATTGCCAAATTTTTTTTGGAACCAAAGAGATACTTGGTGTCGATGGCAAGCTTCTAGTGAGTGGAATAATGGCCAAAGAGAGCTTTATGAACTAAGGTTGGTTCAATGAATTGGGTTATAAAGGCATAAGCATGATGAATTTTGTCATGAAATTTTGTGGACTACCATTGATCTTTGGTTCATTGTAGAGATTGCCAAGGAATTGTTTTGGTGACAAATAGAAGTCATTGTTGAAGAAGGCACTTTTTGGATGATGAGACCTTAGATTGGTTGGAATGGGTGGAGGTGAATCATGTTCTCATGGAGATATGGAGAATCGAGTAGTGTGTTAACCAGACTAGGATGCTTTGATTGAATATTGAGACATGGTTGCAAACTTGACTAAGTATTGAGGTCTAAAACAGAGTAAATCCATTTGGATTTAAGTCAAAGATAGGAGGTGAGTTTTTGAAAGGAATAGCTCTCCTTAGGAGTTAATAGTCACTAGACCGTGTGAGTGGATAAGAGTTAAAGGATGTATACTTATATGCCCAAGTTGATAATGCCATTTGATGGTGTCAAGATTAGACTTCTATAAAATTGTAGCTGCGCTAACTGAATTGAATTCAACACCAGTGTGAGGTTAAAGAAGTTACCATTTTTATTGAAGCAAAATTTAATCTATTCCTTAAAATCCGATGGCTTAATAATAATGATGCATTGAATTCAAGTAAAAGTGAAAGAAGTATTTGCAGTGATCATGATTTGTGCCACTAACAAAAGTTTTTTAAGTGATCTAGGAACAAATAATATATTGAGAATGAGAAAAGTTTGTTGATTAGAAAGTTGTAGAAGAATAATTCCTAAGCCAATGGCATTAGGGAGCTAATGTCACCAAATAGAATTATTTTGGAGTATCCAAGACTTTATAATTGCAGAATAATGTCTTAACAAGTGACATGTATTGATTTGCTCTAAAATCAATATACTAGGAAGAGGAGATAATAGGAGGAGACTCAATGGTTAAAAATTAATAAATGGTTTATCACTTATAAAGCTATTAATATGAAGTTTGCCTTTGGCTTGGTTGTATATTTTTTGTGGTAGTCAGGAGTTTAATGTCACAATAATGATAAATAAATTGTGTACTTGAATTTCTTGGGTGATAATTTTGAGAGGAAATTTTTCTTGTGATGATGGTTGAGACCTAGAGTATTTAGGTTTTTAAAATTTGCCAAAATTTGAAGCTTTATTTGGCTTACTAAATTTGCCTTCAACATAAAATGCATTGGATTGTGTTGTGCTAAGCCACGCCATATTAATAGAATTCTACTGTAAATATATTATAAAAGATGTTGACAAATATAAGGTTGAATAGTCTACCTTATGTGGTAATAAAAATGCTCCAAGAATCAAGCAAAGTTCTAAGAAGGAGATTGACCTATTGCTCATAAAAAAAATACAACCAAAAATAACAACTTCATACAATACAATTGTTTGTGCAAGTGAACTTGTGAAGCTTTATTTGACTTCTCATAGAGTTGCTTGATGCAATCCCATACTAGTTGGAAAGTTACTAGTGGTCGAAAAAAATTAATTGTTTTTCCCCATAGTAGGGGAGATTGAATGTCTGAGTGGACTTTAGAGCCCTTCAATTTCCATGTTGAAAGGTTGGAAGAACCAAGAGAAACTTCACTACCATCCACTACATTCTAAAGTTATGATCAATTGAGAAGCATTTCAATTTTGATACTCCATGTGGAATAATTGGATGTATTCAAAGGTGCAATGGAATATGCTTGAGATACTAAGTTTGAAGATGAGTCCATTGCAAGATTCAACAAAATTCCAACCCTTCTTCAAAAAAAACTATAGCCAAGCAAAATAGAACAAGTATCTTTGTAAACAAAGACTTCATTTGCTAATGGTTCTAGTCATTCTAATGTTCAATTCCTAAAAAAAATTCTTCATAATTTCTTAGTTCTAAATCATAATAATTTCAAATTCAAAAATGCACATGGAATAATTTAACACTATTGCATTGTTATATTTGTAGAGTTTTTGGTGAGTAGATAGAGGTTCAATGAAATTATCTTCATCAACAAAGAACTCAAGGTTGAGCTCATCAAAGTCTACTAATGCATCAAGAAAACTTCTAGGAGCATTTGAAATTCCATATGTAATTTTTGCAAATTCCAACTACTATTTGTCTTCTACAAGTTTTGGAAGTACTAATTTGAGTGAATCAATCAAGATTTGAAAGAATTCATTAATTACATGTAATTTGGTTTCTACTTTAATTCTATCTTCATCTATGATGAATAAGTCACAAACATCATTACTACAACATTCAATTCTAGGGGTCAGAGAAAAGTATATGGCTTGATTGATTCATATCTATACTCTCTTTGATACCATGTGTGAATTAAGATGGTGAAAAACTTAAAATACTACAAGAGATTTAAATTTATAAAAGTGATCTATAGTACAAGGTAAGAGATGACTTTAAATATTATATGAAGAAAAAAGATAAATAGTTCTCAAAGAAGAAATGTGATGTTATGAATAACATTATTATAACTATTAATTGCATGTGTATGTAACACTTTGATCTAAAACTATGTGCATGACAAGCTTAAGGTGTTTATTGGTCTTTAGAAGAGGTGTGTCTATTCTAGTGATGTCATATTCTGTGTTTAAATTGATGTAACTATTATTTGTACAAACACTCCTTTAGCTTTAGAATTGAGGCTTAATGTCTTGAATAACTTTGTAATTGACACTAATTTGTCCTAATTGTTGGTAACTTTGGATACTTGAGATCTAAAATGCAAGCTTGGTGTTTGGTTTAGGTGAGAATATTTGCCCACATTTGAGAGGTGGAGGTATATATTAGATAAAACAACTTGTTAGTGATTTGATTTTTAGAAAATGATAGCATATGTCAATGTATTTAGACCTATTATTTATGGAATTGGTTAAGTTAATACAAGATTGGTTGTCGCAATATAATATATTGGAAAGTCAAAGTGGTTATCCAACTCATAAATAATATTCTAGAATCATATTAGTTCCTTGGTTGTTGTAGCAATTGCGATATACTCTTCTTCTATAAAAGAGAATGCAACAATAGATTGCTTGCAACTCTACCAAGAGAGACTAGAAGAAGAGCCCTCACGAAGATCCCTTAGAAAGGAAACAAAGATTGAAGCAATGTATGTGGCACTACTAGAAAATTTTGTTTTTCTGTTGTTTTGGTCACGTTGATCCGGTCAACAAATTTCTGTCAGATTTTGACCGGATCAACATGACCAAAACAACAGAAAAACAAAATTTTCTAGTAGTGTGGGTCCGGTAGATATGGTACTTTTCAAATATCTTAATATTCATTTGACTCCTAGCCAATGAACTAGAGTAAGATCAACCATGAATTGGGGCTAAGTAGTTGATTGGGAAGTTGAGGTTCCACCTAGTACACATGACTAGGTATTGTAAGTTGTCAATGGCTTGTAGAGAAGGGATTTTAGCCATGCCTTGACCTTCATTTCGTGTAAGGTTGGCGCTTTGATCATGGGAGTATCAAATTCCACATTCAAGCGGAGTACTCATAACTCATTGGATGGCAATTGAGCATGGTATATTTATTTAGAAGTCTAAAGATATACTTGGATTGTGATAAAGTGAGGATCTTAGTAGCATGATTGTAGCGATTAGTCGGACCAATATTCCTCCAGTTAGCCCTTAATTTACACCAAGGGCCTACTTAGAGTAAACCACTCCGGAATCGTTCCCACGAGGACTTGTGGATTACAGATTTATAGGCTATTCCAATCTAAGTAGTCACTTTCTTCTCCGTTAGACTACTCCGGACTACAAGTCTGGTCTGAACATTAGTGCCGGATGGGTTCCGGAAGAATCCGGAAACCGTTTCAGTGCCCCTTCCGGGATCCCTGGGTTTGGATGACGAGTGGCCAGATCCATTGTCCGGATGCTTACCGTGTCCGGAAACACGCTCTCTTTCACTCTCTCTCTCTCTAATACTAACCTAACTCTTCAAGGACTGGAAGTATCCTCCTGTTCCGTCGCCTCACAAATCCAGAAGGCCTTCCGGATTAGGTCACACAGGGACGATCAAGAACTACAACGACATTCTAACCTTTAACCGAGTACTGAGCCTCCTATCGACCGGGTGGTTTTTCCTGTACTCTCTTGGCCTTGCGTCGGGGCTTGACCCTGTTCTTACGGGGAATTCCGACAATCCGGAATTCGGGCACGTCTTGCAATACTTTCGTACATGAAAGTGGCTAGTAGCCTCTCGGACACCCCTTTCACCTAAGGTTGTATCCTACACGCAGGCTATACTGGCATCCGAGCAGTACTACACTAACACTACTGCCAGAACCATCCGGTTGATCTCCCCTTCAAGTTAGTACATCCGGATACTCTCACGAAATTGACTCTTGCTACACAAGGTAAGTTCTCAGTTCCGGAAACGCAAGAACGGACCCACACCTCCCACAAACATAGACCGTGTACAAGAAAGATAAGAGAATGTATACTCCAAACCCTTAGAATTAAGCTCAGAAAAAGGTACAATGCTGAAACTATGAGATGGCTGTGAATGACCAGAAAGGCCATCAAAACTCCTACTTATACTAAGCCTAACATCATCCTAAAAATCCTACAAAACATTCTTACTGGTCCGCTAGATTTCCGAAAAATACTAGATCCTATAAATCCGGTTTTGACGGCCGGACTCCGATATTGCCGCTATACTACACTACTGCACTTTATTCCTTGGAATCCGGATCCTTGGGAGGAACATAGTCCTTCAGAAGATCCAGCTTTACCTCCTTCCGACTACTCTCCGGAGAAAACAGATTTGGACCCCTTTGGTCCCATCTTTAGACTTCCACGATACTGGTGTCCCTATCTACACTCCGGGTCCCGACTACCTGAACGTCCGGACTTCCCCGGGAATCCTTCTAGATCTTCTTATAACGCGGAGAAGACTGTTCCGTCCGACTGGCGTGAACTTCCGGAGAAGCACCCGTCAGGTCAATGGTTGGAGTCACCGGAAGTAGGTCTTCGCTTCCCTAAGGTACCACGGCTCCCCAGTTCACTCCTTCGGGTCTTCCGGCTGGTAGTGAAAGTTCCGGATTCACCGGTACCACCGGTGAAACTTCCGTAACCATAGGTTCCGGATTGCTGCTTTCCGGAACTACCAAGGTTTGCGCGGACGGGGGAGACTGAGGTATCGGATCTGACTCGGTAGGAGTCAAAAACTCCATCATCTCCCTCATCTCGGTCCGGAATGCATCCAACTGTTTCGCCTGCTCTAATAAGCATTTGACGATAGGGACCCGGCTTGAGCTAGCGGCTACATCGAGGTTGGCTTCAAACAGCCGGGCCTTGTTGATATAATCCGCCGGTACGTCCAAAGAGCTCCGGAGCCGAACTACTCCTTGACACAGGGCAGCTATCTGCCGGCGATGGTCCTCTTCTGTGAGCCGGGCCGTTTCTTGGGTTGTGCGGAGAGTGCTCTCCAAATCCACACATCTAGATTCTGAGTCCCGGACTTGGTCTCGCAACGTCCGGTTCTCGACGCGCAAAGTTCCCAGTTCCATCACCAACTTCTTCCGTTCTTCGATGAGGAGGCCGTTTTGTTGTTCCGCCGTTATCAAAGCATCCGTCCTCCGGAAGATGGCATTCCGGTCGGTTAGTGCCATCTTCCGTCATACCTGGTTGAGAGCTCCATCGTAGTTCTCGCAGATCTGGGTGAGGTCATCCACTCGCCACACCAGGTGCTGAGCCATCTCCTGGATGTCTTCCAAAGGCGCCCCTCCCAGCCGCATGGTGGTCCGATCTCCCTCCTCTATCTCTATCCTCCTAGTTTTGGAGGGTCCGGCCTCGGCCTGAGTGGCCACAGTGTGCGGTCGTACCGGCCCCACCGGTTGCATAGAAGGTTGGACGTCTTCCGAAGTTGGTCCGGTCTCCATCTTCTGCTCCGGAACTTCTTCCTGTGGCTCCGATGTGGGAGGCACCTCTGACGGATTCCCCAGCGGCGGCCTATTCCGCCTTTTCCTCTTCTTTAGAGGAGAAGATGGTTGCTCGTCCTCCGTCTCCTCATCGTCCGGTTCCGTCTCGAGGCAAGGGCTCTTCTCCCCCGTACTGCTGGAGCTAGACTAGGTCTTGATACGCACTCTCCTCGTTGGCCTTGAGCAGAGAGTGATGAGCGTACAGATGAGACAGGTATGCCGGAAGAGGACTCTGACTCTTCTTTCCGGACCGGAGGGAACGTACCAAGTCCTCGACTAGCTCATGGATGACGACCGCCCAATCCATCATCATTTTTCCCTAGAGGCTCCTCAAGATGGTGGAGGCCACCTTCGCTACTATTCGCCGCGGCTTGGTGGGATGGAGGATAGGATTAAGAAACGCTATCACATCCCGGTACTCTGGATTCACCAGGTCGGAAACTTGGTGACCTTCCTTCGGATTGGCGGGCGCCCGGAATTCGCCCTCCATCACCTCCTGGTTTTTCTCCATAACCTTGTCCGGCGCCTCTCGAAACTTGTAAACTGCCCTCCAGGTGTTCACCGTCCAGAGGTCTGGCTTCGCTCGGATGGTGGTATCTAAGATGCCACTTTCCGGTCGGAGGATGTCAGACACCAGGCTCTCCTCATGGATCCCCCACGGCACCTCCAGGAGTCCGTCACACCCCATGTTGGTGAGGTTCTCCCACAGGCGCCCCAACCGATCCTCCTCTGTCGGAATCTCTGGAACTACCTTCATCACCGGAATAGTCCTTGGCCGGGGCACCGGTGGCGGCATCTCATCCTCCGAGTCCTCCGCCAGATCCTTCAACTTCTGCCGGCTTGTCCTAGAAGTCATCGTGCTCACAAGCAGCCCTCACATAGTCTCTCCCTAACTCTCTGCTCACAAACTTTCACTCCGGTAACCCCTACACGATCGCAACTCACACAGTCCTTCAATTTACCGGAATTCTAATAAAGCTAGGAAGACGGAGTACGCCGGTGGAAGAACAAACAAAGAGATACGCGTGCCCACTGCCGACTACAGTCCCCTTCTTATACTGGCCCGATGTACGGGACAGGTTTTGGCGGCAAAACCCTAGTACGGATCCAGTTTCCGGGTTTTTTAGGGCCGGCGCCGTCATCCGATTTCCGGACTTTTCGAAGGTTCCGGAATTAGGTTTTTAGTCCTAATGAAATTTTTCCGGATCCGGAAATCCGGTTTTCCGAAATTGCCTTAACTTCTTAGGAGAACTCAAAAACTTTCCTTTTGAAGGAGACAATTTTTGAATTTTTCCGTCATATGCTAGTATTCTGGGTCTAGCATGTGGGATCACATTCCCACAATGATCGTGGTTGATTTAAATGTCAAGTATGTATTCAATTCATTGGTATCAGTCATGGTGAAATAGTTTAGTTAAACAAGGCTTTATTGATTGATAAAAATTGAAGATCATTCAAAACAAGAATAAAATCATCAACATACAAACCAAAGTAAATGATGAAGGATTTGTATCACTTGATGTAAACATTAGTATTAGTCTTATATTTATGGTAGCAATGTAAAAAAAGAAAGGTGTTGAATAATTCATACCATACACACATACATTGTGCTTACTGAAGTCCATAAAGGGATTTAAGTAAGCAATACATTTTGTTTTCTTCACATGCCTTGATGTAGACTTCAAGTTGCAAAATAAATATTTATTCTTTCAAAACAACATTGGAAAAGCTGTGAGTGGTTTAAAATACCCACCTATGGTACTAATCCAAATACAACTAGGTTCTTAAAATTGTGTTGTTAAATACTCTAAGTGGTGTCTATACATGGTCCATTTTGCCTCCAAGCAATGGATCTTTCTAATTTCCTATGTGATATGAATTTACACAATAACCAATAAAACTTAAAAACATAAGTTCTAGCTAACTAGCCAAACCAAACAAGGCCACTGTGATTTTGTAGAAAGAGATTAAAGTCCTACTTTATCAATTCTAAGTTAAATATCAGATTATTCCATTTTTAAAAACATAAAATTCATCCAAAGCTGATATTTCTAGCAAAAGTTATGACAATATTAAATTTGGTCCTTAGAAGGGCAGTTTAAACTTCATCCATAGTTTTCTATTGACTCCTAATTCCACTTTGATGTGGGATTTTTCCTACAATTTTAGGTTAGAAACCAATATTTAAATACCAAATTTGGACTTGGATGGATAGAAATCTCTTTAAGTTCATCCATTCTTCATTTTGAACTTCATCTTATATTATCTCCTTGTTTTTTTTTATTGGTTTTCAAAGTTTGAATTAGTCATAACTTACCTAATCTTATTCTATGAGATTCTAAATTTAAATCTCTTCCTTGGTTGTCTTTAAAAGGTTTTGGTTGACATTTCTTTTTTACTCAAGGGGTGCACTTAGTTCTACTACAACAAACCACGTGCGAACAAGTGGTTTCTAATAAACTATAATTTTAACTTTAAATTTTGAGCATTGTTTACTAATAACTATAGGATTCTACTCCCAAAATTTCAAACTCAAATAAAATATAGAATGATTTCTAGAAGAGATTAAAAGTGCACTAAAACGGCATGTTTTTTTAACTCAAATATTTTTAGAGAACACATTTAGATGACCATTGCATCAATATTCAACTCAAAATGAGATTTCAATAGAGATTTATTTTTAGAAATTTTTTTTTCATTTTTTAAACAATTTTTTCTTATATAATATAGGGGTGTGAAAGTTATTTTTTAGTTTTACAGTGTATCTTTTTACTTCAAAAATTTGTAGCTAATTATTATTAACAAATAAAAATATCAAAAATTCAAAATATAAACTTTAAACGAAGAAAAATTTATTCATATTTTTTCATTTCATTTAACTTAAAATTCAAAAAGTATATAGGGGGTCCAAAGTTTTGTTTGCACATGGTTTTTAATGGACACTCTAGGCACTACAAGAGAAAGGGGTGTTTTAAATAGTGTCCTAGACATCACGTCTTTTAAATAGTGTCCTAGACATCACGTCTTTTAAATAATATCTTTTAAGTAAGGATTTAAGTAAAATTTTACTAAAAAGACTATCTTTTTAGTAAATTTTTACTTAAATCCTTACTTAAAAGACATTATTTAAAAGACGTGATGTTTTAGACACTACTTAAAACACCCCTTTCATGCATAGAAATTATGCATAGATGAAGTTTGACCCCTAATCAATACTTCAAACTTCATTTGTTGTTTACTATTAATTCAAAACTAACTTTTAATTTGAATTCCTAGGTTTGGACTCCTTCTACTTCTTAAGTTTCCAGTCTCATTTCTTTTGGATGATTTTAACTAATCTTCATCTATTCTAGCTCCTAAACTTCATCCCTCAATATCTTCCTTGTTTTTATATCTTCTTCCTTAATGTAATATATTACTGAAAAGCTTTAAAGATATTCTACAAGTTTTTAATTCTTCTTTTCTATTTTAGAGTCTTTTTTAAGGTCTTACTTGTGGTCTAATCTCTTTGTATTTGGATTAAAAATGAAAAAATGAAGTAGAATGTCAATTATACCTTAGTGTCAACCTCCATCATGGTTGTCCCATACTTCAAGATAAATTTTCTAGGGCAGTGTGTTGGTCTTCAACTTGAAAAGTGTGAAATCTTTTTTATCTTACTGCTTAATAAGGTGTTTACAATTTTGAGTGAAATTTATTTTATATTCTAATTCCTATTTTTTAATTTAGTTTAATTTAATTTACTATAGCATTCTACTAGTTTTTAAAGATTTAAGATGTTATTATTGACTTCAACTATAAGATATTTAATTTATTCAAAGAATGCAAACTAATGACTCACACATGATGTTGCCATGGTATCTATCTGTTACTTTTTGAATAATTAAAGTGCCACTATTGACTTCTAGTACTAGATATTTAATTTAACCTAGAAATATGAACTAGAAATTCACACATGATATCATTATGGTATCTATCTACTACTTTTTGAATAATTAAAATACCACCATTGACTTTTACTACTAGATATTTAATCTAATCTAGAAATATGAATAAACGAACCTAAAGCATGATGTTGGGATTTTTACTTTGGAAATTTAACTTGTCCTATACTATTGTTTCTACTCTCTATTCTAAAGCCTAAATTTGGTTTAAGATATTATTCCATACTTCTACTTCTTACACTTAAGCTTCTCTACCCACCTTCCAAATCACACTTCTACACTTGAATTTTTTTATTTCAAATTCTCCTTCTTCTCCTCCTTCTAATCTATTCTACTTGCTTGCTTTGTCAATTGTTGTGAACCTCTTTTGTTGCTTTTCAAAATTTTGAAGTTTTGATAATACTCTCCCCAATCCCTCTAGAAATTCTTTTCTTAAGACATAAAATTCTCTTTAACTTTCTCTAAATTTTTTTTAAACACCTCTTGCAAAACTCTCCCTCTTTATCTCACTCACTCTTCTCCCCACTCTACCTTACAACCTCCTTACTTCCCTCACCTTCTCCTTTCACTGTCCTCTCATTAGCTCACTTTGTTTTTGTTGTTTGTTTTAATTAATTTATTAATTTTTATTTTCCATAATATCACTCTAAACCTCTTTAATATCACATTAAATTTTTTATTGATTGAAAAATGAACTACTAAATTTAAAAAAAAAATTAAAATTAATTTTTTTTTAATGTTTGCTTTCAATTCTAGAGTTTTGTTTACTAACTTTAACAAAATTATTTTTATCCTCACCTACTTCTAACTAATTTTGGAATTTGTGAAGGTTCTCTACCAACTAATGCCCTTTGTAAAACAAATGGACTATTAATTTTTGCCTATCTCACATCCACACTCAAATACATACAACTACTTGGATTTTGTTTGGACTTTTTATATAGGTTCAAAGTTTCTCCATGTTTTTGGAAACGAGAAAAAATACTAGAAAAAAATTGAAAGGAACAACATGAATGTTAGAAAAACACAATGACTACAAATGTTAGAAAGAAAAAGCCCTATAACTTCAACAACTCTAAAACCTCACAATTCCTAGGGGATTCTCAAAGTTTGGAAGTCCCACATAGAAGTTGTTGTGAAACTTGGTGGACAAGATACAACAAACTAGAGGTTTTTACAAATAGCCTCACTAGATACAATGGAAGGAACCTCTAGGATTAGTACTCAATATAAATCTACAAAATCCACAAAATTAACTTGTTAGAAAACTTTGATTATTCAACACTAGAACTAAGACTCAAAATTTTTGAGAGACTCCCAAGTCCTTCAAAGATGTACTAATGCTAAAGAGATGAGTCAAAAAAGCTCCAAAAACACCATGTGGATACGAAAATGGCTAAAAATTGGCTAAGCACTAGAAGTGAGCCAAGAACAAACTTCACATTAACAAGAAGGGTGCTTTGGAGGGAGAAGGAATGGCCTTTTATACTACTCCTCAAGCCCCCTCCTCCTTCCTTATTTAACACCAAGATTTTTAGAATTTTAAACCCTATTTATTCTAGAAAGAATCTAAAAATCACATTTACTACTAGACTATCAATCCCTTCTAGGGCTGAAATTTTTCCTAATGTGTTGGCACAAATTTGTGGGTAGTGAAGAGGAAGGGATTGTAGTTGCAGTTTGAGAGTATGATAGTGTGAGGCATGGTAATATTCATAAGTAGCTAACATATAGCATAGGCCACAATCTCATAGAGCAATATGATTTGGGGACAATATAAACACAAACAACCAAGTTCCTATGGCATTGTTGCATAAGGACCCTTCTTGTTGTAGAGCACAATTGCTTTTGTTGTATAAAGGTTAGGCCTATTTAGCAAAGAATGAGAACAAAAACTACAACACAACATTCAAATTAGAAAGGCAAGGATTGAAAGGAAGAGATGGCTAGATACAACTCATACAAGTGCCTTCTTTAAGCACGGCTTCATCTTGTGGTGATAAAAAAATAGCTATAGTGTAAAGACAAGGTAGCGAGGTGCTCCTAGTTGTTATAAGAAGAGTTCAAGTAATTAGGATGTGCCATGAAGATTGAATCATGCAATAAAGATAGATAAACAACAAGCAAAAAGTGGGGTTATAAGGAATGGATTTGAATGACTTGAAATGATCTATAGAGAACTTCCATACTTTGGTGGAATCATAGCTAAGTAGTTGAAATCAAGAGGTGGAGTATGCAACGGATAGGTTTAAGTCATCAACACACAACATGTGAGGCCATTAATTGTAATTTGTAAATGCATGAATCTTGACAAAGTGCCCAATTTACAGCATGTAAGAATTAAACAAAGAGTAATTCAGATCCTTGATAGGCCTTGACTTTGGGCTTCAGGTACATCCACTAGCAAAAGAAGACAACTAAACAAGCTATAGGTGTCATCTAATTAATTTTTGAAGTTATGAGGGCTGTTCTAAAGATGTATTGTTTTTTTAAGAAGACTTTGACAGTATGGGGAGAAAGGATAAGAAATCTTTGAAAACAACATCATGATATGCATGAGGTCCCATTTTGTTTTCCATTGAGCACATTTTGAAAATTCTTGTGTTGAATCTTGAATGTCTACATATTCTTTTTCATTGTGGTCAAGTCCCTTTACAAGATGTTGATGTATGGATATAGTGTATCCATGGTCAATAATAGGTGCCTATGCCTTTGAACTTTGAAAATTCAAAACTAAAAAAATTATCGTCCAAAAATTATAAAACTACTTCTACAAGATACCTAATTGTCTAGCTAATTTATCTTTTGGGAAAAATTATGTTAAGGTTTTTTAGCCTAACTTATCCATCCAAAATGGTTGTCAGCCTTTAATTGGTAGCTTTTCGAGCACAATACTTTAAGATTAGCTTTTAAGAATATAGCTCTCTATTAAGTCTATTTCTCCTATCTTCTAAAATGTTTCATAAAATCATGGCAAAAACACACTCTCGTTGTTTGCAAAAATGACAATGGTCTTTTAATGGTTAAAAACAAAAAAATGACATCAATACACTACATTGCTTGAAATATTTCCAAAGTTTTATTTCTTTTTCTTCTTCTTAACTCTTGAAAGAGGTCATTTCCAAAAATAAATAATAGAAGTTTCTAAAAATTTATTGCTATTTGAAACAAATGAGGAATAATATATGGTATAGTGGATAATCAATATTTGTCTATTTTTGGCAAAGGACTAGCTTGATCGCTCAATGCTTCAGAATTTTCTTGCAAAGTTCATCATCATTCATGTCTAGATGGGAAAGAAAGAAGAGTTCAAAAATGAAGATCTTTTGTCTTGATTGTTGTCAAGTCATACTTTATTTTGCCTCAAAGCACTTGATTTGTATCTACAAAATCCAAATTTTTCACCTTCAATTAGCCAATAAATGTAAAATCTAATATTCTATTTTGTAGTTGGCCATTTTTCTATCAAGAACCACTCAAAATTGCCATTTCTGTTACATTCACCCAAGAATTTAAAATAAATAAATAAATCTAACCTTAGAATTTTGTACTTTACTTGTTTGAGATCATGTGGTAAAAATTTCATGAAGTTTGACCGTATAGATTGGAAGATATTAGCATTTAAAGTTTCAAAAGCAAAAGTTATTTTGAATGTTGGCTTGTAATTTCAGATGATTTTGACTTCTATTTGTGGAATTTTTTTTGCACTACAAATTTTGAATTAAAAAAAATTTGTGTTGAAGAATTGAATAGAAAGTCTGTGAAAGTTTTTTCAAAAAAATCACACTTGATTATCATTCTTTAAAAATTTATTAAGTAGGAATAGATCTAAGATTGAAAGAAAAATTAAATCATTAATAGCTCTGAGATGGGATTGAAACATAATAATCCCAATAGTGAGATTGTACTAACAAGCAAATTTAAACTTGTCAAACAATTTTTTTGAAAAATTGTGAGATTTGCATTTAGATTTGAACCTCATCTTTGACATCATCCCTATAAGTTATTTTTTCAAAAAGATTAACTCCTAAAGTCCCATTGTCCCTAAGAGGGATAAAATAGATTTTGGGTAGGTTCCTTTGAACTCAATTTTTACTGAATTTTTTTGAAAATTTCTCATAAGATAAAAAAACTTATTAGCTTTCTAAAAATATAATTTTTGTTCCAATAGATGCTTGTGAGCAAAAATTATGCTACAATAACCTCAAAACAAAGGAGACCGGGTAGCAAAATAAGTCCACAAAAAACTTAATTAAAAATTTGAATTTTTTTTCTTGTATATTATAATTTTTTCTAAACTACAACTTTGATTCATTTAATATGGATAAGTGATGTGAAAGTTATGGAGCTCCTTGTTTTGCAGGCAATTAGGGTAACTTCTTGAAAGAAATTTTTTCTTTCACTTTGAATGCTAATATCTTTCAATCTATATGATCAAAAATCACAAAACTTTTACCATGTGATCTATGACAAGTGTAGGAAAAGATCCTATGTTTAGATTCTAAAAATTTATTTAATTATTTTATAGGTGAACATAGCAAAAGTGATAATTTTGAGTAATTTTTGATAGAAAGATGACCTCAGGACTTTAGGGGTTAAATTGCCCGAAGAACAAGATTGTCCATAACTTTCACATCACTAATCCAAATGGAATGAATCAAAGATTCACATGCAGACAAAAATAAGATCGTTCTAGAAGAAAATAAATTTTGAAATTGTTTCAAGTTTTTGTGGATTTTTTTTCTATCAGTGACATGAAAATTATGTTTAAGATGACATAACTTTTTATTCTTGGATATTGATTGAAATAAAAATTATATTCCCATAGCTAATAAGTTTATCTATTTTATGAGAAATTTTTAGAAAATTTCATCAAAAATTGAATTCATAAAAACTTGCCCAAATTCTTGAGAGTCTTCTAAAGGAACTCTTAGTCCTTTAGGGTTTAACTATAACTTGACTACATTTTGGCAAAGTAATTATACCATCATGCTTAAATGTACAAAAGTAGTTATAGTATGAGGGTCAAATAGCAAAATCTTCTTAAATTATAGAGATATCTATTTTATAAAATTTAGTTATATAACACCTCCAATTGAACTCCTCATAGATCATATTTTTGTTATTTAATAGGATGTTCTTTAATATGAAAGATGTTTGTATGGATGTTTCCTACATATCTATGCAATTGAATTTTAAAAATTCATCATTAGTGTTTTTCAATCAATTATCATATAAAATCATAAAATTTTAATGAAAAAATTCACCAAAAATAAATTTTAGCTTTTTTGAAAGACAAATTTGATATGCTTGATTAGAATTGTAGAAGAATTGAGTTTTCATTATGCAAGATAAAAATTGCAAATTATATTTTATATTATGTAAAGAAACTTTGAATGGTAGAATTGGATTTCCGTATCATTACTTCTAGGTAGTATCACTACTATAGTAGTGATATGTTTGATTTTCTATCCATAGTTGTCAAAAAATAGTAAAAGAAAGTCTTTAGAAAAATGAGAATTTAGGATTTAGGGTTAGAATTGGCAAGATTTTGATAGAATCTTGAATTCTTGATGGAATCGCAATGTGTCATGACATCATGATGTGAACCATCAACTAGTTAAAAGTTAGGCATCTTATTATATTTAATTCAATTTCAAGTTGAAGGGTGGTTAGGCTCAATGGATGGTTAGCTTCATTTGGAGATTAGATTCTTTGGATAGTTAGCCTTGTTTGTAGTTAAAGTCTTAAAGTGGCTAGAATTTGATTAGGCATTTGTTCCATAGTTTTTACAACCTTAGGTTTGGTTTTTGGGTGAGGGAAATTTGCTAAAGCATTAGCGTTGTTCCTTACTTGTTGTGGGATTTAGATTCTTTTGGATTCCATGGATTGGATAAATGTTGGATTAAAGTTTCTTTAGTCTTTTTGGCATTTCTTCCCCTTTCACAAATATTTACCATATCTAAGAGCCATGTGCTTTTTTAAATAGGCAGCAAAACCTCATGAGAACGTGACATGATGTAACATCACCACATAAAAACTCTAAGTCACATCATGTCATTTAGAGACTTAGAGTCATCAAGATAGACAAATCCAATTTCTACAAACACAAGTAATTGCTTTTGATTGGACCAAAAGACATTTTTGATACACCAAACTAAAAAAAATCCTTATTAATCTCAACTTTATAACACTTATCATTTGTGCTTATCAAAGAACTTTAAAAAAAACACTCTTTTAAGCTATGCCTACGTGGATATTGTACTACCAAGCCAAGTAACAAAGTAAACAAACCTAAAAGACATTTGTGGCCCTATTTATCTATTAACCTTTTTTTAACCAAATCTAATGTTTTATCCTTGGTCAAAGTGACACCATTGTTTCTAAGTGAAGAAGTGTAGATCATTGGAGGATTTGCAGTGCTAAAGTAACAACACCTAATTGTGACCCCTATCTAATATTGACCCCTACAAATTCTTGTCTAAAATGTACAACCTTCGTACATTTAGGTACACCTATTTTCAACATTTTCTTTGAAAATTCACAGATTATTAACACGCTGCTCAAAAAAAGTGCAGTCTAAGAGAATCTAGAAATCCCCATAAAAAAACCTTATTCAGCACAATAATGGGAACCATATTAACAGAACTGCTCATTCGGACGCTTATTCCCACCCAAAACAGAAAGACTGCAAGTCTGCAACTCTCCTCGCCAGGCACCTAAAGAAGAGCGGTTCCGCCAGCCCGACGTCGCCTGAAAAACCGCGCCGTTGTCGATCCCATTGTCGCATTCAATTCTGTGCAGACGCTCCAAAACTTTTTTGGGGGGCCCAAACGAGAGACCTCACTACGCTCCAAAGCTTTCGATGAGCTCCAGGAACTTCGTTATGGCGCCCCACGAGTCAACGAGATGACAGGGCCGCAAGGCCATGTGACATGTGCGCCCCGTCCCCAACGCAGCCCCAGATGGCCAGATGAGTGGCCAGATGACCAGTTCCCTGCAGCTCAGTCTTTATTTTTAAATTTTTTTGGGAGCAAATAAAAAGGAAGATTTCATTGCTGGCAGGGTTGCAACTCCGCTTTCGCAGCGCATGCGTCAGTCTTTCTTTGTATCCGCCGCATTTACGACGCACAAGCCTCTGACATGTGCACCGGGAAGATGATCATGAGGTAACTATCAAGCTTCGATCGAACAGCGCAGACTTATAATTCGCAGGCTAGATAGCTATACAACTTATCTTAGCTGCACTCATCCCGTGCCTAGAATCCGAGATAGCTCGATGAATCCACATTCCTCATCATCGAGTCATTTTTGACAGTCCCATGTTCTAGTCACTTGGGTTCCGTAGAGAAACCAGTGAACATTCCTTTCATTTGTGTCAGAACCCCTCCCAAAAAATCAGTGAACATGCAAGGAGTAAAATATTGGACTCAGTTCAACTATATATACAATACTCTGAAAATTAGGTATGGTGTAGGTTTACGTATCTGGAACGTCAATTTCGTTAATATGGAGTAGTCCACTCCTTTGGCAGTGACTTTCAGGCGGCCCGGAAAGTAATTGTGCTCCTGTCCTATTTTATAGAGCTCCTTGTAGATTTTTCTTACAATTTTTGGCGCCGAAATCGTCCGAATTTAAGGAAATTGACGTTCTGGACGCCCGTCTTTACAGTGTCAACGCCTGATGTGTTATTTTCGTGAGTTTATCCCTATTTAACAATATTGACGTATGGGCTGTTTGGTTGTCTTGGTTTGGTCCATAGATAGTCCAAATGGAGATGTTCAACGTAACTCTAAATGGACACTGTAACGGTAGTATTAAAATGATTATGAAATCAATCAAGATTAGCATGTGTATATATGCACATAACCATTATTCAATATATTTCAGTGATCAACTATTCCAGCAGAAGTGAAAAAGAGATATAGTAAGTTGAAATAACCAAATGACGTGCCCTGGAGAATGAATTGAATATAATTCCGCTAATTACAAATTCAATGATGACTCAACTAATATGGGTATCATCTTCCATGGAGTACGTAGTAATGGGGGTGGACAATCAAATTTAGATCGACTTTTAATATGGTTTCCAAATGGAACTGAATACGTCGGCAAATGTGATTTAATTAGTAGCTCCAGTTGAGCAAGCTAGGTGCAGCTATTGTCAGCATCGAGCGACACCCAAATAACTGCAGAGATCTAATAACTTACATTCCATCTTCAGGACCTTGCCAGTCTGAGCCCCGCATGTGCGTCTCACTAGAATTCTCGTGAAGACTTCCTCACTGGTGCAGACACAATGTACTTTTGAATCCCCAATCTCTGACAGGTTTTCGGTGCTCCGTCAGGCCGAGTCCATTCTCGCCTTCTCTCCCGTACTACAAAATAAATGACGTTGCTGCTGATAGATATCCTTCTCCAGCATGCTGAGGACCTTGATATTTCACATCGAGACTTTCTGAGATTCCATTGAATTGCATTGAGAATTTGGTTGCACGGAGAAAATTGAGTATGGGGAGAGCACCATGTTGTAGGGAGCCTGAGCAGGTGGCGCTAAGGAGAGGGCCGTGGACTCCGGATGAGGATCGCAAATTGGTGGCCTACATTCAACAGCACGGCCATGGGAGTTGGAGAGCTCTCCCCAAGAATGCAGGTACGCACCAATTCTTCGAAGACTGAGACTTTTTGAACAAGATCTTCACCGCTCTCTGTAGTTTTTAAGAATCTAAGCTGTGGCATATTCGACTGAATAAGTAGATCGATCGAAATACAGAGTGTGTGTTTTGGTAATTGACGAGTTGCAGATGTTTGCAGGTTTGTTGAGGTGTGGCAAGAGCTGTAGATTGAGATGGACAAACTACCTACGACCTGACATCAAGCGTGGTCGATTCTCCGAAGCCGAAGACCAGATGATCGTTCACGTGCACTCTATCCTTGGAAACAGGTTCAATTCCATCTTCATTCTCCAACCACCTTTATAAAGTCTGCTTTAACACTGAGTAGTCAAATGGCATGTACGTTTCAGAGGTCCAAATTGTGACCCTCACCTCTGAAGACGTACAGATCCGAGGTTTCACTGAAACGCTCCAAATTCTCTGAAATCCAAGATTTGAACGAGGTTTTGAGCACTAATTACATGCACTCGGTGCTGTGTAGATGGTCGACCATAGCAGCGCATCTGCCCGGAAGAACAGACAACGAGATCAAGAATTACTGGAACACGCATCTGAAGAAGCGATTGTTGCACTTAGGAATCGACCCTGTTACACACACACCCTGCAACAGAAGTACAGATCCGCAAGCTCAAACAGACAGAATTCACAGTTCGGATCCCGGATTGGTTTCATCCAAGGTCCAGAACCACACGTCGCAATGGGACAGGGTACGCATGGAAATCGAGGCTCGTCTCTGCAACACAAGCTCCTTTTACAAGCCCACCAGTGACCAAGTGCTCCCACAGTCGCCGCCCATTGCTGCAGAACCTTCAAGGCATTCCAATTTGCATCCTGATTTGTTTACGAGATCTTGCCAGTTCTGGAGTTCAGGGCAGCCTGCGGAGTCGAGCTCCAGTCAAGATGAGAATCACCATAGCTCGGGTTCCAGTGTGAGCAGCGCCAAGCTTCCCAACCCCATGTCTCCCACTTCGATCCTCTCGGAGCCTCTGTGGGACTGTCATCCGGAGTCGAATCTCTGGCAGCTGCAAGCCAATCAAGGAAGTATGGGGAACGTGGGGAACGTGGGGAACATGCTGAGCCTGCCTGCAACCACTTCGTACATGCAATTGCAAGCGTCGGATGGCTACGGCGAAGCAGACCAGCGTCAGCTTCTGGTTAATGAGAGCTGTCCCATTTTTTATGATGGAGCAGAGGGATTCTCACAGTGCAATTTGGAGACTAGTAGAGGAACTAGTGGCGGATGTACTGACCCTGTCGTCTCATGTAGGATGTAACCGTACGTAGTTCGATCTGCGTCTATTCTTTGTGAATAGCGTATTGGTTACTGTTTAAAGCTCGAATTCCTTTCTCTGATTAATTTCTTGGAATCAGAGCTAGAGTCATGTTAAGCGTCCGATAGTTCGAATGTGAAACAAGTGTGCAATCGTCAATGATAGTGTATGGCAAGTGTGCAAAACAGTCCAGATCGATGTCCAGCCAGAATGTCGATCATTCAAGAGAGTTTCAGATTCTAGAGATTTGAGTGTAATTTTAGATGATTGCATGCCAGGAGGTGGTTCAGTACCGACATCTCTCTTGAAATCAGTTCTGTGGCGCGGTGCTCAGGTCCTTCGTGAAGTTCGTTGCAGGTGATCTAACGTAGTACCTCGGTTATGTAAAATGTAATGAGCTAGTTTGCTCTGATTCACTGTATCAGTGTCATGGTTTTTTTAATATGTTGACACCGTTTTTGAGGATGTTCTTTGTTGGACATTTGACAATGTGGTGCGTTATTGAGGATCACTGTTCAAAAGGTTAGTTCCTTTCAAGGAAAGAGAGAATGCATTAGAAGAAATTTGGGCCCTACAAGTGTCCTCTGGAATGGCCTTGATAGGGGACCGTAATTGGATTCAAATGCATACTTGTGAAGGAAGGAAGGATATTTTTCTCCTTCTTTTCACCCAGTTTTGACATCATGATGTTTACACAATTGCATGCATTCTATTAGACAATGGGACGTTAGGTACTTCTTGTCATTCAAATAGTTAGTACATTGAGGGGATATTTTATATGAAAAAAGACAAATTTGGTGCAACTAAGTACTAGTGGCTCATGATGTTTGGAAAATGGAATGCTTCTTACTAAACAATGAGGCATTAGGTACTTCTCATTTGAGTCCTTGTACTATAAATGAATTCTTTATTTGAAAAATTTAAGAGTACTTGATTGTTTAATGTTTATGATGATCACAAAATGAAATGCTTCTTATTGGACAATTAGACATCAAATACCTTCTGTCATTTGAGTCCTTGGCACTATAAATGAATTCTTTATTTTGACAAGTGCTTAGGTAACATGCACTTAATGAAATTCATACAAAGTAGTGACATAATTATGCATATATTTGTGTACTTAGACCACCATCTCTAATCTTCAATAAATAGCTTTGTATGTCAACTCTTGAAGCGCTCTTTGAGGATTCAAACTAATTCTAATGAGTATAAATTGAATAGTGGAGTTTGCTATAAAGTGCTGAGTGTTAAGTATGAAATGTTTGGGTTGTTGATAGATACACTAATCATTCTATTTAGTGTGACTTTTCAAATAGTGATATTCCTACAAATGCGGGTTTATACTAAATAGAGATTTTATCATCAATTACTATAGAATGTACTTCACCCTAGGTTTAGGAATCCATGCACTATTACATCACCATAAATGACAAAGACTACACTATAGAGGTAATTGTAACACTATTCAAAATTCAAAGGAAAAAGAAAATTTTTATCACTAAATAATATGGATTTTTTAAATTACAAGAACAATACTAAGTAAAATTATTCAAAATATTGAAATGATAAATATTTAATCCCTTGAGTCCTGAGGTCATTTCTTGGTTAAAAAACACTCAAAATGACCATTTCTAGTGCATTCAATCATGCAAATATAAAAATGTATGTTTCCTTTGTAACTTTATTGAAATCCAACTATAGGATTTTAAACTATGTTTGTGTGAGACCATGTGGAATTTTTTTTGTACAATTCCACCATATAGATTAGAAGATATTTGTTGTAGAAGTTTTTAAAAAAGCTTTTTTCAATCCTACTCATTATTCAAGAATTTCAAATGACATTGTTTACCATTTGTGAAAAAAAATTCTCCATGGATTTTGAATTAAAAAGTCTATCATGTTAAAGATCATCTAAGGTATACTTCCACCAATGAAATTCAAGGCTAACATAAGACACATGCAATAAAATCCTGTATTATCAAGATGTGCTTAGAAGTCACAATACATTGCATGTTTTTGTAAATATATTTTCTATACAGCATAGCTTGTTAAAATAAGTATTTGAATGGTAGATTGAAAGATTTAGGAATTATTGGCAAGTAATAAAAAAATTTAAGAAAAAATAAAAAATTCCAATTTCTCTAGAAATTAGAATGGTAATGCCTTTATCCTAGTGACTAAAACATTTGGGCAAGCTTCTAAAGTAAGCATAGAAATTACCTCACAATATGAATGCCTATTTATGGGTTAAACCACACTCAAAGGTACCATTGGGATTACTTTGCTAGCACAATACTAGAGTCCATGGAATTGAAGTACACTACATCCCCCTAAAAAGTACGTCAAGAAAAGTATTTTGGGGTGTTGTATTTAGATTTGACTACTTTGGGGGATTGAAAAACTAAATCTTTTGGAATTGTATTCAAATGAAGTAGATGAGTAACCTTATTAATATTTGTTTTTGTTGGCCATCAAACTCTAAATTTTTTTTTCTTAAATATGTGTATTTTTGAAGAAATAAACTTTCTTGTAGCTACTAACAAAAAGTATTATAAGTATATGGAGTACATTTTTGAGGTAATCTTTGCTATTCATTTCTAAGTTCACTTAGATCTTGACAATACATTTTGCAAATCTTCACACAAACAGTGAATTCAACTTAATCAAAACTAATTGGTTGAGCTTGATCTAAAAACTTATAGTATACACTACCACAAATCAAATGGTTGATTCAAAGCTATAAAATGTGCATGATGTACAAAATATATAATATGTACAGTTAAGTACATCTAAATTTTGCCAAAAATGTACCTAAAGTAGTCGATTTCTACTCCTTTTGACAATTTTCTGGACTTTTGTATTTGATGAAATTTGAGGTCTCTAGAAGACTGCAAGTTTTCGAGCTCAGTCTAAAAACTATTTCAACTGCGTAGAAACGCTACCAGCTGCGTAGTCCGATGTGGTCAAGACTATGCCATGTCATTTTTTGGGGAAAAAAAAAAAAAAACTTTTTTTTTCTATTTTTTTGCATTTTAGAAATTTTAATTTTAATTTTAATTTTTTGAAAAAATATTTTAACAACCAACCGCTTTCTTTTACTGCTATGGGAACAAATTCAAAACAAATCTAAAACAATCTTCTAAAGGCCTCAAATGTCTTCTAATGAATTTATTATTTACATTGATGTTGTCATTTTTTTTAATAAAATTATGGATGAACAATATAACAATGCATCTATATAGTAAATTGGAGACCTTAGGGGATTTATGTCCCCATATGTTTAAATATCATGAGCAATAATGGAAAATTTTATTAAGGGGGCATTAATGTGTTTTAAAGTATTTACTTCCTCTCTATTTTTAAATTAAAAACTACTAGCATGTATTCTTTTAGCATCCTATTTTTTATAATTGGTTAGAAAGACTAATTTTTCACACCCTATTTTATTTATACATTGTAAAACTATAGGCTAGATACAGAATATTGTGGAGTTTGAAACCGAATATATAGACAACAAGCATTGTAAACCATTCAAACTACCATTGGGTACAAGAAGCAATATCAATTGCTTATTATTCAAAGAGCCATTCAAAATACCATAAGTCTAACCAAGAGCAAAATGGATATCAATAAAAACCAAAGCAACAAGC
This sequence comes from Climacium dendroides, assembly GCA_950106755.1. Classification (NCBI taxonomy): domain Eukaryota; kingdom Viridiplantae; phylum Streptophyta; class Bryopsida; order Hypnales; family Climaciaceae; genus Climacium; species Climacium dendroides. Next base: position 22,705,436 of record OX467082.1, on the reverse strand, counting down.
ACACACCTATCAAAATGTAAAAGTTGCATTATAAAACTTGCAAATATAGAAAAAACATAACAAGGAATACAAGTGATAGCACACACAATCAACTATGACATGGAATCTGATAAATTCATGCAGTCCAAATAACAAGATCAAAAACAAATTCAGGAAAGTGAAATACAAATTTTTTAATATAGAAATTGTATTCACAAATACATTCATGACTAGTTTATAGTATGCCCTATCTTTGAGCAAACATTTCGAGAAACATTTACAGTGTCAAAGGTTAAGGTTCAAATTGTCCAGCCTACAAAATTGTGAAAATATAGGTTCAATATCTTCAAACACCAAAATTTCATATGAACTAAACTAAAAGCCATTACCTACTCAAATGTTCATTGTTGATGACAATGTACAAACTTGAAAGTAGCTACAACAATTGACTTAATCAACAATAGTAGGAAAAAAAATATTTAACCTTAAATAGGTAGGACTACGAGTTGTGGGGTAAATCAACAAAGTTGGTGATGGCACAAGGCAACCACTCTTTAGCATCTCCAACTACTCCAACTTCAAATCCTACAATACCAATCACACTCCTACTAAGTTAGCTATGGTGAGATTAGCAAAAGTTGCAATACACTATGAATCCTAAACACATGAGCCATGAACCAAAACAACAACCTCTCCTCATGAAAATTCAAGACATTGACAATCATAGTAGATGCAAAATGTTGTAGCAATCAACAAAGAAATGATGAAATCATTCTCTTGTCATACATTAGCAAAACAATGCAAAACAACTCTAAAAAATTCCATACATAACTTACCAACACAAAGAAGGAATTGAACTACCCTAAATTCTTGACTTGAATAGTTTGCTTCGAGAAACTGCAATGTTTGTCTAAACCCTAAGTAGATATTCAACTTTGTGAAAAAAAATTGTATACTCTAAACAAAACCGATGACCCAAATTCAAATTAGTAACTTTGAATGCAAAGCTTCTAAATAAAATCGAATCCTAAACCAAACTCTAAACTGAACCCTAAACTCAAGAATATTAAAAACATTGATGATCATGAAAATGCAAAATTCTAAAAGTAAGGATGTGAGAAAATGATGAAAGCATTTTCCCAATGTACAACAGCAATTCAATGCAAAATGAAACTCAAAATTTCAATGTGTCACTTATCAAAGCAAATAAAAAAGTCTACTCCAAACATCAGGTTTCAATACCTTGTCATCTAAAATTGTAATGTAATACTAAACCCTAAGCAAGCATTCCACTACAATATTCAAAATCCACATTATAATGAAGTGTTCACCCAATGTTGAAACCCTAATACCTATGGATGAATTCACAATTGAAGCGATCACCTTACACAATCACTCTCCTTGAACAAAATCTTAAAAATTTTGTAGAAAAAGCGTGAGAAATACAATCAAAGTTCTAAGGTTGGGAGGGGAAAATGCAAACCTTACAAACAATAGTTGATCATATTGTGAGGCAACATTGAGTTTCACATACATTGAGGAAACCCGTTGAAGAACCCCCAATGGCTACTTAGAGCGCTAGCACACACACATAAAAAACCAAAGGTATTTCCCTTGACACACACACTTCATTCAAAAAAATGGACAAAAAATATACTATTCTTCATCCAAAGTATGACAACCCATAAATTAATTTACTTTATTATTAAATACTTTTAGGGAAGATCCTATATTCCTATGTCTATGACCCTATTCTTTTCTATTGTTTTCTAAAATGAAGGAAGTATTCACCACCTCATTTTATGTATAATCATGTATGAGACATATTTCCATGTTATAGTAGATTTATCAAAAGTAAAAAGTTTCATTAGAAAAAAATTGTATTGAATTCAACACAATCTACATGTTTTTTTGTTTCAGTACAAAATTTCATGTTTTCAACACAAATTTGTGTTGGGAAACAAAAAAACATCATGTAGATTGTGTTGAATTCAATACAATTTTTTTCTAGTGTTTATCTTGAATGAATTGAATTAACCATATTTTTTATTTCATGTACTTTTCTAAAATTTTGATGGTCTTTCCCTAAGTTGGAGACAAATTTCCATTGGTAAGATCCTCAGAAAGACATAAATCATTTGCTACAAAGTTGAATTCAATGTTTATATTACAACATAATGGTTTAAGAAAAAATTTATCCAATTTTTTCATACTTCTTAAGTATACAATTGTCTAGAAGGATTTTTAGTCATTCAATCTTGTATACAAAATAGTATAATTTTTTAATTAACTATTGACAAATGATTGATTTATCCTAATAATAAATTTAAATACTTGATCTTAAAAATAGTCTATATAGTGCCCTAAACATGAACAATATATTAATTTTTTTGTTTTGACATAATCTGCATTTTGATTGTATTTTTTTTATTGAAAAAGTTATTCAAATATTTTTACTTCTGAATATTATAGAAAATTTAAAAAATATTCAAATTGTGATAGAAGAGCCCTTTCCTATTCTATCACATGCTTATGTATTTGTATAATTTTTTTGGATTCAATTACATTGATAGTCATCAAATATTAAACACTTTTCTACCATTGGAAAAAACGATAAGTTGATATCTATTGGAACTTCAATTAAGAAATTATAATTTTTTGATGAAAAATATCATGTTAGTTTTAACTTGACTTGAGATTCTAATCAAAAGGACCAAATTACCTATAATTAATGGATTAGGTTTGAAAAACAACAATTAAAAAGAAATTAAAGAGCAATTTTTTCATTGATTGATCCCTTTCATGGTACCTTTGAATGTAATATTTCGACCCTCAAAGCATACATTTGTGCATGCATTTGTGAAATATATGAAAGCACCTCTTACACTAACACATAAATTTATTGCCAAAAGTAGGACACTATGTTTTCAATCTTGTCAATGGAGATGATGCATGGTTGTAAAACATGAAGAGGATTTGGACATTGGTAAATGCTAGATGACAAACACATCTACAATGAAGTCCTTTACAATATTGGTGTCTTTTATTCCTTTGTCAATTCTCTACTAATAATTCACACAATCATACTACTAAAATCATAAGGCCTTCCGTAATATCACATTTTTACACTGTGATATTATAGAGATCAGATCCCTCTGTAATATCACATTTATACACAATGTACTATTATGGAGTTCCAACGGCCATTTGACCTCTGTAATATCACACAGTGTAAAAATGTGATATTACAGAGGTGCAGTGATATTATGGAGGTTTCATATTTCTTGGCTTCACACTTCATTTTACTTCCACAATTCTATGACTTTCTAAGCTTTGAATGTTCTCAATTCTAATGTTTTTTTCTTACTACCAAATGATTTGAAGCTTTGTTAGATTGAAGCAATTTTGAATTCTACAATAAAGTATTTACAAAGTCTTTTGCAATTTACTACCAAATGATTTGAAGCTTTGTTAGATTGAAGCAATTTGCATTTCAATTCTTCAATTTCGGTCACCATTGTTTATAAGTGAAGAAATTTATCAAGTGGTGGTATCCTTGTAATGTTTTCATGTTTGCAAAGATTTTTTTTATGAAAATTATGATATAAAGACTTTTCTTTAATTACTTTCTATTGCACAATATATGTCTTTCCAAAGAATATTGTATGAAGATGTCAATATTTTCATTTAAAGATTATACATACTTTATTAATCTACATTCTATCACATGAAAGATTGATGAAAGTAATATAGTTAATGCGTAGCAAAGCAAGCGCCAACCGCTAGTTCAATCTAAAATTACAAATGTGTTATTGGACACCAAGGAGGATTGCTTCATTTGTACTTGTCCATGTAAATTATATACATGTTCTTGATAGATGTGTCCATGAAAAAAAGAAAACCCAATGCCACCACTTGTGGAACGAGCTTGATATGTATATGATGCTCGTAATTGCTCGCATAATTGTTTTTTTACATCCAAATCCAAAATGTATGTCATATATTTGAGGTTCATAGGAGATGTCTAAATGTTTTTTCAGTTTGAATTAGTGCTATATGGAGGTGATGCCATAGAAAATTCATATGAAAATTGAATTTAGACCACATATATAGAAATGATTAGAATAGATTTGTGGTCCTATAAAATATTACTCATTTGCATAGACTAATCATGAGACTAATCAATGTGCTAAAATCTAAAATGCCTTGCTCATTTCATTTGAAGACCTCTGTGTTTTTAAAGCATCTTGAAGGCCTATCCAATTTGACTTCATGGTGCTAGTCACATAGGTTTTTCTATCCAAGAGATCAATGAATAAAGCAATGCTAGAAAAAAAATTATCTATAATTATTACATGCCCTTTGCCCTTTGCCTTCAATCCATAGTAATTGTGTCTAGCTCTTCTTCTACAATGTTTAGAACTTTTTATACAATGCGCTTTGAAATTTGAAACAAATTTTGATTCTAAGTCTACAAGTTACTGGTGTACTAGACTTTCAAGCCTCACTTTTGTGGCTTCATTATAAGAAGTTTTCTGTTCACAGGAACAAAAAATTGACAAAAAATTGTCAACTCCGCTGTCAATTAGAATGTGGTGATTAAGACTTTCAATTGGCAAATCCCTGTCAATTTTCAGTCAATTTTGACAAATTTTTTGGTCATCCACGATGTCAAGAAAATTGATGATTTCTGGGCTCATGGCCCAAGTTTGCCACATTGTTCCAAAACAACCAATTAATTAAGCTTTACTACCTAAAAATACTGTTTATCAAAATCGGGCTTCACATTTGGAAACATGCCCCCAAAAGCCTCTGATTGCATGTGAGGTGAGAAAAGAAGACAAATGATTTATACAAGAAGGGTAGTGGTAGTCATATGGGATATATTAATTGCAGGAATTGTGTTCAAAGTGAAATTTCAGACCTCACTTAGGCATAGTATAATATATTTTTTCAGAAAATTTTGAACTAAGATAAGTTGGAAAATGAATTTAAGTTTCACCTCCAAAAATCCGTTTCAGATTTAAATACTCCAATCAAAAGTTATGGACAAAATTCAAAGACAATGTAAACTTTAAACACAATTCCTGCAATTTTTGACAATGAGCGGTCAAGCTCTCATCGTCAAATTATCCCATAGTTTTTGAGGATTCTTGATGGACAATACATTTTGCTATACAAACAACCTCTCTATCCTCCAATCTCACAAAAATTAATTCACAAAAATTTCATCATTTGACAGTAGCATATTGTCAATACATGCTTATTGTCAATTTAGATAGATTTGTGTCAAAGCATTGATAGAAATAAAGAATTGATAGGAATAGGGTGGCAATTGATAGCTACTGTCATTTTTGATAATTTCGTGTTATAATCTTATCATTTTGGACCCCTTTTCCTTTGTAGTGGCTTTAGGGATATGTATTGTCATGTTCGGCAATATATACTTTTAGAGCAAATCATCATCTTGTCAATTGTAGAATATTTACACTACTAGAAAATTCAGATTTTTTGTTGATTTGGATGTGTCATTTTGGACCCCTTTTCATTTGTAGTGGCTTTAGGGATATGTATTGTCATGTTCGGCAATATACACCTTTAGAGCAAATCATCATCTTGTCAATTGTAGAATATTTACACTACTAGAAAATTCAGATTTTTTGTTGATTTGGATGTGTCATTTTGGACCCCTTTTCATTTGTAGTGGCTTTAGGGATATGTATTGTCATGTTCGGCAATATACACCTTTAGAGCAAATCATCATCTTGTCAATTGTAGAATATTTACACTACTAGAAAATTCAGATTTTTTGTTGATTTGGACGTGTTGATCATCAACACGTTTCTGTTAATTTTTGTCCTAATCAACAGATTTCTATGCAAATCAACAAAAAAGTGTTGATGATCAACATGTCCAAATTAACAGAAAATCTGAATTTTCTAGTAGTGTTACCAACCAACTGTACCATTCTATATATTTCTCCCTAATTGTAGTTAATAACCATCTGATTTGACCCATTTTGTTATATCCTAGCCTCACTTTATCTCTTATATCTTGATGAATTAGTAGCATGCAAGCATTTAGTGATCATTTGAAACTAGTACTATGACTTGAGAATAATAATAGTTAGGCAATGAAAAATTGACCCTTTTTTGTGCCAAAATAATTTAACATTGGGTTGTTGCTTCATGCCCATATATAAAATGATGGCCAATAATACCTTCAATTTCACTATGATAAAAAAAAATTCCAAGTGTAGGCTACCAATCCACCATAAGTTGTGCCATCTATATCTAATGTTATTGTGTATTGGTTTGTTTCAAAAACAATGTCCTATAGAATCTACAATGGCTAAAATAATTCAAATAAAATTTTGAAAGTAGGAAATTGCCATCTATTATAATTTGAAATCAAGGTACCTAAAAATTGTTGTAGTTCTGTATCATAATTTATGAATTTTTGGTGCTATGAAGAGTCCCTATACATTTCTATCAAATCTATTTCCATCATCCCCCTCTTTCTCCTCATCATTCAAAACCAATTTAGTATATTCAATGAGTTAAATTTCTAACTCACTTCTATTGTCACTCTCTAATGTAGAATTTCCTATTGTCATCCCTCCATAAATTGAGTTCCCTTCAACTTTTTCTCTCATACTATATGACTCCCCTCCCATCTAGTCCTATCAAAGTCCTATACAACCTTGGTCTATGCATACATTTGATACAAAGGATGAAGGCAAGGAAACTCTCTTAGGTTGGATTCGTTTGCATGTTTTCATATTAAGAACGCGCTTTTATCTCCTTCCATGTTTAGAATTGCCAATTTGAGTTGTGCTTTACTATTGTCTCCTTCCCCAATGTTAGTTGCCTATGCATTGGCAACAATGCTCCCCATATATAGTGAAAGTGAAGTGTGATTGACTCCTATTACCACTTTCCACCTTTGTTGCTTTATTGTTGGCATCTTACAATAAGACTACTACAATATCAAGGTTCTTCTCCACTAATGCCCGCATCTCCAATATCCATTCATAGTATTAGATGTTTGCCTTCAGAAGTGATCAATGTCTTTGAACAAATATTAAATGATTATAGAGAAACTTAGCAAAATGTAATATTTTTTGAAGAATTATAGTTTATTGAGAAACATAAAGACCTTCATCAATATCATTTTTATCAAGATCTTCACAACTTGATTCTCTACCATCAATTTGTGCTTCTTGACTATTCACAAAGTAGTGATTGACCTCTTTATTACATTCAAGGTCTATATCAAAGAAATTGTCTTCACCTTTTTAAGGTAAAAAAAAGCCCCTCAAAAGACCTAAGATTGATAATCAAGCCTTTCATTTAATAGAGGTGGAAGTATATCACTTTGAGTAAGTGATGCCAAATTGTTGAAAGATGTTGTATACCAAGATAAAATCAACATCTATGACAAATGGAAAAGCCCATCTATGAGCCAAAATAAAATCTAAGCAATCTAAAGGGTTTCAACTAACGACATTACAAGAATTTGGTTGGAACTTCTCTAGAATTAGTATCAAATGATTAAACAAAACAAACACATAAAACTAGGAAAAGGATAAACTTTGAAGGGAACCCAATGTCCTTCAAAGCAAGCTCTAAAAACAACAACAAATGAACACAATGACTCTAAAATCACCAAATTGAAAGAAGTTGGTCACTTGGCCACACTCTATTAACATGGACTTAACCCCTACATGACCATTGTCCCTTCAGGGGACAAATGTGTTTTCAGGTAGGTACCTACGAGCTGAAATTTTGTCGTGATTTTTTAAAACTTTTTTTGAAAATAGAGAAATTGATAAGCTTCGTGGGAATATAATTTTTTTCACAATCAATGCCCAAAAACAAAAGTTATGACCAAATCAGCTCAAAACAGGGGACTACGGGCAGTCTGGGTAGTAAAAAAAAGATTTGCAAAATTTTTAATTTTTAATTTTTGTTTCTTGTACATTATATTTTTGTCTATCTAGAGGGATTTGATTTGTTTCATTTGGATTTGTCCATAACTTTCTCCATTCTTGTTTTTTGGGCAGTTAGAGCATCTTCTTGAAAAAAATAACTTGTAGGATGCATTTTTGAATGCAATTTTTCCAGAAACTTTTTTTTTCATGGTTTAGTTTACTTGCTAGAACAATCTCACCATTGGGATTAGTGCATTTTAATTCCATCTTAAAGATATTAATAATTTAGATTTTCCTTCTTTCTTATACCTACTTCTACTTAACAATTTTTTTAAGCATGAAAATTAAGTTTTTTTTAAAAAAAAATTCCCTAGACTCTCAACTCAATTTCACACAATAAGGATTTAAAGCTCAAAACTATGTAGTGCAAAAAATTTAAGTTAAAAAAGTTCAAAGTCAAATAATCCGGTCCCGCAAGGTGATGAAAAAATTGTTCTTTTTTGTTTTAAATGCAAATATCTTTTAATCTATGTGGTCAAAATTTTTGAAATTTTTTCCTCACATTTTCATACTAGTAAGGTATATGATCCTATGGTTGTATGTTCAGAAAAAATAATTTTCAAATTTTTTTACTCTTTGCTACAGAAATGGCAGTTTTGAGTGTTTTTTGGTAGAAATAAGGCCTTGGTCCTTCAGGGGTTAAACAATTAAGTAATACAAACACTACAAGAGAAAGGGGTGTTTTAAGTAGTGTCCTAAACATCACGACTTTTAAGTAACGTCTTTTAAGTAAGTTTTTAAGTAAAATTTTACTAAAAAGACAGTCTTTTTTAGTAAAAGTTTACTTAAAAACTTACTTAAAAGACGTTACTTAAAAGACATGATGTCTAGGACACTACTTAAAACACCTCTTTCTCTTGTAGTCTTTAGACTATAAAAAACCCCTACATTTTAGGTAATGAGCCCTAATTTTTTAAACAAATTTTAGGAGATGTCAATGTTGACAACCCAATGTTCTTATGTCAACATTGATGTTATGTTGGACATTCTTGTTGACATAAAAGCATCGGGTTGTCAACATTGACATCACCTAAAATCCGTTTTAAAAAATTGGGGCTTGTTACCTAAAATGCAGGGTTCCATGGACACCCCTCCCTCTCTTCTACCTTATAGAAATCTTATCACTTAAGATTTTCATCCAACTTTTGGGATTTTTAACTTCTATGTTGGTATAAAATTATAACTTTTGGAAAAGACTTCAAATTACAAACAAATTGCATCATTGTCTTTAAAAGACCATTTTTAGTTTGATAGAACCCTCCTCCTCCTTTTCCATTGCAAAAAAGTCACCAAAAGCTAACTCCAACATAAATAAAAAATGAGGTAAAAATCTAACTTTTGGTGTACATCTTTTTTGAAGAAAGTAACTAGTCTAAGCTTTTTGAAAGGTAAAAGGGAGTGAAAAAAGATCTTGCTTAGGTCCCATTCTGATTTTGTGTGCTCTTAAAATGCCAGTCAATTCTATGATTAACCTCCAAATTTGCCAAAATTGGAGAATCTTGCCAGTCTGGGTACTTTCAAATATCAGAACATCTTATAATTTTTTGAATCCTATTATTAAAAAAAAATTATTCTAATTTTTTGTAAGAATTTATCACAACTTGAGTAATTTCTATGAATTTTTCATTGTTGGTTTGAGTGGTTGGCCGTTCAGAAAAGGATCTTCTAGAAGTCAAAAGATTCTAGAAATTTTTATAGAACCTCTCATAAAATTCTACAAAAGATGTGTAAGCACTTATTTTTATTCTACACAATTGAAGAAGGAGAATAAAATCCTTTTATCTCCATTAATTATTAATGATCAAGGAATCTTTTACACAAAAAAATCTTGACAAATTAATTTTTTTGTTGGATTTTTGGTGTGATTTCAATCCTAAAGCAACTCATGTTGTCCTCTAGTTCATCTTAAGTTTGTAAACCTGGAGGCTAATAATTGAAGTTTCTCCTATTTCACATAATCAACTAAAAAACTGAAACTTATCTCTAAGAATTGACTTAGGTACCTCATTAAGTTTCTTCAAACCATTTTAGCCACAATTAGTATTCACAATTTCTACTATTTTGGGATTTCAAACCTTTTATCCATGTAGGATTCTGGTTTATTTTAGGTATTCTACTCTATTTTAGACCGAATACTATATTGACATGCAATATACATAATTTGATTTAATACTATTTTGAGGGATTTTTGTATATAAAATTTAATTTAAATTTTAAAATAAAAAATATCTACAAGTCTTAAGTGATGAATTAGGAGTTCATACCATCCCAAATAATAATAATCAAGAAAATTTCACAAAAATCCAAAGTTTGAGTTATTTCTTTTTCTCTGAAAGAGATATTCAAAGAAATTGTGATGGTAGGTTTAGGTGCCAAATTTTCCACACCTTCTTCTATGATGTGATTGGTGGTGGGAGAATAATAGTTGATGGTATGGATAAAGTGTCTAAAAAATTATCCTATTGTCATTCATAAAGAGAGAGGGATGTTTTAAATGTACATGTCCTAGTAGTATAGTCCTATAGTTTATAATCTTTTAGGAGATTTTTTAATAAAAACTTACTAAAAACATATGTATTTCTAATAATTTTTTAATAAAAATCTCCTAAAAAGTCATAAATTATAAGATTGTATTGCTAGGATTATATTCAAAACACCTCTTTCTTTTGTAGTGATTTAGCCTCACCCATGATACTTTTCATCATCATTAAGCCTCAATAGATAGTGTTGTCCTGTTGGCGTTTTGAAGCTAACATCCATGAATAGACTAGTAGATTAGTAGAAAACAAACATGTTGTTAAAAATACATAATGTTATTATGTCCAAATGAGTCATTTTGTTAGAAATATTGGAATTGCCCCATTTCAATAAAACAAAGTAAAGGACTCATATGAACTACAAATTTGTTTGATAGGATATGAGAAATTAAAATTATTGTTGTGCAAATATATATATGGTTTTTCAATTTGGTCACTTTAGCAAGTTGTGGTTGTTATAGGCACTTTCAACCAAGAATATGAAGATTCAATTTGACAAAATTATGATCAAATTCTTTAACAAGTAGGTGCACAATGTTAATATCAATGCAAGAAATCAAATTATATAGCACTTCAAATATAGGGATAGAACTGGTGCAAGCAAGCACCAAGGTCAATGAAGGGTACAATAGGAGTTGTTTTGTCGGACACATTTCAGGGTCCAAGTGTCATGTTGTCAATCTAATGCCGTATGTCATATGACAATTTGTTGATCTAAACATGTCTAATAAGGCCTTTTTCAAAGCTGATTGCTCATAGAAATCTCATTTCAAGTATGACTCAAAATTTAGATTATAACAAGTGTTAATTCAATTGAGACACTTCAATAAAATGAAACTTTAATATGTTAAGATTAGAAAGAGAGAGTGTATTATTTGAAAGCTATTTGAAAGTTAAATTTAAAGTTGACTTTATTAGATGAACGGAGGGGCTATTGGACGTATTAGACATTATGTTTATCTAATTATCGCCACATCAGGGAAGACAACTATAGGCACAATGCATGGTCAGAGCATGCACCACATGTGATCAATTCCCTATCCCTTGCCCAATTGACCCTTCCGTGACCATTGATCAATATTTTCTTGTCAATCCCCCATACTAGACCATTAGCCACCTAAACCAACATAGCTTTCCTAATTGTAAATCTTTTCCAATTGTTGCATTTTGAAAGTATCTTCTATGCTAGAGCAAAAATGCCTTGTCTAAGTTGCCCTTTAGTTTGAAATCCATCTACAATCATTCAAATTTTTTTGACCATGTGACCAATTCTAATAAAATGACATAAAGCTTGTACAAAACTACAATGTCCTATAAATGTTTTGGAAAATTATGTAAAAAATTGTGATTACATGAACCTACACAAACTCCCCAACAAGACAATAAAACTTTAGGATTTAACATGGACCACACTAAATAGAATGAAGAGTATAATGCCTAGCTACACGGGGCTTGGTCCTTTGTTTATTAAGGTTCTATTGTATAGACTAGTTCAAATGGTAGGACGACATGTGCAATATTTTACTATGTGGATGTTAACCCCTTAAAGATGAGATCCATTGCCAATTAGTCAAACATCATGATTGTGCTAAATGTAGTCTATTGGATTGTGTTTGAATATCAATCCTATATTTTTTTAACTTGAAACTATAAATTGTATATCACCATGAGAAATTTCAATTTGTTTTGTGAAAAATTATAATTGTTATCATTTTTCTGCAGAAATTGAAAATAACTGATTAAAAATTTTAAAAAAATTCCAAATTATTTAAAATTTTCTCCAAAGGTACAAGTAGCAATGGAGATTAAAGTGAAAAATTTTCAATTGGTTATTTTATTTTTTACACCAAAACAACCACAATAAAGACTTTGAAGTCAAATTTTACTATTAAATGAAATTTATCCTTTTACTCAATTGATGTATAAAATTTTGATGTTTTTGCTAGTGGAAAAATGTACTTTCTATTTATATTGTTTTCTCAAAAAAATTGATGGAAAAATCAAATTATTGTGATTTAAAAAAATTAAAGGTGGGAATAAAATTATATCATTTATATTTATATATTATCATAATATTCTAGAATTTTTACCATAAATGAAGGTTAGAATGAAAAAATTAATATTTAAATTTAGAATACAATAAAAATATATGAATGAAAAACATAACATATTGTATTATTTGGATTCTAATACATAGAGATTGCAATTGCAATAATTTTTCAAAATTGAAAAGATGAAGTAGAAAGAAATCTTGTCAAGCTTTATTTTCTTATTTTAAATCAAATACTAAAAATGATTATACTAAAAGTTGCAATCAAAGTTAATCAAGGCACATCCACTTTTGTGATGTGTGGATGCATGTATTTCTAGTAAAATTTTACTAAAAGTCTCTTTAAAGGTCATTACTTATAATCTTAATACTAGGACTATACTTTAAAACTCACTTAAAATACCCCATCTTGTAGTGGTGCTACCTAAAACCACCATCAACACTTTATGGACGTCTCCAAAATCAATATATACGTTTGTTAAAAAACAATTTTAGAACATCTATCAAAAAAATTTGATCCTTCATAACTTTTGCATACAATATCTAAATATTGCATTTTTTTAGTGCAATTAAACCTCTTTTTACTTGACAACAAGAAAATATAGAAATTTGACTAGTTTAATATTAATAACTAGGTACAATAGCAAAAAGTGGTGGTTTAGAGGGTACCCACCTAAGGGCTACTTTACACCTAGAGATTTGACCAATTTGTTATATAAGAGGCCCCAAATCCTTACTTCTTATTGGACAAAAGATTGAATGCGGCCCAAACCCCTTTATACCTAGAGGCTAAGCCAATTTGTAAGAATGGATCTTCCATTAAAAAAAGACATAATCTAACTTAAACCAAGTTCTATAAATTGGGTGTACCAAACATGAAAGGTCAATTCTTGGCTTGGGGCCAATGTCAAATTTCAATTTTTTGAGAAAATAATATTTTATAATTTTGATCTATTGAAATTTGTAGAAATTTAAATGGCTCTTTTGGTTCCATCTTCACTCCTAGGGAAGTCACTTAGTGTATCTATTCAAATCATGTGTGTCATAGTATTTTTGAACCCCCTATTTACTTTTAATAAACTAAAATTTTAGCCTATAATTTTGAGTTTTGATTAATAATGACTATAGGCTTCTATTGCCAAAACTTCCCAATTCAAATAACATATGAAGTGACTTCTACAATAGATTGAAAAATGAATTGAAATGGCATGTTTTTCAACTCAAATTTTTATAGAGAATACATTTAGATGAACATTGAAATAATATTCAAGAAGAAATGAACTTTCAATAAAAAAAAACATTTTTAGGAATTTTTTGTTCATTTTTTAAACAATTTTGAACAAAATAATTAAGGGGTCCAAAATTATTTTTAGCTTTGCAATGTATCTTTTATCTTCAAAATTTTATAAGTAATTACTATTAATAAATAAAATATCAATAATTCAAAATATAAACTTTCAAAGTTAAAAAATCCATTCAAATTTTTTGCTTTTTAATTCAAATTTCATAAAGTAAATAGGAGGTCAAAAATTAGGATGCACATGGTTTATAAAGATATACTAAGTGGAGGGGTAATTAGAGATGAGTGAATGGAATTCAAGTGAAGTATATGAGGTGATGAAAAGGTATTATAGTGCTAAAGCTCATGCTTTTCAAGCCTTTCTAGCTTCTTTATAAGAATATGTAGGTAGCATAGGGGTTTGTAAATTTTTTCAAATACCTCCTAGAACTCCTATTCTTCCATGACAGTCATGGATTATGAATATGCTTGAAACTCATTCAAAAAGAAAGGGCATTGAAGAGATGAGGATGATGAGGTCACAACTCTAAAGAAACCTAAAAGATTATGGCTCAAAGAATTGAAAGGATCATGACATGGAGACTATGGTTTTGCTGCGTGGCTAGATGGAACCAAATTTTTTGAAGAATACAAAGAAGCAAGGTATGATACTGTTTTGCATATGTGAATTTTTGAATGAAGGAAAAAAAATTCAAATTTGTCTAATTTGGCCTTTTAAAGGCCTTGGCATTTGTCCCCCTCATTTCCCCCATTGAAGAGGTCTTCAAGTCTACCTTCCTTCCCCCTTGATGTGTATTCCAACCAACATAACATTCTTATATAAAAACTATTGTTGGAATTTTCTTATTATTCATTGTTTAGAAGCCTTATCAAGTTTGAATCACCTTTTCTATTGTGTTTTCAATGTACACATGTGATGTGTAGGTGTAGGTATTTGGTTGAAGTTACATGCTTGTTTGATTGTAGTAATTCCTAAACTAAACCAAATAGCCAAGGCTTGCAAAAATAAATTTAATAGTTTGTACAAGTTGTACAAAAAAGACAAGATGGCAAATAGAATATCATAGTCAAATTACCACACATGTAAATTCTACAACTCTTTTAATCAATGGTGGCATTAGACTAGTACCGTAATGAAACATGTAACAACATCTGGTAATGATTCATTTAATATTGAAGATTGTACCACAAACATTGAGGATCAAATTTTAAATGTCACCCCAACTCCAACTCTAGCAATCAAATTGGACAAGAAGAATTTTCAAGAGCAATGCTAAGGTATTTTCATACAAATGGCCAAAAAGAATTAAGTTATGGTCAAGAATTTTGAGAAAACAAATGCTTTATTGGAGAAGGTAGAACAACAAATGGATAGGCTTATAGTCAAACTTTAGATTCAATCTTCTGCAAAATTAGATGCATTATGAGCACAAGAAAAGAAAATTTTCCCTCCATTCTCAAATGTACTTTTTAGAAAGATTGAGCTAGTAATTCATGTGATTGTGTAGCTTGCACAACATGTTTTTAATCCTAGTTGCTTTATCCTTTCTTGTTTCAACTATGTCATTTACCACAGCCTCTTCAATGTCTTCAATTTACACACTTCTTACTTCAATCTTGTCTATTTTAAGGTGTCTAAATATCTACTCATCTCCTTTGCAACTTATATAATTGCTATAAAATATCTCCATTCTCTAATTGTCTTGTACTTTCCATTGCATAATTTTTTCTCCTTCTTTTGTCCATTCATCATCAAACTTGTCTTGGTGTATTATACACAAGTTGTGAAGGGAGATGCATGTGGTATATAACTAGATTTGGTACATGTCAGAGAGGCATATCAATTCTCTTCAAAATAACCCTCCACCTCCCTTTTAATATACCAAAGGCTCTCTTTACAACCATTCTTGTAGACGACTGAATAAAATTTCAATATGCCTTTGCTCTATGTAATCCATCTTTTTCACCTTTGAAAGGAGAATAGAACCATGGTCTTATTGGATAAGCAACGTCATCCATAAGTTTGTAAGGTAATAGCTCACCTTTTTCATCACTTTTTTCCCAATATTTGAATTTTATAACAAAGTCCAATCAAGATAGCATCCAACCCATCAAAAATCATAATCCTAGAACCTACATTTGTTATTTACTACACTTTGAAGTAAAGCTAAATAAAAACCTTTCCTACAATGATATGAAGTAGGATCTGTAGGAGGAGCAATGATAGGCATATGACTTCCATCAACCATTTCAATCACATAAACTAATTCCCTTAGCTCCTTAAACTTGGTTGCAATTCTCCTCAAAGCAGGTGCACATTGTTTCTCAATCACTAATGGTTTTAAATGCTTTAATTTCAATTGTTGTACAAAACTCCCTAATAATGATAGATGTAGTACATTCATAAATTCCATAAGTTTTTGTACAACTATATAATGAATTACCAATACTAAGTCTATTCAAAGAAAAAACAAACCCAATTTCTAAGAGGAATGGCTAATCTACATTTTGTATCCAATTGACTTAATGATGGACATAAAACACAACACAAATAATCAGAAGTTTCAAGAAGCAATATTGTATGTTCCTTGAATAACTAAATGAGTAACTAAACCAAGTACACCTGTCTGCAAAAAGAGTACTCCAGTCATTCATACAAATGCTCTATGTCCTCTAAGAAGCGCCACTCTCTTCCACCATCTCAACCAAAACCATCACAACAACAACATAATGTTGATGCAAAGCAAATTTTTGCAAAATTGCAACAACCCCCATGACATTTCACACAGCCATGAAGAACACAAGAGCCACTAAGACCTTTTGTCTTTGTTCATCCATCTTGTACAAATGGCAATGAAAAGAGATAGCGAGAGGGTCTGAAACTTTATAGATTTTATTGAATCGGCCCAGCTTCTTTGCCTCAAGGCCTTTACATATGAGAGAATTGGCCCTCGTTATACTCATTATTCAATAAGTAGTTGAAGATGATCATAAACCTGAAAAGGGGCTGAAATTTTGCACAATTGTCCTCGAAAGAGAATTGACGTGACGTCACATGACGTGGGCTGTAGGTGTAAAGCGCCCCTGGGAGTCTGTTTTTTTTTTGTCAACTTCACCTTGCGCATGCTGATTTTTCCTGCCGCTGGCTGCTGGCATTTGCAGTCTCCACCAGGCCTGGTCCGATCACAGCCGCAGTGCAGCTTTGTTCTCGTGTCTGGGGAGCACATGCAGCAGGGTTACATGGGTATCACGTGAAACAAATCAATTGATCCACTTGGGGAAAAACAATCCAAACAATTCAGTCAGAGATTCCTCATCATATCGTGGAAACCTGCAAAAGAGAGAAGAAGAGAAAGAGCATGTCGAGCATGATGGTGTCAATGTGGACAGACCAAGTCAGGAAAGCTCCTTGCATGGGAATCATGCCTGCCTGCACACACACTTTAAGTTAAGTTCGAGTGATTAAAAGCTGAGAAAAGAGAAAGTAGTAGCCTGGAGTGAGATTTGGAACTGTCTGAAGATTGTGAGCTGTTTGAGACGGAAGGATGCTCAAAAAACACCAGACATTGTTGTCAGGACAACGTCATGTGTGCACTTCGAGTGTCATTCACGGACAAGCTAACTTAGACTCTTAGAAGGAATTTTACATTTGAGAAGGAAGAACTCTATCTAAAATGGGATTAAATACAGTGCACAGTCAGTATATGAACTGGACAGATGTAAGGGCCAAGGATCTTGAAAAACTGGCCTATGTACAGAATTGGGCTGAGGAAAAAAAACTGACCAAAAAAAACAATAAAAAACTCTTTCGCATTCACTGACCAACTTCGTAATACTTGCATGTAAGTTAAGGATTCGCAGTAAGCTTACTTGAGAACCACTCGGCATGCCAGCTACAGGAATGAATTGCTGGGCTGTTGAAACGATTGCATAATGAGGGAATGTATGAATGGCACCGACGGTGGAACTGCAATTTGAGCACTTTGAAGCAACTCTCAGACGGGAATGTACGAATGCCATTGACGGTGGCCGGAGCTTTGATTTGAGCACTTCAACACCACTCTCAGACAGGTCTTCTTCTCTTTCTAAAAACAAACAGAAACAAACAAAACACAACTCCCAAAGAACCCTGATCACATCATGAGGAAATGTATGAATGGCATTGACGGTGGAACTTGGATTTGAGTACTTCGATGCAACTCTCAAACAACCTTACTACGTTAGATACAAGGAAACCTTAACGAGTTAGGCCAATAATCTTGGATAGGGGATAAATTTGGGAAATTTTCAGATTTTTGGAGCATCAATTGTGTTTGATATGAATTGGTTCACTTTTTATTCACAAATTCATGGTAATTTCAATTTATTTATTTATTTTCAATACAAAATTTGTACAACCAATAGAAGACATGCAATCATATCTCTAAAAAATAAATTTTAAAAATCACGTTCATAGGAACTTGCAAATGAAGTTTATAAAAGTAGTAATAGGCTTGTTTCTTTAGGATTATATTAAGTGTGTGGACGTCAATTGATATAGAAGTGGCTTGGCAAATGTGAACTCATTATAGTGGTGATTTTGGAGGTGTATGTTGACCAATAACCAACCATACAAAGACTTCAAAGATCTAGACCCCATTGTTTGGTTTTAAAAACCTTTCAACTTTCATATATTATATTTTTTAATAAACTGAATCCCAAAGGTTCTCACAAGTACCCTCGAAATCTTCTTCAATTCAAAAAACACTATAGACTTCAATCTTATGGCCACATTTAGAGGGTCAATGGCCAAATCATACTTTGGTAACTATGATTTGCTAAGACCTCTATAATTTCAAATTTTTACCTTGCTTTGAAGTATTTGTCCAATGTCTAATTTTAAATTTTTTTCTATACCTTCTCCAAGTTCTTTTGGATGCACTTCCAATGAGACAATTTTCAAGTCTAATCATTTACCATTCAAAAGTTAGTTATACACTTACTGGCCAATATATCGGGGTTGCACTATAGATGCTCTTAGATCCAAGGAAACCTTAATGCGTTAGTCTAATAATTTTGGATAGGGGACAAATTTGGAAAATTTTCAAATTTTTGAAGTATCAATTGTGTTTCATATGAATTGGTTCACTTTTTATTCAAAAATTTATGGTAATTTCAATTTTATTTTATTTAAATGAAAAAAAATTAATGCAAACTTCAAAGATCCAGGACCCATTAGTTGGCTTAAATACCTTTCAATTCTCATGTTTTATTTTTTTAATTCCTAAAGTTTTGACCTTGTTTCCATAAATTAATTGAATCCTAGAAGTTCCCATTGGTACCCTCAAAATCTTCTTTGAACTCCTTGAATTGAAAAGACACTATAGGCTACAATCTTAATCTTGGAAATTCCAAATTCCATTATTTTCATCTTGGCTTCATTCCACCATTCTTGTCTCGGCTTCAAAATCACCCTATGGTTACAAAGAGGATCATATATATATATACATAAATTCCAAAGGTCACTCCAAAAATTATGCTAAATTAGTTCCAACCTAATGATCATCTCCAGAATAATTTTTGGCCTTAAGATGGTCAATTGATCTTATCTTCATAATCCATTTGTATTTCCTTATTACAAAATACTACCTCAATAACGGATTAAACCACATTGAATTATAGGCATTTAAGGATTACAAAAAAAACTTTAAAAAAAAATCTTAAACAATTATAAGTAAGACCACCATTCTTACTAATTCACATTCACATAGTCAACAAGTCTTGTTTAGCATTAAAACTTAAGGTTTTTGAGGGTCTTTTCATTGAAAGCACTTGTGTCAAAAAGATTGTTGGCATAAAGCAATTTTTACACTCTAAACATTCCAATTCAAAACACAAAATTTAAAAAAAAATAAAGACAAAAGGTTTGAACAATTTTTAAAGAATTTACAACACTTATTTGCTCTCAAGAAATGGATTAAGGGGCACAAACTTTATTTATTTTCACATGAAAATTTCAAGAAGAAATGTAGTAAGAAGCTATCTATGCACAAATTTCATACATGGCATGACAATGAACAATATACAATACTATAGAGAGCAACTATAAGGTCCTAAAAGTAATTCCATTATTATTATTGTAAAGCCTAAGGCACTAATCCTCCATTTGCATTTTAAAAGCTACCACTATAGCAAAGACCATCCTAGACAATCCATAAGGACTAATATTAACAATTAATGTTATATATTAGGATCAAATATTGTTGACATAAACACCGCTTGAACACTTTATGAAAGCATAGTTGTGGGGATCACAATCCTCCCTTGGGTTATGGAAGTCCCAGTATGAAGTAGGAACTATGCAATGCCAGAATGGGATTGTGGGGATCACAATCTTGCCTTGGGTTATAGAAGTTCCAGTATAAAGTAGGAACTATGCATGTCAAAATAGAATTGTGGGGGTCACAATCCAGTTCTAGATTAGGCAAGTCCCACCACAGAGTAGAAACAGTGTATACCAAAATGGGCTTGTGGGTGTTATAGTCCTGGGTTGGACAAATCTCAACATAGAATTGGAACCATGTGTCTTTCTCCAAGAATGGTAAGCACAAACATTGCAAACACCAAGACCACCAAGACCACCAAGAGGTCCTTCATTGTAAACATGATGACGATTTGAGTCTACACTTGCAACACATATTAATTAGTTGGTGCAAGTTCAACTCCACAAGCTTTATGTAATCTATAAAGGGCATTGAAAGGGCATCACAAAAAACGAGCACATTCAATTCAATGTACTACCAAAGTATCCCTAAATCCCTAAATCATCCTTCTAATGTACAACAAATACATCACAAATGGAAGTTGTTGCAAGTTCAAAAAACAATCCAAAAGTATGTTGTCAATGTGTAACAAAAAGCTTGTTCCTTGAAGATTGTGCAACACTATTAAAGACTATCAACAAATCTGCAAATTATCAGCATGTGTGAAAATGAATAAGATACAATATAAAAGATCCAAACAATCAAATCACATGATGTGATGGAAAAAATTATAAAACATATCAACAAAATAGGCAATCATAGTGAACAAGAAAGAAATGTACCTATGATAGTCCAATAACTTTTTGTTAACACAAGCAAACATCTTTTTGTTGTTTAAAGATCAAAATAGGATTCCAATGCTTTTTAGCACTACCAATAAAGTCCATTCAAAGTTTTGGGGCCCTGTTTTTGAATCAAGTGACCTTGGTAATGAGGATTTTCACACTCTTAGAGCCCCCAAAGCATTAGATTTCTATTGGTAATCAATTTTTCATTGAAAATTTTCAATTATTCATTTGTGATTCTACTTAAAATATATAATAATTTTTAAATATAGATTAGCAATTTAAAAAAATTAATTTACAACTATAGAATGATGATTTTATAATTCTAAAATGAAACAATAAAAAATACACCATGATTTTTTGACCCTAATTTAAATTTAAGAAAAAAAATTGGATTTTTTGAGCATCAATTGCATTTGATATGAATTGCTTCACTTTTTTATTTTAAATTCACAATAATTTCAGATTTTTACAACTAATAATGGACATGTAATCACATTTTAAGAAATGAATATAAAAAATTACATCCATAGGAACCTACAAAATGAAGTTTGAAAATATAATTATACACTCTCGCTAAAAGGATTTAAAGTCTCCAAAATTCAATTGACATGGAAATCTTGGCAAATGCGAACTCATTGTCATAGACTTTGGAAGTGTATAATGATTAATAGTCAACATTGAACTCTATATTTGTCAATGCTTGCAAAGTGGACCCTTCAATACTCAATTTTTTTGAATTTAAATTCTAATTCAAATTTTTATATCATTTGATTTGAAAATAATTGAACCTTGAACTTTAATGTTTCTATTGGTCCCCTCATAAAACTTTTCAACTTGCTATAATTGAAAAAGACATTCAATTTTGAATTGATCTTATCCCATGGTTGTAAAATGTACCCTTATAACTCTCATATTTTTCTTTTTAAATTCCAAATTCTTTCTCCTTTATTTTGGATATTTATTGAATTCCAAAGATTTCTATTGAATTTCTCATAAAACTTTTTAACTCCCTCAATTGAAAAGACACTAAATTCTCTATGGATTTCAATTTTGGTTGTATGACTTCAAAATCTAATTATTTTTGCCATAACTTTATGCTACTATTTTCTTAGTTATAACTTTGAACGGATCCTATAATTAAAAATAGACCGTAAATTTTTCAATGCAAAATCCTTAAAGGTCACTCCAAAAATTAGTTAAACTAATTCCGAGACTAGTTCTAATGTAAATGTTGACACTAGAATTTTATAGCAATTTGAACTTTAGGTCCATAACCATATAGTGTTAATTTTCTAATTTTCTAATTATATGCTAAAAAAATCACCATGATGTTCTATACTATGTTGTAAGGTAAACTTGCATATGACAAATAGAATGACTGTTTTACCTTGATACAATTGGCAAAAAAAATTTGATTATTTTCCATACAAAGACAACTTTGAGAAACAAAGAGAGCAATTGAATTTCTTTTGACAAAGTATGAATTTCGTATGAATTTTGAAGTGAGCTATTCTATTGACTCAAAAGAGTATAGACTACCCCAAAACCAATGAAAAGTGTATGCATGATAGCCATCCTACCACCTAAAGCAACTACAATATTTCCAAATATAGCTACAATTTTTCCTAACATGGCTAAACATGAAGGAATAAAAAAATCACTTACTTTGATGAATTTACACTAAAAAGATAGAAGTTTATAAAGTAGTCACTAATAACTCAATCACCATCACCCAAGACATTGATTTCGACCACTAATCAAACTAATGAAGTCCTAATCTTATTTATTAGAAAAAGTTTGTTATGAGTTGATGTAAGACTGTAATGGATCACTTGCTAAGTGCTTACCTATCATATGTTGGTTTATATTAAACCTACGAAGTAATTTTCAAATTCTTGGTAACTATAAATTTGTTATAGTGAACTTTGGAGGTGTATGTTGAACAATTGTTGATGTTGGACCCTATATTCCTTAATATAAAGACTTCAAAGATTTGAAACCCATTGGTGGACTTAACTCCTAAAGTCCCAAACAATGTTCTTTTGGCAACATAGATATTTTTGACAACTCACTAGGAATGGAATTTTTATTTTTTTTATTTTAAAATTTTCACACAATATGTGCCCAATGAGTATCTTGAAGGCCCAACAATTTTCATAGTTTTTGACTACATGGTTAAAAAGATATTGCAATATTGCATGATATGTGGTTTTTTTGTGAGGGGGGGCAATTTGGGCAAATCTAAAAAAAAATCACTTTTTTAAGAAATAAAAAATTTGAAATTAGTTCTCTAGATTTATATACAAGTGGAAATATTCAAATCATTCTATTTTGATTAATGAGAGGAAAATTGAGGAATTTTAGTTTGTGGGTAGTTGCAGTGGAATCACTACCCTAAAATAAACTTTGAAGTCCTTTATTTCACTCAATTTTTAATATTTTTGAAAAAAACAAAAATAAAACATTGGGTGTAGATTGTTTAGTACAACATTGTAAGTTTGCAACCATTGGGGTTGGCATTTTTCAATTCCAAAATTGAATTGTTATCAATTTGGTATTTTAACAATCATTTGCTACTTCTTTCTACTTATTATTTTTTTCCTATATGTTGTACAATTCTAAAGCATTTAACCAACTTGCCTTGAAAAATGAATCCAAGGATACACCACCATTTTGAACATTTTTTCATACAAACGAGATCTTGTGAAGTGTAGTTGCCAAGTTTTTTGTAGGGCCATGAAAAGGATTATTGTCACTTCAAATGCTAATATCTTGCAATCTACACAATGAAAATTTCTAAATCTTTTTCCACATCTTCTCAAACTAGTGTACTACAAGATCCTATGGTTATATGTGTCCAAATACATTTTTTTCTAAAAATTTGGTACTTGTACTAGAAATGGCAATTTTGGAGCATTTTTGGTGAAAACATAGTAAAAAACCTTTACAGATTAAAAACCTTTCAACTTTCATATTTAAATTCTGTTTTAGTTCCAAAATTTTCTAGCCTTGGTTTTGTAAATTAATTGAGTCCCAAAGGTTTTCATTGGTTCCTTCAAAATATTGAAATATGCCTTTGAAGGGACATTTAGAATTATAGGTAGAAAATGTGTATTTCAATGCTTTGATTTTTAATAAATCAATAATAGTGAAATTTAAAAAATTAAAAATTGGACATTTTGAGGAATTCATAGTGATGATATTTCACCAAAAAATGAACTTGAAACCATCTTCAATGTTTAGAAGTGTGTGGGCCACAAAGCCCTTTGGGGGGTCTATTTGAATGAACATAGAAGACATAAAATAAAGTATTTTGTAATACCCTTCATATAGAACATGTCCCACTAGTGTGGAAATAGACCACATAAATTTTAGCTCTACATCATTAAATTTGGATACTCCTTGGTACTGAAAAAAAAAATTTGTGACAAATTAGAAAATTTTAATTTTAAAATATAAAATGATTTTTAATTTTTTTGAAAAACAAAAAATACAATTACAATAAAAAAATCTAGAAATAAATTATTGATTTTTGTCATTGGGTTTTAAATTCAAAAGTTATAGTAGAAGACAACCATTTTGGCAAAATCCTATCAAAATTGTTTGGTCTTTCTTGCAATCACCCAAATATTAATAATGATTGTCTTAAATGGTCTTAGATAACAATATTGAGAAGAGAATATAATGAAATCTATACTTATGCATAGATAATTAATCTAAAAATTATACTTGTATTGCAAACACCACCAAAAAGAGTAGAAATACATTATTTTATTGGCTAATTAGCTTCAATTTGGAGTTTGTGTTTAAGCACTCAAATTATCAATTGAGAATGTTAGATATAGGTATCAATTTAAGTTTTCTATTTGAATAGTTTTTAAATATATGAATTATGAATCTCTTGAATTTATTGTAAAAGTCAATAATTTCAAACTTCTTGAGTTGCCTAAAATTTACATTAATTTTTATAGCCAAAAATCCTTACAAGTTTGGAAAATAGTCCATTTATCTTAGTGTCATTCCACAACATAGATCTTGTTTGTCCATACACATTTTTAATCATTTGCTTAATCAATTTAGCATCAATAAATCCAATTAGATTTTAAAATGTGTATTACTTAATTGCCTCGTAGATGTAGAATGACATTGTTTCAATGTTGTGCAATTATGTCTAAAATAGCACTTAGCATTTGTTGTGAAAATGCTTTGTATAGAATCTCTTTATAACTTTAAGATCCTAAATAATCCAAAACCTATTCCTAAATTTTCCTTATCCAAATTTCAATTTTATAATTCTCATGATAGCTTAAAATCTAGCATAGTAAGCTTAGACCTAGCCAAATTCATGGACTTTTCAAATGATTTAAAACTTTGCTACTATGTAAATCAACTTGTCAAATTCTCATATAAAATTTCACCTTGATTCAAGATATTGTCCAACTTTGGTAGATATTTCACTAGTCTAACTCATGGATAGTCTCTTTAAATGGTTCAAAACTTTTCACAACAAAGAGAAATTTATCAAGTACTCATATACAAAATTTCACACCAATCCAAGATACAATTCAACTTTGATAGACATATTTCCACAATTGACTTCATGTCAAGATACAACCTCAACACCTCAATTGTATTTTGTTCATAACTTGAAAGTTCAAAGATCATTGTAGCCAAATTTTTGATACATAATAGATGAAAAATTGAATAAAGTACAATTAAAGTTTTATAAATAGATAACTAATATTCAATTAAAGTGAAACTTTCAAATACATGCTTCTTGGTTGCCTTGGATTCCAAGCACCAACACTTTGATGCCTCATATCTCTATTTCCATAAGCAATCTACATCTGAAATTTGGTACCATAGTAATTTTTTTTGCCAAAAAATTAGATCTAAAATACTACCTTGATTCAACACTTGATCTAAACACAAATCTAAAACTTCTTACATCAATGAACATTTTTTAATAATAAAGCATTGACAAACTTGCAACTTAATACCTTAAGTGCACATCTTACATCATAAACTCACTAAGAGTCAAGCAAGAGTCAAAGGATTGATTCTTGCTTCTAAGTAGCCAAACCAACCCTAAAAGGCTAATTGTCAGTTAACCTTGATACCACTTAACTCTAACAACTACTAATCAATTGTGTATCAACCAAGAATAAACAAGACTTTTTAACATTATGCACATACTTTAATTTAAGAAGATGCCAACTTCATCACAATTATATATATATAGGTTTGGATACTCATTTATATTAGAATAAATCCTTATAAATCAACAAAGTTAGATAAACTAATAGACAAAGTGGGAGTTATTGGCAATAATCCAACTAATTGTGATTCATTGTTTGAATCAAATTAAATTTGTCTCAAAATCAACCCATCCAACCTTACAACTATCCAACCTTCCTTAGATGAAGGGATAATCTCGTGGTGAATTAAAAAATATAAGAAAGTAGTTTGACCTATGCAAGGTATTGGCTTGGAGGTAGTGCACATTTTGTTAAATAAGAAAAATTCAATGAATTATTTATTATTCAAATACATTAATTTCTTAGATTAGAGATTCAATCATATACCTTTACTATACAAAAGTTTCCAAAGAATGTTATATTAGCTATTTTCTTATTTCTATCATCTTTGAAGATGTAAATCCTTTCTTAGGTTAGTGATAAATTTTTTTAAAGAACTTTGTTTTATTGTGGAACAATGAAAACATTTTCTTCACTAATTAAGACTTATCAATAGTGATTCCACACCTATGGTTACCTTTCTTCTTTTATCATAATTCAAAATCATGAAAAATTCTATGCTATAGTATTTTGTCTATTACAAAACTTTGCATTTCGAAAAGGTTTTCTACATTTTTTCATACATCTCAGCTTGGAAGGTCCCTAATTTTTTACCTTAGAAAAGAAGATGAGATTTTTTTAGATGATAGGGTATCCCCCTTGAAACAAATAATATCCCAATCCAAAAATTGTAGTTGAAAATCAACTACAAGCACATTCTAACTTGTACTTTTAGGTCCATTTGGTCCGAGATTTGGTCCCATCTTTGGTTAGGATGTGCCTTATAGTAGCATTGATAATTACTCATCTACAATAAGAACATGGCTAGAAATGCACTAAATAAGCCCACTCTATTGTTTTTGAATGGAATGTGTGAAAATTATACTACAAACCACCCAAAAATAATATTTGGAATGGAAAAAGATTGCATTTTTGGAGGGATTTGACAACTCCATCAAAACTATTTTTCTTTCTATAGTTCATTTGATTAGTAATGATGAAGATTCTTATTATTTTTGCACACTAAGACACTCGCTATAAATTTAAAGTCAAATACAATCTTGCATGGTTTGCACAAACAAGTCATCTAGAATTTTGACCTTTTATATTACTAGGATGATATTATAGCATTGTTTATGAATTAGGCAAGGGGGCGGCCCTAGTGCATCCTTAACTCCTGAAGTCCCGATGGTGTTTTCTATCAAAAACCACTTAGAACTACTACTTTTGTTGTGTTCACCTAAGAAAAAAAATATATATGTTTTTTCAAAATCCAACTGCAGCATCTTGTACTTAACTTGTTTGAAAACATATGGTAAAAATTTCATCAAATTTGACCGCATAGATTGCAAGATATTTGCATCCAAAGTGAAGAAAATAAGTTTTTTTCAGGGTTGTCATAATGGGCGAACCGGACCGGACGAACAGACGGACGGTCCAAACGGCTTTAATTTTGAGAGTTTTGCACCTTGACAATCCCGTCCGCACCCTGACGATCCCGTCCACGCCCCGACTACAGCGTCCATGCCCTATCGGGCGAATCGGATGGATGGGCAAACCGGATGAACAGGCGAACCGGACGTCCGCCCACTATGAAAACCCTGTTTTTTTTGTAGCTTGCTTAACTTGATTTTTTTGCTTTGAATCTTTTTAACTATATTTTTTTGCATTGTTGATTTTGATTTTCTAAGTTTTTATGTTGAATAGTTGAGTTGAGAATCTGAGGAAAAGAATTCAACTAAAAAACACTTAATTTTCACTCATTAAAAAATTGTTAAGTAGAAGTAGGTTAAAGATTGAAGGAAAAACTAAATTATCATTAATAACTTTAAGATGGAATTGACATACAATAATTCCAATGGTGAGATTGTTCTACAAAACAATCCTAACCTTGTCTAAATTTTTTTTTTTGAAAATTGTAAAAATTGCATTCACAAATGAATCCTGTAAGTTATTTTTTCACAAAGATGTTTAGATTGCCCGAAAAACTAAGATTGTCCATAACTTTCTTACAACTAATCCAAATGGAATGAATCAAAGCTTCAAATGTAGACAAAAATAGAAGATTTTAGGATTTTCTTTTTAAAAATTTTGACTTTTTCTGATTTTTTTGTGCTACTTCTTGACTTTTATTTTTGGCTTATTGTGCCATAACTTTTTCTCCCAGGCACTGATTGAAACAAAGATTATATATTTACAAAGCTCTCGACAAACTCCACAACCTCAAAAAATCTCAAAAACATTCACTACAAATTGAGACAATAGGAACCTACTTAGACCCAAATTATCCCCTGAGAGGATAAACAATCTTTTAGGGGTTAAAAAGGAGATCCCTACAAATAAATAAAATTGTCTTATATGACTCTTCTACAAACCTCAATCCTTGAATTAACCAATAAGTCCTTCCCAACATATAGGAAAGCATAAAACCTTCCCACGACCATTGCCTTGTTATACAATGCATTGTTCACGAAAAAATGGTGGCTAGTTCAAAGTTAGCCAGTGGAATTGGGAAAAAAATTCATTGCAATTCAGTAATAAACAATGGAAAAATCCGGTGAAAGAATCTATAAAATATATATTTGGAATAAAAAAGTAAAGAAAAAAACCCAAATGTGGTACTTGAAAAACCGGTTCAATATCCACAATTCTACACCTTAAATAAGGCTATTTGTTTTGTTTTGTCTGTTACAATGAGACCTCCAAAACCACACGTCTCCCGGTGGCATTCTTGGTACCTTCAGAAAGCCCTTTGTGAGAAAGGATGCATTGGCTTTTTTTGGTTTCGAGGTGTTCCAACTTAGAATGTGAAAGTTACCATTTTTTGAAGTTTTAGAAATTACAAATTACAAAATCACTTTTACTTATATTTCGACTGTACAAGGCAGGGCACACCAGTAGGAATTGAAGGAAAAATAGGTGGTAGAACTCAAAAAAAATCCCGAGCACTGATACCGTGTAATGATTTTGAGGGACCACTGCCCATCAATGGAAACGCGGATCCTTCAAATGGCGGTCACCGCGTGGATTCATTTCATTTCTTATTTCCATCGTAAATTTGGCACATACTTACTTACCGCCCGCATGAGTGGCAGCATCAATCCCGTCCCAGCAGCGGAGCAGCCTAGATTTTTTTGAAATTTTTGAACCCAGCACAGCAGAGCAGTGCAGTGCAGTGAGAATGTTCTTGAGCCATCCAAAGGAACCTTGGCAATCATCTGCAGCGCTCTTTCATTAATGGTGGGCGATGCCGCAAGCTAATTTCAGTTGCACTTTTGGAACCCGAATTCCAGATCCCCAAATTCGTAAGGAAACATGCAAGCCCCTCTTCCAGAACATGGAATCACCCTCGTTTTCTTGAAAAGCGTCAGGCCCTTTATTTGGGTACTGGAAATGCATCACTTCGATTAGTTCCAGGAACCAGTCTTGGGGGGGATGGAGACGGCGCGGAGCCCATGCCGGCCTCTCTCTGTAAGTCATTCCCTAATCCCTTCCTCCTCAGCTTAAATCAAGAGTCAAGGACGCCTAGGAGAAGCTAATCTAGCACTAATCACAACCCCTACAGCCTAGTGAACACTCCACAGTTTCCATCTTTAGCCTCACGCCCTCAGCATAAGCCAAAAACTCACTTTCATGCGGCAGTATTTTATGATTTCGATCTTTTCATACAGTCATACAGATGTGCGTAGTTGGATTCATCGCCTGGTTTTCGGTTCCACTTTGAATGAACGAACGAGTGGTTCCTGAAAAGCTGCAGTAACTCCTCCGCACGGCCAATGGCTTGCATGCGCCTGCCACACAATCCTAAAGTTGGACACACAATCTATTACCGGACGGGAAGCCCCCTCGTCCAGTTCGTCTCATTGTTAATTTTGTAGTTTTCGTTTATTCTTAATTTTGGAACACCAGTCGGATTATGCCAGGCTTCGGAAGCTCCAGAACACAATCCATGAATTGGGCCGACTGCAACTCAAAGGCCGGCTTGCGGCACTCCAATGCGGCTTGCCCCACTTCATCGATCGATTGGACGGAGTCTCAAAATACAGCGCGGTCCTCGTCAGTGGGTCTACAGTGGAAGGAATTGAATACGATCGATATTAGGGTGTCAGTGGCACAAAATTATATATGGGAGAAAATTGAGCTGCTCACTGGCACAGCCAAGGCGGCCGAGAGAATCCCATTGTTTGCTCCGGAATTGGTCCTCCAAGACAATACTTTAATAGTCTGTGATGACTATCAATAGTTCGAATGGAGGGAAAGTACAGCTCTTCGCAAAAGTGCAGGTCCCGAATCGTTTACTGGAGTACTAAACCCATGCCAGTAATATCATTATAAATTCGCAATGGCGGGGCATGTACCGTAATCTTCTAGCTATCATCAAATAATCCTAGCTTCCAAAAGCAACCAACCACTGCTCAGGATTATCTCAGGTAACTCGGACGACCCTATTAGAGAATGCCATATATTAATATCCTGGAATTAGCCAATAGCCAAGTGCAATTAACCAAGATGAAAGCACTCGTGCTGATGATTCTGTGACTTTGCTTTAAGCTTACATATAGGGTGGTAGAGAACTAGAGATAATCGAGATTCTTATCGATCACCACCAATCAGAACTTATGCTTTGTTTCCGGCCTAGCCCTGGTAAAGCCAGGACATGATAATTCTCTATTTTTATTTTATTTTTCTAATTTTATTATTTGACACAAACGAATTTTAGGTTCTGGTTTCAATTCCATTGCGGGAAAAGTACTTGGATCCCGACCAGGACATTATTTTCGTCTGCAGTTTGTGCGGATGATGGAGAAGTGACAGTGCAATATTTAGAACTGTGAAGATGCTCAAAATCTCGTACTAACTCACTACACTAATAATGATGATATTCTGAGTACCGTGGAAGGACGATGCAAGCTCGGAGTGGGCTATGATGAGCCTGCTGCAGACGCCTCAACCTGTAACCTGTTCTACCGCGAGATAGAGCTCTGATCTCTTGGTACTTCATAGAGTTCACACTCATTAAACCCCATGTGCAGATGTGCTAGGAAATTTAATTAGAAAAAAATTCAGAATAAGTTATAGAAACTCCTCTAGGATGTCATTATCATAGATTCATGTAGAGAATTGATGGGCAATTTCGTTAAAATGGCGAAATTCCTCTACTTTAGCAGATTTTTTTATAGTTCAGGGAACAGGCGGTCTGAAGTGTACAAACGTTATAGATGTCTTAAATCTATACCATTCTTATATACTTGAAATCTAAACTTGTGTTAGATGTCACTTTTACAATTTAGATCATATGGTCTGAAATCTATAGTAGTCATAGATTTCTTAAATCTATAAAAGATCAAGATTCTTGAAAACTATATCTATGTTAAATGTGACTTTTACAATTCAGAGCGAGCGGTTTGAAAATGGCACATGGAATACCGCCATTTTAATGAAATTCCCCATATTGATTATTCTTCCCATTAGTGGGAATTAAGTGGGTACACCCTCCATAGTCACTTTTTGTTACTGTGCCTAATTAGTATTATTAAACTGGTCAAATTTCCATATATTCTTGTTGGTTTGTGAGAAAAAGGCTTCAACGCATCAAAAAATGCAACATTTGAATATTGTATACAAAAGTTATAATTGGTCAAAGTTTTTTTGGTAGATGTTCTTATATTGTTTCTTCAACATTTGTGCATACTGATTTTGGAGATGTAAACATAATAATATATGATGGCAGTGTTAGGTAAGGTGCACTTTTGGGTGTACCCACCTCAATGGGGGGTTGAGACTAGAAATTTGAACGACAAGATTGAACTTTACCAAATTGAGACTAATCACTAGGGGATGGCTCTTTTGTGTTCCCTTGTCTCACTTTCCCCTACACAAGCGACAACCCTATGATTTTTCCCTATATTGCAAAAGAATCCCTAGTGTTAGGCTTTTTGAGAGAGAAAAACAAAAAACAATTTTGACTCTCCTTTATCTTGTGAGAAAAATTAGGAGGGGACAAAAGAGAGGCAAGGAGAGAGCAACAAAAAGACATTCTCAACTCCAAAATATTCTCAAAATGCAACCCTCCTCCTTGCATTTTGAGAAAAGCTAGAACTTGAATATTCACGATGACTTGGGTGGTTATCAAATGTAATAAAAAATGTTCAGACACCCCTATTGAGATACTCCTGTCTTCCTTGAATCTTCTTCAGTTAATATTAATATTTGGATGAAGTACACCATCCACAGTTGGGTGGCATTATTTACGGATTGAGTGAGCAGTGGCAGTGGCCATGGAGCAAGTAGCGTGAGTGACTTCGGATAACGAAAAGGCGGGGTTAACTCCCTAAGGTCAGATTCCGCTGCAACACATATTGTTTGCATTAATTAAGAACTCAAACTTCCATTTGAGAAAAAAGGTGCGTCTACATTGCAAGACTAGCATCCTAGTTGAGGTGAAGACGAGTCTCTGACAAGGACGGAAGATAATATCCCTCACGCTTAATCTCCCAATTAGCTCCGCTCATCCGACAGCTAGCCTTCCAAGTTGCGAAAAACATTTTTATAATTGATTTGAGGGGGGCACAAATGAAAAAGTAAATAGCCTTTTCATCTGAATCATCAATGATTGTCGATAAGTGGTGCAGTGACATGTGAATGGGTGACAAGGGCGGTGACTGATGTGCAGAAAAACCAAGCTCATCTTCTTATCACTGATGATTGTGATGAATCACGGCCAAACTGGCATCTGGAGCTTATAAGAGGATTCACATGTACTCAAAGAATTACAGAATGATGAACGTGAACTCAAGGAGTAAACTCTGTGTCACTACAGCATGTACAATACTTGATACAAAAAAACATCCTCACTGGAACACGCATGAAGAACCCGTTTTTAAACTTTTGTCAGATCGGAATGATGTTTCTCAAAAAGACAAAAAAAAAATGGTGTTACACAAAGGAGCATTCAAGTCCCTCGTTAATTTCTTGGGAAATGTCAAACCCAGAAAAGAAATCTCCAACTCTCAACTATCTACAAAACTTGTTTTTTCACAATCGCCCATGCCATCGCAGCTCTCCAATTTGGTCTTCCATGGTCGCCGTCACTCACTCACTGGGCTCCATCTCTTCGATCAGTGGGACGCAATAGTAGTAGCCATCAATCGACAACACTGATTCTAATAATCTCCCTACCTACCTAGATTCAAGAATATTCAACAATTTCTTTACATCAAAGAATC
The DNA here is from genome assembly GCA_950106755.1 of Climacium dendroides. Lineage (NCBI taxonomy): Eukaryota > Viridiplantae > Streptophyta > Bryopsida > Hypnales > Climaciaceae > Climacium > Climacium dendroides. The sequence goes on along the minus strand of OX467082.1, from coordinate 22,671,964 downwards.
AAACTGGGGAATGGGAATGCCATTCGCCATGTCCATAACTGAATTCACGCCATTGAAGCTCCACCCAGCGTCCGCCATTGTCACTTGCTGCCGCGACCAAAACGACTCTTGAGGAAACACTTGCTCCTGCACCTGAACGTCGAAGTTACCGATACAGGGACTATCCGTGTACGAACCAGAAGAATCATGGTCATGTAATGTACTGGTGGGCGAGAATTGGCTCTCACTGTCACCACAACACATCCCTGCAAACCTAAAAGACGCCTGACTATCAGTCTCCAGAGCAAAACTGGTATCAAAGTCTCGGCACTGTAATAACCGCTCAGTGATCTCTGCCGACGTGGGAAACATGCGTAGACAGGCTTGGGCTTGGGGATCATACTTTGGCGACACAGTACCTGATGGAGTATCCGAGCTCAAATCAGGAGCTTCAATGGGGGAGTCATAAGTGGAGAATATTGACGGCGAGGTTCGTCCTTGCAACGACGATTCCCAGTCTTGCAGAAACGTCTGGAAGTTGACTGGTGTGGATTTGTCAAGCTCCACTAAACCGAAGCTCGGTCGAAGTGTTTCCGCGATTTGCGCCTTCCAGGAGCTCATGAAAGTTGCAGATGTTGCGCCTTGTTTTGGAGGTTCGTGCAGTAACTCCGAGCTTGACGACTGGCCAGAGAGACGAGCTTCAGCTTCAGCACGAAAGGAGTCCCATTGTGACATGTGCGTGAGGTTGGAGGACACCACTGGACGTAGACCGGGAATGATGCTGTCTAGTACCAGCTCCTCCGCTTCGGTGGACTTGTGTGTCACGGGGTCGATGCCCATTCGGACTAGACGCTTCTTCAGGTGTGTGTTCCAGTAGTTTTTAATCTCGTTGTCCGTGCGGCGAGGCAGGTGGCTTGCTATGGCTGACCATCTACAACAACACGGGTTCCAAGCAGTAAGTAAAACCGACATCGTAGACTAATTCAGAAGGTGGGACATACATATGTACGTCGAAACCCGAAAGTAGTTAATTGCATGCATTTCATGGTTAGAGATCGATTCTTGAGAGCTGGGATCGTCAGTAGCTAGTACCTATTGCCGAGAATTGCATGGAGGTGAACTATCATCTGTTCCTCTTCTTGTGAGAATCGGCCTCGCTTGATATCAGGCCGCAAGTAGTTTGTCCACCGCAATCGACAACTCTTCCCACATCGCTGAAGCCCTGAAACCAGACCAGATAGTGAGCTTCATATATATATTCAGTTCTAAACACAACAGCATTGAACCCCTTGCAATTCACATTTCCCCCAGTCATCTGCAACTCATGCAACTACATCCTTCTACCTCGCCACACCACAGGATGGTTCAGAGGAGATTAACACGTACCAGCATTGAGAGGCAGCAAACGCCAGCTCCCGTGACCGTGCTTCTGAACATAAGCCACCAGCTTGTGATCTTCATCGGGTGTCCAGGGCCCCTTCTTTAGCCCATCTCCTTTCTCAACCACTCCACACGGAGCTCGAGTCATCTCTCCCAATCCCCAAACCGGGCACCAAACTGTATCGACAAAACTCAAGATCTACTAGCTCGCTCCCCCGCTGATTAAATAAAAAGCCCTGCACTGAAAGAACCACTCCACTAACTTGCAGATACCTCAACAAGCTTGCACTGAAGCTAGTGCATGAAGGACCCAAGCTAGTCGGAGCCCAAGTGGGAACCCAAGTAGGAACCCAGGCAGGGACCGAAGTACAAGCAAAGAAGTAATCCAAAGACTAAGGTTGATCGATACGACACGATCAGGCTCTGCAGCGAGCGTGCGAAGGACTGTGATGGTGCCCGCGATGGTGTGGTGAACTTGTGATTTGGAAGGGGTCTGGTTGTTTCCTGGAATATAAGGAATGTGGTGCGATCTAGACAAGGGAAACTACGGAACTACTGTACCATTCCCGGCAAACGCAGAAAACGCATGAAAGGGAGAGGAAGAACTTCGGAAGAAGGAGCAGAGAGGGCTGGTTTTTACTTGCGGACCGGCCCCCCCCTCCCCTGACGTATACAGCTGGGTTTTTTTGGTACTCCCTCATTCCCCAAATGAAGGGACCGCAGTTTTGTTGAAAAACATTTGATACAGTAATGTCATGTTGTCATTGTTCATGATGGAGTCACTTAGAGTGTCCATTAAAAATCATGTGAAAACAAAATTTTGAACCTCTATATATTTTTAAAATTTTAAATAAAATCAAATTGAAAAAATATGAATAGATTTTCCTACTTTTGAATTATTGATATTTTTATTTGTTAATAACAATTAGTTATAAATTTTTGAAAAAAAAAAAATACATTGTAAAACTAAAAAAATAACTTTCATATCCCTATATTATATAAGAAAAAATTGTTTAAAAAATGAACAAAAAATTCCTAAAAATAACTCTTTATTGAAAGCTCATTTTGAGTTGAATATTGATGCAATGGTCATCTAATTTTGTTCTCTAAAAATATTTGAGTTAAAAAACATGTCATTTTAGTGTATTTTTAACCTTTTTTTAAAATCATTTCATGCTTTATTTGAGTTTGAAATTTTGGGAGTAGAATCCTATAGTCATTAGTAAACAATGTTCAAAATTTGAAATTAAAATTATAGTTTATTAGAAACCACTTATTCGCATGTGGTTTGTTGTAGTAGAACTAAATGCCCCCCCCCCCCCCCAATGTTCATATTATGAAAAGCATAAGTCCCAAGAGGGTTCAAATTATTTATCTCAATAATCAATGACAAACATTCCATGTATTCATTGCAACTTAAATGAAACTAGACATTAACCCCTAAAGTCCCAAGGTCTTTTTTCCATCAAAATCTACTCAAAACTATCATTTTTATTGCAAAGAGTAAAAAAAAAAATTTAATTGTTTTTTTCATACATCTAATCGTAACTCATAAGATCTTGTACTATACTAGTATAAGAATGTGTGAAAAAAAATTCATGAATTTTGACCTTCTAGATTGCAAGATATTCACATTTAAAGTGACAAATTCAAGATTTTTTTTAAGAGGATGCTTAGATTGCCTGAAAACTAAGATTGTCCATAATTTTCTCATCACTAGTCCAAATGGAATGAATCAAGGCTTCAAATGTAAACCAAAATATAATATTTGAGAAAAAAAGTAAAAAAGTAAAAAAATAATAATTTTTTGTGATTTTTTTTAGGTTGCCCCTCGAATTGCTTTATAGGCTCATGGAGTCATGGTGGCATAACTTTTGTTTCTAGGCACCGATTGAAATAAAAAATTATATTCCCAAAAAGCTAATCTAATTTCCTATCTTCAAAAAAAGTTTCAAAAAATTATTTTTATATGTATCTAAAATCAAATAAATCATTTTCAATTTTTTTGAAAATATCTAAAAAACTTCATTAACCCTCATAAGATATATGACTTTCCAATTTTGAGGACTGAAATTGTTCCATAAATGACTTTCAAGAATACAAAGATTAATTCATCTAAAATTCCATAATTTTAGCCAACTACTTCAATGATGGGGCAACTACTTCCAGCAAGTTCTAGGGTACAAGTACACATTAAAAATAGAATGGGGCCTCAAGAGGGCCGCTAGATCTAGACCAATAGTGCACATTAGGTGTCTCATTAAAATGTGATTTCAAAACTTTAATTTTAATATTTTCTCCAATTTATTTTATTTTTGCACTACTTGAGGCTTCATTCTTTTTTCTAATGAAGAAGTGAGAACAAAGAAAAAAAACTAATCAAGATTCCAACCACGAGGGACAAGATTGGAAATCAAAGTGGGTCCTCGAGCTAATTGGTGTAACATGCACCCCATGGTTGTCATACTGGACAAGTTACTATTCATTTTTTGTCTTGTAGGACGAGTTACTATTCATCAAATGTACTTGAGAGGTACATTTGATGAATAGTAACTCGTCCTACAGAACAAGAAATGAATAGTAACTTGTCCAGTATGACAACCATGATGCAACCCGGGGATGTCACACCCATATATATAATTGGTGTGACATCCATCTATAAAACATTTTCAATGCCTTAAAGCAAAGAAAATTTGCATAAATAGTAGCTTTGCATTTGCCATTACAAACCATTTTTATTTGTATATAAAACAAGAGAAAAATAGAGAACTAAAGAGGGGTGCATTATCTTGTCTTTGTATACCTTAGTTGTGGTGTTCGTCTCTTTCTTTGCTTTGCCTACAGATGGAGGGGTATTGCAACCTATGTTTGTTTTTTCTAACAAATTTTTTTCACTCTAACAAGTTTGAGCCTGTCAAATTCCTTCACTCTAAAATTGGACCAATGCAGGAAGGCTTGTGGCAATTTATTGTTCCTAAAAACATTGGTGGGTTATGCTTAAGGCTTTAGTTTTTAGATATGATATTTTCTATCCAATATGTGGATGAATGTTGAAATTTGACATTTAATATTTAATATCATGACTTTGACACTTTATAAAAAATGAAAGGAAAAAATGAAACTAAAACTAAAATTAAAACTTAGTTGTGTCATTTTTTCCTTTTTGAGTTTAACAAAACTTCAATGTGTGCCCAATTAAACAAAAGGAATTGGGGCCATCATTCACATAACAGGCTAAAATTTACTCCATTGAAAAAACTAGATTCTAGCCAAAATTGCAACAACCAATAGAATTTGATAACCAATTTGCAACTTCCTCCACCTTGGAATAGGCATCTATTTAGTTTGTTTATTGTTATAGTACTCCCAATAATCCTTTACAACTTGCAAAATTATTTTTTTTCTATTTTTCTTAAATACTACTCACTCTTAAGGTGGCCAAAATTGATGCTTGTTAAGGTAACAAGTCTAGAAATTGCCCACGTAAGAGCTGAAACTGGATTTTGGAGAAGTGAAGCTTCTTAAAATAATATTTAGGGAATTTTCCACAGAAGAGAAGTGGAATTGGCATCTAACCCAATTTGTTTCATATATTTTTTGGAACTTTATGGAATTAGTTATAAAGTTTTGAAGTTGAAATGGCATTGGGCTCTCCAATTGCCCACCTTCTAAAATGTACATTGTTTGTACATTGTTGAAGGCTATGAAAAAGCAATATGTACACATAGTGTACATTTGAGAATGTGGTTTCAAAGCCTGTGTGATTTCAGAGTCTACTACCTTAACCCATAAATGACAAGCCAGTCACCGTGGAAATCATCTGTTTCGGTACTATGCAAATTGTTGACCTAAAAAATGAAAAAGTATTCATTGGGGAACAAGCTATTGTAGAAGACATTCTCTTTTTCTACAAAATTTGGAGGATGAATAGTTGCACTTCTATCCTGTATGAAGAGATTCTTTGTCATCCATCGGCCGGAAAACATTTGCCGTGGCATTTGAGGGTTAACTAAAGCGACAATTGAATTTGTGTTGGTGCTTGTGTTGTTTGCTTTTGAGTTTTTAACCCTTACATGACGATGAGGATGTTTTCCAGCCAATGAATGACAAAGAATCTCTCCATGTAGGACAAAAGTGCAACTAAGGTAGAAACACCCAAAAATGTTACTTTAAGCAATTCAACATAGTTGGAGGCAAATTTTTCTAAAAATAATACTTTTTAGTATATGCAAGTGAAAATCATGAATATTAGAAAAAATAGATTTTTCGGACATTATATGTAATTTTTATGATTTTTCAAAGTATTGGTTGCTTAAACTATTAGGACTGTCTTATAGGTGCATCCAAAACTGAACTACGCAAAAATCAACTGTCAGCAAATCAGAGTTCAGTATGCGTCCTTCAAGTGCTTCAGTAAATCAAAGTTAAACATGTGTAAAACACATTAATGAAACTCTAGGGACACTCTAGGGGCATTCTATGGAACAAAATTAGGTATAGGGACAGAATTGGATGTTTCTACCTTATTCATCCTCCAAATTTTGTAGGAAAAAGGAATGTCTTCTAGAGTAGCTTGTCTCCCCATGAGTGCTTTTTCATCTTTTTAAAGCCAACAATTCACTTGGTACCCAAACATATCATTTGCACAGTGACAGACTAGTTGTTTAAGGGTAAAATTCCAAAAAAATTCCCCAATGAGGACTTGTCCAGCCTCTGGTTGTGTATACTTTTTCTTTGCACCAATGGGAATTGTCCAAGGATTCCTAGAGGGAAAAAAAAGAGGGAAAAAAAATTGATGCCTTGAAGGTAGCATGTTGCACTAAGGTAAAACAGCTCATTGTGGTCAAATAACCCATTGCAGTCACCTAGGAAATGACCCATTGTGTGTGGGGGGTGAGTATGTGAGAAGTGGACCACAATGCATGTCTTACATGATAGCAATGGAGTGAACATTGACCTCATTAGGAACTTCTAATTTTTCAGTGTGAAGTTCACTTTAAAAATTAAATTTTTCCGCCTTTTATAATAGAAAATATTTTGACTGCATTAGGTAGTGAGATGAGCATTACAGATTCAGATTTTGTTGGTTAATATGAGGCAGTCTATAGACTCTTTTGGGATGAACATTTCAAAAATTCCTAGCGAATTCATACTTTGTCAAAAAAAAAAAAAAAATTCAATTGCACTTGTTGTTTCTCACACTTGTACTAATGTGGGAAAAAAGAATTGAAAAATTTCAACAACAAGATGATGTCAAACTCCTCATTTTGACCACAATGAATTGTTTTACCTTAAATTCCATAAGCTAGTTCTGGGATCCCTGCCACTACACTAAAATTGGTAAATAGTGTTAGCAACACTAATTTACTGAGATAACACTAATTGTGATTAGCAAGGTTAGTGTTAGAAGACTATTTATCCATTCTAACACTATTTTAGCTCTATAGTAAATTACAGTTTTTTAGGAAAGGGATAGATTTTCATGGCGGAAGGCTAAAATTACAGTTTTGCAGGGAAGGGACAGATTTTCGCAGTGGGAGGCAAAAATTACAGTTTTGCAAGGAAGGGACAGATTTTTATGACAACAATTAAGTGCCCCAACACTATTTACACATAAGTTGAAAAATAGTGTTGGAGGTAAAAAAAACAAGGAACAACACTACACTAATGATGATAAATAGTGTTGGCAACACTAATCACGAAGCATAACACTAATTGTCAACAATCCGGTTAATGTTACCAACACTAAATGTCAATATAGACACTATTTGTCAACTATTGGGTATAAATTTTTTACAAGTTTACATTTAGTGTTACCTAACTATTTCATCAAAATGCAAAGAAAAATGTATGAATCCAAGAAACCTATGACATGCTCAAAAAAGTTACTACTCACAAAAGTGAACACAACACTAAATGCCAACTAATTGAAGTTTAGAGTGATCCGGGTAAAAATCCAGGTAACACTAATCACAACATAACACTATTTATCATCATTAGTGTAATTATCACCCAACACTATTTACCAATTTTAATGTAGTAGTTTATTAAAACGAGTGGTGGACGTCATTAATTCCATGGATGTCGAGGTCAACTGGAGAGCGGAGAGAGAGAACTGCAGCCCCTCCCTGACACCGCTCAGCCATGCAAGTGAGCATCTGCGCCGTCGGTGTCAATGATGGGCGGCCGCGGTTTCCGGTCTCATCCAAAACCCGCGCTTATAGGCCCAGCTGCCCGCTTCTGCTACGGGCTATCCCCCTCCCCCGCGTCCTTTTCGTGAGCTTTCCCTTGGCTTTTTCGTGAGCTTTTCCTTGGCTTTTTCTGGAGCTTTTTCCTGGGCTTTTTCCTAAACTTGGAGGTGCACATGGGTTGGAACTGAATCTGGGCGGAATTTCCTCTCCCCTTCCTGAGTGGGGGCTCGTGGTGGGCCCCCCGGCGCCAGGGCTGCAGCAGCCTTCAATGCTGCGAAAAGGGGGGGGGGAGTGGGATTTTTTTTTTCCCCTTCCCTTTGCTTATCGCAACAGCACTTGGATAACTTAGAGCATCACCACCTGTCCTGTCTTGCAAAGTGGGGGGCCATCCGTTTTGCAAGCCCGGTTGAAATTTCTCCGCCCTACCCATAACTTGGTAAGGTAAGAGCATCCCCACCCGTTGCAAAAGTGCCCCACCTGTCTTGCAAAACGGATGACTTGTTAAAAGAGAGGGCTTGCAAGTGGGTCTTGGCTTGCATTTTTGGGTGGTTTTGCAAACCGCAATTTGGCTTGCAAAATAGGAAGAGACAAACTATTCCACGCTGGTCCCCCCCCCCGCCATGCTGGGCTGAGTTGGCATCGGTATGTCTCCGTTGGCTTACCATGCTTTGTTTACCATGGCTTACCATGCTCTGAGCCTGTTAACAGGCTGTGATCCCAATGGGTGAGCCTTCCTCCTCACCCGGCTTGCAAAAGTAGATGGCCTGGCCAAATGCTAGCCAAATCCACTCTGCATTTTGCCAGGCGGGCGGGGATGCTCTAAGAGCATCACCACCCGGGAGGCATTTTGCAGGTTGATTTGGCCTGAAAAAAACAGGCTCAGTCAGGTATGGAGGCTAGGTGGGAATGGCCGCCCCGCCCATGGCTTCTTAAGAGGCCATATGACGTCCAATCAGACTTGCGGAGAGCAACGCACAACTCACGGAGAACAACGCGCGACTTGTCTTTTCCTGTTTTGTAGGCCAAGTTGAGGCCCCCGAAACCACCCTCAAATGGAGGCCAAAGTTCATTTCCAAGAAGTGCCTCTTAAGAGGCCATCCATAGGCCATCCATTTTAGAGGATGGATGGTGATGCTCTAAGGGAGCCGGACCATTTCCAGCCACTTAAGCAATTTCGCATATTTGGAGTGTTGTTTTCTTGAGTGGAGAAATTTTCTCATATACAAAAATAGAGTTTAGAAGGATTTCGTATTTTTTCAGAATTTTATTTCTCAAAACATAATTACTACAAATTTTTAGTTGAAGATTCTGTTCGACATATTCTTGTCATATAGGACCTCCTATTTCCAACCACGGGGGGGGGGGCAAAATCAACCAAGACTACAACCAATTGTAATGCCCCACGATTGCATTGGAGATTGTGCCATTATTAATCTCCTGCTTTCTCTTGCTGATTGGAAAGAGTGTAGTCTATATGACAGGAATGGATCCCTATTCGGGAATGGGTTGCCTCCCTTAACTCCTAAAGGATTTTTACTATGTTTTCATCAAAAATACTCCAAAATTGCCATCTCCAATAGAAGTACTAGATTTTTGAAAAAATAACATTTTGGGACACATGTAACTGTATAATCTTATAGTGCTATGGTTTGAAAAGATGTGGAAAAAATTTCAGAAAATTCTACCGTGTAGATTGCAAGATATTAGTGTTCCAAGTGACAAAAATCCTTTTTCTTACCCTACAAAAATCTAGGCAATTGCACTTCACAAGGGCACATTTTTATGAAAAATTGTCCAAAATGATGGTTACCCTTTGAATTCATTCTCCAAGTCAAGTTGGCTACATGCTTAAAAATTTTCAGATCATTTGGAATTATACAACATATAGGGGGAAAATAGTAAATAGAAAGAAGGAAATAATGATTAAAGATACTAAATTGTTAACAATTTATTTATAGAATCAAAAAATAACAATCCTGATGGTTGAAATGTTATAATAGATAATGTACAACTAATTTTTTAAATTTTTTTCCAAAAATATTGAAAATTGAATTAAATAAAAGACTTCAAAGTTTATTTTAGAGTAGAGATTCTATAACTACCCGCAAATTACCCACAACTCATAACTTTCATCTCATTAATCAAAATAGAATGATTCAAAGCTTTCCATGTATAAACAAATCTAGAGAATCAAATTCAAATTTATATTTTTTTTGAAAGTGATTTTTAAAGAAGTTTTTTTTGCTGCCCAAACTACCCACCGAATGTTGAAAACTACATATCATACAATAACTTTTTTTATCATGTAGTCAAAAGTTATGAAAATTGTTGGGTCTTAAAGCTCCTCCTTGGGCACATGTTGTGTGAAAGTTTCAAAGAAAAAAAATAAAAAATTCCATTCAAAGTGAGTTGCCAAAAATCACTATGTTGCCAAAAAAACACCATTTGGTCCTTTAGGGCTTAAGAGGCCACTTGCAAAGGCAAAATGCTGGTGAAAAGACTGGACTATTGGAGGTAAACAATTTCATCTCAATCAAGTTTGTGCATGCACAGAGGCTATGGAAGACTGAGCAATGTAGAAAATTGAGTAAATAAGGTAAAGCAGCCCATTGTGGTCAGAATTTGGAGTCTGCCTTCATGCCAGTGCTGAAATTTTTCAAATTTTTTCCCATGTAAGGACAAGTGTGAGAAATAGTGAGAGCAATTGAAATTCTATTTTTCAGACAATGTATGAATTTGTTATGAATTTTTGAACTGATCTATTCAAAAGAGTCAATAGGCTACCTGATAACCAACAAAAACTATATCTAATATGTTCATCTTCATCACCTAAAGCAGTCACAATAATTTTTAATGTGGAAGGCCCTGAGAAAGTCACATTCTACCATGATTTACACTAAAAAGTTGGGTGCTCCTAATGAGGTCACTAATCACTCCATGGGTGTCAGGCTAGGCATTGATTATGGCTTGAAAAACTGTCATGGGGTCATTAGGTGTCTGCTATGGGTCATCTGACCGCAATGGGATGTTTTACCTTATATCAAACTCTTGTTTTTTTAATTTATTTTTGAAACATATGGATTATGGACAATTCAAAATCTTGTTTTGATAACTCAAATTGCATACATTGCCTCCTTGGTAAGTTTATTTCTAGTAAATTAGAAATTGAGAAGGGAATAAATTAAATGTACATCATTCAATGCAACACAAGCAGATTTTTACACTACCTGATTGACTGAACAAAGTTGATTGTGATTGACTCATCTCAATATAAATAACTTATTTGTCAAACAGTAAGTTAATGGCCGTAGATTGACTCTGATTAGTTCCAAGGCAGGAGGTCCATAAATAGCCCACCTGAGAGCGAAACTGGATTTGGGGGCGGTGAAACTTCTTCAAGTATTTTGAGTAAATTTTCAAAGCAAGAAAAGTGGAATTGGCATGTAAGGTAGAACTACCCATTACCATACAGATTTGCTATCTAGGTACTTTGGAGAAGCTATTTATGAGCTCTCATATTTTTCAGAGATTGAATTGTTTGAGAGAAGTCAATTGCAAAAAAAATGAAGACATTCTGACAAGAATTGAATTTTTTGTGATTTTTCAAAGCTGAAATGTAAAACTGTGAGTAGATCCTTGGTAAAGCATGACCAGACCATTGTTGAAGCGTGGGCTGATGTGTCTGTTCTCCAGTGCATTGCCATCATGATCATGGATGAGTAAGATTATGGTAATAAGATGGGCCAGTGATGGAAATGGGAGGGACCTGTAGGTGGGGGAATTGGGTAAATGGTGGCAATGGGTAGTTCTACCTTAATGCAAGTCGTTTCATATTTTTTGGAGCTTTGTGAAATTAGTTATGAAATTTTGAAGTTGACATAGTATAGGGCTCTGAAATCACCTACCTTTCAAAAAATGTACATTATTTGTACATTGCTGAAGGCTATGAAAAAGTAACATGCGCAAATAGTGTACAATTGAGGAGGTGAGCAATTTTAAGAGTGTGAGTGCTTTTAGAACCTCCTACCTTAGTGAGCCTTTGATTTTTAGTTGAGGTCAAAGCAAATGGATAAGTAAACTCTTTTAAGGTGGAAACACCTAAAAAAGTCAAAATAGGCAATTCAATTTGGAATTGGAAGAACAGTTTTTTAGGAAAACATTTTTGTAGCATATCGAGTGAAAATCATGATTTTTTTGAAAAAATAAATAATTTTTTTGGATGAGACTTGTAATTGCTATGAATTTTTAAAGCAAAACTCTCTATGACATTGAAACCATTACACACCTTGGTCTTAAAATCAAAATTTAGAAAAATCAACAATTAACCAATCGCAATTAAGTATTAAAACAATTTAATGACACTTTGAGGTATATGGTTTAATGGAAGTTTGCTTGTCAAAGGGACAATTTTGGATGTTTTCAACTCAGTGGCCAATCTATCCATATAGAGTCAAATAGAACTAACTAGATTTTTCTTTGAAAAAAGCATATATATTATTTACTTTTTACTTTTTGGTACACATTGAAACTCTACTTCAACCATGAAAAAAAAAAACCAATGTCACTAGGACAACCAAAATAGCTTGACAACAAACCAATACTAAAGCATAGTGGGATGGGAATGAGAATAGGTTCTCATAAAATGGAAAAAAAAAATGTCTCTTGAGGTAAGTGCACCTATCATTGACACTAATAGCAACTAATCACGCTTAATATTATCAAATGTAAATTATCTTTTATTGAATTTTATTAGCAAGTCAAAAAGAGAATTTTAAATCACTTCTACATGCATTATTTGGACACCAAATACACAAATTATGAATTTCAAAGTTGATTGTTTGTAGGCGTACTTGAAGCTAACATTTAAGAGGCTTTTTATGCTATCATGTTCCAATTGAGTACATCTTGTATTCTAAATATCTAGATTTTAGTGCTGATTTTTGTTTCAAATGTAGTACTGCATTTTGAGAAGTGATAATAAAGGGTGCACATACCTTATTTGGTGTTTTGTTACTCCCCAATGAAGTTTCATTGACCAACATAGATTTTTTAAGATTTTTGGATTGACTCTAGTAACTTTGGATTTTCAATTAATTATTTGGTGTTTGTGACATAACTCCTAATCATCATATTCTCTATATCAAGCTATGTCAAGCTATTTGTGATTATGATAAGTATTACAGATGTTATATTTTATTTTGATAAAACTTTATTTTCATAAATCTAAATACATGGAAAGCCTAAATCATATCATTCTATTTTGATTAACGGAATGACTTGTTAATGATTTGTTATGACCAATTTCATTTTAAGAGTGACCATTGTATACCTTTTGCAAAAATAATGTTTGAAGTTCATTTTTCAACTCCATTATTTATATTTTGAGGGGTGTTTTCAAGAAAATTTGTCAAAAATTATCATTTTTTAATGCATTGACCAAAATTGAAAATAATTTTTAAAAACTTCAACCATACAAACATGTAGTAGATTATTATGAAAATGTGTGGAAAAAATTCCAACCCATTTGATTATGTGGATTGAAAGATTGTAATATTTGAAGTTAGGAAAAAAAAACTTTATTTATTAGTAGAAAGGTGGTTTTAGAGAACCAAGTTACATTGTATCTTGGTTCCTCATAAATACCTTTCTATTAGTGTTGTCAATCCTACTAAAGGAATCAATGGACTTCCAACTTTTTAGAATAAAGCTTTTGCTCTACACAAAATTGAACCTCTACACCTTCAAGTACTAAATCTTGTTAGGTACACTCATGCAAAACCTTAGAAGCAAATAAGGGGTCAATTTTACTCTAAATCACCTTGCATTATGAAGATGTCAAGTAAACTAGGAATATACTAGTCATTTTTTTGAATTTTTTTTATATACACAAAGGAAATCTTTAGCTTAAAAATCCAAACAACAAACTTAGAAATAAACATTGAATTTTGTGAAAAAACATTCAAGAGTTTTAGAGAGTGCAAATTTCCAAGTAATAGCATTCAAAATTAGATGAAAATGTTTTTTTTTAAAACTATTTGAGCAGGGTAAATAGGGTTTGGGCTCCTCTAAGAATGAAATTTTGTACTAAAAGTAATTTTGTTTTGACAATTGCATATAATATAATGTTAGCTACAATACATGTCAGGTTTTAAAAGGAAATGAAGAATTTTGCAAAAGATGCTCCAATTGTCCCCATTCCATGGATTTGTTTGGAAAACATATCTTTTGATCTGAGCATTTGATGAATTCTTTTTTTACATTCCCATCTTATTCCAAATTTTTGGAAACTTTTGTTTATTTTTTTACTTCATCATCAATTGAAATTCCAATTGTCCCTTGAACAAACATTTGGTCTTTTAATCCTTTAGGAGTTGAAAAAAAATTCTAAATTATTTCATCAATATGAATTTTTTCCCCTTACATTGTAGGACATAAATTTTTTTAAATAAAAAATTTGTAAAATGAAACTTCACCTTTCTTGGATGGACTAAATGTACCTTGATTTTGAAACTCAAGTGCATAATCTTGTAATTGGTGCAATTTTTAATCTAAAATTTTAGAAGGTATACTTCAACAAGTTAATTAAAAGATCTCATGGTTGGAACTACCAAACCAATAATTAAGACAACAAGTTTAGCATTGTACAAGGACATACTATCTTAAAACATTTTATAGCTTGAAACAACTAAAGAATTTTAGGGATTATAGTGTATATTTCTATGGTCTATTCTAGCTAACTTTGGTTAGTCTTTGATTGCAAGTACAAATTCAAATTTTCCAAATTTTATCATTGGTGGTAAATAATAAGTTCAAACGAATTTGCTTAGGTTGAACAAAATAAAAGACGATGAGGGGGATTGCTTTTGCCATTGAAACTAACATCCTCATTGTCCTACTTATAGTTAAATGTAAATATTTGCTTCCTATTATTTAGTGTTTAATTTTGTATTACTTAACCTTTCTCACTAAATTTAGGATGTTCAAGTATTTAATTTTTCAAATTTGATCATCTATTGATGATAATTAATATGTTTGTGTGCTTTCACAAACGATGAAAATAGAGACAATGTGTCCATGGGCAATTAGAATTTGCTCTCACTTACCATCTGTGATGTCTAGTCTGTTTTAATTATTTTTAGTGTGATTAAATTATGGCAGATTGAACTGATAGATTTTGTTTTTTTAATTCAGAAGAGGAGATGATTGTTTGTGGAGATGAAGGTCAGATTTTGCACAAATTAACCCCCAAAGGGACCAAATGACAATTTTTGGCAACATAACAATTTTGGGCAGCTTACTATGAATGAAATTTTTATTTATTTTTCATTGATATTTTCACACAACATGTGCCCAAGGAGTAACTTTAAGGCCCAACAATTTTTATAACTTTTGACCACATGGTTAAAAAGTTATTGTATGATATGTAATTTTCAACATTTGGCAGGTAGTTTGGGCAAAAAAAAACTTCTTCAAAAATTGCTTTTAAAAAAAATAAAAATTTGAAATTGGTTCTCTAAATTTATTTATACATGAAAATTTTTTAATCATTCCATTTTGATTAATGAGATGAAAGTTATGAGGTGTTTTAGTTGTGGGTGGTTTGCACGTAGTCATTTTTGTAAAAAGTTCCACATGTCATCTTGTAAATGGAGTGAGGTGATGTGAACCCTTGAGAATTTGAAGTAGAAATTTAATTTCGGCACTTGACAAAATACCTTCATGTATGGTAGTGGTTATAGTTTCAATGCATAGTATTGCAAATTCCCTCATCCCTCATCATGGTATTATTGATTTTTCTAAATAAGAAGATACTTAATCCATGGATCACCCTCATATCCTGGGGGATAAAAAGATACACGATTTCAATTTGTACCATTGAAAGAATTTTGCATAATGTGAAATATAATTAATATTTGTAGCATGTACAATTGTCATTACATTCTTACACATTCTCAATCAAGAGTACCCAAAGTCAATTTTTTTTTTAAATCCATTTTTTTGATGAATTTTTTAAGTTAGTTCAAATAATTTTAGATGATAATTTATTGAAAACAATTGGTGATGAATTTAAAAAATTTAATTGTGAAGATATGTATGAAACATCTATATGCACATCTTTCCTTCTCAAAAAATCTTGAAAAAGATTTAAAGTTTATACCAAAGAGAATTTGATGTTGGGATGTGGCATGTCCAAATTTTGTAAAATGAATATTTATTTATCATAACTAAATTTTGCTATTTGAACCTCATACAAAAACTAATCTTGTACCTTGGAGTATAATGTTGAAATTTGTGAGACAAAATTTTGTTACAATATGTAATGCATCTCATATTTTTCTTGGTTTTGAAATCACATATCTTTCTATTCCTCCACTATAGTGGATTTTGGCAATTTTTGTTGTTTACTCTTGATGTGAATTTTAGCCATAAAAGAATATTTTTTGAATTTGAATCCAACTAATGAAATGAAATTTATCAAGTGCAATTTCTATTTCAATTGGAAAATTTTAAATTATCAAAAATTTCAATATTTTATAGCAATATGAACTTTGGGCCTATAACCATGGTCTGTTGATTCTTTAATTTTAGAGTGACACAATAACTTTGGTCTATATTATAATGTTATACATTATAATATACATCTATGGTCTAAAAAATGAATAAATAATTCCTAAAAATAACTCTCTATTGAAAGCTCATTTTGAATTCAATATTGATGCAATGGTCATCTAAATGTGTTCTCTAAAAATATTTGAGTTCAAAAAACATGCCATTTTAGTGCATTTTTAACCTCTTCTAGAAATCATTCCATATTTTATTTGAATTTGAAATTTTGGGAGTAGAATCCTATAGTCATTAGTAAACAATGCTCAAAATTAGAAGTTAAAATTATAGTTTATTAGAAACCACTTGTTTGCACATGGTTTGTTGTTGTAGAACTAAGTACACCCTCCTAAGTCTATGGTAAAAATTTCAGATTTTTCAAGTATATTTTGTATTTGATAAGAATTTTCTTAATTCATTTCTTAAAATTTACATTAACCTATAAAATTTCCATAAAATTTCCAAATTTTATGACTTGAAAAATAAATATGAAATTATTTACTTATATCTAGTTGCAAAATGGTAGCAAAGAGAGTAATGGACAATGAAGTATTTTTTAAATTTTTTATAAATGAAACAGAATTTCATTGCAAGGAGAATAAAATACAAACCCACCAACTACAAGTAGCTTGGCGGGGACAACCAACCTGACACCCCAACCAACCTCCATAGACAATGACCCTTGAAATTAATGGTCATGACCCGGTCCTTCTAGTGTTAAACCTAAAAGAACATGATTCCCTATGAATAAGGTTGTTATCCAAATACTCCATTATTGAACCAATAAGGACATTTTTATTTCTAAAATTAACACTAAAATCATCCATCATACCTTTTAGGTTCACAACCTTACACGGTTAAGTTTTTTTTTTATGAAGTTGAATTATTAAATACAATGGGAATATGGAACTTAGTCACCTTTGAGTCAATCTTCAAAACTTTGACAAATAGATTGATGAATATATTGAAACTAGTTTTATGGAAGCTTAAATGGTGTATTTTATTGGTGGTCTAAATACTAGTTTACATCAAGGGCAAATTGAGGGACCAAAAGCATTCAAAGGACCCCACTTTGTTAGATGTGACCAAGCAAAGCAAGAGCCCAAGACCCAAAAAATATTAATGACATTTAGCTTGGTCTTGGTATAAAATCAAGAGAGATCATAGCTGAGCCATATCTATTCATCATTAAATCCACATTGTCAACCCCAAGATCAATTAAAAAGATAAAATCTATAGTTGTGAGGTTCAAGCCATTCATAGTCTCTTAGAAATCCATTAGGCCTACCTCAAAGGTGGTTAAAAAAAAGTTCCTAGAAACCAACAAAACATTATCTACTTTGGCCATGTAGGATTCCAAGTGAACTTCTCATCCATAAAAAATGGCATGGGCCTTAGCCAAAGTGTAAACCCAACTTGGACCACCCTTATTTATCCACCAATCACTACTTTGATAATTTGTGAAAGATCTTTGGTCAGGCCTTGGTATAAACAAGCCTTAACCACTAAATGGACATGGCCTTTTTTGAATTTCTAAGAATTTGCTTTAAATTGAACAAAAAGCCAACATTTTGATAAGTTGTATCAATTGTTTTGGAATTGTAATCATACAAATTCAAAGTAGACATGTTAGAGATGACATAGGAAAAAAAAATCAACAATACATATAATGGATTGAAAGATTATAATGTTTGATCATAAGGGTGTTAAAACTACAAAAGTGATTTGCAATGTTTCAATCCTCTTTTTACATGACAAATCTAAAAAGTTGGTCACCAACAAATATGAGGATAAAGGGCCTAACATGAATAACCCCAATCCATTTATGGCTTCTCAAAATCTACTTTACAATTTTTAAAAATGAATTTCTAATGCAATTTATTCTCCAAGATCTAGTATATTTGAGGCTCATTTCCAAGGGCCCTCAACACTACAGAAAGTTGAGATTTCAATGGACACCCTTGCACAAAATCTTGAATAGAAAAATCATAATCATTCATTTTCAAAATCAGATTTTCAATGCTAAAACTAGACTTCGAAAAGAAAATTTCAAAAATATGAACTACTAAAAATAGCAACCAAATTATGTTTCATTTAGCTTCAAAGTACTATCACACCAAAATTTGGTGTCTCGAGCATTCAGGGGTTAAAGAGTCATACTAAAGGTGTCAAATGGACATGCCTTGATCAATCAAATTGTTGTTGATAGCCAAAGTTTGACTCAAAATACCATGGGCCTTGGCCAAAGTGTAAACCCAATTGGAACCACACCTATAGTAGAAGTACCCATTTCCAATCAAGTACCCATGTGCAACCTATAAGATTCTCTATTTCCCACCAAGATTGGCTTCAATTTTCAACAAAGCCTTGGAATGTGTTGCAACTAATAAGGTCATGAGACATGTCCCAAAGTGGTGAGCAAGAAAGCATGAAGTAGTGAGCAAGAAAGTAGTTTGGCTAAGATTGAAATTAGAAGGGTGTAGTGATTGTCTATGGGTTGACAACACTTTTTGACTTCCAGAATTCATAGAAATTTCAGTTCAGTCAAGAAAAATTACCAATTTTTTTTGGCACTCCAGTCATTTCTATCAATGCACCTCTGAAAATATTTGCTTTCCCTTGCAACACTCCAAACCATGTCCAGAATTGCTTATTTGATGAGTTATGGGTACCTTCACCATACTTCTTCACCAATCACACAATCAATGCTTTGATAATTCTAGAGGGCCTTTGGTCCGGCCTTGCAATGGGTGTAAACCAGCCCTAAAGTCATGCTCAAGGTGTCAAAGAAGTGCCTCCATCAATCAACTGTTGTTGCTGGCCCAAGTTCAACACAATGGTTTCTTGCCAGATTGATGGTTTCATGTGATGGCTACCTTTGGCAGGCTCGCAAATTATTTAGCCAAGATGTACAAAAATGAACCATCATAGTTGTCAAAAAACATAGGAAATAACCAGTGATTATTCAGTCTGTACCTCATCCAAAATTATTTGTGATAAGGTAGTCTGCTCTTAAAAGCAACCATTGAAGAGCTGATTGCGTTTTGGGGGAATCTTAACTCATTGAAACAAATTCTAGTAAATTTTTCGTAGGAAGGAAAATGGAATTGGCATTTAACCCAAGTCGTTTTGTATTTTTTGGACCTATGTAGAATTAATTACATATTTTTGAAGTTGAAACCACCTTTTGAAATGTGCACTACTGGTATATTGAAGAAATAAAAATGTACCTATATATTATGATTGCTTTTAGAACATGGGCACTATTAGAGCAGACTACCTTAGTGCAATCTTGATGAAGAACTCAGATGGTAGATAGTCCACAATTATAGATGATGGAAATGAAGTTGTTGTGGGTCAATTTAAGTGGCAGGTGACTGCTTTTTTTTTGGTATTATAGCAGTTTCGGGCAGCTCATTATGAATGGAGTTTTTATTTTTATTTTTTGAAATTTTCACAAAACATGTGCCCGAGGAGTAGCTTTGAGGTTCAACAATTTTCATACCTTTTGAGTACACAGTTAAAAAGTTATTGCATGATATGTCATTTTCAACGCTTGGCAGGCAGCCCCAATTTTTTTTTTTTTAAATCACTTTTTTCAAAAATTTCTTTTTGAAACTGGTTCTACACATTTATATACACATGGGAAGCTTTGAATCATTCCATTTCAATAAGTGAGATGAAAGTTATGAAGATTTTTAGTTTGTGAGCACATATGGAAAAATTTGAGTATATGGGAGCCAAAATTTAAAAATAGATTTTGAACTTATTGTGGATTTTGGATTTATTGTTAAAATTGAAATTAGCAATTGAAAATGAATTTTATAATTTTGCCTCCCAAAATTCACAATAATTTCAATTTCAACAAGTAAATTGTATAAAATTTGCAATCCCCATATTTCTAATCTTTCTACATGGGAAAAATTGGTTGCCCTTTAAACTATTGATGATCTATTACAAAATCCCTCAACCCCTAAAATCCTAAGGCCTTTTTCCATCAAAATTCACTCAAGATTGTCATTTCTATTACAAAGAATAAAAAACTTTGAATTTTTATTTTTATTTTATTTTTTTAATATCTAACTAGGATAGGATCTTATACTACATTGTTATAAGAAATGCATAGAAATTTTTTTAGAAACTTTGACCATGTAGATTGCAAGATATTTGAATTTAAAGTGTAGAAAACTATTTTTTTTACTCCTTAATGGACTTGAATTTTTGACTTTGAATCTTCTTAACTTAAAATTATTGTACCATTGATTTTGATTTTATAACTTTTTATGTTGAAGAATTGAGTTGAGAATCTAAGAAAAAAAATCCAACAAAAAAGTACTTAATTTTCACTCATTAAAAAATTGTTAAGTAGAAGTAAGTTCAAGATTGAAGGGATAACTAAATTGTTAATAGCTCTAAGATGGAATTGAAATGCAATAATTCCAACAGTGAGATTTTTCTACCAAAAAAACTTAACCTTGCCTAAAAATTATTTTTGAAAAATTATAGTAATTGCATTCAAAAATAGATTTTATAGATTATTTTCCAAGAAGATGCTTAGATTGCCCAAAAAATAAGATTATACATAACTTTCTCATCACTATACTAATGATGATAAATAGTGTTATATTGTGATTAGTGTTACGTACTTTTATCCCGGTCACTCTAAACTTCAATTAGTTGGCATTTAGTGTTGTGTTCACTTTTTTGAGCAGTAACTTTTTTGAACATGTAATAGGTTTCTTGGATTTATATGTTTTTTTTTGCATTTTGATGAAATAGTTAGGTAACACTAAATGTAAACTTGTAAAAAATTTATACCCAATAGTTGACAAATAGTGTCTATATTGACATTTAGTGTTGGTAACATTAACCAAATTGTTGACAATTAGTGTTATGCTTCGTGATTAGTGTTGCCAACACTATTTATCATCATTAGTGTAATTCAAATAGAATTAATCAAAACTTCAAATGTAAAAAAAAATACAATCTTTGAGAAAAAAATTAAAAAACTAAAAAAATTAAAATTTTTGTGATTTTCTTGGGACTAAAGTTTTTGTGATTTTTTTTGGACTACCCCTTGAACTCCTTTTTGGACTCATGGTGACACAACTTTTGTTTCTAAGCACCAGTTGAAATATAAAATTATATTCCTAGAAAGCTAATCTAATTTCCTATCTTCGAATTAAAAAAAAAACAAAAAAAACATATCAAAAATTGAGATCATATCCTCTGTAGGGACTTACTTTAGAGGTTAAGTGATAGGGTACAGGTGCATTTACCTTATCTAGTTGCAAAATGGCAGCACACAGTGAGGCTTGAAATCAGTGGGGCTGTCCTACTAGGGTTAATAGAACTTCGACAAGTGGTGCACAATTCAATCATTTAGAAGATTCAATCGTTAATTTGTTGAATTGTATTTCAACAAAGGAATCTCAAACGTATTTGTGTGCACGGGTTATTTCATAGCCGCAGACGATCTACCACCCACAGAACGAAGGAACTGAGATTCACATTCTTAAATACTAAAACTAAAACTAAAAATCTAAACACCTTGAAATAAAACTTACGCCCCAAACAATGAACTTACAAATGTAATCACCAAGACTTAGATGCCAAAAAATCCAAAAGAAAAATCTAACCATAAATGGCATTCCAGATTAGCTATAGATACAGACCACCACAGCTTGTCTCATTTCCATCACAATTGTAGCCGAACCCTTGCTTAGATTTCACTTTTTGTGACAATTTTATCTATTTTCTCTCATACTTGGCCGCAAAAACTCCCAAAATCAATTCAATATTTAAAATCCAACACGTTCAAATCTTGAGAAACCACCTCCGTACTCTTCCCCTTCTCGAGGGCATTATTACAACGCCAAGAACACAGTTATTGTGGATCCATGGCAGCATCTCAAAGCAAACAAGTTGCTAGAAAAGTAGACTAAAACTCCAAAATAATACATCCGGTAAACCTGAACATACAGTAACAACTGACTTACAAACATTTACATAAATCGCAAAATACACTCTAATCAGTCGATCTCGAAACCATTCACAGAAGTGCAACACGCTTCGCAGATCAAAGTCCATCGCCAGTCCCGTTACTCCTCAGGTAGCAGCTGAAAAAGAAAATTCCCTCCATTAGTTATTTCACAAAACCACATCATATCAAAGTTCATGAGATAGAAAAGCAAAGACAATTCTGGTGCAGTAAGAGTCCAGCCACTAGTGTAGTCCTGCAAAAGAAACAAAAGTCAGTATTCTGTCGAGAATCCCAACATGATTCTCGACAGAATACTGACTTTTTGGAAACTTTCCATTCAAAATTTTCCTATTTCAAGAAAAAAATCTCCAAAAAAATTGGCATTTCGAAATGTAGTACAATTTGTCCAAAATTGATAAAGTACTCTGGATTCATCCACAGTGATAAAATGTTGATATCAACAGATTCGGCTTGTGTCCAAAGTGATATCTCCACAACGCTATACATCTCCCAACGAAAGCAAACTCCTCCATATGCTTTAAATTCTCAAAGTGATGTAACAGCATCCGCTCCTTTAGAAACAAAACTCATACTAAGCTATAAAATGCAAACATTTGCAACTGGATCAAAGCCATCAGAGAATCATTCAAGGGACCTGGGCACTTGTACCCAAAGTGATCTCTCCACAACTCTAAACATCTCCAATGGAACCAAACTCCTACACATGTTAAAAGTCTTAAAGTGATGCACATTAGTAACTATCCTCTCCTTTAGAACAAAAAATCACACTCAGCAATAAATTGCAAACAATTGCAACTGGATAAAAACATCAGGGAAATCATCAGGAAACCATAAGGGACCTAAGTGGTACCGAATTGACTACCGAAAAGTGAGGATCTTCTCAAACAGTCAAATGAGAAGATGATGTCAAAAATGAAGACACAAAACATATAAAAAAGTGTGAATATATATAAGAAGGGAGTAACAGAGTATGTATATCTCTGCCGAGTGAAGGTTTACCCACCTTCTTTGGGCTTGAACTCGTGCAACTTCTTAAAGTTTTCCCATGGCTTCACCCACACCTGCGCCTCGTATTGACTGGGCTTACTCGCCTCCACCGCCTCGATCACCAAATGGTACATGGTTCCCTGCACCACCTGCGTGTGGGCAGAGATCACCTTGGAGAACGACAACTTCTTCGCCGGCGCATCTTGTACAGTACTCTGTAGAAACACCACACGAAATACCATAGCAATCAATAAGACGATCCGAAAACTCAAGACCAATTTGAATTGAAGATTCTTCAATGTGTCAAAAACAAAAGAATAAAGAAGACCAATTAGGGACACACATACAAGTTGTACACTGTGCCTACCGAGACAATTTCCATTCCCAAGAGACGGACGATCTCTTGAATAACGTATTACGAGAAAGGATCACAGAAGCAACCTACAAAGGCAAATTCACGCTTCCCAAACCCTAAACTCAACCCCCTGAAATCAATCCTCAAAACTCCAAAGCCCAAACCCATGAAAATTCAAAACAAGAAACCCCACCCAAATCAAACCAAACCAAGCCAAACCAAGCCAAGCCAATTATAATCTTAGTTGAACTAACCAAGATACTGCAACAATATCTCATTGCCTTTCAAAGCACGTTCTTCCAACAGGAATACATACACCATAACCAATTGCTGATCAAATCAACATATCCCAAAAAATCTTCACTTCACATCACATCACATCACATCCACCACCATAATCGCGCAACCCCAAATTACCTGATTGCTATTGTTGTGCTCCGACACGGCGAACTTCGCCAACTCATCGATCTGCAGACTGTTCGCGTTCAGATCCACAGGCCTCTTTCCTCCGCACAACGCCATGATGACCGAACGAAAGGCTACAGAATTCTCACAATAAGAACAACAAAGCACGTCTTCGCAAATACCGATGAAATCTCTCGAAATCTCTCGAAATCTCTCGTAATCTCTCGTAATCTCTCGTAATCTCTCGTAATCTCTCAACCAAAACTGGGTTCTTTATAGTTGTGAAGGCTTCTTCTCAACTGGAAAGCTTGAAGATGGGTTTCAATGGGTCGGTGGGAAGGGCTGGAAGGGAGGACAAGGGGCTTGATGCTCGTTTGATTCTGCCGTGTCGGTCAGGTCTCTGCCGTGGATGCCACGGGAACCACGGGAACTTTGTTCTCGAAGTTCGGGAACCGCGTGCTCCGTCCGCGGTGCACTGTTATCGGACCCTGTTATCGGTCCCTGACTCCCTAGTTATCGGTCAGCCATTCCTTAATATCACCAGACTTTGATGCACTATCTGGGGCCACATGCTTATCATACCATTTTCCTACACTACTACTGCAACCCATGCAAACAAGGTGTCTTGGGTGAATAGCGGCGTGGAGACACGTGTTGCTTGTGGGTTCTCCTTGTTGACTTTGGATGGAACGGAAATAAATTTTCTATGGGAAAAAAGCTAGTACTCCCTCTATCCTAAAATGATCTTCTCGTTGGAATGAAATGAATTTCTTGTCCCAAAATGATCTTTTTGAAGTAACGTGGAAGAAAGGCCCACACATTTTGAGAAAGTTAGGAACACGTGGCTAAAACAAACTATTGTAGACACTAACTTCCTTCCAACCCGCACCATGGATTGCCACCTCGCCATAACATTGTTCACCTTTGCTAGGGGGTTCTTTTTTTTTTCCCCCTAGATCAAGAGCCCCCCCAGCTAATGATTTTCCCAAGTCTGATAACACAGAGAATCACATTTTGAGCCTAGCCATTGAGGTTTCGAGCATTACAATTCAATTCTCCCTGAAGGTATTTTAGAGGGAATTTCACCTCCATTTGAGGGGAGGAACCTCACTTGATTTAGCAATGTTATGACAATCCAGATAGACCATATTGTTAGCCAAACCTACATGCTCCAAATTTAGTAATTATGTTGTCATTCATAAGTTTAATTAGTTGTAATTGCCTACTGAGCCAGCGAACATCCTATCATTTGGATTGACAGCATGGGAAGCAAGGAGGAAGAATAAGCACCGTGAGAAGTTTCAAGAATGATTGGCCAACGGTGTTTCATTAAAAATGGCTCCAAAATACCACTTTTTAAAGTAATACAGCTACATTCTAAAAACTTAATTAAAATTGAAAATTTTAAGATAGTAGGAATGCATCATACTACTAACAACTCAAATAGATTCTAAAAAAAGTTATTTTCAAGCTTAATTTAGAACATTTTGTCTAACAAGAAGGTCATTTTGGAATGGAGGAAGTACTATATTTAAATATGGAATGTAGTTTGAAGTGATCATATTTGAAAAGATCATGCTTACACCAAACTAACTACACCTAAAATCAAACTTTGAATAAGCTCTAAATAACCAATATGCTTTTTAAAAATGAACAATGATTTTTGCACAACGGTGAAGGACTAAAAATCAAAATGCAAGTAGTTCCATAATTTTTTGGAAGCATTGTGAATTAGTTACAAATTTTCAAAGATGCAAGGTGTATGAGGATATAAGTGTAATTTTAGTTGATGCCAAAATCCATTTCATGTGCATTAAAAAAATGACACTAGTTGTATCAAAATATGTCATAGAGAGAAAGTTATAACAAAAGAAAGTGTACCTAAAATCAACCATTTATAAGGTCATTGCTTCTACAATACTATAAATAAAACTAGGCATTACCCAAAATGACCATACACTTATCCTTCTAATACTCATCATTTTGAATATCCTCTCTAAGCAAATTCCCTTCAAAAGTAGGAAGTCAACAGTTATGAGGGGTTCAATTTTGGATGTGGTTACCTCAATGGTAGATGGTACACATTTGGGATGTAGAGACCAATATAGTTGTCGGTGGATGTTGTGTAGGTGTGTAATGCAAAAAGTGCCCCTATTTTGGACATTGAGTAGACTTTGATATTCTAAGGCCCAACTCAACTTCTACACACCTACATGCAATTGCCATGTATACATCCAAAGAAAACCTTATCTTGGATCAATTAATTGTACTAAAATAAATTTTCTAGTGCTTTTGCAAATATTGTTTTATAAATAATAATTGGGGGTCAATTGTATATATGAATTTGAATGAATTATAAGTGAGAATTTGTTCATGCAAATGGAATGTTGGGGTATAATCAAAGCTCATATTTATTAGGTGAACAAATCAAATTGAGAATTGATTGGAGTATGAAGAGTTGGGAACCATAAATATGGAAAGTATATGTGAACTTCTTAGTTTGCTTAGGCTTAGTGACATTGCATTTTGATTTTTTGCTCATTAATAATGAAAAATATTTAAAATAAGAAGAAGATTGCAAAGGGTTTGTTTTAATGAATAAAAAATATATCCCGATTGTTACACATTTTGGATGAATTTTGCATGTGTAACAATCGGAATATACAATTGCCTTGTCCAATATTTATATCCCGATTGGACAAGGTCAATATGCAACAAGGCAATTGTATGTTGCTTCCTTTAGGAGTTTAGGTTAAAAAAACTAAACTTGAAAATTACTTCAATTGACTTTGACTATTTATTGTAGAGAAAAGTTTTGATTTTGTCCAATAGTTTTATGATGGAAAATTTTAAAGAAGGAAATGTAATTGTATTGTTGGATATAATCAAGAAATTGTTATTTGTTAAAAAATATTCTAATGAATATATTATATTTTTAATTATTTATAAAAGTAATTGTAGAGATCTACACTATTTAAGTGATATTCAACTAGTTCAAAAAATTAAGAAAAATTTGGTTGGATACAAAATGCATCTCTTAACCCTTGAAAGGCCCTTGGGGTCCCTTTATACAATTTGTATTTAGCCTTGTAACTCTTCAATTGTGGTTCAATTGTGATACATTGTTATTTACATACTACCATGATCATTAATTTACTTTGTACTAATTAATGTTTCTCTAGCCAAATACCGCCATATTCATAATATAATGTACAATTGCAAAGGGCTTTCAAGCCTTTCTAAGGTTAAAAAACAAGGGACATTTTGTATTCTCTCCAATGTCAAAAAAAATAGACTTTAAAACATTTAGGGATTAAATAATTATGATTTTTCTAATGACCTAAAAGACAAATTTGATTATTCCTTTTTCAAAAGACTTCATGTATAAAGCCATATATTGAATTCAATATTATCCAATTCCTGAATCTTCTAATCATTGAACTTCTTAAGAACTAAGATAAATCATTCTTTATTTTTGAAATAAAAAAATAAAATAAAAATAAAAATAGGCCATTTAAGAAGCTTATATAAACTATTGGATATTATTTCAATCCTTAAAATCAATTTAAAATTACATCTAGATTGTAAACAAGAAGATTTGGATCCTTCCAAGAAACGACGCTATCATATTTTGCTATGTTTTATAGAAAATTGTTTTTTTGTCCATAATTTGTAAGTAGTGCTCCTTGTAATTTCTTGCCTATTTTATATGTAAATAAATGTGGAAAAAATACTATTTTTGAAAAATATCTAGTTGAAATTTATAAAATAATTATAAGATAATAGACCATAATTTAAAATTTAAGATTTAAGATATTGAATTCAAAATATTACTAAGAATTATTGTTGTAAATTTTCAAATTAAAAAAAATAGATTTCCAATATCTAAATTTTATTTTTTTAAATTTAAATCTAAAAAATATCCTTTGCTCTTTATAAATTAAAGATATGACTTGGCTTTTATACAAGGTAGTTGTTGTTTCCATCTTTGTGCAAGCTAGATATTGTTTTTTTAGACTAAAGCAAACTTTCAATGAGGATGATGAATGTTCTTGGTCATACCAAATTTTTATTCATCTTTGACAAAGATATGTATATTATTTATTACATAGTGAATTGTTTTTATTGGTTTGTAATTTTCCACCTAATTTATTTATCATTGTAAAGTAATATTGATCAAATAAGCAATTGAATGTAGTTCATGTTATTGGACCATGTTGAATCTTCTTACAAGTCAATAGAAATTTTTTAATTCACTTAGTATACATTTTTAAAATACTATGTAAAAAAATTATGAATTTTTAAAGTATTAAAGAAATGTGTGCCAAAAATTAACCCCAGAGTCTCATGAACAAAGGTTGTATTTTAGGCAAAATATACATGTGTTGGCTTAGAAATGGGTTACAATTAGGTTCAATTATTTTATTACTTTTAGAAGTGTAGCTAGAAAAAATTTAAAGCCATACAACATGTTGCATATTTTTTTGAATTTTCAAATATTAATACAAAATACTTTTATTAGATTTGAAGTCTAAAAAAAAATTACCAAGATTTAAAAATTTGAATGTTGTTTTACACTTTTGTTTTGAAAATCCGTTTTTATTCAAAAATAAATAAGAAAATATTGTATAATATAATGACAAAATTGTCCTATGTCATTGCCACAATTCTAGCGATATAACATATATTCAATCCCTTTATTGTAGCTTATACAATTATTTGTATATTTTATGCAAAATTCCCTTTATATAATTTGTGTATGTTATATTCCGTTTATTATATATTACATTACATTACATAAAATCACCATTTCACCCATCATGATTCTATTTTCATTTGCATTTGCATAATTTATTTATCATTTGTTCTTATTAAATCCTAATGACCTCCAAAAATATTTTCAATGAAATCTTGCACTTTCATAGAACCTTTATTGTGTGGTTACATTGCAACAATCTCCCTTTTAGTATAAAATAAGAGACTCTACTTGTGTCACAATTGAAAATCCTCCCTATTTGCACCACTATGTATTAATAGTGTACATTTTAAACTTTCAAATGTATTTTATTAAAATATAGTGGTCATGAAGTGGTACAAATAAGCACATAGCATAAGTAGGATTTCCCTTAATTTGAAGGCGGAAAGTGATGAAAAAACATCTCAAACCTTTAAGTCCTAAGGCACATTCAATGACCATATTGGCTAAGGCAAACCAACCCAAATCTATCCCTTACTTTTGGCCCCAATTCTGTCTAAAAAAACCATCCAAACTTGTCCACAGAAACATCCATTTCCATTGAAGATTTTAACAAAAATAGTACATTGATACCAAAACAAGGTAGTGTGACAATCCTTAATTGGTGCCATTAGATACATGAAAAGGTGGTTATGGGTTGTTTATGAGAGTTTAAGACTGTATTCTGTGGATGGTTTTGTAATCTCAAGGCAAACCTCTTCCAAAAGTTTATAAAAATTATGATCTTAGTAAAAAAATTATAATTCCACTTGGATTTGATCCAAGAAACAAGTGCAGACCTCAAAAAAAAATATGTGCCCCTCTTGGAATTGACCCCAAGATATTCAAATTCCAAATTAGGGTGATAGTACACTTGTCTACCTTAGGGGTGATGTTTGCAATGTGAATCTGGTTCAGAAGTAGGTCTAAATTCCTTCCTAAGGTAAACCAGCCTATGACAGTGCACATGCCAGCCAAACCATCACAGGCAAAAAATTTCTAGTGATGCACATTTCAAAAACTGAAATGCACACCATTAGTATAATTTTGCCTGTGATGAGATGGCTCCCATTTGGGCTGTCATAGGCAGAGTTACCTCTTAAGACCACAGTAACAACGCTCTTTAACACCAAGTGAGAACAGACCTTGGCAATAACAATGAACCCAGATTGCAGCTGCTAAACCCTGAACCTCACTCACACTGGAAGCTTATCCGACCACTTCGCTTCTCGGTACGAATTTCGGAATCATTTGCAGTCAGAATTTGGCATTCTCTTTAGCAATGGCGTCGTTGCACGTAGTCAATTGAGATTTCACTCAATCCGGCGTTTCTATTGAGCTTCGTTTCATCAGATTTTTTGCATTGCTGCGAGTTCTGCTCCTTTGCAGCTCTCACTCCTCACATCAGCAACTAGCTATTTTCCTTCAGAGTTTGCATTTTTCTTGGCGAATTTTGCTTCACAGTTTGCAAGAGCTCATCTCGCACGCACTGGAGTACTGGATGGACGCCGCCACTCAATTCGTACTCTTTTTGCAATCGTCTTCATGCTCTGGTATTGCGGTGATCACGCCGCAGTAGCTTACGATGGCGTCGTCCCTGCTGCACGCCCTGGCTCCCGCTTCTATCTTCACGCGAGTAGAGAGATTTATCGAGTTTCCAGTTCGAAATGCGAAGCAGAGACAATTTAGGTGCGCTCAAGGTGATGATTGGGAAGGCAGTGTTAGGGTTACTGATGCGCGTCGGCAAAGCTTGAGGAAGGATGCATTCTCAACAACACCTAAATCTAACCCTAATCTTGTAGAAAATTCTAGCAAACAAGGCGCGAAGAGTGATTCCTTGATTGAAGATGAGAGTTCTGGCTCGAAAGTGACAGGAAAGAGCAGAGGAGAGATTTTCTTGGAGAGAGTAATGGGAACACAGGAATCAAATGCAACAGCGAGAGCGCAGGTTGTGTCAGAAGTGACTCGCAATGTCAGGAAGGAGCGGAAGCAGAAAAGAGAGAAGTTGGCGACGTTTGTCGCAAGACGAGCCGAGCCTTGCTGCTATGGATGTGGAGCAGTTTTGCAATCCGCAGCTGTGGAAGCGCCGGGGTTCTTGCCTCTCGCTACTTTTGAAGTTGTATGTTTCTGTATCATTTGGCCATTTGGTGCTAGTCCGGAATGTGTTGCATTCGTTCGAGATTTCATATATTCTAGTGTGTGGGCATGCATCTTGTCTGGATTCCACGTGAATTTGAACGAACCTCATTGGAATTTAGTGAAATTATGTATTGGTGGAGGTGATACTATGTTGCTATGAGGTTCATGAGGTTTTGGGTTTAGAATGTTGAACTATCGTCTTTGTCATGATGATGGGATCACTAAGGTACGTTATCTTGAACTATGCAAACAAGGATCTGAACTATCGTCTTTGTCATGATGATGGGATCACTAAGGTACGTTATCTTGAACTATGCAAACAAGGATCTGACTTATGTGTTCGTTGTGAGAATTGATTCTAATTTGTTTGGGTTCTTTCTAAGTGCAAATGGAACCTACCGCAAGGCATGTCGTAATTTGGAGTCGTGTTGATTTGCTGATGAATTTTCGGAGTCACTATGCTTATTGTTTTTTTCCTAGGTTTCTTAAAAGTCTTGCATGAGAGGGTGAAAACCAAGGCACCTTCCACGAATAAAATCTTAGCGTGTGGCATTTTTCATTGGTTTAAGGTTGCTACTTGAATTGCATTGAGTGAAACTACAGATGTAGGGTTCAAGGACCTTGGGGCATGTACCTTATTCACTAAAGTGCAGGGTTTATAACTGTGCATGGTGAATAATATATCGAAAGATCTAGGGGTTTGGTTCATTGTTAACGATAACATTAATGGATCCCTCATCTTGTCTGTACATTTTCGCAGAAAAAGAAGCACCATCAACTGAAGACTGTCCTTTGCGGCAGATGTGTAATGCTTAGTCAAGGTGCGATGATCCCTGCTGTTAGCGGGAATGGCGGTTACGGTGAAGGAAAAGGATTTGTTTCGGCGGATGAGTTGCGGGCTCAGCTTACTCACCTGCGATATGAAAAGGCTCTTATTGTGAAGCTGGTAAGAAGCCCTTTTAACTGTTTGAATCACTCTCCTGGTATCCGTTTGGAGCACGTCAGCAATTTTCAATCCATATCTGAATGTTCGAATATCAAATATCTCATCTCCCTTTTGGTGTGCCTGCAGCATTTTGCAAAACAAGTTCCTGCTCCTAAATCATTATTACGCGGCAGTCCTTGATGTAATGTCGCTAGTGCATTTTCAAATGTGAACGTGGAATACGAGTTTGTAGGGTTTCGATATGGGTAGTTCAATTAAAACTCATTAGGTGATCACTCTTTGCAGGTTGACATAGTTGACTTCAATGGGAGCTTTCTTACTCGAGTTCGTGATCTTGTTGGTTCCAATCCAATAATTCTGGTGGTGACCAAGGTACACCATGATGCTTGCTAGACTAGGAGTTCCCCATTGGGATGTTATTTCCGTCTTTCTTATGGTCCGTGTCGCAGCACGTATTGGGCAGGGAACATTAGCTTCGTCTCATTCTTTCTCTTTGGAAACATCTTTTCTACATATCACTTGATACCGATCACTCGCTGTTGGGTGTATGAAGGTAGATCTGCTGCCCAAAGGTACTGACATGGCTGCAGTTGGAGACTGGGTCCTAAGAGCTACTCTTGCGAAAAAGCTCAAGTATGTCCATATCTCGTTCATCCCTTTCTCGAGATACAAATATGCGTGCAGTACTCTCTTTGATTTTGCAGGAGTCAAACCTATGATCTGATCTTGATTTGATGTTCTGTGAGTGTAAGTGATTACCATGCTCTGTTTTTCCCCGGCACATTCCCAACAAGGACAATTTTTCCAGGTGAACAATGATTGTGCCAGTGATCTCCTCCTCACAAATTATGTCTCAGCCCTGTAATGACTCTTCTCAAAGAATCTTTGTGTGTGGTTTGTTTTCCCGCAGTGTCATCAGTGTACACCTAACCAGTGCAAAAGCTGTAACCGGAATTTCTGGATTTTCTGCGGTAATGCAACGACAACGACAGGTGAATCTTGTTTTTCATTCAGTTTGCTACTCCTGTTTGATTGGTTCAACTCTTGGGGTAATTTGAGTTCTTTTTGTGGCTTCACAAGTCTGCGCTTTTCGGTTTGTGACAGCTTTTAGGAGATGTGTTCTTGAACGCAAAGGTGCCTAGGTTCCCTTTCTTGAAGAGACTGATTTGTCCTCTCTAACAGCTCCTTTGGTATGTTATACAGGGTCGGGATGTTTATGTTCTGGTGAGTGAACCCCCCTTGCAGACATTTTGGATTATAGTGTTTGCAGCATATTTCGTTTGTGTTATTTTATGTGGCCTCTACTGGTTGTGAGTTCTCATGTGAGATCTGTACAAGATGACTAGCTCACAGTGATGGATCACAAACTTAAGTGGTCTTGTATGTGTTGTGTTCCATCTAATTATCTGAAGCTAATGTCTTGAATTGCAATGTTCAGGGTTCAGCTAATGTTGGCAAGTCCGCCTTTATAAGTTCTTTGCTACGTATGTATTTTCCTATGCTGTTTCAAATTACATTGCCAGTATGCAAAATTGGAATGTTTTGTATAAAAATTGGCAAGAGATGCAAACCCCACACTTTTTGAATGCATCGTATTAATGTTTTGCATCAGCATGTTGTATTCAATTCTTATTGCATGAGTTTTGTTTGAAGAACTGTCTTGCTGATGAGGTGTAGGTTTTGGAGAATCTAATAGCCTCATTATCGCTTGTCATTTTAGAATGAGTGTTGTCTGACGTGTAGCATTGTCAAAAATCGGTTCATTGCCTAATAGATCTCGTTGTGCAGGGGACATGAGCGAGCGTGACCCAATTGCGGCAGCTGCGCAGAGGTTCAGGCCTATCCAATCCGCTATGCCTGGCACTACTCTTGGACCTATTCAAATAGATGCTTTCTCTGGAGGAGGGGTACTTACTGACTTCATTTTTTTCCTGTCTCTTTCTTTCTGCTTGCACTTGCGGACTGTTTCATGGACCGTGACTTGCCCTTTTTGACCCTTATGGAACATTTGTCTATTGCATCCATCTACTTTTGAAGGGTTGATGAAATTTTGGTGTTGCATTAGATGCCCCTTTTGAAGCAAAGACTGGTACTTGCAGAGCCTATACGACACACCTGGAGTGCATCTTCACCACCGTATGGCAGCAGCAGTTAGTCCCGAGGATCTACCTCTTCTTGCACCCCGGAAGCGATTGACTGGAAGAGTCATTTCTACTCCAAATCCTTCGATTAGTCTGGTCGGGCAGTCTTTATTTTGGGGAGGCATTGCTCGGCTTGACATCCTAGAGGTGAACTGGTGTCATATTGAACTCAAATAACTGGAAATAAGTTGCCAAGCCTCCTCGTAGGAATGTTGGGTGCTGCCATTTTTCAGTCCTAGCCGCTTATTGTCTTTGTTCTTAATTGTCTTTTCGACCGTGTGCAGTAGCGCTTCTTGTTGTCGACTGATATTCCGTGGTCTCGCAGGCTCCTGAAAACGTAGCGTTTACATTCTATGGACCTAATTCGATACCAGTTATTGGGACACTTACATCACAAGCCGATTTGCTTTATGAGGTATTCAAGCTCCACTCTGCATCCTCTTTAAAAGCTACGAAATTGGACCAATTACGTTCTTCCATCCATGGATCTCCAGACTAGTCAGAGCGATGAATCCAGAACCAAATGTACAACAATCCACACCATGAATATTGTGTAGGTTCTGGAAATTCATGACTTATTGGATGCGGCTGTGGAAATTGCAGAAAGAATTAGGCGTCGGACTATTCCCACCGGGAGGAGAAAGAGGCAAGAGCTGGCCTGGTCTGACCAATCAACAGGATGTTCGATTTGTCATAGACAGTCACAAAAGGTAAGTGACTTTTTTGTCCTGATCCTTTTTTCGAAGTCTTGATCCTTGGTTAGAAGACCTGAGATCTTTGACCGCTCTTTTGCGTACTGTTATTGAAAACCGCAAGGAGAGAACCATCTTCCAGATTGGTTGGATGAAGTCATTATGATGTATGAAGTCCAGGATCTTATTTTCCATCAAATCATGTTCTTAGTACATTATTAGCTACCGGGTGATTCAGAAGGTCGTTTCCGGCTTGTAACATTCTCCGATAATCACTTTGTAATGTTCTACAGACCTGCAGGCGATCTTACCATCTCAGGACTTGGGTGGATTACTGTTGGATTAGTCTATAATGAAGACGAGATAGGATATGTGAACGACGTTGTGAGGTTGAGAGTTCACACGCCGAAGGCAGTGGAGATTTTCATGAGGCCTTCGATGCCAGTAGGAGTTAACGCCGCGGAATGGTACGAGTACATGGAGGTGGAGGTCGATGAATTGGAGGCATCCAGACCTAGCGTCGTGTATTAAAACTGTTGACACCCAAATCCTGTCCAGGAGAACTGGAGGAAATCGTATTGTCAATCTTGAACAAGTGGAGACTACGGAGCCATACTTATCTCAAGTACATTATTCACTGAAGCTCCTTCCTTCATGGACTACCAATGTTATGATTGGTTGGAATTCCCTTGAATCTCGTACAGAAATTGAATTTTTGTACAAAAGATATGAAATGTTGAGGCATGGATAGTGTTGTTACTATCTTCAAATGATGAGCAACCTATGAGGAGTAAGTTAGGATGAGCTACATTCAAGAATGATTAATTGATAGCCATGACTGTGCAAGTGAGGTCTAAGTAAATTCCTGTTGACACTTACGCAAGTTGCGGTTGAGTTCAGGTGATGGAAGTTGAAGAAAGGCATTTGCATATTTTATGTAAAAGTTGTAAGAACTCAAAGGTCAATAGATAAATCTTCCAAATCTCTACTCTAATTTCAATGTCCTAGTGTTGAACTTTCTACAATGAATATGAAAATATTTTCAAATTTTATTGGTGCATATTTTGGGGTAGATTCTTGGTTTTAGCTCATCGTATCTTACCTTACTTGAAGATAATGTCCCATAGAGACTCTACAAGAAGGTCATTCCATGTGTCAATGGGCCCTGGCAAACACCAATGAAGGCAATCTTTTCGACTACCTTCAAGTGTTACATTTTCTTGCTTGTCATGTCTAGCCCGGTATCCATTTGGGTGGCCATCTCCTCGAATTTGTGCAATGTTGGTGATATCCAACATCTTCATCCGTTTTGTAGCTATTGTGCCAAGCTCCTCTGTAACAAACACCAAAATGTCAATAATCCCCAACACTTGTCTATGGCCCTAATCCATTGAATAAAAGTCACAACATTTGAATTTATTTGAATGAGATGTGATTAACTTATACCTTATGCAAAAGATTAAGTATAATCATATATGACCACAATAAAGGCTTTCATCATCTTCACAAGGATACATTGTTTTTTTTGTTTTATAGCAATAAGGGATGCATCTTATACAAGAGTAAAAAACCAACAATCAAGATGCATCTTGAAATTGTCTCAAAAGGCAAAAGTAGTGTACCCTTGTATATGCACTTAGAAAAGGAAATAACATTGTACTAAGACAATTCCTACACATGTTTGTCAAATCAAAGTTTAATTGAGTGTCACATGAGTTTTTTTCACTTAAGTCATTTACTTATTTTGTCTCACAACAAAATCCTTGGTACTTCCACAGTTTTTTTGTTAGAAATCTTCAAACTTGTTTTGAAACAAAGGAAATATTAAATAGTGAAAAAGCTGAACTTAAAGCCTTTTTGAGTTGCTCATGGAAGCATAAAATCTATACCAGTTGTAGATTTGTAAGCATTGGTCACTTGAACAATCCAAGTTCAAATGCACAAAAACCTTTAGCACTTTGAATAATTATGTGAATTCAAAGAATATAAGCTTTGACCCTCAAAGAATGGGTTGGTGACTGCAAAAATCATCCCTTTGGAGATTGTGTGAATCATCGGTTTTGAAAAAAATCCAAGACCACTCATCGGAAGTCAGATTACTATGTAGGACCTCCCCTTTTCACAACAAAATTCTAAGGATGAACATCTGCACTTTTGTCCTATATAGAAAGATTCTTTGTCATTCATCGATCGAAAAACGGCCACAAGGTCATTTACCTTTATATGTCAACATGGACGTTTAGTGTCCATTGGATGACAAGGAATCCTTCTAGTAGGACAAAAGTACAATTATTCATCTTCAGAATTTTGTTGTGAAAAGGGGATGTCTTCTATAGTAGTTTGACTTCTAATGAGTGCTTTTGCTATTTTTTAAGCCAATGATTCACAAGGTAATGAAAAGGGATGATTTCCAAAGTCACCCGTTTGTCCTTTAAGGGTTAAGCGTGAAGTGAAAGATGCAAGGGGGAAAAATTAGTACAAGTTCATGACTTTATGCATTAAAATTTCTTAGTCCAATGCTAGTCTTCTTTAAAATTGTCAACTCAAATCTATTGGATAATCATATGTTGAAAAAAAAATGTAGCCTCAAGAGGGTCACCAAATTGTTGGTCCACAATCTAGTGGCTTTCTTGAAGCCTCATCCTTTTTCTAATGTTTATGATAAATACTTTGACAAAATTCATCATGTATATAAGTATAGTGCTCACCTGTGACATTCTTAAATTGTTTGATTTGAATGTCATACATCCACTCTGCCAAAGAGCTCATGGGCACACCCCCGGGAATAGTGCGAGGACATGTTCCACCTGTGTCCCACTCTCCTCCTTCGAAATGGTCCGGGGAAAATGATCGGTACACCGTAGTGCCATGAAACCCTCGGATGGACAAGCTCCCCTTGAGAATGTGCGCCATGGCTATGGTGTACGGCTCAACAAACCCGATTTCCTTAAAACAAGCGGGCCATGCATGGCATCCAATGGGTTTGCGCTTTTGGAAATATATGGCGTTCTTGTACCACCATTGACCTGAAAAGAAAAATATAGAAAAATGAGGAACTTATATTAATCCCAGAACGTCAGGCTGGTCACTGTGGAAATCATCCTTTTGGACACCCCACGTGACTGAATCATTTGCTGAAAAAAAATAGCCAAGAGCATTCTTTAAAGGTCAAACTACTGTACAAGATCTCTTCTTTTCACATATAATTGCAAGGATGAACACCTACACTTTTATTTTACATAGAAGGATTCTTTATTGTCTATCGGACACCTTTAGGCTGCCAAAAATAAGGAACATCAACCTTGAAATGTTAAATTGGTTATTGTGGAAATCATCTTTTTTGGTACCCATGTAATTGAATCATTTCTTCAAAAACCCAAACCAAGAGAACTTATTGAAGGTCAAACATAACTATTGAGCAAGATCTTATACAAAAGGATTCTTTGTCATCAAATACTTTTAGGCCGCAACGCTGTTACAAAGTTCATGATTATCATATTCACGAAAATGGATTTATATTTATATTTATAGGATTTGGTACTTCTCAAGCTATTTGTCTAGAGGTCTAATAGACCTCTTTTTAAGTGAGCTCTTTGCACATGAATGTCACAATTTTGGCTCTTTCAACACACAATGCTAATGAATATGACCACATCAAGCCCTGTCACAAGAAAACCATGGCATGAATTGAACTAGATTCTCACATCTCAAAACCATAAACCCCAAATCTTGCCCCTAATTATCTACTACTTTAGGAATGTTATATATTGGGGCTTGTATTTCTATTCATCCATCAAAGTTGTTTGTTTATTGTTTATGTGATTAAAAGTGCAAAATTACTTAGGAAACCAAGTTGAGATGAGCTTGGAGCCTCTTAATTTCATTTGTATCTACTAATTGAAAAACAAAAATCTCATTTCTAGTTTTATTGCTCACCATGCATGATTTTATGCATTTGAATACATCAACTACTTTTGGACTCATATCCAAAACACACCAAGCAAGCACAACTACCCATGATAGTCATTGTTAATGACTAAGGTAGGAGGTCTACAGACCATCTTTTCAAGTCTACCCACCTCATCAATGATAAGAATAGAAATTTCAAGGAACATGTCACTCATTCTTAGATAGGGGACACATTTAGAACTCCTACTTAGTTTATAGACCTTCTACCTTATCCTTTGCATGGAAGAGTTGCACAATTTTCACTACAACTAACCAAATCATTCTTCGTTCCAGAGATCAAGACCTCTATAGCTTCTCACTAAAAAATGATCTTACTAATGTTAGTAGCCAAGTTAGCCCTACGTTTTGTCCTTGTGACTTTTTTCACTCACCCCACATTTTGTTGCTATTTCAGGAAATGAAAAGTGAAATAACCTGAAATAAAAAGTGAGTTATTTTTTTAGGGTTTAGGGTTTCCACTGGCAAGAGAAGGTGAATTTCATGCTGACCTGTGGAGATTTGTAGAATGTCAGCCCCAGCCGCTGCTTCCGTCCACACTTCGTCAAGCTCATCGAGATAGATGTGCGTTACAGAATGATCTGTAGTGTTGTCCGGCCATGTGGCGGACTTCTCCTCAAAGCGCACCAAATACGGTGCCCAGTGTATCCTCAGTGTAACATTGAATGATTGAAATCGGTAGATATGGTTTCGGTCGTCCTGTGAATGGTACGTGTCTTCGGGTTCCTCCACCTGCATTTGGCATAACAGTTTTTAAGGTTAGTGGGTATGGAGATTGGAGAATCCAGGGGAGGAATCCATAGAAGAAAACCACGACATGAAATTAAACGTAGCATTCTTGAGGTCATATGACCTAAATACAAGTATTTGGGGAGCTCAATTGGGTAGTACCTGTGCGAGAATGCAAAGCAGAGACTGGAATTGGTTTCGGGCGATGGAGTCACCTGCAAAAACAAGAGACCGGTGGCGCATAGCAGCCAAGAAAGCTGAAGCATTAACCCGAGGCACCTCGCATTGGTCCGGCTTCCACTTCCAGTACAGGTATCCAAGATCAGGGCGCCCGTTCTTCTCGCAGTTCTGGAATTCTTGAATGAACCGGCAGGTGCTGCTGTTGTACAGTGGGAGGCGAGCATCGGGGATCCACTTCCCTTGCTTCACATCACATTCTCCGCCTGCAATCCGCGTGTGCACCGCAAGCTTCTTCAGAAAAGGAAGTCTATCCCAATGTTGTGTATGTCAAGACTCTAGGACATGGTGTGCATCTTAGGAACAAGAACATTTGAAGAACTTAGGCTGTTGCTCCTTGTTGCAGAACTGAGTAGAGAATTTTTAGAAATTTTTTAGAATGAAACCTCAAATGCAATACATCGAAACATAGGTACATCGAAGCGTATGTTGCACCCCTTGATTAGTGTCGTACTCTACTGAAATAGTAAATCTTGTAGCATACTTGTTTGCTTTTGTTGCTTTTTTATCTGTTAGTGGGATTGTTAAATTGAGTACCGTAGCTGAACAACAGGTTCAACTCATT
This sequence comes from Climacium dendroides, assembly GCA_950106755.1. Lineage (NCBI taxonomy): Eukaryota > Viridiplantae > Streptophyta > Bryopsida > Hypnales > Climaciaceae > Climacium > Climacium dendroides. The sequence goes on along the minus strand of OX467082.1, from coordinate 22,631,909 downwards.
TGATGCAAATAATAAGTATCTTTCGGAAAATTGAATTCGCCACCCATTGTTAAACAAGTTCATTCAAAAGGGAGGAATTCACTCAAATAAGACCACTCATACTACAAACGGAAATTTTGCAGAGGTTCTTCTAATGGGTTGAGACCTAGTTCATCAGGCATTTGAAACCAAGAAAGCAAGACCAAGAATTTTGCTTGAGAGATGTACAGAAGCTTGCAAACCTAACCCTTTTGTATGTTGTTTCAAGAGAAGAAAATAGTGATGGATTTAGAATTTAAGAAAAAAAATCTACTATGACTATTAATAAAATGCTGTGAGATTTCAACCATAAGAAGTTTGCAAATCTGAGGTATAACTCTTGCCTGCAGATGGTGGCGTTGATTCCTCCGGCGCAGGAGAGGGCAATTCTCCTTCGGTGCTGTTTTCGAAGCTCTCCTTCACCAAAGTGCTATTGTTGACAGAAGAGTTGCTCACAGCCGGTGAAGGTGCGCCCTCGACATAGCTGGAGTTTGACACAGCTGTTCCACTCACAAGATCTGATGTGTTTGTGAAATTTGTGAAATCCTCAGGCTGTTGTGCAAAAATCCAAAAGTCAGAAATGCAAGCTCAAAAATCCGCTACAGAGAGAACACCGGTATGCGAGAATCTGAGCAGTTCCCCTCATCAATCAAAGTAAATTCATGTGAATGGTGGTGCCACATTGGACACAGAACATTCGTAATTTGCCCCTGCGCCTTGTGATAATGGTAGCATTGTTTAAGAGAAAAAGTGTCACTGTCGTACATAACATTGCCACTGTTGAGAAGAGGAATTATGAGAGAGGTGGTGTCACTACTTCAGAAACAATGAGATTGAATGTCTGATTGCACGGCTAGAATTCCAACATTTACATGATTGTGACATTATGAATTCACCACTTTTCACGGGTCAATGTCAAAATCAAGTGTGATGGATTCAAAGGACCAATTCAAGCACATTTATCGTTTGACGTTTGAGAAAATTCACCTAACTTTCAACTAAACAATTTATCAAAGTTAGAAACCAATGACCTAAACCTCCACTGAATGAATCAAAGGTAGAAATTAAAAAAGAGCCATACCGTGAGAGGATTTTCAGAGCGATTATCTGGAGTCTCAAAGAAACTATTGTTCCCCCAAAACACATCTGAATCGGTGAAGAACAAGTATATAACTGCGAAAAGGAAGACGACTACAAACAATGCAACACAAATCAATCTCCTCTGCAGACTTCGGATTTCAGATTGCACGTGGGCCTTCCCCTCGCCCACCTCCACACAAACATTCACACCATATTGCTGTCCCCTCCCCATGACGGGAACCGTGATCTTCTATATTCAGGAAGGTAGTGACAAATTAATCCCTAGCTAGTACTATACATTGTATCCTTGCCTCTGAATGAAAATCTACCATAAAACCTGCACACAAGAGTTACAACAATTAAATTAGCTCTCCAGACAGACTGAATCCATGAACTCCTTGCGAGAGAGTCGATTCAACCTTGCATCTCTGGACATATTCTCTGGCGTCTTGACAGACTGCCAAACTAATAACTTATCCAGAGGACAGACAAATATGAATCTAACCTCTCTAACTTGCGATCCTTCTGATACCAATTCCACAACTGAAAATCAATCGGTTCAGGATCTATTCGCGTCGTACTATACCTCTGAATCTTGACGTAACATTGCTTGCAGCTTCTACGTCTAGGCTCTACCAAATCAAGGGAAGAGTAAAGGTGGGTGATGGCAGATCGAGAAGAAGAAGAGTGAAACCTGCAATATAGAAAGCATTGGGCGCTTCGTTGCAAGCATGATTGAACTAACTCAACTGAAGCTTAAGACTGAGCAGCAGTAAGTTGCCCATTCCATTCAATTATTACAACAGTCACCAGCTAGAACTCTTTTCTATTTGTTTTTTTAACAATGAAAAAGAAAAGTTTCATTGCCAAGTCAATGAAACTATTGAGCGCCTCTCTCATGCAGATCGCATTCGGGTATTTCTGGCAAAACTCTGACGCAAAGGTGGTTCTGGAGTCAATCCTCTTCAACGCTGGAACGTCGAGCTAGGACGCACGTTTTCGATGATTTCAAACCCACACTGACTGATGTGCTTTCCTTTTTTTCATCCTCGTTTTTGATATTGTTGGAATCAGAAAACAGTGGCTTAGGTAGGAGCACCCATAACCGTCAATTTAATTTAAGGTTTTTGGACATGATGTCTAACATCCAACAAATTATTGTACCCTACTAGCAAGAACAAATGGGCAACTTTGTTACAATGGAGAAATTCCGCTATAACTTTGGTAGTTTTTACAGTTAAGAGTGGGCGGTTTGAGGTGTACAAACATCCTAGATGTTTGAAATCTATACCTTTTTTAGATGTGTGAAATCTACATCAGTACTAGATGTTACTTTTACAATTCAGATTGTATGGTTTGAATCTATATTAGTCTTAGATTTCTTAAATCTATAAAAGTCTAAGATTCCTAAAATCTATACCTATCCTAAATGTCACTTTTACAATTTAGAACGGGGAGTCTAAAAATGGCACATGGAATACCACCATTCTAACGAAATTCCCCATACAAGAATTCCTATTCAAATGTATTATTTGGACAATGTGAGAATGAGTAGTGAATTTTTAAATAGCCGACTATACATGCACCTAATAACAACACTAGGGTTTCATGTTTAGATGTGATACATCTTTATAATCACATCTTTTCACTTCCCAAGATTTTTCAAGAGTTTAGAGGTGATGGTTATAGATACAGTGACGGTTATGGATGTTGCTACCTTAATTCAAAGTTAGTTGTTGGAATTGGAGAAATCTCTGGTTGTAATTTGAAAAAATCAACAAAAAAAACCTAGTGAAAAAATCTATAAAACTTCTATTTAGAAAAAAAAATAGAAAAAATAACTAGATTTGATACTTGAAAAAACTGTTCAATATGGAAATTGATCAAAATTAGCTAGTGAAACTCAAAAAATATCCCCAATACTAGTTGGAATGTGTGTAAAGCATATAGAACATTATTCAATTGGTTTTATTGTTTTCAAGACTAAAAGGAAAGGAGTAGAATGGATTTCTATTTTGTGTGGCTATAAATTAGTCAAGATTTGTGATGCTAGTTCTTGGAGGTCTCCAAATTTTAGACTACGTTGGAAAGAGAGTTGGAAAATGGTTGTTGGTTGTAGAGAGATTTAGTAGGTGTTAAATTGACAAAATCATTTTGAAACTATAATGACTCCCAAAGACACCATTCTTACTTAATGTTAAAGATGTTGGAAACTAAATCCTTTCATTAAGGTGTTACTTGCCTTCATTATAGTGCATTTAGGCAACTTCTAACATCTTGGTATTGATTTGACTTTATAACCATGAAAATGATATTTATTGGATATGAACTCTACTAATAAATAAATGCTTACAAAGGTATAAGGTCTACTTTGCCAAATTGAATTTTTGAAAATTTTGAAATTTTATATTTATTGCTATGTGAATCTAGGGCCACAATAATTTTTTTCTATTTTCTATCACACTTGTTAATTTTGAGGGCATTTTTACTACTTTATAGCCCTCCAAAAAACAAATTTAGAGTTGAAATTTAATAGGGATAGTCGTCTAGTAGACTAACAACTATTGTTGAAGGAAATCTAGAATTAGTTTTATGTTGAATGTATGAAAGTTCACAAAGTGAACTTCTTTTAGTTTGCATTTTGAAACATGTAATATATTATTTTGGTAGTTTTGGTGAATGACCACATCAATAGAGTTGTATTTTCATTTTATTTTTTAAGGAAATCTTTTATTTTACAAATCAAAACACCAAAAGACATATTTTCTTGAGATTTTGCACTTTTGAGTTCTTCTACTTAGAGAATTTTTCTATGCTTTATCTTCCTAGGGCTTGCAATCTCCTTAACCCATAAACAATGTTGTGGCTATTTACTAGTCAATGAATGATAGAGTCCTTGTGTGTAGGACAAAAGTGCAACTATTCATCCTCAAAATTTTGCATGAAAAAGGAGAAGTTTTATATAATAGTTTGACTTCCAATAAACACTTTAGGATTCTTTTTAATCAACTATTCATACAGTGTCAAAAGGGATGATTTCCACAATCACCAACCCATCCTTTAACCCCTTAAAGGACAAACCAGTCCCCATGGAAATCATCTAATTGGATATCATGTGAATTGTTGGCTTAAAAAAATGAAAAAGCACTCATTGGGAGACAAATTATTGTAGAAGACCTTCCCTTTTCACACAAAATTTGAAGGATGAATAGTTACGGAGGATGTATTATGGAGAGATTCTTTGACATTCATCAATCAGAAAACATCCTCCATATTGTTTATGGGTGAAGGGTTAAAGATATATACATTAGCCATATTTAGAAAATAAAATTAAAAACTGCTTTTCTAATTCAAAGTACTCCGAAAAAACCCTTTGAGTGCTGTGAAACACAACAAAATCAGTACGTGGTTCTTGCAATCACCCTGCAGTGGAAAATTAGTGCATACAGAGAGCAAAAGATGTTGAATATATGCTTTGTATATCAAATTTAAGATTTAGCACTGGGGAACAGAAAATGCATGTATTAGGTATACAGATGATGAATTCACACGTATGGAAACTAACTCTTACTGAAACATGTGTAGAACCAAATAATATTTATAACAGCATGTAACATGAGTTTAGAGAAGAGAGAAATATTAGTATTTTTTATCCCTAGATTTGTATCCCTGAAAAATGCACGACCCTAGTCCAGGTTCTTGCCCCCTGAGCCTCGCTCGTCAAGGTTTCACAGTTGCAAAGAGTTCAGTTTCCTCTGTGCAAGAAACCACAAGTGCATTCAAGCTAGTCTTCACATCCTAAACCCTAAACTTGAAGGAACTGTTTCGCATGCTTGTACTACTGATTCTAATCTAAGATAAAAGATTATTTCACGTGTTTCAGAAAATATAAGTCCTGCAGTAGAGTGATCAATCCAGCTTCTCAAGAGGTCAGACATTATCTTGACGAACATCTCAGAATCATTAAAAGGTCAGGAGTCAAGAGAATTCAAGATGTAACGAAGGGCACTCTCCAGGAATAAATACTCGAAGGGAACAAATACATCCCAATGCTCATGCAAACTGTCTCCTCATTGGATGCCTCCAACAACTAACTTGCCTTCCTGCACCCAGTAACAGGCACAAGGACAGCTCAGCTTTTTTTCCAGGGCCACACAGGCAAGCGAGAGCCAAACTAGCATGAAGTTAAGGGATAAACAGAACTTTTGCAACATGGGCAAACTCTGCAACAAGTTACATAAGTTGGTTGCCTAAACATAACCTCCCCACCACTTGAGGAACACAATTTGCAAATGGTACACCAGTTTAGAATGAGATACCAGTTCGGTTATAATGTGCGGCAAGTTAGTTTTAGTCGATGATAGTGTGGCAAGTGAGCAGGAAATTCCAGAATGTCATTCTAGAGAAGGTCATAGTACGACGGTCTGAAAATAATTCAGATCTTCTAGGCATCAAAAATAAATCAAACACCCATGTGAGGTCCGGTCGTTGGGACTAAGAGTAACACACTTGGACAATGTCAATACGTGACTGCCTCCCAGGTCAATTCCCATTTTTTTTCGTTTTGCATTTTTCGTTCCTGAGGCTTTAAGTTATGCACTATCGAAATGATATACTCCCCAACACTAATTGACCTGAAGAAAAGACTACCTCGAAATTTGGAGGAGGATCGAAGACTAAGCTAGAATGCCTGAACTGAGTAACTTGATTTGGTTAACTTGAACGAATTTTTACAAAACGAGCGGCACCTGTAATTAAGGTGGTTTCATTTGTAACCAGTTGTCGGTGGCCATGTCGAATAGCTCTTGAATCTGCAGCAACTCGAAATCCGCCGCCTCCAGCTCCCTCTGCAGCTCCTGGCCAAACGCTTCATTCTCCGCCTGCAGCTCTGCAATTCGCTTGGTTTGCGCTTCCTCGCCTCCTTGAATGTCTGGCAAGGCAGACACTAAGGCGTCAAAGCGCTGAACAGCCTGCACAAAAGCTGTCGCCATCTCCTTCGGCTGCTCCAGGGGCTCCGTGGACACCCCGGCGGGTTTCGGGAAGTCCGAAGCCAACTGAGATGGAGGGGCATCTCTCTGAATGGTGCCGGCTGCGTTGAATGCTATGTACGCAATGGCACTCGCATGTTCTTGCAACTGCGCTATGATGTCCATTCTTACTGTTTTACAGGGATCGCCCCAATATACCAAATCTCTTGAAAAGACGATAGACGAGGTCAAATCAACGGAGCTTTGTGAGACGCGTCCAAAGGGAATTTACGTCTAGAATAGTAACATGAGAGATGAGAAAGGCTGTAAGATGAATTCTGAATCCCAATACCTATTGTAAAGTTCTTCCGACCACAAACCCTAAGTTGCTCCTGCGAAAAAACAAAACCAGAGCGTCGCTTCCAATTGCTGCCCTGGAGCTCAATTCTTCATGGACACTAATCACCCTGATGAAGACGCATCACGGACCACATACTTGGCGATCCACTGCCTGCTGGAGCATGACCGGAGCTCATACTGTGCCCGTCTACAGAACTCAGAATGGACTCTCCATTTCGGGCCTAGTGACTGAGCTTCTGGCGTTGAAAAGACATCAGACGACTGCCGAATGGTAAATCCACAGCGTCGAAGAATGAGAGTAACGATCACTCGTCATAAAATCTTCCAAGACGAGCTATGACATCGACGGAAATTCAATCGACAGTCTCGCTTATTGCTGCGTGCAAAGACAAACCCCTAAACCACTGAACGATGATAAGCAAGCAGCAGAGGCTCGATCACTGGGACTCCATAAAGCGCCCAATTAGGATGGAAATTCATTTGGGGAGGTTGAACTTCTTCAAATATTTTTCAGTAAATCTTCCTTGAAAGACAAATGGAATTCGCAACTAACCCAAGTTATTTCATATTTTTGGAACTTTGTAAAATTAGTATGAATTTTTTAAACTGAAATTTTGTGGTCACTAAAAGCATTCACCTCCTGAAATGTACACTATTTGTACATTGTTGATACAATGAAAAAGTAAAATCTACAAACAGTGTACATTTCAAGAAGTGAATGCCTTTGGAGCCCAAGTGTTTTATGGATCTCTTATCTTACCATATACTAAATTTAATGTTTATAACACTAATTACGAACTTTAACACTAAATGCCAACAATACAACTAATGTCACCAATATTGGATTTCAACTAAATTTTCAACAAAAAACTAAATTAGGACTAAGATAGTTTTCCCTTCACAAAATCAATTGCCAATATAAACATTAATTGTCAATTGAATAGGAATTAGAGTGAATTATAGGATAGTGTAAATAACAATATAGGTATCGTAGCACTAAATTTCATTATTAGTATAGTGCTACAAGTTTCTACTCCCAATTTTTACCTTGAAAAATATGCAAGAATATTTATTTTTAATTTAAAATTTTGAATACATATTTGGAATCACAAACTCTAGATCAAATAGTAGAGGTCACAAAATTGATGACTCAAAATAGGATGTAGGTTTTCACATCCATAATAAAGGTGGGGAAAAAAAAATTATTTTCTCCCACTTCTTTAAAGGTTTGTAGTACTACTTTAGACAACTCCTTGTTACTACAGTATTAGATTATTTTTTGATTGAGGTATTTCTTTAAATTTCCTTAGGGTAGTTTCAATTGACTCCTCACCTTAAGATCACAACACCTAAATGTGTCCAAATAAAGGTTTGAACAACGATCCTACTATTAACCCCTAAAAGATTGGCATTGCTCTTGTTTTCTTGACTAGCTCTTGTAACAAGTATAATTCCTCATTTGTGTAGAATAATTTTGTTGATTGCCATTGTTGAAATGAAAAAAGACCCATATATTTTTTCTATTAAAAAAATATTGATGAAATTGCACAATGTTTTAGAAAATGCCACCGTTGACAAGATTGATGAAAGATGCTTGGTAAGGCAATACTTTGTTCATATGCTAAAACCAAAATGTTGAAATCTAAATGCTCAAAAGTGATCCAAAAACTCTAATTTTTTCTACGGATACATATCATTATAATATAGATGTATCATTTTTTCCAAATCAATTTGAGGTGTGGAAAAAAAACATATGAAGATGTGAAGTTATGGTTGAAACTGCTACCTTGATCCATTCTCAAAAAATTCACCAAAAACTGCACAATAGATCATTTTTTGATACTAAAAAATTTAGATGAAAAAATCATCTAGAGTTCACTACAAGAGAAAGGGATGTTTTCAATAAAAATTTACTAGAAATATATGTATATTTAGTAAATTTTTACTGAAAATACCCCCTTAAGGTCATTACTTATAGGACTATAATACTAGGACTATATTTAAAATACCCCTTTTCTTGTAGTGGTTTCTTTGTTGTTCACAGATTGTTAACAAAGGTTCACATTTCAAATTTTCTACAAATATAGTTGCAAAAGCTATGTGGTGGCCTTATGATCCTTTAGGGGCTAATTGTAAAAATTTATGTTGAGTATTTATTAAATTGTAGAAAATAGGTATACCTAAAATTTCCCTTAAACATTTATGCATGAAGGTTGTATGTACATTTTAGGCAAAAATCTAGATGGGAAGATTTTGCAAACAAGCCATAATAAAGTGTTGTTACTTTAACCTTGAAAAGACAAGCCCATGACCATGTTTTCAAACTTTAAAGTCTATCTTTCTATTGGTTACAATTTTGTAACTATGTATGAATGAAAATCCTTCAATAGATTAGACAATTTAATAATAGGAACAATGCTCAATTTCTTATTTAGATGCAATTGGGTATGATTACTTTAATTTGAATACAATAGATTCAACTCAAATCGTCTTAGACAACTGCTATGAAGAATTGGTGGACTACCCCAAACCACATGTATTCTTGCTCCATGTATCTATGATGAATCTAACTCTAAAGTTGTTTGTGTTTGAGTTTAAGAGAAAATACAATTCATGATATTATATTATCAAATATCTTAATTCTTCAAATATACAAGTAGTCCTAAAGTCATGAAATATTAGCATGTGGCAAATGTATACAATGTAATGGTGTACACAATATTGGTGATTTTATATTGCTTCCATTGACTACCAAATGTTACAAAAAATAAGGAAGATCAACATAAATCTTTTGGTTCTTATTTGTATTTCAATTTTTTTAAATCTATTTTCATTTGAAAGTCCATCCCTCCATTTTTATAGGATCATGGTCAACCACATGTCATTTTTAGATTCCCAATATCCCATTTTTGTAACATGTCTTCTACAAAAATGTGGCTATGTCACGAATGTGTGGCAAGGTCTTTCAACTTCACAAATATTCTTCTATATTTGTAAAACAAAATGGGAGGTCAATAATTCTTATCTACTTTTTTTAGCATCTTCCTTATAAAGCTCTTGAAATTTTAAGAATCTTGAGAGTGCTTCTATTTTATTTAGTCTTATTGGGTGAACACATAAAAATGGCCCATCCAATTTTTCCCATGATATTTTGGATAGATCAAGTTACCATGCTACAAGAAAAACAACAAGAGCAAGGTTATATATGGATGTGCTCTAATTGAGTCCATGAAATCTATCTAGTTTTTGAAATTACACCAAATGAATTTAATAAACCTCATTAGATAGGCAATAATGACAAAGTATTTATGAAATACTACCAATATTATGTAATTTTGTTTCTTCTTTGATAAAGAAAGGAGCACCATTGGTATTCTTTTCTTAAACTACATAATAATTCTTCTTATTGTTATCAATTATTTAATATTTACATTTATAGACAATCATAGTTGGATGACAATATATAATTGAATTAAAAATTCAACTGGCAATAATGAGAAAATTATATTATTTTGTATCAAAAAAAGTCACTACCTCATTCTTGAAGTTGACAAATTGGAAAACTCACTTTTTTCTTTTAACGTTGGATGTCTATCAATGTTTGCATAATAAAAATTGGCCTTATAAATGAATTAATCACTTATTGGTAGTTCAACTTGAAGCTTGTTTGACATTCTAAGAAGACCACTCTACATAGTAGCAAGGAACAACAATAAAGATCTATACAACTTTCTATTTTAGTTTCACTTGCTTTGGAATTTAGAATGGCAATGAAAAGCCATGCTTATTCCTCTTTTCAAGACACTATTGCATTAAAGATCATGAAATATGGAAAAGTAAAACCCTTCATGCCATGAAAATTAGGCGTGGAAAAACTACAATAGTTACAATGTATAGCTACTATTAATCCTTAAAGGACAGATAGGTGATCATGGAAATCATCCCTTTGGTTATTGTGTGAATTTTTTCCTTAAAAAATTGCAAAACCACTCATTGGAAGTCAAACTACAAGACTAAACCTCCCCTTTTTCATGTAAAATTCCGAGGATGAATAGTTGCACTTGTGTCTTACAAAGAAGGATTCTTTGTCATTCATTGACCAAAAAATAGCTGCAATGTTGTTTATGGGTTAATGAATTCAATGCCTCAAATAAAACCTTGTAAGCTAGAGTTCAAACTTTTGAAAGAAAAAATAATATCAACCATCCACTAGATTATCAATATTTTCAATTGCTTGGTCCAATTGCTTGGACCAACAAATTGGACCAACAAATTGCCAATTTAAAGCTTGGTTAAAATGCAAGGCAAGGTGGCAAATGATCAATGATATAGAACTGTTCATACCAATGATAGATGTCCGAGCACAATTGCACCACTCGCGTTTCGCTCAACCTCTCCATCTCTCACCACCTTGAAGCAAGATGACCAAAAGAAACACGATCGAATTATATGGAGTCTATAGGGATAGTCACACCTTCTTCACTTGGCACTTGAAGAATGGAGAATGAGAAGTTGGTGAGGGTTTGGAGGAGCCAATGGGAAACCGCGGAGGGTAAAGAAGGTGTGACACCCCTAAAAGATGTGTTTAGGGTGGAGAATGAATAAATGGGGAAAGTACCACTTGAAAAAGGAAAAAAGAGAGCATAAAAGAATAAACTTAAGTACATATATCTTTCGCACTCCCAATCTTCACCTCCGGAGGTGAAGAGTGAGAGTGCGGAAGATATATGTAATTCTACTGCGAAAGGACAACATCAACCGAACCCCAACGCGCCACATCTGTGTTCTCCATTCTTCAACTCCGGTGTGAAAAAGGTGTGACTACCCCTTATGTCCACAACACGCTCGTGGTCTACTTTTCTAAAGAATCTTGGAGCCCTCCTCAGATCCATCTTTGCCAATGTCTGAATTCACGCAAGACTTGGGAGCAATCTCTGCCAGCAATGTCACGACATCCCGCATGGACGGTCGTCTCGCAGGCATGAAACTAGTGCACAAAATGCCAATTCGCAAGAGTGCAACCATGTTTTCCTGGGAGCTGCTTTCGCAGTTGGGGTCCAAGATCTCGTACACTCCTTCTGGAGTTTGCACCTTCTCGGCAACCCAGTGCACGAGGTTGGTTCCAGCTTCTCCGTATATGCTTGGGTCAATTGCACGTTTCCCAGTCACTAACTCCAACAGCACAACGCCAAAGCTGTAGATATCAATTTTCTCATTCACTCGGGCACTGAAGCTGTACTCTGCAATTGTCGTCCCAATCACAAGGAATCGACCCCAGTGAGACTTGCGGGATAAAATTAAATCACCGACTGGTGTGACAGCGTTACTACGTCCATGAACTAGTGAACAGAGATCAATTGAGACGAAAGCACATCACCTGGGGCCATGTATCCCAGAGAGCCAGCAATTGTGGACAAGGTATGCGATGCTGCAGTATCAACAATCTTGGCTATGCCAAAATCCGTTAGGTACGCCTCATGATCCAAGTCCAGCAGAATGTTGTTGGACTTGATGTCTCGATGTAAGATTTGGGGTGTGCACTCGTGGTGCAAAAATTGAAGTCCCTGCCATCACACCGGAACACCCAATTGTACATTGCCAAACCGAAACGATTTAGAAACACAAATTGTCAACCAGAATGATTTTCATATCTACTCAGTCACCATGTTCAAGGACAGCGTTTCAATTGCAAGTTCATGTGCACAAAGCACTAAAAACTTGGACTGGTAAAGATCAGAGCGGTTTTGACGAGCGTCGAGAAGTCTACAGCGCCACTTCCTGGATATCTTGCTATTTTGGAGAACAGGGCGATCACGAGAGGTAAACTTCGAGTTTCGAAGAGTGGGGTCCAACGAACCATGGCTGCTCCCACAGCAATCTTGTACCGAATTTCCCACGGAGGTGTCTCTGCCCTGGTGCCGTGCAAGACATCTCCCAAGCTGCCCTTGGGCATATATTCGTACACCAGCAGGTTGCAGTCCCGATTCGTACAGCAGCACAGAAGCTTCACAATGCGCTGGTGGTGGAGGCTTGCGAGCGTCCTCACCTAAGCAAGGTCCAAACGAAACATCAGAATCTGAGCTGTAAATCTAGATCCACAGCCACAACGAATGCATTGGAGAGAACCAGTGAACCAGTGCAAACCTCAGATTCGAAGCCATTGTCCTTGCTACTCTCCTCTTTCGTCACATCCCACAGTTTCTTGACAGCCACCGTCTCGCCGTTGTTGAGAGTCACCTTGTACACTTTCCCTGAACCGCCAGCTCCGATCACATTCTCTTCATCCAGAATTGTGACCTCATGGTCACGAAAGATCTTGTTTGTAAACGATGTCAACGTCCACATGTCTTCGTCTGCAACCGTGTCTATATCTTTATTGGAGTTGCTCTTGCATCTCCTAAAAAACAGAACCAGAACCACAAACAGCACAACGGCCAAAGCACCGAGAACCCCCACGACTACAATCCATGCCTGTTTTCCATCACCTGGAGATGTCAAGGCAACGGTAGGTGAATTGGTGGCACAGAAGCCCTCCACACACAAGTACGGATTTCCAGTGAAGTTCACAGTCACAAACGTCGAACCATTTCCCTCAGTCGGGATGACCCCCGACAGGTTGTTGAAGGCCACATTCAGCAAGTAACTCCAAATTCACCATGCTGAACAGATCAACAGGGATCGTCCCCGTGAGGTTGTTCTCCGAGACATCCAGAGTACTGAGTTTGTTGAGATGGGCCAGCTCGTCGGGAATGGCACCGTCCAGAAGGTTCCTGCACAGGTCGAGCTGCACAAGCTCTGTGCAATTGCCCAGGCTCGTAGGAATGGTACCGCTGAAGGAATTAGTGCTCAATGTCAGCTCTGCCAAGCTTGACAAGTTTCCCAGCAGAGGAGTGAGGGTGCCATTGAACTCGTTGGAGTTAGCTAAAAACTTCACCAAGCTAGTCTGTCCAATCTCTGCAGGAATGGGTCCGGAAAACATGTTGTCCTGTAGATACAAGATAGAGAGGGACTTTGCGTTTCCGATGCTGGCGTCCATACTTCCGGTCAGACTGACGGTTCCCGTTCAATTGTATCCTCACCAATTTGGCGCCACCCCACAAGCCCACCGGCATAGGGCCCTCAAGTTGGTTGCCATCCAATTAATCGCAATACACTCAAGTTCGTGCAATTGCCAAATGTGTCAGGAATCCTAACAGTCAGTCTATTTTCATATAATCCAAGGAATTGCAACGACACATTATTGTCCCAACAAAGATAAGGAGGCACACCACCTTCAAAAAGGTTGTGCCTTAAATCCACCCATTGAAGTAAAGTAGTCCTCCCAAGATCATATGGGATTTCACCAATTAGTTGGTTCCGTTATAGATAAATTTCAGATAATTGTTCCAAATTGGCAATTTCAGGAGAAATTGGCCCACTTAAATCATTTAAACTCAAATTAAGAAGCAATAAGCTTCCCAAAATGGGTGGAATATGACCACTGAGATTGTTTGAACCCAAATTGAGGTCTCTGAGACGTGATAGGGTTCCTAAAATGGGTGGAATTTGTCCACTCATATTGTTAAAACTCAAACAGAAATGTGAGAAGCATCAAATTTCCCAAACTGGTCGGAATTTCTACACTAAAGTTGTTGAACCCAATGTCAATCCAGGTCAAGCTACCTATAAAAAAATTTGCTAGGCTTGCCAAGTCTCCACTCAACCCATTATCAAAAGCAATAAGTTGTGAAAGCCTTTTGCACTGCAATAGAGAAGATGGAAGGGCCCCGTCAGTTGATTTTGATAAAGCCACAACACTGTCAAGTTCAGCATGCTCCCGAACATGTCTGAAATGTGGCTGTTCAATGAATTGTTGCCCAGACAAAGTTCTTCCAGATGTGTTAGACTCTCGAGAGAGGGAATGGGGCCCATGATGTGGCACCTCTCAAGATCGAGAGTCCTCAACTTTGTCAATGTCAATAGCGCTATTGGAAATAGAGATGGTGGAAAACTCACACCATGCAGACGAAGATCTTCTAGGCCCTCCCATAAACTCACATTCAGCCATGGCACCATGTCCATGACATCCAAGTCTGAGCCTAACCATAGGACTTTCAAGTTTGGAATGGTGAAGAAGCCCAACGGCGATGATTGTACCATTCTAGTTGTTGTGTGACAAAGTCAATTCCTCAAGTTTTGTCAGTAAAAGAATGGACTCTGGCATCTGGCCTTCGAAGGAGTTTTGGGCAAGACGCAGAACCCGTAGCTCCTGGAGCTCGTCAAATTTGATCTCCATAGTGCCCTCAAAGTTCCCACTCGTTAGGTCCAACACTTGCAGATGCTGGAGTTTAGAAAGGTCTTCTGGTAAAATTCCGTCAATGAGGGTCAAACTCAAGTTCAGGTACACCAGCTTGGAGCAGTTCACAATGTCTTCCGGGAACTTTCCGCTCAAACTTGTGTTTCCCATGTTCAAGGTTGTAAGGTTGCCAAACTTGGCTGCAAAGGTACGCACCATGTCAGCAAAGGTACGCACCATGTCAGCAAAGGTAAAAGCACTATTCCCAACTTAGTTCACATTAGGGAAGCAACTTTAATTAGACGCACAGATACAGTAATACAACAGGGCCACTCCAGAGGATTCAGACACTAACCGAAAGCGAGGGCATGGATATCCCCAGCGAGGTTGCAAAATGCGATAGGGGAGAAGTCTAGCGCTGATACGGAACCCTGCGTACATTGCACACCGTTCCAGAAACAAGGGCTGGTGTCCAAGGCATTCCAGTTGCTCATACTGCCGTCCACATCCACCAGGTAATCTTGCTTCCAATTCAGCAGCAACTGCCCTTCTTCATTTAGAGAGAGGACACATCGCAACTGCATGATTGTGCACGCAGTGACCCATACAAGATAAACCCGCCATGGTCCAAGAACACCAAAATTCCCCGTCTCCATCTCTGGTTCAAATCGACGTACTATCCCGCCACAACATGCAACTCCAAAAGCTCCCACCAAACTGATACCTCAGGTCTTAACTCAAAGCGACTGATCTTTTACAATGTCAAAGTCACACACATGTTCAACTGTAGCCTCAAAACGTTTCAAAAGTTAGCGCTCTGCATCTCTCATCTCGTTCTCTGTGTCGAACTTCAAGTTCTTTCTTACCCTTCCAGATCCCCCAAAGAAAACTTTATGAGCAAGGCAGCGATTGCCACAAACACGAGTAAGGTAGACGACACTGAAACCAGAAGGGACATGATCCTGTCTCCTCCTATTCTGACCACTGTTAGGAAAAGCAGATTCAGACACTCGGTTGCATGGCCTTCAAGTAGCAAGATGCAAGTTGGGTACATATTCATGACTTGGCTAATACCGTCTATGGCCTTTGAAATTTGAATGGAAATGGGGTTGTCTACTGACCCTAAGCTTCAAGACCGGCCTACAGCCTCCCACTTTGAAAGACTGAGTAAGAAATCGTCATACATTGATTCGACCTGAGGAGAGCTTGGCTTCTGTACCCAAAGTGTCCTCTTCACAGCTCGATACTGATCGAGCTCCCCGTGAAAGAACACTCATCCATGCTTGTGTGAAAGTGCTTGAAGTGCCGCAAATGGAATCCTCTACACAAATCCAACACTCTGGACTTGCTGTTCAGGTCTCCCCTTCTCTACTTGCTGCGCGCGACAAGTGGAAGCACTTCTGCAATGCACCCGTAAGAATCGCCAAGCAGTTCTCTCCATTGGTGTTAAAGATGAGTGTTCGCAACTGAAGATCAACATCCGACAAACGTCTTATAAAACAACAACTTAACACAAGTCAAACCTTCTACAGATGTACTTCGCCTTAGTCAACCACGGAAGCGCTGCGGTTGCAAGATACTTTCCCAGGATACCTTCCAGTGCGGGATCGATTCTCTTACGGTCAACGCAGATTCGTGCTCGGCGAATTTCAAATGCTCGTCACAGTGATCAGTAAGATACGAAACCGATAATAATCCACCTTGCGAGCGTGTCCTGCGCAAGATGCTGGAAGAACCAAGCATCGCCACTGCGTTGGTGGCCGATATTCGATGCAAGCCTCCAATCAAATTGTTGAGAGAGTTATGTAATCATGGGAGCTCAGGATTAGCAACGTCAGTCAACTTTTGACCAAAGAGAGTCGCCATTCGGTCGCGGACCCCATCTCTCCTCACCTCCTCCAACTGCTTGGTTGCCAGCGCCACTTGAGCTCCGAATTTGCAATTTCGAGACTGTAGGGGCCAGCGTCAGCGAATCCGCTCTTCTTCGTCCGCTTCTTGGTCCGCTCCTTGTTCCTTTGACTGGCGGCTACCATGGCTGTAAGGCTGTAAACTTTGAAAACTTCGAAGCCCCTCCAAGGGTCTGCGACCACAGCGAAGTACGTTAGATCTCTCTTCAATCCAGTCAGAGACATCCGTGACCATCATAGCCACAGTCGCACCCAGGTTTGCGTTTTCATTTCGTGTGCCTTCAAGGATTTGCTCAAGGCTACCAATTACGGCGAAATTCATGCTGTATTTCGGTTAGTTTGGGTAGGTATATTGCAGTTATACGCTTTGAGCTGGAGCCAATTGTCGAAATCTGGCGAGAAATAGCCAAGAAAAGAGTCTCTGGGCAACCTGCAAGACGCATCTATGATTTCAACCGTCCATGAGCCATGCATCACGCAAGACCTTGACTCGAACTACTTTAGGATTCCAGGTCGGCACTCCGCACCTTGCATATGCTTGATGATTGTGGGCGGAGGATGAGGTGCGCCGCTCCTCTCATGGCCGAGGCGATCAGTGTCGGATCGGACGCCGCCTCAGCTCGTCCATCCTGGGTCTGTTTCAACTCTTGAAGACCCACCATGGTCCACATCCTGAGAAGGAATTGCATGTAAGTTACATGCAAAAATGCAATTCAGCCATCTCTTGAAACTGGTGGGTGAAAAATACTTACTATTCCAAAAATGTGTATCCAATAAATAGTGATATCATCCAAAGATGTGGTACATCAGGAAAGTATATTGTCAAATTTTCTTTCAATTTTTTTAATAGTTTATTGAAAAAATGTTTTCTATGGCTTGTGAAGAATCTAAACATAAGTTAGATTTTCATTTTTGCAAGTTTACCATTTTTTTCCATCTCTATGTAAATTGATTCTCAACCTTGCACAAAAGTCACAAAGCACACAGTGACCAAGTTTATCACATCACAAAAGAATAAACAAGAGTTGTTTATTGAACATATTTGGATGTATTTCATCCATTTCATATAGCTTCCATACTACCAATGTTCTTAAAAACGTTTATCATCCATTTAGTGATTGGAGATGACTCTTCTAATTAAGAGGTGAAAATTAAAAAAATGTAAATACTTTTAGGATACTTTTATCGTTTAGTGAAGTCACTAATCACTAAGGTAGACCAACCCAATTTCATTCATTGCCCAATTCCATCTCCTACTTTTGGCTCCAATTCTATCCAAAGAAAACATCCAAATCCATGCATTAATGTCTACAAGGGATAATGTATCAATTCTTGATTAGTGAGTACTTAAGTGTCAATAGATACATAGAAAGATGTTTATAGGACATTTATGACTCCATTCTATGAGCAACTTCAATGCCGACCATTTCAAAAATTTACAAAAATTATAATTTTCATCAATCAATTATAATTCCACTTGGGTTTGATTTGTGAAACAAGTGCACACCTCTAAAAAATATGTGTCCCTCTTGAACTTGGCCCTAAGATATTCAGATTGCAAATCAAGGTGGAAGTTAGGTATATGCATCCAAATGTAACATGAATCGTTTACAGACACCTAAAATAAGCCTTAAACTAAAGCTCATATAAACCCAATGCTGACAAGTGAATTTCTATAAATGTATTAAAGTAACGGGGCCAAGTTTTGCATTGGCCAATAAAACGATTGTGATACAAGTTTAGGGGCTGTTGCTTTTGGTTGTTTCTGTGTCCACTTTTGTGGTAGTCTATTGTCCACAACAGGTGCATTTACGAACTTATTTTCACAAATTTGTATTATATTTGAACAAGCTCGAAAATACACAAAACCAATGTTGTTGGTTTCCAAAACCATTTCCTAACAAGCGCACATCATTTTATTCTTTCCATACCCTCAAGATTTGCAAATCTTGAATAATTGTCACATTTTAGGTGCCTGTAACTTAGCCTTAAATAAGACCATAACATCTCATGGAGATGGAAACGCGATCCCGAAGTGGAACGAACCGAGTTTAACAAACTGTGAACGACTGATAACCGTCCGAGAGACTGAAGCCATACGTGGACGTTGTAAAACCGTCGATTGAGAAAGGCCGATCGACGGCGCCTGATGAGGGCACAGTGATTGGGCGAGACAGAGAGTTCGCAGAAGAGGCACATCCAAATGGCGGCGGATTGCCAGAGCACAAGCGACCTCCGAAGCTTTTTGCATTCCTTGTCCTCTTCAGTGCCGTAAGTAAGGTTTCTAATTCTAACAAGGAAGTAGCTCGCGGCAGACGAGCTCTTTCCCCTCTTCCCCAACAACAAGGGGCTCAGTCTCCTTCTGTCTACGCTCATAGCCTCATGATCAATCTGCACCTCAGTTTGCCTCCCGTTACTGCCAATTCTGTCAATTAAATTTCTGCCAGAATCGCATTAGTTTCGATTGTTTTGCTCCTGAACAACCTTGCATTTGGGAACTAAGTTATGGTGTTTAATTCCTACATGGCATTGATTTCATACTTGATGAGAAATTGAAAAAATCATTCATCGAGCTCTGCATCGAGGCTTCCGACTCCGACTCCATTAGGCAGTCTCGGCTCATTCTGGCGTTGATAGAAATTAACTGACTGAGACCGATTGAGAAGCATGCGCGCATGATGCAGGCCACTTAATGCGTAGGCCGATCGAGATGTTTGCAAATATGACATGAGTGTGTAAATTAATATAGGATTTGATTGGAGGTTGGAGAGTTCCAGAAGAGGGAGTGGGAGTGGCACAAACAGCGGACATGGAGGTAGGTTAATGAAGCAGCGATGTCAATGTGAAGAAATAACAATCATATATCAGTTGGCTATTAATATTGCAACAGTGCGCCGGTTCACGAAGGGATACTATACTGCATGCGTCCTCAGGCTGGTCGGTATGTGGAATACTTCAACTCGGGGGTCATGAACCAGGCATCCGTCAATCCGTGCTTTCTCCTGCTTTCTTAATATTTCATCCAACGCTGTTGAATGCACGTAAAGAACGGTTACATTGTGAAGAGTGGATAAATCGAGAGTACTTGAAACACTTTGCTCGCTCGCTGATATAGCAAACCTAAGACTTAGAACTTGAATGGTTGCTCTCGTTCCTAAAACCATGGGATAAACATGGCCTCAAATCTTTTCTGGCCAGCGGAGTCCATCCTGGTGACTTTGCAAGGGTTTAGAAGAGTGAGGCTGAAAGAAACATGTTGTCGGACGGTGCGTTCAGAATGCCCTTCTATCTTTCTTTGATACACAAGTAGCAACCCTGGGAAACTTTTGAGATCGAATAAGAAGATTGAACACGTAAATAATTTTGAATTCTTAAATATATTCTGTGTCGCGACTCGTGAGGCCAGATCGAGTCTCGACATTGTTCTTTATATGCACAGTCGGTTATTCTGTTTTTGGCTATGTCCTCATGAAAATGGGTTTTGATAAATATCGACCAGCAGCTTCAGTTCTTGGAATCAGCCTTTCGAAACTGCCCGAAGGCAGGTAAACCGATTGAATGATCTTACGGAGCACACTCCAAGCTTCTATTTGTCAATGAGGATATGTACAGTATGTTTAAGAATGAGCAAATGGTGTAGTTGAACCGTTTATCCTCTTATTCGTGCAGCAGTTTCTTGGAATTAATTCTTGAGGGATGCTCATTCTGAGTAATCTGACGGGGCAATTGTGTCATCGTAATTACATTTCAATTCCGAACTGAGAGTTTATACTGTCAGCAATTTTCGGCGTCAAATACTGACAATTAATCCGAAACAATCTTGACGATTTACTGCCCTAAGCCTAAACCAGTGAAGATAACACGATTTGGCTTCGTCATCCCGCTCGAGCAGCATGTCAATCTGTATTTAGTTTGAGTCTTCCATGCCTGCGATATAATTGTTATTTGTTAAATAGATTACAGTTCTGAATTTTTTTTGTTTTTGAATTGCAGCGTGTCCTGCTGCGGTTTCTGTGAACATTGGAGGCCGTAAATGGTATCAATTGACTTCGCCTGCCGGTCGTAGTGAGGTTAAATTGAAGATGGTCCAGCCAAGATTAAGTTCCGGCACTTCAAAGTATTGGTTGAGAGCAAGGAGTGGCAATAGGACTGGAGGGAAAATCTTCGTCTCAGTGGATTCCCTCTACAGCATCTTCAAAGAAAATCATGTCAGGTTGACGCCGAAGAAGGAAGAGGCACCCGCTGCCGCTATCGCCATCACCACTTCAGGTAGCCGAACTATGCAAGTAGCTTCTCCGACCATGCCTACTATCAGGAAAAGTGCACGTCTCTTCGAGAAACGTGCGGCGTTAGTAAATTGCCCTCTTGGAAGTCCACAATATTGGCTCCGGACGAGGTCGAGAAGGAACAAGCGATCACTCTTGGTTTCGGTGAAGTCTCTCTATCCTTCAGGTGAGCAGTACTTTTACAGCTTGAATTGCACCTCTGTTTTCCAAAAGCATAACTCGAATATCGATTTTCAATCGTCGTGCTTCGGAATCCGAAAATTAGATCAATTTAGCAGAGTGTGTGAGGGTAAAGTATTAGATGAGAGAATACCCGTGACACATTTTGAACCTCCTATACCAGAACAAGAGGGAAACAAGAAAGAAGAAAAACACTTCAAGACTTGCAGTGGCTGCTGCCAACAAGCGTCGCAAAGAAGGAAAAGCGCTCGTTTATATGAAAAGCGAGCTGCCTCACTAATGAGTTGTCGAACTGGAAGGCCTGCCAGAGTTCGGCGCAAAAATTCAAAATTCAAGAGGAAGAAGAAAAACATATGCTGGTTATACAAAGGCACGCCGTGGATGGGAGGCTGCTATAACTCTAAAATGCTTGCTGCTGAACGGATTAAAGGACTGAGAATGAGTTGTGATTCTGGAAGCAAAGGTATAAGATAGCTTCAGATTTTGTACCGGTACATAAGGATTTCTCAGTGCAGCGTGATTCCCCAGTGATATTTAGCTTTATGATCTGAGTTTATGAGCCTGACTGCCTCGACAAGGCTGATCTATTCTGTGGTTAATTGTGGCAGATTTTGGTGGCGACGTCGCCAGTCCCTCTGGTAAGCGATTCCACGATCCCGCACATCGCCCTGTCTTGCAGCGGCTCACTGAGCGTGGAGAAGAAGATTTGCTGCAGAGCATTCTTGAGAAGCTTCCACCTGCCAATCTTCTTCAAGCTGCTGGAGTGCGCACTTCCCACTTCTCTGAATTTTCCTTCAAGTGAAGAACTTACATGGCGTGAATTCAAGCTACAATGTGGACACATGGATATTGAATCCTAATTAATGCTAGTACGGTACGTGCTATTTTGCAGGTATGTAGATCATGGGCAAGACTCTGCGAGTCAGCTTTCAGGGAAGAATGCCACCGGAAAGGATGGTCATTGCCCCGTCTTCCTCGTGGTGCTACTCCAACCTTCCCGGTGAGTAATCATAAACTCCAAAGTGCTGCAATTTTTCGAATGTTTCCATAGCCTCCACACCATGACTACAGCGATCCCTATCATATATTTATGAATTTAAATTATGTTGAACGTGCAGTGGAGGTCCCTGTACTACAGACATGCATGCCGAGCTTGCGGCAAGGTGGGAGAGTTCTTCGTGAGGAAGACTCTCAACGGCAATTTCCAGTTTCTTTTGTGCGGTGGCTGCATACGCCTCCCCGATGTCCGCAACAGGTTGGTGCAGTACTCCATCGACCTCTACGGAGTCACTGGCAAGCTCTTGGCTCCCAACATTTCGTCGAGAGGAGCCAGCTAAGTTATCCACGGCCACAACAACCCAATCGGCACCATTTCCACCACTGTCAGTTCATTTTCACAAAACTTCGCACCAGACAGATTTTGCAAGAATTTTGCAAGGATTTTCCATTCCACTCCATTCGACAATTATCCCACAAGTGTACAGTACATAGGTGGTTGTGATTGACTGAGAGGTGGTCCAAGGTTTTATTATACAGTTGCAAATACCAGAAATTTTGTAGTAAGTTCCGTTTCAAGAGTGAATGCGATGCATCCTTAGTTCATCTCCTCGGCTTCATTTGATTGTGTAAGTGAACAATCTGAAGGACCAATTGAATGTCTCTCGATGTTTCTTGTTACAGATTGTTGATATCTTTTTATCATTGCTACACTGGTGGCTAAATGATCACACAAAGCCCAGAAAGCGCACTGTCTTGATGTTATTATGATAACTTAATCCATGGCGCTTTGTCACATTCAGTTGAGACTTACAGAAGGTTTTGTTAGCTAGTAAGGTCCCTCTTTGGGGCAGAGCAAGAATATAGACAGAATCTTTAGCCATTGTGGGATTATTGTGAGGATAGAGAAGCTCAGGTGAAAAAAGTAATTGTACCAAATTAAAGAATGAGTGATAGATAATGGGTGTGCTTAAAATGAGGACAATCCACCATAGTATTGCAAAATTTTAAAGTTTCCTAACATTGTATTCAATGTTGTTGACAATCATCGACATGTGAAAATACATGCAAATACAAGCCTATAGCACGCACTAGCAACCTCATAAAAGAATCACTTCGAAGACCTTTGAATTCAATGGACATTACTTTCATGATTCACCCCAAGTAATCAACACTGAAATATACACCTTTTGTGTGTGAAAATACATGCTTAATACAAGAAACACTTGACATGGGCAAATACAAAATCTTCTACTCAAAATTGATACAAGCTCATTTGTGTTTCTTTCATGATTGATCAACACTTAATACATAGGAGTAGTTGAAGCCAATGTAGTCATCTATAAATGTATATAATTGTTGCATGCAATTGTATTTTTTAGATTAAATTGCTCCAATTCATTATCTATCAAAAAACTTCATTTCCTAACTCACTTCCAATTTATGAGTTATTTCTATTTTCCTCACTCTGAAAACCAATTTGTAATTCCCTAGGTCTTAAAAGATTAAGGTTTTACAAGGGGAAGTTCAAAAAAATGAGTCTTAACTATGTCACTTAAGTTATCATTGTGAACTCTTGCTTAGATGCAATATGTTTGGTTTTATTAAGATTGAAGGAGTTACAATAGTTGGTTTTGGTTCAACAAACTCAAGAAATATATGATGTGGAAGACAATTAATAGTTCAACAAACTTAGTGATTTTTATTCTCCACTCAAAATGATGAATACAAATGTTCGACAAATTCGATAAATCCAATGTGACTCTTTCTATTATAGGCAAGCAAAAGAAGGAAAATTAATTAAATAAATAATACCTATAAATACTTAGATATCAATTAATTATAAATCTATCATGTATCATTGTTACATATCTATTCATTCAATTCATCCTTACATTCCATCTTCTAAGTTATTTTAGAATTTTGTTTTTCTAATGATGAAACTATTTTGAAATTTGAGATTAAATATGATTTGTTTTAAACCCTATCAAAACACTTTTGGTTTTTTTAGGACTTTTCAATATGTGCTAATTAAAGAACCTTCGTTGTATTTTTCATGAATTAATGCAAATGTACAAAATAATCATAGTCAATATTAATGTGAAAATGAGTAAAAAAACATGAAATCAACATTATAATTACATTATTTTTGTATACAAAAATAGTTGAAGAATTTTGGCACTAAAATAAGTGTAGGTTTAATGCTAAATTTTTTGCAGATAATACATACTAAGATAATTGGTGACTACAATACTAATTTCAAGATTATCAATGGCACTAGTCAAAAGAATTATGAATAATTACGTATCTTTTAATTAATTAAAATAATATTAAGACTATTGATAATCAATGAATGTTGGTTGAGGGAAGGTTGCTCTTATGTGAGCCAAGGAGCGTGAGCCTAAAAGACTATACACATATACTATAGGTATTTATATTATATAAATCTTCCATGATTATAATATAACTATATTTTAAATATCTATATTATGTTTATATTATAAGCACCTTCAATGGATGTATATCTGCTTATACACATGCTCAAGATTTTCATGCTCATATTATCACATCCCTATCTCTTTAAGGTATCCAATTGAGTGCCTTAGTGACCAAGGGTGACCTTGCAGGTGACTTTCTAAGCCTTGCAAAAGTCTAAGAAGAGAGAAATGAGTGACTCTCAAGCAAATAGGGTGCAATAGCACTTTGGATAAAAGGGCATGATAAAGTATCATACATGCTTAGAAAGCCCTTGAGAAAACACATCCAACCATCCTAAAAAAGCGTGATTTGAACTAGTTGACTAAAAGTTATGGCCATTTAAAGTTGGTAGTGTCTTAGTGGCACTAAAATACTTAAGAACTAAAAGTGAGAGGTTCCCAATGAATTCTTCATGGAAATATGGCATGTAGTATATCACTAAAAAGCTTAAAATGCAAGGAAGCTAAATTGACAAGCACTACAAGGTTCTAAGCTATGAGCCCAAAGTTATGGCTAAGAGAAAAGCTATGGTGAAAACGTAATGCCACTCTTAGTGAACCTAAATCTTTGGAGGGTTATAACTTTGTGAGAATTTAGTCATATGAGACAAATGATTAGTCTATCAACATCTTTTTATTGCATAGATATCCAAATTGTGCTTGTATATGGGATTTAAAGCCCTATTTGCAAAGTTACGCCATTTAAAAGTTTAGGAGTTTAAATGAGGTCATAACTTGGAGATTTCAGTTCAAAATGGATGGTCTTCCAAAACCAAAAGGGACTTTGGAAGTCTCTTTGATCCACAAGAGTGAGGGCTGCCAAATGCTACAGAAAGTATTATAGGAGAGGTTGATTTTCCTCCTCACTCACTCTTAAAACCTTAGAGACTCCTGGTGACTCAAGGTTGGTGACTCAAGGAACTAATGCAATAGGTGTGTGGCATGTGTAGTGTTAGTGAGTTGTGATTTAAGTGATACTGAAAATGAAATGTGGTGAATCCATTAAGTTGTAAAGGGCCTCTAAAGAATATTTGAAGTTGTAAGATGTTACTTGGGTCGTGACACACACTCTAGCAACGTTGTTGGATGAGGATAGATTTTCTTACATTGCATTGATTTCATAATCAAAGAGATTTGTGGTACAATTACAAAATAAATCAAAATAAAATATAACAAAGAATAGTTTTGGCTCATGCTATTATTGTTATAAATACCAAGTTGTTGATTTGGATATTTAAGGTCTTATTCCAATTGAAAAAAGATTGAAAATGATTGTAATAAAATATATTATATAATTGATTATAGAAAATTTTAATGGCAACTAATATACAAATATTATATATATTTCAAGAAATCCTTAAAAACATTAATATTGAAGAAAATAATTTGATTTTATATTTACTATTTAAAATATAATTTTTGAATTTTATTTTGTGACATACATTGGCACTTCCTAAACCATCAAGCCATAGGGGACAAGAGATTTTAACTTGGTGTAGGTAGAAAGACTTTGAGGAGGAAGAATCTACACAACAACTATTTTGTCACATTCTAACCTAAGAAGCGAGAAATATTGAATTTCAAAGTTTTTATTGCACCAAAAATTAGAAAATTTCTTGTGTAGAGACATTGGGCCATTAGACCATCGGGCTCATAGATTCACTAGCTATAAAATACACTAACCATTGAAACATAGTGCATGTACTTTATTTTTATTTTGACTTTATTTTGACTTTAATTTTAATTTATTCTTAAATTTTGTTTGATATATTATTTTTGTATGCCAATTTTTTTAAATTAACACAATGCAATAATTGATATCACAAATAATATTAAACATTAGTGCTCTAAATAATTTAACCCCTAAAATCCCAAAGCCCTTTATTCATCAAAAATCACTCAAAACTATCATTTCTATTGTAGAGAGCATATAGCTTTGCTAACTTATTTTTTTGCATATTTAACCATAATATCTTGCACTAGACTAGTATAATAATATGATAAAGAATTTTCAAAAACTTTCATTAAGTAGATTGCAAGATATTTGGATTTAAAGTGAAGAAAATAGATTTTTTAGCATGTTCCTTGATTAAATTATTTGACTTTGAATCTTCATAGCTTAAAATTTTTGCACCAAAAAAATTTATTTAAAAAAGAATTATATTAAAAAAAAAAATCAAAATTTTTGGTGCATCAAATAAATCTTGGTGAGTCAACATAAATTTGTGATTTTCTATTTTTTAACTACAATGGCAGCAAATATCCAAATCAATTAAGATTTTGGCTAAAATTTCCCTATATTGGAAATTTGAGTTGAAAGTCTAAGAAAAAAAGTTTTACTATTAACCCTTAAAGGACCAAGGCCTTTTTTCTGCCAAAAAAACATTCAAAACTGCCATTTCTATAACAAAGAGTACAAAAATTTGAAAATTGTTTTTTTGCACATCTAACTGTAGGATCTTACTCCTAATTAGTATGAGAATGTGTGTAAAAAATTTTAGAAATTTTGACCATACAAATTGCAAGATTGCAAGTTTTTCAACACATTGCGGGACTAGATTTTTTGACTTTGAACCTTCTTAATTTAAATTTTTTGCACTATAAAGTTTTGAGGTTTAAATCTCTATGGTGGGAAATTGAGTTGAGAGTTTAGAAAAAAAAATAATTTCAAAAAAACTTAACTTTCATTATTTGAAAAATTGTTAAATAGAAGAAGATATGAGATAGAAGGAAACTCTAAATTATTGATATTTCTAAAATGGAATTAAAACGCACTAATTCCAATGGTGAGATTGTTCTAGGAAGCAGACTAAACCATATGGTATTTTTTTTAAATTGTAAAAAATGCATTCAAAAATGAATTCTACAAGTTATTTTTTCAAGAAAATGCTCTAATTGCATAAAAAAGACGATTGTCCATAACTTTCTCATAACAAATCCAAATGGAATGAATCAAAACTTTCTATGTAGACAAAAATATAATCTATGAGAATTTTTTTTTTAATAATTGAATTTTGAGTTTTTTTTAGTTGCCCCCTCTTCCCTATTTTAAGCTTATTTAGACATAATTTTTGTTCCCGGTCACCAATTGAAAAAACAAATAATATTCCCAAGAAGATAACTAGTTTTTCTATCTTCAAAATAAGTTTCAAAAAATCATGACAAAAATTCAGCCCATAGGCACCTGCCCCAAGTCCCATTTGCCTTTGAAAGGACAATGGTCCTTTAGGGGTTAACAACTCTAAGATGGAATTGAAACACACTAATTCCAATGGTAAGATTGTTCTACCAAGCATATTTAACCCCATGGAACTTCTTTTTTTGAAAATTATAAAAATTGAGTTAAAAAACAAATCCAATACTTTATTTTCTCAAGAAGTTTCTAGAATTGCCCACAAAACAAGAAGCTCTATTAATAGATTTTACATCACTAATCTGAATAGAATGGATCAAATCTTTCCATATAGGCAAAAATATAATATATGAAAAAACTTAAAACATAATAATTTCAACTTTTTGTGAACTATTTTTGTTGTCCAGTTGCCTCCATTTTGAACTTATTATGCGAGTTATTGTGGCATAACTTTGTTCTCAAGCACTAATTGAAATAAAAAATTTATTCTCTAAAAGCTAATGTGATGTATTTTTCTATTGTAAAAAACAATTTCAAAAAATCACATCAAAAACTTAGATTACACAAGCCTACTTAAAATCCATTTTGTCTCCCAAAGGAACAATGGGACTCTAGAGATTAAATTCATATAGTTGTTATGTATATTTATACAACTATTACAAGGTAAAGCTTTGCTATTCTTAAAAAAACAATTTGATCTTGAATTGAAAATGAATGACAATGTACAATTTTATAATTTATTCTTAGATTTGGAATCAAATTGAACTTTGAAGATTCTAATCCTATATGGAATTGTACACTTTTAACGTCTAAGACCTAAAGGACCTTTATTACTTTTCATTGTGTCACTTTCAACTTGAGACAAATCCTTGGAAGGAAAATATCATGTAGGAAAAGGAGAAAAATATAAATTAAACACCACCTAAAATCATCTAAATACACAATTGAACATGATTCATATTATTGCATGTATTTGTTGAATTTTATTAGAAGCCAAAAGTGATTCTTGATTTTGTAAGCATGCATTTTTTGAACACTACATGAATAATGACAAGTTTTCAAAGTGCTAAACATAGACTTTCATTCATACTACTAAAATCATAAGTCCCTTTGTAATATCACAAATGCTACTATTAATATTAGGGCTCGTGCTTGCTATGCTATGCATTCATTGTATCACATATTGGTAAAAATTTGACATATTTAAATAGAATGCATGATAATGATTTTGATAAGTCTTTAAAATAATTATTTTGATTATTTTATAAAAATATTTTCAATCATGCATACATAGAAATCATATTTTCACACAATGTGATATTATTGAATTAGAGTAGTAATTCACAATCACCTATGTAATATCACTTTTTACAAAGGGTGATATTATAGAAATAATATAGTCGTTGCAATTGAGGTAATATTAAAGAGCATCCATATGGTGATATTATAAAGGTAGCAATTCTATTGCTTTTCTTGGCTTTATACTTCTTTTGCATTTCTATGAATTTGTGCTTTTGTGAGCTTTGAATTAAATTGTTCATGAAGCTTTTGAGATTTATAAAATCTTTCTTTAAATTCTTCTATTTGAATTGCCATTGTTTGTAACAATTGAATCAAATTTCTAATGCATTCTAATGTATGTGTATCTTTTACCATATTCATCATTGCATATATTTCATTCATCATTCAATAAATTTCTATTGTTTATTTCAGTATATGCTTACTTATTAAAAAAGTTATATGAATATTTTAGTAATTTTTATCTGAATATTTATTGAAATTCTTACTCTGCATTCTATCTAATACATAAAAATTCTATTGAAATTCTAATGATGAATGTGTAGCGCCACCCCCTAGTCATACTATCATACTACTAAAATCATAAGTCCCTTTGTAATATCACAAATGCTACCATTAATACTAGGGGCTTGATGTTGCTATGCTATGCATTCATTGTATCACATATTAGTAAAAATTTGATATGTTTCCAATCATGCATAGATAGAAATCATATTTTCACACAATGTGATATTATTAAAATAGAGTAGTAGTTCACAATCACTTGTGTAATATCATTTTTTACAAAGGGTGATATTATAAAAATAATATAGTCGTTGCAATTAAGGTGATATTATAAAGGTAGCAATTCCATTGCTTTTCTTGGCTTTATACTTCTTTTGCATTTCTATGATTTTGTGCTTTTGTGAGCTTTGAGCTTCCGATTTCAATTTTTTATTGTTACTACCAAATGATTTGAGAAATTTATTAGATTGAACCGATTTTGGATTTCACAACAATTAAATTGTTCATGAAGATTTTGAGATTTACAAGTTTTTCCTTTGAATTCTTCTATTTGGGTTGCCATTGTTTGTAACAATTGAGTCAAATTTCTAATGCATTCTAATGTAAATGTATCTTTTAGCAAATTCATCATTGCATGTACTTCATTTATCATTAATTAAATTTCTATTGTATATTTCAGTACATGTTTATTTATAAAAAAAATTATATGAAGATTTTAGTAATTTTTATCTGAAGATTTATTGAAATTGTTGCTCTTCATTCTATCTAATACATAAAAAATTCTAATGAAATTCTAATGGTGAATGCATAGCATAGCAAGTGCCAACTGCTAGTTTCTCATGAAAAAATATTTTACATATATTTTTTAAATACTTGTATAGGTTGTTTTTAAAACAAGTCACAATGAGGTGTAGTTACCATAATTTTTTCTTAAAACTTTCAAATACCATATGCATTACATTGTATATATAGGAAGCTTTTGCCTTCTAAGAGGCTTTGAAATTTTTTAATTGCATTCAACCTTGGACCTTAGGCAACCTTCTCAATATCTTAATATATTATTAGCTATTTGAAAGTTTTTAAAATGATTATTTATATTATAAAATTATAAAAAAATTAGGTAAAAAATATGCATGTTTCAAATCTTGGTATACACATGTCTTCAATGTATGACTAAAATGATTGAATGAAAAAATATATCTCATATCCAAAAGTAAAATACTAATTTATTGACTTGTCCATTAATTAATGTTCTTTTTTTTTAAATAAATTAGTTTGAATGGGTAGAAAATGGTATTGTTAAATTTAAGACTATACATAAACATGAGATTATAGAACATAATAATACTTTTAGCATTCCCAAATTAAAGTAGGATCACTTGTAAACAAGTAAAATCCTTTGGTAGTCATGAATTTGTGTTAGTAATGTTTGAAATCTTAGTATTGTCAAAAGAAATATTGCTAAATAAAGGTATATTCCAAAAGAGTGACATTTGAATATCAAATGAAAAATCATGATAATGGATAATTGTTTACTAAGAAGATTTTTGAATTCATTCCCTAATTTTAATATCTTTTGTGTTGAACATTGCACAACAATCATCTACAAATTATTTAGTAGTTCAACTATTCACTTGCAACATATGTAAATACCATAGTGTTTCTCTTAGTGTGCCAAAATTGGATTTAAATTCAAGAATGTTTCCTAATTTTGAATGGAAATATATGAGGATGAATACATAACCATTTAAATGGATGAAATTTTAACAAGTTGTGACAGTTGGACTCATAGAATATATTAGATGTATAAGAGCATGGTTTGGAAAAGATATTAGATTAGATGTATGATCCTATTTGAATTGATTGAGTTTTGCAAGACAAAACTTTGTGTACATAAATTATGCCTACCTATATTAACTATGCAAATTTGCAATTGGGGGCTACCAAGAGGGTTACACTCATATCTTTCTTAAATGGAGGAATTATATACAAAACATATACAAGTGGAATCACAATTTTTTAACAAAAATTGAATTCATTATGGATTTCTAAAAAATTTAAACACTAAAATTTAAAAGAATCAACCATAAGTATATCCAGTATACCTTAACTTCCTTATACACGTGCTTGCACCTACAAAGATTCATAGAGTTGCATAGCAAAGCTTTAAAAAATACCTCCACGTCCATGTAGTAATAATTATTTTGGAAAAAAGATTTGGAAGAATGCAAATACAAGTAAGGTATGCATATCACTTCTTGATCTTGAACCTCATTGCGTCCCTATCTATAATTGTCCAACATTTCAATCCCTAAATAGTGATAGGGATGCAATTAGGTTGAAGATCTGTAATGGATAGGTATATTTTATGCATCTTAATTGGATGGAAAATTAGATTAGGTAGGTGCACCTTAGGGCCTCTTCACACTATTTCTCAAGTCACATTGAATTCTCAAAATCTAATTGGTGGAGAGTTGAAAATTGTGACTTTAGACTTCACACTACATTTGAAGTTCCAAGTTCCACATCACTCCAAAACACCTATATGGCAAAACTTTTAGGAACTATTTTGCCATCAACGAAATAAAACTTGGAGGCCAAATTGGGTTTAGCAAAAATAGAGACCTAATTTGGTCTCCAAGTCTCAACTATTGTTATGAATATAAAATTAAGTTAAAAACCACCATATGAACCACCTTAAGTAACTTGAAATTCTATCCAAATTTGTCTAAAGCACATTTGATGCTAATAGTGCCTCCAAAACAAGGTTTAATTTTTTGACCCATTTCTTTAGTTGTTAATTAACTACAAGGAAGCACCGTCAATTCTGACGTTTTCTATCAATTTGGATGTATCAATTTGGACATTTTTTTTCTATCAATTCAAATATTTTCTTGTCAATTTGGACATTTTAGTCAATTTAGATGTGTTAATTGGGACCCTATTTTCTTGTAGTGATTGTTGAAAAACATATGGAAGAAACAACTTGAGGCCACTTTGGCTTTTACACTATGAAGTTCCAATTCCCCCATTTCATATTTTTGTATTCACCATTTGCAAACCCAAGGAAATTGGCACTTGTAACTTAGGGCCACTTCACACTATGGCCGTCCAAGTTGCGAGGCCGTGGGATTGAGTGACCAAACTTTGTTGAGAGTCCAAAGAAATGAGCAATAAATAGGAATTGGAGCCTTCGGCCAGCCATAGTATGAAGCCATCAAAGGCCAAGCCCAAAGTTCAAATCCTTTAGTAATGAGCTGCCATGACATCTCAACTTAGACAGCCATAGTATGAAGCCTCCAAACGCCAAGCCCAAGTCCAAATTCTCAGCAATCTAACGGTTGAGATCTTGCCATAAGTTGACGGCCTCTTGGCCATAGTTTAGACCTCTATTTCTAGCCGACCCAAACTTCCTTTCAAAATCCATCGCCATGTAGGCAATTTATTGCCATGGAGGTTCAGGGGCCTTCTTGAGGCTTGGTTTTTCTTGTAATGATTGACAACAATTTTGAATGAATTTGAATGGACCATCATATCAAAATCACTGATCATTGATCTCCAAATGGTTCTCTGTAGAAAAAAAAGGGTTGTTAAGTCCATTGTAGATTGACTTTAGTGCAAAGCATTGAGAAATGTTTGGACTTGTGCCTTCTAGTGTGAAGGGTCAAGAGGCTGAACTCTCAATTTCTCAAAATTCGATTGGTGAAAACCCACGACCTTCCTGACCTTTGACCATAATTAGTGTGAAGTGGCCCTTAGTGTGACGAAATTATTCATAGTTGGCCAAACTCATCCATCCGATTCACCAAATTCAAATAGGTTTCATAATACCACTCAGAACTTCCAACCGCTTGCATAGTGTGGTGAAGACTGTTGGGCAGCTTCACTTCAGCTTATTACTTAGAAGTGGGTCAGCCAGCTGACTGAGTGAATGTATGCCCACAAGTCCTTCCTCCTAAAATAAGTTTAGTTAATAATTACCATTAATAACCTAACTAACTTTGCCATCAATAGGAAGTGAAAACCAGATGAGAACGTAAAGCCCCATGCAACAAACAAACAGAGGCACATCAATGCAAACCACATTTTGAAATGGGTTTAATTTTACAACTGAAAGGGAGAGAGAGAGAGTTTCAAGTTTCAACACTTGCTCATTTTTATTTCCCATTATGACCCTGAGCCTCAGGTGATTAAGTTAAGTTAAATTGAGGGGGGGGGAGGAGTCAGTTGAACTTCAGTGAGTGAAGTGAAGTTAAAACTTAATTTTCTAGTTCAAAAACTGCTGTCAAAAAGCTTCACTACGGTATGGAGAATTAGTTCACCCTAGCTAAGTTAGGGCTTACTCATACTCTGGAAGCCTCATCAACTGAAAGCTTAAAACTGAACTTACCTTCATGAGCTTCCCTTGTAAATGAGCTTCATTGAAGGTGGCTCTGACAGCCTCAGAGGAGAGTTGGGAAGGGTAAGTAAGCTACTCCCGGTGGTAACTTAATTGATGAAATAACCAGCCTGAAATCAAAGGTAGTTCATTGTGACTGATGGTGGAATTGGGGGAGGAAAAATAGTTTGCAATGTGAATAAACCCATTTTCACTTGGGCATTTGATTGGGCTTTCCTTTTATTACCACAAAGGTGGTTAGTGTATGCACCTTGCATCAAAATTTCATAAACATTTTTGTAGGGACCTACCCAAACATTCAATTGTTTGTTCAACAAAAAAATTTCCTCAGGGATTAAGTTGTGTGAATGCATCCATACATGTGCATGAAAATAAATTTATAGAAATGTATTTGGTATTTTATGATTTGTACTAGGTTATGAAAAATGCATTTAATTAATATTTTTTTTCCAAAGACTTTGTATTTGGTAAAATCAGATAATCAAAGTGTAATTGTAAATTTAGAGAATTGTTTGCTTGAATAACATAAAATGTCTAATGAATACAAAAATGTGAAATACGTTGAATTGTCCAGTAAAAGACAATGGTGTTTTTTTTTCACAAAAGCTACAAACCTTAGTGAACTCAAATTGAGAAAAGTCTCAACTTTTTTCACAAAACCTTAAATTTCTTGTTGTACTTAGGAGCTACCTCCATTAGGGTTTATATTCAATGTTTCCAAAATAATAAGATTTTAGTAGTACCTATAGGACAAGAAACTAGTGCAGCTAAATCATATTGGTTGTGTATATCTTCCCAATAATTAGCATTGAAAAAAAATTCCTAGTTTATTCATATAGTGATAAAAAAAATACATGCTGAAAGTAACCGAAACCTCTTTCAATTGCCAACAAGATCCAACAAAAACTAACTAAGGGATATGCTAATACAGACGATTTTAGGTGTCCCTCCCCAAGCGTGTTCTTCTTGTCCCTAACCCAAGCCGAAGCCCTTGCATTCCGTCTTGCACCGTTGATACTTTGATTACGGTATAATTCCGATTTGCAGCAGCAGCTGCAGCAGCATTGAAGACGAGGAAGAGAGTCTGCGGAGTACGATATGAATGGCGAACAATGAAGGCATGGCAGAGAGAGAGATCGATCGATCGGTCCATTTTCAAACTCCATCATTAAATGGCGCTGCAGCCCGCCTTGATGTCTCATCTTTACTCTCCGGCGCCGGCGCCTTTCCTATTCCCAAGTGTCCCCATCATCGTCTCCGCCACAGCCTGCTCCACTGCTTGGCTCTTTGCGTGGAACTCTTTCCGGCTATGTCAGCTCCACTACTGCATTCTTGCGTGTGCTTCACTGCTCGCTCTTCGTCTTCCTGTCTTTCATTTTGAACGACCATGATTCTTGACAGTCACGGGATTTAGATTGATTGTGCAGTCGGTAGTAAGGCTGTGTTCCTTTGGTTTGTGATTCGTGAAGCTCGGTGACGTACTTCTTTTTCGATTGTTAGTGTCCATGGAAGGTGTAACAGAGGTGAGATTGCGTGAGTTGACAATGGCGAGGATGTTGTAAGAGAGTAGGCTGTGAGGATCGATTTGGTCAAGAAGAGCTTCGTTGTAGTTGTTGAATTTCGGCCTGTTGTGAGAGATAACTGTTGATCTTTACCGTTGTTCGACCTGACGGTTTCGCAGTCTCTCACGCTTCCAATTGTTGATTCTGCGACTCTGCGACTGCACTGCACTGCCTGTGGCCTGTGGTCTCGAGTAGTTTCTGCGTTTCGACGAGTGCAATTGCAGAGATTCTGGTGGCCGTTGCCTTGCTTATTGTACGCATTAGCTTGGCTGTGGTAGGTCCGTGTGAGGAGGAAGCGGAGTTCGATCGGTAGGTGGCTAAGGAGCTGACCGATTGTGCGGTCGGAGATGCTCAGTGAAGTTGCAGCGTGTGTACACGCTCTGACTCCACCTGACCTGGTCGCACGAGTGAGCTGCAAACCGAGCTGTAAACGCCTATCTTCAAGGAATATTTCACCAGTCGGTCTTGCCGTGCATGCGCTTTTCTCCAATTTCTCCTGGTGGACAGGGGGAGGTGATCACTAGTGATCCACAATTTGCATTGCTTGCTTCAAGCTGTTTGTATCGAATTAAATTGCGCAGCGAAATCTTGACGCAATCTAGGCGACCTCTCTAGCGAATATATTGTTTATGTTCTCGAGGGCAATTGAGAAATGTTGGACTACTTCTTGAAGCTCTGAAGTGCACGGACCATCACAAAGGTGTGCGCATCACGGAAAAGTTAGTTCCCGAAGCTAGTGACGCGTGCAGGTATCTCACGATGGAATCCCCGTCAGAGTTCTACCACAGAATTGAAGTTGTGTACGTGCTTAACCAGGGGACCGGGCAAGCTGATCATCCGCACTTAATACAAGTGCAATATCCCTCGCACCAGCAATCCCCGACGCTGAGAGGTATGCGTTGCCTCCTCGATATCTCTCAGAAGACCTTACTAATTTGAGCAAGCTGCATCTCCTTCATTTGACACTCCTCAGTGGCAGTATTCTCAGAATCTAACTTTGTTTCTTAAGTCGAACTCAATTGAATTATAGAGTTAAAGAATCGCACATAATATTCGTGAAATTAGCTTCTTACTGTTGAAAAACTGACTATTAATCATTGTGTAACTGGACAGATGTGAAATCACGTTTGACCGCGCTTCGAGGAAGAGGCATGCCGGATTCGTATGCTTGGTCATACAAAAGGTAATGTCTCATACTAATTAGAGTGACGGTTGGTCTTCCGTTCGGATTGTACTTAAATATATATCCGTACCAGAAGTCAAGAGTAGAGCAATATGGAGTTGCCTGTCTTAGAAATGTGTTTAGCAGTGTGTCACTGTGAAAGTTAATGAGCACAAGCAATCGCAGTCATGAATGGGGTTGGCAGATATTCCGCACTACATTGCATCTGCTTTGGGTTCGTTTGATTCCAGTAGCCGAGGCATTCTGGAGTTGCCTTTAATAACCTATGTTTACAATTTTTATTGTTTACCCAAAACCTTCTTCAATGTGAGGACTGAATCAGGTGCTCTGACGGCTAATCTTACAGGAGTTACAAGGGAACCTTTATCTGGTGTGACGTGTTCGATGACGACATTATTCTTCCTCTCGGCGAAAGCGGGGAGTATGTTCTGAAAGCTCTGGAGGTTTTTGACACGTCACAAGGTACGTACGAAAAAATAAAAAACTTTGAGAACAACTTTGGTTACACTGGATTTAATTGGTTTGCGCAACCTAATGCAGGTGATAAAGGTTTCAGATCACAATCGTTTGCAAGCTGTCTCACCACAGGTCTCAAACGAGAGCGAGATAGAAGATTTCCCAGGCACTCGCAATTTTGTCGTTTAATTTGGGTTTCAGGTGCGGAAAGTTAACACACCATTGCCTGCATCTGACGCAGACGCCTTAGACCGAGACGCAAACGCGGAAGCGAACCAACCGTACCAAGAGGCGATTCATTCGGTGACGAGGAACTTGCCGGCTGTCTCTGGAGCTCCCTTAAAAACATTAAAGCAGGAAATAACAAAACCTGATGGAGTGCTTGGCAATGTACGCTGTACAACTTCCCACATCTGCCCGGAATCAAAACAGAAATCTATTGGTACCTCCGCTCAATCAAGCATCGAAATGAAGACGTGGGCCAATGAACACACTGATGCTTGCAGTACAGGAACGTCTACAGTTGCCTCCGAAGACATCGTCGAGAATAAGAGGTGCCTTGATAAATTCAGACGGAGTGAGTCATCAACAAGCGCAAGCGGCACAAACAGTAGTACAGGGACCCAGACTGAGCCTTGCGCTATTTCTGATGATAGTTCTGATGTATCGTCCTTCGAAAGTAAGGGGCAATTCGAGGTGAAGGA
The DNA here is from genome assembly GCA_950106755.1 of Climacium dendroides. Taxonomy (NCBI): domain Eukaryota; kingdom Viridiplantae; phylum Streptophyta; class Bryopsida; order Hypnales; family Climaciaceae; genus Climacium; species Climacium dendroides. Next base: position 22,594,123 of record OX467082.1, on the reverse strand, counting down.
GTTGCCGTCAGGCCCGTCCATGCGATCAAATGACAATGGTGAGGCTTCGTTGCGTACGATTCCGGCGTCAGAGATCTTCCGAAAGGGACCCGTAAAGAGTAGAACATGGGCTGTAAAGGAAGAGGATCTTTCTGCACCAATCAACGTGAGAACCTCAAGGTGCAGTGATGAATTTTATGAAAGGGGTTCCATGGCGGGTGCGGTACGAGATATTCCTCCTAGTCCGGTATCCCGGCCTTGTTTTCCAGGGCATCCATTGATGTTCATGCTCAAGAAGGCTGCTAGGTTTCATCGTTCACAATTGTGCAGGAGAGTCGAAGTGGTAGAAACGTTCCGTGCCCTGCCTCTAGAAGAACCGAGTTTCTCTCGATGCTCTTCGAAGAGCAGACATGGAAAAGGGTCAAGAAGAGTAGCCCAAAAACCTCACTTTAGCAAAATCGTGACCCTTAAGTCGAAGCCTCAGAGGAACAGAATGTATTCTGAAGAACCAGAGAGAGAGACGAGAAATCTTTCTGAATTTCTGGAGACTAGAAAGAGCAGATCTTTCTTGGAGAGAAGTACCAACGACGGTGCTAGGGGAACTGCATCTACTCGACACATTCGGTCTGATAGTAAGGAAGCTTACGGCAATTCCCGGGGTAGAGAAGTAGTCGGTTCTAAATCTGTTATCTTACCGGAACGAGTTCCGAAGGAGGATGAGAAAGTTACGTCCGATATGAAAAGCCTGGTGAATCCGGAATTGAAGAGTTTCAAGATGGTTTCCAAATCTGCTGTGCGGCAGAATGTAAAGCCTGGCGTTGATCCGTCCACTTCTCGATTCAATCCAGCACCTGCTCGTGGCCTTCAGCATCCTACGGTTTCCAGGGCCCAAGAGACCACTAGAGAGAGAGCTCTTAAACAACACAGATCTCTCGTCGGAGGCTTCGTGGACAAACCGACAAGGGACGAGAGCTCCATTGTCGTGTAAATTTCTCTCTGCCGTATAATGTGTATTTCACTGTGTTTCTATCAGAAAGGTTTTGAGTTATAGTATCTGAAACTTCGTGCTTGCGGGATTAAACCAAGTAAGGGATCTCTAGGCATATTTTATCTTTAATGATGATTTTCGAAAGTGGTTGATGTCTTTGGCTGTTGACAGTGAGGATTCTGCTTTGAAACCCCAAGATATCAAATCCCTGAAAGTCCCAAGAAATGTGAGCAAGAATTGCTACTTCAGCCTCCCCGTACCAGGTGCAGAGAAGAGAACGTCTGACTTGAAAGTGCATCCCTCGAGAGAAAGTTCTGTTTTCGGCTCTGCATCTTTACCCACTGACAGCTTGCAAGACGTTAAGATGGTGAAGCCAAAACATGAGGTTCAGGTGGCTCCTGATACGGAAACAAGCTGCACTGAAGGTGGATCCATATGGCACAAGAATTCGCCACCGAAGTACAGGGGTTACAAGGCTACTAAAGGAGAAAGGTACACGGTTTCCTTCGTAATTTTCTGTAATATCTTGACTTCTGTTCTTTCGTAACTACTGCAACTATGAGAATTTTTAGAGCCTGAGAAGTCCGTATCACAGGCTTTGAAATTGGTTCCACAATCATTCGCAAACCCAGATCTAACTCGTGAAGAAACATTAGAACTCTTAACTACTGTTTAGCGTAGCAGTTCCTCGTTGATACTTCATGTGTGAGATCGCCTTCTGATTTCCCTTACAGTACTTGGTCTCAAAATGTTCGAAAACAATGCGCATTCCAGGCCAGGTCCTCCAGCTCTGAAGGAGATGCATTGGGACGGTGTGCCACAGGAGGCAGTTGTACACAGTCACCCGTCTATAGATTTGGTTCTTCATGAGTGCCTGTAAGTGACTCTAACTCGAAATTATCGTTTTGAATGCTGGGTGCATTGTCCTGATAAACAAATACCTGTGAAGCTCGTATCAGCTTCAAGGAAATTTTTCGGTTGTGGATACTTGTTTAATCTCGACTTGGTTACTAGGGGTTCTAAAGTGTTTAGGGTGTGGTAAGTGTCGATGCAGTCGATGCGGGAGGACATTCAAACCGGAGTCGCTGAAAGTGCACCTGCGCGGCTGTCACGTCGTTAACAAACCCAAGCAGTCGGTTGTTTCCAGAAGGAGAGTATCCCTGTAAAGAGCGTCGCCAGGTCTGGACATCCACACTTTTCAGCACAACTACTACATAGACATCGTACAAATTCAGGAGATATGGAGCGAATCAGACAGGATACCAACTTGCGTCAACGAATATTTTGGTTGCTGCTCGTAAGAATGACGCAACTGTCGAAACCTTCTGACTGTAATTCACGACCCAGTTTAGATATATATTTTGCCGACTACTACCGGAGACTTCCCCTCTGGTAGGTTTATCGATTTTGTCTTGGAGTTCAAAGACACTCCCTTGGTACATATATTTCATATTCAATTCCTGGTTTTGCTTCAATCTGGCGCCAGGGGATTGCTCATTATGTTGCTTCATTTCATACCCTCATGCTCAATTCTTGCGTTCCGATCTAGAAATAAAGTCGAACGGAGTTACCATAGTCTCTGTTCGCTTTGATTTGCATTGCTCATCTTCCAGCTAGTGACGGCTAACTGTACGTTAACTTGAAATCTCACTGTACTAATCTTACACCTGATTCGTGACATTCTTCGTTCTGCCTGTATGAAGTGTACCTCCTGAGCCAGAACAGCTAGTAACCCTAAACTTTGGATATGGCCTTTTTTCTGTATCCTCTGATTGTAAGCGGACACTGGAAACGTTTTTTACAATTCATTGAGCACGCTACCTCAACGAACTTGCTATTTTGATTGATCCCTTCGGCACCCTTCAAAACGAACAGAACATTCAACGTCCTAAATGAATATGGCTTTTACCCTCCAAAATGAACAGAACGTTCAACGAATATAACTCTCACTCTTCTTAATGAGCAATTAATTCGCCCTCCTTCATCGAATAGGTGAAATCAGCTGCTTCCGACAATCCCAGCGCACCTAATTCTTTGCCCTAGTACTTCTGGTTACTAGAGTTACCGTTACAGGTATCCTTTATGTCATGGAGATTGCTTCATGCAATACTGTATCCATAAACTTTACTGGAGCCCATTTAACCTTGAAAGGACTTATCAACAAGGTACTTCATTTTGCCAAATGATCAAATATATAGTCCAGTAAGTGCATTCTTTGTTACTACAAGATCAATGATCTTGAAAGTCATCTATTAGTCACTTTTTGGCCTCAATGTCCACCAAGGCTAAGAATAGAAGACAATCTCTTGTTGGATGAGGTTAGGCATGTTCTTTTCTATAGCGTGGGATTGCTCTAGCAATAATATAATCTTTTTCGTACATCTTGGATTGGCCTTCGGTGATCAAGATCCAAACATTCAACCATTGAGGTAAAAAAAAAAGGTTGGTTCATCCCCTAAAAATTGAAAGAAGCAAAACATACTACAAGAGGCTCAATCCATGTAGCATTGGAAGTGCAGGAGCTGGTCAATCATCCTGAGCGTAGCTTTCAGTTGATGCAAAGAGCCACTAAAAGAAATAAAAAGTCCCATGCAAGGCAAGCACTGTGCAGGTGGTGGTTAGTCAACCAGATGGTCCGGAGTCAAGCACATCAGTAGTGACGCCGAAGCTCCGAGAGTCGAGCTCAGATTCCTGGACGTCTCCGCGAACCAAGCGTCGCCCGCTCGGCGCCTCCCCCCCACAACTGATCTCTGTTGTGCCCCAACACAGCTACTTTCTGCATCTTATTATTCTCACTGTTTCTCGGCGCGCTTTGCACAAGCTATGCAGATTCCCACACTGTTTACCCACAATTTCAGTACCTGTTCCAGCAATCCATGAATTCGTTCTAATTTCGCCTGTTGAGCACTGCATTTCTGTGTTTGTTTCTTCGATCGGCATTGCAACGAGCATGGGGTCGTTTCTTGCCGAAGAGTATGTGAGGCTGTTGTCTCTATTGACGAAGAGGGTGGAGGAGGGATGGGAAATGGGGTCGATACCTTTGGGGAGTCGGGACGTAATTCAGGCCAAATCGTTTCCCTGAACCTTATGTCGAAATCTGTGATTTTGCAAGTTTGATTCTGAATGCAAGGGAGAAGTTGTATCTGTTCTTTGATCAGCTGAAAATGAGAGTATCATGGTTGACTCAATTAATGCTTGGACTTCACAATATGTTTGGTTGAAGGAATTCTGGACAGGGTTTGAGAGACTTGGGTTTAATATTCTGTGAAGAAATTCTGGACGGAGTTGAGACTTGGACTTCAAATTATGTTTGGCTCAAGGAATTCTGGACACAGGTGAGACACTTGAGAGGCTTGGACTCCGATCACATTATGTTTGGTACAGAGTTGAGAGACTTGGACTTCGATCACATTCTGTTTACCTGAACGAATTCTGGACAGAGTTGAGAGACTTGAACTTCACATTATGTTTGGTTGAAGGAATTCTTGCAAGGGTTGAGAGGCACCGTGGACTTCACACTGTGCTTGGCAGAAGGAATTCCTGACACACAGTTGAGAGACTTGGACATCACCTTATGTTTGGCTGAAGGAATTTTTGACAGAGTTTATAGGATTAAGCAATGATGTCTTTGCATTGGTGCCCAAGGTTTGGAAAAACTACTCTTGGGTTGCAGAAGAGGGGGGTATCGATGGCGTACAGGAATTTAACAATTCTTGCGTTGCTTGCCTTTGTCGTGGTGGCTCCGCGCGCGTCGTCTCAATCGATCCCCGCGGACGTGCAATGCCTGCTCGATTTCAAGCGCTCCGTGACGGACCCTGGCAACAATTTAGCAACCTGGAAGGAAAGCGACATGGCGAATGTTTGTTTCTGGGACGGCGTGCAGTGTTTCGGCAACCTGGAGCTTCCCGTCTACCGCTTGCTCTTGTCCCATTTCGGTCTCTCCAGCCCGTGGCCCACGGCGCTCGCCAAGTGCGCCGGCCTGCAGACCATCGACTTGTCTTACAATTCCTTCACAGGTCCGATTCCCGTGAACATGAGCGTCGACTTCCCCAACTTGGTCACCCTCAAGCTCCACCACAACAGCTTCAACGGCTTAATCCCTGCCAGTCTCGGCGACTGCAAATACCTGAACGATCTATTTTTGAATGACAATAGCTTCTCGGGGGAGATTCCAGCGCACCTGGCTGAAGCACCTCGTCTCTCTAGCCTGGACTTGTCGAACAACCAGCTTTCAGGCGTCATTCCAAGTGCGCTCGCCGCATCCCTTCCTGGAACAAATATACCGAAGTTCAATGCTTCATCCTTCGGCGGAAATCTCTACCTCTGCGGTGCGCCCCTCCCCAACTCTTGTCGCAAATTGCCCAACAAGGGCATCTCCAAAACAGGGGCCATCGTGGGCGGCATCGTCGGTGGCGTTGTGGCGTTTCTCACCTTACTCGCGTTAGGGTTTTGGTGGTACCTCCGTCGCTCGCGGTCGAAAGCGAAGATAGTTCAAGCCACTTTCGCCAGACGACGCAAGCCATCGCGAGAGAAGGTTTCCTTCACGAAGGACACCAAATGGCTAAAACGGATTCGTGACCCGAGCACCATCACCGTCGCCATGTTCGACAACCCAACCTCGAGGATCGGCTTCAAGGAGCTCATGCAAGGGACGAACAACTTCAGCAGCGAGAATGTGATTTCCACAAACTCAACTGGGACGTTGTACAAGGCGACATTTAACGATGGGTCCTCGGTAGCAATCAGGCGGTTGCGTGTAAGCTCGCATAACGATAAAGCTTTTCGTACTGAGATGGAAGCGCTTGGAAACCTCAAGCATCGAAATCTTGTGCCGTTGCTTGGGTATTGCGTGGCCGCGGGCGAGCGATTGCTCGTGTATCAGCACATGCCCGCGGGGTCGCTGTGGGAGTGCTTGCATTGTGGGTTTGAGAAGCTGCCGTGGGCAGATCGCGTGAAAGTTGCGACGGGGGCTGCGAGGGGGTTGGCATTTTTGCACCATAGCTGCAATCCGCGCGTGCTGCACAGGAACGTGAACGCCAAGGCCATCCTACTCGAGGACGACAACGAGCCGCGCATCACCGACTTCGGACTCGCGAGGCTCACCAATCCCCATGACACGCATGTAAGCTGTCGTCTTGAATTTCCTATCAAAAACGTTTTTCAGAATTTTTTCCCCCCATGCGTAAACCAACAGCCGCAGCCAGAAGTACGCAGAAGTAACAGACTGACCAACTCCTCGCATTTACTCCAAGGGTGACACCTTTATGCCAGTGGCGGCGAAGGTTTTGTTTCCCCATCAAAGCAAATGAGGTTAGAGGATCCCCACAACAACACATTGAAGCAACACTGTGAAGCAAATCAATGGAGGACATTCCTCATTGTTAGAAGATCAATGTGTTGCTTCAGCGTGTTGCTGCGGAGATCCTCTTAGGCTAGGGATGGGCAAGTTTATTTCCTTAAAATGTTAAATCAAATTGTTAGGTGAATTGTCCAGCAACAGTTAAGAAAATTAAAGCAGTATTTTAGTGCAAGTAATAGAATACAAAGTAATAATCAAATTTTATCAATGAAAAACCAATAAATAAAAGAGTACTCTAGATATTGATGGATTTGGCTCAAATTTTTCCCCGGCATTGATAAAAAGAGAGAAGAGGAGACCCTTGTAACAGCCTACGTGTATGAGCAACGAACAATCTAAGAACAAATTAAGAACAATGGCGACTATTGCTAGTCAAAACAGTGCTCTATCCCATTATCCTTCTAACCCTACTAACCCTTAGATTAATGAAAAAAATGTGGATTTGGACGTTCCTAATTGTACAGATATTGGGTTGTTCTTGATTTTCCTGAGTAAGACCTTGGTTTGAGAATGCGTGAAGAAAATCCAAGCAATACAACAACTCATGTGGTTCTTCATGTTATTTCTCAAAACAAGATCTTACTTTCACATAACGTAAATCCAGTTGTGTCGAAAGAAAACTAAGTAACAAATTGTTCATAGATTTGTGTCACAAGAAATCCAACGAGCTAACAAATTGATGATGGAACGGGCGTGAGCGCAGGTGAGCACGTTTTTCAATGGCGACTACGGCGACGTCGGCTACGTGGCGCCGGAGATCGCGCACACCTTCCAGGCCACCATGAAAGCCGACGTCTACAGCTTCGGCGTGGTGCTTTTGGAGCTCGTGACGGGCCAAAAGGCCACCGACGTCACACCCATTGTCGGCAGCCAGGCCTTTCGAGGGAACCTGGTGCAGTACGTGACGGGCTTGTCGCAGGCCGTGCAGGCGGTGGATCCATCGATGAAAGACCGTCCCACCGACAGCACCACCGACGGCGCGGTCGATGATGAGATTCTTCAGATTCTCAAAGTGGCGGTGTCGTGTGTGTCGGCCGAGCCCAAGGAGCGTCCGAACATGTTCGAAGTGTATCAGCTGCTCAGGGCCATTGGGCAGAAGTATAATTATACTTCGCCGTATGATGATTTGCCCACATTGTGTGAGGAGGAAACGCATGTCGATGTTCATGATACCATTCTTGTCCAAGTTCAGTTCGACGAATGACCATCTGCTTGGCGTTTGGGTTCAGGTAGGAATCGAAGCCCTGTAACCCTCAGGCAACTTGAAGGTTGCAGTAAGAGCTATTTTCATATTCAATGGAACTCTAGGCTATAACTTAATATTGGGTAGGTTCTCATTACACTAATGATGGTAAATAGTGTTGGCAACACTAATTACGAAGCACAACACTAAATGTCAACAATCTTATTAATGTTATCAACACTAAATGTCAACATAGACACTATTTGTCAACTACTGAGTATCAATTTTTTACAAGTTTACATTTAGTGTTACCTATTATTTCATCAGATTGCAATGAAAAAAATAAAAATTTAAATATATGAGTGCTTATTCAAATGAATACTTTATTAAATAGAAATTGAAATCCTTTTGCAAATTAGCATTCTATATTTTCAAAAGGAAAGCAAAAAAAACCTAAAATGTTGGCAACTCTAAAGGCCAACTAATTGACATTTAGAGTGAGCGGGGTAAAAGTCTAGGTAACGCTATTTGCAACATAACACTATTTACCATCATTAGTGTAGTGGAGGTTCCTTACAAGCAAAGGTTATAACAAAGTGTTTTTGTTTTTGTTTTTGTTTTTTTTGACAGATTCTCATTTCTTGGCTCTGGATTGAAGAGGAGGAAGCTTTGCTTAGACAAAAGCTACATGTGAAGAAGTTTTGAGTAAAATCTTACTTGAAAAGTGAGCCAGTTGAAACAATGCCTCTCCTAGCATAGCTGCTTGTCTCTTAATGATGGATTAAGGTCAAGCGCGTGTTCCTACCGTAGTCCACCACATGCTGCAAGCAAGTACGAGATTAACTGATGTTGCAAAGCCCAGAGGTGACCTGATTTGAAGAGGCAGCTCGTCTCTTATTTTGGTTCAACCTTAAGCTGGAGTTCAACTTCTTTGGAGGCAATGTAGACATAGATGTTTCTTGAACAAGATGGACTGAAAGGCCCCCGGTGTAAAAGATTCGATATCTCAATCAGGTAGCGCCATACCATAAGAACTGTTGATCATCATTGTAAAGATAAAATATTTATTTATTTGGAATAAAATTTGTACGACTCCATAAGAGATGATCGTAATCTCCTAAAACCTGTTGCTACACTCGTTCTCCTTCATACAAAATTTAGCAAAAGAGCGAAGGACTGAGGAAATGCTGCCAGTTCCTAGCACTTTGGCAAGCGTGTGCGCATTCCAGAGTGGAAACACCTACGTTTGAATCCGATATATAATCTACACATAGCTTTTACCATTTAGAATCTACTTGATACTGGAGGAATCAACAAGGTTTTCACTTTTAAAACCTGCAGTTGTGCGCTCTAATAATCAGAGATTCTGAAAGACCATAATGTACAATCCTGGAATAACAAAACTGCTAATGTTACAAGTGAAAAATGCTAAGCGCACTCTCTGAAAAAAGGAAAAAAAGAAAATAGAAATAATGCTTCAGCTCCAAAGTAGGAAGAGCTCAAATAAATTTGTGCAACAACGAACGGCGTGGACGAGCTTGTCGCCTTGCCTCCGAAGCACTCTCTTCCTTCTCAAGAAAAAACCCACCCTTGTTGTAGAGCTTGACGGCAGCCTCATTTGTGGCCACGACATGCACGTACAAATTGGTAATTCCTGAAACATTTACCCAGAAAGGACTTGGTTAGATCAAGCAATTATCTGTCACCATGGGGAGAAAAGTTGGAAGAAAAAAAATCCCTGAGTCAAGGATAAAAATGTCCCTAAAAAAGAGCGTAAATCACAGGAGCAAAGTGGGAAATCGTAGCATACCCCATAGCTGAGCAATCTTTTGAGCCTGCTGTAGGAGAGCCATACCGATGCCTCGCTGGCGCATCAGAGGCGCCACGCATACATTTGAGAGGTAGCCTCTTCCACGATCTGCATTGAGACCCTGAATTGCGATAGCCCACGTTATTTATGAGAAGCCTAAATCTCGACAGTAGGTTAAGTTTGGGTTCTCATACGTCGGTGCTCGGTATTCCCCTTCCAACACTTCATTCGCATCATAAAAGAAAGAAAGATACCACTAAATTAATTGAAATTTTTGGGACAGGAGTAGTATAGAGCAGCAAGTTGGCGTTCTATAAGGTATCGAAGTTGACGAAGTTCAGTCCAGAGTACAGAGGACCCAACTGTACTTCTAAAAATCAAAGGTCAATGAGATCAATTCCTCCTAGGAGACCCCTTTTTCAAACCCTAAGTCGGACAGCGTACACAGCCTAGCAGGAATTCAAGCTTTATCAAAAACCATACTTGCTTCACTCAATAAGGTTAGAGATTTATAATTGACTTCAAGGAGCACCTTGCAGCTAGAATCAGAGATCTTCAACTGCGGAAATTTTCAGAGCATCTGGCCAGGAGGAAGAAACCCTGTAGTATGCTGGGTTCCCTCCTGCAAGTCCTCTATAGTACAAATTAGCCAACAATACGTATTGTTGTAAGCTTCTCTATGGCATGTTGCAACAGTAGACCTTGACAAAAACAGGACTTCTATCACAAACCGAAAAGCAGTGCAATGACCTTATCTGACATCTTTTCCGAAAATTCTGATACTCTGCAATCAGGTGCTCAACAAAAATCTGAGCTCACCTCGGGTTTATTCCCCACGATTTCTCCAGGCAGAACCTTCCCTTGATTCAAATCAAGAGATCCTACCAGCACGTGCTCCTCGCCATTTACAAACGTCACCTGCTCAGCGAGCACTCACTCTTAGCCCACCCGGCGAACACACGAAACCTCGCACTTTGGTAGATCGCATATGAATTCATAATACACTGAGCGAGAAACATTTGATCGCAAAAGAGTTTGGCTCTTGTTGTACCGAAAGTGATCACTTCATTGAGATCTTGAGTGATCTCCGAACAAAAGACATGAAGAAATTTAGCCAAGTCACTTGCTAATTGAAGGTCAACCAAGCGTTGACTGGAAGAGATCAGTTGCTGTTGGTAACAAGGGTCAGCAATAGGAGACGGGATCAGGTCCCTAACGGTTGTAGTAGATCATCTACCATACTTTGCAATTCAAAGCATTCAAACGAAATAAGGACAATCAATCCATGCAGGGAATTTGCAGCAGGGAGGTATTCGCACCTTCAATGCAGGATGGAGATCCACGATCGATCGATCATCAAGGCAGGCGAGGGGATAGAGCGCCAGAGTGCACACAATGCGCTTATAGCCTTGCTCCAGTCCAGCCACTTTAGATGTGAGCGCCGAGAACTCGTCATCAGTCTTCATCTTGCGATGCAACTACGCAAATTCACAAGCCACACCAATCAAAAATCAGGACAAAGTCCCAAACCCTGCCCCCGAGTACCACAAGGTAACCACAATTTCAAGGCAACCACAAATCCGAGGCAACCCGAATTTCATTACCTTGAGGGCTTCTTCCGAGCGTCCTTCGGGGTACGAATAGAACGAGAGCGCACGCAAATAGGCCGCGGCTCGAATGACATCCGGCGACCGTCCTTCATGGAACACCAAGCCCTCCTTCACGCATTGCAGGACGCTCGTCTCAAAACCAACTCCATCGATCCCTACTTTCTCAACAGAAACCTCGCAAGGCGCCGCGCAAGCTACGATCCTCACGCCTACTCGCACCGGGGGGATTCTCCTAACAGTAACAGGCTTCACAAACCCTAGTTTACTCGTCCGAGCAGAAACGACAACCAATCCCACAGGGGTGGTGGACAACAAGCTGGGAATCGCCATCGCACCACCTCGGACGCCAAAACTTTAATGAAACCAATCGTCACCTCACCATCGGCAAATTTCTGGCGACATCGATCTGGCACTAAACCCTATTACCCAAAATCAATCTCGCACCCACAATTTCCAATTATCACAAAGCACACAATGCTGGCTCCTTCTGATCAATTCGCACGCAATTCGGGGTACAAACTTGCGAAATTCGCATCATATACAAAAGCGAATAGGGCGAAACTCTGCATTCGGGATAATCACAGGCGCGATGAATGATTGATTGATTGAGGTTATTAGTAGTAGCTGCTAGTAGGGTTACTCCGTTGCATGTGGTCAACTTGCTGATCTCTTATCCATAAAAGGCGTCCTCGCCACCTTTTGATGTGCGCTTCTTATGACTTTAGGTTGACAATGCTATGACTTTAACGGAATCGATCGATCGATCGCAAGCTGCTTCGAAATGTTATCGTGGAAACTCGTCGTTCCTGATGTAGAAACACGAAACAAATGTGCCGATCGAGCAATTCTCCGATCAACTGTTCGCAGTGAAACCCTAAACCCTGATTAAACCCCGAACATGCCAACAGGACGTTTTGCGTCACTTTGACAATTGTAATCTTTCATACGAGATAAAGATAAGGTAACTGCACCTAAATGCGTCCACATAAGCAACTGAGCATTGTTTCTATTATTAAATTTTCTAACTTTTGGTTGGATCTTGAGTATTTAAGATTCCTTTTCAACGCATTTATTGGACATTGGATGAATAAAGTATGAATTTTTTAAAGTCCTAAAAATAAGTGTTTTTAAAACTAATTCTAAACTCTTAGGAATAGTGGGAGTATCTTTTAGGCAAGAATATGTAGGGGAAATACATGAAAAGGATGAAATACATTCAAGGTAATATGTTGAGAAAACAAATTTTGGCTAATTTTTAGCAATGTGATTGACTTGGTCACTTGATGCTTCATGATTTTAATGCAAGGCTCTTAATGGGTTCATATAGAGATAGGAAGAAATGAAAAAATTGTGAAAGTGAAGATTTTAAGTCTAGAACCTTCTTAGGCCATAAATTATTTTGCTCCAAGAGCTCCAAATCTACTTTTCCGATTCCTACCTAGGACTTCAGATAATGGTATGTTGAAAACCACATATACAGTACTATATTTGACTCCCAAAATACAGATTATGTACTAAAACATAGCAAGAGATAAAACATTGGATTTGTAATTGAACAATTAACATCTTTCATTTGAATGTCACTTTAAAATCAAACACTTATCATGCTCAAATACATCGCCACATATTTAGAATATATGTATGACCATTTTGTAGCTAGCCTTCTAAAACATGTATGGGATGCAACAATGATCCAAATTGGAAGAGCCACTATGTCATTTAATTTGGGTCAACATGTATGGGATGCAACAATGATCCAAATTGGAAGAGCCACTATGTCATTTAATTTGGGTCAGAATATGAATACAAACTTTTGTCATCACTACATATCTCAATCCAAGCCCCTTTTATATTACATGTACAAAAAAGACCATGTTGCATTTAAGACATTGAAAGGTTAAAACTTGATTTTGACTTCCCAAATGACTTGTTTTGCTTTTAACCCCTAAAGGACCAAGGGGGGGGGGGGGGGGCACGGAGACATTGTCAAAAAATGCATTTTTTTGGTATGTTATTCAAAAATGAAAATTGAAACTTTCTTTTGAAACTTCAATCATACAAAATTGTAGTAAAGTGTTTGAAAAAAGTGATGGAAAAAAATTCAGTCCATTTGACCATGTAGATTGAAAGATTATAACTTTTAAAGTGTGAAAAAAAAAATCATTCTTGTAAAACAGGGTCAACAAACTTTGGGCCCTCTTGGAGTACAATTTTTGCTCTACATAAAAATGAGGATTTAGACCATTCATAAGCATATGATGCTAGGTTCACTTATGAAAAATTTAGAAGCAAATAAGATGTTTAGCTTATACTAAATCACCTTGCAATGCAAGGAGGTTAAATGAATTGGCTATACATGAGTCATTTTTTTGATGATTTCTTGTGCAATGAGGAAATTTTTAATTTGAAATCAAAACAATGAAATTTTAGGGACAAACATATGGAATATGTAGAAAAATTTCAAAAATTTTGACTTCACAAATTGCAAGACAATAGGACTTGAAGTTAGAAGAAAATGTTTTTCCTTGAAACTACCCCAACATAGCTAACAAAGTTTAACTCATCTTAGAATGAGATTTGAAGACTAAAATTTGGTTTTCTTGGATGATTGTATGCCCAATTAGTTACAATCAAGCCAAATAGCAAAAGTTGATGAGCTTTTTTTCAAAAGATTTTCAAAAGATTCTCAAATTGCCTAAGCTGCCCTAAAAGTTTAGGGTAGCATAAATTTTGATCCGGACATTCAATAATAATAATAAAATATTTTTTCATGTAGGAGGGATATATTCACATATTGTATCCAATTTTCATGAACATCCAACCAAAAGTGACTTTGTAGGAAGCTACCCAAGATTTCTTGCATATATTGAATGGACACTTGAGCCTTTAGGGATTAATGAAATGAACAAATAAAACCTCCGAAGTCTACTTTGCTTGGAAACTTTGAAAAAATCTTTAAATTTGATATTTTGATTGTAATCAAGTTGGTGTCTATAATCATGATTTTAACCCCTAAAGGACCAAGGCCTTATTTCTGCCAAAAAACACTCAAAACTGCCATTTCTGTAGCAAAGAGTAAAAAAATTTGAAAATTATTTTTTCTAGCACATCCAACTGTAGGATCTTATACCTTACTAGTATGAAAATGTGTTGAAAAAATTTCAGAAATTTTGACCAAATAGATTAAAAGATATCTGCGTTTAAAGTAAAAAAAACAATTTTTTCAGCACCTTGCGGGACTGGATTTTCTGACTTTGAACTTTTTTAACTTAAATTTTTTGCACTACAGATTTTTGAGCTTTAAATCCTTATTGTGTGAAATTGAGTTGAGATTTTAGGGGAAAAGAAATTAAAAAAAAACTTAATTTTCAGGCTTAATAAAATTGTTAAGTAGAAATAGGTATGAGAAAGAAGGAAAATCTAAATTATTAATATCTTTAAGATGGAATTAAAATGCACTAATCCCAATGGTGAGATTGTTCTAATAAGAAAAAAAAATCATGTAAAATTTTTTCTTTTGAAAAATTGTAAAAATTGCATTCAGAAATGAATTCTATAAGTTATTTTTTCAGAAAGATGCTCTAACTACCCAAAAAACAAGATTGTCCATAATTTTCTAACAATAAGTCCAAATGGAATGAATCAAAGCTTTCCATGTAGAAAAAAAATATAATCTACAAGAGAAAAAAAATTTTAAAAAACAATTCAAAATTTTGCAAAATTTTTTTTGCTGCCCAGATTGCCCTCCATCCCCTGTTTTGAGCTTATTTGGTCATAACTTTTGTTTCCGGGCACCGAATGTGAAAAAAATTATATTCCCTCAAAGATCATTAGTTTTTCTATCTTTAAAAAAAGTTTCAAAAAATCATGACAAAATTTCAGCCCGTAGGTACCTACCCGAAATCCAATTTGTCTCCCGAAGGGAGAATGGTCCTTTAGGGGTTAAATATATAATGACACGGCTTATTGATTTGCACCATTTCATTCTAGATCATAATATATACATGTCCTAAATTTTTGAGATTTTTAAAGTTCATTTTCTATTTAACATGAATTTTCATTACTTTCTCTTCATTTGTGCAATAACTCCAAACTTGCACAAGTTCTTTTTTAATGACTTACAAAAGGCACATACTTTTTATCTTTGAAAAAAATTCATTCATATACATTTGAGATTTAGAGCATATATAGTGAAAGTTTTTGAAGTTCAACTCCACAATCACAAGTCCATCTTTTCAAGGTTAAACTTCTTCACATGTAGTTTTTGTCATTGCAAGCCTCTTTCCTCAATCTAGAGCCTAAAAAAGTCAAAAGTTAGAGTGAATTAGACACCAATTTGGGATTTTTCATTGACTTTCAATGGTGTAACAATATGAGATTCATGTTGTTTGATCAATGCAAGCTTGAGTGAGATTGTGAACAAAGAAATCCACAATGTATCATTGCCTTGGACACTTTCATTACTCTTTAGAAAGTATCTATTTATGAATAAGAACACAAATGTTGTTTTATACAAAATTATTCAGTCTTTTTTATAATATTTTTAGAAATATATTTTTAGGTTCAAATATGGATCTTTTATCTTTTATTTGTAGAATGTTTTAAAAATATTAGATTTACCATAAAAAAAAAACTTCTATGTTTGTTTTATTTTATATTCTTAAAAGTAACGTTTATCTTAATTCTATTTTTACATTTAATTGTTCTTATGTTTTGGGGTTGACTCAGAGTTAAGCCAAGAACAACTATAATCTTGCACTAAGCTACCAATTGCCTTCAGTTTTTAACAATAGATAATTCCTTTGTAATGTACTTAATTCTTGTAGTTAGTTTGTAATACTTGTAGTTAACTTGCCTTTGATGTAGTAAATTCAAACTCCTAACTTTTAGTAGGGACTTCTAAAATTGTAAGGAGGGCTTGAGATGGAGGCAAAAAATTTGCTAGTTTGCAAAGCCCTAAAGAGAAATTTTAGGTGTTGAATTTCTATTGGATTTACATTATCAAGGCAAAATTATCCCTTGCTTAGAAAACTCCATTCAAGAGTCTAATAGAGGGCATTCTAGTTGTATTCTATCCTAAATTGAATCAAGCTTTTTTTAGAACAAAAAAAGTTTTTTTAGGCCTAGGTCAAGTGGTAGTAAAACAAATTTGACCCGCATATATGATTTTGTAGTTAGAAATTGCAAGGATGGTACCAAAACCTCTATCTAGGAAGAAAAATATTCAATGTGATTTATAATAAGAACTAAAATAAGAACAAAATGAGGATGACATCTAATGACTTATAGGACAATTCTACTAGGTGCTAAATATCCACCCCCCTTAAGTGCACAACTAACCAAAACATGTGTATCCATTATGTACCTTAAGCTCTCATAAATAGAAGCTTCCAACATTTTAGGCCAAAATTTGTATTGTTTTGTATATTTTAGTAATGAATCACAATCAAGTGAAATTATCTTATAACCTTCACAGCATGCACATCTTGTTAAATGTACTTCATTGAAATTTTCCACAAGACCAAATATAGTTATCCCCTAAAATTTATGCCATAAATTTATCTTATGCCATAAAAGTTTCTCAGATTTAGTGGTGGCCAAAAGATGACTATGTTTCATGCCAAAACACTTTAAAACTTTCATTTCTAGTACAAAGAGCTATAATGGAAAAAATACTAGTTTTTCATATTGAATCATGAAATCTAAAACAGGACATGTATGAAAATATGTCGAAAAGATTTCATATACTTTGACCATGTACATTGTAAGATATAAGTGCATATTCAAAGTGAAAAAAAATTATTTTTTCCCACCTCGCAAACCTAGGATTTCAGGCTTTGAATCCCCTTTACTTAACTTTTTGCACTACAAAGTTTTTAGGCTTAACTTTTTATGGTGGTTAATTGAGTTAAAATCTAGGAAAAAAATTTCATTCTTAAATTTTTTTTGAGTATAAGTATGTATAATATGGAAAGAAAAATTATATTGTTATTAATTCTAAAATTGAATTGAATTATGTGAAATTCATTTAGCAAGTAACCTACCCCCTATGAATGTTTTAGTTTTGAAAAATTGTCAAAATTGAGTTTGGATATGAATCCTATACATTATTTTTTCAAGAAGATTCTATGATTGCCTACAATATAAGGCACTTCATAACTTTATATCACTTATTCAAAAAGGATGAATTAAAGAATTTTAGAAAGGTTTTATAAGAAAAATAATAATAATAAATTTTTTATTTTTGTAATTTTTTACTATTGTGTGAAGTTAAGCATTTTGATCTTATGAGGGCTTAAATTTTTCTTCCAAGCATCAAATGAATGAAATTTGTATTTATAAAGATAGTAAATTCTCTAACCTCCAAAAGATGTTTCAAAAAATTCCAATCAAATTTGACATCATAAGAACCTACCTCAAATCCTAAAAGAACCATTCTATAACTTTGAACTTTTAGGGGTTAGCAAACCATATAGGAACAAAATTGCAATGTAGCATGTGGTTCAACGCAAGGCAATAAGACAACAGGAAAACAAGTGTAAATTAGACATTGGTTAAAATATTAAAATAGAAACATCTATTACCATTTATTTAAGCTAGTTTATACACACAATTGGGTGTTATTTTTGCCTTATAGACAAATAGAAATTAATAATAATAAAATAAATAAAAATTTAAAATTTGGAATTTTTTTGTATTTTCTTAGAATTTTCAAAGTCAAAACTAGAATAACCTTCAAAGTTTTTAGTAGATGCATGTTTGAAGCAAGACCCCAAACTAGTCACTAAAAGATTGTTACTGTACAACCATTATAATATAGCTTGTAAAATAAAAACCACTTAAAGCAAACGGTTTGAGGTCATATTAGTGACACTTCAATGAACACCTATTTGATAGAAGGGGCAAATGGAGTGAAGGACATAACTACCATACATTAAGAAAAAATTGAATCCATCAAGAGGCTTTGATTTTTTAACTAATTTTAGTACTAATTGAGGTGAGAATGAAGGTGTCCATTATATCATTAGTACCTTGTAGGAACACTAAAGGTTGATAGTGGCCCCTTGAAGTGTAGATACTTGTAGAAGGTGTGTACATTAGATGAAATTCAAGGTTTAGGATGATTAGTAGTCATGCATAGTGGGTGATGTTTGTAAAAATGAGATCTTTAGATCCAAACTATAGTCAGGTACATCATCAATGAAGGACAAGAATATGATGCTAAATGTATAGGATAAATTTTTTTTGTTGCAAGACAAGATAGTTTGCATCATATGAAAAATTCCTTGAATTGCTTGATTTGTTCTCAAATAGTTTGATGGAAGAAGCTTTACACAATATAAAGAGGACAATTTGAGGATCATATGCAAGCTTTTGGGATATAAGTGAGAAAGACTTGGAACAATTCATTTAAGTTGATGTGTTTTGATAGAGTCAAAATTACAATTTTGGATTATCTTTCTTCTTGTAGACAAATGTAATCCTAAAGTTAATTTTTTTTTAAATTATAAAGAAATCATTTCTATGATTTTCCAATGTCAATACTTGAAGAAACATTATGTTTTGTAGAGGTGCATGTATGAGGAGTCTTTAGAAAAATCCAATTTAACCAATTCATTAAAAAATTTATTACTTTGCAACCATATAACAACATGTATATAGTTGAAGGCATATTGGCAATATCTCGTAGAGATTCCTATTTGAACAAAATGAGATGCTCCTAGTACCTATAAGTATTTTTAGATCTATCACCATTTCAAGAAGACCATTCAAATGGCTTTATTTTAAAGATAATAGTTTCCTTCCTTCTATACAACATTATTGAATAGAAAAAAATATGGCCTCCTGTATGTGATTCTACAAAAATCCTTCAATTAAGAATATCATCATTGAGCTTGAGACACATCATTGAATACATCATAGAGTGAAGAGCATAGAGAATGAAGTAAAAAAAGGGTCCCACCTTATTGTTCAAGAATGTCAATGTAGCTTAGAACATCTTTAATCCATGTCATTACATTGATTTCACCCTTCAAAGTTCAAGTTCATCCCATTTTCAAATTTTAGGAACCTAATCACTCTCTCTATATGTGCCTGGTAAATAATTAGTGGATACAGATTATCTATATTTAAAATGTAAATCAAAATTCCATCACAAATTGCAATGAAGTTACAAGAATCTATAAAAACTTAGTCTCTAAGGATAATTTGAGTTGCTCATGACATTGTCCAAATGTGAGTGCACAGTAAAGTTCATTCTAAAAGAATTTATTTTAACTCCTAAAGCTTTTTTTAATCCAAAACGATTTTGCCAATTATTTTGGTGACCTTAAGTGAAGTAGTAAAAATTATTTTCTTGCATTTACAGATCTCATTCATGCAATGCCTTGAAACACTAAATTTTTTATATATCATTGCAATACAAATTAAGAATGAGATTCTATAGTTCAAAATTCTTTAAAATGCATAAAAAATTATTTACAACTCTTTTTGTCCAAGGTGTTGTTTTTGTACAATTTTGAAAATATTTTTTTACATTTGAGTCAAAGAACTTTAGGGATTAAAATAGTTCACATCCATTTTATTGATTTGGACCAAGATGTTTAGTAGTATCGGACAAGGTAACAAGCATTTTCATTAGTGAAAGATTGGATTTTGTCCAATAGAGAATTTATACTAGATGGATGGCCACTTGAAGTTAGCGCCATGTCATCACCTACTTCAGCAAGAATTCAAACTGAAGCCATATTTGTAATGGATAAGTTTGGAATCACCTTGGAAGGTGATCCTAAATTTTGACTAGTGGAAAAAAACGAGTTTGTTCAAGAAGAAAGAAGTTGTAAAGGATTTTCTTGGGAATAATAATGAAACTAGAAAAGATGTCTACTACCACTAGACGTCCTGGTAGGAACCAAGTCAAGAATTAAGACAATTTACAATGTTGGACTAAAGATGCTCTTCATTCTATGTACAATTGTGCATTATATACAATATATTGCATTGTCACTACCTTGGCTTTGCAATAGATGATGTAGAATGTTCCATACACAACAATATTGTATCAATAGCTAAGTAAACATGTGGAGGCTGAATTTGATGAGCAAGGTGCATAAAGGCTACTAAATGTTAAGGTAAACAAACCTATGATAGGCAAACCACCCATGATAGGCACCTAGGGAATGACCCATTACAATCTTGCATCAACCCATGACAGACTTTTTTCAATAAACAAGATTTGAGCTACATTAGGTTGAGTTAGTGGCCACAATCAATCATTAGAGGAGAATTAGGATCTCAACATGGCTAGCACTTTCTATCAAGAAATTAATTGCTATATTTGTATGATGGCCAAAATTACATTTTGAGAATACTATTGGATGTTTTCATCAAGGCAATAGGTCAATGGGATGTTAGAGGTACTGGTTGAGATGGCAATCAAGACACTTGTGTTGCACCTATGTGGCAGTGGCCATATGATCTTGTTGGCAACTTACCACTTCAAGCAATGAAGTTCACAAATAGAATAGTATATTTTGTCTACTATTTTATTAAGAATTTACTTGTACCAACTAGCTTTGGATTCTTGTGTAGATAGTATTTCTAACTTAAGTATTTAGAAGGTACTCCATTCAATAATTATACCTGTAATGTACAATCCAATTGATGATCATATTTAAGGGGTAGGGAATGTACCAAGGTCAACATGAAGATGCTTGGAAGTAGATGGTGTACATGCCACTAGAATTATCTCCCACCAAAAGAGTTGGGTCATGATAGTTGCCATAGTTAGTGCTAAAACTTATGCTTGTAAATGTTGCCATGAGACACGACAGGCTTTAGATTTCATTGCAAGATGACACTTCAAGATGTTACAAACAAGGAAAAGGTAGTTCTTACACGCCATTTGTAGCTCTTGAATATAGATTTGTGCCTATTGTAAAGAAAGAGGTTTGAGTAGATCAACAAACTCTCTAAATTGAATTTTCCAACTGTGAGAGTATTTGGAGTCGCCAACATGGATTTGTGGTTGGACAATAATTTGTATTCAATACATTTAGTTACTAGTAAGCCACTGTAGTTTCATATGTAGAGTTCCTTTGTCATGGTGAATTTGGACTATTAGAATATTCTAAACACCTTGTTAGCACCAACAATGCAATGAAAGGCTTGGAACAAGAATTAGAAAAAATACGAGTTGATTTGCTTCATGAAAAAGTTGACTTATAGAATTCTATTTCAAAGCATATGGCTAATGTTGATGGTGCTAACAACAAGTGGGCTCAACATGAAGAAACCTTCTTGCTACTAGCAGAGAAGTGATTGTTGAATTTAATAGCAAATCGAAATCTATGAAGGCTCAATGTGTAGCACTTGGACAACAGTTGAAGATAAATGAGCATAGTTACAACTAAGACCTAATTTTCCAACAACATGGACAAGAAGTTATTAATCAATATACTAGAAAAAAACCTTATTGCTCTCAACACAATTTACATAATGTTTCTATTTTTTGTAATATAAAAACAACAATTTCAACTTAAATTTTGGGTTGAAATTGATGTTTTTACGTTATTGAAAATAAAAACACCATGTAGATTGTATTGAAAGCAACAAGGTTTTTTTCTAGTGACATGAAGAAGATTATGGTGCAAGCAACCCAATAGTTGGTGTGAATCAAATCAGCACACCATGAAGGTCAACATGAACTTGCAAAACTATGAAAGGTGTTGTTGAAGTTAAAGAAAATAAAAAGAATAGTGAGTATTCTACTAGGTGCACAACTAAGAGCATTGAAGGGTCTTGCTGAATTATCCAAAATTAGTGGTTCTACAAGAACTTGAGTAGTAAAAATTAGAAGCTTATTGCACCCTCATGTAGTTCAAGGCATACAAGATGAAAATAAGATGTCAAATGGTAGGAAGAGCTTGTATGGCAACAAAGATATAAAAGAGAAGATAGGCAATGCCATTAGTCAATTAATGTTGCAAAGAGAATTGTGGCAATCATGTCAAATCTTTTTGTTGCAACTAGAATGACCAACTACTACCTGAATAGAATTGGAAAGGCCTTGGGAATAGAAGCAATATTTGCAACATGTGACATGATGGGAGTATCTCAAAGAGTATATATAGTGAAATCTACAAATCAATCAAAGGATGCTTGTAGCTCGTAGACAAGCGGTTGAAGCCAATTTTTTTGCCAAATCTACACAAGGTATGTACTTATTCATCCCCTTTCATGAATTCAATGTATACCGTGTTTATCAATTCAAATTGCATGAATTTATTGCAACTATGTTAGAAACAAGTTGCATGAGTTCAATTTGTATACGATGTTGAAAAATTGAACGAAGACAATCCATACACAATTCATGCAATTTTAGGATCTCTACACAATGCAAATTCCCTCTCATTCAAGTGTAAAGACAATCCATTAGAATAGCGGAGGTAATAAGACAATATAATTCAAAGTTTCAAACTTTTCTACTAGATGTATTGTCATCCATCACCTTCATGATGGAAAATAGGCAACTCTACTATTAGTGTGAATGTGGGATAGTCTTGCATGTGGTACAACCATTGCCAACAATCTATGGTTTATATGACCCAAGGGACAACCAAATGATGGCGTCATTTAATATTATTTCTCAATGACTTGCTTCTCTTGGAGGCAAATCTTCCTAAATCTAATGTCATCACCTTAGGTTCTATGCTATACAAATCTAGGTGGTATTAACCCCTCAAATTCCTTAACTATGTTTTCCCCCAAACACTTAAAAACTAGCATTTTGAGCACGAGTACCAAATTTTGAAAATAAAATAAAATTTTGGACACATGTAACCATAGGATCTTGTAGTACGTTGGTTTGAAAAGATGTGGAAAAAATTTCAGAATTTTCCACCATGTGGATTGCAAGATATTAGCGTTTGTATTGACAAAAATCAAAGGTAGCTTGCCCTTTGAAAGGTCACATTTGTATGAAAAAATATCCAAAATGGTGGTGCTTCTTTGGATTCATTTTTCAAGGCAAGTTGGCTACATGCTTGAAAAATTTCAGATCATTTGGAATTGTACAACATATAGAAAAAAAACAATAAGTAGAAAATGGTTCAAAACACTAAATTATTAAGAAGTTAATTATACAATTGAAAATTGCCAATTCCAATGGTTGTAATGTTGTAATAAACGACCTACATCTTAGAATTTTTTTTTATTCCAAAAATATTGAAAATTGAATGGAATAAACAACTTCAAAGTTTATTTTAGAGTAGAGAACTCATAACTACCCACAAACTAAAATTCCTCATAACATTTGACTCATTGATTGAAATGGAATGATTCAAAGCTTTCTACATATGCATAAATCTAGAAAACTAATTTCAGATTTTTGCTTTTGAAAAAAATGTTTTTTTTTATCTGCCCAGATTGCCCAAGTTGAGAAACAAACAACACATTAGGCTATAACTTTGGGCTCGTATTTCCAAATGTCATAAAATTTCGTTCACATAAAAGATATTCCTTGTCGACAACTTCTATTAAAATTTCGGACTAAAATATGGAAATTTCTAGTCACAGGTACTTGCCCAAAATTGCTATGTTGCTAAAAATAGCAAGTTGGTCCTTTAGGGATTAAATCCAAATTTTTGACTTTACTTCTCCAGATATTCCCCATTTCCAAATTGGAATGTTGAGGCCCCAATTCTCTTCTAATGATCTTTGGTGATGGCGATAGAGTTATTAACTCTAAAAGGACAATCCCATGACCACCAATTCAAAGATTAAATTGTCTTTATTCTAATAATTGTCATTTTGCAATTAGATATGAATGAAGTTTTTAGTTTTATTTTTCAAAGATGGATTCATATGTCTATAAGTATTAAATTTTCAAATTATTGTGAAATTTTTAAGAAAAAAATGAAGAAAATTTATACCAAATACAAAAATATGCTAAAAAAATACAAAATTTTCACCATAGATAAATATTATAGGATAAAACATCATGGTATAAATCAAAATTATAATTTCACTCTAAAATTAGAAAATCAACAAACCATGGTCATAGGCCAAAAGTTCATATTGCTATAAAATATTGAAATTTATGAATTAAATTTTTTTTCCTAATTGGAGTAGAAACTCTAAGTGATTAGCTTCATCTCATTAGTTGGACTCAAATTCAAAAACATCATTATTATGGCTCAAATTCACATCAATAGAAAATAGCAAGAAATGGCTTAAATACACTACAAGAGGATCTGTAGATTGAGCATCTTCTTTTCTAAAAAAAGTCAACAAGACCACAATGAGGGACTTTGCACTACTATTCACTGAAAATGTACTTAAGTACCCTCCAAACAATTAAACTGGATGAAAACATTTTTTTTTCCATTCTATAGTACCAAGTGAAGTCATTGATCCATCACACACTAAGTGTCCGTAGCAGCACTACAAGGTTAATGAGTACAACAAGAAGTTCCACTTTTTTAGTGTAAATTCATTGCAAGAAGTGTCTATTTTAACCCTTTGTGTTGTGTCTATGTTAGAAAACTATTGTAGCTATGCTAAAAAATATTATAGTTGCTTTAGGTGATAAAATGACTATCATGGATACATTTTTTGTTGGTTTTAGGATAGTCCAACATCTCTTTTAGACCAATTGGACAACACACTTTAAAAATTTATAAAAAATTCACACTTTGTCAAAAGAATAAAATTTCAATCGCTTTCTCCATTTCTCACATTTGTCTTTATATGGGAATTAAAAAAAATTAAAATTCAACAATGTCAACAAGGCAAATTTTGCCTAACTAAAGGGACAACCACCCATAACTGACTGAATAGGCAACTGTGGAAATATGTGGAGTATAGTAAGGCGGAGGAAATATTTCTATAGGGGTAGATATAGAAATGAGGGGGATTGCCAAAATTTGATAATTTTATTGCTTCAAATAAAATTACTATGAATTTTGAAAGGCAAAAGTTGGTCTGAACCCATGTTCGATGTGTAGACTATTCCCAAACCTCATTTTAGAGTTTGCTTTGGCACGCCGAACCAAGCAGATGTGTCATGAAAAGAATGGAGGACTAATTGATGGGTGGAAATCAAGAACTCATGTTTGAAAACTAGTCCCTGCCTCTCTTGTTGGAGCTGGAGACCTGTGTCCTCATATGAACAAGGCTCTTAAGAAGAAGAGCTCCTGAGGCCTACGTCCTGACTGTTGAATCTTCTGCACAAGATTTTTTTATTGCAGAACCTCGAACCACGCAGCCATGCATGTGCAAGCTCTGCTCTGCAACTGTCAACACAATTCCTCGGCATGCAACTTATCACAAGGACGACGTCAAAGCATGGATCACTGAGCCTTCCAAGTTTTTAAAAACTTACGGGTCCACACACTGTCCTGATTCATAAAACTTATTCTGTTTAGCCGACATCACAGAAAACGTGTCAGCCAATTCTGAGTCATCTTAGTTATCTTATGTTAACTTGATCTTTCTTTGCAGCCACAGGAGACAACTAAGCAAGTACTGTACACACAGGAATCCATATTCTAACACGCATTGGGAGGATAAAAAGAACTCAGTGGGTGTGTCGTAAATGGAGCCTGGCTGCGGGAGTGGAGAATTAATTATAAATAGATTCTAACAGTAGGTCATCGTCACTTCAAAATTGGGCAGGCACTGACAGGAATCAAAACATGGCAAACCTGCCTCGTTCGTGTTCTCACAAAATTTCCTACCTATCCTACTGTACTGTAGATTGAACCTTTTTGAGCCTCAGAAAAACAGTTATGACAACACACACCATCCATCTCTTGCAAGAGATTGAACCGGTAAAAATTGCACTCCCTCAGGTTTGTATCAAAACAGGTCTAGGTCTACGAAATCAGCCCAATGCACAATTGGACCATGTACACAGGCATGCCTTACAGCTTTACATGGCACAATCCCTAGCCTGTGTCATCACTGTCATCTCCAGAAGGTTGTTGCCAGGACCAGGAGAAGCAGTGGATTTAGCAGCTGGGTTGAAGAGAATCCCATGGTACCGCTATTTGTTACAAGTGTTGATGAAGTACTGCAAAAACGGATGGACAAAATCACTGTGTAAGAGTAGCAAAAGCTCAATGGTGACGCGGCATCCTACATGGCAACAACCAGCTATGTTTCTGAATCAGTGTTGGTCGAATATGTTTCAGAAAAATGTGCTAAAAATTAACGTGAAGTGAGACCTCAAAAAAAATAATGTACGCACGCCACCTGTAGGGTAAGCCACTCCATTGAGATTCGCCAATGAGCACGAGGGCGTAAGATGAGCCCAAGTGGTGAAGCCACTCGATGGAGTGACTAAACTAAAGGTCGCTTCACACTGCGGTCCAAGCCAAGAAAATAATACATTCTGAGCACTCGTTAGTTGAGTTGGACTGTTTTGAAGCTATTTGCCAACGCCGGGGCTGCTCAGAAAGTTTTTTTTGTTTTCTCGGCTTGGTCCGAAGTACAAAGCGGTCCTTATTCTACGTAAAGAACTGAGGAAATTGCCGATTGCTTACACAGGTTTCAACTGCATGTGGTGGCTTATGCTCCAGCTTACGTTCTGTCACCCCAGCTTACATTCTGTGAAAATAGCATTCTGTTTGCAACTAAAAAGTGACATCGATTCCAACAAATGTTGAACACTGGCACAAGATAACAAACCACCCCTACACACACACAGGTCTGGATACACGTGTAGTGAAAAGTATACAACGGCAGAATTGTACCTGGCTGGGTATATACAAGAATCGTAGCCTGCACACAACAAGCCCACAACCGAAGTGAGGTCAAGCCACCTGAGTGCATAGATTTTACGCAATTGCAAAACGAGAATGAGGGGATAGATTCATGGGGTAAAGCTGAAAATTCACGTGAATCCCCAGTCCAGGTGAGAGACATTCCTCGAGCTACCAAGTAACAAATGGCAGGGTTCATGTTAAAACCTTACTTAAAAGGCATAATTGCAACTGACAAGGTTTATATTAGAAACTATCTTACTAAAATGGCGTTGCAATTGACAAGGTTTATCTCAGGAATTCTCAGAAACTACCATAATTGAATGGCATTGCAATAGGCAAGGATCAGGGTTGGAATTCTACTAGTTTGAATGGTTCCTACTGAATTGCAGGACCAGCACAGAAACTTACTTGGGTCCGAGGAAACGACTCGAGCCGCCCCCTGAAAGTTGCAGGCTGAGGCCGGATCCGTACTATTTACATAAAACTCGTTCATAGCGTAAGAAGCATGAGAGTATCGAGTATCAGGAAGGTAGCACGTTCCATTGGCTTGAATGGCTGCGCAGTCGACTTTCCCCACGCCACAGGCGAAGTCTATGGATGTTTGTAACACGGTCTCCGAAATTCCCTAGAAACAAAAGAATTCACAAACCAGCACACAAACAATCAGTTGCTCATAAACAAACAAACGTACTCTGGAACCCCAAACTCCTGAAAACACAAACTCTTTAAACCACAGACTCTTGGAACCCCAAACTCTGAAATCACAACCTCTGGAACCAAAAGCTCTGGAATTACAAAACTCGGCAACCCCAATTACAACATTGATGTGATTTCTGCATTCCTTACCAATTTGGCAATGCACCAGGTTCGTTGTCCCCCAGTCGAGGAATTGCTTCCCGCCGTGAGATTCACCGCATACAAGGGCGTCGAGTCATTGTTGAACATCCCGAAGTTCCGTTGCGACGCCGGTCCCACATTCAGATTCTCATTATAAACCTCATAAAGATACGTATTAACGTCAGTCCCGGGCCTCCCCGGCGTCCCCACTCTCGCCCCAATGTGCTTCACCAAGTTCGCATTGTACGTCTGCGCATTCGCCACCGAAACCCCCACCTCGTTTGCTTCCCCAGCAGTCGGCCACCCGCTCTCACTCACGTAGAGCGCGAGCTCCGAGTGATTCGCTTTCGCCAATGCCGAGTACACCGCGTCCACTTGCGCATCGAACAAATTCGTGTATGAGAGGTTCGTGCCCGTGTCGAGCACGCCGGTACTTGTGTTGAAAAGAGCGTAGTCCAAGGAAATTGCATTCGGTTGCGCGGCGTAGGCTTTCCATGGATACACGTTCACCATAAATGGGGAAGATGTTTGAGACAAAAACGCTAGTAACGCTGAGACTTCGCTGTAAGAAGAGTTGAATTCTCCAGAGGATGGGACGTAGGACTGTGAGAGTAAGTCCATGGAGCACGGCGACGAGATTTTGATGCTCTGCAGGTTGTTGGCCACGAGCGCGGCGTAGAGGTTGCTCATGGCTGGGACGAGTGAGGAGGAAGCTGTTGGGAAGCCTGTGATAACCTCGTTGCCGACGCCGATGGCGATGATGTCTGTGGAGTTTAAAAATGGCAGGATCTTGGTGGTCACCCAAGTGGAAGCCGAGGTGTTGGAAGTGGCGAGATCCAGAAGCTCGCTGTTGAGGATGCCCACGATGAGCTGGATGTTGGAGGTTTGGAAGGCGCTCAGGGTAGTGGGGTCTGTGTCGTAGAGACGCACTTGGGAAATGCCGAGCGATTGAAGGAGTTGCACGGTTTGTGTTGGGGCGGGGAGGTTGTCACCGTTGCGACCGTAATTGAATCCGACGTAAGCTCCTGCAGACGCAAAGAAACATGGAGTCCGTAAGCCATGCACACGAATTTTGCATAAACTCGAATTGTTCGTTGCAACAAGGAATTGAGTGAACCATTTCTGGAAGGTTACTTGGGAACAAGGAGTACCTGTGGTGGAGACGAAGAAGACCAGGTATAGAGCAAGCTGCCAGGCGCAGCCATGCCTGACTCTCACCATGGAGGAGGACTTACGAACTTGCGAGGATTGCAGGCGAGCAGAATTGGTTGATCACCACTTGAATGTGCACCTCTCTGCGTACTTGCAAAAAGTCAGATGCGATCCGTGAGAAAAAGAAAACACTCCATGGTTAGGTCACACTCATCTAATATTACACACTGACGACGAGCACGCAACTCGTGCAGCTATAAATGACACTCAATTCTTTCTGATGGGATTCACTTTCCATGTATCAGTATTGATCACACAATGAAGAGTAACGATGACAAGTTCCAGCATCAACTACGACCAGCATGACGCAAACATCGGCGGCTAGCTACTAACGGTTAATCGAGCACACACACAGAGCTGAAACTCATAAAAACTTCGCATGACAGGATTACCTGACTACGAATCTTGAGGAGAGAGAAACAATCCACTAGAGCGACATGAAAAAAAGAGCTCCCGAGCTGGCCATGGACACCCACGAGTACGTACAAACTCTCACCAGCTTCAGAAACTCTCACCAGCTTCAGAAACTCACACGCGTGAGCTCGAACCGACTTGCACCAATTCAGTAACCAACCAACCAACCAACCAACCCAATTAACCAATCAACCAACCTCTGTGCTTCCTGAGAATCAGGATCTGGCAACGGCAGCTAGTCTCGCTCCCTTCAGATCGATCTTCGCCCGATCCTCCACCGATCTCCAATTCAACCGAGCTCAAGTTCTATCTTTCTTGAAACTAAACCTACGTACAGAACATCTCCAACATTCCACAGGACGGGACCTATCGAGATTTGAGTTGAGCTTAAGCAACGGATCGGATCCCTCCGACTGGTGTGATTTGCTGCAACAGGGAAGAGAAAACTCCAGCCCTTGGTTGCCAGTCGATGGACACGTAGTACGTAGCTCCAGATTCTCGGGATTCCAGACTCGTACATACGTACTACTCTGAAACCGAATTGAATGACTGCGGGTGGCAACCAGGGAGACTAGCGCCGTAGAAATAAAGAAATAGATTTGCACTGGGAGACAGTGACAAAGACAATGTTGTGTATGTGATCAATGAAGCGCCATTGATGGAATCTACTACTAAGCTTAATTGAAGCTACATGATGAAAGGGGAGGGATGTAATGAAGGTGAAGATTGAAGGAGAAGGGATCGAGTGAAGGACCGTTGCGTTTGGGGTGCAGGAAGTGCGAGGCACTGTCAGAAAAACGGTATTGTGTCGACGATGCATGGAGTCCGGAGGCACTGGAAGCTGGAGTGTTTTGAACTTCAGTGGCCTCAGATTTAACCGGTTTGTTGTGTGAAAGTAGGTCCGTATTAAAGGCGACCATTCAAGAGCTGGAAAATAATTGGGGGAGGGTAGAATTTTTGAAGAAATGTTTTTCAGTAAATTTTCCTTGAAAGATGAATGGAATTGCCATCTAATTCAAGTCGTTTCATACTTTTTGGAACTTTGCGGAATTAGTTATGAATTTTTGAAGTTGGAATGTGGTGGTCACTAAAAGTGTCCACCTCTTGAAATGTACACTATTTGTACATTGCTGGTGAAATGAGATGCTTTTAGAGCCTGAGTGCTTTATGGACCTTCTACCTTACCTTCTTTGGCTATAATCCTTTAAAGGTCTCAAACCCAATTTGGGATGCAACGTAAGTGTTCATGTATATTTGACATAGGAGGTGAGTGAAATGTGGTATACGATAGTGATGAAAGTTTATATTCATGTTGATTTGAGTACAATGATGTATAGGGCTCCTAACGTGGATTACTATTACACTCATTAGAAGAGATTTGAGGGCAATAGAAGATTGCGGGTTCCTATGAGTTCCTAAACTGCAGGGAACTCTACCAAATCAGCAATCTAACATGATCAAGATCATGCCATGTCAAATAGTAATAATAAATAAACTAGCTAATTTTTAATATTTTTTTTTAAAAAGAAATTGAATAATATTTTATTATTTTATTATTTTAACTAGCAGTTGGTGCTTGCTATACTACGCATTCATCATTAGAATTTTATAAGAATTTTTATGTATTAGATAGAATGCAGAACAAAAATTTCAATAAATCTTCAAATAAAAATGACTAAAATCTTTGTATAATTTTTTTTATAAGTCAGCATATATTGAAATGTACAATAGAAATTTACTGAATGGTGAATGAAGCATATGCAATGATAAATACTATAAAAGATACACATACATTAAAATGCATTTCAAAAACTTTATGAACAACTTAATTGTTGTGGAATCCAATATCGCTTCAATTGAAGAAATTTCTCAAAATCATTTCATAGTAGCAATAGATAATTGAAATCATGAAAGCTCAAAGCTCACAAAAGCACAAAATCATAGAAGTGCAAAGAAGTGTAAAGCCAAGAGAAGCAATGGATTTGCTACCTCTATAATATCATCCTATGGATCCTCTTTAACATCACTTTAATTGCAACAACTATATTATTTCTATAATATCACCCTTTGCAAAGAGTGATATTGTAGAAGTGATTGCAAACTGCTACTCTATTTCTGTAATATCACATTGTGTGAAAACACGATTTCTATGTATGCATGATTGAAAACATTTTTACAGAATATTTAAAGTAATTATTTTAAAGACTTATTGAAATCATTATCATGCATTCTATTCAAATATATCAAAATTTTACTAATATGTGATACAATGAATGCGTAGCATAGCAAGCACGAGCCCCTAGTATTAATGATAGCATTTGTGATATTATAGAGGGAGTGATTCTAGTAGTACGATTTTAATTTTAATATTTTTGACGTGTTCTTAGCTTGGGGAATAGGCCTGAAACAGCCCTCCTGAGCCCTCAACCTCATCTAATGTGTACATGTCTCGAAAGCTATAAAATAGTTGTATACATTCTTCTTACGTGGTGAATTTTTGAGCATGATAAGATTTAGATGCATGTTAAAGTGATTCAAATAAAAGATGCTAATTATTGAATTGTCAATCTAATAGTATGTATCTTGCTATACTTTTGTACATGATTTGTATTCCAAGAGTCAAGTATGTTATGATAAATATGGTTCACTACAAACCTTTTTTGTGTCAACCATGGAAGAATATACACTATCACCAAGGTAATTAGCAAAAAATTGTTAGATTTTTGGATGAATAGGTGCATTCTTGTTTTCTAATATTTTCCTAAAAGTTATTTATTGACACTTTAAATCTACAACATCCATACTAGGTTTTATAATGTGCAAATATTTTTTGAAATTTTGCATTTTTTTGCCTATATCTTTGTATAATTATGTTTTTTACCTCTATTTCATCAAATCAGTCATAGAAAGAGGTGGTTCAAAAAAGATTTAAGTATCACTTGGAATGAATGAAATATTATTTGAACAAAACATTAACTTGAGCATTATGTTCATCATCCAAAATATAGATTTTAGAGCACTTGTGGAATAATACTACAAGAATATATGCACCTCGAATCACTACTTGAAATATACGTATTATGTACATTTCTAATAGTAATTTTGGATGTACATACCTTCATCATTTAAGATTTGGGAAGCCCAATGCTAAATGCAACATGGAGATTTATGTGTATTTGACCACATTGAAATTGCTTTGGAATTCAAGAAGGTAATTTTATACATAGAAGATATGATTACATAATGATGAATAATTGACATTGTTGCTATTTTAGAGTCATTAAGACTTTCCATTGATTTTGTTGATTCAATGTGTATTAAATTTCTAATCAACTAGTTGCTAGTTCCTTATTCATACCCCCTCTCCAAACCAAATTTTCTAACCTTGAAAAGAATGTGGCTAAATCTTTTAGCAACTAAATCATTAGAGGGGGTTTGAAGGTTGTTTTAGGCCTGCTCCCTTTGCTCTAAACTAGCTGCTATTGATATTCTATTTAAATAATTAAAAAATTATTTTAATATTTTAAATAAATAATAAAGTATATTGAAAAATATATTAAAAATATTAATTAAATAATATTATTTGATGTGGCATGATTGCGTCTACATCAAATTGCTAATGTAGCGTAATTCTCATTGTTCCCTATTGTTTGAGAACTATTGGGGAACTCATAGTCTTGTTTTAACCTCAAAATCCTCTAATGTTAATTGACAAAGTATTCTACTTCTTTCTTTTTCACTTCCTTCAAAAGCACCAATTAGCTTAATAAAAACACATGCTAAATTTTTTTTTAACTTTAAAAAAAGTGTATAAGTACAAACACAAATATGATGTATATAAGTATGAATACAAATATAATTATAGATACAAATATGAGTGCAAATTTTGTAATCCCGTATTGTATGTCAAAATGAGGATTCAAAAAAATTTGAATATGAAAGATTATATAGATAAGATCAATCTTGAAAATTTTGATGACTAGCTATAATTTAACAAATAGTCTCTTTAGAATATTTTTCTAAAATATTCAATTTTGGTGGTATACTTGATTGGGTGGATAGTCTCAAATATGCTTCAAAAAATCAATTTACTTGTCTGAATGATGTAATAACATTTTGTTTAACTAATGGCTAAAAACACAATCACATGTAGCTTTAGAAAAGATCAATCATTATAAAATAATGAATCTACAATATCACTAAAGCAGCCCTTTTGTCATTTGTCGTGTGAGATATTTCAAACGTACAATTAAAAAAAAATCAAGTGTATTTTTGTATTAGATATTTACATATGTGGCAATGTTTATTTTAATAGAAATACAAGATTACTTGTAAATTTTGGGCTTGTCACTTTAGATTGCCTACAATTCAAGTAATTGGTAATGTTACCAATCACTTCAAATGTGGGGAAGGTGGACTTGGTTATTAGTTGGTAGAAGTCAAATTAATTTGTCTTTATGTAATTGTTTGATTATGAAACACATTAGAAGCATTTGGCAAATTAGATTTGATAGAATTTAGTTGGAAAAAATATCTTAGAAAGAAAAAGGACATACTAGAAAGAGTTGAAAAAAGAAAGAAAAGAAGGAAAATCAAAAGAAAAGAGTTTTAGGCTTCTCCAAGACATTCCATAACTCTACAAAATACCACATTCAAATACAAAGAGATTGAAATGGAGCTTGAATACAACAACATTATGATTATGGTAAATGAAGACAAGGAAATCAAAGCCACCAAATTTGATGTTGGTTATAGAATTCTTTTATTAAATTTCTTGAATTTTCACCAAAAACATTAAAGTAAAATTTGAAGTTTGAATTAAAAGTTAGAGTTAAAATTAGACTATGTGAATTTAGGAGCCTAAGGAGTGAATTTAAAAGTAGTTAGAAAAATTACCTTTAGTTTTAACCACAAAAAATAAATAAAAGTTCTAAAGTTATGATTGAATGAAAGTTAAATTTAAAAATGAATGAAAGTAGGAAATTCATCCAAAAGAATCCAAGAAAGAATCTTATAACCTAAATTAAAAGTAGAAATCAAAAAATAAAATATAAAAATAACTTTTAAAAATCTAAAGTAAAAGAATTTGAAGGGTGAAGTTTGATGAACTAGTTAACGGTCAAACTTCATTTAAAAATAGATTTTACTAAGAAGGTAAAAAATAGAAGCATTTTGCTTTTCTAAAAAGATAAAATTATGGCCTTTAAGATGAAATTACCTTATCTTAAAAATAGCAGTAAAATCAAAAGTCCAAAAAAATAGTAAGAAACAATTAAGAATTTACCATCAAAGTTAAAAGATAATCAAGGAACAAGTTAGGAGTACAAATTTTTAGAGAATATTTTCAGGGTCCCAAAACTAGTTTAACCTCAAAAATTGGATTATTAGCAAAGAAATTAAAGTAGGATGAAGTTTTGACTTGAATTCAAATGATTTTAGATGAAAGTCCACAAACTTTGAAATTAGGTAGAAGATTTAAAATATAAAATAACACAAAAATCAAAAGTGAATTCTAATAGTTAGAATGTTAGAAATCGATGGATGAAATTTTAAAAGTTAGTTTTAGGGTCAAACTTCATCCTCGAATATCTTTTAGGAAATTAGTCAAACTTAGGTTTCTTTATCATTTTGGGAAGGGCAAAACAAGCCCTATAAATAATTCATTTGATTTGGTTAGTATTTGCAATAAGGAAAGTTTAAAGTAGAAACCAGCAACAAAGATCCATTGTTTAAAAATCCTAAGTGGATTATACTTTTAGATGCCTACTAGGATTTTCTATGACAAAGTCACTTATAGTCTCGATGTGTCTACGTTATTTTAAAGGTGGGAATAAAGCACCCACAACCAACGATGCCATTATTTTGCTATTGTCCACAATCTAGAGTTGATGGCAAAATAGAATGAAAGCATGCCCAATTTGAAAGCAAACACAACATTAGTCTACAATCAAGGAGTGCACCCACATGATGTGCTTGAGGATGACATTTTGGATGACAATAACATCTATTTACAAGTGTTAAAGGAAGAGACTTAAAATGTCTTTGTAGAACTTATGATTGACCAAGAAGTGTAAGTGTCATCAAATACCATTCCTCAAAAAATTGTCCTACTAATAACTTATTATGGTCACTCAATTTATAAACCCACCCTTGTTAGTCAATTGAATGGAAATCCATACTTGTCAAAGGATAGACTAACAAGGATAAGGAATTCCATTTACTTTAACAATTTCAGTGATTATGTGGTTATTGCATCATTAACCACATATATGTTGATGGGTTTAGGATTAAATGTGTGTATACTTCAAGGACTTGCAAAGTAATGGTAGATCTTTAAATGTAAGGGAGTTTTTAAACAAAAATGTGAATGACCTGTTTGTATTAACTCTAGAGTTGATAATGAGATGTTTTATATAGGAGGGGTCAAAAGATAGGGTGAAGGTGGGCATTAAATGGGGCATTTGTAGGCAACCCATCAACTTGATGAAACATGCTATCTAAAATGGTAACGGAGGAATGGTGTTGTCAACTACAATTGTTTATTTGCATTGGTTTAAAAAACATCTAGGTCTAAACAAGTACAAATATGATGAGAGTAATTGCATATGGATGGATGTGGATGCTACTATCTCTTGAGAAGATGCAATGCACCTATAACAAACCCCTTTTACTTTGAAAATTCCTAGCCATTCAATGTAGGAAGAAAAAAATTGAAGTACCCTTAATGCCATCCATTTTCTTTCTATGGAATTTGATGCCATTGAAGGAGGGCCATTAGATTTGAAAAGGTGCCGTTGGATATTAAAGTACTTAGTTTAAGGTTTTTCTCCCTACGGCTCTACCTCCACTACTTAGCGTCTATTGCTTTGTTGCTCCGCCTCAACCTTTGCCTCTATTGCTCCGCCTCTACTTCTGTTGTTTTGCCTTTCATGATTATTGCGTTGCTACTCCTACTCCAATTTTTCCCTCGTGTCTGTCTCAGGTAAGCTTTTGTTGTCGTGATGTAGGCACTACAAGGGGAATTGTGTCCAAATTGATAGAAAAATGACAGAATTTCGTCAATTCCTCTGTCAATTAGGAAGGGCTGATTCCACTCAATTTGGACACTCCATTGACAAGATTCTGTCAATCACAGGACAGAATTTGGTTGCAAAATCAATACTTTGTCACTCCATTGACAAAATTTTATCAGATAACTGAAATACTTTTAGATCAAATCATTTTAAATGAATAAAAAAATTAATCTTTTTTATCATCTCTCAAGAATATTTACCAAAACAAAATAAAATCCTGGAGATAATTTAATTATTAAATTACTTCACTCCATGAACCATTTGTATTCAATGTTGAGAATGGGGAAGAGAAGCTCCTTATATACATACACATATGGAGGTAGGAGGTCAACCAATCCATATGGGATATATGAATTGTTGAAGTTGTAGTGAAGTTAGAAACCCGAAATTTTGTATTAAAAGTACAATTTCAGACCTCATTTAAGCATAGTAGAGTGTCTTTTTTTAAGAAACTTTAAACTAAGACTAGTCAAAATATACATTGAAGTTTCAATTACAAAACTCCTTTTGACATTTCAAGTTTTCAATAAAAAGTTATGGACCGATTTCAAAGAGCATTTTGAAAAAATATAATAAGAACAATTTCAAACACCTCTTTGAAATTGTTCTTATTATATTTTTTCAAAATGCTCTTTGAAATCGGTCCATAACTTTTTATTGAAAACTTGAAATGTCAAAAGGAGTTTTGTAATTGAAACTTCAATGTATATTTTGACTAGTCTTAGTTTAAAGTTTCTTAAAAAAAGACACTCTACTATGCTTAAATGAGGTCTGAAATTGTACTTTTAATACAAAATTTCGGGTTTCTAACTTCACTACGAGCCCTCACAACTTCAACAATTCATATATCTCACATTGTTTGGTCGATTTCCTACCACTCCAAATATATAGAGGGAGCTCAAATGAATTGATATGTGAATTGAAGGTGTTGGTTGTGAGTCGTTAAAGGTTGCAAAGAAGTACATTTTCTCTTAGTGTTAGTAAAATATATTTTCATCATTTTGAATATAAAGTAAATTATATGTAAAATCTTGCATTTTCATCATTTTGAATATAAAGTAAATTATATGTAAAATCTTGCTGTGTTTGTAGAAGACTTTCACCTTGTTTGTCAAAATTGATTGAAAAATTGACAAGATATTCACAAAAAAATTGACAAGAAGTTCTGGTTGTCATTTGGGACATTAGATTGTCATTTTGGACACTTCTCTGTCAAAAATTCTACTTCTCTGTTAAAAATTCTGTAGATTAGGGTCCATTTCCCTTGTAGTGAGGTTGTTTAGTAGTTGAAATGACGTCTTTATTTATTAGCAAAAATGTGTTTAGTGTTTCTAATTGTTTAGTATTAGAGGATTGGTATTAGAAGTTTGATGTTAGTAGCTTGGTGTTCAATTTGTATTAGTTAGCTTGATAGAAGCCGACTGATAACTGGTTAGTTAGTAGTTGATACTTGAATTAGTGGGGTTAGGGTTAGTTGGTGGCTAGCTGTCTTGGGGTTTGGGGTTGCTACTTGAGGCAAGGGCTAGTCCCTTGTCTCTTTCTCTTATTTTAGGTGTGGGTGGGTGTATAGGAGGCACTTTGAGTGCTAGTTGTGTAGTTATTGTGGTTTTATGTTGAAAGGAGCATTAGTTTGAGGGATTTTTGTGTTTCATTTTGGTTAAGTGATGTATGGATAAAAAAATTTGGATTTGAATTTTTGAGTACTTGATCTACTATGATGCTAAGTTTATGATCCAACTTTGATATTGTCCAACTTTGGACAATATCTTAAAATGTGATGAAATTTGTTGAGTGAATAGTTGGATAGTTGTTGTACATTGTGGCAAAGTTTCAAGTTATTTGGAACTATTGATCAAAATTTATGCTAAACCAAAGCTAGGTTGGCAATTTCTTGGATATAGTTGAAATTGTAAAATAGGGATTTGGGAAAAGGGAAGTTTTAGAGTAGGTTTATTATTATTATTATTTAGGGTGTTTAAGGGTATTAGACACTATTTACAAAGTATTTTCATAGCAAAGACCCCATGTTATTCCAAACTTAATAGCAAAACTTTGTGACACCGCTTAGTATTTCAAGTGTTGGCATTTTGCATTTCTCTAGCTTTCTTAAATACTTTTGCTCTTGTGATTTCAATGTATTAATCTAGGATTAGATATATTTTTTTTGTGACAACAAGTTAGTACATTTATGAGGATTAGTTTTAGAGTATAACAAGTTTAGATAGCAATTAGTGTCCTCCATATAACCCTTAATTTTTGAATGGAAGAGTGTATTGCTCTAATCCGCTTTATCTTCATTGTGTTTTGTGCATTATGTGTATACCCATCTTAGTCATAGGATTTCCCATGTTGAAGATTTTAAAAAGAGTAGCTCGGGGAGGTGAATACTCAAAGATGGCAAGCGTAGGAATCTCCCAAGGACTTGGAAGTTTTGCACTTGTCTATAGTATTGCCAAAATATAGACAAGAGTGAGAAAGGATGCTATCAAAAGAATTCCTAAGAAAAAAACTCTTATGTTGTCTACGTAGTTGGATGTTAGCATCCTAGGAATACATAGTTTAGGAGGTCTTTCTCCTCTATAAGGCTCTACCAAAAACCAGCCACCTGACATGAAAGAAGTTTTTTAAAAAATTTCAAGGAAAAAACTACTAAATAAATACTGCCAAAATAATTGAATTTGAGTATTATCATTTTTGTAGGCAATTCTAACATATCCTGGGAGTACATAAAAAATGGAAGACTTCCTTGAGACAAACTACATCAATAGATTGTGTTCCATTGAAAGAGGTGGGGTGCTTTATACACTCCATCTCTAAATGGTATGTTGCATTATAGCACCATCTATTGTTGTTGTCAACAAATGGATCAAGGCTTACCTCGGATAGAACAAAGCCACCACAACTCTAGTAGGATACCACATTCTGAGTAGAACACTTTAGATCATTGGGTTGCACACATTCATTGGCATGTTGGGGTATTGCATTAAAGATAGAATGGAAATAATACTTTGATTATATCCATTGCAATGTAACCCTTGAATAGATTGAAGAAGGCGTTGAAGATTACATGAAATACAATACTCTGTTTGCCAAGAACTGGGTCATTTTGACCTACAACAACCTCATTGAGACTTGAAAGGGCCACCTTTTTTTGTAGATACAAATTGAAAAAGAAACTTGGAAGTAGACTTTTTGGCATGCCTTTTCCCATACTACAATCTGGTCAATACATCCCTTCTGCTTCATAGGTTCTATCTATCTACCAAGGCAGAATGGATTACATCAGGGCCTTAGTGTTGTGAAAGTGCATGATGGAACCAAACTCAATGAATATAGATGATGTGAAGCAAATTTTCTTTGAGCACACCAATCATGGTTCATGGCTCACTAACTTGGGATGACAAAGACTAGTGACTGTCTTAAATGGCGTTCAAGGAGTGCCATGTGATTATGTGGTTCCAAAGTAGTTTTGTCCACTAGAAGAAACCAAAATTTTCGATGTCTAAGAGAACGGATTTTAGGTGACGTTGAAGAAAACAACCTATGTTTTTCTATCAACAATTATCTCCATTAATGTTCCATTGGACATCATTATTGACATGAAAAATACAAGTTGTTTTTTTCAACGTCACCTAAAATTCGTTCCCTTTGACGTCGGCTGTTTTTTTGAATGTCACCTAAAACAAGGTTTTCTTATAGTGGTCGGACACATTTCAAGGTTCAAGTGTCGTATTGTCGGTCCGACGTCGTATGTCGTACGAAAATTTGTCAGTCTAAACATGTCTAATAAAGCCTTTATTAAAGTTGACTGCTCATAGAAATCTCATTTCAAGTATGACTCAAGATTTAGAATATAACAAGTGTTAAT
This sequence comes from Climacium dendroides, assembly GCA_950106755.1. Classification (NCBI taxonomy): domain Eukaryota; kingdom Viridiplantae; phylum Streptophyta; class Bryopsida; order Hypnales; family Climaciaceae; genus Climacium; species Climacium dendroides. Next base: position 22,554,023 of record OX467082.1, on the reverse strand, counting down.
TCAATTGAGACACTTCAATAAAATGAAATGTTATTAGACTTTATTAAATAGACGGAGGGGTTATTGGACGTATTGGACGTCATATTCGTCTAATTGTTGCCATGTCGGAGAAGACAACTATGCGTGATTCTAGGTATTGTTTCACTAATGTGTTCTTCAACTTTTTTTTCATTAGTTTGATGTAATGTATTCAAGGTTTCCTCATTGAGTAGTTTGGTTGCTAGTATGTACTATTTTGGGTGATTCACAATGGCATGTTGATGATATCATCATGGTTGAAGACAATCAAAATGATACAAAACCTACAACACACATTGTTTGTACCTCTTCTCAAACTCCGATAGACTTGGGTGATGTCATGTTCATCCCCGTAGTCTATGGTGATTGTAACAATCATAATAGTTATGCACTCTAATTTTGAGGATTTGAACACTTTTCATGAGGTATTTGAACAACTTTGAGAAAAGAACTTACAATTTTCTGGATGCTAAAATTTCATTGGTTTTAAAATTTTGTAGTTCTCATTTTTGTTTATACACTTTACTATGCATTCATAGTTACAATCTTGTGGCCTTATATGCGTGTGCAATTAATTTTCATATTTTTCACTTTCATATTTTTTTCCTCTTTCCGTATGAGTAAGGTGGCTAGGGGGGTGAATTTAAATTAATTAATTCAGTAAGTAAGGCTCTCGAAACCTCTGAGTCACTATGCGCTCAAAATATAGGTACACAAGTACACTACTATAATATCCACTATTTCATTGTATTATGCATTAAATAGCAAAATTTACACCTTAGACAATGTGGATGCACATTCTTTTACATTAGTTGTTTTTTTATTAGCAGTAAGTCTTTATAGACTATATATTCTTATACATGTGGAAAGATTAGGAAAATTAAAGATTCTAAATGTGTATATATTGTGGAAATCTAAGGTATAGTTTAAGTAAAACCTCCCACATGTACTAGTACTAGATAGTGATCTCAAGCTTTGATTTCAATTAATCACCTCAGGTCATTTATGAAATTATTTGTTATGGAAAAAATTTGATGTATTGCTCCAATTTGTGTGAAAAGCAATTGTACATGTAGGTCTATTTATGCTCTTCTTGTACAAACTTTTGAGATTTGGAGTTTGTTCTGAGTGAAATTTCAAGAATTTTGAAGTCGTTTTATTGCTTTGATATGTTGTTTGATCTTCAATCTTCATTACATTTTTTGACTCATTGATACTTTGTGGTTTATTTTTGAGGTTCTTCACTACATGTGCTTGTTAGTTAATTTGGAGTGTTGTGAATTAATCGCATGTTGAAATGTAGCTCCTATAAAGTTTGAACACCTTTTTGTAGTTCAATTTTGTCTAGTTTTTTGCCTTTTTGAATTGAGTTTGGGTGGTACACCATCTATAGTGGGAATTTGTTTTTGCAAAAATTTAATTTGGAACCTTGGCAATGTTGGAGATTCCTTTGTGTGATTTTTGGCTCCCTAGCTTTGTGGATTTTTTGCACGTGGAATGGTCTAGATAGGACAAACTTGACAATGAAACTATAGTTGAGAGAGTCCAAAAAAGTATGGTTGATTTCAATTCTGTGTGGCAAGTATGTCGAAGCTAGAAGGCAACTTTGGAATAGACTATTAAAGGAGCAGTCCACCGGCTTGCAAGGTGGGACTTGCCCTTACTGCACATGCCATGGTGTTCAAATGAGTTCATGAAGACATCTTTTGACTGAAACTATACAGTATTTGTAAACTCATGGGAGCTACAAACCACGATACCAATCACAACCTTTGTTTGTAACCATTGGAAAATTTATCAAATGTGGACTTGGAAGGTTTGTGGGTCATCTTTGAGGCCTTTGGGAACATCTAAATCCATGTAGCACATTATAAACAAGTGGATCTTGCTTATACACTATATTGGAAATTGGTAAGTATATATGTAAATTGTCACCCTAAACCACTTATCGATTGCATGAATTCATCTCAAAAGTGAATCCATTCCACTACTACTTTCTCTCAAAATATGTTGCCATTGGAGTGTATTTTCTACTCATGTTAGTTGAGAATTACAAAGTCTTTGTGAACCTCCACAAATACTTCATGTTTTTCAAAATTATAGATGTCCTTCCTTTTTTCAACAATTGTATACCTTCTTGAAGTTTATAGTCTTGTTTGGAGTGTTGGGATTAGGGTGCATCCAATCTTTCTAATCGTAAGGCAAGACTTTGTAGATTGATATTTTTTTGCTCTTGTCTTTGCAAATCTTTGGGCTTTGATGTCGCAGTCATTATGCTTCAGTTTGCCGTCCTTGTAGCATTCCAATACTAATGCTTATATAGTAGGATGCCTCTTAAGTTTGCACCACAGTTTTCTATGATTTTGTGCATATTCTAGATACTTTGTATATCTAAGCAAAGCTTTTCATACTTGCATTCTGAGACCAAGACTTCTTTGAACCTTATAAATGCAAGAGACACACACATGTCCAAATGATCTTACAATTCTTGATTGAGAAGGTTTGTAGACTTTGAAAATGTATTATTAAAAGTAGAATTGGTTTTTATTTATTATTTGAAATGTTTGACTTTTGTTGTAGCATTCATCATGTTTGCCTTTCTTTCCCTTGTTTTTTCTTGTACAAATGTGTTTTAAGCAAAGCTAATAGATTGCTATGCACTTTGACAATTCCAAGTGGTAAGCAAATTACTTATAAGTAATATAGGATACATTTTAAAAATTGAAAGGAAAAATTATAACTAGTATCTATATGATACAAAAATGATACCATTCACATTCATTTTTAAAAATAGCATGCCTTATAATCCATTCTACAAGATACATAGCCCCCCATTAAATATGATGTTATTACAACTGTATGCAAATTCTACAAGGAAGTGTGTTCCCTCCCTAAGAGGCTAATCTTCATCTTATATTTCTTTGTAAACTAGACGATTTTCAATTACTAACTATTGCTTTTATATATTAGGCATCAACAAAGCCTTTAGCTAGGATTGACATTTTTCAAGGTCCACTTGTATGAACAATAGCAAATAAACCTTTTGAACAACTATTGCAAAGATAGGTCCTACTACAAAGTGCAAATATACTTTAAGAAATTTGGATAGAAGACAAGTTTAATTTATTTCCATTGCCTACTACAAGGTTCTAAAAAAGTAAAAATAAATAGTTTTATGCTAGAATTTCAAAACTTCTTGGCTTAACTTTAGCATGTCTCTAAATTTAATGGTGATATTTTACTCTACATTCTACTTGAAATTGGTTCTTTGACTATTTGGTACATTTGGATGTAGACTTAAACTTAAAGTAGTCTTTAAATATAGACTAGTATTTTAATGAATGCAGATTTGAAGTATAAGAATGACTAGAATTTAAGTGAATACAAGTTTAGAGAGAATACAAATTTGCTAGTATGGTATGTATAACAAATTTCTAAATAGTTCATTCAAGGAGTAACTTTTTTCAACAATTTTATCACTTCAATCTCTTCTTAAATAAAGGAATTGGCACAACAAGTTTACAAAAAATTCACCATTTCAAACATTAGATACACATGTCTATGTTGAAATCTAACATACCCCAATACATAGATGTTGAAACCAAATACATTTGTAAACCATGGTTAGAAAACTTTATGTACACTTGCAAATTTTTAGAAGAAATAAAAACACAGTTTGACTTTTATTTCTTCTACAATTTGCATTTGTACTTCAACATTCTAAGATCATCTACACCAATCTTAAATTATTCATCCAAATTTTTAGTAATGATCATTGATTTGGAATGCTTGAATATATGAGGGTCAAATCCTATGACAAAAGTGCTGAAATTAAATTTCCAAACTAGATTTTGAAATGTCCACATCAAACTAAACCAATTGCAAGGTGACATGAGGCACTTTGAACAAGGTAGGAGGCTCAAACTGCAATTGGGCATTTTAAACCGCCCCTATTGAAGCATCATGAATAGTATTGTGTGTAATTAAAATGGATGAGGGATTTTTTGGTTACACATTGTTGTCATATGTGTATGCTTATAGGCTTTTGATGAGCAGTTTAAGTACAAAATTCAATTGCTAGTGGAGTGGATAGTGCATTATATGAATGCTTGCATGAACCTAATAAGCGCCTTTGTCATTGCTTTTGGAACTCACTTGTTCGACTTCAAGGCATATTGTAATTAATTATACCTCTTGTCTATGAACAAGAATAACAACCTATAGACCTTTGAGTTTGGAAAGTCATTTTTAATGCATGTTGCATTATAAAATTTCAATTAAATTTACCATTTCTATCTTTCTCAATTCTCTAGCTTTTGCCAAAAAAAATTATGAATGTTTCGGTGCACTTAGCTCTTCACAGATAAGGATTTTTCCTTACATGGTTGATTTATGAGCCTCCCACCTTAGCCACACTACAATTGGCTTTGTCCCTATAGCATTGGCACACTTTTCAAATAAGCTACATGCTCAAGCTTTCTCACATGTAGTTTCTACCATATGGTATATTTTCTACACATTAGGCTTAGTCTTTGCATTTGAAGGTGTGGTTAAATGCAATTTGAAGGTTGTGGATATCGGGTTTCAAGATTCAAAAATTCAAATTCATGGATTATTGTTTTCCATCACCCAAGCACATGTTGGCTTATTTGCACACCCTTTGTAAGTGGTGAAATGTATATAGAGGAGTTCTAGACTATGAATAATATATTTAATGAGATGCCTCCATTAACCCCTACAGTCCCAAGCCTCAAAAACCACACAAAATTGCCATTTCTATAGCAATGAGTAAAAACTTTTTTTTTCATATCTAATTGTAGGATCTTGTACTAGACTAGTATAAGAATGTATAGAACAAATTTTACAAACTTTGACCATGTAGATTGTAAGATATTTGTATTTAAAGTGAAAATAACAAATTTTTTTGCACCTTGCTCAACTACATTATTTGGATTTAAACCTTCATAACTTATAATTTTTTGTACTAATTTTGAATTTATAAGTTTATATGATAAAAATTTGAGTTTAGATTCTAGAGAATTAAAAAAAAAAAAAAAAATACTTAATCTTTATTCATTAAAAATTTGTTAAGTAGAAGTAGATTCAAGATTGAAGAAAAATCTAAATTGTTAATAGTTCTAAGATGGAATTGAAATAGACTAATCTCAATGGTGAGATTGTTCTAGCAAGAAATCTTAACCTTATGAATTTTTTTTTTAAATTGTGAAAATTGAGGTCAAAAATGAATTCTACAAGTTATTTTTTGAAAATTCACTAGAATTTGATTCATATATATTATTAATAAATTAAGACATATTTATAGTTATATTTTTTAAAAAGTTGAATAATTAAAATTTGATTCACAATATTTTAATCAACTCATTGTCAATTGTCACAAGTATCCTCATTTTTGCAAAGACAAGTATGCACATTCATAGCTACGAGGGAATTCGGGGGAGAATTTACAAAAGTGTAGGAGTCAAGGAAACATGAACCATGAAGTTGTTGCAACTTTGCGGATGTTCCCATTTGTCGAGCAAACCCCCAAACCTTTGAATCGCATGTCCGGTGCAAACTTGTGAGGGCAAATGGTATATGAGTGGAAGCTTGCTATTTGTAATTTCGTCACTCAAAATCGATGGTTTTACACCTTGGATTTCGACAAAAGTAATGACTAAATGTATTTGAGTAATATTTCTAGCCCCAAATTGAGATTTTTCCATACTACCAATGCAAAGCCTCCTCCCTTGTGATCCATAGCCAATAAAATTACTTAATTTGTTCCAAATATATTCCAAAGGTGCCCCTTCCAAAGGGTACCTTTACACACGGATAGTGTAAACCGAGCTGACGACCCCTGAATGAATATGACTTGGCACTCGGTAATGTCAGGTGTCCGTCCAGTCGAATTGAATACCAGCAAGCCACGTCACCTCCTCCCATCCTAGAAAAGGGCTTGCGTGGCAGCAAAGGACACCTCGATGATGCATTTCGAGACGCGTGTCGCCAATCCTCGCACTCTCCTCTTCTCACCGTCTGTAGCCCGTTACCACGCGGTTTCCACGTTCTCAAAGCCGCAATGCTATGTCACATGAGTCCGTAATCATATGTACGGAGGGCGTACATGTGACCGGATGACCGGTTGTGCCCGGCGTCACGGTGAGAACAAGAGGAACAGAGTGTGGGTGCCAATTTCTTATGACTTGCAATTAGCGTCGCGTTCTGGTAACCATTTTGCTGAAGGAATCCGCGGTCGAGCGCCTGTGAAGAGAGTTCTACAGTAGGTTTTGGTGTTCGTTGTTTGGTGTTTTCAGCGGCGCTGGATTTGGTGCAGTGAAGCGGAAGTTGTAGGGTTTGGAGCTATGGCGCTGGAATGGGCTGCGTTAGGGGCCGTCACGGCGGCGGAGGCGTTGATACTCTTGCTTCTCACGATGCCCGGATTGGGAGGTATGCGGAGAGGTTTGATTTCGGTGGCCAGGACCGCGCTCCAGCCGTTGCTCGCCGTGGTTCCGTTGGCGCTTTTCTTGGCGCTGGAGATCTACTGGAAGTATGAGCACTTGACAGTGTGCGAGGGCCCGCAGTGTGGTCCCTTGGAGAGGGATCGCGCGTCCAAGTCGGTGATGAAGAGCCAGCGGAACGCGATTCTTGTCGCCGGAGCTTTGCTGTTGTACTGGACCTTGTACCGCGTCACCGCCATGATGGTGAAGATGGAGCAGCTGAGCGCGCAGTTGAAGAATATCAAGTCGTCAGATTAGAGGCTGACCAAATTTGCTTCTGCTCGAATTTAGTTTCTTTGGTGCCTATGTAACGACATACATAGGGTTTCTATCACCAGTTGAAGGTCCGACGCAAATTAGATGACTTGCTTTCAGGTTTTTGTGGAGGTGGTGTAGGCCATTGTGGAATCTGATGTATAGATGGAAATACTGTCCATTTTGAGCTCTTTTGGAAAGATATTTGTAAGCCTAATTTTGCCCACCTCTATTGTCCTGGTGTTTTGGTCCTTTCTGTTTTTTTCTTCTCATTTCGGGATACTTGTAAAAGCTTTGTTGTTGTGCTGGTCCTTGAACCGGGTTACCGCTATGATGATGAAGATAGAGCAGCTCAGCTCGCAGTTGAAGAAGATCAAGTCCCCAGATTAGGGGATGACCGAACTGCTTCTACTCGAAATTAGTTTCTTGTTTGCCTACTTAATCTTTCGCACAGGGTTTCTATCACCGGTATCATGGTCCGACGCAAATTAGATGACTTGCTTTCAGGTTTTTGTGGATCTGGTGTAGGCCAATGCAGAATCTGATGTATAGATGGAAATATTTTCCATTTTGAGCTCTTTTGGAAAGATATTGTGAGTCCAATTTTGCCCATAATCATTGTTTTGTGCGACAGGTATTGCTGATGTCTGGTCCTTTCTGTTTTTATTTCTCTTTTTGAGTCTTTGAGTGGATGAATAGTTAGTATTGCTGAGAGTCTTATTATGCTCTGATGATCATTAGGGTCCATGACTGGACTTACATCTGAGCTTCACTTCTTCGACTTCAAATTTTGTTGTGCCATCTTTCTTCAAATTTTCGTTTTCGAAAATGTCCACGACTTGTTCTGGCATAGCATGACACTTCTCTAAGTTTGCTGAACATTTGGGTGCGTTTGCTGGTATGCTGTTATCTGTATGTTCTGTAGAATGTTTTATGATGAGGAGGTTACGGTGAAAAGGAACTCTTGCAAGGTAGGATGGCCATGACCCATTGTCGTCCCCAGTCGTTGCACACATTTAGCTTTGTCGGGTTCGTAAATTTTTTATTTGCGTTGGAACTGCAAACTAGAAATTTTCTCACATGCTTTTGTGAAATCAGGCAAAAAAAGACGCATTGCAGGGGTTCAAAGCAAATCATATAGCTTCCCATTTTTGCACCAGGGACCATGCATGGTGATGTTCAAAGCAAATCATATAGCTTCCCATTTTTGCCCCAGGGACCATGCATGGTGGTGTTCAAAGCAAATCATATAGTTTCTTGGTCCATGCATGGTGGTGTTCCTTGAAGTTATGAAATGGTGCGACTTTTCAACCCAATCCCATTCCTTCAAGTTATGAAACTTACACTTAAGGTTGAAGCACCAGTTGTCAACCATGCCCCCTATCCAACGTATAGGGAGTGCTATTTCCAACTTTAGATTGGAACTCAAGCTTGGAATGTGTTTGTTTGTCATTTTCAAAGTTGGGACAAATATGATTATGACACATGTCCAAAAGTAGTGATCAAGAAAGTAGGAAGTAGTGAGCGGACAAGTAGTTCTTGAATGATTGAGACTGGAAGACTTTAGACATTGGCTATTGGACAAGTGCACTTTTTGGCTCCCAAAATTTTAATTTCAGGAATAAAAATTTGAAAATCTTCATATCTCCTATCTTTCTACATGGAAAAAATTTCTATCACTTCATACTCCTCACCATTTGCTTCAAAATGATCAACTACTGGTGCCTCAACTTTATTCTTTTAGCCCCAATTTCACATTGAAGTTTTCACAATGTCAAATCCATTATAATTTTTACTTCAATGGAGTGTAATTGGGCTTGAGAATAGCTATCATGGAATAATTATGTAAAGTGAATTGTAGTTTCCACATGGATGTGGAAATGAAAATGTATTTGTAACATTTATTTGATAGAGTAAAAAGAGTGTAAAGATGTGCAATTTGGTATGAATTTGTAGTGTCATCCAATCTAATCACTACCAATATACAACACCTATATTTGGACTAAAAAACAATACAAAAATCTAGTAGTTATTGATGACATTGTTTTATTGTATTATGTGTCGTAACAAGGTGAAAATTTTATTTAATTATATTAGCAAACTATAGTGAAAGATGTTGCAAGAACTTGAATTTTTTGTTGCTAAGAGAATATGTTATAAATTTTCAAAGAAACATGTTGTAGGCTTCTACAATGGGTTGTGGACTCAATAGAAAAAAATACATTTGGCATAACAATTCTAGCAAATTTGGCATATTATTTATGTTGTTTTGGTTGTTATATAATTTTTGGTGATCACAATAAAAATTTGTTAATAATTGATATTTTCAACTTTATAGCCAAAGACATTTTAGTCAAAGAAGTAATGTAAATATTTGCCTTAATTAGGCAAAATGAATTATACTTCAAGAAGAATTTTAAAATAAGATTTTTATTTTTTTAGTTTACTATTGCAATATATTCAAATGAATTTCATCTATTTCAAGTAGATCCATATTAAACTCTTGATACTTCATCTGTTAAGGTAGGAACACCCAATAGCGTGAGTGTACCCAATGGCGTGACTTTCTACACATGACTTGTCATTTGAGAACTTAAATGCATATACACTATACATAGCTTATTTTTATTGACTAAAGTAATAAGTTATCTATAGTCTACCTACATTTACATTCTAAAATCATTACCTTACCTAAAAAGTCACGCCATTGGGTACACTCACGCCATTGGGTGCTCCTACCTTACATGCCAACTCTCTTAGTAGTTTAAAATCCTATAGTCATGAAGTGCAAGTGTTAAAACTATGAAAGTAATTTGAAACTTTCATTACTCTTCACATGTATGTCAAATCTAAAAAACTAGGCACCAAACAAATATGAGGTTAAAGGGCATAACATGCATAACCCCAATAAATTTATAGCTTCTTAAAATCTATTCTATAATTTTTAAATGAATTTCTAATGTGATTTTTCTCTAAGATGTAGTGTATTTAGGCTCATTTCCAAGAGCCTTCAACACTATACTGAAATCAAGATTTGCAATGGTCTCCACTTGTACAAAATCTTGAATAGAAAAATTAGAATCATTCATTTTCAAAATCAGATATTGATGCTAAAATGAGACTTAAAAAGGATTTTTCAAAAATATAAACTACTGAAAATTATAACTTGATAAAGTTTTATTTAACTTCAAAGTATTGACAATACCAAATTTGGTGACTTAGGCATTTAGGGCTTAATTGTGTCTTGATGGTGTATATTTGCCTTCTCCCAAATGTAGTATCATGATATCAATAAAGCACCATTGATATCATAGGCACGTGCATAGGCAGTGATCTTTGGGCACATCAAGTTATCTCCACTTCCTAGCATAGAAGGGATATTCTTCACTCTTTAGGTAGAAAAAAGGAATATGGATAATATTTCTTGATGTTAGAAATCTTATGTCTAATTATTACAATTATTATAGAAGTTTTTCTTCAAGGGTGTCTTTTGAGCTAGAAAGGTTGTTATGTAAAGTAAAATATAATTTTATTTTTTGAATTACAAAATATTTATTCAAAAGAAGGTTGGGATAAAATTATTACATAATTAATATATATTATTATTATATGGATGAAATGAATGAATATTAATGTCCAATGAATATGCTAAAATCCATCTTATCATTTGTAATACACTTGCTAATTACACTACAAAAAAAACAGTGAATAAATGACTCATCCATAGAGTCATTGTGGACAACAATAGTTGTTTTGTAGTCATTTTGCAGTCATTTTGCAGTCACTGTTGTCCACAATGACTCTATGGACGAGTCATTTATTCACTGTTTTTTTTGTAGTGTTAATCCAACTTGGGTCAAACTAACGTAGTTCAATTGGATTTTGTATGCAATTGAAAGAAGTTTCTAAATTTTCAATATAGTTTATTTTGAGTTTAAAATTTTAAAAAAAAAATTTTAATTTTAAATTTTAAAAAATTTAAAAAAAAAAATGTATATATATATATATATATATATATATATATATATATATATATATATAACTTATAAATTTTCAATGTTGATTATAAATGTATTTAATTCAATATTTGCTTTGGCTAATTCATATCTAGAGTGTCATTTTGAATTTGTAGTTTGGACATTTCATCAAGGTTCTCTTATACTAGCAGTTAGATCTTTTTAGATATCAACTTACATATCGATATTTCTTTATGATACTAAATTTTCTATCTATAAGTAGTGCATTATACAAATTCAATGAGGAGCTAAACTACAAGAGTCCTTGTAACATTGCTTTGCTTTTTGAATAAGATCATATTCAAACTTTCTCACATTTACTAAAGATGTAATTTTTTTCAATATAAAGCCCCTTTCCTTTGCCCCCCAAACCTATAAAGACTTGGGCAATTTACCTCTAGGTTTAGTCTCCCCAATAATGGTCCAAATTATTCATTTTCTTCATATGTAATAGTTAAATGTAGCAACTCTGCTAGACCTACAACTACCAATATCTCAAGGTAAGTAAGACTAAAAAAATTTATGAATGAAATATACAAAGTAATCTCCTATAAAATTTTACGCAATGAAATGGATTCCTTTAGCTCATGCTTAAAGAAAAAATATTTTGCAATTGTGAGACTATCAATCTTGATTTGTAATGAAAAAAAGTTTTGAAACCACGTATTCAAATATCATTTTCAAGCTTGATTTTACCTTTGAAATTGTATACAAGTTTAAGCTCTATATTTTTGGAATGTAAAATTAGTTGTTGCCATCTATCAATATGAAAACTTCAATTAGTTTGGTGAAATAAAATATAATTTTTGTAATTTTGATAACAAAAAACGAAAATGTGTTGTCCAATATAACCAATTCAATGAATTTGAAAGTTCCTCCCATGGTGCAAATAATGATGAAGAATAGTGTTAAAAAATTCAAGTATTTTTTTTCTATTTTAAATACTCATAACCACAACCTTCAAGTAGAATTGTCAATTTACTACTATCATGATAAACTTAGCCTTAATATAATTAAATAGTTAAAAAATTATAATGTGATTTTTTTAACAATGACTATGAATCAATATGTAGATTTTGTCAAAGCTTTTGGTACAAAACAAAATTATTCTAATTTTTTAAGTGTTAAAATTCTAATATGTTTCAAGAATAGTTTGATAATTTATTTGACCATTTATTCCAAAAGTAGAGGTTAGAATTAGAATTTTAAATTTTATATTATTCATAAATAGAAAATGTGAATGAAATAAAACACAATATTAAGTTATTTGGATTTACCAACATAAGTTTTGCAATTGAAATAATCCATTGAATTTCATTTTTAATTTTTTAATTTTTTAATTTTCAAAAGTGGAATAGAAATGGAATTTGTTAAGTTTTACATTCTAAATTTGAATCAAATGTAAGAAAATGATTATTTTGAACTCTAATATTGAATTTGACGAAGGCACATGAGTTTTTAAAATCAAAGATAAAAATGTTTTAGGTGAAAATAAAGAATCCATCTACTTTGTTCACCAAAAGACATTTCTCCTTTATTGATTAAAGGTATTATAAAACATATGTAAATTCAAAGATCCAATTTTCGAAGTGAATAGAACTTATTCTATTTCTTCTAATACAATTCCAATAAAAAGAAATCACTATTATCACTAAAAAACCTAATAAAAAAGCTATTGACATAAGTAGAGTAACTTTACTTCTCTAATTATGGTTCAAGGAGAAACATATCTTAGTTAAATAATTTCTATTCACATACCAATCACAAACCAAGTTGTTCACTAAAAAGTTATTATAAAAAACTATATTTTCAAATATCATTTAGAACATCATCAATCAACGAATGGTTCTAAACAATTCATTCAATATATTACTATCTTTTGTTTGGTGTAAAATTAGAACTTGTGACTACTATCATCAAAAGCTTTTTAAATAGAAAGAATAAAATTTGGATTTAGACTTGTAACAACAAAAATAAAGCCACTATGGTAGAACCACCCATAACCAATTGAATAAGCAATTGTGAACATGATGTGGAATACAATAAGAGGAAGGAAATATTTCCACATGTGCAACTAATAGAAATGAGGGGGATTGCCAAAATTTGGTAATTTTATCACATGAATTGAAATTACTATGAATTTTGGAAGGCAAAAGTTGGTCTGGACTATGTCCAATATGTAAACTATTCCAAAACTTTCATGTCCAATATGTAGAATATTCCAAAACTGCTCATTTAAGAGACTACTTCATGTTTACTTGGGCACTCCAAACCAAGTAGATGTGTCATGAAAAGAATAGAGAAATTGATGGTGGGAGAAATCAAGAACTCATGTTTGGAAATTAGTCCAAGCCTTTCTTGAATTTCAACCCCCCTATTGATTGCTGATGGGATTGTGGTTGGTAATGGGTAGTTCTACTATAGAAACAAGCTAATAAATAGAGAGAGTCACTTCAAATCATGATAAACGGAGAAAAATCAAGGAAATGGCTCTTCAAATTGACCTCAGCTAGTCTGGCTCTTGTACTTCAAACATCTCTCCACAACACTCTACTGATCAGCCAAAATCACTCCTACATTTGTCAAAATGCATTGTGATGCAAAATTGTATCTCACAATTGAAACATGGTCAACCAAATTTAGTCCTCTGAATGCAACTTTCTTCTAGAAGGACACTCCACACCTAATCCTGGAAAATCAATAATCTAAGAGCATGCTGTTTGAATTTACAACACACGCTAAAAGATTCAGGGATGCGCATTTGTGCTAATGAGATGCTCTCAACACCACTCTGCCTGCACTATCCCGATTAGAAGTCATCCTTGTCTATTACCCTCACAGTAACCAAGCTAAAAATTAAAATGTCTACTTTAGAAGGCCATTGTAACTTTCAAAACATATTTCTATCATTAAAAACCTGGGGTATAATTTCTTTTTTCTATTTTAATTGCATCTCCTATACATATGGAAGCAACCACGAGGAAACTTAGGAGTTAGATACGTACCACTTCACTTGGACAATGAAAAGTTCATTATTCTACATTCATTTCTCACCAGCATCAAACTGTGGTGGTGGGTTGGGCAGAACAGGCCTTACTCCCCATCTTCTCCTGATACGACCCCTCCACCCCAATCGACCTCTAATATTCTGTAAGCCGGCTGGACGGCGTTCAACCGCAGGTTCTTGCTCATTCTGAGGAGAGTTCTGCCCAAGCTCTTCCAGGCTCAGATACCGTCCTGTGATCCTCGTTAGAGAAGAAGGACGCAGCACAACACCGTCCAGACTTATACCACTCTTCCAATCTCCACTCTCCGTTTCCACCATTGAAAATTCCAACGACGTGACTTTGTCCTCATCTAAGACAGTTATTTCGCCCGCGTCAAACTCAAGCCACCTGTCATCAACCAGACGGACGGGGGTCAGGTCACCAAGTTGGCTTTGCTGAATTGTATTGTTGGTCAAGTAGCGATGGGAAGTTGCTTTTTGAGATCCATCTTTGGTTGACACACTGAATTCTGTCGGCACTTGGTCCCAACCATATACACTGAAACTCTGATTTTGGTATTGAATGCGCCATGACAAAGTGTAGTCCCCTGGGGAAAGTTCACATTTGATACTTCCCGATGTGTGGAACCAGCACACTTCACGCAAGCATGCCACCTCAGGCCACCTGCATTGCACCGTACTGACGGGTCAGATCCAATACTTGGTTGCCAAAATTCAAATTCCACAGCAAATTTCAAGAGTTACAACCAATCACATGATGTGAGTTCTTGCCAGATTCTAAAATGCACTGACCCTTATGCACGCTCTTTTGAATTATAGGAAACCCACAATCCAAGGCGTATCTATTTCCGAGTTTAATCATTAAACTCCTATAATAGATTTTAAAACTTTAAATGAACAGATTAATAGCTACAATCAAGTGACTCTGTCCCTTTAGCACTGGCTCGTTTTTTGAGTAAGGTAGCTGCTCAAACTTCCTTAGGATAGCTTGGAGTCCATGTAAAGCCTCCTCCCCTTTGTTTCGGAGCAAATAAATCTTGTGTACTTATATACCATCTAAATGTTAAAAGCCTTACAATTTTAGCCTCACATACTAAACTTCATGAATTAGAAATAATCATTATATTGTCAGTTGATTTGTAAGTTAAATGCTTGCAAATTTTACTTCACAAAGATATATGAAATTTTTATTATGTTTGGCAATGAAGAGAATTTCTTATCATGATGCATAACATCTAATTATTTGGTATCAACTTCAAAAAAGTTGTGGAAGTCGAACAGTATTCCACATCTAAGTTAATCCAAGACCTAGTAGGTGTTTTAGGGGTTAAAATTGAGTTACAATGATCAGCTAACAATCAGCAGTGGTGATTTCACAAGATCAATTGAATTGAATGCAGGTACTCACATATAAGCTAAATCTACTTTTCTTGGGAAATTTTCCAGGGGAAAAATTGCTTGAAAACCGGGCACACTCACAAACAGCTCTTGGTGCAAACCGTAGCCAAGGATGATAAGTATATGAGAGAATTGCGATGCTAATTTATATAAACCTCCAATGAACATTTCCATCGAAAGAAATCATACCTTGCACCTGGTCCAGGAGACCATTCCCAACATCTATTGTCGTCGCCCCAAACAACTCGGAGGCCCTTGGCTGCCACACTGTAGCATTCTCCTCCTGTGCCTTGATCTAGCCAGTAGGCCTGCAACGAATGTTAACAGTTTACCTTTAGTGATATAAGCGACCCACTTTGGCATGACCACACAAGATAGCATAGTGTAATAGAAGTAATCTTGCGCATTTGGTGGTGTTTTCTTAAAGTGAATCCATCAACGTTTAAAAAACAAAAAGCAACAGAAAAGTTGCAAATTTTCTAATAAGCATAAATGAGACGACACTCCAGGCCAAAGACACGTTAAACGACGTTATTCCAAAAGTTAGATTTCTCTATTTTGAATGATTCACGAAGCTCACTTCTGAATCGACAAACATTCGTTCAGCATTTACTGCACAAACAAATTCTAGTCAGAAAGAAAAATTTCTCATACCAGAGTCTCTCGGAGAAGAAATGGCTTGCGCAGGAAC
This sequence comes from Climacium dendroides, assembly GCA_950106755.1. Taxonomy (NCBI): domain Eukaryota; kingdom Viridiplantae; phylum Streptophyta; class Bryopsida; order Hypnales; family Climaciaceae; genus Climacium; species Climacium dendroides. The sequence goes on along the minus strand of OX467082.1, from coordinate 22,538,141 downwards.
GAGAAAATCTTCTTCTTCGTTGCAGCTTTCAGTTCATCATTTGGACCTACCACCTTCAAGGCCGATTTGGGAACAAACTGATCCCACACTGAATCAGAGTCCAACGTATCTCGAAACCCTAGGCAGACACACGCGCCTCTAGCCACATCTTTGGGACTCAGATAGGATACAATCAGACATACGCACGCGTCTGGCAAATCAGTGAATATTACTCCCTCTCCTCGAGATCTCTGGGAGGCAGCCTCCTCAATTCTCCGAACCCTTGCCCTTTTCTGCTCGTCCGTCGGTTTGCCAGCCCCGTGCATGTGGTCGTCAAAAGTAGCATCCCCATTTGTTGTTCCCGTCTCCAAGTCTTCTGTAGGTCGAATTTCAGTCATGGCGAAGGCACATTCGGTGATTACCAACGATTACCAGATGCTTAAACCCCACACTCCAATCTCGGTTAATCTCGTCCACGCCTTTTGCTCTACAAAACACCTGTTGCCATCCAGCATCAAGGCGCGCATCGCTTAAAGTCGAATACCACATTAATAAAACTATTTGAAACCCTAGGCAACAAAGTTCAGGGTGATCTCAATACTTCGAATAAGGAGGAGTATTACGTTTTCATGGGGTTCCCTATATAAGACATCACTCCCACGATTTGACCCAGAAATGCACAAGAAAATGGGACAAAAAAAAACCAAAAACTCCTTGTTGGCTCTCGATGCATTCTACTCGTCATATTTGCTGCACACCTATGATTCCTTGCTTGCTTGATCTCAATACTTCAAGTTAAGAGACGTAGTACAGCGAATTCAACATACATTTCCAGCGACTTTCCCATAAGATATCCATAATACCTGGTCACGGAATGGCAATTTAAAATTTTAAGAGCAAAAATTGGTTACGCCACTTCTGGTTTCCTGAGCGCTTATACCCGCCGTTCCAGATGAACAAGAAATCTGTGAATAATTTCATACAGACACGCTGTTGCCTGGTTCAGAAAGCAACACCATACTAACCATTCCCCTTTTCAGAAGCGGGCGAAAACAAAAGAAATGTTTGAAAAATGAACTATTTTACCTCGAGAATGCAATGAAGATGCTCACGCTTCCTCGAAATCTGAAACGTCTTTCGCGCGATGGCGAGTAGGCTTCGATTTAGAGTCGATAGTTAGTGACGAGAGGACTTCCAGCTTTCACCAGAGTCCCAGGAATGCGCAAATTGAAATCGCTTGATGATTTGAAAGAAAAGAACAGAAATTCTCCTCAAAAACAAAATTCACTCTCACATTCTAAACGCAATCGCACTAGACCCAGTTCACATTCCTCGCCTTCGGGAATCGAATAATCAACCCCCAACTGTCGCAAACCCTAACCCGGATCGTTGACGGGGACGTGACACGTCAACTGCCAACTCGACAATTTAGTACGGACACGTCACGTTCGGCGTTCCCGTGTTCTCTGAAGTTCCCACTTGTGTACTCCAGTTTGTCTTAACCCTCCTCCTTGGTTGAAAGTCATCCTAATTTGGGGTGATACTTGATCAAGTTCTTGTCTTATCTAATGGTTGGATTTGGTGTTATTAGAGTACATATTTTTTTCTAAAATTACAAATGTGAAAGTGTGTCAAGTGGTCAAATTGCATTGACTCTAATTCAAAACTAGATTTGCAAAAATGAGGTCATAGGTGTAAAGAACACAAAAATTTCAAAAAATCATCATGTGAAGAGAACCTCATTTCAAATCCATTCCAACAAGTTTTACTCAAAAAATGATAATACTTTGCTTGTAATTGAGTTTCAAAGGAATTTTGAAATTTTCCTTTCCAAATTTATAGAAAATTATCAGTGATAGCATTGGTGAATCTAACTGTATGGATAAAATGTAAAACTCAAAATCTACAACTTTTCTTTGTATATCACTTCTAAAATATTCTTCCAAATTGTATTTTATAATGTTTTTTCCCAAATCATCAATTTTGGAGAATATTCAAGACGTTTAGGTGATAAGTAATTCAGCCTATTTGTGGCATGGGGAAGGATGAGGAAAAAAAATTCCCCATGTAGAGGAATAGATTTAAGAAGGATTTCATAATTTTTGGCATTTTTTCCTCAAAAACAAAATCATTATGCATTTTTTTATGAAGATTCTATTTGTCCCATTCTTGATTTGTAGACAAACTAATTTCCAACCATGGGCTACTTACAAATCCAGTGTAGGTAATCATTGTAGATTTCAATGTACATGTTGTGATCATTTTATGCTTTCAATATACACCTCTATAACATTTCTACTATACCTATTGGCCATGATATACATGAATTATCACCTACAATACAACTGATCTGAAATAAAAAAGTTTAAGCTATGAGAATGGGATGTCAATCAGAAATGGATCAACTCCTTTACCACCTAAAGGTCCATGCATCCCCAAAGTGGATGTGCTTTGATCAACCTTGATTAGAATTCTCAAAATAATTTTTTTTAATATTTGACTTAAACTAAAAAAATAAAGCTTGACAAGTATTGTCTTTATTCCATTTTAAAATATTGAATTTTTTGGAAAATTGATAGAATTCTTGCAATTAATACTCCATATTTTAGAATCCAAATTACACAATATTGTGTGTAGTTTATTTATATAATCTTCTTTTTCAATGGATTTTTCAACCCTAAAAGACCAAGGGGTTTGGATAAAATACAATTGTATTATAAAATGTAAGTTCTATAATTTTTTTGAAGTTTGCATCAAAGAAGATAATGTGAAGTATGAAATTAAAGAAGAATGTATCTATGTGGTCAAAATTATAAAACTATTTTTAGATTCTTTTGAAATGAATTTTGAAGACATAACTTCAAAAATTCACCAAAAATAGAATTTCTATCTTTAGCATTTAAATTATATTTTATTTATAAAATTGTGGTTTCTATTTGTTTGTAAAACATGAATAAAATCTATGATGAGAACATTTGCAACACTTTCTCCAAATAGTAATTTTTCCAACATTAGGCAAATTCTAATCACTTTGTGCTATTCAACCTTTTCCTTTACTTTATGAGGAATTGTCACAATTGCAATTATTTAAAATTTGGTGAAGCATTGTATTTCTACAATTCATCCATATTGGGGACCAAACATACTTTTCAATTATACTCATGCACTTTTCATCCAAGTATGGTAGTTTCATCTTTATTTTTAATAGAAATAGAAAACTTTTGGCAAAAAAAGATTACTATTATCTGGCAAAAAGTAAATATTTATTTTGAAATGGTGGAATTTGGCCTATGGTGCCAAAAGAAAAAAGGTTGTTGGATACCTTACAATTCTACAAGGCTAAAATTCAACTCTAAGCCAAAATTTGTTATGAAATATTGGACAATATCCTCATGGAGCTTTAACCCCTAAAGTCCCAAGGCTTTTTTCCATCAAAAACCACTCAAAACTTCCATTTCTATAGTAAAGAGCAAAAAAAAAAAGTTTAATATTTTTTCTGCATGTCAAACCATAGGATCTTGTACTAGACTAGTATAGGAATTTGTAGAAGAAATTTTACACATTTTGACCATATAGATTGCAAGATATTTGCATTTAAAGTGAAAGAAACAAGTTTTTGGTACCTTGCTCAACTACATTTTTTGGCTTTGAACCTTCATAAACTTATAATTTTTGCTCTACTGATTTTGAAATTCTAATTCTATATGATAAAGAATTGAGTTGAGAGTCTAGGAAAAAAATCCCCAAAAAACACACTTAATCTTTATTCATTAAAAAAATGTTAAGTAAAAGTAGGTTCAAGATTGAAAGAAAATTTAAATTGTTAATAGCTCTAAGTTGGAATTGAAATACACCAACACCAATAGTGAGATTGTTTTAGCAAGAGATCTTATCCTTGTGAAACTTTTTTTTAAGAAAGATTGACAAAATTGACATCAAAGATGAATCTTGCAAGTTATTTTTTTTAAGAAAATGCTATAATTGCCCTAAAAACAAAATAGTCTATAACTTTCACATAACAAATCCAAATGAAATAATTCAAAGCTTCTCATGTACATAAAAATATAATCTATACAAAAAAAATTTACTTAACTTTTTTTTCAGTTTTTTTATCTACCTACCAAACTAAAAGAAAGGGCTTTTTGTACCATAACTTTTGCTCTTGGACTCCAATTGAAATTAAAAAATTATATTTTCAGAAAGCTAATATATTTTCAAGAAATCACGACAAATATTGAGACCAATGGGAGTTTGATCAAAATCTAATTTGTCTCCCGAGGGGACAATGAGACTTTAGGGGTAAGCAACCCATATGTCTTTTCATGTAGTGCATTATACATTCAAGTACAATAAATAAATTTTACAATTTTCTTATTGTATTATTCTTTTTTGTATTAAATAAAATTCAATTTTCATTTTTTGTCTTGCATAATTAATAATCAATTCTTATGCAATCCCAATTAAGCACATCAAATTTTAATTTCAAATAAGTAAAACTCCATTTTTGATCAACTGTTTTATTTAATGTTTATAGTTTTATATGATAATTGATTGAAAAAAATTGGTGATGAATTTCTTAAAATTCATTTGCAGGGATATGTTGTAAACATCTATATGTATATCTTTCTTTCAACAAGCATCTCCAAAAAAGTTTTACAATTCCTTCTATAAAGATTTCAATACTGGGATAATAATGTCCAAATTTTGTAAAATAGACATCTCTTTATTTTAACTAGATTCTAGCAACTCTTAATTATACCATTATGCTCAAATGTATAAAATTAATTACTATGTAATGGTCAAATAGAAAATTCTAATTACAATAAAGAGATATCTAATTTACAAAATTTGGTCACTGAAATCTCTATAAAAGGAATTCTAAAACTTTTTTGAAAATGGTTGTTGAAGGAAAGATGTGCATATAGATGTTTACAATATATCTATGTAGTTGAATTAAAAAAATTCATCACCAATGTTTTTCAATCAACTATCATGTAAAATTATAAATATTAAATGGAACAATTCATCAAAAATGGAGGTTTTCTTATTTGGTATTAAAATTTGGTATGCTTGATTGAGATTGTATAAGAATTGATTCTTAATTATGCAAAACAAAAAATGACAATTATATTCCATATTATGCAAGATTCTTGGAATGGCACATTAGACAATTTGTAAAATTATTAGACTAGATTGTACATCAACCTTTGAAGACTCATAAGGTTGAGGCACCAATAGCCAATCATTTAAGCAATTATGGAGTAACTTATGTGCAATATAAAGTGATGGAAAATTTTCCCATCATACTACTAAAATCATAAGCCCCTCTGTAATATCACAAATGCTACCATTAATACTAGGAGCTCGTGCTTGCTATGTTACACTTTAATTGTATCACATATTAATAAAAATTTGATATATTTGAATAGAATGCATGATAATGATTTCAACAAGTTTTTAAAATAATTATTTTAATTATTTTATAAAAATATTTTCAATCATGCATACATAAAAATCATATTTTCATACAATGTGATATTATTGAAATAGAGTAGCAATTCACAATCACCTCTATAATATCACTTTTTACAAAGGGCGGTATTATAGAAATAATATAGTCGTTGCAATTGAGGTGATATTAAAGAGGATCAATATAGTGATATTATAAAGGTAGCAATTCCATTGCTTTTCTTGGCTTTATACTTCTTTTGCATTTTTATAATTTTGTGTTTTTGTGAGCTTTGAGCTTCTGATTTCAATTTTCTATTGCTACTACCAAATGATTTGAGAAATTTATTAGATTGAACCAATTTTGGATTTCACAACAATTAAATTGTTCACGAAGCTTTTAAGATTTATAAGTCTTTTCTTTAAATTCTTCTATTTGGGTTGCCATTGTTTGTAATAATTGAGTTTAATTTCTAATGCATTCTAATGTATGTGTATCTTTTACCATATTCATCATTGCATGTATTTCATTCATCATTCATTAAATTTTTATTGTTTATTTTGATATATGCTTATTTATTAAAAAAATTATATGAAAATTTTAGTAATTTTTATTTGAAGATTTTTTGAAATTTTTGCTCTACATTCTATCTAATACATAAAAATACTTATGAAATTCTAATGGTGAATGCATAGCATAGCAATCGCCAACCACTAGATTAAGAGAAAATAGGAAATATGGAGATAGAAAATTTTTCAGAACTATATTCTCGAAATTAAAATTACTTGCAAATTTTGGGAACCAAAAAGTGCTTAGAAACCAATGTTTAGAGTCTTCCAATTCTAATCATTCATCAACTACTTTTTTACTCACTACTCCAAGATATGTGTCATAATCTTATTAGTCCTGAACTTGTAAAAGACCAAAAAAACACATTCCAAACTTCAAGCTCCAGATTGGATACTGGGCATAGTTGGGCATGATTGACAATTGGTGGCCCAATCTTAACCCTTAAAAGGATGACGGAGTGACTTTGGAAATCATCAATTTTTATGACCATGAGAAGCATTGGCTTAAAAAATTGTAAAAGCACTCATTGCAAGACAAACTATTGTAGAAGAGCTTCCCTTTTCTTGCAAAATACTGGGATGAGTTAGTTGCACTTGTGTCCAGAGATCCAATGGACCCAAAACATCCACCTTGACGTTTAAGGATTAAATACCAGATGGACTTGTAGCGCCATACTGATCAGTAAACTATGGACTATGACAGCGATAATAAACAAAATAGTTTACTGATTTGGAAGGAGCTTTCGGTGAGGATGATTCAATAACAAAAAAAATTCCATTATCCTCAAAGTGATGAATTTAATGCCTTCACAGAAAGTCACAGCAAAACAAATTATCACGAATCATTACCCTTCAAAAGTGCATCACGATTCAGAGTGCCGATCCCTATGTGCAATGACCCACAATCATCAACGACACGCTAGAAGCAAAAGAAAACCATAATCTCTCCTTAAAATTGGTATTTACAATCTGCAAGCGGGAGAGTTGGCGGTAAATGCATATTTATAACACAACATCAGAAGTACTGAATTCCAGCCCATTCAGTTCATTCAGATTCCACTACTATACAAGCAAAACGACTTGTTATGGAATCCAGAACGAAAGGTGTCGTGCGAAAACAGCCGAGGCCATACCAAAAGCCTGCAAGATGTGAAAATAGTTCAACAGCATCAGGTTGTGAGCCAGGATGCCAAAACCTCTTCCATACAGATACAAAATCTACGGTGCTAACGTCTGCAATCAGCAGGCATGAAATGGAAAGAAGAGAATGTACAAACGATGCCCAGCCTACTCTAAAGCTGGTTTCATCCTAAACATTCAATAAAGTACCTTCATATACTACTCCACCCGAAACATTATCTCTCCAACGAAGAGATCACCTCATCGTCAGAGCTCCAAGACTCCTACGAGGCTTAACAATCTTAGGCAACTAGAACCCAGAGTCTCACTATACTCCGGGTTCATCATTCATGGCCAGCCATCCAGTAATTGCATGAAAATCCCAGGCATGCACCTGCCAGAAGATAGTATACATCAATGAACAGACAGATCCGCACCACATCTTTTCAGATCTGCTTCACAGGGGTCCACCCCAGCGGCTGCTCAGGGCTCATCAACCACACTAAAGAGGTCCAGAAGCCGCTGAAAAGTACACCCCTAGACTGCAGTAAATGAGACGAATTCTACCTGTTGATCGCCACCAATAAATTAGGCTGGCCTCCACGAACTGTGGGAAGGACCCCCAGGTCTGAAGGCAAGCATCTGCATCGGGCCCTGACTACCTGGACACACCAGCAGAAATCAATTAAATCACAACTCCAAACAGAACTCTCAGGCAACGATAATCCAAGTTTCTGTAGAGCAAAACAGAGAATCTTGCAACCTTTTCACAGCATGTGCATACCTCCTTAAAAAAGATGCCACTACAATGACAAAACAGGACGCATGATTACAACCCGTGAACAACGAACAGACAACGAACAGAAGATATAAATGGAAATCCAGTTCAACGAGTTACTGATTGAAGCACAAGTGTAGTTCAAAAATGTAACAGCCAATCAGGGTATACCTGGAGGATTCATAGCAGATCCTTGATATTGTGCATGTGGACTAAAGTGTCCCCCAAATGGTCGACCCCGCATCGGGGGCTGCATCACTGGGGGTCCATACTGAAACTGTGCACCTGGTCCAGTTCGAACACCAGAATTCATTCTATATATTTGGTCTTGGTTCAAATAAAGTGGAGGATTTGAAGAATAACCAGACATGGCACCTGCTGATGGTTGATCTCCTGGTTTTGCCCCTGTACAGATCCAAGAATATTAAAATAAATAAACTTTGGCATTGTAGATGTAACACACAAAGGCAGACAAGGCAGGGCAGTATTATAGGACATAGAAGGAGATCGACTGCACCTTCTGGAGGTCCAGAGCTTGTACAACCTCCACTATGTACGGGTCCAACATCTTGTTGCGCACTAGGCAACTCTCCCCCAACTCGTTCGCCACCAGAGACCTCTTGAAGACCTTGCCGAACTTGCTCATCTCCAAGCCTAGCTAATCGGGGAGAAATGTCAGAATCTCCAGCTGGGGAGGCTGAAGTGTCGGGCCACACCCGTTGCGGACGAAATGCAGGAGGGAGAGGCGGAGGGGGTGGAAGACGTGTTCCGGTGGAAGCACCTTGGGCGAATCCTGGACTGCTATGTTGAGAAGGAGGTGGAGGAAGCGGAGATTCCAGCGGCATGGCTAATTGGCTCATTGAACCAGTCGGATATGGGTTTGATCTGGAGCCTCCCTGAGATTAAATACGAGCAGGTGTTTGTTTATTAGATGAAGCCTCAAAAGACTACAAACCAATGACTAGAATCAAATAGAGTCTGGTATGAAAATATGTGCAAACACAGTGCTAGAAGACTTACTTGAGAAAGCCCAAGGTTTCCTTGACCCTGATGACCTGAATAAGCAGACGGCGTCGACGGTGAATCGCTCTGCTGGTGATTACTCTCCTGAGAGCGAGTTGATTTCTGCATGGTGGCAATCCCCGCCTTGGGATATTTTGATTGTGAGGTAGTCAACGGCGGAGGCGGGGATCGGGGCGGTGGAGGAGGGGATGGAGGCGGGTCTGCTGGCAGAGGCGGGGGAGACGGAACAGAAGGTGGAGGTTCCAATGGCAGAGGGGGCTGGGGAAGGTTTGACTGAGCCTCCTCGGTAAAATGATCAGCTAAAAGTCGATCACGCTCCTTGTTAGCTAAAAGCTCCGAATCCGCAGTTGGCGAGACGTCCTCCATCTCAAGCTCGCCGTCCACGTCTTCTAAAACAGTACGGAACTTCTCAGAAGCGTCCTCTGCTTCAGTTGAACGAGTTGTGTTGATAGTATTCAAAGACTGCGTTTCTAATTTCTTGTCGCCGTCTTCACTGCCCTCTTCATCATCCTCGTACAATTGAGGAATGATAGAAAATCCGTCTGGTAGATTCAAGGATGCATTGCTGTAGAGCAAAAGACCAATAGTCAAAAATCATTGCACTTCCAAAGTGAGACCACAAGTAAAGTGCCATACCCTACGTCAACATGTTGCAACTGACCTGAGCAGAAAAATTGCAGATTAGGGGAACGCATTGTTATTCAAAGTTAGATAAACATTTTGTCTTCTGCACTGGCACAACCTCTGACCATAGACCCCAAAACACACGATCACTGGCATGCGATTCCACGCACAGAGAGCTCAAATACAAAATACTAACAGGGGTTCGCAAATCAACGCAAACATTCAACATCAGCTCACTCACATAACGATTTTGGCTGATTGAATAAGAGCTCTCAAAAAAAAGACACCACATGAGCTCGTTCTAGCAATAAGAAATACAAATGGTCCATTACCTTCCATACTCGTCAACTAACATGCCATCCATATCCCTCACGGGATCGTCCACTCCACGCTCATATCGAGAAAGCCGGCGGTGACCACCTCCAGGCAACCCCTTGTCATCATTGTGCGACTCTATTTCATTCATAAAATGACGCAAAATTGACTCCGGCATCACCTTTCTTTCAAGCCACAAGTTCAAAACCTACACAAGGACTATCTGTTAGTTCAGTAAGGATTGTATTCAGCAAACAGCTCTGACCTCGCAATAGAGCAATCACTACAGACTACAAAGTAAAAATGGAGAGTAGACATATACAGAAGCGTGACAACAAAACTGCTGAACTGTGAATGCTCAAGAATATTGTTATTACAATTCCACAACGTAAAAATGATCTCTCGAAGTGTACAGCATCCATACACAAGACCTGACTAATGACCTTCAAGTAGAAGAAGAGCATAATAGAATCACATGGAAAGGCATGTCATGGTAAACACCACCTTACCTTAAGGCATTGTTTTCTGTTCTCACGGGCAACACCTCCCGGTGGAGCAGCTGCATTCAGTATCCGCGGAAGAGAATCTTGCACAATTGGAAGGTACGCCAAGACTGATGGGTCCAAAACCACCACAAGAAATATATTACTACCGTTACAAATGCTCGAGCGTTCTTAAGCATATTCGAAGCATAGCAAACCATCCCATCGATAAAAAAAAATATGCATACAAATAAGTGCACCATGAATGCGCCTTACATTATCTGAAAACAGGTAACGAAAAGAATCAAACCAAGCGAGCACCTCACAAATAATCGGAATCTCCAGGTGAGGAAATGAGGATCCAAAAAAAAAAATCCTTGACGCAACAGAGGAATTACTTGACAGAACTAGATCTTGCTCCGCACATGGAAAAAGCAAAATCACATAGAAACCTCACCTTTCTGTGTATGAGCAACTTGAGTGACCGAATCTAGGAGAAACCAGAAGTCTACCCGCCGATGAAAGCTTGGCTCATTCTCCAATTTCCGCACAATGATTTCAACGATCTACAAAATGTATGTCACTTTCGGTAAGCCTGAAAGACAGCTCTTTCATCAGCACTAACCAACACGAACATACAGAAAAAACGCTTACCATCTAAATATCATGTATGATGATGCATCAACATCAAGCTACAGAGATAAGCTGTGCCCCGCTGAAATGCTGATACGTTTGTATATCAGTTACCCATTAAATTCGAACTTCACAATCTCATCAAGGCAAGTGACCGAGACCAAACACACCACAAAACCGCTACCCTGAAACTGACCTGATCAGCGATTCCATGCTTTGCACAATCCATAGCCTGCCGGGTTGTGCGTCCAATGCTGTCCTTTGTGCGCGAAACTGTCTCCAGCATACCCACAAAAGTATCCCGGGCAATAGTGGCTTCCGTGTCAATTGTTGGCTCTGCTGATAAAACCCCTGACCTCTCGTCAACACTAGAATTCCATCCAGCATGTCGATCGTGCAGATCCATGACCACCGCCTGACCATGTTGAATTGGTGACGTGAGTCTTGAACTGCCTCTCCTCTGTGAAGGAGAAGGGCTGCAAACCATGCTGTTCGTTACTTTGTCAAATTCTGCAAAACCCAATGACCCAGATCCACCTGCACGAATTCAAAATTGTCTCCGTTAAATTGAACGGCCAACAGACGATGCACCCTCGAAGGTGCAAAACTAACCCCAAGTTTTGAAGCGGACAACCTTCACCCAAAAACTAAATACACAGAAAATTGAATTAGCCTTACCTGTAGAATATTGTCGAGCCCGTTGCTTAGCCTGAGCAGCGGCAATAAGGACCTTCATTGAGGCAGATGAATCTCCCTCCCTCTTCAGCGCATTCCTCTTCTCATTGGCAAGCGCAACCCTAATTAGATTAACAAAGAGCTGTGATCAGTACAGGAAGCAACGATGCATACATTATATCAAAGTTGTCGTCACCGGGAGGATAATTTCGTCAACATATGCATGCTAGGTGAAGAACCTCGCTCATTTCCCAAATTCAAATAGTAACAACAAAACACATAGATTACGGAAAGGCAATTATCGCACAGCACACAATCAGCAGCCACTGACCACATATATCAGCAAAAAGTAGCATCAGCACAGCAAAGGACATAAAATTACTCACGCGTTCTTTATGATTGAGTCCTCCAAAACTGGCTTCGCAAGGGATGGAAACACTTCGGCTGTAGCTGTACTCAGTTTCCCACTTTCAGAACCAGTCAAGTGTGCTTTACGTTTCTCCGTCCCACCTTCCAAGCTTGATTTCGTGAGAACAGGACTTGCAAAACCTTTCGTGACCAAACCTTCTGCATCAGATTTCCCATGAGGACCCCTCTTGGATGCTCGCTTCAATTCTCTGGGGTCCTCGCTGCCACTGTGTTTACTTGGCGAATCCGTTGCCTGAGGATCTTTAACGGGTAGATGTTTTCTGCTCTCTATCCTCTCCTGGCCACCAACATTATCATGGCCGCTTCCTACTTTCAGCGACTTATGCCCTCCATCCGTAGACTTGGAAATGTCAGGCGTGACGGTGGCGTTCTTCAACGGACTCGCCGTGCCAACAGTCAGCAACCCACCCACAGCTGTACCCTCTTTCTTCAGAGTCTCAGAGGAAGAAGTGGTAGTAGCATTACTACCCGCTTGGTTAGAGGACACTCCATTCTCTGGCTGCTCCCTAGATTCCGCTGCACTGGCGGTTGCGGCTTCCGCTTCACAAGCAGTCATTGCTGCGAAAGCTCGATTTCGTCTTTTTGAAGGAGGAAGGGCAGCCTCGCCATCCAGTGCAGCTTTCCTCATCCTGTCCTTGTCTGCCTTAGGGGGCAGACTAGTCCCCCTTTCTCTGGACTTTCCATCTCTGGGTGAATACTTCTCCACATTGCCACCGTCAAAACCTGAACGACCAACAGACACGTGTTTCTGCTTTCCCTCCGACAACTTATCTTCTGAGGCGAGCATCTTGGGCCTCTTTGATAAGGGAAGGTGTTTCTCGTCTACATCGGTTTTCGGACTGGTCCCTGCATCACCTCTCTCCCTTTCCACAGACGTATTCTCTTCCTTCCCTTCACCCTCTCCATCAAGAAACCTTTTCCGCTTCAGAGAACTCTCTCCTTTAGGGTCACCTTTGCTTTTAGATCCTCCATGAAAAAGCGAAGACGGTGTTGTAACTTTCTTCTCGACTTCATCAAGATTACTCTTCACATGATCATCCCGTAGCTTGAGTGCAGCTGAATGTTTTTTCCCTTCCTGCTAAAGCACAAATAATCAATTATTCAATTTCCCCTATTTAAACCCCTCCTGCCGTCACAATCGCTCCCACAATGCCATGTTAATCAACGTCAATTAGGTTCTAAATGTGGCGTCGTCGATGGGTACTTGTACAGATTAAGCGTTCCACAAATTCGAACATTGCAGACAAAGTTTAAGGCAACCCTAACTAGGGCGTTCGAATTATCTTGAAATGCATCAAAAAAGCAGATACGCAACACTCTTATATCTCAATCGAGATCCACATTGATTAAAATAATGTGAGAGATCCCATCGAACCAATGAATACAGTGATTCAAGCTACAAATATCTCCATCAGGGCGACCAAAATGAACCCAACTCAATACACAAGCTTTATGATTAGAAGCGAAGAATCACAAAGGATCCCAAGTTGACAACCCACCTCGAAACCCTTGCTCGATATTTGCGACTTCTTTGGTCCTTTCTTAAATCTGTCCGCCTCTGACGACACTCTCTTGACATCCTTCTTGTCCTCCAACTTAAGTTCACGTTTCTCTCCAGCCAAAACACTTTCCTTGACGCTGGAGTTAAACATATCCTTCTTCTTAGAATAAGGTCCTTTCTTAATATGCCCATTCTTGGAAGGATCTTTGGAGAATTTCCCACTACCATCGTGCTTGCTTCCCCCGTTCCCTTTATCTGACTTGAAATCCTTATCCCCAGCATTTGGCCTTCGGATCGGTTGCAAATTCGGCTTGCTGTCCCGGCCTCCCATCTTACCTTGTTGACTAGCTTTGGACGGTCTACCAACTTTAGGTTTCATCTTCTTCTGAAAATCGCTAGTTTCGGCATGCGAAGGAGCCGAGTCTTGAACGACTTCTTGGCCAGCAATCGCACCTGCACCATTTGCAAACGGTGGTTCATCCTTAATATTATTGTTCTTGTTTCGATTCTTCTTCCTCCCATACTGGTAAGTCAGTACATGACCTTCGCTTTCTGGAATCTCCGTTTTCGGCTCGGGATCTTTCTCAGCCGTCTCGTTGAGTTTCTTCAAGGCGTTCCTAAAAGCACGCCTCGTTCCTACGTTTGCCTCCGAATCAGCCTCTTCGCCCTCTGCAAACGACTTTAACTCTTCTCCAACGACATCATCGAGACTAGCTTGTTGTTGTTGCCCTCGTCCTTCTGAACTTCTTCCGGACTGCAGATCGCTACCATTGTATTCGGGTTTCTCATTCCAATCCTTCTCAGCGTCGTCGTCTTCAACGTCCTCTTCAGGATTTGCATCATTGAAAGGAACGGAATCGTCCTGCTGGTTCAATGTGACGATTTGCGTAAGATAAGGGTCGTCATGCTTTACATCGCTGATGACATCTCCCTCCTTCGCTGTGTCATCCTCTTGGCCGTCCAAGCCACTGTCCCGAGGCGCGTCATCTTCGGGCACGTCCGCGTTCTCGTCTGCAGAGTCTTTGTGGGTAATTCCTGCCCGCTCATCTTGCACGGCACAAATTTCATCCAGGGCGCAATTAAACTTCTTATCGACCTTCCTCTTCGACCTCTGACGGGACGCTTCTTTCTGATCCGCATCAAAATCAGAAAGCTCAGCGGGTGTGCACCAACCACTGTCATGACACGAACACAATTTAGCACCACTCCAACGGCTGAGTAAGTGCTATCATGCAATACAAAAACAAATGGAACACTTACATTTGCTGTCCTGGCCCAAAATATGTGACGTAATACTTTCCGACGTATTTCCCTTCCGTCTCCAATCTCTCAACCTGCCAAGGTGATACAAAAGAATAAAGTCAGGTAATAAAACTACCACCGGGGGGGGGGGGGGGGGCGCAATGGAGAACCACCACGTCCAGGCTGCACTGTTAACCCCTTAGGAAAGAAACGAACGCGTACAGCGGGAAGCTTAGCCATTTGACGACATCGCCACCAGATCCTGGTGGCAAAAAACTTAAGTTTCATGCACCATAGGTTTTCATTTCGAATTTCATTCTACAACATTGTCTTTCAAAAGTGGGAATAAGAAAAATCACAGAAACCACAATTAATCTCAGATAAATCTCGTAAGCAAGCTTGTAAGTCTGTCTATCACGCTTTGTTCTCCATGAAACCATCTCTCCTCTAGAGATTATGTTTGGAAGTGCAAAGAAGCGTCAAAACTTCTCGTAGTGAGGATCGTTGTTTAATGGGGTAGAACCTCAAACACTAGCTCGAAGTAGGGTAGATTGCTTCATCTACTTCTACGCCAGCAAGACAAAAAGCTTCGAGAGGAGGTGTCCGAACCTAATGAAGTCCGACTGCAGAACCAAGTTTCCAGGAAATCTACATTCACACAAGCTATACTTTACGGTTGCGATAAACACAAGTTTCCAGGAAATTAACATAGCTTGTGTCGCAACCATAAAGTATTGCTTTCATGGCCGGGACTGCGAAGATGGTGCTCCGAGCGATTGAAACAAGAAACGGGGTTTGGTACAAGCCAATTCAACAGCCAATTCGGGAAAAGGCTTACTGCTTCGGGAAGACAAAGTTACTGCTCAAAATTCACTGAAACCTCGCTTCAAAAGTCCAACAATGCCATCTCACGTGTCGATTGCGACGTACCTGCGCAGGCCATGCTGGCCAACCCTTCACTTTTGCCAACACGAGGTCTCCTTGGTTAAACTCCCGGGGCGGTGGTGCGTCGGCAGAAACACCGGCTGCAGTGCCCCCTGCTTTGGCAACCCTCCCGGCTCCTCCTTTCTTTTTCGCCATAGCCTAGGGTCACATCTGCAAAAGAATTGCCAAGGTACACACCTCACAACTCTTCGAACTCCCAAAACCCTAACCGTGATTCCTAGTCCTCACGTTTAACCAACGCAGGGAATCACCCAAACCTGATGCATGCTCCTCCAAAGTGGCACCCGTTTTACTCACACAAACTACTCCTACCATTGCATGGGCTCTCGCGCCTCTAAACCACGACCTCGCACTCTGGCACCTATCTGCACTTCTCGGCCCTAACAGCCAACAGGCGGGAGAAAAAATGTTCTAATCGCAGAAAACAGACAGTCACTCGCGACCAAACTCGGCGCCAAGCCCCGCCCACTCTTCTCAAAACACTGGAAGCGCAAGGGCGCCACACCCTATCATCCAAAAAACTCAGAAAATAAAATAAGAAAAGAAATAAATACGAGCTAACCTCAATCAAATTCTTTTGCCGCGGACACTGCTCTGAATTCCACCCGCAAAGCTTCCACGGCTCGCACCTAACCCCAAGCCTAAAGCTTTTGCTTCCACGCGACCTATTTGCCTTCCCACATGAAGAAATGCGACGATATTGAAGTCGGTGGAAGCAGGAAAAATTCGGCTTCACGATGCGTTGGAGTGACAGGCAATGCGACGCCCTTCCTCGCAATCAATTCACGCCAGGCACCTGTCGATGAAACCCTAACCACCATCGCCAAGCTCCTCGCTCGCAACTCATCTCTCCGAGGTTCCTGTCTCCTCTCCCTGGCGCCCTTCCCAATGCCTGATGGATCCACATCTGCGTCCACATCCTTGCGTTCTCATCCACATTTTATCATCCATCTGTCATTCGTATATTTCAGTCGATCCACAGGGTTGTCACGGTGAATTAATGAGGGGGTGATTCCTAGTTAGTGTGAAACGTGCTACTTGCATTTTTCTATTTTCTACTAAAATTACATCTATTTATTTCAAAAAATTTAACATGATGAGGATATTTCTTTCTTCTTCATAGTTTCAAAAAATTAAAATTATAATTGACTGCTAGAATATTAAAATGTAAAGATCTTGCACTTATAAATTTAATGAAACCATTGTACCATGTGGTAAGGTTGGCAAAAAAATATTTTCTTAAACAGATGCCAAAATTTATGGGATTTTTTTCAAAATAATTTTAGGTCCCAAGAAAAAACAAATCTTTTTATTTTCAAACATTCATCCAATCACATATGCTAGCTTTAATTAATTTTTTTGATGGAGAATGTCAACCATAATCACAAATTATAGTAGTTGAGTTAGCCCAACTTCCATATTTTATTTAATTCATTGGTAGTATAAAATAAACATTAAAAAAATATTTATAAAGACTAATTCAATTAATTACATAGTTAAATATATTATATATTGGAAAATACACTATCACAATGCAACGACACCAAAAAAAATTCATTGAGAAATTGGAAGATGTCATTAGAAATTAATAAGTATAAAGTGATGAAAATCCATGTGTATGAAAATGTAACAAAAATTATAAAGACTCACGTAAAGACTAATCTTTTGAAGGATAAATTGTAAAGCATGAAATATTGAGATTGCAACACAATTTGAATTGAACATATTATTAGATAGAGAAGTAATGAACACTAAGTATTATCTAATTATTTAAAAAATTATAATATTGCTTAATACAAAATTTCAAAATTTTAATTTATAAGTTTATAACTGCAATTTCCAAAAAATTTAAGTACAGGTAACAAATATATATATCTGCAAGGCTTGTTTTAAAATTTCAGAATTTTTAATTTCCAATATTTTTAATTGGATGTGACTAAAGAAAAATCAAGCCCTAGTTTCAAAATAATACTAACTACTCTATCCATGTGAAATATATAGAAAACAACTAACTTTAGAGTCATTTTAAGTTTGAAATAAACCTTCATAATGCCTCTCATACAACTCAAAACCATCTTTTTCATAGCACATTCATGATTACCTTTTGACAAAAACATATGCTAAGCTAATATCAAATTAAGTAGTGTGAAAACAATAAATCTCTATATAAGAATTAATAGTCTTTCTTAAGTGTATTCAAAAGTTATAATGCTATGCCAAAAAATAGTGCTTTAGAAAACTTGATTTGAAAATAATTTGAAAAAATTGATTTCAAAAAACCAAAGAGCATTGGTTATTGGATTGAAAGTAAATAAAAAAAATAGAATGAAGTTAGTTTAACCCCTCAAAGACTCGAAAATACTCAAAATTTTCAAAATGGAGAAGACATAATATAAAATGCAATTCAAGAGAATAATTTCATGATAATTTGAATCAAATAAAAGCCTTTAATTATGATATTAAAGTATAATTATATTGAAAGCTAATTTAAATATGGTTTTAGGAGATGATGATAAAATATGATATATGGATTATATTGCATCTTTTATTGATGCTTACCGAGATGCTTACCTTTTCAAGTTCCTTCCAAGTGCTTCTATAGCACTTCATTTATAATAATACTAAGGTGTATGATCTTCTAACAATGCACTTGCCATGTACTTGCAATGTTAGGTTCCAATTTTAGTTATAGGATCCCATTCTCCACAACTTCTATTATTTAACTCCCACTAGATACTAGATATATCATTTGATAATATGGGACAGAACTTCCATTGATATCCAAACATTCAATGGTGGTACTACTCTCTACTAGTGCTAATTGCTTCAAAAATTGTCCTTGAACGAACCAAATTCTCCACTAGACCCAACCAATCTCATTTCAAAACTCACTTTGTGACTTATCCCATGGACTAATGTAAAGCAAAGTAACATTCAATTAATATAAAAAAATACAAAAGCACTCCATAGTTAAACAGTATAAAAGCAAGAATGAGGCTTCACCACAAACATCACCCCACATGGTCACTTTGACTCACCATGATACCATTCAAGAGTGAAAAGGGAGACAATCCCTCCAAATAGTATTTTCTATGGCATTCATCGAACCTTCTCTCGGACTAAGGATCTACGGGACATTCAAGATACACACGTCTTGAAAGACCATCCAATTTTAAGCCTTAGTCTCAAAATTAAGCTCCAAAAGCACCCTTAGAATAACTTTTAGCTCTAAACTCAGAATCCAATGTGCAAGTCTATTTTCATAGTCTAATCTTTTTTTAGATCACCTTTCACTATTTATTTTCCCAAATGCAATAAGTATTGAGGAAGTTATGACCTTCCAAAGATTTGAATCCCTAAGGAGGTGCACTTCTCTAGGACACTACCCTCTTTGGATGCTTGTAACTTATAACTCACATCTTGGCTCTTTGTGAGCCTTATCATTCTAGAAACCTTATCTCATTAGATTTCCAACAATGTCTGCTACATGGCTTTTGGAACTAGGGGATCCTCATAGAACCTCTAATCCCATGACCTACATCTCAAAGCTCAACTAAGACATTGTCAATTTTAAAGAGCCGTAACTTTTGACTCCTAACTTTGATCTTTGTGTTCTTTGGACCTCTAGATGCATCTTCTTACTAGCTTTTCAATCATGTTATAGTTTGTCATCCAATTTGTCCTAATTAGAGCAATATGGTAGAAGCACACATTCTTGTACATTTAAGCAATTTATCATAGTTAGAGGCACCTTTTGCTAAAAAAAATATTAGTATTGACAATAGAAAACCTTGAATTTTCAAAAAAAATTAGATAAGGCATTTACATTTTGAGAATTTTCAAAAGAAAGCTCCCTAGGGCACCTACAACCACACTTTAATAAAGTTGCCTTGATTTTGACACAGAAATCTAAAAAAATTAGCATCCACCAATCAATGTTAAGCATAGGGATGGTTTCAAGGTACTTTTGGGAACACTTTAAGGAAACTTTACAACAAATTAATGGGTTTATGGACTTAAATGGGTGCTTCTACCTTACAACACTTTGTCCACTTGGGACTCCTTATTTTTCTCATCTAGTCTCTTGCAAGGCCTTAAAATTCACCTCCAATGTCTCCTTTGTTCACCAAAGTAGCATGGGCTTGCCTTAGAGTGAGGGATGTGATAAATTATATCCATACAATTAGATCAAATACTACACTATCCAATATTTTTCTACAAAATTTGAAACTAAAAATAAAAAATTGCTTCTAAAATTGATTATAGATTCAAAATCTATATATCCAAAATCTATATATTCAAAATGTGAAGTTTTAATTATGTCAATGTTTTAAGATTTTTAGTTTATATATTCATTCTAGTTGGTTTTGAGAGATCATTTTTGAACTAAAAAAGTTTGTTTTAAAGATAGCCATATGTATATTCCTTAAACTATAGAATATATATTTTTTGAATTGAAAATTTAAACCAAGAAAACTAAGAAAACTAACCTAAGAATCTATAAATATTTAGATGGATGAAAAAACAAAAATTATGTGTATTAATGATATATTTGTTTTTTCTATTGTTTGAAATTTTTTTGAAATTTGTATTTGTATGTTATTTTGATGTATTTTGATTTTATAATAGAGGGATAAAAGATAGAATCATTTAAAGTGGGTTCAAGGTGATGCCTTTTCAATGGCATATATTGCTCAACTATTAAGATTGAGAAGGTAACCACTAAAGAGCCTCATTAGTTTGAAATAATCCTTTTAAATTATAGAAACTCATTATTTTTAAGTATTAGTATATCAAATTGGAGGGGGATCTTGGAGTTTCAAGATGTAGATGGAGTGATGCTCTTCTTGGAACTCTATTTTTTTACCTCTATTAAACAACTACTTGATCCTAGTTCCATCATTTCCATACTTAAAGATATTTTCAAATTTTATATTAAAGTTGTTGAAACAAAATGTGAACTTTATTTTACTTTTTTTTATATTTTTAAAGAATTAGAACTCCATTTAAGTATATGAATATAGTTATGGGGAGAAAAAGGATGTCCAATGAATGAAATGTGGTTTATGTGTCATGTTATAGGTTGAAATCCACTTGCTTAAGTGTATGAAGTCAAGGTTAAAGAGGAAACTCTTTTTCCTTGTTTTCATGATTTATTCCAATTTTGTTGTGTATTTGGAGAGCTACAACATACTATGTATTGTAACTTTTACAATGAAAATTTGAGAGGATGAATTTTTTTTTTTTATAATTTCATAAAACTATTACTCGCTCTATTTGAATTTTGTATGTGAAAATTATACCTAATGAAGTGAGAGAGGGTCAATTGTCAAAGAGTTTGAGGGTTGAATTTTTAAGCATCCATAATTTTTTGGTAAAGAAGTATTTGTGTTGTTAGATTTCTAAGGACCTATCATTCTCTCATTTGGAATTAAAGAGTGAAAGCTATGGGCTTGGAGGTAAAGTAGTGTTGAACTATCTTTGAAGCAAAGGAACTTTGACCAACTATAAAAACTAAACAATATGATTTTTGACTTGAAATGTAAAGCATTTGTAAAAATTTGTATTAGCTTTGTGAAAAAGAAATCACACTTTTGTGATTTATATACAACTCATATTATTTTTATACAAATTTATAATATTTTATTTGACTCATGCAATGCTTAACAAGGTTTATATTAATACGTGTATAACTTGATGTATGTAGTATTATATAGGGTATATGGGAACATGAATATGACTTCATATATTGTATGAAGTATATACAAATATGAATATGATTTTATGCATTATATAAAATTTATATGAGTATAAATATGGCTCATTATATATTATATTTGTATGGTTGTACCATGTTCCATATATATCACATAATTATTGGTGTATACTATCTATACATGCTTTGATTATAGGATCATGTATGTCTTAGGCCAAATCTAGTTGCAACTAGAATCCCAATGTTTTTTTAAAGCAAACCCTCTTTACTATGACAATGTACAATCCTTTAGCAGTTAACTACCATAAATTCATAGTAGAATATATATTCTTTAATATGTCTCCAAAAAAAATGATTGTTTTTTAAATCATATAATTTGTCACTTATAATGCTCCTTTAGACATCAAAAAAGACATGATTTAATGTTTTAACTTGTAACCAAATTTCAAATTTTAGGCCCAAAACTGCTTCAAAGTATTCAAACTCAAAGCAAGGTTAAAATCTTCATCTATATTTATTCATTAACAAATCCAAACATAGTTCCTTTAGTTAACTTATTAGAATATGCCTTCCTAAAATTTTAGAAAAAGAAACCTTACCAGTTACAAGATTATATCGCTTATATTCAAAAAATAGTATTTCTCAACTCTTTCCAAATGGTTAGGTTTCATCTTCCAAACTTTTTACACAAAAATGTGAAGATTCTAAAACTTATTACTCTCCATAATACATTGAAGAAATAATTTGGAAATACATATAAAAAATTTCAACAAAAAATATTTTATATTCATGCTTGAAAAAAATAATAAGTAGAAAGAATTAGAGTATGATTCAAAATACTAAATTGTTAAGAATTTAGTTATAGAATTGAAAATTTCCAATTTCAATGGTTGTAATGTAGTAATAACTATATTCCAAGGTTCATAAAAAAGATTTGTTTTTAAAATACTTATATATAACTTAGGAGTTATTTCGTTTTAAGAAAAAAATTGTTCATTGATAGTGTAGTTCTAAGACTATTGGAGGATCATTTGCTTTAAATTTTAATTCCAAATTACTTAGATGGATTTACTATATAGGTTTACTATAAATTTTAGCTACATTGGATTAGTGTTTTTGAAGTTGTATTTGAAAAAACATATGATATGGAACTTGTGACAAGAAACATTATAGGTGTTTCTTGCAATCACCTTTATTTGAGGCAAATTGAGTTTTACCTTCAACCTTATTAACACAATTCTTAGAGATTTGTTGTTTTTAAGCAATGCATGTTTCTTTGGAAATCATTAAGATTACCCACAAAGTTTCATTATTACAGTCCTTTGGGTTTTGAATCCTCTTTTACTACTAGAAATTTGTGTTTGTTGCAATTGCAAAAGTAGCAATTGAAAGTCCTCAATGATTCTTTATGACTATGGTGAAAAATATTAATCCCTAAAGTCTCAAGGACTTTTGCCATCAAAACCTACTCAATATTGCCATTTCTAATGCGAAGGGCAAAAAAACTTTTAAAATTATTTTTTTTACTAATCTAACCATAGGATCTCGTACTACACTAGTATAAGAATGCGTGGAAAAAATTTCAAAAACTTTAACCACATGGAATGCAAGATACTTGCATTTAATGTGAAGAAAATAAGTTTTTTTACACCTTGATTGGCTAGATTTTGTGGCTTTGAATCTTCTTAATTTAAAGTTTTTGCATTGTTGATTTTAATTTTCTAATTTTTTATGTTGAAGAATTGAGTTGAGAATCTATTAAGTACAAGTAGATTCAAGATTGAAGGGATAATTAAACCGTTAATAGCTATGAGTTGGAATTGAAATATAACTAAGAGATTGTTCTAGCAAGCAAACTTCTCCATACCTAACAATTTATTTTGAAAAATTGTAAAAATTGCATTAAAAAATGGATTCTGTAAGTTATTTTTCAAAAGATGCTTAGATTGCCCAAAAAATAAAATTGTCTATAACTTTCTCATCACTACTCCAAATAGAATGAGCCAAAGCTTCAAATGTAGAGAAAAATATAATCTTTGAGAAAAAAAATAAAGCTTTTTGGACTCATAGTGGCATAACTTTTGTTTCCAAGCATTGATCAAAATAAAAATTATATTTCTAGAAAGCTAATCTAATTTCCTATCTTCAAAAAAGTTTCAAAAAATCAAGTAAAAAATTGAGATCATACAAGCCTACCCAAAATCCAAAGAGTGGGACTTTGAGACTTTAGGAGTTAATGTTGAATTTGACGTTTAAAGTTTGTCAAGTATAAGACAATCATAGAAATGAATAATCAATGAAAAATTGTCAAGATGTAGAATGATGGTTGATTGTTTTAACACTATATAATCTACCAAAACTTACATTAGTTGGCATGATGTAAACATTAGAAATCAACATGATTTCAAGAATATTGTTGAATAGTAGACCTAAAGAAGACACTTAGTGTGAAATTAATGATTTAGCTACATGCAATGTTAAATGGTATAAAATAATGCATACATTCAAACAATATTTCCAAAACATTTTCTAAATATCTAAACTAAAATTCCAAGGACTACTTCATTTGAATTAAAAATAATTCATTTGGAGACTACTTCAATTGAATTAAAAGTAGTTTCATTTTTACAATTATTGAATAGAATGAATTCTATCTTTCCTAATGTGTCAAAGAGAAAATGGATGGATACCAAATGAAAGTTTATTGATCAAAATTTTAGGAAACCATAATCAATTACAAAAAATAGACATGTGTTGTCTTTTCATACAATGAAAAAACTTTGAATCATATTCACAAAAGGGTACACTAACCTATTTTTTTCAAAAAACTTCAAAATTTTTATTTACCACCCAAAATTCCACAAGTATTTAAAGGTAGCTCTAGGTATTTGAAAATTCTACCTAAAATGCCACAAGTGTTTCAAGGCTCAAAACTATAGTAAAAAATTACTTGGCTAAGTATGGTCACTATCTTGCTAATGTTGTAGTCTCATAATATGCAACTACGTTTTGTGTCTCCACTTCTTTCCCTCTGTAGATTGTTGCCTTCACTATTTGATACATGGTTAATGACATTTTTTAGACCTTGTTAAGTACTACAATTAATTCATAATAAAAATTTAGCATTGACAAATAGTCTAGCATTTTCATCTGAAAGGACTCAAACCCTTCCAATATTAACTACAAGTATTGCATTCTAAATGTTGCGTCTCAACATGGATGAGAACAAGAACATCCATTGCAAGATCCTCCAAACATACAAACCTCTAAAGCTACAAAAAAACTCAAAACCCATGAAAACTTCAAATCCTAGTCACACCAAACACCAAACAAGTCGTTACACAATCATCCATATACACAAGCCTCAAATCTTTGAAGCTCAAGAAAGCCTCAAACCCTAAACACCTCCAAATACCAAATAACTTGTTGCATTGGGGTCATCCAAACAATTCAACCTCCAAGCTCTACCCCCACAAAAATTGCCACAGAATTGTACCTACCACAAAGATGCTACAAAGTAGTGAGACAACAATGAGGGAGGGAAGGAAAGAGTTGCGTTGGTGGCATTAAGAACAAAGGGTGCATATTCAGCTCATTTTAAGCTTGATTACTTTACATAATCGACATCCTTGAATAGCCTATAGATTATGCTAAGAGAATATGCTTGCTTAGCCAATTTGCCAAATACACAACCTTTGGTCTTAACACCAGAGAGTGGACAAATGTGTCTACACTGTGGTAACCATTGCCTCAAGTTTACCATTTCCGTAATGGTTTCTAGATGGTATGTGGCACAAAATAGGGGGTCTTTTTTTACATTCCCCGTTGGCTGAACCTTCGCAAGAGGCTTGTTGCACTACTATAGACTCAACCCTTGCTGAATGGGTCATTGTTGAAAATGGTCAATACTTTATGTGATGGAGGTGAACTTTTTTTGCATGTGTACGTCTTTGGGGAGCTTGTATAAATGAGTTTTGTAGTCCACGTGCTATAAATAATTAATAAAAATGTCTTAAAGTAGGAGGTTCTAAAAGTGTGCAAGCTTTAAAATTGCCCACCTCCTCAAATATACACTATTTGTATATGTTGCAATTTTTAGCCTTCAACAATGTACATTTGAGGAGGTGGGTGATTTTAGAGCCCTATGTCGTTTCAACTTCACATTTTCATAACTAATCCCACAAAGTTCTAGAAAATATGAAACTACTTGAGTTAAATGTCCATTTCACTTGTCTTTCAAAGAAAATTTACCAACAAATTAATTTCAAGAAACTTCATGTCTCCAAAATTTAGTTTCAGCTTTTCAACGGATGATTTATGGAAGTCCTACCTTGGTTTGTGTATCTCTTATTAGGGACTTAAAACCAGCCCAATTCCTACTTGAGTTTGGATGAAAAAATGAACAAGCACCCAAAATGTTGACTGGTAGAAGGATAAGAACATAGTCATAGGATCAATTTCGGATAATGAATGGGTGCATCAACATTGGTTGAAACTTGTTTTCACAAACACTCATGGAATTATTATAGAAGATTCTTTCAATTTAACCTCTTTGCTTAGACAATTTTTGAATATGTTGTACTATGATATATGGATCTATCAAAACAATCTTGGATTTGCCTAGGTTATACTTATAGTATACCAACCTATAGCAAGCAAATCACTTATGATAGACACCTAGGAAATTACCCATTAGAGTCTTACATCAATTCATGACAAATTTTTTTTAATAATTGAGATTAGGACCTCATTAGGTTGATTAGTGGTCCAAATCAATGCCTCGGGTGATGGTGATGGAGTTATTAGTGACTACTTTAGGAACTTCCACCTTTTCAATATAAAATCATCACAAGAAGACCTAGATTTTTTTGACCTAGTTTTTTTATTCCTTCATATTGTGGTCCTATTAAGTAATGTTGTAGATATACTAGGAAGTATAATTGTGACTGCTTTAGTTGGTAGGATGACCTCTATGCATATACTTTTTGTAGGTTTTGGAGTAGTCTAAAGACTATTTTAAACCAATTGGGTTGCACACTTCAAAAATACATAACAAATTTGTACTATATCAAAAAATAAAATTTCAATTGGTCTCTTCATTTCTCACATTTGTCTTTGTAGAAAAAAAATTGAATTTTTTTTGCTAATTGCAAGAGGGAAAAACACTCATTCTACATGCTATAGACTAATACCTTATAACTCCTTACGATTCATTATTTATAACAAATTCATTGGGCTTCCAAAATTTACACAACTACCTACATTCTATTTAATAAGCTCATACAAAATAATGCCAGAAGAATTGTCAATTTTTTTCCTTTTCCTCTTGTATGTTCATGGTATCAGAAACTTATACTAATCTTATAAGGTCAATTTCCCATGTAGTTTCCTTGTAGGTTTTGAACCTAAGTAGCATGGAGCCTTGACATTAACAAAAGTTATATATGAGGAAGTTTGAGTACAATGAAAACATCCATTCCCTCCCGTTCACCCAATTCCATCATGACGTATCAATAGAGTACATTTTTTCTTACTCGAAAAATGTACCCCCTTGGGTACATCATGACAGAATTAGGTACAAGGACGGGAATGGGTGTCTTCACTTTAAAAGACAAGGAAAAAATTCCCCCCCTCCAAAAACAAACAAACAAGCACAAATGACAAGCGTGTTCATCTTGGGACCCATGTTTATTCGATCCCCAAGGTGGAAACTTTGGAACGGAACCTTGGGGCTCAACTCAGACTCGAACCCTCACAACTGATTTCTTCTCTTTCCTTCTTCTCTTCTTTTGTCTTCACCACTAGAAGAAGGGAGCTTACATGGCTTAGATAGTAGAACCATCTCCAACAAACTCTTCATTCATGCAGGTCATGTGATTGGAGTTACTCTTCTTCTTTGAGCAGAACCTTGGGGCTCAACTCAAACTCAAACCCTCATAGCTGATTTCTTCTCGTACCTTCTTCTCTTCTTCTGTCTTCACCACCGGAAGAAGAGAGCTTACATGGCTTAGATAGTCGAACTATCCCCAACAGACTCTTCATTCACACTGGTCATATGACTGGAGTTACTCTTCCTTCTTCTTCTAACCACAAAGATAGCATGGGAACCAATGGATATTCTGCAGCCCATCCAGACATGGAAACACGCCGCTCTCAATCGTCAATTTTCAGCGACAACAGCTACGCCCAACATCTTCCCAACATTTGAATTTTTTGAAGTGTGGAGTTTTTTGGAATCTGTTCTGTTGGAGTGGTCAATGAAGTGCATGTCGTGTACTTTTTCCTCCCATTTAATGCAGTCTGTGAGTGGGCTTTTTCTCCTCGCCACTATTGCTTTTGTGTTTTTATCGTATACTCCGGAGCTTGAAACTGAACCGCAAAAGTACAGTACACACATCAAGTTGCAAGTAAGATATGGAACCTCCCCATCCCACCTGAGAAAGGTAAAGGACCCTCCCTTTCCAAATAGGGTTAAAGTTAACCCTCTCGGAGTACCTGCTTCGATTGCCTCAAACTGGCCTTTGTGTACCAATGGTTCAGGCATGGAATAAGTTGCTCTCTTCATGTCCCCCTTACGTAGAATTATAACTTAAGTTATGAAACAAAGAAAGGCAAAGTCATAATTTTGTTTCACTCCACTTGTCATCGTTAAAAAAACAACATTTGGGTCATTTTTTTTAAACCAACAACAAACCTCGATTAGTAGAAACCTCCAAGTTGGGGTAACATTTGAAGTGCATATAGGGGACATGAAGCCTAATCTCGGGGAGATGAAACCGCGATGAAGGCACTCGAAATGGATGAGAGGTGGCTGACTGCTGAGTGCTGACTACTCTACCTAACGTACGGTGTGGGATGAACGTGGAAACCGAGGACGGATGAACTTTTCGGGATGGAAGTTCCTGCGGCACGTGGATGAACACGAGGATGAGAATCGTGGAGGATGCGGCGTGTCCGATATGGATGAAAGACAGCGTCATCGACGAATGAAATCTTTGTGGTCCTCTCACTAAGTACTAGTTGGCCTTCCGACGCCGCAGACCAGGCCTGCAACAGTAGTAGTAGAGCCGGGGAAGAGACTCCACGGCGAAAGGACGGGGCGGAAATTGTTGGCTTGTCTTTGGCTATTTCGATTCGAAATTTTTTAGGTTTCGAGGGATTCCGAATGATCTGTTTGCAGTCCAATTTCGCTGAGGCAAGAATTTCTGTCTCTTCTTTCCCTTTTTCGGCACTCATTTCGGCCCTGGGTTGGGGCTCTTCTGGATCTTCCGCTGATATTGTGGTGCTATGAGGATACGCTGTGTTTACGAATCAGGGATTATTCGCGAATTTATTGCTACGGATCGAGTGGACACGCCGTTCGCGTTGGAGTGAATTTTGTGGTTTTTCGTAGCAGCTGCTGTGGCGGTGGTCGTCGGATTGAAGGTTGGCGAGTGCTTTCATTTTGTGTAACTTGATAAGCGATGGTTATGGTGTGAAGTTTAAGCACCTCAAGCTGCAGTGAAAGGCAGCTGGTGGGTTTTTGGAAGTGCAGAGGCGTGTCGATTTTTATGGCATGGCATGGGGAGGGATCTGTCGCAGAAAGGTCCCGAGTTTCTTTGAGGAGAGAGGTAATGGTGTTAGCAGAGTAGGTAATGGTGATGGTGCTGGAAGCGTGAGGTGAGTGGAAGGGAAGGGGGAGTTTTTTAGGGTTTAGGGATTGGATTTTTGGACTATCGATGCTGTGCGATGGAAGGGGAGCAGAGTGGAGTCGACTCGGGAGGCGGGAATGGAGTGTTGCGCAAGCCGATGCCGTCGAGGCCGCAGCCGACGATGGCTGTCGCGACGACGGGAGATCCCCCCGGGGTAGGTTTTAAGCCGCTGGAGAGTCCCATGTCGGCGATGGTGTCGGGGTTCTTGGCGGACCAGGAGGGTGGAGTAGAGGAGAATCGATCGTTCTCGCATTTGTTGGCCGGAGCCATCAACTCGCCGACCTCGGACAGCGTCGACGACGTGGGTGGGGGATCCACGACGGGGGACGATCACAAGGCGTCGTCGATGGAGTCGGGGACGACGAATGGGGCCGGCCTCGGCAGTAGCAGTGACGCGGGGGGGGATGGCCGAAGCTCCTCGCCGGGAGCTGCAGGGGGCAGCTTTGCCGAGCGGCTCGCAGCTCGCGGAGCTCAAGCAGCGAACAACAAACCCCCTCCCGACGGGGGAGGAGGAGGCCCTCCGAGGCCGCCGAACTCGGTTCGTTTCAAGGCCATGCCGCCTTCGCGTATTCCTATCCCTCGGCAAGGAGGTTACCTCACCATCCCGCCGGGGCTCAGTCCTACTACTCTGTTCGATTCCTCGCCCTTGCTCTTGTCCACCTCTCAGGTACCTAAATCACAGGGTTTTTTCTTTCCCCTTCTCAGCGTCGCAATTGCTTCGTTGCACGCTTTGTTATTCGTGACGACGTCCTTGCGGAGCCTGTTTTTGATATACTGATGGATGCATACAGTCAGAGCCATCTCCTACAACGGGCACGTTTCCAATGGGTCCCTTTTTCAATGGTCCACTCTCGAGACCGGTAGCCAAAGTGGGCGAGGCTTCTAAGGAGCGGAGCGCCGAGCAGTCGTCGTTTGTGTTCAAGCCGTTCGTACATTCAGTTCCACGCCCACCACTACCGCCATCGGCAGGCATGGTCAGTAAGCTGATTTGCACTGACATTTCTGAATCGGTCTTTTATGTCAAATGATAGATCGTTATGTAATATTATCCCTTCCTGTTGTCATCATCCACTGGTCAAGATTGGATTTCTGTCACTTGCTTCTAGTGTATATATTTATTCTGCAAGAATGTGATAAAATATGAAAAATTCTTTCTTGGCAATTTATTTCTCAACCCTAGGGGGAATTGGTCGTGGGGAACGTCATTACGGTTATTTTCTTACCATTTATATGTATTCTTTCGTTTGGCGGTGATGAGGGTTGAAAGTTGTCGACTGCTGATTTGTTTCGCCTACTCCCACATTGAGACAGTTATTCGTCAACTCTAGTCGTCACTAACTTGACCAGGTCAATGCAGTCGGCCTTTGGTGGGATGTCCCATCATCAGACGCACACTCTCTCTCAATTGAACGAAGCCCCCGCTTCGCAGCAGCAGCAGCCTGCGGCCTCGTCTGGAACCGCTCTGCCCCCAGCTCCACCCCTTTTATCGCAACCTCCTTCCAAAGCAGCTCCAGTTGCAGTTCCTGTGAATTTCTCCGATATTCAGCCCTTGCAAGCTCGCGCCCCTGTGCAGACAGCAGGTGCTGCTGATCCACAACCGACGGCTTCTCAGGGTTCTCAAGGATCTGACCAGCAGGCTCCTGCTGTGCCGACGTTTGCGGATCGACCATCGGAGGACGGCTACAATTGGCGAAAATATGGGCAGAAGCAAGTTAAAGGTAGCGAATTCCCTCGAAGTTACTACAAGTGCACACATGTGAACTGTCCTATGAAGAAAAAAGTAGAGCGTTCACATGATGGGCAGGTGACCGAGATTGTTTACAAGGGTGATCACAATCACCCCAAGCCTCAACCCACTAGGCGGTTGTCGTTGAGTGGAGCTCATCTCATATCCGACAGTTCAGGTGAGGAATCTCCATAACCCAAAGCTGTGTGAGCTTCTTGCGTAGTGCCCAATGGACTCCCAGCCTTTTATAATGAAACTCTACTAAAGTCCCTAGACACAATGCACTCGGAAACTTTTGTGATGAAGCTCTTCTGAAGTCTCTAGACAATGGGGTATCTGTGTCGCTGTCTCTCAGAAGCGATTACTGTCTCCTCCTGAAGCGAAGAGTTCTCTATCTTGAGATCCTTTAACCTCTAAGTGGCCAGTAGTGGCTGCCTTATATCTACAGGAGTTAAAAATATAACATTTCGGAAGCTTCAAGGAAGAAAACAGAATGTAACAATAGAATGGAGAAATCATGTCCTGCTTTTTTTTTACGGTAGTAGTTTTTTTTGAAGTAACTGTATTGGACTATTATTTCAAAAAGTTTTCAAAGTGGTCTTTCTATTTTCAGTTGAGTAGTTAAGGTTTAAATTGACTATTTGGCTGTTCATCGACACGAATGTTTGTTTTTTTTGGACGACGACTTAACCTTTATTTATTAGTTGTTCCAGGAGCTGGATTTGCCTCTCTGGTAAAAAATGAAGGTGGAAATGCAGAGCGTGACGGTTCAGATTTGGCGAAAGGGCGTGCAGGATCTGCTGCTGATCCATCATCTCCGTCGACTAGCGATGAAGAGGGAGGTACTGGAAGCAAACAGTCGACTGAGGATGGCGATGACGATGAGCCTGACTCCAAGCGCAGGTAACTGTTCCTAACTCTGTCTTGCACTTCCCCAGATCTTACTGTTTAACTTGGAATTATGGTCAATCCGGGCACTAAATATGAGGGGTTGGCCTTAGTGATTTACAACTTTTTTCTTTTTTCTTTTTTCTTCTCTTTTGGGTTCAGGAAAAAAGACAAGAAGTCAAAGGATCCAATACCGCCTCCAAGAATGATTCGGGAACCTCGGGTAGTTGTGCAAACTACAAGTGATGTTGATATTTTGGACGATGGTTACCGCTGGCGCAAATATGGTCAGAAAGTGGTGAAAGGGAACCCTCATCCTCGGTAAGCTCCCAGTCTGAATGTTTTTGTTTTCTCGAGACTCAATTTAACGTTAATTTGTGCTGTGCTCACATTATTTGCTTTTTATAATAATTTAGGGTATGCTTTGTTCTCTACTGCTGGTAATCACAAGGCAGGTACTCCAGTGGTGGATACTTTGGTATCGCTAGTGCTAACTTTCATATCAGAGTCATGCTCACCTGGGGAAGGTCTTATTATATGTTTGCATATTATTTTTTGATCTTATCAATTTGAGTAAATCACACGATTTGTCTTTGATTACAACTGATCTAGATTGCATTGTCGAGCTTCTACCTTTCAAGTGTACTCTAGAGTATTGCTCGTCATTGTGTGCTTTTGCATGTTCGTATTCCTCACATTTGCTTCGTTCTGTTTATGTGGAAGGTGTGAACAGTCTTAGAATGCCCAAGTTAGACTCTTTATTTAGAAGTGATTTAACGGACCTGAATTGGAGATCGTAAACTCTATCAAGTCTTGACATCTTGACGTTTTGTGGTATTATGATTTGTAGGAGCTACTACAAGTGCACAAATCTTGGTTGCCCAGTTCGGAAACATGTGGAGAGAGCCTCGAATGACCCCAAAGCGGTGATTACTACCTATGAAGGGAAGCATAATCATGATGTTCCTGCTGCTCGTAATATTGGACATGAAGTGGCAATGCAGGCTCTTGCACCAGTCGCTCCAACAGCTAAATCTTTGCAAGACCAAGGAATTAGCTATGGGAACCATAACTTTGGGCAAGCTCCGGAAGACAACAGGGACAGGGATTCTGGGGATGTGGAGTTAGGAATGAGTGTGGGACTCGGTCCCCGGGCATCGGGGGTCAGAGAACAACAGGGACCTCCTGCGGCTGCCACTGCTATCAGTCTTGCGGCCTCTATTGCCCATCCCAGTTTCAATGATCCAAGGTCCTTACCGCAAAGTAGAGAACCTTTCCTACATGGATCTAGCTTTGGTGCCTCCAGGCTAAAGCAAGAGCAGCCGGATTCATCGCACAAACTAGTATGATGAATTCAAATCATGACATTGTGGCTCCTGTTTTAGGTTGTTCTCATGGCCAATCGCTTCGTCGATTTGGTGTTCTATCCGCCCCTCCGCCCCTCCGCCCCGCGTGCCACGAAGGTGCTTTGTTACTGTGGGCAAATGAAGTGTTTACCTATCTGTTCATTATTGGAGGTAGATTTGTTCCCTTCTCACCCCCTTGCCTTGTTCTGTGGCTGAGTCTCAGTAAGCCGAGTATGATGGTGTGTAGGGACGAACTTTGCATAGGGGAAGTTCGACTGTCTCTTGTTTAGACGATTTTCTCTCCCGAAAGTTATGCACCTCATCTGTATTCTGGTGTCTCTGTAGATGGTTGAGAGCTTGTGGAAGACGACTTTGCTATTGGTCATTGTAAGAGTAAAAGTTGAGAGATCCTGTTGAAGTTTATCTTAATTGCCAGTGAGAAGTTTCAAACCTGACTTTTAGGAGTGTCAGTGTTGGTAGAACTTCGAGGACTACAGTTATTGTACATTACTGTGTGACTCTTTGCCATATGCAGTGGCTGCTGAAAATTTCTACTTCCAATAGTGTACCTTCCTCCACTTTGAAGGTATGTAGAGTTTCTGTACGTTGCGCGTTCTCTTTTCCTCTCAGAAGACCTGATCGAGTGTGACTTGATTTATGTAGTCTCGAGGTGTTATCCATCTGATTCAGGTAAACAATTAATATATGACAAACGCTGTGCCAACCCACTCAGAAGTGTTTTTCTCAGCTTTTTCAATAGAATATTCACTTCATGCTCCACCAGTGCTTTAACTTAGTCTAGGCTTGTTTCCCTTGTATCAACCCCAAGGAGTAGTCTAGATTTCTGAAATTGTGAAGATGCATTATAAAATGCAACTTTGAAGAATATATAGGGATGACTGTTAAACAACAATTGTAAAATATGATCCATAGATCATATCCATGTGTTTAGATCAACTAGTACATGAATGAATAGTTTTCAATAAAATTTGAAGTCCAAATTTGAAAGTCTTTGTCAATTGATTATTCATGATTTTCTCAGTAATTTTTTTTGAAGTTCAAAATGTTACGTTCTAATTTTAATGACTTTTCAAGATTCTAGTTTTATTTTTTTATTCAAGTCATTTTTGAAAAGTCATTTTGTGAAGTAAAAAAATTGCTTTTAGAGGCTAGACCGTCTAGTATCCTTTGAATAATAGGATATTTGCAAAGTAAAGTCTTCAAAATTCAAACCATATAAATGTTAACCTTCATATGTTGAGGAGGACGTTTAGTGTTCAATGGATGATAGAGAGTTCTTCTAATAGATTGGAAATGCAATGATAACTAAAAAGATGATTTCTACAATCACAAGTTCGTCTTTTAAAGGTTAAAGAACTAATGCAAGAATCTTCAAAAAAATGCATTTGGTATATTTAGGATGTTTTTGCATTCATCCATTATTTGAAATGTGAACATTTAGTCATTAACTCCTAAATGTCTAGAGTCTTCTTTTGACAATTTGAAAAAATCTATTGTAATTTGGAAGCATATTTTAGAATTCATATTTAAATAAAAATAGTAGATTTTCAGTTTTAGATTCTATTTGTATAGTAGATTCACCAATGCTATCATTAATATATTTTTATAAATTTTGAAAGAGAAATTTCGGAATTTCTTCTAAATTTGATTACAAAGTGGAAAATATTATCATTTTTTGAATAGAATTTGTTGGAATGTATTTGAAATGAAATTTTCTTCATACAATGATTTTTTTGAAACTTTTGTGTTCTTTAAACCTATGATTTCATTTTTGCAAATCAAGTTCTAACTAAAGTCAATGCAATTTTGGCTTAATCAACCACTTAACATTCTTCCACATTCATAATTTTAGAAAAATATGCACTCTAGTGAAACCAAATCCAACTATTAGATAGGACAATAACTTCATAAAGTATCTCCACAAATTATGACAACTTTCATCCAAACAAAATGAGAAAGAATGAAGAGTTTTAACTTGTCATTGTTCATAAATTGGACATTAGAGCACTTGGGGGTTAAGTAATTAAGCTTAGCTTGTTGAATGGGTGTTTTTTTGGATTAAATAATGTAAAATTACAACATTATAATAAAAAAATAACATGGTAATTGAGAGTGATGTTATTTCTACAATAATGTTGTACTTTCATATTATGATACAAAGCCTCTCAATGGTTGGATCTCATTGAACCATACTAAATCTAGGACCTCAAATGGAAATTCCATGTATTAGAAAATAAAATGCTTCACTTTATCTAAAAATTGGCTTCATTAAGCCATTGCAAAATTGTGTTGAAAAAAAATTATTTGTTGAAGCTACGATTATTATCATTTTGAACATTTAGAAGAAATTTTGTGTTGAGTTTATCATTATAAGATTTACCTAAAGAAATGATAAGTGTACCTATAATTGATATAAGTAATAATTGAACATACTTATTATTATAATACATAAATTACTTCTATTAGATCTTTTGGACAGGTGAGAGGATTCCAACTCACTTCAGAATGCATTATTTGGACACTAAATAAATAAATAATGAAATTACAAAGTATTGTCTATAGGTATATCAAAAATTGACACTAGATCTCCTAATCTCAAATGTTCAAATTGTATAAATCTTATATCATCAACATTTAGATTATAGTATTATTTTTGGTTCAAACATCTATATATCAAGAATTGTCCTCATTGACAATCAAAAGCTCTAAACAATACTATGTAACTAGCATTTGACCATGGTTCTTAACATTTCGATTGTCTTAATTTTTGTTGGGTCTTATTGCCAACCAATAGCAAAGTTTAGGCATTTTTAGCATGTGTATTTGGACATTGGATAAAGACATAAATTTTTAAAGAATGGATTATAGAAATACCCCAAATTAACCCTTGGCTCTCGTATTTAAAGAAAATATATTTTAGGCAAGACTTTAAATGGCTTGCTTTTAGTAATAGGTCCAAAATTAAGTGTACTTGTTTTAATACCTCTAATGAATCTCTAAAAGTTTTATATGGATAGGGAGGTCTATGTAATTTTTATATGAAAGATTCATTTAATACATAAAGATTAATCATATTAAATGTACAGAATACAATATGCATTTATTTTCTATTCAAGATCTTATTGAAATGAGATTCTTATATTAACTCTCAAAGGTCCAAACACCATTTTTTGGCAACATACCAATTTGGGGTAGCTCACTAAAAATGGAATTTTTATTTTTTTCTTTGAAAAATTTCATAGAACATGTGCCTAAGGAGTAGCTTTAAGGCGTAAAAATTTTCATAACTTTTGGCTACATGTAGAAGGCCATGAGTTATCATGGTGGGGAACGCACTGCAGCAGTGACAGAGCAGTGACAGTGCAACATGCTAATGTGATCGAGACCCGGCTACATCATTTTTGGAATTTAAATTCAACATTTTTTTGCATTCTAAGAACTAAATTTTTTTTTTGAATTTTTGAATTTTTTTTCCCTGATAGCTCACTATAAGGGGAACAACAAGGAAATAGGCCTGAAACGGTACTGTACAAGCTTCAAATCCCATCTAATGCCATTTTGCAACAAGATATGTATGAAAAAAATTTAATTTATTTTTTAGAGATGAAGCAACATGTCTTCTTTGTTTTATCAAAATTTTACAATTTTTTGTGAATAATTGATTTTTTGTGAATTTTTGAAGATATAATGAAGAAAAATCATATCAAATAGAAAATTATTTCAAAAAATCTGGAAATTTCACCATGTGTGCATATTATAGTGATGAACAACATGGTGTAAACTCAATTTCCGTGCCATTCTATAATTAGAACATAGTAGACATTGAAAATATATTCAAAGTTCAAATTGCAATAAAAAATTGATTGTTAGGAATTTTTTCAAAATTCAAATTGGAGTAGAAACTAGAGTGAATGAACTTTATTTTGTTAGTTGGTCTCAAATTCAAAAAATATCATTTTTGTAAAGAAATTTCAGATTTAAAGCAAGGAGCAATAACTTTCTAAAATACACTAAAATAGCATATTTTGTGATCCATTTTTTTTAGTAACTTCTCATTTATGTGAAGACAAACAATAGCATGACTCCAAACTCAACTAGATTATCTTCATAACCCAACATGGAAGGTCAACAAGAAAGAAGTGAATGAAAATTGCTTTCCAACTCTCTACAATTTAAGAAACATTAATCCAAAAGCCACAAAATGGCCTCGTCGTCGTTTTTGGGTTAAACCTTCATGCCTCTTATATCATTTCAAGTCACATTCAATTCCATCCACTTTACCTTGTCATTCCAAGTTGCCATTTTTTTTATAAATATGATCTTCTAAAGACTTAAGGACAATCACAATTTCTAAAATTGTAGAGATGTATTATGAAGTCTAACTTAGAAGAAGAATTTAATCCTTGAATGACAAGCTGATCATTAGTAGACAAACTATTGTAAAAGGCGACGTTCCTTTTTCTACAAAATTTGGAGAATGAATAGTCGCACTTCTTCTCTTGCATGGAGAGATTCTTTATCATTCATCGGACACAAAACATCCGCCTTGACATTTAATCCTGTAAGGACAGGCTAGTCTCTGCGGAATTCATCATTTTCTAAAACTATAGGAATCAATCTCTTAAAAAAAGGAAAAATACTCATTGGAAGTCAAACTACTGTAGAAGATGTTTCTTTTTCTCAACAAAACTCCAACGATGAATAGTTGCATTTCTATCTTTTACAGAAGAATTCTCTTGTCATCCATCGGACACTAAGTGTCCATGGAGGTGTTCCAAGGTTATGGGTTAGTAATGATGATTGTCAAACTAAAGTTGTAAAGTATAATGTAAGGTAGGAGGCTCAAAATGTGAGCGGGCATTAAGAACTGCCCATATAGGTAGTTGTCAATGGATGTGAAGTGGTTCTTAAATGGACCTTCGTAGTCCATTCTTAATGACAAGAGCCAATCATACTCTTTGCTTTCCCGTTTATCTTCAAAAGTAGCAAGTGAACCGTTCATAGGGACATAAATAAGGACCTATACCCCATCTCGTTTGAAAATTCGTAACTAATTCAAAAACGATCCAAAAAATATGAAACAACTTGGGTTAGATGCCAATTCCTCTTTTCTTTCAATGAAAATTTACTGAAAAATATTTTGAGAAGTTTCACCTGCCCAAAATTCAGGTTTCAGTCCTTAGATGCTCGCTTTATGGACCGACTACCTTATTGTTCATATCCATATGGCTAGATAAAGTGTTGTACTAATAATTAATATTTTTTAAATGAGACAAGCACACAACCACCGGTTGGCTCGTGTAGAGAGGCGGTGGGTTTGCACTTTGCAGAGTATCAGCCTGGC
This sequence comes from Climacium dendroides, assembly GCA_950106755.1. Lineage (NCBI taxonomy): Eukaryota > Viridiplantae > Streptophyta > Bryopsida > Hypnales > Climaciaceae > Climacium > Climacium dendroides. The sequence continues at coordinate 22,499,646 of OX467082.1, read as the reverse complement.
TCCCGTGACGTCCACGGTGAAGAGGCCAGCCCATGTTTACAGCTGTGGAGGCTGCATCTCTGCCAGTTGCTGGCCATGACGACGGACTCTCCCAAGTGCCATCCAGCTGGTTGGGCTCAAGCTCGACGGATCAGGCCCGAAACTGAATATTCTCATCAGTGTCGGCCTCTTCTGGACCCAGGTAGTAACCAAGTTCAAACAAAGCGCATCTACTCCCAATTCAAAGCACGTACGTGTCGATCGGTGCTTTGAAATTTGAACTTAAGTAGTGGTTTCGTAGTTTACTTGACCTTTGGATTATTCATGGATCCCAGAAATTCTGAATGAATGTCCCCCCATGCCATGCAATACATGCTATCAAGACGTCGATCATTGTCTAAATCAACAATTCAAAGTAGACTCAGTGTGCAGGTTTTGATGAGTTGATAAAGTGTGACCCAATTTGCCACCCCTGTTGAGCTAGAACAGATCGCAAAGCTAGCCGGTTGTTTCGTGACAGCCACCTGTGGAGCCCGCAACATGGAGCTTGTCCGAAGCTTAGGAGCAGACGAAGTGTTGGACTGCAAGAGCCACGACGACGGAGCCAACTCCAAGAGCTCGTCGTCGGGGAAGAAATACGACGTGGTGGTGCATTTGGCCCCCTAGCTACCAACCCAACCCTTGGAAGCCTTCAAAGCCCAGCTGACGATCGAAGCGAGGCAAGGTCATCGACATGACCCCAACTTTGAAGACAGTGCTTCGGAACTGGTACAATAAAAATCACGCTCTCGCAACAGAGCTTTCCATTCTGCCGTTCGTCCTGGATGCCAAGAACACGACCTTCTTGCTTCTTGCATGCAGACGGTCACCGACCTGGTGGCAGAAGGCAAGTTGAAAGTGGTCGACGTTCGATCTCCTTGGCCAAAGCCAGAGAAGCAAGCATGGACCCGAAGCATCGAAGGACACGCCACAGGGAAAATCGTCGTGGTCATGTGAAGACGACGTGAGACTGATGTAAGGAGCATCGACTCAAAAGCTCTACAGTCACTCAAATAAAAATGAGCTGGTTTGACCTGTATTTGTAGTTTATATTCGAGTGTAAATTCTCTGCAGCCAATGTGCTTAGACGTAGCCATAGCTGGCTTAACCCCTCAACGCCCCATCCCAGACATCGTGCTGCAGACGGTTTACGAGGTTCTGACGCTCTGCATCGATTTTTGTGCAGCTCCGGTGCAGGAACAAAATGTCACCGTTGATTTCGATAGTTAACTCAATTATGTATGAATGGGAAAAATTCAGGTCAATTTCACCGTCTGGATGTGAAAATTATAACAATCTTGTGGACGCTAACCGGCAGTAATTCATCCCGAAATTGGATGGTTCCTGCACTTTCGACCGACATGGTCAGAGATTTCTTGTCCGTTGATACCGAGAAAATTCAGGAGGTGGTGGGTGTGGTAGTTCGTAATACCCATGCCAATTTTTAGGTGCTGTGGTGATTTGCACAGGATGCGCAAGGTATCGAACTGAGGACCACAGTTGCGAGAAGTATGACGCGGAAACCGGCTGGGTACGGCGCAACCGGCTGGGACCCGGTCCGCAAAACAGAACCCCGTCAACAATGAACCGCATACTTCCAAATCATTTTGTGAATATGAAGCAGGATACTTTCAAATTGCAGTAACAGTCGATTACATGGGTCAAAAAAATCCGCTAGAGCTGCTACACTATACTAGTCTAGAACTCATGCTCCCATGCACAGGCATCGATCGTGCAGTTTGGAGACGGTATCGACTACGCACAACCACAAAACAAAACTCCTACAATGTTCGGTGAGGCACTACTTCACAAAATGTACCTCCGCAGCTTTGGTGAAGGCCCAGGGGATTCGGAGCATCATGGACCCGTGGGTCTTGCATGATACGACCGAAGGTGTGGCAAGTGCAATTGCTCAACCATAGCCGCCATCTCCCCCCTCCACTCCCACCACGATTTGCAATTGTGAAAGCAAAATGAGTGATCTGTGCGGACAATCGAAGTCGTGTACTGCTCCCAGCATGCCACCAACTTCCAATTTAATTTTGGCCGATACATGCTTCATCTCAAACTGCATCTGCAGATTGAACAATCGTGAAAGGCGATATTTTAGCTGCTGGGGCGTTGAGGGTTAAATCGTGAGGGTTTCAATGAGACTACACTAAAGATGATAAATAGTGTTCGTAACACTAATCACGAACCATAACACTAATTGTCAACAACCCGGTTAATGTAACTAACACTAAATGTCAACATAGACACTATTTGTCAACTATTGAGTATAAATTTTTTACAAATTTACATTTAGTGTTACCTAACTATTTCATCAAAATGCAAAGAAAAATGTATGAACTTAAAAAACCTATTCTATGCTAAAAAAAGATATTGCTCAAAAAAGTGAACACAACACTAAATGCCAACTGATTGAAGTTTAGAGTGACCGGGGTAAAAATTCAGGTAACACTAATCACAACATAACACTATTTATCATCTTTAGTGTAGTGTGCCCTGGATGTGCCGTTGCCACAGTCAAAACAAAACTAAAAGTAATTTTCTAATTTTTTTAAGTTCATGAGAACTGCAAAATTCAATAATTTTCTCACTGTAGGTTCAAACAACACAAAACAAAGCCCGTACACTCCTTGCCGAGAGCTTTCCGACAGTATCAAGAACGCGAGCAAGGAATACACGGTCTGGAAGATCTCAACGTAACAAACAAAACAAATAGACAAATTTAAGGTAGGAATTGAGATTTAGATAAATTGGAGGATATTAAGTTCCTTCTTCATGTATGGATTTGATTGCAATGTATGGAATATATTATAAAATCTGAACTCCATCTTCTTCAAGAGTTTATTGATTTGAAATCTAATGTTGAAAATTTCTTCTAAAATCAATTATAAATTAGGGATTTACTACTCTCCACGCTATCAATGACATCCATTGAAAATTTTGAAGGCCTTGTTTTTAGCTTGGCAACCGTTTTAAGTAGAAATTCCAAAATGTAGCCTTCATAAGAATATGGGAATTTGGCAAAAGTGGTCATCAAGACCAACCTTGGTGAATGGTGTGAACTTCTTGTTGCTAATGCACTTCAATCTCCATATGCACCTTCATCATGGAGATCAGGAGATGACATAAATCATAGCAGTCAAAGTTTGCAACCACCAAAGTCAGGTAACTACTTGTTGCTTGATCAAGTACTCTACAACAACCAACCATAATTTTGCAAAGAGCCTAGTTTGGCTTCAACTAAACAACATATCCAAACAAAATGTAAGCCACCATAATTAGATGACAAGAGCAAGAAATCCATCAACATGCAATGGATATCGGAGTAGATTGAAAGGGAGAACCAACAGGCATTCAATTACAAAGATATATGATTAGACAATTTATTTACTTGAACTTAGAAATCACTTGTAAACATCCCATTATATAGTTCAATTACCAAATCCTTAAGTTTGCCTTTACAGCCAAGTTGTAATCGCTCTTATGGTGGTTGGCTTTAATTTTCTATACACAATACTGAATTTGGAACATATTTGTTGGAGCGTATTTTGACCATGGTCATGATTGAAGACAACATGCAAGTAGAGAAAAGGTTTTGCATGAACAAGGATTTATGGTTTCAAAATGACAAATGCTCTCATATGTGATTAGTTAGTGATTACCAAAACCCTTATAAATAAAAGATTTTACTCTTATTGCTGGCAACAATACAAAATAAATTTTATAAATATAAATAAGCTTGGACCTCAAATAATTTATCAAATTTCAAACATCAATATCATATTTTTATTGTATTTATTATATTTTATAAAAATATTATAATTGTGGATGACGTGGATGAAGGTACACACTAATTATATGAAGCAACAATCATGGTTGGGCTTGTTTGGCTTTATTTTCATTGTTATGTGGCATCATGATTTCATGACCATGTTGTGACTTCATTTCATCATTTTTGTCATTTGGTCTCGTACCTCTATGACCAAGTCTTGTCTAAAGCCATAATTAAAATTAAATATTTTTATAATTTTTACAAGAAATTATTTTCTACTTTAAAATGTTAAGTTCCGATTATGGTGATGTTTGACAATTATTTGTTTATTTATTGAAGTCATTTTAGAAGGATCATTTTTTAAATTTACAAAGTTAGATTTTGAAGTCAAACACACTTATATTGGTTAAACTTTAAAAGATTTACTAATCATGGGCGGCTTTCCTTACATTGGCTACATCACTCTTTAGCAATGGTTACAAATCAATGAATATCCTTCATTTTAGCTAACAATCAACAATCAAGGTATAGAAAAAAGGAATATACCTCCACCCGTGGGAAGAGGGATCATTGGTGTTTAGCAATGTTTTAAAGAAAAAAGAAGACAAGCAATAAAGAAAGAAAAAACAACTATTTGGACATGAAGATGTATAAGTAACACACTTGTATATATATAAAAAATTTTAAAAATTTAAAACCAAGTTTTTATTTTTTTAAATTTAATCAAATATATTAGTGAATATTTTTTAATACAAATAAATTTTATTCAAGATTCTTTAGGAAATAGAATGAGATTTTTATTTTTATTTTTGCCATATAAATTTTGTAAATTTTAAAATTTTATTGAGTGAATTATTCCTCATTTAAATATGATTAGTTTCTATAATTCACTCCAAAAATCTCCAAAATATTATGAGGATTAATCTATGAATAATCTATATGCTTTCAAATTTTGCACAATTTTTTTTGGTATTTTCGAAATAAACTATGAAAGACATAACTATTTAGGACCATATTTTAGTCAATGATGTTTCAATCAATAAAATTTTAAAATTCATGAAATTCTTACTACAAAATTCCAATTTTTTTTATTCTACTTACTAAAGATTCTTAAATTTTTTAAAATTATACCAAAAGTATATTTTTCACAAATAAATTTGACTACATTTTAAAATTTTAATTGATATGAATATTTTTATCATTAGTGTACACTTTATACAACAACATGTTCAATTTTTTTCCAAATTTTGTTGAAAATTTCTAACTCCTCAATTAGCCACTAAACCACCACGGAAAAGGGCCGATTTAGAGAATTACCATACGTGTAGGGTATTGTAATATGAAGGCCTAATTCGACACTCATGTATTGAAATTGAATTTCCATGTCAAATTATCACAGGTTCATGTCACTGCACACCATTCTCAAGATGACATGTGGCACTTTTTTACAAAAATGACTTATTTTAAGCCGAATTAGACCTTCATGTACGGTATTATACATTGGAGTTAGATTTGTTAGGCCTCATTGATAAAATCATTTCTTTTATCAATTGATTTTCCTTTGGTTAATTTGATTTAAAATTTCTCAAAGTTCATTTTACAACTTTAGCTCTGCTAGGGCTTTATCAATGCTCTTAGCTTTACCAATTTATCAATACTCACAGTTTTAGTGGTACTAAAAGCTTTGCTTCATAGATTTTTTTGAGGGTAAATTTATTTTTATTGATATTTTTTACATATTCAATCATACCATGTCACAATTTCTGGAAATTCAATACTAGGGAATGCTGTCATTTTCTGTCAATTCAGACGTTTTATCTATCAATTTTTTGTCAATTCAAACATTTTTTCTATCAATTCAAACGTTTTATCTATCAGTTTTTTTGTCAATTCAGACATTTTTCTGTCAATTCGGACACTGTCTATCAATTTAGACATGTCAATTTGGACGCTGTTTTCTTGAAGTGATTTCATTAAATGCCATATTTAATTATAAGGTAGGATCACTCATTTCCAACCAAAAACTCCAATATCCAACATGTAGTGTGTAGTTATTTATAATTAAAGTTGGAACAAATTTCCAACCAAAGCTTGGAATGTTCTTTTTTCTTTTTTTTTTTAAGATTGGAACTAGTATGATCATGACACATATCACAAAGTAGTGAGCAAGAAAGTAGTTTTTGAATGATCAAAATTTGAAGAGTCTAATTTGAAGAGTCTATACATTGGACATAGGTCGAGACTAACTTCTACCATTCAAAATTTACTAGTGTGCCTTGTGCTGTTGCCATAGTCAAAACAAAAGTAAAAGTAATTTCTAATTTTTCAGTCCATGAAAACTTCAAAATTCAATAACTTTCACACCGTACATCCAAACGCCACGAAACCAAGCCGATGCACCCTTCCTCGCCAAGGGCTTTCTAACGGTACCAAGCATGTGATGGGGGGACACACTGTCTAGGAAATTTCAATGTGATAACCAACCAAAACAAAACAAACAAACAATTTAAGGTATAGTAATAATTTCAGTTCAAGCAATTGAATTACCAAATTTTTGGCAATCTCCATCATTTCTATCTTTGCATCTCTGGAAATATTTGTTTGGCCTTTCACTATTCTAAATCATGTCCACAATTGCTTATTTGATCAGTCATAGGTGATTTCACCTTATTTTAAATTATTTAAAAATTCAAAAAAAATTGATACACCTTATCAAAATGTTGGCTTTTTGTTTGATTTAGAGCAAATCCCTCGAAGCTAAAAAATAAAAGGCCTTGGGCATTTAGGGGCGCGGAGAATTCTTCTTGTGGAAAAGTGAGAGAAAGAAAGGGAACCAAAGAGCGAAAAAGACAGAGCAAGAAAACGAGAAAGAGCGGAAGGGGAAAGAGAAAGGAATGGATCCACAGGAGCGAAAAAGACAGAGCGAGAGAATGAGAAAGAGCGGAAGGGGGGAGAGAAAGAAAGGAAACCCCAAGAGCGAAAAAGACAGAGCAAGAGAACGAGAAAGAGCGGAAGCGGACGGAGAGAGAACGAAAGTCTGCAGAGAACGAAAGCTTTCGCTCATCCATCGATTCATGGATGTTTTTCGTTGGGAGTGTGGCTGACGTGCTTTGTAGCAATCCAACCCAGGTGGGCCAAAGTTCAAAGCCACCAATCATCACTCGCGAAAGCATCTTTCCCCGGATAACGCAGTGGATATGGCGAGTAGCCATTGAGCTTCGCCATAGCCACCTTTATCCCGATCCCGATCAATCCCGATCGATCCCGATCGATCCCGAGCGCCATCACCGCCTTCACTTCTTCTCCTTTCCTACTACTTCTTCGTCGTCTTCTTCTTCACACTCCTCGTCTGTCTCTCATCGATCCGTCTGTTCCTCAATGCGCTGAACCATCGCTGCTTACAGCTACTGCACCAACAACACCGAACTTCCATTTTGCGATGGCGTGCACCGCAGCTGCTGCTGTGTCGTCCGGGCTCTCCTCCTTGGCTTCCTCGAAGAGCGGTCTCAATGGCGTCGCCGTCGCCGCCAAGCCTCGCGTCGCCTCGGTGGCTGCTCGCCAGTGCTTCGCCGTGCGCGCATCGGCGTCGGGATCCGAGAGCGAGGCGGTGAGCCGTCGTGTGGCGCTGGCTTTGGTTGCTGGCGCGGTTGCTGCTGGTGTTAAGACTGCGCCTGCCAATGCTGCTTATGGCGAGAGCGGTGAGTGCATTGGAATTCGGTCATGGATTGGTTTGAAAACAATTTTTGTGTTGTTCTGGGAATTGGAATACTGTACTGCTCATTTATTTACCGAATGTTTTTTTAGTGACGATCGGTTATGCGTCGTTTGATTGTGGCTGGCGTTTTGCGTGATTTTAGTTTTTGAAGACTGTTACGTTAGTTGTTTTATGAATTATACGAGTTTTTTTTATCTTTTGACACGTTGTTTAATTTTTGTGTTTGAAGTTTTCTGAATCTTTATGTATGTTAAAGAGGAGTTTGTGATGATATTGATGGGATCGCGTGTGGCAGCTAACGTATTCGGTACTCCCAAGCAGCAGTCGGGGTACACACCTTTCGCTGGCGAAGGCTTCTCCGTTGAAATTCCCTCCAAGTGGAACCCGAGCAAGGAGAAGGAGTTTCCCGGCACCGTTTTGAGATACGAGGATAACTTCGATCCCGCGACGAATTTGTGCGTGTCCATCACCCCGGCTAGCAAGAGTTCCATCACCGATTACGGGTCACCAGAGAAGTTCATGGAGGAGGTAGGCTTCATTTTCAATATCCTTGATAGCTGTAATGTTTTCCATTGGAATCTTAACACTCCGTCTGTCAACTTTTGCGGCGTGCCAACTTTTTTCACATGTGGCAATCGATGGCGCTGCCACTTTTTTTACGTTTGCAGCCATGGTAATTGATGTTTATGGATATGGCTATAGTCACTTAAAAATGCATTTGGTTTACATACTTCCTTGATCACATCTTAATCTGATTTTTTTTATTGCGGTGATAATGTGCAGGTTTCGTTCCTTCTCGGGAAGCAGAGCTACTCTGGAAAGACTCAGTCCGAGGGAGGATTCTTGAACAACGCCGTTTCCACGGCTTCGATCATGGATGCCGCCGCAGTGACGGCAAACGGCAGACCCTACTACAAGCTCAACGTGCTCACCCGTAGTGCTGATGGAACTGAAGGAGGCAAGCATCACTTATTCGCTGCCACAGTGAAGGGTGGCAAATTGTACTTGTTCAAGGCCCAGGCCGGTGACAAGAGATGGTTCAAGGGTGTGAAGAAGCAGATGGAGACAGCGTGGAACTCATTCGCTGTGGCTTAGACCGTATCTTTTTTCACTGTTGTAGCATGATCAATGTTGTCAATATACCTGTTTTTCCACTTCCCTGGACCATATAACTCGAGAATTGTGTGGTTTTTTGTTTTGTAGCTGCCTGGACCCTCTTGTAAACCAATTCTTTGAAATTGGTATGCATTTGGAAGCAGGGGGGATGCCTTGACTGTTCTGTGACAGTCATCACCCAGGACTGAATTTATTTGCCGATATTTCCTCGTCCGCCTCTGCGCAGGCGAGTAGTAAATTTAAAGTTGATTAGAAACTTTGAGCGTGGTCTTCTTTTCAGTATGAGATGCTGTTATCGGGTTATAAGTGTGTCTGATGCATGGCTGATTTCGCATTTGTCTAATTCAATTGTGTTCCATTTTGGAGAGAGATCTTTGAATTTTGCTGATGGTTTGAATTGCAGTTTCGTATCACTGTACTATTCCGATTCTGAAGAATTTGCGATATTTGTATTCTTAATTTGGTTATTTCCTTTGCTCTGTTTATAATGATTTTCGTGTTTCATCTTATACGTATTTATGTTCAAGAGTCTTGAAGTGACCATCTGCACCAGCTCTACGAGGGCTTGGTTCGCAATATAGACCCGTTATTGTTTGTCGCAACATACGGAATAATAGATCAATTTGGTAATGATTTGTGCAATGAAGTTATATAGATTGTGAGCTAGAAATCCTTGTTTCCTTGAAAATCATTCCTTCTTACTAAACTGATCAAGTACTCTGTCTCAATACTTGTAACTTGAAAATTCGGGTTTATGTAACCCTAGAAGTACGCCGTGGCTTTGATGCCCGCCATTATTTAAGGTGCAGAAACACAGCGACTTGACTTTCAGCTGTTCGATTTCTGGGAATTTTTGGTGTAAACTAGCGCCCGCACTCAGACCTCGAAATCGCTGATCGCGGTTGTGTCTGCACATTTGTGTCTGGACAGATGAAAATAGGGTTTCAAAGGTCCACTCCCGAGGAGAACGATGAGGCAGCGGAGTTGGAGCTTGCTTGGAAGCACCGGAAACTCTCGGATTTTCATTTGCATCCAATTCCAACCTTGGAGTAGAATGGTGGCCCACTACAGTTCACGATGATGAGCTCCGAGTCTCGTCTGCATGAGAATCTGCAAATCGAACAATCACGTCAAAATTACGTTTTCTTCTCGGACTCCCTTGATTTGGGGTTCTGACTCAGGCACACACCCTGATTTGAGATTCCGAATTTGGGTGTCGATTGTGAGTTTCGAAGTTCGGTTCTGCTTTCGGGGTTCGTAATTCAGGTTTTGAATTCGAGTTCCGAATTTGGGTTCTTTTCGGGTTTTAAATTTCGGTTCCGCTTCTGGGTTGAGTTTTTGTATTAGATAACCGATCAGCGGCTGATCGGTTATCATACTTCACCGGTTGTACAACCTTTGATCTTCATGATTGAAGGGTGTAGGAAGTAAGTTGAAAGGTTATGAATTGCAACTTGTAATGACAATGGTAATAGGTTGCCAATGGGATGGTGCCATGTTACCGGTTATGGGTTGAAAGAGAGCTAGAGATTTGAGTGGAGTGGAGCATCAAAAGTGAGCATCAAGAAAAGAAAGATTAGAATAGGAAGAAGGAATATCTGCCTATGCATCAACAATTGCTAGGCACATGAAATTTCAAAATTGTTGTTTGAAATTGCTACTTGAAATGGGCATACAAACAGGTTAAGAACATCACCATTAGGCCTTGGCAATGACATTCCGGACTTGTCGCACCTATGCAAGCAAAAATAGCTCCACACCAACACCATGTCACGTTAAAAGTTGTGCGGTTCTTCTCGTCAATTCTACATTTGTTCAACATCCAAGGGTCTTTGCAATGGGCAATATTACTCTCATGCCAAACTTGGTCAACTTTGACAATGGCTTTAGTGGAGGACATGGAAGCTAATGAGAGTTTTGAGAAGAAAGGGGAGAGCTTTAGTGAGGACTTTAAGGGTTTGGTGGTGTGGAGCATCAAGTTGAGTGCACCACTACATCTCATGAGGTCACAAGTGCCTTGACACTTCTTCATGCCATAGTCCAATTTTGTGGAACTGGTGATAGTGCTCTAATTTGTGGATGTTACACCCAAAGTTCCTAGAAATTAAATGGCTAAAAGACATGTCATTGTATTTCCACAACTAAAAATATTGGTGGGCAAATTATACTCCATACACGACCACTAAGTATTTGATAGATGAGAATCCTTATCTATAGGATAGAAGTGCATATGTTTATCTTTGGAATTTTATGTGAAAAGGAGAGGATTTGCATAATAGTTTGACCTTCAATGAGTTTTCTTGATTTTTTTGAAGCAAATGATTCACATAGTACCAAAAACAATGGTTTTCACAATGACTAGCCCATCCTTCTAAGGTTAAAATCCTATTTCCAATAAATTTAAACTTTCTATTTTATCCTCATGGAATTTGAGGTTCCGCAAAATTCTAATAAATCATCATATGCAATTATAAATTTTTTTGTTGTAGAATCAAATCAAACTCTAACAAAAGTATTATACAAATTTTATCAATCAATTTAACCTCTAAAGGACCAAATGGTTGAATGACCAATTGAAAATTTAGGAAGGTTCCTAAAAAGTCAAATTTAAATAGATCTTTCTCAAATTTTGACACAAGTTGAAAACATTTATCACCTTGTTGGATTTATAATTTTTTTCCCAAGTAGGTGCTTTGATAAAAAAATTTGTTGTCCAAAGTTTTTGGAGGAGTTCAAGTAATTCATGAAAAATAATCTCTTACTTTTGAACTTTTTCAAGCATATAACTAACATATTGTAGGATGCAAAGATGTCACTCTAAGATAAGTTAAAGTGTGTTGCCTGTATGAGACAACTTTAGAAAGAAAAATTCTTCTAACTTCAAATAGTACAATCTTAGAATCTAAAAGGTCAAAAATTATGAAAATTTTCCACACATTCCTATTAGATTCTAATTTACTTTGTATGTTTGAATTTTTTTTAAATCATTTTTATCTCGTTGTCCTAAAATTTGATAGTTTTTAACAATTTCTACGTGAAAATTATCCTAGACCTGTAATAGTTAATGGTATAATAATTCATTATGGATCCTTTTCCAACTTTTTTGCCCAAAGATCTTAGACTTTTGTCTATAATGGATATGCTCACAATATCATTCAATTGTGAACTAAGATCATATTGCAAACAATCTATTTAGTTTATAGCTTCATCTAATTTCATTGCAATTTGTAGTCATATTCAAAATTTCACTGAACCTGTTTCATGAAATCAACAATATATTTCATAAAGACCAATAAGACTATTTTCATGGTTGATGGCTCCCGATGACTACACTAAAAATTGTATTTAGTGTTACTCATACTAGCTACTTACTGAAGGCTACAACTTTCTACAATAGATGAACACTTTTATCAAAAGCATGATAGATATGAATACTATTCAAAGAGGAGGATCTTTATAAACATAGTCAGTATAAATATTTATCAAGAATAAAAATTCATAGCATATTCAAATCAATTAGTATACAAGGCAATAAATACAATTTTTAGTGTAGTTCTACCAAAATTTTTATTAATCATTCTTATCCAATCTTGAACAATTTAAATATTAACAATAGTTTCTACTTGAATATATCTTCATTCAAAATGGGAATGTGGCCACTTCAAGCATCTGCCATAGTCAAGTACATGGGGCCTAGCTTGTGCTACTCACAGCGACTACATGAACATAATTCTAATGAAGAAGACCAACTATACAACCTATGTGTACAAGGTGAAGGTGTTGATTAAGACATTTCCGAAATGCAAAAATGTAGTTCATAGCAATAATTAGCATCACAATACTTCGTGCCTGCAAAAGATAGTAACGACCACTCTTCCAACAAGAACATGGAGTTTGAGATCAATGATGCATCTACTTCTACAACCCACAACCTATTCCTGTTACTGTAGCTCCAATGCCCAACCAGGAGGACGACAGTCACTCATGAACCACTAATCAATCCATACTAATGATTAGCAATGACTACATCGCAACTGTGCAAGAGAAGGCAATGAGAAAGGCAATTGTGGTACAAGAACGTGAGTAGTAGAAGGAAGTTGAGGATCTGAAAGCTTCAAAAAGTAAAGGCACACAAGCAAGTAGAGCGTTTTATGAGGCAAATCCAAATGTAGTAGAAAAAAGAGGAAAGAGAATGGGAGAAAGCATGTAAGGTGAGTGAGAGGGCAAAAAAGAAAAAAAAGTGATTTGCGAAGGCGCAACTGGACTAGGGTCATCGTGAATGTGTAGGTGGGGGAGGCAGAGGTGCTCAACACGAGGGAGGTAGACCTGTCTAGCACGAGGGAGGCAAAGCTACTAAGTACAGGTCCGATGGAGCTTCAGAGTATGGGAGAGGCGGAGTCATGGATTTCAAAAATGTAGGCGACCCTTAAGACTACATTGCGCCAACTAGAGCCTATAGCAAAGTGAGCTTGCAATAGACGAGGCCCCAACCTTCAACGTAGTGAACAAACTTGGGACAATGGAGGCAAGTCGGGCACCAATGGCTCACCATTTTCAATACCTTGGTTGGGCTTGACATTTTAGTATGACCTACTTAAACCTGTAGATTTTTAGGAATTTTGGACTTTGGAAGAATATTGTTCACACATGCTTCTTAGTGACTTTTAGGAAGTGTTGCCAATAATTTTGCTTTGTTTTTGCTTACCTAACAATATAATTTCCAAGCCTAATGGCTCAATTTTGGTACTTCAATCTTCTTAAAGTGATGATTATGGATGCTTCTACCTTAGTAATTTTTACCGAAAAACCCCTTCAAAATTCATTCAAATAGTAATTTGGATCAAGGCATGATTGGATTTATAGTAATTAGGCTTTTTTCTTCGTTTTTTTAATCAATTGGTGTATATTTCAATCAAGGAATTACACATCATGTGATTGAATTTTTTGCTTTTTTTCATGAATTAAAAGTACATAGAATCAAATTTTATATAAACATGTAAATAAATGGGTTTTTTTCATTTACATACTTTGAATTCTTTGTAAGGTCATTATTTTTTTTAGCTCTTTTGCAATCATGGTAGGTTTAAAGATAATTCTACAATAGTCATTGCCAATAAGTTGTTCCTTGCTATACTTTGAAGTAATGCAAAGATTTAAAAATATACTATGGAGCATCCTATTGGCAACTATTAGTTTTGTACTTTAATGATTTGTTGACAAACTTAAACATTTGAGATGATGTTGAATATTAATTAGATCAAAATCACTAATTTCTACAAGACCATAGATGCAATAAGTATAGAGAGGAGAAACACACTATGGGAATTTTAAAATATATGTCAAAGAGCAAATTTCAAGGAAATGATCAAATTTGGAGATGATTTTTGGGCACTCAATGTCAATGTTTTACCTTGTGGTTAAATAATTAAATCGACTAGTAAACAAAGTAATGTCTTTTAATAAAACTTAATGTCAAAAATTAAAAATTCCTTCTAAAATCTATTGTAGATTGAATATTTGTGATTTTCACAAAAATTATGAATGAAAAAAAATCTTAAAACACATATTTGAGATTATGTATTATCAACTTAGATTTTAGAGTAACGGTAGATGAATTTGAAATCAACAAAATCTATTATTGACCTAGATTGCAATTTAAGAGCAATAAATGAATGGTATGATGATCATTAGTCCCTTAAAGATTAGGGGTTGTTCAAATTTCCAAAACTATAAAGATGTATTCTAAAATGCAACTTAGTTAAAAGAATAATTTATTGATGACCCCCAAACAATAGTTGTAAAATATGATTCATAAACACAAATATGTGTTTCAAGATCCCCCCGGATAAAATCTTGGGAAAAAAAGTTGCCAAGGATTTTAGGAGGATGAGTGAAGTTGCGCTTATAATTGTATGACAAGCCTAATGCAGAGGTCTAGCCAATGGTGAATGTAAAAAAACAGCCCTCTATTTTGTGCCATGTTTAATTCTATCTCTCTACACTTTTCCTACACTAAATAGTGAAATTAGGTTGCCCCACACCAATTTCTTGACATTCTACACTATATAAATATGTACAATTTCTGTAAAAGGATGCACTAATGTAGGAGCCATGTGTGTTGCATGGGTTGGTGCACTGGTTCATGGCTTGGGTTTAAAGAATTGCTTGTGCCTCCATCTGGAGAAGTGGTGAGTCATGAGGTAACTTTCCTGAATAAGGTAACCTAATTGTTAAGGCAACCTAATTTCACTATTTAGTATAGATAATTTGGTGCCTCTGATTGCAAATATGAACTCAAAATTTGCAAATTTTTTCAAGTGTTGCAAATAAAAAATTCTTGCAATTTCCCAAGGCTAAAATATGGGGGCAAAACAGCCCTCCATATTAGGCTTGTCGTACATCGTTTGCGGATGCGCAAGAGGGTCGGTTCACCCCAACCAATGGTCTTTCCCAAGTAAGAGTTAGTTCCACACTTGGGGTGACTGATTTTAGGCCTATTACACATTTATTTAGCTCCCACATGGTGCACAGTTATCATATGGTATGCTGAAAATCCTCCCAAATAATAGCCCAATTAGAGATAGGAATCACAGTGTTTGCATGGGAAATTCTGTCCCAGGATAGAATGAGCACTAGCATGTAAACTTGATTAGTTTGAAAAAAAAGTCCACGGTCTAATTTAAATTAAAAAAAATTTGGTAATTTTAAAAGAGCTCTTAAAGGGGGATGCATTGAAAGAAATGTACACCGGCATACATGCATTTCTCCTGGGCAGTTGTAGGGCGAGAATCCGTCCAGATAGCCCTACATTTTATTTGTGTAAAATAGACCTTTCCCAACAGACTCTTCATTCACGTTGGTCATACAACCAGAGTTACTCTTCTTCTTCTTGTAAAATACTCCCCTTGTCCCTCTAAAAAACCTCCAAATCAGGCACAATTTGTGTCCCACTAAAAAGCTCCGTCAACTATAGTTGTCACTGGCCATGTTGAATGACCTCGTGGAGGCAAGTGGCCATTCTTTTCATAGCAAGCTTGGGTTCTTCAAATAGTTGTGTTGCTTCCTCAAATAGTCACGTTGGTGATGGATTTGGTGGCCACTTGAACGCTATGAAATTTTGTTTGTGAAGAGGATTAGGTTTCCTTGTTGTGGGTATTTAGGTTGGGAGCAAGATATTTCTAAAATCTCATTGTCGCCACCAACCATTAAACCATCAAGAATGATGAGTTGGCAACATTCACGAACAATGTTTAAATATGATACTTTCTGTATGGATTTTGAGTGCTTTAGTGACGGTGCCTACGCTAAAAAATTTGCATAGATTTAGGGGATGGGTTACTAGTTCTTGAACACAGGTATCATTGATACAATGACTAAAAATACAATTAATCCACCATAGAGAAGGTTTTTAGAGGGTTTTTTTATAGGGATAGAGGGAGTAGACATTTGTACAAAACATGACCCATTCCATCGAGTGTTTGCAGAACTTGGGTGGGTTTGAATGTCACTATAACATTAGGCATCAACAAATATTTTGATCTAGTGAAAAGCCTCACTGTTGCAAATTTGTTGCAAATTGCTAGAAATGGTATCGTACAGTCAACCATTTTGTAATCACAAGATCAAACCGCGGCGCCACATTTGATAATACAAATATGTCAAAGGATAATTATTACAAGATAAAACAACACTATATATTGGCAGGTGAAACTTTTTGAAATTAATTTTTCAGTCCATTTTTCCTTGAAAGGTGAATGGGATTGGCATTTAACCCAAGTCATTTTGTATTTTTTGGAGCTTTGTGAAATTAGTTATGAAATTTTGAAGTTGACATGGCATAGGGCTCTCAAATCGCCCACCTCCTCGAAGGTACACTATTTGTGTATTGCTAAAGGAGATGAAAAAGCAATATGTACAAACAATGTACATTTGAAGAAGTGGGCAGTTTTAGAGCATATACATTTTTCAAACCTCCTACCTTAATGAATGCTAGCAATACTTGGAAACATACAACCAACTAATCTCATTAACATTACAAAGTAACTACCAATGTACGGGGAGTACCAACATTTAGTTACAAGTTGGCCAATTGAAATCAAGAATTGCTGAATTGATTTCAAAATCTTCAGAAAAAAAACTGATCATTTAAGAGGAAAATCATAAAATATTATCTATTTTTTAAAGGCCTAGCCGAGAGAATGCTTCAAACAACCGGTTGGTCTAAGAAAATGTAGGATTTTAGCTGGTTAAACTAAAAATCTCCCCGGATTATAGACTAACTACATCTAAAATCGCATAAACAAGCAATTTAATGCGGTTCCCTTTTATTATATTTTTTTTTTCACAGGGGCTTATTGACCAATAGTCAAAATGGGATTCTAAAATCTCTTAGAATGAATTTTTTTTTGACATTGTATAAATAATGCTTAAGGTAACCAATTGTAAGCTCTCATGAAGAATAGAAGTACATTTTAGGCAAGAATCTAGATTGCAGCTCTAGGAAGCAATCAAAATTAGGTTCAATTAAGGTAGGAGGCTCTAAAACCCAGAGGCTCTAAAAACTTAGAGGCTCTAAAATTGCCCACCTCCTCAAATGTGCACTATTTGTACATGTTTTTTTTTTTTTTTTTGTAGCCTTCATCAATGTACAAAGTATCTACATTTTAGGAAGTGGGTGATTTGAGAGCCTTGCCCCATTTCAACTTCAAAATTTCACAACTAATTCCACCAGAGCTCCCAAAAAATATGAAATGACTTGAATTAGATGCCAATTCCACTTGTCTTTTTTCAAGGAAACTTTTTTTTAACTGAAAAATCAATTTCAAGAAGCTTCACCTCCCTCGAAATCGAGTTTCAATTCTCAGGTAGGCGATTTATGAACCTCCCACCTTATCTTAACCCTAAAACGCTCCGACGTCCATATTTTGGACGATGAACGAAGGGCTTGTATGCACTATTTTCATCCAACCAACTTCTTGTTCATCCAATGTAACACTTGAATGTTGAAAATGACAACCTTCCTTAATGACCAATTGCAAGAAATTACAAGAAATTGCAAGAAATTGCGATGAGTGATATTTCTAGATCGTAGAATCATTCAACGCCTTCCCCGGCCACAATCTCCGCCACAAGCACGCCACACAATGCAAACTTACAAAGGTGAAGGACTCGACACCATTGAAACAAGGACGCACAACTTACAAAGCCCCAAACAGCTTCAACTGACATACGGCCAACAAGCTCTGAAACCAACACTGAATCCAACATGCAATCCAAAAGCATTCAGTGAACTTAACTTGCCCTGTAGCCCTTTCCGGATTTGAATAAGAGGGCGAGCACCATGCCTTGGAATTAATGCACCCGGGATGGTCCGCGAGCGCAAGAGCGAGCGAGCCCATGTTCACATCCCACCGGTTGCAAGAATCGATGCGCAGGGGGGGGGGGGGAGAGTGAGTTCAAATGAGTGGAGCTCGAACAAACAAGTCAATGGATGATACCAAATTAATCGTTAACCCTTAAAAGACGGGCCTACGACCATGGAAATCATCTCTTTCAGCAATCATCCATTTTGGCATTGTGTGAATAGTTGGTTTTAAAAAAAAAAACAATCCTAAAGCACTCGTTGGAAGTCAAATTATTGTATAAGAACCTCCCCCTTTTCATGCGAAATTTTGAGGATGAATAGTTGAGTTTCTGTCCTACACGCAAGGATTATGTGACATTCATCGACCGAAAGATGGCTACAGTGTTGTTCACGGGTTAAACTTGTTGGAGTGATCGAATGTTGGGGTTGGTCACCGTGGAAATCATCCTTTGGGGAACAGTGTGAATCATTCATTTTTTTAAAAATTTGATTTGAATTTTTTTTAAAAGAACATTCATTGGAGGTTACACATTTGTGCAAGATTTTATTATTTTCACAAAAAAATTTCAAGGATGAACGTTTGCACTTGCGTTTTACGTAGAAGGATTCTTTTTCATCCATCAATTACTTTTAGGCCATCAGGTATGTCCTTATAAGGTTAATTAACCTATGAGCTTATAACAAATGATGAGTTAGACAAAGTGTAGGTATTAAAGCTTAATCTACATGGACCATGTTCCTAATAGTATTAGATGTACACTTAAGGCATGTAGGAAAACACAAACCTTTGTAGTGGGAAATAAGTGTTAGAGCTAGTCAAAGGGAGTTGCGTATGTGAAAAATCAGGCTACTTGGTTGGCTAACATAAACTATGGACACAACATGAGTTGAAGAGTTGAGTTGGGCATCCTCAGTTAAACACGTCTAGAGGACTTGTTTGCATGCATCCATCCTATCCATTTTTGAAGTAGGATCACGCAACATTTGTTATAAATATGATGTGAATTAGTTGTGACTTCCATATTTGCTACCTACACCTCTTAATCTTATCTTGTAAGAATTGGAAAATAATTGAAGTAGGGTTGGGTTGGATATATGTCACCTCAATCTCATACACCTAAACTTTTAAGAACAAAAAAAAATGTGACACAAATGCAAAAAAATTGTAGCAAAGATATCAAGTAGATAGGAATGTGGGATTGATGTGAATAGGTGTATCACAAATGTGAAAAAGATGTGACTTGGATGTAGAAAAGATGTGAAAAGCATCGATGAAGGATTTGTTTGCATGCACCCATTCTATTTATTTTTGAAGTAGGAACATGCAATGTCATAGATATGATGTGAAGTGGGACTGATTTTGTTATTTACTATTTGCTCTTCGGATATCTTACCTTGTAAAAAATTTGAAGTAGGATTGGATTTGATATGTGTCATATCACCTTGAGGTTCCTAACCTTTTAAAAATAAAAAATATGACAGCTTGGATGTGAAAAAATGTAGCAAAGACATCAAGTAGAAACGTGCAACAAAGATGTGAGAAAGAAGCGGGATTGATGTGAATAGGTGTATCACAGATGGTAAAAGAATGTAACATGGATATAGAAAAGATGTGAAAGTAAAATCTAATACAATTCACTTCACCATCTGGTTCTGTATTGTGATCCTATCCATTATTTTCTCGATTGAACTTATCTATTTTTAAAGTAGGGTCATACAGTGTCATGAATACAATGTGAAGTGGACCTAAGTTCTACATTTATCACCTAGATTGCTAGATGGCTGCACCTTGAATATCTCATCTTATAAGAATAAAAAAAATTAAAGTAGACTTGAATACAATATATATCATCTCAAACTCTTACACATGGCCTTCTAAGAATAGAAAAAAGACAAGAAAGAGATGTAAGAAAATGTGGCAAAGACATCAAGTAGACCACCAAGTTTTTTTTCATTTTTATAAAGTACCAAAGTGGTGATTGATAGGAAATGTTATATTGGTTCTCCAAATTTCAACATTCATCCACATATTGGACAAAAATGTCACACTAGTATATATCTCATGTCCATAATTTTTTTTCATCCATAATTTGACAATTTCATCCAATTTTTTTAAATTTGAAGTTTCTTGCAAAAAACTTTACAAATTGTTGCATTTTTTGCCAAAGTATTTTCTTCTAGTACAATTTGGTACTAAAAAGCCAAAGAAAAAACCATGGTAGAGATGTGCAACAAGGATGTATAAAAGAGATGGGATTGATGTGAATAGGTGTATCACAAATGTGAAAAGGATGTGACATGCATGTTGAAAAGATGTAAAAAATCCAAGTGTAGTATATTTTAGCACACCTTCAACCTAGTGTCCAACAACTTTAATAATAGTAATTGGATTTACTACTTGGTCAAGAAGATAACATCAAAAAGACCTTCCAAGCAATTTATATGAAAAACATAGGAAATCCAAAAAATGAAGGAAGAAAATGTGAAAAATGTGGGTTGATATAAAATGATGAAAAGGTTTAGTATGGATGTGAAAAGGATGTGGTAGAGATGTAGGAATGATGTAAAAAGATTCAAGTAATTTACATGCTAAATGGTTTATATGCAACATTGAATTTGATTGAAAAGATAAGGAAGAGTCCAAAGGCTTAGATTAGGAAGGGGTGTGAAAGGAGAGCATTCAAGTTCCTATAAATATAGACCCTATATCTATACATCCATATTATATATAGTATATATAGTGTCATATATTATATTTTGTAAGTATCGTATTTGAGATTGACAACAAGGATTCATTTAAAACTATTTTTTTGAGCAATTCAAATCAACAACATGGCAAGGGGGACTCAATTATTTTCCTTTGAAAAGAACAATAGTGACACTAAGAGCTTGTTTACACCCCAAAAATTTGGGTTGGAGTTCAAAGAAATGGAGTGTTTTGATTGTAAGATAGCTAGAGTATCTAATTTTTGGATTTACATCAAATAGATTTGTGTTGTAGCCCAACATTTTTTCAATGGATGAAAATCCTTGTTGGAATCCTACATGGTTAAAATACATATTGACTTCCTAGACCTAAGGGGAGTATTTCTTAGAAAGGTCTTGAATGTACCCAAGCCCCAAGGCCAAGAAGAAATTCAGGAAGACTTTTTTTGGCCAATCATTTAAGTTTGTTTACAACTTGTTTTGACTTCATTTTTGGCTTGAAATCATCAGAAACAACCAAAATTAGAGAAATAAAACAACACAACACACACACATGAAGGGCAATGTTGACTATATGAGGTTCTACAATTGTGGGATAAATCTAAAAAAAGCTTTTACAAATAACGTTGCTTAAAAAATTCACCCCCCTCCCAAGTGCACAATGGGCCATAAGTCACCTCTTTTAGTTTACACTAAATGTTTGAGTTACTAACTACTTACAAATCCCTTATTTCAAGGACATGGTACCCCACTTACAATGGTCTCATCCCTTGAACAAGGTACCACTTGTGTTCATTAGGGCTTTTTTTTCTGGCGAAATTTTGCCAGACTGTCAGAAATCTGACCTCTCTAGCTTCATCCCTCCAAAAAGTGGCCTCTATAGTGAGGACAACAAGGGGGACACTGGTCCAAAAAAAACACCTTGGTGTTCATGCGTTGGAGCCCAAGTTTTTTTGGTGTAAGGTGGAACTGTCCAATACCATCATCTACCTAATTCTGTCACCTACAGGTCCTTCCTACTTCCATCACCGGCCCATCTATTACCACAATCTTATTAATCCTTTATCGCGATGGCAATGCACTTAGTGAGCCGATACATCAACCCACGCTTCAACAATGGTCTCGTCATGCTTCAACAAGGGTGGGTCTACTCACAATTTGACATTTCAACTTTGAAAAATCACCAAAAACTCAATTCTTGTTGGAATGTCTTCATTCTTTTTGCAATTGACTTCTCTCAAACAATTCAATCCCTGAAAAAATATGAGAGCTAACAAATAGCTCCTCCGAATTACCTAGATAGCAAATCTGTGTGGTAATGGGTAGTTCTACCTTACCCATTACCTCAACAATCGTTGCACCCTTGGTACTACTATTTTAAAACCTGCATAACTGATCTCTACTCAATGAACTGAACAGAACTGTGCAAATGGGGCCGATCTATCTTAATCCAAGCGAGAGGCACCGTATCAAGGCGACCGATTTTGACGAGACTTTTTTTTTTTTTTTTTCTGAGCAAGCGTAAGCTTTGCGGTTCATGTCAGAAAATTTGGTGTGCATCAATCAAATCATCAGCCCCAGAAAACAGACCTAACCTATGATTTTCAAGCTGATAGTAGTGCTGCTGCTGCTGCAGCTGCTGCTCTTGTTGTCGGCCACACCACGCACCAGAGTCTGCAAACGGTTGATCTCGCACTCTTAACTTATTAATAAGACACAGGTCCGTCCCCTTTGAACATGGCCGCGATGACCCACAAACCAAAAAACAAACCCCAATTCTCAAGCCATAAAATATGCGCTCGAAATAAAATACACCCCCAAAACAACAAAAAAACACAAAAAAAAACACAAAAAAAACACAAACCCATTTTCAAGGCATAAAATATGCGCTTGAAATGTTACTTACTTCCACTTTGTCCAACTTCCACTTTTCCCTCGAGAACTGGGCTCTGTGGCTTTGTTCCTTCTCCCAGACAGACAAAAGCTGAGTACTTAGCTTACATCAGCTTATTATTAATTTAACCCTTGAAGGACGACGGGGTGGTGGCTTTGGAAATCATCCACTTTTATGGCCGTGTGAAGCATTGGCTTAAAAAATGATGAAACAATTTCGAGGGTTGTCTTGCAAGACAAATCGCTGTAGAAGACCTCCCCTTTTTCTTGCAAAATTTCGAGGATGAATAGTTGTACTTTTGTCCTATATAGAGAGATTCTCTGTCATGTCATCGGATGCAAAAAAACGTCCGCTTCAATGTTCAAGGGTTAAGTTACGGATAGTTTGGATCTTGTCCATACCAGTGTTCACAGAACTAGCCAAAAAACATTTGCATTGCTACTTCAAATTTTTAGTAGCTAAATTGGTACACATTGGAGCAAATCCTTGAAAAAAAATTAGATTTTAGACAAGACTATTGACAACAAACAACAGAACTTGATATGATAGCCCATTTGCAACTTCCTCCACATTGGAATTGGCATCTATTTAGTCCCGTTTTGTATTATAATAATAGTATTCCCGATAATCCTTTACAATTTGCAAAATTATTTCTTTTCTATTTTTTAAAAATTACTTACAAAGATAGAAGCAACAGTAGTGGATCACTTAAGCAATTCTGGAGCCGATGGTGAAGAATATGGGATGGTGGAAATTTTTCCCATGTAGGAAGATAGGTTGAATATGAAGATGCTTAATTTTTCAAAACTTGATTCCTGAAATTGAAGCTACCATGAATTTCAGGAGCCAAAAAGTATTGTTGACCCATAGTCGATGTTCAGAGTGAGTATTCCAATTCTGATCATTGAAGAGCTTGCTACTTTCTTGCTCGTCTCTTCTTACTTTCCTGCTCACTACTTCGTGACATGTGTCATGACCTTATTAGTCTCAACCTTGAAAAGGACAAAACAACAACAACAAACACCCATTCCAAGCTTGAGTTCGGGCCTGAGGTTGGAAATAGCACTCCCTATTGGTTGGGTACTGGGCATGGTTGACAACTAATGCTTCTACCTTACTCCCTCTCAAGGTAGCCGAAGTGGATGCTGCTGCTCTTGGTGTCTTGGAGGTCCCGAATTGCACTAAATTCCATAAACTAATTCTTGGATCAGTGGTCCGTAGAAAAACGGGAACCGAGGGAGCCATCAAGGACTTGATTTAGGCTTAAGTTAAGTTGCTTGTGGACAAGGCGTGAGTCAGGAAGTTTGGCAGGCGAAAGGCGAAAGGCGAAGGAATTTGTTTTATTGTTTTGCGCAAGAATTTGTAAGCTTCTACTGCGTCGTTCTATGTTGCTGCTACTTGGATCCAGGCCAGTGAGCCTCTGGAGTAGGTGGTGTTGGTTTGGTTTGGTTTGGTTTTTTCATTTTTTTCATTTTTTTTGTGAAGTGCCAAAGTGGTGATATGAAATGTTATGGAGGTGCTTCAAATTTCAACATTCAATATGTGGATAGAAAAGATCACGTTCGTACATATCACACGTGCCTAATTTTATCTTTTGTCCACAATCTGGTGGTTTCATCCAAGTTTGTTTTTTGGTTTGAAGCTTTTTGGCAAAAAAATTCACATTTTTTTGGCCAAATTGGTGTTTTTTTTCTAGTGCAATCTGGTACTAGAAAGCCAAAAACAAAAACTCTAGTAATGTCACTGTCTTTGAGGGGACAAATTAACCTTGAAGTCCCCAAGGCCATTTTATGTTGAGTCAAAAACAACTCAAAGCTACCAGTTTTGTTATATTCATTGAAGAATATATATATATATATATATATATATATATATATATATATATATATATATATATATATATATATATATATATATATATATATATATATATATATAAAATCCAATTGTAGGATCTTGAACATCAACTTGTCTCAAATCATGTGGTAAGAATTTCATAATGTTTGAAAGTACATATTGAAAGATATTTTATAGCATTCAAAGTTGGAAATAATTGTTCTTTTGAACATTGGCTTATAGTATCAGATGACTTTGACCACTGTTTGTGGAAGTTTTTTTTACACTATAGACTTTGAATATAATTGGATTTTTTTGTGTTAAAGAATTGAGTTGAAAGTCTAGAAAATTTTTTCAAAAAACACACACTTGATTTTTATTCTTTAAAAAATTGTTAAGTAGAAGTAGGTCCAAGATTGAAAAGAAAAGCTAAATTGTTAATAACTTTAAGATGGGATTGAAACACTATAATCCCAATGGTGAGATGTTATTAGCAAGAAAACTTAACCTTTCTAATCAAATTTTTTTGAAAAATTATAAAAATTGCATTCAAAAATGAATCTTTTAAGTTATTTTTTCAAAATTGCTCTAATTGCTTGAAAAATAAGATTGCTAATAGCTTTCACATAACAAATTCAAATGGAATGAATCAAAGCTTTTGATACAAATAAAATTATAATCTATGAGAAAAAAAAATTGTGTAAGGAGGTTTTTGTCCACCACACTTTTGCTCCTTGGCATGGATTGAAATAAAAATTGTATTCCTAGAAATTAATATCTTCCCAAAAAGTTATATAAAAAAACATGACAAATATTGAGGCTATAGGAGCCTACTTGAAATCCTTTTTGTTATCCAAGGGGACAATCGGACTTTAGGGGTTGATAGGCCTCTAGTGGATGCAATAGACATGGACACATTATGATAGATTTTGATGGTTTATAGGGATGTGTGCCATTTGAGAGTGTGGCATAATTCAATCATTTTTTTCTTTTTGAAAAAGTGCTTGGATGGTAATCACTTAAAATTTGTTGAAGCATAGTATTTCTCTATTCCCCATTCTTTTGTTTCAAACCAAAAAAATAATTTTCAATCATAGGCATGCACTTTTGCATATAAATTTGTGACAAAAAAAAGATTATTTTTATTTAGAAATGGTGCTATTTGGCCCCATGGTGCTAGAAAAAAGGGTTTGTGTCATTAGAAAGGGTTAAAAGCATCTCCACTAAATCACATGGAATTGCCATGTTGACCATGTTTGCTCAGTCCCTCCTATAAACTTAGCCTCCATTGAAAGGCATGAAACTTGCCCGTGCATAGGAGCAGAATCTAAGATTCAAGATAGACGACTTCATAAATGGACGATATGAACACCTAAAGTCTCCCTCTTTACGTTGAATTTCTCAAGGAGACTATATATTTTCTACAAAAGGGGGTCAAGGCTCCAAAACTAGGAGCTCTTTTCAAGTTTCTTCATATCAAATGCGAGATGAGGTTAAACATGTGGGAGTGCAACTTCAAGTGTAGTGACTAAAATTTGGAAAGGCCTTCATCAAAAAACCTTGAAGTCGCCAACTAGTAGGATTGAGAAAGAAGCCTGGTTACGGCAAACTCTTTGTAGAGTTAGTATTCGATGCCTCAATAGAGATGCTGGGTGGATGCATAGTTTGGCATCTCAATATTGGCACTAGTTAATTCATTAATCAACCATCTAATGAGAGCCTTCATAAGTGGTTGAGCCTTCATAGGTGTTTTTCTTTTTTTTGGAAAACAATCAAAACATGCCCACTTAAAACTTCAAATATACCATATAAAAAATTAAAATTAAAAAAATTAAAATCCATTTAAAAATGACTTTTAACAATTGACCTAATTTTCATTTTGTAAAAGTCCACAACCATATGAAATACAATGATGTTGGTACCAAAGAATTCATTTTAAGCTAAAGGTTTGTTTTCATTTACTCTTACATTGGTCATCATAAACCATTTCTATGTGTTTGTAGAGGAAAAGTTTTAAAAAGAAGTGTTAGAGTTAGTCAAATAGAGTTGTATATCTAAAAAATTAGGCTATTTGGTTGTGTGACATAAGGTATGAAGACAATTGAAGTTGAAGAGCTGAGTTGGGTATCTTCATCCAAACATGTCCAAAGGATTTATTTGCACCCCATTCTATCCATTTTTGAAGTAGGGTCATACAACATTTGTCATAGATATGATGTGAAGTGGACCTGACTTTTATATTTACCACCTCTAATATCTTACCTTGTGAGAATTGGAAAATAATTGAAGTAAGATTGGATTGATATATATCATCTCAATCCTATACACGTGACTTTTTAAGAATAGAGAAAAAAAATATAACAAAGATGTAAGAAAAATGTGGCAAGGACAACAAGTAGAGATGTGTAGTAGAGATGTGAAAAAGGTGGAATTGATGTAAATAGGTGGATCACAAATATGAAAAGGATGTGATTTGGATGTACAAAAGATGTGAAAAGCACATTCCAAGGATTTGTTTGCATGCACCCATCCTATTCATTTTTGAAGTAGGGTTACGCAATATCTTAGATATGATGTGAAGTGGACTTAACTTTCTTATTTATCACTGGCATCTCAAATGTTTTATCTTATAAGAATAAATATAATTGAAGTAGAATTGGGTACAATATGTGTCATCTCAACCTTGAGCACTTGACCTTTTAAGAGTGGAAAAAGACATGGCAAAGATATTAAAAAAAATCTAGCAAAGACATCAAATACAGAAGTGTGGCAAGAATGGAAAAAAGAAGTGGAAAAAAGAGGTGGGATTGATGTGAATAGGTGTATCACAAATGTGAAAAGGATGTGACATGCATGTTGAAAAGATGTGAAAATCCATGTGTAGTATATTTTTATGCACCCTTAGCCTAATGTCCAACAACTTTGGTAGTAGTTGTTGGATTTACTACTTGGTCCATTCAGGATAACATTGAAAAGACCTTCCAATCAATTGACACGAAAATCTAAAAAATCTAAAAAATGAAAAAAAGGTGGTTTGATGTAAAATGATGTAAAGGTTTAGTATCAATGTGAAAATAATGTGGCAAAGATGTAGGAATGATGTAAAACAAATTCAAGTAATTTACATGATGCATAGTATAGAATTTGATTGAAAAGGTAAGGAAGCATCAAAGACTTACATTGGGAAGGGATTTGAAAGGAAAGCATTTGAGTTCCAAAAAGATAAGGTCAAAACCAACGTTTGCATGCAACACATCCAAGTAGAGGTTAATTGACAAATTGAAAAAATTTATATTAAAAAATGCAAACTAAAATTCAGAACTGTCCTATAGAAACATTTTATATAAAACTAACTTTTAAAAGTTAGTTTTTGGTGTAGTCCATGATGCTTCATCCTTTGATTGTCCAATAAATTTTTTAATTTTGTTTTTCTTTCTTTTAAAAATTTTCTTTGTTCAAAATATTGAAAGGTTGAAATATAAATTTTTGTACCATGCACTGAAAATTGTCATTTCTTATACAATGAGAGAAAATAAAATTTATTTTTTTACTCTCAACTATTAGATCTTGCCTTAAACTATTGTATTTATGAAAACTTGCAAAAAAACATTTCAAATACACTCTAGTATAGCCATGTGTTGTTGCTACAACCAAAAAGTAAAATAAAAGTAAATTTCTATTTTTTTTAACTATTAAAAGCTGTGAAATTTAATATATTTTCTTGTTGAAGATCCAAATGCCACAAGACAAAACCTACACATCCTTCTTTGTAGAGAGCTTTCCAATAGTACCAAAAATATGACTAGAAGACATATGGTCTAGGAGATCTTACCGTTACAAACAACAAACAAACAATGTCATTTAAGGGATGGATTGATTACAAGAATTACAAGATATTAGATTTTGAAAATAGATCAAATGTATTTTTTTCAATACTACTAAATTATTATGGTAGACTTTTATTCCTTTGGGTGTGAGGTTTTTGTACTTTGCATGCAAAGTTGAAATTTGATCTTTAAAGAACTAGGGCACATTTTGGACAAAAATTGTCAATTGTTAGGATAATGGTACATATTGAAAAAATAATATCTTTCTTGAAACTTGAACACACAAATTTGTATGAAACTACTATGGGAATGCATGAAAAAAAATTCAAAATTTAAGTTAACAAGAATTTTTTTTCTAAACCCATCTTGAAAGGTTCAACAAATTTTAACTCTTTCTAAACTGAGGATTTTTGCACTACATATGGTTATTTTTTTGTATAGTTGCATCAGTACTTCATAATGTTGGTTACATTTTGTTTGTCAATTTTCAAAAGTAGAAGAGGAATTTTGCACCCCTTACTTACAACTTTCTACCTTGCAAGACAAAATTTTGGACAACAAAACTTTTGATCTTGGCACCCAATTAGAAAAAAAATTATACTCCTACCACAAAGATATTTGTGTATATCTTATGCCATTAAATTGTAATTCAAATAGGATCGTGGCTTGCCTTAGATGTTAATTTGTAAGGTAGACAGGCACATTTCCATTCGTTGCCCAATTTCATCATCCTAATTTTGGCCCTAATACCATTCAATACATTATCCAAATCTAGACAGTTTATGAAAAAATCATTGCAATGATTGTGTGACTTAATGAGGACACTAGCAAAGTAATTTTATATTTGCAAAAGGGTGGTAATAGATATGGCAAGGGGTGCACGTTGGGAGCCAAAGGTTCATTTTAGTTTGGAGATGGTGCATGGCATCTTGAACTTCTATATAATTGCAATGGGAGAGCAATTATGGGTTGTTTACAAGATGTTCATGATTCCACTCTTTGAATGGTTTTGTAATTTTAGGGTAGACCACTTTATAAATTCATAAAAATTACAATTTTAATCGAAAAAATTATAATTCCACGTAGGTTCAATTTGCAAAACAAGAACATGCACACCTTTGAAAAACAAGTGCCCTTCTTGGAGTTGGCCCAAAGATATTGAGATCGCTAGTTTGCATGGTAATAGGCTTCTCTATCGTAGCAACTTCTAACAATGCAACAAATACCAAGGGTAAACTACACCTGAAATTGCACAAATATTAAGCAATTCAACATGATTCTCATTATTATATCAAAGAATTTTCTTTGGGGTGGGATCTTGGGGGTACTGTAGTCAGAAGGGGGATTCAAGATTCTCTTAAAATTGCGTTTTCCGGACACTGTTCGCATGAGTAAACTACAAATTCTCAAAGTGTTGAAAATAAGTGTTTTTAAAACCAACCAGCTTTTATGGATAGCGGGAGTTACATTTTAGGCAAGAATCTCGGCCGTGGTCGGTTTTAGGAAGTGGTCAAAATTAGGTGTAGTCCCTTCATTGCCTTCCCTTCCCACATTCAACATGGGTCCCTGCTGCTTTGCTTTGGATCATTAAAAACTATAGTAGTAGTACTACAAACCATACAAACTCATCTAATTTTAGCCCAGTCGTAACTTACTCAGAACTGGACGGAAATATCAGTCCGGTCAATCTAAAATTTTAAATTATGTAAGACTAACTTAAGTTTAGTCAGCAATGGAGTCAAATGTCGCAGGCAGGCATGTGTTCCTCACAGGGCTTGTTTTTTTTGGGGGGGTTTTCCAAATATTTTTTTTGTTTTTTTTTCCCTTTTTTCCCTTTTTTTTCTTCTTTTTTTTTGTGTTGAATCGCTGTCATCTGTCCAAACGAGGACCGACGGACGGACAGACAGACTGATTGCATATTTTTCAAAGGAATTTTCAAAAGGACTCACTGACATCATCATGGAGCACACACATGGAGAATTCTGGAAGGGAGCCCTCTTTTGCATGTGCCTGCCTGCCTGCAGGGCTCCCCGGGACACCCTCAGTCCCGGACCCCCCACCCCCCCCCTCCCCTCTCGGACACCCCCTCCCCTCCCGGACCCATGCGGGCCCACCTGGCCGCAGCCTCTGTCGCCTCCATCTCTCTCGCCGCTCAGAAAATCAGTCGTTTCTTTCCATTTTGACAAAACTGAGATGATTTTCCGACGGCGAACGTACTTCTCAGCCACAAGTTTAGTGATTCTTAATTCATTGTTATTTTATTAGTCTGAAGATGCGGCTCTTTTCTTTTTCTTTTTTCTTTTTTTTTCTTTTTCTTTCTTTTTCTTTTTCTTTGGGAAGTCAGGTTTGGGAAGTCAGGTTGACTTCAATGTTCCTTTGAACGTCCAGCCCTTGAAGAATGAAGACCCACAGAAAACTGCCACTTTGGGGTACTGTGACCAGTTGTTGTGATTGAGTTAGACGGGTCAAGTTTTTCATTGACTCACTTGGTAGTCAATGCAAAATGGGGGCAAGTGGGACTGTCGGAAAGGAGGTTCCAACGCACCAAAGAATGAGGCATTTGGGTATTGTATGTCAAAGTTATGAAGTTTCAAAAAAAGCTTTTTTGGGGGGTAGAGGTGCAAAAATTGTTTCTTCAGCATACGAGGTAAGGTAGAACTACCCATTACCATACAGATTTGCTATCTAGGTACTTTGGAGAAGCTATTTATGAGCTCTCATATTTTTCAGAGATTGAATTGTTTGAGAGAAGTTGATTGCAAAAAAAAATGAAGACATTCTGACAAGAATTGAATTTTTTTGTGATTTTTCAAAGCTGAAATGTAAAACTGTGAGTAGACCCTTGGTAAAGCATGACCAGACCATTGTTGAAGCGTGGGCTCCGCTCGCTAGTGCATTGCCATCATGATCATGGATGAGTAAGATTGTGGTAATAAGATGAGCCAGTGATGGAAATGGGAGGAACATGTAGGTGGGGGAATTGGGTAAATGGTGGTAATGGGTAGTTCTACCTTATGTATTGGTTTCGGAGATGTAGACAGAGTGATGATGGTGACTTTAGGGAGGGTGTGATTTCGGGTGTACCCATCTTCTATGGTAGGACCAAAGGATGACCTATTGTCAACTTTTGTTGTTGCACATATCAAGACATGTCTAATTAAAAAATAAATAAAATTGTAGGTAAAATGGCAAAAAGGAGATTTTTTTTAAACATGTATTTTAGTGAGTTCATTTAAAAATAAATATATCCATTTAGATTCTAATGGGTCTATTGATTTCCTACACAATTGCAATGGTAATCAAAAAGTGTCCCTCAAGTTTGTAGAACAATGATTGAACCTTTTTCCATGGATAGAAAAGAAATGGTGGTTCTCATTGAGTTCAAAAAATGTTGACTACTCAACCCAATTCCAACCCTTTCAACCTTTTAGTCCTGCACTTATAAAGTTGTCATAATGCAAATCCTTTACAATTTCCACTACATGAGGATGGAACATGGCACAATTAGTACTAGGGGTTGTAATTGGGTTTGGGGCTATTTTGGAGCTATCTACCATATGTACACACAAATTGATAATTTAATTCATCCAAATGTTTGTAAAATATTGGATGAGTTCTCAAACATTTGTACAATGTAGATTATTAAAACTTTTCTTGTAGATTCTTAGTGCAAGAATGAAGTAATGTGCTCAAGAGAATCTCCATTCTCCCAAATGAAACCTTGTTTTTTTCCTTTGGAGTCCAATGCTTCCACAATAGAAGCCTAATTGATTGTTTTGTTCCCTCTTTGTTAGCTTTGGACCAAAAGGGAGGAAGCTTTGCATCAACAAAAGTTCTTGTAAGGAAATTTGAGTAGTACCTTACTCACAAACCAAGTTCATTTAAAGAATGAAAAAAATTAGTGATTCATTGTTCTTCACTTATCATTCCACTTTCCATATTTCTAGGGCTCTATGGGCAAAAACTCTCATAAAGTAGTTGCTTGTTATTTTAACAACACCATCATTTTTCAATAGAAAATGGAAATGAAAAAATCTTCTTTTAGAAAGGCCATCATATTTATGCTCCAATTTTATTGTGGCCTATTTGTGCTACAATATACTATCAAACCACATTTAGAAATTTGAAATGTACACTACAAGTACATAGCAATAAAAACATATTGTCATGCCCTTTGATGAATGAATGCATTGATAAATGAAATAATTTATGATGATTGTGTTGTGACCTTTGTCATGTTGTTTGATGGATGAATGCATCAATGGATAAACTAATTCATGATGAAATGTGCACTAATAAATAGGTAGAGATTGCTTTGGAGATAGATGTTCACTACTAGTAAAACATATTCAATTGAATTATGGCACAAATTAATTGGATTTCTTTACTTAAAAGATGAAATTTATGATTTATTTCAAAAAGTAAGTTAATTTTACTTATGAATTATGAACAATAGGATATTTTATTTTATACAATTGCAATATAATTGTGATTTGAAAACTTGAAAATATGTTGCATATAAAATAGTAGCAAAGGCTTATAGAGGAGACTCCAACTACTACTTGTGGACATGATTAGTGAGGATCAAACCGCCATTCTTCCAGTGTGTTACATTTTGGATAATGTATTGATTACTCATGAGACCATTATCTTGGGTCAAAGAATCAAAACAAAATATGATTCTACTCAAACTTGATTTTACAAAAGCCTACAATATTGTGCACTTCCCATTTTTGTAGAAAGTGATGGAAGCGTTGGGTGTTTCTTCACACTTTATTCACTTATGTTCATTGGAGTTGAAGCGGTTGTAAGCATCAATGGGATTGAGATGGATTGCTTCAAAGTCTCAAGGGGAGTTCTAAGACATGAGTGTCCATTGGCACCATACTCATTCTTCTTTATAGGAGAGGCATTGATTTTGGCCACGAATATGTTCATTGAATTTGTTCCTCTTCATAGAAAAGCACAGAGCCAAAGGAGTATTGAGGGCATTTTACTCCCCTTTGATGTCAGACATCAATTGATTATCCAATATGCAAATGACACAAACTACACTATTAAAGGCACACAAGCAAATATGAAATGCCTTATTCAATTGTTAGAAATATTCTATTTAGCAAAAGGTCTTAGAATGAATGTAGCCTACCAATTCGTAGATAATCCCCTACCATCATAGATGCAAAATTTTGATTGTCAATAGACAGGTCTACAACAACTTTCAAAATTATTAGGAACTCCCCTTGGATTGGACTTGGATATGGATGATGTTGATACCTTCATGTTTGATGGATCACATCCTGTCTCTCACTAGTTGGTAGGGTTGTAATCATAAACTTGATTTTGCTTTCTATTCTTTGGTTCTTTATCTTTATATGAAGAGTGTCACTAAAAATAATTCGCAAAATAGGGGGTCTCTACAAAAAATTTAGTGGTCATGGATTGACCATAATTGTTGTGTTCAAGTTGCATAGGAGGACTATTGCACAAGAAAGAAGAATGGCAGTTTGGGTCTCATTGATCCAAAAGACATATTTAATGCACTTACGACAAAATGGATCATTAAGTTCAAAAATTGATCATTCCAAACAACTTTAAAAAATAAGTATGATAAAAAAAATCTTTTGAAATCACGATAATTAAAACCTAACAATCTAATTGAAAGGAAAAATAATCTTTTGAAATCACTAATATTCAATCTACAATCAATTTAGAAAGAATTTGAAGTTTTGGTTTCAAATGTAATCATAAATATTGGTTAGTGTATTATTGGTC
Organism: Climacium dendroides; assembly: GCA_950106755.1. Taxonomy (NCBI): domain Eukaryota; kingdom Viridiplantae; phylum Streptophyta; class Bryopsida; order Hypnales; family Climaciaceae; genus Climacium; species Climacium dendroides. The sequence goes on along the minus strand of OX467082.1, from coordinate 22,465,617 downwards.
CAATTGTATGGATTTCTATTATATTAAGTAGGGAATGTCATGACCCTTGTCATAACTCATGTTATAAAATTTGTTATGTTTTCACCTATAAGAAATATCATCTAATTATTTCATCCAATGTTCACAATGAAATCCTAGAGTGTGGCAAACATTCTTGTGATTTGTCATACACAAGTTTTTCCTATCTCTTGCCAATATGTATGCAACTAGTATGTCATGATATACAATACACAAGTATATCCTTCACAAAATTTAATTATACAACATTGCAATATCAAATCCTTGATAGTGTTAATTTTGAAACCTTCTTTAGATTAATTCTAGAAAAATGAAGTGCATATTGATGTTACCTATTGGTATCTATACAATTGAATTGTGATTTCATCTTCAAAGGTTTTCAATCAATTAGCATGAAAAAAATATGAAAAACAACTTTAAAGTTCACTAAAATAAAATTTTGGATTTTTGAAATTACAAATTTGGTTTTCTTGATTGAAATTGTATAAAAATGCAATGGTAGTTTTGCATGACAAAAGTGCATCCAACATTATACAAAATTTGTTTAGATAGTAAAATATAAACTTTTCATCTTTATCAATTCCTTGTGTATAACACATTCAATTTATAGTTATTTAAGTATACAATTCATTTAATTTTCAACATTCTTTGGTTCATATAATTGTAGAAGGATGTTGGAACCTAATTCAGAATTACCCAACTAGTATAGTTCGTTCCGAAGGAGACTATTAAACAGGATTTGATTCTAATTTGTACCCAATAGGTCATTGCAACCAAGACTTAAGAAAGAAATTCATTAACCACATGCAATTGCTATCCTTACGCGATAATACTAATTGCTAAATTTGTCACTCCACTCTTAAAGGCCACAAGGGTTAAGTGAATCTCCCAAATTGTTTCTTAATCTTTATCTTTTATTTCTTTCTTTTATATTCTTTTATCTTTCATCCTTTGCCTTTACATATATTATTTATCTCTTTTTAATTTCTTTATTTCTTTTTTCTGCAAAATCCTTTTATCTCCAAATCGGCAGTCGGCACAACAGATGGTAGGTACAGCACTTCCAATTTTGGTTTGTAATCCAAGTACAGCCAGGTTAGACTTTTAAGCTTCCAACTTGAGCTGATCTTGGGCAACTTGGCTCTTGTCTTCGCTTTTGGAAACCACAGGATCTTTCTTCACAATCAGACTGGGAATCATACTCATATTACAAATTGGTTTGAAATAATTCTTACAATCACTCAGGCAATTCACTCCAATTAGCGCGACAAATACTCAATTAAAACACCAAGGCGCCATAACTACAACGACACTAATACTCCAATTAGGATTTATCACATAAAATAAGTCATTTAAACACACATACACAAGCCATACATCCAATATACAACATAGGTAACACCAATTCGATTGAAAATGTAATTCATATAATTCTGAATTGGTGATCAAAATCACCATTACAATTTAACTCTCATTCTCTAGTTCCATTTTATATACTGCACTAAGCTGCCTGATCAAACATCATCACACAATACTTCCGAATAGGATCTCATCTTCTCAGCACAACTACTATTCCAAGTTTAGAATTAATCTAGCTATTTGCACCAACTTGGAACCTCTTGCATTCACTGCATCTCATTTCTTTAACACACAGACTTTCACAAATTTCGCATTCCACTCTTCTCTTCCAAATCAACCCCCGACTTGGATAAATTCCTCATTGAATTCCTGCATAACTCCGCACACTTCCACACCGCCATACACTGGCACAAACACATCCCCGACTAGGACACACTCAAACACACAAACACTCCGACCAACTCTGACTGACATAGACACACTTCCAACTGGGAATTACACGCACCCAAACACAGGAAAGCAAATACACAGCCAAAACCGACTAGGACACGCATTGGAAACGTTCAACAATGGGTGAGGAAAAATGGACAGAACCCAACCCAAATAGGAGCTAGGGAAGACGAAGCTCAACCACCCCAACTGACTCGACAGCTTCAACTAAATCACCAGACATTCCTATTTGGCGACTCACACATATCTCGGCCTGCCAACTCGGACATCACAAAACAACATCCTAATTGGACAGCAACCTACCAACCAACTACAAACATTTACCAACCACGACTGAACTTCCGACTTGGACATCAGACCACACCTAATGACCCATTCTATCCAAATCGAACACACTTTAACACTACAAAATCGGCCAAATAGGACTCCAAATCAACCAATTGTTTGTCATTTACTGCATATTTACACTCCGATTTGTACAAAAACAAACAAACAAATTAACCCTACTAGCCTATCTACATAGCCCCACACTCAGAGGTTTGCGTCCCCGCCAAACTACTTGGACTTCAATTTTCGATCTACATCGCACTTGAAAGGAGTCAGCTGCCGCAATTTGAGACCTTGAGCTTCCACCTGTAACCGCTTGGCTAATTCAGTTCGCTGCTCCCAAATTGAAACCTGGTTATCATAGAACTGAAAAACTGGACCTCTGCAAGTGCCCACCTCCACACAGGCATCAGAAATCATCACATTGTGAGCTCCTGGAAGAAATTGCGTGATGCACATCAACTCCAATAGTCGCATCCGCTTAGCCGAATGATAGTGAATCTTAGAAAATATTTCCATGTCCGTGCTAAGCCGGGCTCCCACTCGGTAATCCACCACAAATTGGTACTCCCTGCACCAGCTCGCCAAGACAGCTGCAAAGACACTAGCACGAAAACAAACCGAATCTTTGTGACTCCTGTGCTCCATGGAAAATTGTGAATAAGAATCCACGCACTCCAAATAGGTTGTGAACTTCCCCGGGATGACTGGCCAGTTATACCACAACGAATCCAACTAGGCATCTCTCCTCCAAAAGTAACATCTTGGACAAGGGCAGAACCGTGGGTCAGACACAACCGACTTGGGTGGCTTACTCACCCTAGAGGCCCGCTCCATATGATCCAACTTGTCTAACGCCACAAGTGGAGCTCTGTGCACCTCACTGTGGTCACGCCCCAGCCAAGTGACCGCACTCCAATTAGGAAAAGGGACATCTGAAGGTTTGTCAAAAAGGCTCTCATAACACCCCAAAAATCGATCCTGCAACCTCGACTCGGAAGAATCTGGTAGCTTCCAAGTGATCAAAGTGTCTGACATACCAGAGAGCAACTTGAGAGTCTCACCAATTTGGGGCTGAATATAACTCAACTCCGCAGCAACATCCCAAATTGGCACTTTCTTCATAGCACCCGCCTTCATCTTGACCTCCAATCTCGAACAAACACTCCCAAACTTGAACACATACGTCGCAGGGTGCACGTCCACCACACTGCTTTGTAAACACCGATCTTGGACATTAGCCACCAACTCGTGCATCCAATCCGAAGACTTGAACACTTCATCTAGCTCCCCAATAGCCTTGACCCAATCAGCGTCCGCAGCCAACAAAGGTGCACCTGCTACTGCCAAAGCACCAACTATACCATCCACCCATTTGGATCCTACATAGAAACACTTCTTCTTCGAATAGGTTGCAGCCATTCTCCGTCGCTGGGCTAACACAGCTTCCAACTCGGAGTAGAAAAGTAAACTCCTAGCTCCAAAATCTCCAATTAGCGCAAGCGCAGCCAATTTGTCATTAGGGACAACCTCGCCTCTCGTGATGATCTCTGCAAACAAGTTTTCACTCTTCAACTGCACCGCCCGATTCCAAATCGTTTTGAATCGTGCTTTAGGCAAAGTCTCAGAAAACTTCAACCCTGTGTGAAGAAAAAACATCTCCCGCTCCCAGGCGTATGCGAATTCCAAGTTGGCAGTTGGTGGCATCTGCAAGGCCAACGCTGCCAAATCTTCCACATGCAAGACTCGCTGGCGCTTCCGACTTGGACAGGGCTTTGCCTTACTTCCCTTACTCGTGGTAGTTTCGAAATCTTGGCGCCACTTCTCCACCCGCTGCATTTCCGCCTCAAGTCCCACCAACTCGGACTGATTCAAAGTAACAAGTTCTTCCTCAGCCTCAAACTCCGAATTGGCAATAATCTTCTGCAATTTGGCACTCCATTCCTCCATGTCGTGTTCCATATCCTTGACTCGTCTTTCTAGCTCCAACTTGGCATCATACTCAGCTGCAGCCTTTCGCGCAAAGCGCTCAGCTTTCAAACGAAACTCCCCGATCTGGTCCACCATGTCTTGCTGCTCCATGGCCACTTGAATCTCGTACTGCATTCGCTCCTCCTTGACCGCCTCCAACTCGGCCTTCAATTGAGCCACTTGCATCTCCAATTCGGTGTTTCGGTTCGCTAACTGCTCCGTCCTTGCAGGATCAAACTGATCCAAATTAGATAACACCAACTCCAACTAGGACTTAAATTGTCCAACTGCCCGTGGAGGCACAACTCGGCTTGACTGCCCCACTTCGTCCTTCGGTACTGTTAGCCTATCCTGGAGATGTTTGCAACTCTCCTCCACCAAATAGGATAAGAATTTGGCGGCCTTCAAAGCCTCTCCAGGTGACTTCTTGGAATTTACCACCACAGAATGCAGCTTCCGTGAAAGAAACAACGCCCAATTGATTTTCTGACCTCCTCGCACCGCCATCACAACTCGGAGATTTCCCTTAGAAATTCTACCTTCCGTCTGCTCCAATAACAAATTAGCCATCACCCATGTGATCTACGGACGCCAATCAGGTTTAATCATCTGCATCTCCCACTCGTCACGCTCTGGCTGCCCACTAGGATATGCTTCACTCAAGCACTCCAAAACCGAATTCGTGCTCTCCTCTTGGACAGCTCTTACAAACAAACCTGAATTTGGCAAATGAAACACCTCCGCAATCCTATTTGGATGCAATTCCACTAGCTCGCCACACACCATCCCTTGGCGTTGTGGTATAACATACGACATTGTGAAGATTTCCAGTTTGTTGAGATCCCCCTCTCCTAAGTTCTTGCTCAATCGGTAAAAATCTCCCAACTCGGCTTGTTGGAGTTTTGCTTGCTCGATCTCCGCACAACTTGGAAATTCCGCCTGAACAACGACCTCAACTGCAAAATCCTCACTGGCCAATGCAATTGGCGCTTGCTGTTCGTCGCCCAACCTTGGTTTCTTCTCCAAACACGTCTCGCGCTCCATCAACTGGGTTTCTTGCTCCATCGTATCAATTTCTCCTTCGCCTTTGCCTGACATTGTACCTGCAACGCACAAACTCACAATTCTCTCTGCAAATGCTCCAAATTGGAATGGAAAACCTCACTGACTCTCGGCGCAACTCCGCTTCAATCAACAAATTGGCACTAATTCTCGCTTGTCCCAGCCAGCAGGCAAAACCCCTCTCCAAATTGGATCACCAAAAACACAAAAACACAAAATTGCGACTTGCCCGACGCAGGGCTACATTTTTTTTTTCTTATTTTTTTTTTCTTGACAATTTGGAACACGACAGACACAATGCAACTGCACAAAAAAAAAAAACCAACCTCGGACACAACCGACTTGGCAAAACACCACCCTGCTTACAGAGAAAGCAAAACTCTCCCGACTTGGCAATGCTCACCACACTCAGACTGCGCCGAGCCACTTTCCTGAGACCCGACTTGAAACTAGACCAGCAACAAAACCAGCGGCAAAAACCTAATCGGACACAATTCTCTCACACCAACAACTCCTCCTCTTCTTGCAACCTAATTGCAAAACTCCGTCCCAATTTGCAACTTCCTAACCAATTTGGTTCTTGTTCACTTGATCGCCCCCGATTCGGATCCTGAATTTGGCGGCTTGAGTGATGATTCGGATTTGAACTGATACCCCAAATCGTGAGTGGTCCCCATTGCCTGCTTGGCACTTGTTACTTTTCCGATTTGGCAGCCTCCCATCTTTTCTTCATCATTTTAATTTTTAAATTTTTTTTAAATTTTTTTTTAATTTTTTTTTAATTTTTTAATTTCTGTTGTTTTTGTTTTTGTTTTTTTTGTTTTTTTTATTTTTTATTTTTTATTTTTTATTTTTTTTAAAGATTACTATCACTATAACTATAGTTCTATAAATATTTTATGTTATTTTATTTAGCTAACACTTAGTTTAAGGGAACTATAAATATGACTACCCCCCCAAATAAAAATGCCGGCCTCGGCATTATACAAAATATGGCTTAAGCCGGTAACCATTTATCCTAGTGGGAAGTAAATTTCCTTCAAAATCTTTTAACTACAATGACCCATTAGGATTGACATCAACTACTTCATAGGGACCCAACCAGTGCATTTGAAGTTTTCCCAGAAATTTAAAGAACCGGCTATCATATAGTAAAACCAAATTGCCAACTTTAAATTCTTTAGGACGTAACTTAGAATCATAATATGACTTTCTCCGATTTTGGGTGGCTAAAGTATTTAAATAGGCTTCTCTCCGCTTCTCATCTAAAGCTTCTAATTGGGTTAATCGCAGCTTTAAACTCTCTTCATCACCCAATTTGTTTTCTATGGCAACCCGTAGACTAGGAATTTCAAACTTAATAGGCAATATAGCCTCTTGGCCGTATACCAGTTGGAATGGGGAAAATCCTGTAGTTCCCTTGTAGGCGGTTCTATACGCCCACAAGGCACTCCATAATTTTTCATCCCAATTGGTAGAAGCACCACTAATGGTCTTCGTTAAAATTTTGCACAATATCCCATTCGTTTTTTCAGTTTGCCCATTGGCACGGGGATGGTAAGGTGAGGTTTTTCTATGCTTGATTAAAAATCTATTAGTTAATTCCTCTATAGTAGAATTTAAAAAATGTGTACCCCGATCACTAATTAATTCCCGTGGACATCCAAAGCGGGAAATTATGTTTTCATATAAAAAACGTGCCACCGTTTTGGCATCGTCATTACGAGTAGCCATTGCCTCCGCCCACTTGGTAGCATAATCAGTTGCTACTAAAATATATTTTTTTCGCCCATACTTTGTAGCTGGGGCAATGGGGCCTACGAAATCAATTCCCCATTTTTCAAATGGGGCTAATGCCATAAGGGGTATCAACGGCATAGCCATAGAAATGGTGGGCTTACCAATCCTTTGGCATGGATCGCATCTTCTGGCAAATTCGTGGGCATCACGAAATAATGATGGCCACCAATATCCTGCCAACAACACTTTTTGTGCTGTAGAAATGCCTGCAAAATGGCCACCACACGAATCCGAGTGGCAACCTTGGAGAATGTCATTTATTTCACTTTTAAATATACACCTCCTAAGTATGCCATCCTGACCCAATTTATACAAGGTTTTATCTAACAAAGTATAAGGACTACTTCTTTTGATAAGGGCTTGCTTTTGTTTATAACTGTAATCCCTTGGAAATGACCCCATGGACAAATAATTAAGAACATCAGCATATTCCATATGTATTATATCTACTTCAAAAAGATTTGCATCAAGAATATCATCCTCAAGTGGTGACTCATCTGAATTGGAAGATTTTTCAAGCCGAGATAAAAAATCAGCGTTGGAGTGTTGCTTACTAGGACGTACCACTATGTCAAAATTAAACTCCTGTAAAAGCAAAACCCACCTAGCCAATCTACCACTTAATTGTGGCTTATTGATGACGTATTTGAGTGCATCATGGTCTACGTAAAAGGTAAATTTGTAACCAAGTAGGTAATGGCGGAATTTTTGTACCGCATAAACCATACCTAAAGCTTCACGCTCAGTGGTGGTATAATTTTTCTCTGCCGGTATAAATTGCCGACTAGCATAGTATATAGGGTGATCTTTATTAGATTTATCTTTTTGACTCAAAATACACCCCATAGCTACATTGCTAGCATCCACATAAACATGAAATGGCTCATCCCAATTTGGTGATATTAAAACCGGAGCTGTGACGAGCTTTTCTTTTAATTTCAAAAATGCTCCATCACATTCAGGTGTCCAAATAGGATTAGTGCCTACCTCTAATTTTTTTAACAAGGTGGTTAAGGGTAGGGCAATTTGGGCATAATTTTCTATAAAACGCCGATAATAACTAACATGGCCAAGGAAACCCCTTACTTGGGTAATACTATTAGGAATAGGTAATTTAGAAATTTTAGCCACCTTATCGGGATCGGTACTAATCCCTTTTTTACTCACTATATGACCTAACAATTTCCCGTAAGGTACAACAAATTGGCACTTGGCCGCATTCAATGAAATTCCATATTCAAAACACTTGTCAAAACATTTTTTTAATTGAGCAGGGTGTTCCGATTTGGTTCCGAACACACAAAAGTCATCCAAGAAAATCTCCATAAATTTTCGGAGAAAATCTTGGAAGGCTAAAGTGGCCACACGTTGAAAGGTGGCTGCTCCATTACAAAGACCAAATAGCATAACTTTACTGGCATAAATTCCCAAATCGGTAACAAAGGCCGTTTTAGATTGATCTTCTTTTGCAATTTGTATTTGGTTGTAACCGGAGAACCCATCCATGAATGAGTAGCATTCATGTCCGTCTACGGTATCAAGAATACTATCAGTAAAAGGTAAGGGAAATCCATCCTTTTTCGTCACGGCATTTAATTTCCTAAAGTCTTGACAAATCCTAATTCGACCATCTTTTTTAGGTACAATTACAATTGGGCTAACCCACTCACTATTTGGTGCCGGATAAATAAACCCGATATTAATTAATTTTTCTATTTCCTCTTTCACTAATAGGGAATACTTTGGATTTAAACGATGGGGCCGTTGCCTAATTGGTTTGGCACCATCCTCTAAATCAATATGGTGCTCACAAATACTTGGGGAAACACCCCTTAAATCCTTATATGACCACGCAAAAGTTTTAGAATTTTCTTGAAAAAATTTAATCCAATAACTTAATTCCATAGGGCTTAACTTACTTGATATTTGTATATTCTTTTCTTCACTCTCTAGCCCTATATTTACAGTTTGACAATGACCTTTAGACACATAAGACCGAATAGGCATATCTGATGCTTGACTACTATGTTCATCTTCTTTATCATCACTCAACTCCCAATCGGACTCAATACCATTAACCGAAGAATCAGTCAACCAATTTTGAATGGCCTTATCGGAATTATCATCGTCTTCACATGGAATGATATATTCACCAGGGCCGATCTCTTTATAATTTTTTATGGCTATTCCCCTTTGTTCATTACCCGTAATCTTGGTATGAATCCTATTTGTGGACATTTCTTCTAATTCAGAATCATAACCAAAATCACTTGTATTTCCTGGCGATTTCCATTGAGTTTCACCCAAATATTTAGAAGAATACATAGTCATGTTTACGGCCTTATTCCCTTGAAAAATTTTCATAACTCCCTTACCCCAATTATCTTTAACCTTGGCTTGATAAAGCCATGGCCTACCCAATAGGATTGGGTAAGATGTATTAGGTGTATTTGGTTGAAAAACAATATAATCAATCAAAAATGTTAACCCGGCTATTTTTGTTTTTATTTTTGATAATATACCCAAGGGCTTCACCCTACTCTGGTCTGCCATGCGTAAAACCAATTTAGTTTCCTGTAATCCAATTAAATGTAGTCCCAGCATAGTTTCATAATTCATTAAGTTGACGCTGGAACCACCGTCTACTTGAACACCAAAAACAATTAGGCCATCAATTTCTACATCTATCACAGGGGCACCAGGATCAGGGCTTAATGCTACCTCAAGGACTTGTCTACTTCTTTTTCTCACTAATTTGGATTTAAGAACCGCCCTACAACTGGGGGCAATTCCCAATAATTGGCAAATGGATATATCAGCCTTGGCTTTTCCCAAGTCATCCATGACACTATATTGATTAGCATCATCAATTATTCCAATTTGATTAAATCTCTCTTTCTTTCTTTTAACAGGTGATTTAATTATTTTACCAATTTGGTTTTGATTTTTAACTTTACCCCTATTATCCAATTTGGTTGCATGCAACTTTCCTGTGCCATTTGTCTCCATCCTAATTGGTGGTATAACAAGAGGTTCACTCTCCTTCGGACCAACTGGTTGTACCAAATCGGAAATTGGGTTAACTGGAGGCATAGCCATCCAATTTGGCTGATTAGACTTTAAAGGCACTGAATTGATTATAGGATCAAATTTGACTGCTTTCCCATTCGGTTTTACGACAATACTAGCTTCACTAGTATCCAACTGGGTAAATTGCTTCCCATTCCCATTCGTTTGAATTACTACTGGAAGTGGTTGTAAGGCTAAATCTGAATTGGTTTTTAATCCTATTTGATTTTGTCGTTCCAACAATTGTTGAGCTTCTTTCCTAGTAATTTCCTTATCTCTTAATACTTCCAAATTTCCTTGGGGATTATCCTTAATAATTTGGCCCCTAGTAGACACTTTTTGGACGACCTTATCTTTTAGCCAATCATTAAATTGATCTTTACATTCTATTTGGACAAGGTAAGAGGTACGATCTTGATTAGGTTGAGATGAATTATTTTCCTCGACCAAAATTATTTTAGGACTATTATCTCTATGTTTATTATTATAACCCTCTTGAGACTCGTTCTTACGTGGGCCATTGCATTCAGTGGCTGTATGGCCATTTTGACCACAATTTCCACATAGAGGCACATAAGGCTCACTAGCTTTAGCATTAGGACACTCTGATTTGTAATGTCCTGGTTGCCGGCAATGATAACATATCACTCCTTTCCTTTGCCCCCAGGTTGGTGTTTGTCCACCATAAGTTGGTGGACCCTGATTAACATTACCAAATGGCATTTGTGCCCAACCTTGGTTATTACTAGTGGGTAATTGAGCTACCCCTTGATTAGGATTATTAACAAATCCCCCATTATTAAAATTATTAGGGCTAAAATTTGGGTTGACATAATTTGAATTTGGATTATAATTTTGGCCTCTATTGTAATTGGGCTTAAAATTTCGTCTTTGTTGCCGAATATTATTATTATTATTATTATTCCAATTTGCATTGTTACCCCAATTTTGATTATTAGTGGGGAAATTGTTTGGGTTTGCATCCACCTGGTATACTTGACTATTTTTATTTTGAATATTAGCATGATTTAATAAACTGGCCTGCAAGTTTTTACATGACACTGTCTCATGCTTACCACCACAAAATTGACATTTTATGGATTGATTAGGTGGGGATGGACAATCAGGCAACATATGCCCATGTCCTCTACAATTCGTACACCAAATATGCGCGCGGTCATTATTTGGTCGACCCTTCTTTTCTGACGTTTTGGCCATATTTACTTGTAGGTTTCCCAATTGCTTTGTTATTTCCAATAACTGGGCTTCTACTGCCGAATTGGCTTCTTTCACTCCAGGTTGAATTTGCTGCGGAAGCATTCCTATTTGGTTCACCCTGTTTGGTTCTACCGGGACAACTGGAACCACTTGATTTGGCACTACTGGGACCATATTGACATACGTAGGTTGTGTATAAATTGGAAAATTATTATCCCCCACATCCTCTCTTTTTGCCCCTACTTGGTCAATATAGCTAGGTTGTACTAAATTGGGACCTATGTAAGTTTCACCTAAATGTACTTCTTCCCACAACTTAGCTCTATTGTAGGCTGCAAGCAAATCAGCAGGACTAATTTCTTTTACGAAGGCTTTTAACTTGGGTGGATACAACCCGGTTATAAACTGTCGCAAAAAATATGCATCGAGATAATCATGGTTAGGTAATCTCAACATTATTTCTTCTAATCTACCATAATAACTATCTATCCTCTCACCACTTGCCATATGCAATTCCGCTAATTTTTCAAATAGCTTTTCCTGATAAGCCGCTGGACGGAAATGGGCTAAAAATGCGTCTCGTAATTGAGCCCAAGTTGTAAAATGCCCCACTAGTTGTCTTTGGAACCAGTTATTGGCTTGACTATGCAATGTACTAGGGAAGATGCTCAAAAAATGAGCCTCGGTTCTTGCATTGTTAGAATTACAACATGTCAAAAATTGATGAACGTGGCTATCAGGGTCATCTCCCATTCGTCCGTAAAAATTTGGAAATGGTACTAACGAATACGGCCGGTCTGCTTTGTCACCAGGTCGCATTACAACTGGAATTTGGGCAGGGGCTGCCATTGCTTCCAATGTAACTATTTCCTCTCCAAATTGATTTTCAATACTAGCCTCGGATGAATCACTCCCTTGGGAGGAATCACAAGGATAAAAAAAAAATTCTAAATTTAAATTCTTAACAATCGTTTTTAATTCATCCTTATTACGTAATTCTATGGTAATTTCCACTTTCCTCCTTCCCAAACTCCCAGTGGGACTTACAACCCAATTTGGTTGTTCTTTTACCAATTCTATAGGGCTAGTCCTACCTTGAAAAGAACCTAACGGAGAATCTACTAATGGTGAAACATTATTCCTATGTTGATTACTATTAACATTCTCCAATTTGTATTCTAAATATTCCTGCTCACTTTGCCCTATTTACGAGCCTTCCGGTGAGGGAATATTAGGAAAACAACTTGGATCAATTAACCCATGAAGATCAGGGACTCCCTCCTGAACTCCAATTGTTTGTTGGTTTTCTAATACTATTTAGTTTATCTCCTCTACATGTTCTTCTTCTATTAAGTTATTACTTTCCACTACTTGGCTAGCAAACCGCCTTGACTGGAAGAATTCTCCAAATTGATAAGAACTCCTCCAACTCGGTGAGGCGTTTTCTACACTTGAATTTGAATCAAATTTTCGCTTTTTAACAGCGGCACGTTTCCTCACTCTCTCGTCTCTAGCAGTTTTGCTAGTTTCCGAATTTATAGATAAATTGCTCATTACCAAGCAACATATCTATAATTTCTTAACGAAAGAAAAACAAAACGATATATTAACCTATTAGTTTGCCTCCCCGGCAGCGGCGCCAAAATGTAGAAGGATGTTGGAACCTAATTCGGAATTACCCAACTAGTATAGTTCGTTCCGAAGGAGACTATTAAACAGGATTTGATTCTAATTTGTACCCAATAGGTCATTGCAACCAAGACTTAAGAAAGAAATTCATTAACCACATGCAATTGCTATCCTTACGCGATAATACTAATTGCTAAATTTGTCACTCCACTCTTAAAGGCCACAAGGGTTAAGTGAATCTCCCAAATTGTTTCTTAATCTTTATCTTTTACTTCTTTCTTTTATATTCTTTTATCTTTCATCCTTTGCCTTTACATATATTATTTATCTCTTTTTAATTTCTTTATTTCTTTTTTCTGCAAAATCCTTTTATCTCCAAATCGGCAGTCGGCACAACAGATGGTAGGTACAGCACTTCCAATTTTGGTTTGTAATCCAAGTACAGCCAGGTTAGACTTTTAAGCTTCCAACTTGAGCTGATCTTGGGCAACTTGGCTCTTGTCTTCGCTTTTGGAAACCACAGGATCTTTCTTCACAATCAGACTGGGAATCATACTCATATTACAAATTGGTTTGAAATAATTCTTACAATCACTCAGGCAATTCACTCCAATTAGCGCGACAAATACTCAATTAAAACACCAAGGCGCCATAACTACAACGACACTAATACTCCAATTAGGATTTATCACATAAAATAAGTCATTTAAACACACATACACAAGCCATACATCCAATATACAACATAGGTAACACCAATTCGATTGAAAATGTAATTCATATAATTCTGAATTGGTGATCAAAATCACCATTACAATTTAACTCTCATTCTCTAGTTCCATTTTATATACTGCACTAAGCTGCCTGATCAAACATCATCACACAATACTTCCGAATAGGATCTCATCTTCTCAGCACAACTACTATTCCAAGTTTAGAATTAATCTAGCTATTTGCACCAACTTGGAACCTCTTGCATTCACTGCATCTCATTTCTTTAACACACAGACTTTCACAAATTTCGCATTCCACTCTTCTCTTCCAAATCAACCCCCGACTTGGATAAATTCCTCATTGAATTCCTGCATAACTCCGCACACTTCCACACCGCCATACACTGGCACAAACACATCCCCGACTAGGACACACTCAAACACACAAACACTCCGACCAACTCTGACTGACATAGACACACTTCCAACTGGGAATTACACGCACCCAAACACAGGAAAGCAAATACACAGCCAAAACCGACTAGGACACGCATTGGAAACGTTCAACAATGGGTGAGGAAAAATGGACAGAACCCAACCCAAATAGGAGCTAGGGAAGACGAAGCTCAACCACCCCAACTGACTCGACAGCTTCAACTAAATCACCAGACATTCCTATTTGGCGACTCACACATATCTCGGCCTGCCAACTCGGACATCACAAAACAACATCCTAATTGGACAGCAACCTACCAACCAACTACAAACATTTACCAACCACGACTGAACTTCCGACTTGGACATCAGACCACACCTAATGACCCATTCTATCCAAATCGAACACACTTTAACACTACAAAATCGGCCAAATAGGACTCCAAATCAACCAATTGTTTGTCATTTACTGCATATTTACACTCCGATTTGTACAAAAACAAACAAACAAATTAACCCTACTAGCCTATCTACAATAATCTTAAATCCCAAATCAATATCACACATTGACAATCCAAATATAACATTGTAGTGCTTCAAAACTAGAGACCCTTTGTTTTCCATGAATGGAGTCTCTTTTTCACAGTAGAAAATTTTGAATTTGAGCTTACTCATTGTCGGCTACTTTACGATAATTATTCAAGAATATTATAGAATTCATAGACTTTATAAACTTGAAATTTTTATTTAACAATCCTTAGAATTCCTATCAATTTGTCGTTGTTATCATTGTTTATTGGTACTATGTATGTTGTTGATATTGCTATAATGGCTCAACTTAGGTTAAATTTTGTATATGTTTTTTCTTTAAGTCAAATTTTTTAATCAAAAAAATTACTTTTGAAATTTAACATATATTTTCTACCTTGGTTGTGTTAAATCACATAAAACTACAAATTTTTACATTTTTTCCTTATAGCTTTTCTATAATATTAATGACAATTCCATATGACCTAAAATCTAATTTATGCCAAATTTCTTCCCAATTATCTTACCCTATGTAATTTTAAAAGTTTTAATGCATATACATTGTCTCAAGTTTTAATGCATAACCATTGCCTCATGGTTGCATAAATCAATTCTACCAACATATATAAACTAAACAAACAAAACACTTGTTTTCAAATTGTATTAGTTAGTGTGACTTTTGTTATCACTACAAATATAAAATCTAAAATAAATCCTTATTTTGAAAAGACTTTTTACTTTTAAAGATTTTATGACAAAATTGTTTTAACTTCAATATTTATGTGTCCAATAGGTTCAAAGTTAATCCCTAAAGAACCAAAGAAGGGTTTTTTTGACAAATTAGTGATTTTATGCACCTCACTACGAACAAAATTTTTGCTTTTTTTATTTGAAATGTTCCCACAATATGTAATTAAAAAGAAGCTCCAATTCACAACAATTTTCACAACTTTTGACTATATATGGTTAAAAAGTTATTGAATGATATGTAGTCTTTGTTGTTTGGTGGATAACATGGGTAGCTAAAAAATCACTTTTTTAAGAAATGAAAATTTGAACTGGTTTTCTATAGAGAAAGATGTGGAAAACTTTTAATCATCCCATTTTGATTAATAAGATGAAAGTTATGAGGATTTTTAGTTTGCAAGCACTTATGAAAGTTGGCTCCTTTAAAGTAAACTTTGAAGTCTTTTATTTAACTCAATTTTTAATATTTTGAAAAAAATAAAAGCATTGGATGTAGATTGTTTATTTTGGAGATTGACATTTTCAATTCTATGACAAAGTTCTTAACAATTTGGTATTTTTAAATCATACTCTACTTTTTTCTATTTGGTATTTTTTCAAGCATAAATATGACAAAAAATTGAATTTCTTTCAACTTTTATACTTTGAAAATTTTTATTTTTTGAAAAAAATGTTTGAAAAAAATACCAATGTTTGAAAAAAATTGCATTTTTCAAGCATAAATTTTTTTCAAAGCATAAAATTTAACAAAAAATGTATAAATCCTACAAATTGCAAATTTTTGTAATATGTTGATGAAATAAGTTGAAGATACATTTTTTGAAAGATGAAACCTAATAATTTGGGAAGAGTTGAAAATATTTCATTGTGAAATTTAAGCATCATGATCTAGCAATTGGTAAGGTTTCTTATTCTAAAATTTTAGGAGGGGATACTCTAATAAGTGAACTAAAGGATCCTATGGTTGGATTTGTTAATGAGTAAATTGCTTCGAGGGGGTAATATGAGTATGCATTTTTTTCCTTCAAGTTTGTTAAACCTATAATAAAGAATGTGAAGCCTTGAAGCTTGAAAGAAATGCCCCTATTATTTTTCAACCTTTGCGTTCCCTTTTTTACCATGTTCACCAATTAAATCATTTTTATTTCCTTGATAAGAAAATGTGGAAGCTTTATATGTATTGAGATTAATCTTTAAGTTTAATGCTTATAAAACTTCAATCTTGCACAACTCCACTTCAAGTCCTAACTTCTCTAATGTATCAATATCATCTTGTCTATCCTATACTTTAATTTGAGCAAATCTCACAATTTAACTATTCTTCTAATTTTTGTTGTTGATGACCTAAAAATATTTGGAATTCAATGCCTTGTGCTCCAAAGGTTATTTGAAAGTTAATAAAAATTTCTGTATGAATTTTTCAATTCTCTTTCAACAACACACTAGACTCTTTGTTGAAATTCTAGGTGCACCTACTAAACAAGCATCTACATTAACATATAGACTAGTTTGCTATTTGTTGGTGCTACAAAATAATTACTCAACTAGTGATTAACAGGTTAAGATTTAGTAGAAATATGATTGAACAATCTTACTATGGTATCAAGGCTCAACTATAAGGTGAACCTTACAATAATTTAGACCATATCTTCTTTTGAGTGTATAGTTGAAAATTTTTCTATGAAACTATTTTTTCCTATTTTTTGGAATGCATGTGATGAAATAAATCATACATAAAAGTCATCTATCTTCTTTCCAAGAGAAGGCTGAAAATCTTTTAAAAAAACATTTCTATTTTTTACATGACAAAAATCAAGTAGTGTAGCTAGTGGTTAAATTGAGAAACCAAAAAATCTATAATTAGATGGAAGTTTTTAAGAGATGTTATTATTTTTACAAATTCATTAGGAATAAATAAACCTTCTTATTTTAAGCATCTACCAAATCACATTCACCAGCTATAAGTAATTATTTAGTAGAGGTTCTAACCTTAAACATTCTATTTGGTATATTGTGAATTTAGTTGAAAACTTTTCAAATGTTTGTTTTTTCCATGAAATGCTTGATATGATTACCAAGAATTTTTTATATTAAAATTTTAAAGTTTTTGAAGTGGAAAATCCTTTCAAATTTAAAATTTTCTTGTTTTGTAATTTAAAAATGGTGTAGAACTTGTGTAGAAATTATGTTTTTGAAGGCTTTCCACAACAAAAAACATTGGCCAAGCAATTATGGAAATTCATAGTTCCAGCTCACAGTAAATTTTGAGGCCTAAGAGAAGAAACAATAGATTTGTGTATAGCCAATAAAAGAAATAAGAAAGCCTAAAATTCTAAAGATTAATCTAATAAAGAATGAGATTTAGTTCTATATAAATCTAAATTCAAAGTGAATAAAAATATTTTTAATTTCATTTTGTACAAAACTTGTGTATCATAGCGTGCAAATATCCTATAAGTTTTAAAATTTGATCAAATTTTAAAGGGCGATTTTAAGATGTATTACTTATCTATGATGACTTATTTTTTAAGTATTTTTTATTGATGACCTAGCTATAAGACACAACAAAGTCAACAACTTAGTGACAAAGACAAAGAAGTGATTGAGAATCATGTGATTATGGATGGTTATCTAGAATTTTAGTCTTATAATTTCAAATTTCTATTATTTTCATTGTAGCTTTATTTGACCATTTTCTTAGTAATGACTTCAAATAGACCTAATAGTATGACAAATTACACCATATATTTGTTGATATAGAAATCCCATTGGTTGGCTTAAAAGCCTTTCAACTCTCATATTTAATTTTTTTAATCCAAGTTTTTTGGCATTACCTTTGTAAACTAATTGAACCCCAAAGGTTCTTATTAATTCCTTCAAAACCTTTTGATCTCCCTCAATTGAAAGATCCTGTAAGCTTCAATTTAGTCTTATAACTTTGAGTTTCTATTATTTATATCTTGGTGTCATTTTGCCATTTTTGATTTGGCTTCGTTCTACCATTTTTGTCCTAACTTCATTCCACCATTTCTATCCTACTTCATTTTACCATTTTAGTTGTAGTGCCTTAAAGGCTCTACGAAGTCACATGTGGTCCATATGTATGTCAATACAAAAATCCCAAAGATCACACAAAAATTTAGCTAAACCAATTTTGAACTAGAATTCATCATTAGAATTATTCGTAAGTTTTTAATTTATTAATTTGTAAATTAATAAAATTTTAAGAATTGTAGTTTGTAAATTTATAAATATTTAAATCTCACATCTCATTAAATTATTAATATTTCAAATCTACAATACATGGTATAATTTTAATTCTAAAATGAAATAGTTTTTCCTATCAAGTATATTTAATTTGATATTATTTTCAATAATGCCACAAATAATAGTATGCCTTGCATAGATAGAAGGATCAATGCTGTTGTCACATTTGGATATAATTGCTCTTCTAAATGACAATCAAAATTAATTTATAATAATGAAATTCTAAATGCTAAAGATCACTGTAAATCTTTAAATTTTGAATCCTCAAAATTCAAAATCTATAAATTTCTAAATTTGTGAATTTAAAATTTCTAAATTTCTAAATTTGTGAATTTAAAATTTCTAAATTTCTAAATTTATAGAATCACAATTGATAAATTAAAAAAAATTTAGTTTGAACATTTAAAGTTTTAAATTTGAAACAATTCAATCTAAAAATTAAGTATATTATTAGTTCACTTTATTAAATTTGTTGGAATGCATTATATTCAAATTTTACTAAATTTATAGTAAATTGAAATAAAATAGCTGTTGCTACTCAAATTTTATTGTTTACCAATCTACTAGCATTACAAATAACTTTCAAGAAACCAGGCTGAGCTCCTCTTATTGCCCCCATCAAAGGCTAAATGTAAATATTTGATCCTAATTTGTGCCACGTCAATTTTGTATTTCTTCACCTCTCTTAAGTAATTTGGGGCCTCTGATTCCAAATATGCATTCAGAATTACAAATTTGATCATAGATGGCAAATTTTTAAAAATTTAGTGAATTCCCCAAGGGTAAACCATGGGGCAATAAGGGGGGGGGGGGGTCTCCTTGGCCCAACGATCATGGGTGTACTTTCATTTATTTCCAAAAAAGGAGAATAATTTATATTGAAAAATGATCTAAGTTCGGATTTGACTGGACTACTTACTCTAATCTTTAGGATAATTTGATTCACTTTATAATTGAACTCTTTAAAGGGCTCATATGCATCTATAAAATATCTCAAATCATCCTTGAGAAATGTCAATTATTGAGTTTGGAAGAAAGATTGGTGAAAACTTTCAAATACAGTAGTGTATTTTTGGAAAATTCTTTTGGAAAATTCTAGGTTGGATAATCAACCCCTGATCGCTCAACCACTAGTTACCTAATAGATAATGAATGTTCTAAAAAGTGAACTTCATCCAATTAGCATTGATCAAGGGTTGAAGCTTCAAAGTTAATCATGTAATAAATCAATGTAATGATTCAGCATGAGTTACTTGATGATATAATAGAATTACCTAATACCCCCCATTCCTATCAAATAAGTGATTATTGAAGTGTCACCAATATGACTTCAAACTATTTACTTTGAATGACTCCGACTTTACAAATGGCACAATCATCATGATTGTAAAATAAAAAAACCTCTTAGCGAATTGTTTGGGATCTTTCTCAAGGCACTTCAAACATGCATTTAATGAATACTTTGAAGGTTCTAGCATTTTTACTTTGGAAATTTATAAAAAAAATACAAAGAAAAACAATTTTTTAATACCAATGATTCCTATTTGTCTACAAGGCAAAAAAATAACACCTCATTGTGATTTTGACTTCATCCAAGGTAGAACATACACTGCACTCAAATGACCCTATAGTGGACACGTAGGGAATGACCCCATTAGGCCATTACAAGTTTTATAAAGTATGTGAGATTCGGGCCACAATCAATGTCTCATGTGATAATATTAGAGTGATTAGTAATTTCATTAGCAACTTCCACTAACTTTTTAGTGTGAATTCATTGTGAGAATTGACTTTTTAGGCTTTCTATGTTAGGAAATATTATAGTTGCTTTAGATGAGCAAGATGAGCATAATGGATTTACATTTTTTCACTTGTGAGGTCATCTAAAGACTCTTTTGGACCATGATGCAATGAACAATTCAAAAACTTGTAGCAAATTCATACTTTGTCAGAAAATTCATAGCTCTTACTGTTTCCCACACCTGTCTTTATATAGGAAAAAAAATTGAAAAGTTTTAGCAATGGTGTGAGGCCAAACCTCCTAATTCTTACCACTATGGGTTGTTTTACCTTATACTCACTAGATTAAAAAAATTGAACATGAGTGGAATATTTTTACATTATATGTTAGACACGATGGAAAGATTTTGCATTACTTATCATGTATTTTTAGCAAGTACTATTGTACATGAAGGTATAATTTGGCACTTAGGCATTGGAATTGAATTTCCGTATCTAATTCTCAAGGTCCACGTCACCTCACACCATTCACAAGATGACACATGGCACCTTTCTTAAAAAAAAACACTGACTTCATTTATGCTAACTCTCTCTAACCTTCAAGTAAGGTAGGAGTCTTGAAATATGAGCATGCATTAAGAACTCCCCGTATAGGTGTGTAGTTAAGAATCTATAGGGAATT
The DNA here is from genome assembly GCA_950106755.1 of Climacium dendroides. Lineage (NCBI taxonomy): Eukaryota > Viridiplantae > Streptophyta > Bryopsida > Hypnales > Climaciaceae > Climacium > Climacium dendroides. Next base: position 22,444,602 of record OX467082.1, on the reverse strand, counting down.
TGTGAAGAGTTTTAAAATTTTGGTTAAATACCTCGTTTTCTATAGTGATAGTGGTTTTACAATGTTAACAATAGGCTATTACCCGGGTAGGAAGATTTTCTATAATTTTGGCCAATAGATGGATGGGATTCAAGGGGATTAGATGGATGAATTCTATTGTGTTGGCGGTTGAGGTGGTTGGCTATGGTGTTCAGGTGAAGTTCCGTGGGGAAAGCCAATTGTTCTCAGTCTGGAGAGGGAATCCAGAGCAGTGAGCCAGCAATATAGTGTTAGTTTTCGTGTTTGCTATTGTGAGGAGATCGGGTGAAGAGTGTAGCAATTCTATAGTCTGGGGTGTCATTGTAGTATGTTGTGCTGGGTCAATTGATGTTATCGAAGCAAGATTGTGAGAGATGGGAAACAATTGTAAAAATCTGTAATGGAATGAAATGCTAATTTGAATGGAGTTTGGAGTTATTGTGTGATGGTTTGATTGAATTCAATTGGTAGTGTGTGCTGAATTCTATGTGGTTTGAATCAATTGATGCCTGCATTGATGGGTGCTATGATAATATTCTATAGTTTGAATTTTGTTATTGTTATGGAGCATGTGCTGAAATGGAAATGAATTGATTGTACCTGTTGTGTTTGGATTGAGTGTTAGATCTATAGATTCAGGTTTTTTTTAAGAAATGGTTATTAAGTGATTGAGGATTGATATTAGATAGTGATTAATTTTAATTGTATTATCAATGGTGAATGAATTGAGACTGTAAAAATGAGTGGATTCCATAGAGAAAATAGCAAATGTAAGTTCCGTTGTAAGAATGATTATTGAAAGCAAATTTGCAATAGGCCTATGGTTGTTGTTAAACAACAATTGAAGCCAGAGTGTAAAGGAGTAGATCATAATAAGCAAATATCAATTGAAGCTGATAAGATTAAGATGGGAAATGAAGCTGCAACATTGGTAAAAGAAGAAAAGAACAATCAATTGTGGAAAGCAAAAAGGAAATCAATAGAGACTATACTAGCCGGTTGGTGAGGTTGACGAAGAAGTGAGCAAATAAAGCTGAATTGATAGATTGACATACAATTGATAAGTCTCCAACCTTGATTTTAATTATAATATGGTTTAGATCTATTGTTTGGATCAATGTGAAATATTTCCCCCTTTCCTTCAATTGTGCACAACTTGGGTTAATAAATTGTCTTAGGAATTACCTATTGTAAACCATACCTCCCTGCGAACGAACTCGTAACTATAGGAATTTCTCAATAGTTAAATCTATAGTAAATTCCAATCTACAAGGTAGTTGTGAATGGATATGAAGTGATTCTTAAATGGACCTTTGTAGTCCTTGAATGAATGGAAAGAAGAAAAAAAAGCATTGTTAATGACAAGAGCCAATCATACTCTCTTGCTTTTCCATTTACCTTCAGAAGTTGCAAGTGAACAATTCATGGAAGCCCTAGGGACATAAATAGGGACCTATATCACATCTCAGTAGTTTGAAAATTCACAACTAATTCAAAAATGATCCAAAAAATATGAAACAACTTGGGTTAGATGCCAATTCCTCTTTTCTTTCAAGGAAAATTTGCTGAAAAAAATATTTTGAGAAGTTTCACCTGCCCAAAATTCAGGTTTCAGTCCTTAGATGCTCGGTTTACGGACCGACTACCTTACGCTATGTATATTTTGGCCAGGGAGAACTGCCCCCCTCATTGCCCCGGCCAGGGTTATTTGTGAAAAAAGCCCCCTATTTCTTGCCATGATCTTTTTTATATTTCTACACCACCCCTAGCTAATCTGGGGCCCACCGCTGATTGCAAATCTGAATTCACAATTTGCAAATAAAAAATTAATCTGATTGCAAATAAAAAATTCCACAGCATTTTCCCTAGGGGTAAAACGGGGCAACGAGAGGGTCAGTTCACCCTGGCCATGTATTTTGGCCAGGGAGAACTGACCCCCTCATTGCCCCCGCCAGGGTAATTGTGAAAAAAAGCCCCCTTATTTTTTGCCACGATCTTTTTATATTTCAACATCGCCCCTAGCTAATTTGGGGCCGCTGATTGCAAATCTGAATTCAGAATTTGCAAACAAATTCATCTTATTGCAAATAAAAAATTCCACAGCGTTTTCCCAAGGGGTAAAACGGGGCAACGAGAGGGTCAGTTCACCCTGGCCATGTATATTTTTGGGTGAAGGACTGAGGGGTTAAGTTACTGTGCCTTAAGTTGAGTTGAGTTCTCCCCTGGTTAAGTTAAAAGTTAGTGGGCCAAGCCTGCATCATCCAGTCGTCACCTCCTCTGCAATTTGCGTGAACATAGGCTCATAAGGTTCGTGTGGGCACTAAACTTTAGGCAGGCAGGCAGGCAGGTTTACCTTAACTGAGGGTTAGCACTTTCAACTGAACTGAGGTTTGAATCCCCCTCCCCAAGGCCGAGCGGCCTGCTTGAACTTTGAATCCCCCTCCCCAAGGCTGCCCCGGGCACTGTTCTCCATGAGCCTCACTGCTGCAGGCATGCAGTGTCTAAATCCAGCTAGACAGACATAGTGAATCGGTATAGAGCACCAATGGAAGCTGAATTCAGGAGGCAAGTGGCTGCTGCAGAGACGGATGGATGGAATACCACCTCCCTTAATTAAGAGAAAGGGATTTTTCATCCACCAACTGACTACTCGTGGATGAATGTTTTCGACGGCAAGAACTGTCCATCCATTAGGGACCCTCTTCCGTCCCAAGCGACCTGGGTTAATTGTGAAAAGATTAAAGACACAGGCACCTATTTGTGACCGTAGATCTCCAAAAATCCGTTCACTTGCAACTTGTAGAGAGATGTGCAGATTCAAAGACTATGATTGCTTCTTGCAATAGAAAAATAAAATAAAAATTCTCTTAGATGGCATTCAATTTACTAAAGTGGTCCATTCAAGAATCACCTCCCCTCCATTCTCCTCCAAAGCTAGGGTCCATGAGGGTCCGTTTTGCAGCATACTACCTTAGTGAACCCCATCATGTTGATAGATTGGAAATTGGGAGGGGGAAATGGTAGTCTTAGTGCACTTGTTATGTTACTAATAGTGTTACTTCACCTTTTACCCCAACACACTCTAAATTCCAAGTAGTTTATATATAGAGTTGATAACATTAAAACTGACCTCTCCCTTTCTCTCCCTCCCTCCCTCCCTCTCCCCCCTCCCGATTGCAACAATATTGTTTCAATGCTTGAACAATAGAGTGTACTAAAAAAACATATTGTTGCAATACTGCAATAGTATATTTTCAATGGATAGAGTACACCCTCCATTGAAATTGTATTGTTGCATTACTGAAAATAATATGTTCTTCAGTACTCTACTGTTCAAGCATTGAAACAATATTGCAACAATACTGTTGCAACGGGGCTTTTTCCTCACTGGTGATCCACTCACTGCATGCATCCAAACTGGATGAAATCAATCCACACTATTTCCAATCCACACTATTTCCCATCATATCGATTTGATCTGAAAGCACAGTGAACTACGGAGTACCATATACCTTATATTGGTGCCTTTCCAAATTCGTAGAATAGTCCCAAATTAGTGCAGGGCGAGTGCTGTTGCAGGCAGGCAGGCAGGCGCACTAATTGAATTGACTTGAGAGCCGGGTGAGACCCCCCTAACCCCACCCCAACCCCGGCCGGGAATGTCAACCAGCCTCCCTGAATGATTCCACCACCTATTTCCGTTCCGGAATTTGGTGACAATATTCAATCTTGTGGGTACCCAATTTATATAAAAACTTATTACTTCATAACTTCAGGTACACCGTTTGGCCATTCCGTCAGTTAGCCCTCAGTAAGTAACGGCCAGGGTGAACTAACCCTCTCGTTGCCCCGTTTTACCCCTGGGGAAAACGCTGTGGGATTTTTTATTTGCAGCCAGATGAATTTTTTTGCAAATTCTGAATTGAGATTTGCAATCGGCGGCCCCAAATTAGTTAGGGGCAGTGTAGAAATATTAAAAATCATGGCAAAAATATAGGGGGCTTTTTTTCACAATTTACCCTGGCTGGGGCAATCAGGGGGTCAGTTCTCCCTGACCAGTAAGTAACGGACGGACGGACGGACGGATTTCATTGCCCACCAGAAAGTTCATTCATCCACCTCCGATTTGGGTGGCTAAGTCCTACTAGGGGTGAGGTCTATTATTTAAAGATATTTTTGGCCCCTTCTGAGTTAGTTATTTATTCTCCCCCCTCGGCTGACTGACTGCTCAGATGGATGATGATCGACTCCCCGTTTTAGTTCCCCGAATTTATTTATTATTCTACCCCTTCTTACCGCAGGGAGGCACTGCAGGCAAGGACGTGCAAATAGTGTTACCATTTAATCAGACGCCCTGGGCAGCAGCCACACGTTGGGCTGCCTGGCGCTCACATGCCATGCAGGGCAGGCCGGCCTTGCAGGGGACGGGACGGGTCGGGACGGGACGGGCGAGTGGGCGGGGAGGGGAACTTAGGATAAATGTAAAAAAAGTTGCCCCTAGTTTGTGACCCACTGGCTCACCCTTTCTATTTGGGGGTGTCAAACGCCTGGACTCTAATCAGGGCAGGCATAAGATAAGTTAAAACTCATTGTTTACCAATGAGGCAAGGACTAGGGAGAATTGACCCCCTCATTGTCCCAGCCAGGGTTAATTGTGAAAAAAAGCCCCCTATTTTTTGCCATGATTTTTTATAATTCTGCACCACCCCTAGCTAATTTGGGGCCTCTGATTGCAAATCTGAGTTCAAAATTTGCAAAAAAATTCATCTGATTGCAAATAAAAAATTCCACAGCATTTTCCCCAGGGGTAAAATGGGGCAATGAGGGGGTCAGTTCACCCTGGCCATGAGGCAAGGGCCCTTGGTTTGGTTGGGGGGGGGGGATTTTTTTTAAACAAACGGAAGAACCATTGCATCGATTTTTTTTTTTAAAACACACAAAAAAAACAGCCAAGGCAAAAGGGTTGCATCTCTGAAAAGGGATCCCTATAAGGGAATGAAATGGTCTTATTGATGGCTGTTTGGTCAAGACCAATCTTGAATTCATTGAAAGTATGTCTTAGGCATGTAGGGAGGCATATTACCGTGTGTCCAACATGGGGAGGATCATTGCTTGGTTACACGGTGTCATGGACTTCGATGCATTGTAAATACAACCAAGCTTTGTAGAAAAGACAAAAAAAAAATTGAAATTGAAAAGACGAAAAAAAAAATGGATTGCATTTCCAATTCCCGAGAATTTTTTAAATTTTGGACTCAGATTTTTATGAAGCTCTTAGGTTAACAATTTATGAAAATACAATTTTGTCTCGTAAAATTTCATTCTTTTTTTTTTCTAATTCCAACACACCCAGCATGCCAATTTGCTCTCCCAAGATGAATATGTATTATTAGATAACCAACAAGCCTTGCTAGTAGTGAACTGATTATCGTGCACATCTGGTTGTATGATACATTTTTCAATCACAACCTTTGATCTTCGTGATCCAAAGGGTGTAGGAAGCAAGTTGAAAGGAAAAAAAAGCTATGAGTTGCAACTTGTAATGGCAATGGTGATGGTTGCCAATGGGATAGTGCCACAATAGTGTTGAAACGTCAAACCACTAATCATGATGGATTGATTTTTTTCCTCTTAAATCTATTCCTTAAATCAAGTTGTTTGTTTGTCGCATTGAGATCTCATGGACCGTGCGTCTGCTGGTCGCGCACTCGGTACCGTTAGAAAGCCCTTGGCAAGGAGGGGTGCACTAGCTTTGTTTCGTGGCATTCGACTCGTGGTGAGAAAGTTATGCATTTTTTGAGTTGTTTTTGGTTCTAAAAAATTAGAAATTACTTCTACTTTTGTTTTAACTATGGCAATGGCACATGCCACACTACACTAAATAGTATATTTAGTGTTGGATTACATTTCGTGTAATTACCACCCTACTCCACACAACACTAAATCTCAACTTTGGAGGAATTAGTGTCGTGCTAAACTTGACCACACCACCTCTAGCTTCTGTCATCTCCTTCCCTGGCCTTCCTTGGACTTTAATGTGTTCTAACACTAAATGTTTTCTGAACACATTACCATAGAGTACATTTATTGTTAGAAATTAGATTTAATGTTACTTACTTTAGTAGGGTTAATGATATTCAGTGTCATGGTTCGTAAATAGTGTTGTTAACACTAAATATACTATTTAGTGTAGTAATACTGAAGTTCCACCATTCTTTTAATCTCTTTTTTTTTTTCTTCTTCTTCCGGAGGATGAATGAAAAAAGGGTCCGGAACTGGACGGTTTCCGTCAGTTCCGCACCTGGTAGTATCTTTTTGCACTGACGGGATGCTCTTCCCTCACTCTGCCCAAGAGCAAAGGGCACAGGCAAGGCAAGGCCGGCCGGCCGGCAGTGAGTGGGGCCTTCCGTGCCGTGCCGTTCCGTTCCGTGCCGTCCCGTTCACCCTCCAATTACGTTGATTCTGCTTGCCCCGAGTATTTCTTTAACGAACTAATAAATCGTCTGACAAACTGGATGCACACACAAACAGGCATCTCCGCTCAACCGCAATCGAAGGGCAGGCGTTAAATCATGCCAACGAAGGTGGGCCTAGCAGGGTAAAAAATTTGTGGTTTAGGGGTAAAAGTAAAAAAAAGCCCCCTATTTTGAGCCATGTCTAGGATACGCCGTAGCTAATTTGGGGTCTCTGATTGCAAATATGAATTCAGAATTTGCAAGTAAATAAATAAATAAATAAGCATATGTGGCAAATTAAAAAAATTCCTGCGTTTTTTTCCCCGGGTGAAATCCACCTCACCGGGGCCCACCTGCCAATCAAGGTGGGATTCATCCACTCCGTCCGTCTGTTTTTTTTCTTTTTTTTTTCTCCACCGGGCCCTCGATTGTTCATCCTTGGGCTGTAATCGGTGATAAAATAGAATGTCTTGAGAAAAACTACTGTAGAAAAAGTTAATGGGGGGACCTTGGACTTGGTTTGTATATAATTTTTCAATTTTTTGGGGAGATTGCGTAGAATTTTCATGCCAACCTAAACTCAGTCAGTCAGTTACTGGTGCATAAGCCCAATTCTATTAGAAAATTGTTGGGTTTACTCTTTGTTTTTTTGTTTTTTGGGGGTGGGTGGGGGTGGGGGTAGGTTTGAGAGTCTCCCTCGTTTATTCAAAAAGTTAATTTAGAAATTTAAAGAGTTTGCTGGTTTCATAATGAAGCATAGGGTGCGGAAGCATCGTTTGCTTTCTCTGATTTTTAAATGGGGGGGGGGGGGGGGGGGGCTCATTAGTGAAATTAAAACGTTACTTTAAAGGCAGCATTCACAGAACTGGCTAAAATTCGCTCCATTGCTTCTTCAAACTGACCGTAGCTAAATTTACATTGGAGAAAAACCTTGAAAAAAAATTAGATTTTAGGCAAGACTACAACAACCGATAGAAACTGATAGCTAATTAGCAACTTCTTTGGCATTGGAATTAGCATCGATTTAGTCTGTTTTGTGTTATAGTACTCCCAATAATCCTTTACAACTTGCATAATCCTTTCTTTTCTATTTTATGTGATACTATTCACTCTCAAGGTAGCCAAAGTTGATGCATGTTTGTCTTATATTGTACTAAATTCTATAAACTCATAGTTCTAGGATCACTACTTCGAGGGCAATTATAGAATGTAAAAACAGAATCCAATCCGGACACAATCCCGCCAAAGAAGAGTAACATGCACCCAACTCTAAGGTAAACTACCCCATTCTGGGCCAAATGGAAGCAAGTCCATTGTGGGCAAAATTATATTAGTGTTCTACATTTGAGAACTCTAATGTACACTGCTAATATAATTTTGCTTACAATGGGTTTGCTCCCATGTAGGCTAGAATGGAGTAGTTTACTTTATATGGTTTATGAGGACAAGTTTTAATTTAAATAATTAAAGCATTATGTGACTATAGCATTTTTAGGTAGACTTGGTTTGCTCTCACTTGCGGTCAAAATCTATTCACACAACTTAATGTCTTGGGTGGCAGGAGCCCTTTTCATCTTGATTTTAAGGACATTGTCCTATGCAACGAGTCCACACTGTGCAAAAGCAATGTGAATATCTCAATAAAAAGTGGTCATATTTGTAATGGAATTAGTTCAATGGTTGGCTCCAGGTCATTTCCACCTTCAAGTATTGGTTTAGTTTATGTTTATTTGTATAAAAGACTAAATTGAAACAAACTTACAATGCCTTGGGGCAACCTTAGAAAAACTTGTAGAAAGTATAGATAGAAAATTGAATTGATCAAAATCAATTGGACAAGAATGTGTCATCGATGTTGAACAAGCAAACACACTCTAACCTTCTCCATACGTATGTAGTATGCAACTATGCATTAAGTTTTCATTACCAAAAGCTTTCAAAGATTTTTCATCTATTCAAATACTCCTCAACTAGAATTGCAATGAAACAATGAATTCAAGTGTAATGCATGCCTACTTCGAGTTTTGTTTGTACAATCAATTCACGGTCTCATTTTCTATGATTGAATAATTGAATTTTTGGGCTTCAAGAAATAAAACACTATAATTGTTGAACGGGTTGTTGAATGATTATTGTTCATCCCAATGACCCAATCACCTATTTTTTTGGTTGTTGCTCTTCTTTTTTGAATTGCCCATCCTCAAATCTTGAAGAGGAGGTTCAATCAAATAAGATGAAATTAGTAAATAAATTGCATCATAAATCTAGTGGTAGTAATTTCATCAAATTCTAAGTAAAACTTTGCTTTGTGGAATTTCTTAAAAGTTGAATGGTGTAGTGTAGTTCATAGCTCATTTCATAAGGTTTTAGTTTATGCGTGGACTAAAAAATCAACCAACCAATGCCCAATCTAAAAGACCTAGATCCAAGGAGCTTAAAGAGAAGACAAGGATGCCCATTCTTCTTCTTTTTTTCCTTTTTTTCTTTACAAACACTACTCTCATTTCATGCCCATCGTGCATTTTAAGCTCCACCTCAAATTGCAAAATAACAAGAATGTTGTAAAGTTTTAGATGAGCATTCTCAACTCTCTTGTATCTCACCAAGCACAAAAGGCCATTGTTTCAAAATATTCTCACTAAGATATGTTCTTTCAGAATGTGTTGCCATTTTTTTCCATCTACTTCGACAAAACTTCAAACTTAAATATCTACTAAATTGTTGCGGTCAAATAATTTGAAGTTTTTTGAGGTGCTAACCCACAATGTGAAATACAAGATCCAAAGACTACATTCTATCCTATCTCAAGAGAAAATGAGCAAACAAATTCCTCAAGTTTTTGCAGTTTGACCTATTTTGAAAGTATTACCCATTAGGAGTTAAGATACTACCAATTGCCAATTTTTGGTCACTTGAAGGATATAGAAGTTCAATTCCCATTCCAAGACCAAGACATAAAAACATGTCTTGAATGCTATAAACTTAAAGTTTTAATTTGAATGCTAAAGTAAGGTTTCACTAATTTTATATACTCTAATGGAGCAAATTTCAATTGTTGAATATACCACTTTGAAATTTTGTTGGTTTTGTTGATTTTTACTATTATTTCACACATCACGAAAGAATCATATATTGCTAGGTCTAGAAATATTTCATGAAGTAGATTGAAACTCTAATTGATAGTAAAAAATTTTCCAATCCAATCATGTAGATCAAATTAAAAGAGTGAAATTTAATTATACATCTATTAAGTTTCATTGAATTTTGTAATCAAGATACATTCACAACTTTGTTATAGAAAAAACGAACTTAAATGTAGATTGAGTGTTCTTATTAGATCGAGTGTTCTTACCAAAGTTTTTATTAGCACTATTGTGTAATTTGGCAAATTTGATCAAAATAATATAGAGTAATAATACTTCTAGTGCTAATATGAATGAAGAGTCTAATGGGGTTAAATGAATTCTTCAAATTACACCAAGGTTTTTTACTCCTAACTTCTACAATGAAACTATAGTATGAAATATACACAAACGCTCTAGGTTGATCACAAACGCTCTAGGTTGATTTAAAGATTCATTGTTCATTTAATATATTTATGTTGTCATAACAGACGAATTGGACCGGACAGACGGGTGAACCTAACGGGCAAACCGGACCGGATGGACAGACGGTCTGAACGGCTTTAATTTTGAGAGTTTTGCACCTTGACGGTCCCATCCGTGCCTTGACCGCGCCCTGACGATCTAGTTCACGCCTTGACGATCCCATCCACGCCTTGACGATCCCATCCACGCCTTGACGATCCCGTCCACGCCCTGACGATCCCGTCCGCGCCCCGACTACAACGTCCACGCCCTGTCGGGCGAATCGGACGGATGGGCGAACCGGACGTCCGCCCACTATGAAAACCCTGAAATTACATGCTAAACAAGGCCCCACGCCATACAAAAATAAGTAGTAAAAAGACAAGAATACCATTACTACTGAATGGGGAATTTCGTTTAATATGGCAGTATTTTGTGTGCCATTTTCAGATTGCTCGGTATGACCTCTAAAAGTGCCATTCGGATTATTGTAGATTTTAGAAATCTTGGACTTCAAGAATCTAGGATTAATATAGATTTCAGACCACGCAGCCTGGATTGTAAAAGCGCCATCTAGGACAAGTGTGCATTTCAGACATCTAGAACAAATGTACATTTCAGACCGCCCAGTCTAGTCTGAACCTGTGAAAACGGCCCAAGTTGCAGAATGGCGCCATTCTCATGAAATCCCGCACTCTAGCCACACATGTGCAGCTTCTTATTCAAAATTTCAGATGCAGTCGTCACCTTCGTTCAGCTGCCCCACTTGAATGGAGACACGTACCTTGGGTACAATTTTGACCCTAGCTCTGCAACCCGTTCAACGCAGGGTGTTTTAACGAACAGTCACGACTATTGCTCCACAGATGCCGAACCCGGTCCGCTACATTTCCTCCCCCACCCCACCCCACCCCACCCCACCCCAACTCCAAGCAGCAGAGTTCGTTTACTTGTACACGCATTGATTGCCAGTCCTCTGGATGCTGAATGGACTGATTGCTGCGTTAGATGGTCTCCTGGGGCCAAAGAACTTAATGCAGACCTTGACAGGCACATCGTGCAAATCCCATCGCTATTGCGCTGGATCATGCACCCCCCACCCCCACCCCCCTGTTGCAATCCACGCCAGCTTCTAGAATGGGAGGAGCTGAGGCCGGAAGGAAGGCCAGGTCCCTATATATGGAGATATATCAAATCAGGAAGTACCACGGACACCATCCGGTTTCTTGTTTCACTGAAACGAAATTATATCCGATCCGGACATTCAACATCTACGGGATATGTATGTCCATGGTCGGATTCATTCATTCGATCGACCTTCATTGCTTTTTCTCGCAAGGTGGTCTGGATTCGTTGTATTGAACTGTAGAGCGAGGCAGTACCGGTAGTGGTGGTGGTGGTTTTGTGGTGTAATTATTTCGATGAATTTCAGGCTGATTAGCTAGAGAGGTTCCGTAATCCTGTCGGGAAGCTAACAGGCCATAACTTCACAGCTGCATTTGATGGAAGGGGGGACGTCGTCCTCGCACCAGCAACGAAACGAGAGTTGGATATGGCAGGACTGCAGGAGCTGAGGGGTCTGACGGATGCAAGTACAGTACAGCGAGTCAGGCAGGACCATGATTTTTTCCAAATTAATGTTTTTAAGTTTGATTTTTTTATTTTATTTTATTTTATTTTTATTTTATTTTTCCCCTTCTTTTCATTTCTTTTCTTTCAGGAGATTTCCGTCGTGGTGATTGATATCACTTGCATTGGTGATGAGCACTCGTCTCTACCATCCGCATCAGTACAACCTTCAACAACAACAACAACAACAACAACCCTGGCCAGGCTTCGTCGCCTCCCGCCCGCCCGGGACCCCACTGCCTGCTCCATGATTGGAGTGCTCAGAGCCCTAGCACATGCCTTCGCTGCTGGCGCTTACCCACCGCCCCAAACTACGACCTCATCTTCTGGCTAACCGCTCCCTTTCCTTCCGTTCCTCCCCCAGACTTTGAAAAATTGATCAATTCACATCTAGCTTAATTTCTGGATTCGGATTTGTATATTTCATAGAAAAGTCGATCAGTCAGAAGCTCGAGGAGAGTGCATGGGTGCACCATGTTCGGACCGAGAAGCTCGTGTCCCTGGCCCCTGGCCTGCTGATCGAATTGAACTGGGTTGCTGATCGATACATGCTAGCAGCTGCTGCTGCTGCTGCTGCAGGAGTAGCAGTAGCAGTAGCAGCAAGCAGGTGCAGTAGTACTGAGGCTGGGTTTACTTGAGTGTGTGATGTTCAATGATTTTTCATAAAAAAGGCAGCTCTGTTCTGCAGCTGCGAGATAGACATTCGTCCAGTTATAATCACGTTATCAGTCCGCTCGAGCAGTCCAATCATGGAGCGGCCAGGCGCCAGTGGGGGCGACATGATTGGAGTGGGCAGAGATGCACATGCCAGCAGTAGTAGCAGGCCGATTATTTCATTCCCGCTGAAGTAACGTTTAATCTCCACTTATACAAATGCGTCTCCCATATATATTCCAGTACCATCTATCATCTCTGACACAGGCATTGCTGGAGGCCAGGGCCCGCCGCATGCAGAGAGTACTACCATCTACCCGAATTCTCGATCGGAATGTTAATGCATTTTCGATCTGGCCTCTCTTTAAATTCAAGCATATATCTCACAGAGGAATAAAACGAGCCACTGGTTGTTGCAGGCAGCAAGTACAACAGCCTGATCAGTAGCGACATCTCGAGAGCTGGGGTAAAAAATTCGCAAAAGCTGGAAAGGGAGAAATTGGACATGATCAGACTGAGGCTGGGATGTGCAGAAGTTACTGCAGGGGAGGCATGAATGGGGAGGGAAGCGTACCTCTCACTCTAGCTGGCCGCCACTTGATTCTAACTGGAACAGCAAGCTTGAATACTCCATTGCACCAGCTTATATGCGAATTGGTGAAGTTGGTGGGGATGCGAGCCTCCGCTGACACATTATTATGACGTATGTAAGAAGATACTTGAGGACTCCATTGCTTGCTTGCTTGTTAGCTAGCTAGCTGCAGCCTAGACTGCGGCAAGTGCTGCGCCAGCAATGGAGCCCTCCCAGCTAATTCCAAATCATAATCCAACACCGACCTGGTAAGCCATCATGGTGTCTCAAGTGCTCAGACAGACAGACAGACACCTGGACGGTTTAGTAATTCTAGAAGCTTTCCACTAGGTTCGGTCTTAGTTACAATCCGAGATCGGATCGATCGAGTTTCGAAACCCCAAAAGCAATTCAAACCGTGAGCGCAATCGCACTGACAATTAAGCTGGCGTCGACGTCGACAATCCAAACGACCCAGGCGCTCTGTAGCTTAGCTAGCTTGCTACGTCAGTCCAGTTTCGTGTCAGAGATGATTGAATGGTGTGTGCCCTAGTCAAATCAGCATACGGAGCAAGCGAGATCCTCCATCGATCGACGGCCGCGTGGACGAAATTAAACGACCCCGGCGATCGATTATGTTGCATTGGAGGTATTGCTTGGAATTCGATCCTTGACCTCCCGTCCTGCCTTGAATTGATTGACGTTACCCACGGGTAGGTACTTAATTGATTTGTACGCACTGAGTCCTCTGGTGGAGCTCGACATTATTGAGGGGAGAAAGACAACACCAGCGATGGCTGGTCCGGCCAGTAGTCTGCATGGCAAAGCTAGCTAGCTGGTGGCGACCATTCATTCATTCGATCGATCGATCGATCGAGCACCTTCAATTCAATTCCAGATGATTCATACGCGCTTGCTCTCTGACACATTCCACGACTTATGAATCTCGCATGGAGCCAGTCGGCCGCAAATTTTTCACTCAAAGCAACCTCACTAACTAAGCAACAAGGTTCCGCAAAACCTCCGTCGTCGCCGCAAATTATTAAGCCTTGCGCCGGAGGACTCACCACGACGCGGGCGAACCGGAGTCTAAACTAGTAGCTCCCGATCATGCATCCATCCGGCCGTTTTGACACCGAATCATCCGTTTCGAGTTTCGGTTTCATTCGTTTCCCGTTTCGGGGTGGTTCGTGATTTCAGCAGCTTGCACTTTGGCTTGCTTGCTTGCGTGCTGCCTGTTATCATAGTCTAAGTTAAGCTTCTTAATAAGCACGGATTCTGATTCAGTGGGTTTCTCTTTCTTTTTTTTTCCCTGAGCAGAGCGGAGTACCTGATCGAGCCCTGAGGAAAGGAGGGGGGCCCTGCCTGGGGCCCTGCCTGAACCTTCTCTTGATCAGGTCTATCAAAATTCCCCTGACAGTACTTAGCAGTTACATCCTGCGACAGACATTCATGCAGGCTGGCACTCCCTTTGACAGCAATAAAAGGCATTTGGGCGCAGACTTGGTCAGTCCTTTTGTCACAATGATGCCAGCGGCAGATACTAACTTTCAGCATTGCATGCACTGCACTGCAGCTGCAGGGCAAGGAAGATAAGACTCGCATGGAGAGCCGACTTAGGGGTTCAGTGGGGAGAGAGAGACGGATCTGGTTAATATCACACCCGGCCTGCCGGATTAGCTGATTTCCGGCATCTGAAATGACCCGGAAAAACCAAGCCTTGGACGTCCATAAACCGACCATCGAAGAGCTGAAACCTGAATTTCTTGGGGAGGTGGAACTTCCTGAAAAAAAATTCAGAAAATTTTACTTGAAAAGACAAGCATCTACTGACCCAAGTTGTTTCATGTTTTTTGGAAGCTCTAGAATTAGGTATGAATTTTTTAGAAGTTGAAATGGCATAGGGCTCTAAAACTGCCCACCTCGGTCCTCAAATGTACACTCTTTGTACATTGCTGGTACAACAAAAAAATCAACATGTACAAATAGTGTACATTTGAGGAGGTGGGGGCAATTTTAGAGCCCGAGGGCTTTTAGAACTTCCTACATTATTCCTTCGGTTCCCAAAATAAGTGTTCACGGTGTTGTTGAACACTTTTGATATTATCTCATTTGCAATGAAATTCCGTTTCATTTGTAGAAAAAAAAATTGATACAAATTTTCATTGATCACATGGAAAAAAAACATAAATTTAGAAGGCTCCAATATTGATGAAGGACATTGTATGAATTTGAACATGGCAACCTAAATGAAATTGGATAGAAAAGGCCTCCATATGACCTACTTAAAGCAATCTTAAAAAATGTGAGGTTCAATTAGGACTCTTCTTTTGGGACAAAGGGAGGATTATATAATTTAATGAGATTGTTGTAGGAATTATTGCTTTGATACCATCTATAATGATGGGGAACTTCATTAAAATGTTGATATTCCATGTGCCATTCCCATAGTTCAGACCGGGCAGTTTGAAATCTATTAGTATACTAGATTTTAGACCACCATGTCTGAACTATAGGATGTCAAAGTCACATAATATTCACCATTTTAATTAAATTCCCCATAATGTTTTTTGTTTTTTGTTCTTCGTTTCTTGCATCATCCCTTCTTGTACTTGCTTTCGATAACAACTACCTACACATTGAAGACACTTAGTTCATCTTTGAAGTTCTTAGTATCGCAATAATCTTACCCTTTGGGAGCCAATCAACTTGTTGTTAGTGCTTGAAAGTCCAACTGACATTTATCCCTACAGTGCTAGTTACTCCCTTAGTGCACAAAGGCACTTGCTTAGCTATACTCTTTCACATTTGAGGTGAACCAAGTTAATGCCTTTATTGTCTTAGTTCCTTCTATAGTAAAAGTAGAAGAAATGTCATTTTGATTATCTAAATAGTATGGGTAATGACATGTTTTCTATATCAAAAGAAAAAAAAGTAGCATCTTATTTGTAAGGAAAAAAACATGAACAATTTGATTAGAGAAAATTTGGATCCTACACAGGACTTTTTGACTACATGAGAATGTACAATTACTGAAAAAATTTAAAAAATAAAAAATTGAGCCTACATAGTCATTGGATGTTGTGGGATTGGGGACTAAATTTTTTTTATTCTTTTTTAAGAAAAAAAGTTTTTTTTTCCAAATGGATTTGCACATCTACCGAAAGTCAAACAACCCTCTACGTAGGTTAGATGTTTTCTAATGCATACTTTTGAAAAAAACAAACTAGTCAAGCTCTTGGTGTGTACTTGGTCGTTTCACACTCTAACTTTAAATTTTCTTTGGGATTTTTTTCCCACTTGTGCCAAAAAAATATATATTTAAAATTTTAAAAATAGTCTTTTGTTTTCTCTGTTTCTGTTGACAATAAATAAGATGTGAACCTAAAAGTGTATGAATGAAAAGTTTGGAATTTAAAGTTTTTGTGACTGTTATAAATGTGGCTGGCCGTTTGAGTGGCATTGCGATCATTGTTGGACTTCAGTGACACACTGCGGTGGTTTGTTGCTTTTTTGGTGTTTTTTTCTGGGGAAGGAAACCAAGGGAGTACACACAAGTTGCATTTGTTTGGAACTGAAAATTTAATGACCCTTGCGTTGTTTTGCAATGGAATTCCATCCATTCATTCAAAAAAGAAATAGAAAAAAATGAAAAATAAATGCCCCATCTAGGTTGAGTTACCATTCATTCAAAAAATAAATAGAAAAAAATGAAAAATAAATGTCCTATCTACGTTGAGTTACCATTCATTCAAAAAATAAATAGAAAAAAATGAAAAATAAATGCCCCATCTAGGTTGAGTTACTATTGACTACCTTCCTTTATAGGCAATTTCGTTAAAATGGCACTGATTTTTTGCCATTTTCCATACTCCATGTGCCATTCTAATGGAATGTCATGTCATCTTTGACATATTCAGTGCCATTTTAATGGAATGTAGTGCCGTTCTACAGGAATACTGCCACTTTAATGAAATTCACCATCTTTTAAGGTGGATATCCCCCAAAATGCCACTTTTTGCTATTGTTATTGGTCACTATTATTAGACTGGTCAAAATTTCAACTTTTTCTTCTTGTTGGCAAGTGTAAGGAGGTTCCAACACACTAAAGAATGCAACCTTTGGATACCATATGCAAAAGTTACAAAGGGTCAAATAAAATTTGGTAGATGTTCTAAAATTGTTTCTTCAACATAGATACATGTTGATTTTGAGACAGTGATGATGGCGATTTTAGGTAAGGGGCAATTTCGAAGTGTTCCCATCTTACTTATGGTGTTTCATATCAGGGACCAACAAATTGATTTTTGATTTTGAGTTTCCAATTTCAAATGAATGCTTCGTATTTTTTTGTTTTAAGTACATGTGATATGCCAAAAATGTAATAAAAAGGAAGATATATATTTTTTTCTCTCAAAAAGATATGTATATGGCCATGCTAAGTTCATTAACTCCTAAATGCCCGAGGCACCAAATTCTGGTGTTGCCAATATTTTGAAGTTAAATAATACCCAACTAAGTTGCTATTTTTAATAGTTTATATTTTTGACAAATTCTTTTTGAAGTCTAGTTTTAGCATCAAAAATCGATTTTGAAAATGAATGATTATGATTTTTCTATTCAAGATTTTGTGCAAGGGTGTCCATTGTAATCTTGACTTTCTAGATTGTTGAGGGCTCTTGAAAATGAGCCTCAAATATACTAGATCTTGGAGAAAAAATCACATTAGAAATTCATTTAAAAAAATTGTAGAGTAAACTTTGAGAAGCCATAAGTTGATTGGAATTATGTATGTTAGGCCCTTCAACCTCATATGTTTTTGGTGACTAGTTTTTTAGACTTGACATGCAAAAAGAGAGCTAAAATTTTTTCATAGTTTTAACACCTCCATGATCAAACATTATAATCTTTCAATTTATAAGTAATACTATTGAATTTTCTTTTCCTATATGATCTCTAACATGTCTAGTTTGAATTTGTATGGTTATAATTCAAAAAAATCGATCAAACTTATCAAAATGTTGACTTTTTGTTCAATATCCAACAAATTCTAAGAAGCTCAAAACAAGCCTTGGGCATTTAGGGGTTAAAAAACTAAAGTGGATTGAATTGTAGTAAAAGCCTTAAAAATCATAGAAGTTGAAAAGTTGATAAAATTATAACTTTGTGATAACAAAATCACTACACCATAGCTTGAAAACTCTCCAAACTCAAAAATAATTTTTTCAATTAAAAAATGGCCCTTCAAAAATGACTTTTAAAAATAAATAAAATAAAAATCTTAATAAATCACCGTAATTGAAACTAAACTATTTTTGAACTCGAAGAAGAAATTTATTAATGAAGATTTCAATTATTCAATCTACAATCAATTTTAAAAAGAATTTTCAATTATTGGTTTCAAATTTTATTGAAAATATTGGTTAGAGTGGCAATTGATAAATATAATATATGGATTGTATTTTACAAATTTTTTGAATTCATAATTGAATTATTGTTTTAAATTTCATTTTATAATACATCTCCATAAAATTGGAAATTTGGACTACCCGTCGTTCTTAAGGGGGTAAGAAACAACTTAAAATATTCACAAAATCAAATTCTAACCATTGTGCTTGGATTTCATAGTATTATGCTCAAAAACTTCAAGTTGATCAATTGTTACTAACCCTACTTAAACTTCAATTCTTCAGATTTAAATATGAACATTAAGTGAAGGCAAAAAAAACTATTAGTTGAAGAAGTTTTAAAAAGAAATCATTGTACATGCCTATGTACATGTGGCATTATGTGGATCCATCATTCTATGGACTAATTATATTGTCTTGAAGAATGTTATACTTGATTTATAGGTGACCATTATTTGTCAATTATTGATATTTTCTTCATATGATCATTGAAAGAGGTTTTTTCTTCAGCAATAAAATTAACATTTTTGACGCAATTCTTAGAGAATTACATTCTTGCAATTTTCAAAAGTGACAAACACATTAAGAAAATTGGTGATCTATATATTCAATTATTTAAAAAAATTCATTCTAATTTAGATTTTGGATTTTTAATAACTTGTTTTCTGGTTTGGCTTTAGATGGCTTAGTATCACATTATATATAGGGGCAATGCTTGTGAAGGAGGGAATTGTGTAGAAAAATTTGTTGATGAGGAGGGCAGAGCCAATGAAGAGACACATTTTTGTGTGATTTATGATGACAAGGAATATTGACTACATAAACACCTCATAAAAAATGTAGGAAATGAAAGAGATGATAAAAGATTCCTTGGATGAACTAAAAACTTTCCGAATGAAGAATTTGTAATGCCCAATTATATAAGTGGAAGTGTGCAATGCGTTGATTATGCAAAATAACTTGTCCAACAAATGAACAGGGAATTTATTGACAGGATTTTACACTTATCGATGGGCAGTTTAACATTGTAAGTAGATAAAAGTAATCAAACTTTGTCTAAACAATTCATTCATTCCAAAAGTGGGATTAGAAAAATTAGAAGCTTATTTTTGTATCAGTGTAAATAAACATCTTCAAAGCTTCGATAAAAAAAATCTAGCATGCATCCAATTGTGATTACATGTTAGAAACAAGATCTTGTGGTCAAATGATTTATATAATCTATAATTAACTTGTCCCTGTCAACAAATGCCAGTACATAGGAGTTATCAATATCCCTATACTTAGAAAACAAATTACTTTCAAAATTAATAGTTTTTCCGCACATTATAAAAAACCACTCATAAAAAATTCGTTCTTGAAATAAGAAAAATTACTAATCATGTAGTTTAGTTTTTGTGCATAGGGATAGAATATTTTTTTAAATCAAAAGTCTTCCAATGAACAATTTAATAAGTTACACATGTAGATATAATTAGAGTAGTGGAAGGTCACCCGAGAAGGACACAACCATGTGGCCAAGTTAGTTAGCCCAAAAAATATTGATTTTTGGATTCTTCATCTTTACGATTTTTTAGAAAGTCATTCATAGAATTATTTTAGTCCTTAATGTCATTACATGGTTAAGCTATGGTGAGTGTTCCAATCTAATAATACTATTTTATAGATGTATTTGTAATTCTTAAATCATCTATGATTATAAACTCAAGTTTTTTACACATTTTGTCATCAATGTAATACACTAGAGAATATGATTTCTTAATATTATTTTTTAGGAAGAATATACTAGAAGTTTTCAATTTAAAAAATATATAAATTTGTAACAATAAAATCACTTTACTATAGCTTGAAAACACCCAAGTCTTTAGGTCAAGAAGCAACATTTATCAACAATTTTTTATTTGGATAAGTTGAAAATATTCTCATTACTTAAAGCTCCCCTACACATAGGATTAAAGTATTTTTGTAGTAAAAAAAATCATCTCATGCATAGAATGGAAATTTTTCCTCTAGATATAAAATTTTCTGTTGTAAAAATATAAATATAAAATTAAGTAGTAAAAATAAAATAATATAAAATAATGGTCTAATTGTATAAATACAATTGGTGAATCACAATTTACAACTCTTCTCTAAAAGTCATCATTCAATTATTTTTCTATATTGCACTTTGCAAGTTCACATCTTCATATTTTTTTGAAAATTTAGACCATTATTTGACCCTTGAAGGATTAGTTCAAATTACATATCACTTTTTTTATAAACAACTTGACTATGAGCTGATGTCTCTACTCATGGCAATTAAGAGTATTCTCACACATTAGACATAAATGTATAAAAGTTAGAACAACTTTGAACACTAGTGTAGAGAGTTTTAAAATAAGTTAGAAGTTAAACTTTTTCAAATCATGGATCTATAGGACTTATAGAGTACAAGTTATAAGACAATATGTAGCCGGAGGGTTGAAGGCAGTATAGAGACATAGTTTGGGATAGGATTATAGTACTTTTATTTGGGATTGTAACAATTAAAGTTTGAAATAAAATAAATTTATAGAAACTTGTTCTTGATTGACTAGTTGCTAAAAAATCTAAGTGTTTCCTAACGCAAATACTTTTAGATTGACAATGTTTGATAATAATTTATTAAAGTCAATCTATTTTAAATTAGTGCAATATTTTAAGTTGAAATATTATTAGTTTCTATAAATTTACAAAAAAAAATGTAGTGATGCTAATGAAGAGGTATGCTTGGTGACACATGTAGTAAAAATTTACTTGATCTTGGAGCAAAAGAGCCAGTTAACTTGAATTATTAACTTTGAAATGTCCTAGCCTATGACCATGTGATCAAACTTCAAGATTCTCCACTTTAGCTACTCTATTTTTCCATTGAAAATGAATGGAATAATTTATTTTGTTTTTATAAAAATAGGTTCACATATCTTCTAAAAGTTGTGAAATTCATATTATTTTAAGAAAATTTGAAATTATCATGAATTTTTGAAGAACAAATGATAAAAACTCATATCAAATACAAACTAAGCTAAATAAATTCGAAAACTTCACAATAGTATAGGTGTATATTATGGAGTAGAACATTGTGCTATCATCCAATTTTTATGTCATTCTATAATTAGAAATCCAATAGATTATGATAATAGACCATAAGTTCAAATGAATATAAAATATTCAATTTTGGAAATTATCCAAAAATTTTAATTGTAGTTTGAAACTAGACTTAAACATTTTTATTTCATTATTTCAACTCAAATTAAAAAATGGTCATTTTTAAAGGCTAAAATACAAATCAAGAACCATGAGATATTCAATTGTCAAATACACAAGAAAGACATCTTTTATGATATGTGGATTTAGCATCTTTTTTTAAAAAAAATATTGCAATTGCTAATATAGAGACTTTCCACCTCTAAGTGGAATATATATAGAAAGAGATTCAAAGATTCTTTTAAAAATAAATAAAAATCACCTATCTTTATACAAATGAGATTATTTTGACCATGCATATAGCTTCTCATGTGTTTAAAAGTTAAACTCATTTAAAAAGCTCTATGTAGCTAATTCAACATAGAAAATACTGTCTTTTCTCAATTGCTTGAAATTGTGAGTTCTACAATTCAAAAATTCAATGAGCTTGGCCCAAAGTATTGGTGTTTTCATTATTAGATTTTATGCATTTTTTTACAAATCAATATAAACTACAATGTTGACCAATAAAAAAATTCAAATGCTAAAGATAAAAATTATATTTTTAGTAAAATTTTGAAGTTATATCTTGCTTCACATTATTTTCTTTGATACAAAGTTCAAAAAAGTTACAGAATTTACATTTTACAACCCATTTGTATTTTGTCCAAACCCCTTGGGCTTTCAGAGATTAAAAGAGCTCTCATACATAAAGCTAAAGAAAATATTCCCACATCTACTAGTTTTTCTATTGATATGGGATAGAAAACATTCTAGTGATGAATTTTTTTCATATACACAAGTTAAAAAAATCATGATGTCAAAAGTTTGCCCATGCATAGGATAAAATTACTCTTGCATATCAAATTTACATAATACATAGGTTATAACATGATTAAAAATTAATATCTTATATATATATATATATATATATATAATCTAATCCTTGTAGCCTGAAAGACCTTTCGTTTGTAAAAAAACACTCAAAATTGCCAATTCTGTTGCATTGAGTGATTTGAATCATGAAAACATAATTTTTTTTCATATTGAACTCTAGGATCCTATTCTAAACTTGTATAAAAACATGTGATAAACATGTGATAAAATTATATATCATGTGATAAAATTATATATCATGTGATAAAATTATATGTCATTTGGAGAGACATCGTCACCTTGGATTATAAGATTGAATCCTCTTAACTTCAATTTTCTACATAATAAGTTTTGATTTTAAATAATTATATTAAAGAATTGAATTGAGTGCTTCAAAAAACTTATAATAAAAACCTTTTTTATTCATCTTTTATAAAATTTGTCAAGTAGAAATAGGTTAGAAATGGAAAGAAAAACTAAATCATTAATTATAGTCCTCAAAACAATGGAAGTCAATTATGCAAATTTCAATGATGAGATTGTTTTAGCAAGCAAACTTAACCCCATGAAATTTTTTTTAATTGTAAAAATTGAGTTCAATAAATAATCTAATATGTTATTTTTTCACAAAGATGTTCTAAATTCTTGCAAAATAAAATATTCTATGACTTTCTCAAATTCTCTTCACTTATCCAAAGGCAGTGAGTCAAAGATTTCCAAATAGAATTTTTTTATTCTATAAATTAATTAATTTTAATTTTTTATGATTGTTTTGTATTGTTTGGTTCCAACTATTTACAGATTTGATTTTGTAACTTTTATTGTCCGGCACATCTTGAAATAATATTTTTAGAAATTTGCTATGTTTTTCTATCTTGAAAAAAAAGACACCTAGAAGAATTCATTTAAGATCATAAAAGCCTACATGAATTTCCATTTGTTCCTTGGAGGACTTTGGGGCTTTAGAAGTTAAGTATTCTTGTGAATAAAAGTTACTCCATGCTTCAGATGAAAATTCTTCTTCTTCAAAAGAAGTTGTCTTTAGAAAATTTGAATAAAACAATTTTAGGCTTTCAATCCAAAATGTTCAAAGTTCCATACAATTGAAGTATGCTCTCTATTTGAATAATTTAAAAAAAATTCAAAACAGTACATTAATATTTTAGAAATTATTTGGCAATAAATTTTTATAAAAAGTATCTCCATAAATAGATTTTAGAATTTTGGGAATATTGATATTAGCCCCACTAAAATATACAAAAAAGTCAACGACCTAGAAACAAAGAAAAAAAAGTAGTTAGTGTTAAGTTGTGCAAAGAGGCACATAAGGTTATCTTGAACCTCAAAGGTCTTAGAATAACCAATTTCTACATATTATGCATGAAATCAAGGGTGAATGTTATTTTTGCCCTAAGGACTCCAAAGTTATTCTACTAATTAATGTCTATGCCGTCCAATTTTTTTAAATATAAAACATTCAAATATGTGAAGTTGTAAATTTTAAAAACTTAAAATTATAAAATTATACATTGATTACTATTTATAAAATTTTATATTATAAGATGCTATGTATCCAAAGCAAGACTTAAATATTCATCTATATTTATTTGTTAACAAATCCAATTACAAGATCCTTTATAGAATCCTTTTTAGTTAGCTTATTAGAATACAATCTCCTAAAATTTAAAAGTAAAAAAACTTATCAATTGCAAAATCATGATGCTTGAATTTTAAGAAGAAGTACTTCCAACTCTTCTCAAGTAGTTACATTTCATTTTCAATCTTTTTAATAAAAAATGCGTATGTTCTACAATTTGCATCTCTCTACAATATCTAGAAGAAATAAGTGGGAAATAGTGAAATATATATTAAAAAATTCAAAAAAATATTTTATATTTAAGCTTAAAAAAATAGGATTAGAAAGAAATAAAACATAATTAATAAATCCTAAACTATGAAGAATTTAGTTTTAGAATTGAAAATTTCTAATTCCAACAATTGTAAATATTATAATAAAAGATTTATATTTTTTAATTTAATTTTTCCAAAAATATTGAAAATGATTTAAAAAATGGGCTTTAAAAGTTATTTTTGAGTTAAAAGTCTTCAAAACTTTCATCTGTTAATTAAAATAGAATGATTTAAAGTTTCCCAAATATATATAAATCTAAAAAATCAGGCTCAAAATTTTTTATTTTTAATTTTCTTAAAAGTGAACTTTTAAGCTGCCTAAGCTATCCATATTGAGAAAGAAACTACATATCATACAATAACTTTTTAACCATGCAGTAAAAAATGTTATGAAATCATTACACCTTGAAGCTACTATTTCAACATATATTGTGTAAAATTTTTGAAGGAAAAATATAAATTATGTTCATAAATAAATGGTTGAAAACTCTATGTTGCCCAAAATGGGACTTGGTTCTTTAGAGATTAATTTGTAAATTGTCAAATTAAAAAAAATGGTATTTTGCTAATTTGAAAACAAGAAAATTCATAAATTTGATGTTTATTTAATTTTAATTAATTTTAATTTGTTACAAAATAAAATAATTTTTTCTATCAAATACTTTATATTTGATTTAGTTAGTTGTAATATCCAAGATTATTGCAAACTTGATAATGCCACACACAAATAACAATAAGGATATAGATATAAGGATTAGTATTGTTCTTACATTAGTCTTCCATTGCTCTCTTTGCTAAAAAATTATAATAAATTCATTAATTATAGTTATGAAAATTTAAAATATTTAAAAATTAAAATCTTAGATTTTTTTAATGTCAAAATCTTCAATTTGTGAATTTTAATTTTCAAAATCTCTAAATTTTCAAAATTAGAATTTATACCTTTAAGTTTCTAAATTTTAAATGATTCGATTTGAATATTTGAGTATAAATTAATTCAATTTATTAAAATTTCAAAGATTTAATATTTTATTAAATTTTAAATTAATAAAAAAATTATAACAACCCCCCTCCTCATTTTTTAAATGACCGGTAATACAAAATAGTTTCTATGGAATCACAATGACTTGATTTGGTCTTTCAAGAAAAGTTGCATAGGAAAAAAACAATTTTTTTCCTTCTGTTTAAGGCATCCACAAAATCACGTTTGCAAACTTTAAATAGATAAATAGGACAAGGGAATGTGGAACTTGACCCTTGTATATACCAATATTGAGGCTACCCAACTATTTTGGATTTTGTCCACCAACCATTCCATGTGTCCTTTCCAATTTGTGGTGTTTTTGAACTTTCTCCTCCCATCTACAATACGATGTTAAGGCTGTCAACCTACTTACTTCATCTCAAAAAGCACTTCAAAAGTTTCTATCCGAACATGCAAAAATTATCTAAAGACATGTGAAGTTCAACTTTTCAATGTTCAAAATTCTTCAAATGGATTCACTAGTAGTATGCCAAGCAACAACAAAACTCTAGTTAACCATATTTGTTTCAAAATCTATCTATTGCAAACTAAGTATAAACAAAAGGCTTAATATAATCCTTTAAAAGTTAATAATAATGCAAGCAATCCTCCACTACCCTAATCTATACTTTAATTTTGTTTGCAGTGTTTTGTTTTGTTTTAGTTTGTTTGTCACATTGAAATCTCCCGGACCGTGCGTCTCCCGATCCCATGCTTGGTATCGTCAGAAAGCCCTCGGCAAGGAGGGGATGCACCGGCTTGGTTTTGTGACGTTTGGATGTACAGTGTGAAAGTTGTTGAATTTCGACGTTTTCACGAACTTAAAAAAAATTAGAAAATCACTTTTTACTTTTCGTTTTGACTGTGGCAACGGCAGTAGTACTCCTTTGTAATTAAGTGACTCGCATCAGGGTTCTTCCGCATCCACAGAAACCGCCACGTGTCCGTTCCCTTTGACATCGGTGTCCCACGGTGTACCCCATCCCCTCAAAAGCCGTAGAATCCATAAAGAAAAAATGCCCCATGCTCCAACTTCCTGAAAATACCCCCCTCACCTCCAACACAGGGCCCCCCTTATTCCCTGCCTTTATTCCACACTGGGGAAACAAAAAAACCCAACCCCCAAGCACCAAGGGGTTGGGCCCCTTTTGGCCCCCCCTTCCCCTTGCCCCCCCCCACCCCCCCCACCCCCACCCCCCACCCTAATTAGTTTCCCATGAAATAAACGAAAGAATAAAACCCAAAACATGTGGGGTTCCGTCAGTTACCATATAGAATAGTACCACATGCTCCACATATAAAATTAAAAAATTAAATGGAAATTAAAATTTTCGGGCATTTATTTGGGGTTTTATTTTTAAATGTTTCGACACCCATTGAATATGCGGGCATAGGTTCGATTACAGAGCTATTTGGGGAGTGCTTGAGTTGGGTTCATAATCTCAGGGGGTTAAGAAGGCCTGGGCCTTATGTCACCCCCGCGTCACGATCTCTGACAAGACTAAATGAGAGAGGGAGAGGGGGAGGAAGGGGAGCCCGGGTGGGGGTGAGAGGGGGCCCTTTCTTTTTCCCCGAAACTACCCGCCCCGGAACCATAAATTCCAGGCGTGGTTCTCGCCCGGGCTCCCGCCCCCTGCGGCACTGACAGCCCGCCGTCGGTAGACGCAGGCCATTCTCGGTCGACGCCGTCCGCCCTTGGATTTCCCCCCCCCGATCGGATGGTGCAGATTCGGACAGGGACATATTAGGCGGGGGGGCCATCCGCTAAAAAATAATTGGGGGAAATGGCCCCCGTTGGCCTCCCCCCCTTCCGAGTTTCCGAGTCGAGTCGAGTCGCCCCTCGCCCGCTTTCCCCTTCTCTCCCTTCCGCCTCCCGCTACCTGGCCTTCATTATGCTGCCTGACGACACTCTGGCGACTTACTAGTGCCTTCCCCAACTTACCAGTCACGTGCTCTCTGCATTGTACTCTCTGCTGCTGCGACCCTCTTGGCTGGATGCGAAGGAAGCAAGCGAGCTTTCCCCTTGCCTGGTGCAAAATCAGCTGCTGGAGGGGCCCCTGCGCTGCTGCTTCCTTGCGCCTTGGGCTTGTGAGCTTCGCTTCGCTTGCCTGGGGCTGCTGGGCCTTGACTGCTGGGCTGGGCGGGGCGGGGCGTTGGCTTGGCGTGGGCTGGGATGGGCTTGTTGGCTGGCGGGCTTGCTTCCCCTTCCGTGGAGTACTGAACACTGTGGCTACAGGGGAGCAGTTGGAGAGGGGAGGGGCAGAAAACGCAAAGCGGCTTTGACTGGGCCTGGTCGTGGTTGTGGAGTGATGCGAAGCCTGTGCATTGGTAGCGGTGGCGGTGCGGAGGGGATCAGTGGACGCGCGAGCTAGCTAGCCGTGTGGAATCGCACGAGGTGGATGCGCATGCGTGGAACGGCGACGGCGGAGGGAGGGGAAAGACTGGAGTGGATGGCGAGGGAGGAGGATTGGTAACGCTCAAGAGAGAGAAAGAGAGAGAGAGAGAGAAAGAGAGTGAAAGCGCGAGCGAGCGAGCGAGTGAGAGTGTGTGTGTTATGAGCAGCAGATGACGCTGTGGCAGGTAATGCCAATTTCGTGAATGGTTGGAGTGGCCTCGGGGATTGGCGGGCTAGCATTGTGTGTGACTTGCTGTTGCATGCATTTCTTTGTTGTTGTTTGAGTGTGTGCGTGTCGGTGTTAAGAAGGTGAACGTCCCTGCATTGAGGTTGCTTAAAGTGAGGATGCGAGATTGGAGTCTGTTCTGTTCCGCTCGCGGGTACGTGAGATCCAGCATTGAGGCGGGATCCGGTAATTGCAGGCCGTGTTACGTTTCTGATGGACGCCTGCGGGTGCGGTTCAAACTCATCCACTGTAGCAGGTCACTGGTATATGTTAACCGATGCCAGATTCTGGCTACACTAGTTAGTGAGCGTCGAAGTGATTGATGCTCCTGGCGGAAATCTTTGTTTACCGCTCGATTGCTATATCCGCAATTCGTAGGTTCTTGTAGGTGGAGAGAAGCATATTAGGCAGCTGCGACGTTGGAACTAGATGTTATGGCTCAGTCAGGGTCTTGGTTTTTTTGATTGTCGGTGCGGTTTGACACGTATCACTCCCGTGGATGCGGTTATTGTATTCGTTTTTTCTCAGTTTTGTTGGAGGGGCTAGCAATGAGAATCTGACTGTGATAGCAGAAGAAATCGTTCGCAGCTCGTTAGCCTCCGGTTTAGTCCAAGACGATGAACTGTCTACTGTAGTCGTCACTCGACGTCATGTCATGCAAGCCAGAAGCAGCAGCTCTCGCCTCTTAAACTTTGTTGTTTGTGCTTGCACTTCGTGCTCCTAACGACAGAGCTTCTAAGCCGGCAAACGCCTGATCTCTGAACCTCGAAATTCGAAGAGCAAGATGCGCTGACTGCATTTCGAACTGTCGCTTTAGCTAGGAATCTTCTAGCCGTCTGTGCAACTTGAAGTCTGGTTAACTTCCCGAGTGATCTGTAGATGAGAAGCAGAAGGATAACTCACACAGCATGCAATGGCATTCCCTGGAAGTTCTGTTGAAATGGAACTGCAGATATGACAGTTAAGAATGTACCGGGAATAGTTGCTAGTGATCAGTCACTTGAGCGAAATTGATCTTTACCTTTTTGAATTGGAAAGTTCAGTAGAACCTCTCCTGTTGACTGGGAATAGTGCATCAGCTCCTTTTATTAAAGGAATCAAACATATATTATTCAGACTGCGTATCAAGTAACACCTCGCTGTAGGACTAAGTATTCTATTACTGATCGGTTATGAGAGACTCGAAAACTGATATTGCGAAAGTTCCTGACACTGTTTCTGATGATATTCTCACCTTCATTGACGCTGGTAGCAGTGCTAGCTAGGGTTTGAGAGTCAGATGAAAGGAAGTAGTTTATTCTTTAGTTCTCTCACACATAACATTTACGGGCTGAATTGTCCCCCATTCTTTCCGGGTATGATATCTCATGATTATACTGCATTTGAAATAGTGCACCGCATCGAAGTGTGATATCTAGTTTACGGTGTGTTCTCAGACCGCCTTCTTTAATACGCAGATCATCCGGTTCTGGCGTACTTCTGAATTGGAATACGAAGAAGTTGCGTCATAGACTGGAGATTAGCGTAGAGCACGCCTTCGGAACCGGAGTCACTGGGGATCACCATGTCCAGTTGCCGTCTAATCGAGCCAAAGCAGAGGGATGTGTCTGAATACCAAGGTGAGAGTTCAAGCTGTGCTCATCTGCTCTTTACAATTACATCTTTCATTTTAGGAGCTTATCCCGGTCGCAACTGCATGATTGTCCGGATAGAGTCTTAGATTAGGAAATAGCTTGTCTTGAGAGAAGGCACAGAAACCGAGACGGTTTCTGCGGATTTCCGTCGATCACATGAGTAATTCTATGTGCTTCACAGAATAGTATTATCATCACAGAGGGCGTTGGCATTGGCTTTTCGTAAATGAATCGGAAGGCAATAATACTACGGCTTCCGCCTATGCCGTTTGCCGCATGTTAATACTGAACAGAATGTGACGTACGTGATTTCATTTTCTTCTAACCGCAGGATGAGAAGGTGGTCGGCATGTGGTCCAAACCCGTGTCTCGCTTGTCCAGCGAGCCTTGTCATGGGCCGGACGTTACTTTACGATTGAACAACTTCGAATCCGCAGCCACTTCGTCAGATAGCGATGTCTCCAGCTCTAAGATTGTGGGAAGTCCGAGTGGAGGGCCGGAAGAAGCAGAAACCTGCCCCCCCGTTTCAGTAATTAGAAGACCCAATCCAGTCTCCCCAATCCCAGAATTTTACTCTGTGGAGGAGAAAACGGCAATGCTGGGTATCGCAGAAACAGCAGCTGCCACCAAGTTTCCCATTCATGCAGCCGCTAGTTTGTTTCGCTACGATGATCACGACAGGAGGCGCTTGCATGGTAGTTCTGAGGTACACGACTTCTCAATGCCTCACTCATCGGGGACTGTCGCAGGAAACGAGAACTATTTTAGGGTTGCTGTTGACGAGCATCGAGCATATCCTCCCTCGAACACAAGCAGTTTCGGAGAGGGAAGCCAACCGTTGCATCTTTTAGGTAAGACGACCATCTTTAACTTTTCTTCAAGGACTACTTTCCTTCAGTTTTGCAGGGAGAAAATCTTGGATTTCCATATTGACATGGGCACTCTTGGGCCTCTTTTCCTTGGTATTTGCTGCAATTCTACAGGTGCAAATATTTCCCTGGTATTTGCATCAATGGGACTAGTAAACATCAGGGAATAGGGACCCATAACAAATGAAAAATGGCACATTTTGAAGAGGGAAAGGACCATGTGTTTAAGGGAACATTGGATCATTGGAACGGTACGCTGCTAGATTTTATGCAAATTGAAAGAGGGCTCAGATTTGCTCGAGGTTTCAGTCGACCTTGACCAGATCTAGAGTTCAATGATCTCTTTGACTAGTCGACTTCGATCTTGAACTAAGCTCAGCCTTGGCTGATGCATGGAACAGGTTCCAGATTGGAGGCAGAGTATCAACGAGGAGCAGATTTGAAGCATTGGCCACCGGGCCAATGGGATGTTGGACGAAGAGGTGGGCTAGAACGAACAAACAGTGGTCCGAGTGCCTATTCAGGTTCAGGTGCTTGGGAGGTTCCAGGACAGAGGGGTAGCATAGAACGAACACATAGTGGCCCCAGCTTTTCAGGTTCTGGCGACTCGGATTACGGTGACGATCGTGGCCGAGAGCAGAACAATAGCAAGTTGCCATCTTCCCAATTCCGAGGGGTGGTGCCCCAATCAAATGGACGATGGGGGGCACAGATATACGAGAAGCATCAACGTATCTGGTTGGGAACCTTCAACACGGAAGAGGAAGCTGCACGGGCGTATGATAGGGCTGCCATCAAGTTTCGAGGGCGTGATGCAATGACAAATTTCCGTCCAGTCCAGGACAATGACTACGAATCCGAGTTCCTGCGAAATTTCAGCAAAGAGCAGATTGTGGAGATGCTGAGGCGTCACACGTACGACGAAGAACTTGATCAATGTAAGAAGGTATTCAATATGGATGCAGCTGCGAGCGCAGTCAGTGCGCGACGTCGAGCTCTTGACATTTGCAGATCATCTACTCCCGCCACTGGACTTTCAGTTGGATCTTTTGGCCTGCGGTCGAGCGCATCCCCTGTTGATACTTCAATGTGCCTACCACCAAACCTGCCGAGTGGCCGAAGTGTGCCAAAGGAGAGCGCGCCGACACGAGAACATTTATTTGACAAGGCAGTCACTCCTAGTGACGTTGGTAAGCTGAACAGGCTTGTAATTCCAAAACAGCATGCCGAGCGTTGCTTTCCTCTTGATCTATCCGCAAATTCACCAGGACAAACGCTCTCATTTGAGGACGTCTCGGGAAAACATTGGCGATTCCGTTACTCGTATTGGAACAGTAGCCAAAGTTACGTGCTTACCAAGGGCTGGAGCAGATTTGTCAAGGAGAAGAAACTTGATGCTGGCGATATAGTGTCATTTGAGCGAGGTTCGAGCCAAGAACTTTACATTGACTTCCGTCGAAAACAGATGATTCCAGGAGGGACTTCCACTTCTGATAGACCCGCGTTTCGAAGTGCATGGACAGGACAGTGCAACAACTCCTTCTCACCATCGAAGGGCTCAGGCGGACCCTTCAGCACTTCGATATGGCAGCCATTCAATTTTTCTGCTCCCCAAGTCTCAGGGATTTCCCCAAACATTCAGCCAAGCATGGAGAAGACGTTGCTATATGGCAACATCTACAGTCAAATGATGCAGTCAGCCCTGGGTCAGTCTTTGGGATCTGGTAATTCGGGAAGTATTCCAGATTCGGTGACAGCAAGCATGGTCGCCGCCAGTCTCAACCTTGGCTTACACTCTTCGCCGTTGAAATGTCACGCATCTACAGAAAATTTCATTGCGGGTATTGAACATAGGGCACTGCGGCAATCAAGAGACACAGATGGAGGTCTCATCCATGAACGGTCGCTTGTTGCCTCCAGTAGCAGCACATCATCACAGAGCGAAGAAGCTCCCAGTACTAGCAGCGGAACAAGACTGTTTGGGGTTGACTTGGAACGAGCTGCTCCTCTTGCTTCTCAAATGCCTCATTTGCAGTCAATCCCTAACTTCGCTACTCGTACATTACCCTCAAGATTATTAGATGACGTGTATGCACCCTCACCGGGAAACCTGTCGTCAGTACATAATGGTGGCAGTCTCCCGCGGTCAGCATCTCTGTCAGCCATACCCCCAGGAGAATTTTTTTCCTTTCGACTTGGGAATCAGGGCCAACAACTGAGTGCTTTCAAATCCTTGCAACACAAGCAGCAGGAAGAACACCTGTCACCTGAGCATGGACGAGCTCCAATACGGACCAGCTTACATGCTAGTACTAGTAGCTCCAGTGGTCATGAGGGGTCCTCGCCACTCAAAAGCACAGCGATTTCGATGATGGAAAGAGAGGATCCCAAAGCAAGATCGAGCACTGAGAGTGTGGCCTCCGCATTGGATTCTAACTCAAGTCGGTCAAGCCCTATGGTTTTGGAAAAACGGAAACGTGAAACTGCGAGACACCAGGACTACCCGCAAGGATGCTCGGATCAAGCGAAAGGAGCGACAGACGCGAATAACACATCTCTGAGCCTTGCACATGCAGAACTTCAGGACTCACCAGAGCAAGCTCACCATGCGTGGCATCGTCAACAGGAGGACTCCGCAGAAGTCCAAACAGGCATTAAGAGACATTGTTCTCCGATTCAGGCTCCAATCTTGCGCCAAGAGAGTGGAACCACGGAACAGTCGGACTTCCTTCAACAATCAGCGCAGCAGCACGAACGACAACAACAGCAACAGCAAAAGCCTGAGCATGATTCCTCTGACCAAGGTGGTGAAGGCTTAGATCGTGAGGCTTCCAACCAATAAGTGTTGAACTACAGATTTCTAGAGATTCCTCTGGATCCGGACCTAACCAGCACCAAATAGAATGGATTGGCAAGCCGACATCCATCACATAGCTCTTAGATTCAATCTTGATATCGTACGTTCATGATGTTTGTTCTTCATAAGGAGCTGAGTGGTGGAAAGAATATGTTGAACAAGGTTCAGGTGGGCGATACGGTGCTCCAGAAGCTTGTCAGCTCAACAAATCTGCTAGAGAAATCCTTGTTCGGAGATGATCACAATAGTCAACTCTGTTTATAATAGTTCCAGTCGGAGGAACAAGCGAAAGTTCGGTGTATGCCTATTATATTGAAGTCGAGGACCAACGAACTTCAGATAGCGAATCCAGGTGGTATGGAGCTTTGCGCTGTGTAGGACCTTTCAGAAGTGGCGACCGGTATCCCAGGGGCGGCGGATAGGGGTCAAACCTGGCCCCGCAACTGACTCTAAAAGCCATTTCTTCTCACCCATACTCCACGGATCGCCTACAACCTACCCTGGGCTTCATCACAGTTGCGTCTGCCCGACACCACCT
Organism: Climacium dendroides; assembly: GCA_950106755.1. Classification (NCBI taxonomy): domain Eukaryota; kingdom Viridiplantae; phylum Streptophyta; class Bryopsida; order Hypnales; family Climaciaceae; genus Climacium; species Climacium dendroides. Next base: position 22,410,743 of record OX467082.1, on the reverse strand, counting down.
TGGTTTCTTCACCGTCAACCGGAGTAACCTGTGAAACGCGATTTTGTACTTCTCGGAGGAGGGAATCCTTAGTTTAGGTCTCGATGGGAATAAGACAACATGTTCAAGACTTGTTGAAATCCACATTGAGGGTTGTATAGCGTTTGAGGTGTGGCAATGGATCCAGAGGTATTCGCAACCGAGCTTTGAGAGAATGGGGGGAGATGAATTCGTTGGCTGTGATCTGGGTTGTGAATTCCGGAAAGGGGCTGTGGATTTTTCGAGGTTCCCCCTGTGAAGGTACGGTATACTTGGATCTGCGGTCACACATGGATATAGCTCTGGGATGGGTTTTTCTTTGATTCAGGGGGGTTGTGTAGAGTCATTCAATTTACTGTAGCGATTGGCACTTTTTCGTTGTCGAGTGAAACGCGGACGGTAGTGGTAGGGAATTTATGTTTTTTATTTGTCGATCCCTGAAAGAGGGTTGTGTAGATTACAGCGATCAACCGCCGGCATTGTTCTTATAATTGTCATGATAGTTCATGTTACTACAACCTGGATAGAACCGTATTTAATTTAGAAAGTCCGGCCGTTCTCCAAAACGAGAAGCTGGGCCCGTAAGGACACCCTGTGCTTAGTCATTGATTTGTACCTCACTTGAACAATTGATGCAACATTGCTTGTCAAGTACTCAACATAGCTCCCACTTTTTGTTACCTGTATACTGTATCTGTTTCAGAGGGAGGAATTTCAAATACACTGGTTCGTTTTCATACTTGCTTAGGTAGAGGAGGCAGAGCCAGCACTTAGGAGGTCGCCCGTTATACTCCGATTCAAGGACATTACTGTACCTTCGTTGTGGGAAATTTAAGCGGCTTCGTTTTTTCCCCATCGCAAAAATAGTTGGTTAGCTAGCGGCTTTCAGAATTTCTTGTCATTTTGTTCCATTGGATAAAGCTAATAAAATCAAGTGGATATCCATTCTTCAAGCAACTCCCGACTTGGATGGGACCTCGTATGTAGTGTGCACTGTAACGTGTTGGATTGAATGAGCATTAACTTAGGTGAGGTCTTGGGCGTGCTTGTTTGCTCCTGGAGTTCAAGACAACTGTTGTCGTTGATCAAAGTCTCAAACTGGTCAGTGTGAAACTTAGAGCAACTTGGAGTTGCTTGTGACAATTGGCTCCAGTGACTGTAAATTGACGTTAATATGCTTTGTGTGAGGAAGAAACGCAGCCACCTTGAAAGGGTTTGGCAAAGAGCTATAGTTGCAGTTTCTCAAAATTCCAGAAATAAAACGCGGCTGCTGGGTGCGTATTCGACCGAATTGCAATTCACACAGTTTCAATTCAAACGCAGAAATGAAGTGCATGATTAGTTTTCAGGGATACATAATTTGGATTTGGGAAACCTTCTACAGACGAAGGTGCTGCCGACTGTAAGTAGCACATCAATACCTTGAGGTCGTAAAATCGGAATTAAAAGGAGCTAGAATAATTTAACTGTTACTTTGGCCTGCCGCTGATTCATTGATTGACTGAGTTGGTTTCTTGAATCTAGGCATTGCATTAGTAGTCTACTAGACTGTTAACACTACACAGCATTTTCTGCTGCATCTTTTGCTTGCGGTTCCTTGTACTTTGTTCATGTATAAGGTGGGTACACCTAAAACCCGCCACTTTTTGCTACTGAGCCTATTTACCATTATTAGACTGGTCAAATTTTCATATGTTCTTGTTGACAAGTGAAAGGAGATTCCAACGCACCAAAGAACATGGCATTTGGGTACTGTATGCAAAAGTTATTAAGGGTCAAAGTTCGTTTCTGAAAGTCCTCTATACAAATAGGTACATATCTGAAATTCGAAATCTACAAACCCTGTAGATGGCGCTTCAAGGTCAGGTGCCATTTGGGGGGTGCCTACCTTATCTATTTGTAGAAAACAAGGGGGGATGGTATTCCAAAGTCACTTTAGTTTGATAGTGGGTTTCAAACTATCCTGGCCTGAAAAGGAACAATGACTAGTACCTATGGAACAATAGAATATTTTCAAAACAAAGTCTTTAAAATCTATGTTGTACAAATTTTAAAGAACTAATAAAAGAATCTTAAATAAAATTGATGGATGAAAAAATTCATTTTTTGTGAGCTTGGGATGTATTTGCATTCATTTGTTGTTCAAATTTTAAACACCTAAAATACATTGGGGTCAAATTCATTAAACCCCAAACAAAATCAGTTTTTTTTTGCTTGAATTTTTATTCATTAATTTGATTTAGAATTTTGGAAAATTCATTTTAGAGGGTTCAAAATATTTCACAACATTTAGCATGGTTCACGAATATTCTATGACCTTTAGTAGTACTCATAACATACTTTGACTTCGTGATTTTTTTGAGGATTAAGATTATTTTCATTAATATTTTCTACACTATCCAATTATGCCACATTACAATTTTTGAAAACTTCATTAAATTCCATATTTAATTATTTTTAAATTATTTTTTAAGGAATTTGATCCTAGTATAAGTAGTCCTTTAAGAGTTAATCTCTAAAGGTATAGTTTTGGGGTTTTAATCAATTTTGTGCAAGCAATTGTGATCTCAAATTTTTGATCCTATGTTTGGAAATTTTGAACATAGGTCCAATTTAATATTTTTATTTTCAATACAAACAAATAGGAACAATGAGTGAAGAAAAAAAATTGTATTTTGTTTTCTTTGTTTTGACATTAGAGCGCTCTTGCATTGTATATGCATGCACTATGTATAAATTTATATTTGTTGTTGAAATAGAGTTTTTTTTCAGAGCTTGATCCATCCATATGGAATGGATTCTACTTTTTTTTACCTCTATTAGATAACTATTTAGCATTAGTTTGCTTATTTCTATACTTAAAGTCATTTTGAGACTTTAATTTGTGTTTGAAGTTGCCTATGAAGTTTGTTTTACTTTTCTTTTGATTTTTTTAAAAGTCCACATTAGAGATAAAGATATAATTATGAGGGAAGAAGAAGACCAATAGATGAACTTAAGTCCATGTAGCAATTTAGAGACTAAACTTCACTTATGTAGGTGGATGGTATGAAGGATGAAGAGACAGATAAGGTGGAAGGTCTTCTTAGTGGTTAGCTGGGAAGAACCAAGATTTGCGAGGTGATTGCACATTGTTCATCGAGAGTTTTATAATGAAATTTTATGGGGTTGTTCATCTTATTTTTGTAATTCCAAAATGCTATTATTTTCTCAATTAGGAGTTTCTATGAAAAAATTATGCTTGAGGAAGTGAGAGAGATGATTATCATGAAGAGTGAAGTCAGAACTTTCAAGGGCTCATAACTTGAGAACATATTTTCTTATGACATTTTGTGAGGTTGTGTATTGAAATGTTTGCTTTCCAAAGAGCTATCATTTACCTAATTTGAAGTTAGGATAAAAAAGTTATAGATTTAGAAATAGAAATAGAATGATGATGAGTTGCCTTTGAGTTGAAGAGAATAAATTCTGATTGGCTATAGAAGTTGGATAGTATTTTAGTTTAAATTGAAATTTGTAGGGTTTGTAGATATTTGTGTTAACTTTTCAAAGAAATATTACACTCTTGATTTGGAGTTTTGGAACGACTTTGGCACTCCTATTTGTGTTAGGTACTTCTTCAAAAGGAATTTATATGATTTATATGAGCATGTTGTACTTTATATGGCCTACATGCTATTGTATATTTATATGGGGATTTTATGAGCATTTATATGTACAAAGATACTTAAACACAGAGGTTTTCATTTTTTGAGCCAAATTTAATTGGAGCTAGATTCTCCACGTTTTTCGAGGCGTTTTCCTAAGGCAAGGCCTCTCTACCCGACAACTCTAGAAAGTCCTAATATGATACAAGTTTCCTTAAAAACTATTTAAGACTATTTTTAAAAATTGTAACGGATTGCCTAAAAATTGAATAACTTAATATGGGCTCTTGGTCCTTTCAAGGTTAGATACACATCAAAACAACCTTCAATGATGTAAACATACTCCATAGAGATATTTAGTGTAAAATAAATAACCTCAATGTGTGCAAAGGGTATTTAATTAGGTTCATAAAATAGCACATATTTTAAGAATATACTACAAATTTGATATACCTTAAAGAACATTTTAAGATTATTTCTAAAATATTCTTTGATCCAAAATTTGGGAGGCCATTTTATAAGTAGTCTATTTCTTGATTTAAATAGATCCTATATTTCCTTACATCATACTTATAAGATTTTTGCAATGTACCTTCCTCCATGTTATACATTAAATTTGAGAATATATATAACATTAACATCAAGTTTGTATCTGGTTTAGGCCATTCCCTAATTGACCTTATAATCATTATAACTTTTGCATTGAGTCTTTGAATCAAGTATTTATGATTGGAGGCACCATTTGAAGAAAAAATATTTTGTAGTAATAGCGATTAAAAATTAAAAAATTCCAAATTTTTTTTTAGAATTTTTAGATAAGGCGTCTAATTTCTATACATTTTCAAAGTAAAACTCCCTAGGGCACCTTGAACCACACTCTAGAGAAAATTCTTTGTAGTTCTTAAACTAAATCCTAAAATAAGCCACAATCAACCAATTGCAATTGCAATTTAGTATGGAGACAGTTCAATGACACTTTTAGTGGATACTTTAACAGAAGTCTATTGTAGAAGTTATTTTCAAAAATTTGAATAGATTTTTGGGCTTTAAATTTTTGGGCTTAATTCAAAACTTTTGCAATATGGACTTTGAATTCAAAAAAATTTATGTTGAAGAATTGAGTTGAAATTCTTGAAAAAAATTTGAAAAAATAGAAAACTTGATTTTCTTTAAAGAAATTTTTATATAGAAGCTAGTCTAAAATTGGATGAAGAACTAAATTTTTAGCAACTCTTAGACTCTTGGATGGAATTGAAACACATTAATTCCAATAGTAAGATTGATCAAACAAACAAATTTAACCCTTAAAATATACAATGTATTATCTAGAATTGCCAATTTGAGAAAAGTCATCATAAAATAAAATTTAGAAGAATATTTTGGAATTCATATACAAACAAAAGTTGTAGACTCTTGACTTTAGATTCCATTTATATGGTTACATTCACTAATGATATCACCAATATTTTCTAATAAATTATGAAAGGAAAATTTCAAAATTCTTTTTAAATCTAGTTACAAGCAAAAGACTATCATTCTTTGAGTAAAATTTGTTGCATAAAGGCTTTGAAATGATGTTCTCTTAATAAGGTGAATTTTTGAAATTTTTGTATTCTTTAAAACTATGACCTTATTTTTGCAAATCCAATTTTGAACTCGAGTCAATGCAATTTTGGCCTAGTTAGCCACTTGACATACTTCTACATTTGTAACTTTAGAAAAATATGATAACAAGTTCAACCATAAAATAGGACAACAACTTGATAAAGAATCTCCACAAATTAGGATGACTTTCATCCAAATGATAATGAGAAAGAAACATGAGTTTAAATCGTTTGTCATCCAATTTTTGGACGTTGGAGCACTAAAGGGTTAACAATGTTCAACAATGCTTTTTTGCAAAATTGTGAAAATTGAGTTTAAAAATGAATCCTAAAAGTTATTGTTTTTCAAGAAAATGTTTTGATTGCCCCCAAATCAACATTGTTTGTAACTTTCTCATAACTATTTTAAATAGAATTAGAATCAAAGCTTCACAAGTAGGCAAAAATCTAATCTTTGAGGAAAAATTAACAAATTAATAAATAAAAAATTGGATTGCCCATTTATGCCTAGAAAATTGAAATGAATACAAATATATCATAACATTTTGTTTAAAAAAAATTAAACTTTAGTATTGAATTGATTGGGATTACATAAAAATTGATCATGAATTATAAAAGATATAAAATGCCACTTTCATTATGTATTATCAGTGCAAAATCCCTAACCTCCAAAATAATTAAATATATTCAAAATAACATAAAGTGAAAGAATAATAATCAATCAAAAAATTGTCAAAGATATAATTGAAAGAGTTGTTACATCAAAGACACAATGATTGGTTAAAAATTGTACAATTATAATAAGTCATAAATAACATACTAAGATATTTTTCAAAATAATCATAATTTAAAAAAATATAAAAGTGGACCTTTGAATTGTGACATATTATCTTTACATTTATTTATACATTTGTAGATATGGAAGGAAATTATGGTTGTATACATTCTTCACTTTAGAGGTGAAAATTGTGGGGTACATAAAAAAGAAAGTTGATTTTTAGCAATAGAAGGAAATAATATATTTTATATAGAGACTAGAGGGTAAACACCATGATGGTATACAACTTTCTTTGATTCCCTAGTTTAGATTCTAATGTACTCATTTTCTTCCATTATATGTTATACTTGTATACTTTTCTAATGAGAGAATCTATGATAAAGTGCTCTAAAACTAGCTTAGCATTTTCACCTTGTTTTAGTGTGCACAACAAAAAAATCAATATGCAAGTCAAATGGTTCTAATTATATTTTATATTATTCAAAATTCTTTGAATGGCAAATATTATATTGTATATCCAAGCATGTAAAAAAGATAGTGGGAAGATAAACTTAGTGGTTCACTGATGAATGAACCAAATTGGGCGGGATGCTAGTCACTCCCACAATTTCATCTCCAAAACATTAAACAAAGTGTAATGAAGTGGAGAAAAAATTTGTACAACATTGTTCTCAACTATTCTTTTATTCCTTGCCTACTTCCAATTATCCCTTTCTTCACTACCTTTTTTTGTTTTCTAGCTTTGATTCTAATGAATGGTGATGTTACCTAGAGTTATGACAAAGAAGAGGCCTATCCAAGGGGCCCAAAAGACTAAGACCAACTCCCAGTAGCTCCAACTAGAAGGATATTGATATTAAGACAAGTGCTTGTAGTCTAGATTATCTCCAATGTCAAAGTGAGTCTATACAAATAAAGCTTGATAGTTGGATTGACCATGTATAAGAAGTTGGCAACGGATTGGAGGTAGAAAAGAGAAGTATAATGATTATGTGTATACGGAACCAATTTTAATGTAGGAAATTCTAAAAGAGCTAGTGAAGATAATGATGGAGGTGTGTCTACTTTTACAAGGCACTTTGCAAACCACCTTCCTTTGCTTATGAGCATTATGTAAAAAATATGTTTATATGCTATTTAAATAGATTTTTTATATTAATAGTATAATAAAAAAGATGCCATCATTTGAAATAGCTTCAAGGTGATGCCTTCTCTTTGATATGATAAACAAACTATAAAAGGGAGAAAACCACCTTACAACTTCATTGAGTTGATGTAGTTTATTTTGTATTTTGTTTTAAATTCAATATGTCAAATTGGAGAGTTTTTTCTGAGTCTCGAGATGAAAAGCCTCAACCAGAGTATGGATTTAAGTTTTATTTGTTGCAGTTGTTAGATCAACCTCAATTGTCGCTTAATCTTACACTGATACATGAACATCCGCAAGAAGAAGTTGGGCCTTCTCGACCACCAAAATAACCTTGTATGGAACAACAATGGTATAGGAACCTTCAACACAACATTCAAACATTGGTTATTCTATTATAAGTTGAGTGCATTGAACCTAACAACAAAGAAGTAACGTTTGAAGGTTGGTTTGAAGGTTTGAATGATGATTGGTATTATTGTATAGTCAGGCCTATACAAGGAAGTTGTGGTCAACAATGATGGTTAAAAAAGTCGGTAAACCCACTACTAGAAAATTTAGTTTTTCTGTTGTTTTGATCGTGTTGATTCAGTCAAAATCTGACAGAAATCTGTTGATTTTAATAGATTTCTGTCAGATTTTGACCAGATCAACGCGACCAAAACAATAGAGAAACTAAATTTTCTTGTAGTGACCCCTAAGCGCTCCGATGTCCAATTTTTGGACAATGAACAAAATTGACTAGTCACTATAGATAAAAGAAGATAAAATTTCATCCATCTCTTTTTTGAGAAGTTGAGGCATGGGTTTTGCGTAAAGTGCAATGGACAATGAGACAATTAGTGATTACAAATGGCCACGAAAAATGGAAGTAATGGAACATGTTAAGATTTTGGTGAAATTTTGTTTTACTCAAGTGTGAAAATGTCATTTTTTGGGTGGAGAATTTTTGTTGCTTGAGACGCGTAAGGCAAAGATAGGGGACAATGTTAGTAATTTCAAAACTGAAAGAAATGGTTATAAAAATGGATTATTGACAAAGAAGTACATTCTATACAAAACTTAGAGAAATAAACAATGTTATCACCAAATGCCAAGTGTCAAAGAAAGATGAAGACAACAAAACAAGAATTGTAATTCACATTTGTGGACGTGGAATGTGCCAATTCCAATGCTTACTAGAATCTTGCACATGACGTAGGCTTACAATATTGTGTTGTCATGGTTTGCATATTTTATTAGCACTTAGTTACTATTGTTAGCGTGGCCATGCTTCTTCTTTCTTCACCAAGCCAATTAGGCAAAATATGGTTAGATCATTAGAATTCAAGCTTTGAGTGACTTCCATAAGAGCCACTTGCATTGTAAACTCTCCAATCTACACAACGTTGAAGTACCATTCTTGATTCATTTTTCATCTCATTCCTCTCATGATGTTCTATGATTTGCAATTTTTTTGGAATTTTCCAAAGCATTTGGGTGCACATTACGACATGAAAACTGTGGACAAAAGCAACTGCCCAAGAAAGTCAACGCTCATTTTCTTCAACTCGAATGTTTAGATCTTCACAAGAAATACATTTTCCATCAATTTCAATGTTCATTTCCACAATTAGCATTCTAAACTTATAGATTGTATGTTTTTTCCTTGTATAAACAACAAGTATTTCACTACAACATTCTTCAAAATGAAACCACTTCTAAGCTTACTTTCTAGTTCTCCAATGAATCCAAACGTTCCAAGGTTAATCCTTTAACAAAGGTTGATTGTACAGACTACATTGCAACTACTATCAGGCGCATCTTCAAATTCTTGTAGATGAAGTGATATTCTTTTTTAGTTTTATTTTTTATCTTTAACTAGCAGTTGGCGCTTGCTTTGCTGCGTATTAACTATATTACTTTCATCATTTTCTTATGTAATAGAATGTAGATTAATAAAGTATGTATAATCTTTAAATGAAAATATTGACATTCTCATACAAGAAATACATATATTGTGCAATAAAAAATAATTTTAAAAAATCTTTATATCATTATTTTTTTTTTTAAAGTTTTCACAAACATGAAAACATTGCAAGGACACCACCACTTGATAATTTTTTTCACTTACAAACAATGGTGACCAAAATGAAAAATTGAAATGCAAATTTGTCAAATTGCAAAGACTTTGTAAATACTTTGTTGTAGAATCCAAAATTGCTTCGATCTAACAAAGTTTCAAATCATTTGGTAGTAAGAAAAGAAAATCATAGAATTGTGGAAGTGAAATGAAGTGTGAAGCCAAAAAATATAAAACTTCCATAATATCACTTTACCTCTATAATATCACATTTTTACACTGTGATATTACAATGGTCAAATGGCCATTGGAACTTTACAATATCACATAGTGTAAAAATGTGATTTTAGTAGTATGATGAGCATTTGACATGCCTTAATTTCTTTGTTTTTGTATTTAGAAATGTTTTCAAATCTTAGTTTGAATATGGAAAGTTAAAAATAAAAAATAAAAATGGGGATAGTCTATATTTTATGGGCTTTAGCTGTTTTATAGATAAGTGAAAGGAGTAGATAAGGTTGTAGAAAGGTCAAAAGAGATAGCCTATAAGGATTTAGTCCTCATGTAGCTTAGGCATGGGCTGATGTGGCTCCTTGAAGTAGAATAAGAAGTCAGGATCTTTACCCTCCTCTTTAATTGTGTATTTTAGAGAGTGTGTTTTTGAAGAGGGAGAATGTTTTGTGTATACTTTGAATTTCAATGAAATTTTTTAAAGATGTTCTTTTTACTTTTGTCTATTAAAAAATATATGATACATTCAATTTGGAGTTGGGATTTAAGAGTTATGCTTGATGAAGTGAAGAAGGATCAACTACCAACAAAAATTGAGGGCAGTAGCTTCGAGGGTTTATAGAAGTTTGGTTGTAGTATTTTTTATTTTGAAAGTGTTGTGTATAAAGTTGTCTATCTATAAATCAAATTTTTCTTAATTTAAATTTGAGATAAGAAAATTATGGTTGTTAAAGTGAAAAATGAAGAGCTACTACTCAAGTTTAAGATTTTGAAGATGTCTCAACTTTAGCAGAGCTTTTAAAAGGTGTTTGTTATTTTTTAAAGTTGATTTTTGGAGGATATCTAGATGTTGTATTTAGATTTTCAAAAAGTTATGACTCAAAACATTTGGAGCTGTTACAAAGTAAAGGCGTTCTCTGAAGTGAAAGGGTGTACAATTGCCTTTGAAAGTGAAGGAGTAATTTTTGATGAGCTATGAAACCCAGATAATATCTTTTTTGCTTTTGAAATTTATAGAGTTTCCTCAATATTTTAATCCCGGGGGTGCACTTAGTTCTACTACAATAAATCATGTGCGAACAAGTGGTTTCTAATAAACTATAATTTTAACTTCAAATTTTGAGCATTATTTACTATTGACTATAGGATTCTACTCCCAAAATTTCAAACTCAAATAAAAGATGGAATGATTTCTAGAAAAGGTTAAAATGCACTAAAATGGCATGTTTTTTTAACTCAAATATTTTTAGAGAACACATTTAGATGACCATTGCATCAATATTCAACTAAAAATGAGCTTTCAATAGAGAGTTATTTTTAGGAAATTTTTGTTCATTTTTGTTCATTTTTTTATATAATATAGGGATGTGAAAGTTCTTTTTCAGTTCTACAATGTATCTTTTTACTTCAAAAATTTGTAACTAATTATTATTAACAAATAAAAATATCAATTTTTCATAACATAAACTTTCAAAGTAAAAAAATCTATTCATATTTTTTTCATTTGATTTTGTTTAAAATTCAAAAAGTATATAGGGGTCTAAAGTTTTGTTCGCACACTACCATCAAAATAAAAGGGAGTGCACCCCCGAGATTTTAATAGCTTTTCAAAAAGCTAAAGTACACTTGGTTTGGAGTTTATATGCAATTTTTGTGCTCATTTAAAGTTTGGTGACATTTTCAAGAAGATTTCTAAGAATTGGAGTTTTGTATACAATCTATGCGGTTTGATATATGGTTTTACAATATGTACATATAGTAGTTACAAGTATGGATATAGTTTATTTATATGTATTATACAAATATAATACATAATACTTATACCATATTTGTATGTGAAAAATACAAATATTGAAATATTCTACTTGTATGCATTATATAAGTATTGATATAAGATTACACGCATTGTTTGTACGAAAGTTGTGTATGTTATACACATGTATGCAAAGTATTGTATACTTTATTCTATACAAGATTTTATATAGCAGATGACACCTACATTTGTCTTGAAGTGGTAATGCCTACCACTTTTATTATTACATTTTCTCATATCCTAAGCTAAATCTGGTTGCAATAAAAACTTAGCGTTTTCCCAAAGCAGGACCTCTCTACTCGACAACGTTCAATAGAACTTATGTTTTTATATCAATAATAACATTCAATAAAACATCCAACATTGCGCACTTGGGAAAAAGGAGGATGTCTCGAAGGTAAAGTTTAGACAATTCAATTGTTAGAAGGACATGGAGACTACAAAAGGTAACCCAAAGAAGGTTTATATGCAGGATGTGGTGCTCCGTCTCAAACAAGTCTTTTCTACTTACCCTCTTCAACAATCTATTTCTAAACACGTTGAGCAAGCGAGACAGAACATGGAAATTTGACCACTCAATAGCATTGTAGACTTTGGTTCAAAATGACCATAATTGTTATATTGAGACTTTTCATAGATTTTGAGACAGAATGCTAGATATTATAAATTCATTTACAAAAATAATAATTGAAACCAAGAATAAATAATGCTCAAATAGTGATTTTAAAATGAAATTCTAAAGTTGGTGTTGTTACCTATTTATAAAAAAAATACCAATAAAGAGATAAAGCAGTTTATCTTCAAGTCGAAAATAAAAATGAGATTGCAAAAGTCTCAATATAATGAATATGACCTTCAAATAGGATATGTTCCACCATTCTCATGCTAGTTGCATTGCAAGAGCATGGTGTCCCAATTGAAGAATCACCAAATTATTCTAATAAAGGAAGCATTGAATTTGGAGAATGGGTTCACTTGGATATGTCAATTGATGAAGATGTTGAAAACATTACCAACTCTCTATAACTGCAAATTGTTGAACTTAGGCATGTATACATCAAGGTTTCCTTCCCACACAGGATGATAACACGACAAACATAACATCCAAGATGTCTAATAAACCTCCTGTTTGTCTAATAGAGGCAACTATTAGGTTTATTTTCAAATAAATTATCCCACCCCATTTACAATTTTGACATATTAAAATCACATTTGATTGAAGTGTCAACAGAAAGTCAACATCTATTACATTCTAAATTTAATGTTATAATTGAAAAAAATTTACAAACGTTCAAATTAACAATTAAAGCCACAAATGTCATGTGTGGTCAATCTTTGTCGTGCATCATATTCAACATCAAATGTCTATTAGATGTTGAAACCCAAAATTACATCCAACAAAACAATCCTTGCGAGCATGTTATGATATGAACATGGATGTATTGTTGCTATGTTTTTTAATAATGAAATCCTCAATGAAATCTAATAATTGATTGGATTGAATTTGAATTTATGATTTATAATTGGATTGAATTTGAATTTATGATTTATAATTAGTCTAAACCAAATGATAGCAACATTGTTGCAAATAATTAGTATAAACCAAATTTACCTATCTATTTTTGAATTTTTTTAAAGTTGACTTAACTCCTAAGGTCCCAAGGCCTTTTTTTCATCAAAATCTACTCTAAACTACCATTTTTGTTACAAAGAGTATAAAAGTTCAAAAAGTTTTTTTTTCATCCTAAATCATAGGATCTTATTCTAGACTAGGAATGTGTGGAAGAAAATTTGGAAACTTTGATTGCATAGATTGCAAGATATTTGCATTTAAGTATAAAAACAAGTTTTTTTGCACCTTGTTCAACTAGATTTTTTGGCTTTGAATCGCCTTAATTTAAAATTTTAGGGCTAATTATTTGAATTTCTAATCTTTTATGTTGACAAATTGAGTTGAGGGTTAGAGAAAAACAAAAACACTTGATTTTCATTTCAAACTTCTTTTTATGTAGAAGTACATATAAGTTAGAGGAAAAAACTAAATCATTAATAGTTATGGAATTGAAATACACTAATACCAACAATAAGAATGTTCAAGCAAGCAAACTAGACTATGTGGAACTTTTTTTTAATTGTGAAAATTAATTCAGATATATATCTTATAAGTTATTTTTTTGGAGAAGATCCTACAAGTATTCGAAAAACAAGACTTTCCATAGCTTTCTCATCACTAATCCAAATGGAATGAATAAAAGATTTCCATATATGCAAAGTATTTTCTTTGAGAGACATAATTTTAAGAAAATTATTTTCAATTCTTGGGGGGGGGGTGTACTACCTAAAAAATTGCTCTTTAAGCTTGAAGTGGCATAACTTTTGCTTTCAGGCATCAATTGAAATAAAAAAATTGTATGCCTAGAGAGCTAATGTGTATTCTTATTTTCAAAAAAGTTAAAAAAAAATTGACATCATAGAAGCTTGCCCAAGCATTCAAGTGTCCTTTGAGGGGACACTTTGGACCTTGGGGATTAAATAACAAACAATATATGCTAATTTTTCTATAAGGTACCAAATCGCCCTCAAAACAAAAGTCTCCATATTTTTCACCTTGCCAATGAGAATTGAATGAATCAAATCTCTACTTGTAGATATTGATGTAGCCTATAAAATAAATATTTTTTTGATTTGAGGAAATCGATTTATTGTTCTTTTTCTTAATGATGCTTGGAATGCCTCCATTTTGTATTCAAGATTGTATAACTTCATTTTTGACAATCTAATGAACAGAATACAATATGGGATATAATATCCCTAGAAATTTAACTCTTTAGTATACCTCTACAGAAAGTTTCAAAAATCCTTAGAAAAATTGATACTGTAAAAACTTTTAAATCCATTTCAAGACTTTGAACCTTAAGAGTTTTATGCCACTTTCACATGTAACACTATTACTTGTCTCAATGATAGAAATTACTTACAATTGTAACACATTGTCTCTGACATTTATTTAGCCCCTTTTTCACAATTCAATAACATATCTAATTGAATTTCATCAAACAAAGAAGTCCTTTGATTGCAATTTGATTGTAAGATCAACTTCTACAAGACAATCAATTTTGAGCTTTTGATTAAAATAATGCATTTTTTCCTTCAAATTTTAATTTTGCAAAATTTGGTGGAAAATATGAGATCAATTAATTGCATATAAGATATATATGGCATTTTTTTTGAGATTTCTCTACAAAAATAATGTTTGATTTGGTGTTATCTATATATTTTGGGAATCAATCAAAATTTAAAAAAATTTATTATCAAAATTTTATTATCAATTATCAAAGAAAGCCATAATAATAAATGAATTTTTTAACCATAAATATAATTTTTGTTTTTGAAAAGTAAAACGTGGCATAATTGATTGAAATTACATATGAATGCAATGCTTATTGAATGTGCATCATAGAAAATGACACTTGTGAAGAGAGAAATTGTGAAGAGAGAAATAGGACAATATATCTATAATATTTATAGTAGCTTTAAAGGGTATAAGAATAATATGAACAAATTCAAAAATAGAATTTGGACTTTGAAGGAATAAAGAGGCATTAGTGGCCTTTTCACATCTTTTACATATCTTTTACCCAATGGAGGACCTTGAGCTTTGGCTAGAGTACCAATGCTAATTTGTCTTTATGAGTGAGGGTGTGAAATTTGATCTCACTCCAAAATTTTATTTTTAGAAGATTGGTGAAACACAATAATATGCCAATCCTATGATAATTTAAAATAGTGTCACACATACTAATAGGATAAAATTGTGTAGTAAGTCAAGATATTTCATGGAACGTTGAAATCCAGTTTAATCTAGGTATCATACCTAAACCCTACCCAACCCAATCAAATGTTGTGTATATTTTATACCTGGTTGAGGACCGCAAGATTTTGTAGGTAAGATCAGGAATCACTTCCTCTCGCCATTTTTTAGGGTAAGCCTTCACTAAAGTCTTTTGCAATGGGGCTTTGCATTTAAAAGCTTCACCTTGGAGAGCAATGGTGAGTTGTTTGTGCTTCTAGAATGTAAATTAAATTGTGCCTTCAAGCCTATTCGCTTCAAGAGTTTTTCCAGCTTCATTGATCTTGAATTTTAATTCGTAGACTGCAGGGAGTTTTGTAGATTTTTCACTTTTTGAAATGTGGATGTTGTGAATCATGACATAGTTTTTTGTTCCATTACTTCCTCTTTCTAAGATTTTTTTGCTTTTTGAGTGTATGGATACGAATGGCTCCTTTTTTTTCTTATTTATTGGATAAGTTTGAATATTGTTTAAAATGCAAATGAATTGCTCTTTGCAATTTCTGTGGTATAGTGGTAGTTTTGTAGTTGTGTTTGATGAGTTAGTTTGAACAATTGAGGTATTTTAGATTTCCTTTCTTCATGTGTAGAATATCATCTCATGCTCAATGTACATGTTGTTGATTGTACTGAATTCTATTGTAGGTTCTCGTTTCACATTGTCCTAGCTTACTCAAAATTTTGAATTTTTAGAGTTGTTATGAATTTCATTGTTTGTTGAATTGTGGTTAGTCTTAGGTAGTTAAGAAGGTATTGCTTGGCTAGTGTGGACTTCCTTTAGTTCATATTATTGAAGCTTTGCGAAAGACTCAATGCTTCAGTGTAAGTGCATGAGTGATTGCATTAGAAACAAGGCATTACAAAATACGTAAGTTGTCCTTTTGATTTTTCTCTTCTGAGCCTTAGTGTCTCTCAGAGAAAGCACATGGTCTATGATTATTTGTACGTACTTTATGGTCTATGATTATTTGTACGTACTTTTCTCCGGAGCTTATTGTAGAAACTGTCTCTAAAGGTTTATAGAATTGTGATATCAAATTACATTTTGGTACTATGAGTTTCAATTTTTGTGTTAGTATGTATGTTTTAGTGTAAAGTTTTATCCATTAAGCTATCATTACAATTTGAGGTGGCTATGATGCAGGTCTATAGAAAGATGTACATTTGCAATGTGTAGAGAGGGACAAGATGAGGTAGGAAAAGTGAGAGAATTCATCCTCCTCTTGAGATTGTTGCTATCCAACATACAAATGGATTTCTTGGCATTCAAAAGGAAGGCCTTGCAATCCAATTTAGCTACTTACAACTCCATCTTCATCTCTACTATTTAATGAAGATTATGCTACATACAAAGCTAGTGGGTACTCTCATTTTGTGGAAAAGGAACTAGTAGACACCGACGACTGTTTGTCGGGGAATTGCTAGCGGTAAAATTGAAACTGGCGGTGGAATAGGAAAACAAAAATGTAGTAGTTTAACAAAACAAACAAATTGGCCATTTGCCCAATTTTGTGAGTTTGATTATATGCCAATTTTTTTGCAACTCGGAATTGGCTTGTATGTCTAGAATTGGTATTGTTGTATGTTGTTTTAACCCCTAAATGCCCGAGGCACCAAATTCTGGTGTCGATAATACTTTGAAGTTATATAATATCCAATTAAGTTGCTAATTTTAGTAGTTTATATTTTTGACAAATTCTTTTTGAAGTCTAGTTTTAGCATCAAAAATCTAATTTTGAAAATGATTCATTATGATTTTTCTATTCAAGATTTTATACAAGGGTGTCCATTGTAATCTTGACTTTCTATAGTGTTGAGGGCTCTTGGAAATGAGCTTCAAAAACACTAGATCTTGGACAAAAAATGACATTAAAAATTTATTTAAAAAAATTGTAGAGTAGATTTTGAGAAGTCAAAAATTGATTGGGGTTATGCATATTAAGCCCTTCAACTTCATATTTTTTTGGTTACCAATTTTTTAGATTTGACTTGCAAAAAGAGAGCTGAAAATTTTTCATATTTTTAACACCTTGATGATTAAACATTATAATCTTTTAATTCATAAGTGACATTGTTGTGTTTTATTTTCCTATGTGATCTCTAACATGTCTAGTTTGAATCTATATGGTTACAATTCCAAAAAAATTGATAGAACTTATCAAAATATTGACTTTTTGTTCAATTTAGAGCAAATTCCAAGAAGCTCAAAATAGGCCTTAGACATTTAGAGGTTAAGAAAAGAAAATCTTTGAGGTTTGATCATGTTATTTTCTTGGTTTTTTTTTTATGCAAAAGGAGATCTGTAATACCATTATCAAATTGATTTGATATTTAGAAAAATTATTTAGTTGTGCTACTATCTTTGGCTGTTGTTTTGGTTGAACCTTTGCCGATGGTGCAAGTTTTGATGGTGCAAGATTTAGGTTTGGAAAATTACGAAAGAGCATTGACTTTAACCCCTAAAGCCTCGAGGGTGTTTTCTGTCAAAAACCACTTAGAATTACCACTTTTGCTATGTTCATCTAAAAAATAAAAAAAATATGTTTTTCAAAATCCAAACATAAGATCTTGTACTTAACTTGTTTGAGAATATGCGGTAAAAATTTCATTAAGTTTGACAACATAGATTGCAAGATGTTTGCATTCAAAGTGAAGAAAACAAATTTTTTTGCAAAACTTGCTTGACTAGATTTTTTGGCTTTGAATCTTTTTAATTTTAACTCAAAAATTTTGCATTGTTAATTTTGATTTTCTATGTTTTTATGTTGAATAGTTGAGTTGAGAATCTAAGGAAAAAAATTCAACAAAAAAACACTTAATTTTCACTCATTAAAAAATTGTTAAGTAGAAGTAGGTTAAAGATTAAAGGAAAAACTAAATCATTAATAGCTTTAAGATGGGATTGACATACAATAATCCCAACAGTGAGATTGTTCTAGAACGCAAATCTAACCTTGTCTAAACTTTTTCTTAAAAAATCGTAAAAATTGCATTCACAAATGAATCCTATAAGTTATTTTTTTTAAGAAGATGCTTAGATTGCTTGAAAAACTAAGATTGTCCATAACTTTCTCATAACTAGTTCAAATGGAATGAATCAAAGCTTCAAATGTAGACAAAAATATAAGATTTTAGGAAGGAAAAAAAGAAGAATATTTTGACTTTTTCTGATTTTTTTGTGTTGCCTGTTGACTTTTGTTTTTGGCTTATTGTGCTACAATTTTTTCTCCCGGGCACCAATTGAAACAAAAATTATATATTCACAAAGCTTTCAGCAAACTCCACAAGCTCAAAAAATCTCAAAAACATTCACTACAAATTGAGACAATAGAAACCTACCCAGACCTAATTGTCCCTTGAGGGGACAAACAATCCTTTAGGAGAGAAATCTTATGGACTGTGAATTTATGTTGATTTTCTTGCAAAGTGGGATCAATTTGTATGTCCAGGGCTGGCATCTTTGTATGTTTGTACGTTGTTCAAGGCCCTACCCACGCCAAGTGATTGAAACCAATTATCCAAGTGGTGTTAATTAACCCCTAAAGTCCCATGGCCATTTTTATGTTAAAACCACTCAAAACTACCACTTCTACTACAATTGCCTACAAAATAAATTAAAACAAATATTTTTTAGAATCTAACCATAGGATCTTGTTCTACACTTGTCTTAGATCATGTGAATCATTTTTTTGTAATTTTTGATTGTATAGATTGAAAGATATAAGCATTCAAAGTGAAATAAATAAATTTCTTTCAAGAAGTCACTATGATTGTCCACAAAACAAGATGCTCCATAACTTTCACATCTCTAATCCAAATGGAATGAATCAAAGCTTCCCATTTAAAAAAAATGTAATCTACAAGAAAAAAAATATTAAAAATATTATTTCAAATTTTTGTGGATTTTTTTTGCTGCCTGGTCTCCCCCATTTTGAGGTTATTGTGGCATAACTTTTGCTCCTAGGCACCGATTGAAATAAAAAAATATATTCCTAGAAAGCTACTAAGTTTTTCTATCTTATGAGAAAGTTTCAAAAGGTTTCAGTAAAAATTGAGATCATAGGAGCCTACCCAAAATCCATTTTGTCCTCCATAGGGACAATGGGACTTTAGGGGTTAATGGGTGCTCGCAAAAACTAGCTTGTGCCAGTTAGTTAACTAGCCTTAGAGCATGCTCGCTTGTCTTGCAAAAATGTGGCTAGCAAAATGCTAGGCCTTCCATTTTGCAAGCCGTAGGGAGGAATAAACCTCATTGGTTGCAAGCCGAGAGGCCAACTAGTGAGGTTATGTATGGTTAAATTATTTATGTAGTGGTCATTTCTAATTTTGACAATATTAAAAGTTTTTATGATTGGGTGAGAGGTTTCGGAAAGGGGGACCACTTCTTGTCCTTTGTTGTTTTGCAAGCCGGTGGGTGGCTTGCAAAATGGCCCCAATATGCAAGCCACTCCCGGCTTGTAAGCCCTCCCTCTTAAGGGCTGGTTTATACTTGGAGCCGGATTGAGGGCTAGCAAGAACTCTCCAAGTTTGAACTGATAGGAGTGCTCAATTTCTCCAAATCCGGTCCAAGGCGTTTATACTTGAGTCTGGATGGAACTAAAATTCATCCTACGTGTTGCCTTAGGTGGCGTGGTTTTGGTGCCAAACCATCTAGCTCCAAGGGAGCAATTGGGACGAAGTTTTGGGTGGCCTGAACTCCCATCTAGGGCCAAATTGGGCTCCTCCATTGGATTGTACAAATCTCCACCGTCTATCAATGCAAGGTCTTTTGTTTTCTATTTTGGTGTGTGCTTGTTGATTGTGAGCTCAATAAACTTTCACCAATATGCATTGCTAAATTTTTGGAGCTTGATCTGTTGTCAATATTTTAGTTTGAAATTGGAAGGAGTGAGCTGAGTGAGTTTGGGAGCTTTGGAACAAAAGCGGACTGAGTTTGGGAGCTTTGGGACAGAAGTGTATACAATTTATAATACATTCTATAAACTTATTATATTAGAATATATACAGTCTTGTTCGTTTGATAAGATGTTCTATAAAATTGTTCTTAACTGAATATGAGATTTTTAAGCTTATTTGGTTCAATCATTTTTAAGATGTTATTTTTGTTTTGAATTTGATACATGTTTACTTGATAGAGTTGTTCTTAATTTCTAAATGCCCAAGGCACCAAATTTTGGTGTGAACAATACTTTGAAGTTTAATAAAACTTAACCAAGTTGCTATTTTTAGTAGTTTATATATATATTTTAAAGTCTTTTTCAAGTCTAGTTTTAGCATCAATAATCCAATTTTCAAAATGATTGATTATGATTTTTTTATTCAAGATTTTGTACAAGAGTGTTCATCACAATCTTAACTTTCATAGTGTTGAGGGCTTTTGGAAATGAGCCTCAAATACACTAGATGTTGGAGAAAAAATCACATTAAAGATTCATTTAAAAAAATTGTAGAGTAGATTTTGAGAAGCCATAAATTGATTGGGGTTATGCATGTTAGGCCCTTTATCCTCATATTTTTTTGGTGATTCGATTTGTTTCATATTTTTAGATCTTTGCGTAATTAGTTATGAATTTTTTAAAATTGAAAGGCAATAGTCACAAAAAGCAACCATGTCCTAAAATGTGCTAGTACATTCAATAAAGCAAAACGTACCTCTTTGTCATGATCACTCTTAGAGTATGGGTGTTTTTAGAGCAAACTACCTTATGTATTTATTTTTTTAATTTTTAAGGAAAATCATCATCTAAATGACTACAATGAAGTACCTATGTTTTAAGCATTAAACATGCTGATTACAAATGCATATTCTATATAAGAAGAAAACCAAAACATTAAATTTCTTTTTTATTTTCAAGTAAATAAATAAATAAACTTCTTTTTTATTTTAGAAAAAAAATATATAGGAAAAAAAAGGAAAAAAAATATTTTTAATTAAAAATAAAAGAAGAGAAAAATAAACATGCATGTTTTTTTTTATATATTTTTAATCGAGCATTGAGAAAATCCAAGAGCACATGAAAATTCAGCCCTATAATCCAGCCCAAAGGGTTTACATTAATTGGGTCTGGATGGAAAAACTTGGGCCGGATTGAAGGCCGGATTAAAGGCATATCCGACCGGCCTTCCATCCGGCTTAGGCACAGTATAAACCCACCCTTAAGAAGTCGTCCGTTTTGCGTCGTCCGTTTTGCGAGACGGGTGGGGATGCTCTACGCCACACTACCGGGCCCTCCAGTTCCAGTCCTTTCCCACTTCCGTCTCGCGTTGGGGATTGATAGGGTTTTCGCGCGGAATTCTTCACGTTCTTGTGCTTCAGGGTTTTTGAGTTGCTTTCCTGGTATGTAGGAGCGCCGAGTGGCTACTCCGATCACTATTTGCCGCTGGCAAATCTCCACGAGCTTGATGCAGGTATGGCAATTTGCAACCTCAGTTCTGATTTCATCTTTTGGATAGCCTTCTCGCCGCTTTGGGTCTTTTTTCGAATGCAGAATTCCTTCATAATTTTCCCTTCGCCAGCTTGGGTTCTGGCTCCTCCGTGCTCCCGGACAACTGCAGAGTTTGTCATTGAAATTGGGCTCACATTCGTGTACTGGTAATCTCTCTTCGCAGTAATGTAAAGTATTGCAGCTTCTCGATCCTGTGGGGAGTGTGGTGCCGTGGCTGGGGATCAACGGCTTGGAGTTGGGGTGCTTCGTCGTCTTCTGGTTGCTCCAGGTACCAAATCTCAACGTTTTTCTAAACCCAAATTTGTTGTGTAGGATGCAATTTTAAGATCGAAACAATGCAAACTTGTAAGCTCCTACTTGTCTTTTCTCTTCGATGCACGCTTTGGGCGTCATTTGGGGGCTGTTCTGTGAATTTGAACTTCGTAATCATAGGCTCCACCCAAGCAAACAGGGGTACAAAGCAGCAACAAGCAGTGAGCCAACGTGCAGACAGGGGAAGGTCGGGGGCTTTGACGGCAATTAACTGCACAACACATAATTCAACTATGCACAGCTCAATGTCTCATCATATACAAGATACAGGATTGTGAACAGAATGAGTAGTAATTATTTGTGACGCTGAATTGTCTTGTTGACATTGTTCTTAGTTACAAGATTGGATGGGTATAACTAGTTGACTCTGGTTATCTGTATGCGCTGCTGTCTTGGGAGTGATTAAAGTTTTGGTCGATTCTTCTCGTGTTCAGCTTTTTGCGTTTGTAGCAGCTGTGTAATTGGAGTCCTGAAGTGGGATTTAATGTGGTGCTGTTTACCTCACTTAACTTCTGCTACATTACCCTCAAGTATTATGCTACTCGAGTACACCATCCTAAGCTCGAGTTTGCCCCTGTTATTAAGTCCTCCATTTCGTTGGTGAAATACAGATTTCTTTGTGTGACACAATTACCGAGAAGAAAAAAAAATGCGAAGATCAATCAGCAAGCCAATCCAAGCTCCTGAGGAAAGCAACTAGAGTTGGATACTTCACGTACTCTTCCAAGTAAGCTTGACAGTTTTGCTCATTACTCTCATTTAAAAAGAGAACTTCAAAGATCTTGGAGTCGGATTGTGCTTTTGTTTTGTTTGCTATAATCGATTTGTTTATGATATATTTCAAATGGATGAACATACTTTTAAATCTCCATTATGTGTTCATGAAGTCTAATGGGGAAAGTGGGAGAGGATAGAGGGAGGGCGCGATGGCCATGGTGATGGAGTGCGGTTTGCTGCTATGTAACATGAGGGCTACCATTGGAGTTACCCGAGGATGTAAGCTACGTTTGGAGCGCATCGGTGGAAAATTTCGAGTGCCTGGTTAGTCCACAGAAAACAGTTTTGTAGCTTGGATGTTCGTTTAGTTAGTATTGAAACCGCTTGTTGTGTGAGATACCACTGCGGAGGTGGTGACAATTTTGCTGATAGAAGCGTCCTATGTAGAGGACACACTTTCCGTCACTTTAAGAATGTCAACCAATATGTAGGAGGGTGCTTTTATTGGGAGATCAGTAATAAAGCTCTGGGGAGATCACGTGCAAGAGCTTTACTATCTTGACATAAAAACATTTCACTCAATGTATGAATTTCTTTTGCAATAATCCAAAGTGGGAGATTGCAGATCACTATAAATGACAGCAGACAACTCCATTTTCATTCAGAGATGAGTGGCCATGGACATTTAGCCAAGTCATGCTTACACCCAACATGCTTATCGAAGGCCAATCGGGGTATGACTAGATGAGTTGTTTTTGGTTACAGGTGTCAATGTAGGACACCGGATCAGGTTTTGGTATCCTCTACCTTATACCACGTTGTGATGTTTCAAGTTGCTGCAGGACTGACTCGAAGAAATGGAGTCTCTATTGCATTTCGACCTCTCACCACTCATATTCGAGCAACCGTTGTAGATACGCAAGAACGGGAAGATGGCTCTGCTGCAATTCAGGTTCCGAAAGTCAAAGCGAAAGCAAAGTTAGAAACCAATAAAAACAAGGAGAAGAACCTTAAAGTAACCCCTCGGAGCCTAGACTTTAGTAAATGGTACTTGGATGTAATTGATGCTGCGGAACTAGCGGACTATGGACCTGTACGAGGCACAATGGTGATCCGCCCTTATGGATACGCCATCTGGGAGTTCATTCAGAGTTGGTTGGATGCAAGGTTTAAGGAGACTGGTCACTCCAACATGTATTTCCCCCAGGTATGGAAATTGTTGTGGTTGGAATGAAATTGAGCAGATTTTTCTCACGGAGGTTTCAGTTTGTAAGCTTTTATAGGTATGGTAGAGAGCAATCCATGATTGATAGTCTAATGACGCCAAGTAGTAAGTTTGAAGTTTGAGCAGTTGCCACCAGTGGATGAGCGAGCTCGCAATCTTTCTGAGTATCTGGAAGTAACTTTCTGTCGCACCCCTAAAGCAGGAAACCTATCGGTCTGTTTTTTCTGATTCTGGGTTCACTCCGATTTGTTTTGCTTCAGCTTATTCCATACTCTTTCATTGAGAAGGAGGCTAGCCATGTGGAAGGTTTTAGTCCCGAGCTTGCATTAGTCACAATTGGCGGAGGCAAAGAGCTTGAAGAGAGATTAGTTGTTCGCCCGACAAGTGAAACAATTGTGAACCATATGTTTGCTCAGTGGATCCAAAGCTATCGAGATCTTCCTCTTTTGATCAATCAATGGGCCAATGTGCACAGGTAAGCGTTTCCTACCTGTCTTCCACTATTGCTGTCAGTATAATTTTGCCTTTAGACTGGGTTGTTCCTTTGTCGCTCTTCATTACTCTCTAAGTATGAAAACTTGGACCTGAAATTAGGGATGGAACGCAGAGACTTTTCTGCTGTTCATGTGAATAGCCTTCTGAGATGATGTTAGCAAATGTGTGCAGATGGGAAATGAGAACCCGACCATTTGTACGAACACTAGAGTTTCTTTGGCAAGAAGGGCACACAGCCCATATCTCCGCGGAAGAGGCAGAGGAGGAGGCACTTCGAATGATTGAGGTCTATCGAGAATTTGCATACACACAAGCTGCCATTCCAGTTGTTGTTGGTCGCAAATCGCGAGCCGAAACTTTTGCTGGCGCTGCCATCACGTACACAATCGAGGCCATGATGGGCGATCGTAAGGCTTTACAAGCAGGTACTAGCCATAACCTAGGTCAAAACTTTGCCAAGGCATTTAGTACTCAGTACACAGATGAAAACAATGACCTTCAGTACGTGTGGCAAACCTCCTGGGGTATGAGCACTCGGATGGTAGGAGGCATCATAATGACTCATGGCGACGACACGGGGCTTCTCTTTCCACCAAGAGTGGCTCCTATCCAAGTTGTGGTGGTCCCAATCTGGAAGAAGGAAGAACAGAAGGCAGACGTGATGGCAGCGGCCGAGAAAACAGAGCGCATACTTAAGGCTGCTGGTGTGCGTGTAAAGCTGGATGCTGCGGAGCAAAAAACTCCTGGATGGAAGTACAACTTCTGGGAAATGAAAGGCGTGCCGATTCGGATCGAGATAGGTCCTCGTGATGTGGCAGAGAATGTAGTGGTGGTTGCTAGGAGGGATGTGCCCGGGAAAGATGGGAAGCAGTTTGGAGTTTCGATGGACGAAGGCTCTTTGGTGGAGTTCATTCAGAAGAGACTGGAAGATGTACAAGAAAGTTTGTTGGCAAGGGCGACTGCGTTTCGGGACAGCAACATTGTGGATGTTGGCTCCTATGAAGAATTGGAAGCAGCTATTCAAGAAGGGAAGTGGGCGAGAGGACCCTGGGCAGCAAGTGATGAAGACGAAGCTCGGGTCAAGGAGGAAACCGGAGCTACCATCAGGTGCTTCCCCTTTGAGCAACCGCAGCATAACAGCATCTGTTTCTACTCAGGAAGTCCGGCTTCTGAGGTCGCCATTTTTGCCAAGTCTTACTAGTACTTTGAAGATCATCTGTATTCTTTTCGTGGCCAGGACGGCAGTTGGCTTGTAGTTTTTAAACAGGAAATTGGAAAGACAAAGGCGACATTCATCAAAACGAAGGATTTTCTTTGCTGATTGCAAGGTATTCAACCCTGAGAAGATGGGCCTGTAACCAAGAAGTGTGCCCCATTTGGCCACTATAACTAATTGGAAATCATTGATGAAGCAATACCATAGCTTCTTAGTAGCTTGGTTCAAAAAATAAATAATTAAAAAGGTGCGTAAGTTTTTAAAAAACTGACATAATTGATCCCTCAAAAACATTTTAAAAATTAAAATATATATATGTAAAAGTACCTAATTCATGGAAATTCAACTCACTCTACACAATCTGGCATCTCTTCTTTGTCAATAACTGTAATCACACACAACAAATTTTTGACACTTAACAAAACCTTGACATACAAGGTAGAGAGTTTAGGGTTTGGGGATCAAGACAAGGGTGTAGATAAATGTGGCTGCCTTGATAAAAGTGATAGCAACCATTAAGAACAACCTGGATAAATGCTTAACTTGTTTTAATTGTATTTTAAAACTATCCAATCTTAAGGTATATTTACACTTGGTTTTAAAAGTGCTGATACTAAGGGTCTCTGGAACGAATTTAAACCTACTTTTAGACCAGATTCACATTCCTCTAACAACCACGTGCGAACATACCTTTAGTATATTATTTTTTTGGCACTTTAATTAATTATTAGGCAGGAAGCTGTACTTCTCTGACGGATGAAAAATCGGATGAAAAATCGCTCGCGTTCATCGCTGCGCCGGTCGCCGCATCTTCAAGGAAGTAATTTCACTGCAATCTTCGTCTTTCTTCCTGATAGCTGAGCACCTCTGTTTTTTCACCCAATACTTGAAGCGCCGTCTTTCAATCTCTGTGTTCTTGGTACTCTCACTACAGTACTCTTCACACTCTTCTTGCGACCCCGCACCTCGTGGAATTCGTCGCAAAAAACAAGTTCAATTTCGCGCTTGGAAACAGCCGGCAAGTGTTTGAGTCTAGGTCATTGTTACACTTGTTTATGGGAGTCCGGTTCTTGTGCTTGATTGAAGAATTACGAAGAGAATTAGTAAAGTACGAACACCCAAATCGCCACTTCTGGCGAGGAGGATAGTTTTCAGATTTGTACTTGTCCTTTTCAAGAAGATTCCAGCAGACCAAATGATTTGTTGTTTGGATTCCTAATGCAAATGTTGTGCAGTTTCAAACTTGTATTTGGTAGATGATCTGATATCGACACTTCAACAGATGTTTAGGTGGTTTATGTCTTCCTAATCTATTTGAATCCATTGTTGAACCCATTGCTCAAGATTATAGGATGACGAATTTGTATTTTTGGCGGCGATGATGGGTCAAGATTGTAGGATGACCCCCCTATCTTAGCCATTCGCTTCATGTTCTTGAGTTCTGATTCAGCTTCACACTCTCTGAGCTGGTTGCTGAGCAATTCCTACTCTGTTTTTTCAAGATTTTGGGAACCTCATCTTGAATTGAGAAGCCTTCATTGAGTATGCCTTTGTGTTGATCATCAATCTTGCAATTTCTGGAGCCCTAAACCAGTTTTTTCTGTCGTTCATCAGCACAATTTCGATGGCAGGGGACAGTACCAAGGGTCCATTGCGGCACATCGTGTTGCTCACCGTGGGGAAGAAGGAGGATGTGCCCGAGGTGGTGAAGACGTTGTCCGACATGTCCAAGGAGATTGTCAGGGGCAAGCACGTCTCCTGGATCAACTTCGACATCAACTCTGATCTAGGTTTTTGCAACTCTCCTTTCACTCTTTCGTGATTGTTATATTTCTTTGTGCAATTTTATGCCGTTGTATGAAAGGTAGTGGATACTGTTTCCATCACTTCAGCCATTATGTAAGTGCTTTCATCGAAATATTACTGAATACCAAACCTTCTTTGAGATCAAAGTGTTTTTATCAATCCATATTATAATTTCTTATGCAATTAATGACTCAAAGTGAGATGTTGTAGATAGCCGATTTCCATTCAAAGGTCAGTGACTATAGACATTATTTGCCTTGTGACTTGCTAATTAAAGGCTAACCAATTGTTGATTGGAAGAGATGAGTTGCTGTTCGTAACAGGAGTGTGAGCATTAGCAACCAAACCAAGTGTTGACCAAAAATGTTATGAGCATTAGTAACCTTTCCTATCTTTTGAATTGCAGGTATCGGTTCCGGCAATGCGGATGTGGGGCTTGTGATAGATTTTCCAGACGAAGAGAACTTCAAAATTTACCAGAAGCACGACCTTCATGTGGCTGCCATCACTCACAACAAAAAGTTTGTGGTGTCCCGCACGGCTATTCAAATTCCACTCCCCAAGTCCAGTTTGTAAATTCATGTACTTCCGAGTTCTGTATTACGTGCTCACTTGCGATTCTGCTGCGTGGTCTGTGCTAGAATATGCTAGATTTGGTTTCTACTCGCATATGCCAGGAATCTAGTCAATCCCTGCACTTGACAGACAGTCATGACATTGGAAGTATGTTGTTTTACTGGGAGTTAATAACGATGCAGTTTTCTGATTTTTTTGTTTACTAAGGGTATGTTTGCACTTGGTTTTTTTATTTTTTTAAATTTTTATTTTTATTTTTTATATTATATATATATATATATATGCATATTTTGTATATTTTTTAATATTTTTTTTGTGTGTTTGCACTTGGTGTTAGGGGTGATGTTTGCAATGTGAATCCAGTCCAGAAGCATGTTTAATTCATTTCTAAGATCTTTAGTAACAAAATTCTTTAACATTAAGTGAGAACATATCTTTAAGACACCTTTCTTATTGCTTGGTGTTGTAGGCACTAAAAGTCAAGGTAAGGTACTTGTGTCATTTTAAGTACTTTGATACATGGAGTGTGTTTTGGGGAGATGGTGAAGAGTTGTGGTGTGCATGTTTGAGTACAAGCATGTTTTGGTTATCAATATGTGTAATTTCTTATGGTATTTTGAAGTTGGGAGGCTTTTGTCTACTATAGACAATCCCTAATCTAAAGGAGATTTCATCCTCTTGACATTGAATTTCAAATGATTTCAAACTTAGATGCATTCACAAATGCAAAAAATGTTTTGAAAATGCAAGGTTTTATGATTTCCTACATTTTTTTCAACCAATGGGAGATTTACCTCCAACTTCAAGCAAATCTTATTGAAGGTTAAGATGAGCAAATTTCAAGACAAAGTTGGCTCCTATTTAGGTAATAGAATAGTAGTAAGCAAATTGTTTATAAACTATCTTAATTTCAATGCAAATGTGTTTGGTTGTTGTGACAAGTTGCAATTGGGTAAGAAGAGCCAAGTAATGATTGTTAACAATACAATTAAATAATATGATTTCAAATTGTAAGTATGTCCCCAATAGAATTAAGTATAAAGATAGTGGCAAAGAACTACACTATTAGAGTTGTAATATTGTAATTTCTTGCGTGAGTGTTTTGAAGTCTAAAGGCAATCAAATGGTTCAAAATTGTCTACATTGAGAACATGTTAAGTAATTGCATGTCAAGTTTCAAAAAACAATTGCAAGTTAATACCTCCTTTATGACTAAAATGACTTAATAGATTCATATTTTTTATTATTGTTTGTAACTTATCAACCAAGTCTATAATAGTTGTAGGTACTTTGCTTTTGTCATTGAAACTCCCTTAATTAAGATTTATTTCATGCCTATAGATATGAATGTGCTTCTTTATAGCCATTTAGACATTTAGGGTCATCCACCTTTTCTTGAACTAAAATATTGACAAATT
The DNA here is from genome assembly GCA_950106755.1 of Climacium dendroides. Lineage (NCBI taxonomy): Eukaryota > Viridiplantae > Streptophyta > Bryopsida > Hypnales > Climaciaceae > Climacium > Climacium dendroides. Next base: position 22,381,382 of record OX467082.1, on the reverse strand, counting down.
TTGAGTCTAGCTTCTCAAACATTATAATCTTTCAATCCATAAGTGTCATTGTTTTTTTTTTTTTTTTCTAGATGATCTCTAACATGTCTAGTTTGAATTTGTATGGTTACAATTAATTTTTTTTTGATAAAACTTGTCAAAATTTTAGATTTTTATTCATTTAAAGCAAATTCTAAGAAGCCCCCAAAAGGCCTTGGGCATTTAGGGATTGAGAAACTTGCTTGGAGCAATGGGATCACAAATGAAAGCCTCTAGAGACACTAGATTCCATTTAATAAGCTATGTGATAATGGAACAAGTTGTCTATGAGGATAGAAATTAGAAACTAGGAATGTTTGTTGGCATACCATGCAAAGAAATTTATTCACTAAAATAGAGAGAATAATTGATGGACCAAGAAGGCCATAATTGTAACTTGCCTAGCATACACTTTTCCATTGTAGATGCTTTTCAACATGGCCTTCAATGCTTGATGCTGATTTTTCTTTCTACAATATTTGTAATACTTTGTAACATTCTAAAACCTCTTTTATTTTGTATACAAAAAAAAAATTGGCATTCATTGTACAAAGTATGCATGGCTATCAAGGAGTGGCCATTGTGTAGTAGTATTTATTGCCTCCACTTATCTAGAAGAAACTTGTGTTTTAGGTGATGGATTATAGGTGACATCCACTTTAACAACCAATGTTTTTATGTTAGCAATAATGTTGAACATAATCAAGATGTTACGTTGAACATAATCATTGACATAATCATTGGATTTTGTTGCCAATTGAAAGAATGCTTTAAATTTGTTAACCATTTGGGTTCCAAGGTAGTTTGGGCTAAATCAAGAATATTAATGAAATCCTTTCTAAATCCCTCGTTTTAGAATAAATCTAGGGAAAAGTGTACAGTTCCACTATATAAAATGGAAGAGTATGTGATAAACGTGTTGCATGTAGAAAATGATTAAATGATCATAATCCACCATGTGCACTTGGAGAAAACATATAATAAAAGTGATCAAATAAATCAATCTTATCTATGATATACAAAAAAATGTGAAACATAATGTTTCAACATACAATAGTTACAAAGAGAAAAAGGCAAGACTAAAGCGTTTTGGATGGTGAGCACATGGTGGTAATGTTAAATTGAAAAGAACCAAATGCAAATGCACATATTGCACTAAGAAACATGATTATTTTACAAAAAAAATTGGATTTAGGATATACAAAATCTTTTATTGAAAATACCTTACAATAGCAAAGGTATAGGCTACAAGTACTACATCAAAATTTAACAAATAGAAAATTGTCATAAATCCACCTACAAAAATGTTGATTATATACAAAACTTTGTTGTACAAAGATGGAGACACCATATTTCTTCTCAAACATTCTCCTTTTGCAACCAAAGCGAGCCAAATAAACATTCTTTTACCACCATATTTCTTTTCAAGCCTTCTCCTTTTGCAACCAAGGCAAGCCAAGTAAACATTCTTTTGCCACCACTTCCTTCAAAATGCTTCAAAATTCAACTTGTTTGTTGTTCCCACTACAAGTGTACACATGGCTTGTACATCTTGTATCTTTTACACTTCTTTCTATTTGCACTATGGTAACTCCATGACATGCTCATGTCTTATATTTGTATTTATTGGACTTTTATAAGTGATGGTCCACTCAAAATTAGGAACCTCCCAATCAGACTCCAAATTCTTCTTGGATTTTTACTTTTTATTTTCTGCATCATATAGTTTTGCAACTACATTGGGTCTCATGGGACTTAAATGGGATAAGCGTGTATGTTTTGGGCACTAAAAGAATGTACAAAGAACTTTGAAGTCCTTGTGATACATGTATCCCAAATCACTCGAAGTGTTTCATGTTTAGGTGTTGTATAGTCAAGTCCACCTGAATTACGAATTTTTGAATCCTTTTGAGATTAGGAGAACTTTGGGAGTGTTTCATGTTTAGGTGTTGTATAGTCAAGTCCACCTGAATTACAAATTTTTGAATCCTTTTGAGATTAGGAGAACTTTGGAAGGTCCGTGTGTGCTCAAACATGAATGGAATTCCAAATTCCAAATTGCATTGGAATCACACTAAAGTCTACTTTATCATCATTACAAACACATATATGTAATTGAAAATCATACGAAGAGTTTGATGTTTTCTATACACTATGTACTATCTAGTGTTGCAAACATTTGTGAGATTTACAACTTGTATTCAATGGTACATATAAGAAATGAACCTTTACACTTGCTTTAGAAATACTTATTCTCATACTACTTGAATTTCTTGTATGATTTCTTGCTTGTTCTTCACCCAAATGCAAAAATCTTTGACTATCCTCCAAAGGTTCTTTATGAAATGGTAGATAGTTTATAAAAGGAATCCAAATTGTTAGGTAATTTTAAATTATTCATTTTTCACTTTTTATGAAGTTGAAGTGCACTTCATTGCAATTGCAATGCAATTTGCGGTTCCAAAATCAGTTCATTTTTGAGTGCGCTAGAGCTTTGTAGTGAAAACTGACTGAAAAATTCGTAATTCAACTGGACCTGACTGTACATTGCAGGCAAACATTTGCAAGGGTAACTAAGTTTTGCAGCAAGGTCACAATTCGGTGCGGTTAAATCAAAGTTGTGGTGAAAACAGGATCTCAACTCGGTGTGGTTAGACACGGTCGCAATTGAGTGTGGTTACCATAATGCAATCAGTGGAACTGTGACATCATTGGACGTCTGGAACTTCTTCGTTAGTGAGGCGTCAATTATCTGAAACAATAATACATTCAGAATCAAAGCCTGGTGGGCTTCAATCTAGATTCAGCTACAAGCTAGAAGAATAGGGAGTGTACCGGCAGAGAAATGGAACTAAGATGGAGTCAAGGTATTAACTTACTCAATCAGGTGCTTGTACTTGCACCATCCTATCACTGCAAAATATAAGACGATACAGATGGCTGCCGACCCGCAAACCACTCCCAGAAAGTGCGACGACCCGCCAAGATCGAAAAGAGGAATGTGGATGTTCATTCCGAACACCCCCGTCACCACGATGAAGGCACTGACGACCAGAGTGGCTGTTGTAAGCATCACTCCCATCTGCAGAAGATGGTTTTGCTTGTCATCCAGCATGATATTAATGTAATCCTCCGTATCATCCACGTACTCTCGTAGCTGCATAAGATATGAAAGATAATTAGAGAAAAAAAACTGTCAAATTTGCAACTTTGAGGTCAGTAAAAACATCTACAGGGTTAATAAATAACGAAGTGAACTGTCTACAAACACGGTGGAGCCCTACGTTTCTCTGAAGTCAACTAAAGGATATCAACTCAGAGAGAGAGAGAAGAGTAGGCATAGAAAACAAGGTATCAGTAAATTTGAACTGTTTCACGAAGCTCAGACACCATGAAGACATGTCTCCCATGAACCAGGAAGTCTTGTGATATGGTCAATGACGGTATGGAGGCTTCCCATTAATCATAGGAAAGATTCTGGTTAATGACGTTAAAAAATTCTTGAAACAGTCTAATTTTACTGGAAACCCTGGTAGAGCCTTACCGTTGATAACTTGTTGAGCGTGCCATCAACCTGAACAAAATAGGCTTCCAGGAGCATTTCAAGCTCCTCCACGTCCAAAGGTTTGGCAGAGACAGTACTGGTGGAGCTGGTGCTCCTGCTGCTTTGAGTTCGTCCGCCGCCCAAACTCTCTGGGCCTCCATCCCTACCAAGCAAAGCGAGTGATGCAGTGAGTTCGTGTTTCTTGGGTAGAGTGTCATACGGGGTTGCACATAATAGAAACGACACACAAATAAATGAACATACATACCTATCTTCCTCTCCATCTGAAACCTGTCCACCGTCAGATTGAATTGTTGCATCCTCCAGGTTGAAAGGGGTTACATGAACATCGGCACTGGGTGATCCAAACCCTGGACCACAGGAGGAGGGCGAGACTGATGACTCCTGCTGTGCTAGCAATTTGTCCGTCAAGTACATCTCTGCCATATCACCGTCATCGTCTAATAGTTGCTCGATTTCGTCCCTTACCTAGAGGAAAAAAGATAAGCATGAGATTAACACGAATAGCTTCAAGTAAAGGCGGTCGTCCAGATTGGACAGCCAGAATGATAGGAAAATAATGAAACGAAAAAAATCAGACGTTGTAAGCTAAAAAGTACATGCATGAAACAATAAGTACCTTCTGAACTCGACCAGAGATGGCAACCAAGCGACTTTTAATTTGGCGCACGCGCTCCAAGTTCAAAGTACTGATTTTTGAGGTTAGCTCATCCAAAGCGGGATAGGCTTCTTTTTCCAAATCCAAAGCCTGCATTCCAGAATCCCAGGTTATTATATGCATTTTTGCACTGATGAGCATTTGCATCTTCAATTTTTAGTAATGTGTGAAAATAAAATTGTAGAGCAGTGCTGACTGCCTACACACCCCTTTCCATTGTTTTCATTATGGTTGACAATAAGTACAGTTGTCTATAATAATTCGCTGATCACCAACGCTTTCATTCTTGAACTCAAGATGTGACAGGATTTGTGACAAAGAAAGAAGATGCCAAAGAATTGGAGCATCTTGGATACCCCCTTTCTTCCTTGAAGTGTCAATTAGGCCTACGATGTTCGCAGCTTTCAAGAATGTTATGAATGTCCACATTTTCAGACGCAAACCCCTAAACGAAACTTTCACACGTGGACATGGCCGCTGCAGTAGCAAGCTACCACACATACAATACAAATCTGTTGACAGAAGGCGATGAGGGGGACGATATATATATAAAAAACAGAAAAAAAGAGCATTTTAAAAGTGTGTTGAGAGGAAAAGACTAGCAAAGAAAGTGGTGGAGTTCCCAATACCTCATTATCAAGGGAACTGCAAGCAGCCTCTAAACAGGCCTCCAATGCCCGAAACTCGAAAGGCAATATATTAGGGCCACCTCTCGTTCGTCCAGGACTTTCGGGATCTTCCTTAAACCCTGTTTGTAACTGAGATATGTTGGGAAAAGTACTAGAAACTGCGGTTGTGCCGTTCTGTGCTTCAGGTCTGGATACCTCCAACATCGCCTCTATGCTTGCTTCATGAGATGATAATCTTGACCCCAATGGCTCCATGGGCGACTGTGAATTGAATTTGGGATGCCCATCTCCTTCATAGTCGCTCAGTCCACCGCCTCCATCCTCATTATGAACCTTGACCAAGCAGCATGACATACATGTTAGAAATCCATAAATCCCTAACTAAGACTCGATTGCAGTTCATAAACATTGACATCTGAAGTGTAAAATAAGATGTAGGTACTCCACTTGCTTCACAGCAAAAACAATTGGAATGCAACGACTATGAAATAGTAAAACACAAATAATTAAGTATATGATTAACCCTTCAAGGACCAAGAATTCATGGATATTAAACAATCAGTTCAATGATCATCTCACCAATGCTCACATTGTGAAAATAATAGAATTCAAATGGGGCTACATCATAAATCGCTAGAATCATTGCTGAGAGAATAAGTCAAATTGAACAAAGGAGATGACTCTCATAAAACATGAGGCGCAATTTGGGGCTAAGGACAAAATACCAACCTCTTGACCCAGGGCGTTGATATGCAAAGGGAGGCGCCGTTGCAGGTCCTGCACAAAGGAAGCCACCAACTCCTCTTTGGAATTGAGCAACAGCACCTCCTGCGCTGTGATGATGGCCTTGATGTGCTCCAAGTTCACCACAATCGCATGCTCTCGCCCCAAAATGGTGGACGGATACGACAACTGCGGGTCCAGGATGCGCAAGTCGCGAGCAGGAAGACAAGCGCGCCGCATGATGGCGTGCTTCCCAGCCTCCACCACCTGCCCTTCCATTGATCAACACACACAATTGATATAATTGATATATCATTTGAGCCTTTCAAGAACCAGGGCTTCATCATTTTAGAATAACCAATGTTCCACTGTGAGTATAATAGAATTCAAATGGGGTTAGTTTATAAATCACTAGAGTCAGTGAAGAACATTGTATGTGCTGGTGAGAAAATAAACAGAAGTGAACGAAATAAAGTCCCCTTATGACCTACTGAACAAAACATGAAGCCCGATTTGATCCTTAGGGATTGGATAAAACTAAACCAATCTTTTAAAAGAGGGCCTTGAACACAAGCAATAAAGTAGATGATGAGGAAGATAATTAGCCCCTAAAAGACCAGGAATTCATGGTTTTAAAATGACCATTCCCCTTGCGAAAGTGATAGAATCCAAATAGGGTTAAATAACATATCACTAGAATCAGAGATGAACATTGCATGTGCTGGTGAGAAAATTTTAAAAATTGAACAGAAGAAATGCCCCGTACGACCATCAGAAAACCGCTAAAAAGCCACACGAGGACCAGTTTGGGATTCATAATCTTACGGGTTGAGGAAAAAAAACAAAAAAAACAAAAAAACAAAAACAAAAAAACTCTAGACCAAGGGCATTGAAACACAAATAAGTAAGTAGACGATGAGGAAGATGATCGACCAAGGATCCATGGTTTAAAACGCCCAGTTCAATTCACCATATAGTGCGAACACTAGAATTCAAATAGGGTTAAATCAAGCATCACTAGAAATCCGTAAAGAACATTGCACGGGTTCCCGAAAAAATAAATCAAAACTGGACAAAAGCAGGTCCCAACCAACCTACTGATATATTTCAAAACCAAGGTCCAATTTGAGCTTCTTGGGCATTGAAACACAGACAATTAAGCAGATGATAAGGAAAACGATTAACCAAAAACCCATGGTACTTTTAAAAGGACCAGTTCAATTGGCCCCAAAATTATGCGAATAATAGAATTCAAATAGGGTTCAATCATGCCTCACTAGAATCAGCGAAGAACATTGCATGAATTTCCAACAAAAGAAAAATCAAAACTGGACAGAAGCAACTCTCCATGGATGCACAACCCTACTAAAAAATTTCAAAAAACAATTGCGCTTCTTGAGATTCTTGAACTTCTTCCAGGGTTAACGCAAAATTACCACTCCCTTCTCTCCCCGGAAAAACCCTACGACAAAACCTCCAAGCGCACAATAGGGAGATTGCGAAAATTAAATGCACCTGCGAGGAGCCCTTAACGTCGATGAGCAGCCATGATCGCACGCCCATGCCTTTCTTCACGCGCAAGCCCAGCACATGACGCTCCTTCTCCCGCTCCTCCTCCACCACGCCATGTTTCCCCACTCCCCCTCGTCCTGTCCTCATGATGGATTAACTTCACTTACTTGCTTACTTAACTAACTAAACTCGCCCCACAACAAAAGCCGACTTCCATCGCCGAGTTTCAAAGCTGCCGATCGCCGAATTCCGAAGCGGAAGGCGCCAGTTATAAAAGATCTTGGACGCCGATCAAACCTTGGAATCTTCACAACCTAAATTCTATTCTAGGTTAAGCTTATTGAGTGATGAGAGCGTGAAGGCCATGTGGTTGTGGGAATCGCCACGGCTGGAGACATCGAAGATGCCAGTAATTCACGCTGGGGAAGGAAGATGGAGGACTCGCAGGCAGGCAGGCAGGGAGGGCGGGTTAGAGTTTTCCAGAATCGTAGATATTAGGATTGGTAGAGTTTGGAGTTGGTAGATCCTGGGTTTTGTGGCATCTTATTGATGCTTGAGAGTTGCTTCTCTAAGGTAGACATACCCAATACCAACCACTAACCTAATACCACTCAAATGTAGGGCCCTTATTGATTTTAGAGTGAGAATTTATGAGAGTAGTACATGCCTTAATTTTACAATAAGTGAAGTTAAGGCATGTACTAGTGTTATATATTCTCATTCTAAAATCAACAAGGATTCTACATTTGGGTGGTATTAGGTCAGCAGTTGGTATTGGGTACATCTACCTTATTTGTTCTAAGCTTACGACATTTGGTTTCTTCTATCCTTAAACACCAAGCTAGTGACTGTGGAAATCAACCTTTTTGGAACTGTGTGACATCATTTAGTTTAAAAAAAACAAAAATATTTATTGGAAGTGAAACTACTATAGAAGATCTCCTTTTTCCACCCCTAATTTTTGAGGATGAATAGTTGCATTTTTGTCCTACATAGGAAAATTCCTTGTCGTTCATTGGACAAAAAATGTTCACCGCAACGTTTATGGGTTAAGGCAACAAGTCTATTAATCGCCCCCTAAAGAGTTGAAACTGAATTTTGAGGAGGCAGAGCTTTTTGAAATAATTTTCAGTAAATTTTCCTTGAAAGACAAGTGGATTTGGCATCTAACCCAAGCCATTATATATATTTTTGGAACTTTGTGGAATTAGTTATAAAATTTTGAAGTTGAAATGGTATAGGGCTCTAAAATCGCCCACCTCCTCAAATGTACATTGTTTGTACATTACTAAAGGCTATGAAAAAGCAACATGTATGATTTTAGAAGAGGTGGGCAATTTCAGAGCCTATACAATTTTAGAACTTGTTACCTTAGTGGTAAAATAGATTAAATGCATAAGTATTGATGTTCTATTGCAATTTTGTTGTAATGTATTTCAACCTTTCAAATATATTTCTAGAATTTAGAGGTTGTTTGGTAGTTACACCATTAATGTTTAGATGGTAAAAAATTGAGGTTGAAGAAAAGGAATGCAAACAAAATGCTTTTTGTTTACAATATAGTGCATTTTTATTTCTTATAATAACATGTATATTTTAATTATCAAAAATGCCATACATCAAACAAATATATTAAACATCAAATGTGTAGAAAATATTAATTTTATTTGATAGTGGATTTGGAAGCATTATAGAATTCTAGTGGTGATTATTATCAAATAATTTAAAAAACAATAGAATGCATTTGATAACAATAATTTTAGGTAAGATAGAAGAGCCTAAAAGGATCGGATTAGGGCTCAATGAAAGCAATTTAAAATTCTTCTATTTAATTCAACATGGTGACATTCTTCCTGTAAATACTTGGATAATTTTTTTACAAAAAAAGACTTGTAGAGTTTGCTCATGACTATTGTGTGGTTACCCAAATAGAATTTAAACCCCTAAAGGACATTGTGGATGTTTTTTTTTTGTCTTTGAATGACTTCAATTGGATTGAAAAAATATTTTTTCATCCAATTTTTTATGGGATGGTTGCTGCAATGCATTTTAGGGAATTATAGTATTGTGTATTCCCTCACTTCATGGTGTTGTTGAGTTTTCTAATTTTCTAAAAAAGAAGATGCTTAATCCACAGATTTAGGGATTCAACTACTGTAGTGAGAGAGGTTGTAGCCCAACGCACACCCCTCCGTTTCCATTCCCTGAGTGACGGCACACAATTCCAATTTCCATATACTCTGGGAGGCAGAAGACAACCCCATTTCCATTCAAAATCAGTAGCTAAGACATTTTTAGCAAAGGTGCTACCAAGTCCAACCCAGTGTATGAATAGATTAGCTGCTGTTGTATGCAACTTACTAGGTCCACAAGAGTTTTGAGTATTCTCGAACTTAAAATCTTAAGTGTAAGTGTCAAAAGCTGATCAAAGCTTCCAGGTGAGCAACTGACTGCTCCCTTGGAGGTCACTCAGCATTTTCCCAGCCTTTCGCTACGATAGCAGAGGATGCAAACTCTCGAGTGCGCAACCAAGCACTGTCACCCTGCAAAACAGATCAGATATCCATAACGATGCCACAGAGAGTCAAGGCCTGAGTACCACCTTCAGAGTCTGACACACAGGGTACCGCATAAGTACTGACATTCACCGACTTTCCTCGGTGATTTGCATCTTTCCTTGTTACGGGATTGGAATGAGGAGTACAGCGCATACTCTCATCTGATACGATCCTGCAGATCTGCAAGGAAACTTGAAGCGATGGATGAGAACTTCGTTGCAGTTTCTCCAGCCATGTTTTTTAACGCTGAAATATCCTGTGAGGCCTGGATCACCATATAGCTTCAATTAGCCTCCTGCTTTTCAGTCCATTACGAGAAAACATAAAGTTCATACCTCAAATCCTCGATGTCAGATCAAAGTGTGAAAGTTCCAGGAGCTTGAAAACATACTCGCGCAAACGATTGTGCATTACGTACCTGGAATGTCAACTTCGACATGAGCTCACTTGCCGTGACATCCAGGGAAGAACCACCAGGTGAACGAACTTCGTCACGGTCAAAATACGCAGCACTTGATATGGATGACGAATTCTACAAAAGAAATGATCACGAATCAACGGCCCCGAAAATATGACGCCCACATCAAATCAGCGAAATCTGCCCAACAGAATTGATAGAATTCACGTAGCAAATATACTTACAGCAAATTTCTCCAGGCGCCCAGCATTTCCTATGTCGCTGTTTTTATCCTGATCGCCAAAATATTGTGCAGAGGATATAGATTTCGCGTTGGCAAATTTATTCTGTGCCTCATGACTGTCTTCATGCTACAATCACGAACCATCTTTATGCGTGAGAATTATAAGGAAAATAAATACTCACAGGAAAGCCATAAACACAAATGCGTACATGGGTCTTCCGTGGAAGCGATAATGCAACAGGGAGGATATCTATCAATCAGTTAAATTGTCATGTCAAAAATTCGGCACGCTACTTCACAACCTGCAGTAGCAAAATTGGAAATGAAAGCATGAAAAGCATACCTGTGTCTTAGCACGACCATTGTTGAAAGAGGACTTGATCGGGGATCCTCCAAAATCTGAGAAGAAATCTGAGTTTGTTGACGGGGCAGCCACATGGCTAGGACTGGAGGTTTTTTTATCATAATCATTGCTTGATGGTATATCATCCATGTACAGAAAGCGCGATGACCGTGGGGCTGACGGAATGGTCACGCCAGGTAAAGGGGCTGAAGCTGGTGCTGGTTCAGGCAGTACCTCAGCCGGTTTCTGATCATAAAGGTCTTCACTGGGCTGCAAGAACCACAACACCCATTCAGAACCTCATGCACACGAATTCCTCAGTCAGTTGAAAGCTTGCAAACGGACACTCTTCACTCCTGTCAGCCTGAAACTGTGTGTGTATGTACCTTGGTAGTGAGTCTCTTTACACCAAGACCGCTAGATTTGGTTGCAGTTTTCTTCGCTCCAAGTGTCGAAGAGGGCTTCCTTGATGTAAAGCTACTTGACCGAGCACTGAGAGCTGGAGTGGGTCTGGGGACAGGCTTAACAGCAGGTGGGGATGCAGGAGTAGGGTTAGCAACGTCTTTCAATTGCTGATCTGCAGTAGACGATTCCTCAGGTTTGGTTGAGGGAGTCTCATTTAGTGATTTTGGAGAGACGCTACTGGCCGCAGCAGCCAAACTCTTAGCGACTTCCTTAGCTAGGAGTTGGCGATAGAGGTCTGCTGCCCTTGAAGTATACTTGGATTCAATGCGACCACCATCCGTCCATCCATGCTGTTTAAAGAACGCGAGTGCCCGACCATTTCCACCCAAACTCATCAACCTCAATTGATCTTGGTTCCAACTGTCCAATGTAGTTGACCTGATTCATTAAACCCAACATCCCGACGAAAAGGTAAGCTCCCACTTTTAAATCATCACATAAGTAATTTACTACAAAAAGCATCAAACCTCGCCGCACAGGCGGAGAACTATATGACCCAAGGTCGTGTACATGTACGAGCATTAATTGATTAAGTCAACTCACGATTGTGCGAATATAATCTAAATTCAGAGTAAATAAAAAGGATGTATGTCCCACCGACACCCTCTGCATACGTTACCCCCTTCAATAGTATGGTGCCATTAACAATAGACAGCTACAGCAAGAATCGATTACATATGAAAATCACCTGACGAAGCTGATGTGAACACCGAGACTACGGTGAAGAGCTGAACAGTCGAGGCATATTAATACACCATACGTCACAGACGCCCAAATGGGATTCTTGGCATTGCAGTCGAAACACATCTGCATCAAGCTATTCTCTTGTCATGCAAGTTGTAGGGTACCAGCCGGATTACACAACCAACCCTATAAGTTAATACCTGCATCGATGAGACTGTCCTCCAATGTATTATTGTTTTACTGAATTCACGAACGCTAGAAATCTACGCAACCTATACACTACTCAGTTGCTACGAATCATCTAGAGGGCTGAAAGAAAGTGCTAGCTTCAGCAATTCACATACGGATAGATTGATCCGTAAAGACTGAAATCATGTCACCTCCATATGATTTAATACAGGACGGTCTAAGACGGTCTAAACTTACAGTAAACGATCAATATTTGACGTTCCAAGAACCTTTCTGCACCGATGACCTAAAAGTTTGATTGAGGCAGATCTCTCGTACACAAGTCAAGAATTGCGTAGCGCTACGAATACTCTATCCATTCAAAATGCTATAAAGCATAGAAACTGGTACAGAATGTAGGATTTGAACGAACGATGTTGCTTGAAGATGTGAAAATGACTAAAGAATTAACCCTTTCAGTCTCTCTCAAGATATTGTAGAGCAGAAGGTTGTATGAATTCCAGGTACGTAATTCATCATTTTTTAATGGTTTTGAAAGAAAGGACAATCTGGAGCACCAAAAAGCGCAGAGAAGCGCAAAATAACTGCGGCAATTCGAGGTAGCAAACCCTCAACGCACCCATCGACTAGATATTCAGCTGGTGTAGCAGATTTTCGAACACCTACCAATAAAACTTTGATTCTACGGAAATTTTGCGTATAGAATTGAATTAACACCTTTACTCGTGCGTTGGAATCTCCGTTCATTTTCCAACAAGAGCCTACCAAAAAATTGGCCATTCCAATTATATAAATTATGCTCAACAGTTGAAAAGTGGCGATTTCTGATGTCCCTACCTGCTAAACTACGGATCGATGGAATTTGAACTGGTGAAAAATTGACGCAGGAGAAAAGAAGTACCAATACATCTACCAAAACAAAAATCCTCGTTCCAAATCAAAAAATCAAGAACCAAAGCCCGTACCTTGTTTTCGGCCTTGGCCTTCATTTTCCGAAACAGCACATCGCGATCCAGCGCGTCCTCGGACGCCATACCGCAGTGCGATCAGTCCACGCGACAACCCAAAATCCACTGCCCTAACGCAAGCCAACAAGTACTCCTCACTTCCCGACACAACCCTGCCGCAATTACGAAAGGTAGAGTGCCAAAAACGGGGTTCAATCCACTGTAAAACACCACAACGTCGACAATTTCCAGAAGTAGTGAGAAAATATCACCCTGCACTAAACCCTCGCCCTTCCCCTCCGTCACAACCTTTTCAATCCACAAATTGAACAATCAAGGGGTCTAAATTTAGAAGGTTTTCGGTAGCACCATCGATTTTGCAACACAGGGACAAGGAAAGAAGAAATTGAACAGTCGACTGAAATTCCAAAGGACCTGATAATCCACAGTCCAACAGCCGAAAACCTCGATTAATTGGATTCGCCTCAATTGCTTCCCTGCGGCGTGCGCACACACTGGACGGAACTGCACAAAGAAAGGTACTCGGGAGGTTCAAAAGGCCCCGTTCACACTACAGCCGAGGTCGTGTCGCGTTGCACGACCTGCGGGAGGCCCAACTGACTGCAGGACGCTACACTAATGATGATAAATAGTGTTGGGAACACTAATAACACTAATTGTCAACAATCCGGTTAATGTTACCTACAGTAAATGTCAACATAGACACTATTTGTCAACTATTAGGTATAAATTTTTTACAAGTTTACATTTAGTGTTACCTAACTATTTCATCAAAATGCAAAGAAAAACGTATGAACCCAAGAAACCTATTAAGGTGGGTACACCTAAAACCGCCACTTTTTGCTACTGAGCCTAATTATCATTATTAGATTGGTCAAATTTTCATATGTTCTTGTTGACAAGTGAAAGGAGATTCCAATGCACCAAAGAACATGGCATTTGAGTACTGTATGCAAAAGTTATTAAGGGTCAAAGTTCGTTTCTGGAAGTGCTCTATACAAATAGGTACATATCTGAAATTCGAAATCTACAAACCCTGTAGATGGTGCTTTAAGGTCAGGTGCCATTTGGGGGTGCCTACCTTACATGTTTAAAAAAATTACTGCTCAAAAAAATGAATACAACACTAAATGCCAACTAATTGAAGTTTGAAGTGACTAGGGTAAAAGTCCAGGTAACACTAATCACAACATAATACTATTTATCATCATTAGTGTACTGAAATCTGTCCCTCAGTTGGACCAGCCGGGATAAAAGCAAAATCTTACCCCTTAGTGTTTAGGGTATGTTTTCGACCTCCCCTAGTTACTATAGGGTCTTTGATTGCAAATATGAATTGAAAATTTGAAAAAAAGTTTATATGTGAAAAATAAAAAAGTCTTGCATTTTTAGCCGGGATAAAATTCTTGCATTTTCAACATCTTGCCAACTAACCTATTTTGCATTGATGAATGTTTTTAACCATTTGTTCTTTACAATTGATACTATTAGTGAGGGGGATAATTTAGTGTCACCTTAAATATTGGGTCAATACAAAATTTAAAATATCATCTTCATTTTTGCAAGTTTCATTTATCTTTTCCACCCTATATTAAGAACTTAAGGGCATGTGAATATAGTGCATTGAAATGCTATCAAGATAATTTAGTGTCAACTTTGATATTGAGTTGGAACTAAAATAATCTTTATTGTTAGAAAGGCATCAAAATTATTTGGCCAAAATTTTATGATGTACTTGTATCAATACCAAACCTTGTATAAAAATCACAAATTTAAGCCCAAAGTGAAGAATAAATAAATATCAATTTTCAATATACTAGATGTACTTCATCTATTTATTACAATTGCTCCTACATAATGCACTTTGAGACATTCATAATTCACATTGTCAAATACAAAGAGGTTTGTAATTAGAGGGATCTTGGCTACAATAAGGAATGGTTCAAGAAAAAATGAAAATGCTGTCATATAAAGTCTTGAATTTCTATTGTTGAATCTTCTATACCGCCATAGAATTACTTCTTATTAATTTATTATGTTTAGGCTCCAAGTTGGCTCATGGATCAAGGTAGAGATAAGAAATCTTGAAATACAAGTACAGTCGATAGTATACCATGAGATACCTTTAGTAAATATGGCTTTTAAACTTTCAAATTCATGGTCTATTGATCATCAACCCAACCTTACCATGAGAATAGAGCAAGTTTTGACTATGTGGGTAAAAAATCCCATTTTGACACTACGACACAAAATGAGGCTAAGTGATGTTTTAACCTCATGTTGCCTTAGAATTAAAGGCAATAGACCCTTTTTCACTTCTCCACTCACAATTCATTCATAAAATGAATAATAGCTTCATGGAAAACTAACACAATTTCTCACATCATCTCAAAATTTCATTTCCAAAAAAAATCTTTTCCGTTTTCTATGGCCAGTCAAAGTTTATATAGTTTATATAGCAAACAACAAATCTTTCTACACTCAAAATAACACAATTTTTGAATGACAACTACAAATTAAGTAAGTAAAGAATCTTTGGAAACACAATATTATAATGTATAATATTTAAAATATTTATTGCCAAATTTTTTATAAACCATAAGATCTCTTTTCCCACATTTGGTCTTTCAATACTCTTCCAAAACCCAAACTCCACACTACTCCCAAGCCCCTTGGAAAAACTTTCCAAGCCTTTTTTTAGATACTCAAGCCACATGGATCAACTCACACCATCTGCTTTACATGGAGAACCTCCAAATCTATTGGCTACTATTATTGACCATACAACTCCTATATATCTTTATAGAGACAACAAACTAATTTCATTTTATGTTCCTACAACTTCATATATACAAAATAAATTAGAAATTATTCCAAATATATAAATAAAAATAATAATTTAATATTTACTTACTATAGGTAAAAAACTAGAGCTCCAAAAAAAGCATCACTACATCTATAAAAACTTAAAGATAAGTTTAAAAGTAGTAGCAACATAGTTTGTATAATTTGGCTTAGTCAAATGATTGACTAGCCCCTCTAATCAATGTTGGATGACCTTCGGCGGTAATTCTCTTTCCCCCCCTTCTGTTCTTTCTTTTCCAGCTACTTCCGGATCGATTCAGCAGATAGGGAGCGTATAGAATCCGACTCGGACCGATCTATAATGGTTCAGCCACATGTGACAACCAGTGATTTTTTTGTGGCGAATAATTGCCAAAAAACCTTGCAAAATTCGGGCAGGCGAATGAGACAGGGGGAAAAAAAAATTCGCCTGAGACTGATTGACGAGGTGGCTGCGGCTGCCTCGTCAGTCGCCCCAGCGCACGTCACATCGCCTTTTGCGTACCTGAAGTTTTGCACTCCATCGCCATTGCCGCCTCCTTCGTCGTAGAGTTGTCGCCGTAGGCTTCTTTGTGGGAGCCAAGATTAGCGTACATTAATTAAGTTGATGAGCTGGGATTACAATCTTATTCGCCTCTGTGCGAGTTTTGTTTTGTGGCTGGTTGCCAGGAGTGTTCAGCGGGGTTTAGGTTTTTTTTTGCTTGTATTTACCTGTACGCTGTGCAAAACTGCAAATGTTGTTGCAGCTTTTCTCATTTTGGCTTCTGCAAAAGTGGGAGTTAGATGAAACTATCTAAGAATTGAGGCGCAATTGGATCCTTGCACTCCTTTGTAGTGTGGATTTCAAGCGGATGATTTGCTCGAGGAATTATGGGTTTGGGTGTATGGATCTTGTCCAAATTATAAATGTGGGCCTGCAGGTTGCGGAGGCGACGTTTCTTCATAAATTGAAGAGGTTCATGCCGAGTACTTCAGATGAGTATTCATCTGGCAATTCCATTTCGCATCCTGTGCTTGGGTTCCTTAATTCTATTGCAATTGGTTCTCTTTTGGGTCTTCTGCTTGCGATTCTCAATTTCTGGGCTGCTAGTTTGACGTCATGGCTCCAAAGTAGTCAATCATGGCCAAATTTCTGTATGAGGGGAGAGGATACCGTGAGGGTTCTGATGTTTGTAAGTCTTCCGCGCTAGGTCAATGCAACGGAGAATGGGAGTGTGCATCAACGGTATTATCTGACCTCGATGTTGATTCGATGCTTGTTGGAGCCTCCGCTGGTCGCGACGTGCAGGCTGTGACTTCTTCGGTGGCAGTTGAGGAGGTGGTCATCCTCGACCCAACATCGGCGTTTGCAGCGCATAAGATGGCTCGTGCCTGACGTCTGGGCTATGAGCAGAATCGACAGTGGCAAGATTCTTGGGCCGCTCGACTACTTTGGGCAGAGAGCGTATTGGGTGAGGATGGCAAGATTCGTCAAGTACGCTGCAAAATTTGCTCTGAGGTTGAGGGGAGGGATAAACTTCTCGTTCCAAAAATTGATTCCCTGTGGAAGCATTGCGGCAGAAGGAAGGCCACAACTTCTTTCGGAAAGGTTAAGGCAGGTAAATATTTCTTCTTGAGTAACAATGTGCATGTGAGAAACGAAAAAAATTTCTTTGCACAATCGGGGAAGGCCGGGGAGACTGTAGTTCAACAGGTGGCGCAAGGAGCAATACGGGAGCGCAAGCGGAAGATTGTTCAATTCTGGGCAATTCTCTGGCTGCTGATGCAAGGCCGACCTCTTGCTCAGTACGAGACAATGCGAGATCTTCTCAAGCTGTTGCAGGTGCCAGACTTCTCGAAGAAACATTGGAGTAGTTCGGTGGACTGGGACATGGCGGATCAGTTGGCTGTGGTATTAGCAGATCACACCAAGCAAGTTCTCTCCAAAGCTCGTTTTTTTTCTCTAAGTGCCGATGAAGTCAGTATGATTGATGCACAGTCTTGGCTCTCAATTCATGTATACGTTTGCATTGGTTGGAAGAGAGTCCCCATTCTGTTGTCATTGAACCATCTTGAAGATGGCAATGGGGCTTCAGCTGTGAGAGATTGCATTCAAGGAATGCTTGGACATCACTCTGGGCTTGTTGAGGGAGAAGTGACAAAGCGTCTCATTTGTTTTGGGGCAGATGGAGTGTCCGTATTTCAGAGTAGCAGGAATGGTGTGACTATGCAAATGAAACAACACATGGCCCCCTTCATGTTTGGGGTGCACTGCATGGCACATCGCACTAATTTGGCTGTGGAGCCATTGTCGAATTTGCCAATTGTGGCAAAAGTGGAAGCCTTATGTCAAGCTATGTATGCTTATTTCAGCCACAGTTCTAAGTGTCACTTAGAATTTCAGAAACTTGCCGACTTAATGGAAACAAAGGGTCGTCGCATGCTCCGCAATGTGAAAACGCGGTGGCTGTCGTTGCTAGAGCCCTTGAAGAGGGTTATAGGGGAGTACAAAACCCTCGTGGTAAAAATGTGTGAAGACGCAGCTGTGAAGGAGCCCGAGCTCACTACAAAGCAGACTGCAGCGAAGGAGAGTGCCCGCCACAACTATGACCTGCTGTGTAACGTTGGTACTTTGCTATCTCTTCCCTGCCTCATGTCGTTATTGGATTTCGTCAATTCCTTGATGAAGTTTTCCCAGTCTAACTATGTGTTTGTGAGTGACTACATAGCGGCTGTAAAGATTTGCTAGAGCGAATTGTACATGATGTATAGTGACACGGATACGGCATGGCAGAAACAACATTTCGAGATGTTTCACGACATCATCCATGATCACTCATACTCCATCAGTCAAGAGTGGGTCACGGATCTCAATACCGGTGTGGAGACTTTGGCCTTCCGCATTGGAGGCCACACATATCCCGCTCACAGCATTTGTGCCTTGAGTGGCAAAAAACTCCCAGTGGGTAGGGATGACCTGGCTTTTGTGATTACCTCTGTCAAGGGTCAGTGCAAGGATGCGGTAGAGATGCTCATGTTGGAGTTGGATGTACGCTTTCCTGAGGTGGAGCTCATGAATGCCTTGGGCGTAGTGTTTCCTCAATACTGGTTGCAGTCCAACTGCGATGAATTTTTCTCCCTGCATGTCAAGACTTTGCACTCTCATTTTGTAGTGGTGCATACTGTGAATTTCGGGACAAAGGAGAAGCCGACTTTGGAGCAAGTGGAGACCATCCTTGATGGGCGTCTTCTTTCTTTGCAGATGTCTTTGTTCAAGTTAACTATGAAATCCCATGCACAAGGTGCTATGGAAGAGCCATGGGACCAAAACCCTTTGACAAAGGTTTGGATCCGCATTGGCCAAAACGCTTTGATGCTCAACCGTCTTTCTGAGTTCATCAAGGTGGCTGAAATTGCCATTTCAGCAGTACTGGGCAGCGTGGAGGACGAACGCACATTCTCCACTTTGAGTTTCATGAAGTCTAAGCTTCGTAATCGCCTTGGAGGGCATGTGGATACTTGTGTGAAACTCTTTTCACAGGATTTCTTCACTCTGGAGACCTTCCCCATGAACAAAGCAATTTCTTCATGGCGGGAGGATAGATCACGACGGGGAGTAGACACGTAAGGTCTGTTTCCATTAAAGCGGCAAGTTTGAAGTTCTAAGTTTTTTTATGACTTCACTAATTTGGTTGGGGGTGGGTGGGATTGCTCATTGCATCCGGGCAAGGCCTTTGTGGTTGGGGTTCAACTCCTCTGAGCAATGTCTTGTGTTTTTTGAATGCATTTTTTTGCTTATCTTCGTCTTTCTGTTGCTTTCACAATGTGTTCATGTGTCCAATTCTTGTTTGTGACATCAATGTGAAGAGCCCTAACCAAACTGTGAGGTTGCCAAAATGTTTCTCAAGCACACAATGAGGTCGCCAAAACACAGCTCAGGCAAGTGGAAGCCTCGCCAGCAACCTCGAAATTTGATATTAATTTTGAAAATTCATTCGCCACATCTGTGAACACAGAAACTATCAAGCAGCCAACGAACAGGCCAAAAGCAGGGCGAGTAGTCGCCAGGAAGCGACTGCTGCCTGAGCCTGGGCAGCAGGTCGCACCCCTGCTCGGGAAAGTTAAAAAAATCACTAGTGACAACCCATGCCTCTTAGTCTAGTCCCGCCTCAAAGCAAATCCGTGAACCTAACGCAGAAGAAGACAATTAGTCGAAGGATGGGTCAAGTTCAAGACCCACTGAAAATAGAGGAGACTGAGACCGAGTCGACGGAGACGCACTCTCAGTCTAAGTTGGGAGGTGAGTTAAATCTGCCCTTGCCGAGAACCCGGTCCGCCATAAAGAACACTCCGCCTAAGAAATCTGTCCAGAAGTTATATGTTCTGATAGTTAGAGGTGGGAGTGTTGCAAAGAAGCTATAGAAGGGTAAATGACTAATACAATCAATAGTGTTGTTAGCTAGGATTTTTTCCGGTTAAGTTGTCTCTGAATCAGGTTATTCGGATATAGGGCCCGAGGTTCCAGACTTTTAGGATGTTAACGGCTTTCCAGTTTTGTTAGAACGGTCAATAGGACCGTTAGCCGGGTTTTGAGTTGGCCGTTTGGTCACTTTCTGTGTATTATTAAAGGGTGGGCAAGCTTGTTGTCCTCCCATTCCTCTTCTTGTCATTCAATTAGAGTATCCATGAGATCATCTGGTGGATCATTCTTTTGTATATCGCATCTATGGTCACTTGTGTGCTAGTGTGTGAGTGCAAGTGTGCAAGGAAGAATTTGGATCTCTTGACAACCAGATTAGGATGTGTATATTTTGTAGAAGAAGTTTAGACTTGTGGATGAGGAACTGTGCATAGTGCCTTTAATTTGCTAGAACAGTGATCCAGTGGAGGCTCGGAAGTGGCATAGATGCGAGTCCAAAATTCGAAGAGCGGTTCTATGCGGAGATCAACAACCACCAGAAGGAATATATCCATCCATCGGAAGGCCTGTCAACCTTAGAAGCAGTTGAAGACTAGGAAGCAAGTCCCCTCTCAGTTTCGGAAAGTTATAGATCCGTCGTCGTAGTAAGGAGGACTTAACGCAGCCCTATATGACCTACTTTCGAGGTGGCCAACCGAAAGTTGTGAGGGTGCCACCCTCTTTACTCAATTGGTTACCATTGGATTTGTTGTTTTGTTTGTCGTGGAGTCGAAATTGAGTGAAGGTGGAGAGTGGTGGAGTCCCTATCCCTTAGAAAAAGCAAGTGCAGACCCCATGAGGGTAAAACAGGGGTATTAAAAACCACTAAGTTGTGTTGTCAACCCAGAAGCTGGATTAGACCGGATCCGGACTAGATTCCAGAAAGGGAAGGATTTCCAGAAAGTAGTTTGTTGGACAAACCATCCTCCAAGTGGTCCAATTCTGAAAACTTAGTCATTCTAGAGACCTAAACTTGAGATAACATCAGAATTCCCTGGGATGATATTCCGTGTCGTTTTACCACGTTTTGTGTGGTAAAGGTACTCTTGCCTAAGACTACACGTACAACAATATGCATTGGCAAAGTAGAAGGAAAAAGAAGTACTCCAACTCGTCTGGAACCTGAACTCGTTGATCGCGTAGCCACCAGATGTGGTAATCCAATCCAATCCAATCTGTTTGACAACCAGCTAATAAGCAAGGGTCATATAACCGAATAAAAAATGGTGATGATTTTGGTTGATTTTCAAGTACGGATGGAAATGATGTTGAGGGAGATGTATCAGTTGGCGGAATGGATTGATCCAGATCAAGTCATAGACTTCTTCTAGTTTCTGAATGTCCCCAGCACCATGTTCTTGAGGACTCCAGTCCAGCATATTCGCAACAATCTGGCTCAACCACAACTCAAGGGGCTAGGGTCTCTTTTGGGGCAATCTATAGTGGCAACTTCAAGCCAAGGGCAGATGCCACAAACGAGCGTGAAGACGATGCCTAAATCGGTGTTTGAGATGATAAAGGAGCCGAATGATCTAGTGCAGCCGGAAGTTTCCGCTTAACCTAGCGTTCCGACAACCCGGCCAAGTTCGGCAAGGACGTTCAAAATGCCACCCTTGAAGGTCCAGAGTGATCTCATCAAGAGGATTGGAGTTTTATAGAATCCGGCTTGGATGCATCTAAAAGACTTCACCCATATGAAGCAACCTTCGCCGGTACAGAAAACTACGAAGATAGACTTGGATGAGGGGCTTAAAGTAAAGGAGTCTAAAGTACAAATGCTTGAAGATTTCGAGGAAGAAGAGTTCAAGAGCAAGGCCGAGACGGAATCTGACGATTCACCCCCACTACACAAGATTCAGACCCAGACAACAGTTAAGTCGACTCCGGTGAAGACTCTTGTTAAGGCACCAACGAGTCATAGTGGCGATAGTGCAAAGAAGCAAAGAAGACAAAGTAGTTTGTAGATAGTTAGAGTGTTGACAACTAATTAAGATTTTGAATTTCAATTCCGAATCGGGATTTCCGTGCATGGGATCCAAATTCCGGATTTCTATAAGCAACTTGGCGTTGACTTGTCGATTATTCCGGGGGTCTTTGTATGGTCACCTTGGTTTTGGGGTGGCCTTTTTTCTTTTTGTTTGGGTTCTTAAGGGGAGGTTGGTCTATTGCCTCTCATTCCATCCAAGTCCATTTGAGTGCATTTGTTTATATTCTTTTTCCTTTCTTTAATCTGAGCCACCGAGTGGACATTTTGATTTCGGCTATGAGTATGAATGTGTTGGTTTGTTTATGAGTGTGTTAAGGTGTAAAGGGGGACGATTGAGGAGGAATCTGGATCTTAGGCAATTAGGTTTGATCAGTAGGGTACATTGGTAGTAAGTTATGGACTTGTGAACAAGGATTAGTGCACTGTGCCTTTAAATTACCAGAATGGTAATCCAGCTAGAGTAGTGTGGATGCAAGTTTGGAATCCAAGGAGGGTTTTGTGCGGAGATAAGCAACTGCTAGTGGAATATCCCCACTCACCGAAAGGTCTGCCAACTACAGAAATAGTCTAGTATCTAGAAACACGAACCATTATCGGTTCCGGTAGTCTTGATTTGTCGTTGTAGTGAAGGAGATAGGGCATGGTTTTAAGTGACCTGCTTTCCAGATAGGCCATCCGGGAAGTTGTGAGAATTGCTATTCTTTTCCTTTCCTATTACAAAATCCTGTTCAATTTGTGTATGTGTGTTTGAATATGAGTGGAGAGTGTGAAGAATACAAGTGGTGAGTTCCTTCTAAAGATCAACAACGGACCCCTTGAGGATAAAATAGGGATATGCAAAACCAGATAGGAGTTGAGAAGTGGTAACTGGAATTCGGAAAGGATGGATCCAAATAGATTTCTAGAAGGTATTTATAACTGAACGGGAGAAGGAGAGAGGACAGATTGTTTGGGTGTTTGGGAAGTGATCCAGATACTTGAAACCTTGCAATGATATACTAGAATTCCTTGGGACAACATTTCGTGTCATCTTACCACGTTTGGTGTGGTAAAGATACTTACGCCTAGACTACGCATACAACAATCTTCATTCTTAATACTAGGCTTCTTCACAGCACTACAACCTTTGTGGCTCTGTGCAATTGAAACCATGATCAATGTGAAAAACTAAATGTTAACTCCACAAGTCATAAGAGAGGATCTATTTACAAACGTGCTCCTACTTTGTCCATTGACATTGTGCAATAAGTACAAAGATTTTAAAAGACATGCAAACAACAACCACATCATTTACAATGCTTTAGATCAAGAAGGAGTATTTGATTCTCCTAAGGCACGTACCTATACTATTGCTACACATACTGTCCTAGGTAAAGTCTTTCTATCTCATTCTTGCATTTTTTAAGTGCTTGCATAGTTTTCAACCACAATGAACATCTTGCACAATTTTCATTGGCAAACAATTGATAGAGCTCACTTTCAAAAAGTAATGAACTTCACAAGAATGCACCATAATACCTCCTCAAGTTGCTTTCGCTCCTCTTCTTCAGCATCCATGTTGTTAAAATTGATGTCAAGATCACCAATCAAAACAATTAAATGATGAATTAAAAAGATTTGGTCAAGTTAGCTAAACCAAAGATGCGTAAAAGCCTACATGAGACAACCTTTCAGTAAAGCACTAGGGAATGATTTGCATTAGATATAAGGTTAGATTTTTCTTAACGGTTTAATTATTTGCAGACGTTGATTGAAATCTCTTAAGTACCAAACTCTCTATAAAAAAATAAGACCTACAACAAACACCTTTTCTAACAATAGTTTCATTGGGCTACAACATTTAGCACACACATTCTTGTTTTTTGAATATGCTGCAAATGATAATGTAAACATTAGTAACCTATCTAAGCTATCTCTAACAAAATTAGTCAATAGGATAAAGGAAAGTTCATATCTTTCTATCAAATGAATGATTCGGTTACTAGGCAAGGTGATTTCAAAACATGAAACAAAGTAAACCAAAATGACTACTTGTACAAATTGTATGATGAGTTTGTCTTATTACTTGCTTTTTGCAATCATTATTGTTAACAAAACATATTGAAATCAAATTTATAAGTGATGAATAATTTGAACAAACATTGTTAGTATTCCACGCTTAGATCAATAATTACTCCTCGATGAACGCAGAATACTTCTAAGTTCAAAAGTGATTCTTCAACAACATCCACTAAATATGAATACCAAGAAATGTAAAAATTAATGAAGGTAGCAACTATATAAGAACAATACATGATATTTTCAAAAGGATATGTTAGAATTACTCTGTACAAGTGTCACTCACAATCTACTCCCATTAATTTTACAAAATGGGCTTCCCAATAGAAGATACTAATATCACTCACCATTTGCCTAGCTTGAATAGCCACAATTATAAGTAACTATCCACAGAAATCTAGCTCTGTTGACAAGAAACAAGCAACCAATAACGACAATAACATCAAACCCTAAACCTAAGAAAACATAATTGGACTAGACAAACACCCTAAATAAGGCGAACAACAGGTGATTTATATTTTCTCTTGATGCTTTGGCGGAACTTCTCCTTTGCAAGAAGACATCTGGTAGAATTGATAACTTTCACAACTACTGAGTAGTAAAGTCCTATCAATATACAACCAAAAGGGGATACAAGCAAGGGCTCAAGTATAAGGGAACGACACAATTAGAAGTCTAGAGATTAATAAGCTAGAAGTTTTCCAAATTGGACATCACAAAGATTTACAATTTCTTATAGCACAATAGTAGACCCAAGAAACAAGCCATTAACAACAACATTGTGATGGGAAGCTAGTTTGCTTGGCAAGTTTTGCAGGCTCAAGTTGGATGCAACATGTACATCCATCAAATGAAGACAATCGACCACCTCTTCTGGGAGTGCCCAGTCACCCTGGACTTACGGAAAAAATATAATAGTTTGGCATCTTCAACCAAAGTTTCCAACATCGAAAACATTCAACAAACATTGCTTGGTCGTTTCAACACACCGACTAGCAGAGACTTTAACAGATATGTTTACAAACATCAACCACAGGACCTTATGAGAACTTTTCTTGTTTGGCACATTTGGAAAGATAGACATAGCAAGAAATATGTAGCTCGGGAGATTTGTATAAATAGAATCAATAGTTCTACTTGGATCTCTACTCTTCATGTAGGGATGTCTACTTGGAAACAATTCCATTCAGTTATCAAAAACAAAGAAACTCTAGCAAGCATTGAATCTCTTTTTTCCACGGAATGGATATCGTTGTTTTGTAATTCTGGAGGTGGGACTTGGCACTTCACTATGCCTCCCATTCTCCTGCATTTTCTTGTGACTTGTACTCTATTTTTGTTTTTAATGTGAGGGGACTTTTGCCCCCCTCCTTGCCTCCCTTCCCATGAGGTCTTACTCTTAGGTAGGCCAAAGTAGGACAATAGCTTTAAAGAGATGATGTCATTTGTTAAATTTGCAAGCTTTGTATAGTACAATAGTCATAACTATTCCTGTTTTTTTTCTATCTATAATCCCTTGTGATTGACCACTAAGCTTACTTCAGTTTGTAATTACTTCAGTTTGTAATGTGAGCCAATCTTATTAGCCATTCATTCTAGAGCTAAGCATCTCCAACTTAATGGAATTCATCATTTGTTTTTAATTTAAAAAATCTCTAGATCTCAATGAAGTTTTCACACAACTACAATTCATGAGAAAACTTGAGGGGAAGACTGTGATTAATTTTCTAGGTTTAATAGTTAATTTATTAAAAATCTATACTTTAATAGAATTTGTTTGTTTGTTTGTTTGTTATTGTGAGATCTCTGAAACTAATTGTCTCTCAATCACGCTCTTGGTAATGTTGGAAAGTTCTCTCCAAGGAGGGATGCACAAATTTTGTTTTTTGGCATTTCACCTATGGTGTGCAAGCTGTGCAAGATAATGAATTTCAAAGTTATTAATTAAAAAAATTAGAAAATTATTATTTTTTTCTTTTGTGGTGGCAACAAAACATGGCATATTGTTTATTCTAAAATAATACTCCTTTTGTTTCTAGGAAAGACCCATCTTTCTTTGATAAAATACAAAGGAAACCCAGGTCTTTCTTAGAAACAAGGGGAGTATGATGTAATTTTTCATGACAACCCTAAACTCCCATTGTATCCTCAAGGGACAAAATGGATTTCAAGTAGGTTCTTGTAGTCTAAGTTTGTGTGGTGGTTTTCTGAAACTCTTTGTGAAGATAGGAAGTCATATAGGCTTTCTAGGAATATAATTTTTATTTCAATTGGTACCCATAATTCTATAAGTAAAAGTTATGTCACCAGAAGTCCAAAATGGAGTTTGCTTGCGAATACAAAAAAAATCAAAGAAAGTCAAATTAAAATTTTAAAACTTTTATTTGTCATAGAAAGTAATTTTGTCTACATGGAAAGGTTTGATTCATTCTATTTAGAGTATTGATGAGAAAGTTTAGGACAATCTTGTTTTTTGGACACTTTAAGCATCTTCTTGATAAAATAACCTGTAGGATTCATTTTTCAATGCAATTTTTACAATTCAAAAAAAGAAGTTGTGTCGAGTTTAGTTAGCTTTCTAAAGCAATCTCACCACTGGAATTCGTGATTTTCAATTCCATCTTAGAGCTATTTTTTCCTAGACTTTCAATTCCATTCTTCAATATAAAAAATCATAAATTCTATATGTGTAGTACAAAAATTTTAAGCTATGAAGATTTAATGTCTTAAAAAACTAGTAAGGCAAGGTCTAAAAAAAAATAGATTTCATTCATCACTTTACCAAATCAAAGTTTTTGAAACTTCTTCCGCACATTTATACAAGTCTAAAGTAGAGACACCCATTACCAATGAAGATTCCATTGGCAATCTATAGATCTTAGAAAATTCAATAGAGGCTAGGACTAATTATTAACCATCAGTTTTTTTTATTTCCGACCATCTTTTGACCATTAGTGTCATGGTACATGTCCTTGGTTTTGAGAGCCAAAATCGTCTTTGAATGAGTGGTTGTGGAACACTTTAGACATTGATTATGGGTTTGGGCCAACTTTGGGCTTCGAAAATTCAAGATAATTTCAATTCAAGGAATAAAATTATTAAAAAATTGAAGTCCCCATGATTTCTATCTATCTACTTGGAAAAAAATTACATCACTTTAATATCTATTATATATCAAAGTAGATTTGCTTAAGTGATTAGTTGTTGAAGGATCTACCTTAGTTGAAGATTCTATGGTTAGATATATAAAAAAACAAATTCTAAATTTTTTCACTTTACAATAGAAATGGCAAATTTCAGTGTTTTTTGATGAAAAAAATGCATAGGGAGTTTAGGGGTTAATGATTCAAGGTATAAAATTATATCCAAAAATATATATTATTATTGTAGCTTAGCAAAGGAAAAGAAAATGAAATTTTTATTAAATGAATTGATTGGATATCAAGATAACAGAATAATAAAATAAATTTATAGCTCAAATACATCTAATATGCTATAAGTAGCCTATGTCACTTGTTGATTTCAAATCTAATGAAGTCATACTAGCATATAAGATTGTATGTGGACATAGTAAAAATTAATGATTTGAATTTTTCAAAGGAAATGGTGGCCTATTAAATATAAAATAGGTGATGAAATTGGATTTTGCATATACACATTTATGAAAATTAACCTTGTGATCACACAACATCACAAATTGTCAAAAAAAATAAACAATTGCATCCCACATTCTAGAAATTAAAATACTTTAAAGGATGTAATAATTTTCTACAAGAACTATCAAGGGAGACTAATAAATCAATTGCGTTCAATTACGTACTAGATTGAATACCTTCAAATGTTCAATGAAAAATATCTCCATACTCAATGATTTATCAATATGATTTTTTTCCTTCAATAATTCTAAAGGATTTAATATTTTATTTTAATTTGAAAATATTATAATTATAATTATTTTCATCTACCATTAAATTAAACATTGTTTAGAATATTTTATTTTTATAATTTTTAATCATGTTAAATATTTATTTAATTACTAGCGGTTGGCGCTTGCTATGCTACGCATTCATCATTAGAATTTTATAAGAATTTTTATGTATTAAATAGAATGCAAAACAAAAATTTCAATAAATCTTCAAATAAAAATGACTAAAATCTTTGTATAATTTTTTTTATAAGTAAGCATATATTGAAATGTACAATAGAAATTTATTGAATGATGAATGAAACATATGCAATGGTAAATACTATAAAATATACACATACATTAGAATGCATTAAAAATTTGACTCCATTGTTACAAAAAATGGCAACGCAAATTGAAGAATTGAAAAGAAAAACTTATAAATCTCAAAAACTTTGTGAAATCTCAACAACTTAATTGTTGTGGAATCCAAAATCACTTCAATTGAATAAATTTCTCAAAATCATTTGGTAGTAGCAATAGAAAATTGAAATCATGAAAACTCAAAGCTCAAAGCTCACAAAAGCACAAAATCATAGAAGTGCAAAGAAGTGTAAAGCCAAGAAAAGCAATGGATTTGCTACCTCTATAATATCATCCTATGGATCTTCTTTAATATCACCTCAATTGCAATGACTATATTATTTCTATAACATCACCTTTTGTAAAAAGTGATATTACAAAGGTGATTGTGAATTGCTACTCTATTTCTGTAATATCACATTGTGTGAAAATACAATTTCTATGTATACATGATTGAAAATATTTTTACAAAATATTTAAAATAATTATTTTAAAGACTTATTGAAATCATTATCATGCATTCTATTCAAATATATCAAAAAAATTCTAATATGTGATACAATGAATGCGTAGCATAGCAAGCACGAGCCCCTTGTATTAATGGTAGCATTTGTGATATTACAGAGGGACTTATGATTTTAGTAGTATGATTTAGAGAATGTGAAATTGATTCATGAATTGAATTTACAACTTTCCTTCTTCAATACAAAGATTTTTTTGTTATTATTTTTAAAAAATTTCAGATCAATGTAATTTTCTTAAGTTTGACTTATAAACAACTTGTCCAAGTACTTCTGTGATTTTCCTATGTATTCTTTTCATTTTCATTTTATAATAATTTACCTGTAATTAAATTTAATTTATAGAAACAAACTTCAATTGAAAAACCACAATTTTCATATTTAAGAATATAAAGTGCAAAACAACTTTGGTGCATTTCTTTTCATTGAAAGCTTTTTGGCAATGCCAAAAATGACATAAAAATTCCTATGTTCTATTTTCTATAATTTAATTCAATTTATGGTCTTAAAAATTGCTCACAAATCCATTATATGTTCAAAAGCAATGATACAACTTTAGTACAATTTTCATCAAGTCAAACTTTGCAATGGTGCAATGAGTATGATTGGTGAGTGCACAATCGGGGATATTTCAACATTACATACAAAACAAACTAGAACAAATGTTACCATTGTATATTTATTTTTACTTTTATTCAACTTTTACTTTGCATATACATGGATGTAAATGATGCAAAGCCTCTACTCTCGTGATTGACAATGAATTAAGAGGTCAAACTCTCTTCTTTAAGGTATCCATATACAGGTTTTGTTTTTTAATTGATTTAAAAGCTCAATTCTTCTTCTTCTTCTTTCTCTTTTTTTCCTTTTTTTTTTCTTTTTTCCCCTCCCCTCTTTTTACCGAGTAAGTCCCGGCGACTCCCTCCCCGCCTCGTTGAATACCGGGCAGGGTTGGTCCGCCCAGGCCCGCGCACATGAAGGGCTGCCTTCTTGCCTTGAATCCCCTGCTCCTTGTTTGCTGCGTCCATTAGTTTCTGGGATTCTCGTCGCAAGGAATCGCTGGTACTACACACATTCTCTGAACGTTTGTTGCAAAGGGCGAGTATGCTTTCATGTGGGGATGATTCTTGCGTTACATTTGAATAATGTGCTGAAAACGGCCAAATCGGTGCCGTATATGCTGATTCCAGTCATATTCACTCAATACAAGGTATCGTCATATGTCAGAATAGGGATGTGACAATTCAATTGACTGACTGGGGTTGTATGCTAATCAATGGGTGGATCTTGAATTCTTGCCTCAGCAATTGATTGATCCTGTGGACGGAGCTGCTCCTCGTGAAGCTGCAGTGGAGGTTTGCCGTCCTTGGGCAGCTTGTCTTGCTTCATTTGGCCGTCGGAAGTGTAAGGTATGCGGTTTTGTTTGTGGATTTATTGTGTGTTCGGGGTTTAAGGATTTGGAGTTCGTAGCAGATTTTTCACTCCCTTAATTTTCTTCTCAATTTGATGTGTTTCTCTTCACAGGTCCATTCCGGCGTTAGTCTTTGTGAGTTCTTCTTAGTAACAGTCAATGAGTGGTCTCTGTAATGCAGGCAGATAGTGATGGGATTGCCAGCTCAATTGGTGTTGCGGGATTTAGATTGTAGACAACAATTGCAGTTTGGGAGAGAACAGAGAAGCTTTTTGTTGGTGCGTGGACCAGCTGGTGCTCAGGTGAGTAAATTAAGCGCTTGGATGACTTGTGACATGGATTACTGTCGTCATGTTGGCAACAAATGTGTCGAAATGTGGGTTCTCCTTTACAGCAATGTTCGATATAGACGTAGTCACATTTTTCCAAACGTAACCGGGTATGAACATGGTTCACCGAACCCTAAGCCCCGGTATTGATGGGGAGAGTGTGCTTTAAATGGTGCTCATTGACAGAGTGTTGACATTTGTGTGCCCAGGACGTCTGTGCAATCAGGTCTCCATGGCCACTCTACCTTTCTTTATCCTTGCCCTTGTCCTCTCCCATACGAAGGAGTGGACCAACTAGGTGTTCATCATTTTCATCAGTTTGGAAGAGACCACCTTCGAATTCCAATGCTTCAGGTATGTATCACATGCCCATTTTCACAGAAAGAGTTTGCCCCTCTTGGTGAGCATGTGACTGACATGGACGAAGCATGTTGCGGTGGATTCAGGTGAACCACAGTCGGTTGAAGAAGTTTGGGAAGAGTATTTTTCGGATCCTACGCAGTGGTGGGACAATAGAGGCGATAAGGTTTGACTTTTTGATAAATGAAAGTGGATACAATGCTCGGGTCAACAAGTGACGAGGATATTTCTTGCGTGTACAAGGCCATGGGCACTTAGTAAAGCACCAAGTGCGAAATTGCGTTGTTTGTTGTCCAAGAGCTCACTGAAAATTGCTCAGATCATTGCAATATCAACAACAAATATTCCTTGAATGTTGATTTTTGGATGCAAAATGAGCATGAGACAGGTTTTCAGGATCTGATCATGGGTTGTGGCGCCTACAGAGGAATCCTAGATCACCTGACTTTAGACATAAGGTGGTAAGGAAAGCACTTTGGATAGATGGTTGGTCAACTCCACCATGGGTGAAGGCAAAGCTCAAGTTGGTAACTGAAGGCAACTTGCAACCTCTTGTTGATTATCGCACCAAAGATTCTCAAGACACAACACAAGAAAATAGGTAACTTTAGGAATTGCGTTGTCTCCCTAGTGATGAGAATAGGTGCATCTAGAAATAATTGATTTTGAGTGATTTTGAGGATTTTTGTTTGTGCAATATGCTCTGTTCTTTCTTTGGAGTTATTGGATGCACTGAAAGTGGGATGATTTTCAAAGAATTGCTGTGTATGTGAGAGATATCAAGAAACAAATTGGATGGACGCAATTTTGTTCACATTAAGATACGTGAGTACAGGGCATTGGTAGTCTTGCACCCTTTCCACTTTGCGTATCAGTGTTCTTCTTTCTAAGTTTTTCCTAATGAAGATTGTATTGATGAACCAGGATATCGGAGGGCCACAATGGAAAAAGAAGCATTGTGTCTAGTACTGCAAGAGAGTCGAGGCATATTGTACAGGTTGGTGGCTGTGGTGTGCCCATGGAAAGTGCAAGAACCACGATTGAAGCAATTGGTAATTTGAAGAATCGACTAGAACAAGGCTTGGCCATCAACTCGGATATGTATGTTGAAGTTTTGAGACGGTGCTTGAAGGAGAAAAACGTTCGAGCTAATTTAGCGAAGCAGGTTCACGACTACATCAACCAGAGTGGAATGGAGCAGAATACATATGTGGCAAACAACCTAGTGAGCTTGTATATCAAGTGTGGAGACTTGGAGGCTGCCCGTGGAGTGTTTGATAAACTTGTGAAGAAGAACGTGTTCAGTTGGAACATCTTGATTGGAGGTTATGCAAAGCACAAGCGTGCCGAAAAAGCAATGGAACTTTTCAATCAAATGTGCCCAAAAGGGGTCCAGCCAGATGCATTTACTTTGTCGACCGTCCTGAAGGCTTGCGCCAATCCATCAGCTTTGCAGTGGGGCAAAGAGGTTCATGCGTGTGTAAGACATGCTGGGCTTGAATCAGATGTGCGTGTGGGCAGTGCGCTGATGCACATGTATGTAAAGTGTGGCAGTATCGATGATGCGCGCCTGGCTTTTGACAAGATGGAGGAGCGGGACGTGGTTACTTGGAACGTGATGATTGGAGGACTTGCGCAACATGGCTGTGGGCACGAAGCATATGAACTGTTTCTCCAAATGAAACGGGAAGGTCTCAAACCAGACGCCTTTACATATGCGAGTATCCTGAATGCATGTGCAAGCGCAGGGGCTTTGGAGTGGGTGAAGGAGGTTCACACGCATGCCCGTGAAGCCGGATTCGAGTCCGATGTGCGTGTGGGCAGTGCGCTGGTGCACATGTATGCGAAGTGTGGCAGTATCGATGATGCGCGACTGGCTTTCGACAAGATGGAGGAACGGGACGTGATTACTTGGACCGTGATGATTGATGGACTTGCAGAGCATGGATGTGGGCTTGAAGCCCTGGAAGTCTTTAAATCTATGATTGCAGACGGTGTGAAGCCCAGTGAGATCTCATTCGTTGCAGTGTTGTCAGCTTGTAGTCATTCAGGCCTTGTGGACGAGAGCCGTAGACATTTTTTGGCTATGACACAAGATTATGGCATCGTACCTAGTGTGGTGCTTTGTAACTGCATGGTGGATGTTCTTGGCCGAGCAGGACACTTGGAGGAAGCAAAGCTCTTGATTGACAACATGCCGGTGGAACCAAATGGTGCAACTTGGGGAGCCTTGCTTGGTGCTTGTAGAAAGTACGGTAATGTGGAGTTGGGCAAACTTGCTGCTTATGAGCGTCTCAAGTTGGAACCGATGGATGCTTCTTCATACGTGCTTCTCTCGAATATCTATGCTGCAGCTGGCAAGTGGGAGGAGGTGTCGTGGGTGCGCACTATGATGGAGGAGAGAGGTATACGCAAGGAGCCAGGGCGTAGCTGGATTGAAGTTGATAACAAGGTTCATGACTTCATCGTAGGGGATACTTCTCACTCAGAAGCGAAGGAGATCTATGTGGAGCTGAGGAGATTGAGTGAGAAAATTAAGGCTGAAGGGTACATTCCTGATACCCGGCTAGTGTTGCGGAACATTGATGAGGGGGAGAAAGAACTTGCTCTTTGCTCCCATAGTGAGAAGTTGGCTATTGCTTACGGACTCATGCGGACACCCCCCGGACAACCAATTCAGGTGTTTAAGAACCTTCGAGTGTGTTCAGACTGCCATACAGCAACCAAGTTTATCTCAAAGGTGACTGAACGAGAGATTGTTGTGAGGGATGTCAATCGCTTTCACCACTTCCAAGATGGTGTGTGTTCTTGTGGTGATTATTGGTGACCAAGAAGGCAATCTTGACCAGTTGTTGGCTATCTTGTTTTTTGAATCTCTTTACCATGATTTTGGCATGCAATTGAAATTTGAAAATTTTCTTTGTAATTTGTCATCGTTTGCAAATAATTTTACTTTGTTGGTCATTGATTGAAAACAATTGCTTGGTGGGAAATGACTCAAGGGAGGTATTCATAGAGGTTGTTGTCTCTACATTTTCTTCAACGATGGTTTTTGTGAAGAAGTTGAAATGAAAGGAAGGCAAATTTTAGTTAGAATTGGCCTAAGACCCCCTTGTCTTTACAATATGCATTCTTTTGTTGGCAACTTCAAAATGTATTCAGAAGACTTTTCACAATAAAGTATCAAAATGATTGTTTTGAGGTGTTTCATTCAAGATGGCCATGCTCGGAGTTATTTTTTCCTAGTAGCAAGGTTGTTCTTGTTGCTATTGTAGTTGATGTGCTCATGAATAGGTAACTCAATTTTTGGTCCTTGTCTTAGTGTGAATTTTGGAAGTCAATGTCAAGGCTAGGTGATTATAATTACACTAATGATGATAAATAGTGTTATGTTGTGATTAGTGTTACCCGGATTTTTACCCCAGTCACTTTAAACTTCAATTAGTTGGCATTTAGTGTTTTGTTCACTTTTCTTAGTAGTAACTTTTTTGAGCATGTAATAGGTTTCTTGAGTTCATACGTTTTTCTTTGCATTTTGATGAAATAGTTAGGTAACACTAAATGTAAACTTGTAAAAAATTTATACCCAACAGTTGACAAATAGTGTCTATGTTGACATTTAGTGTTGGTAACATTCACCGGATTGTTGACAATTAGTGTTATGCTTTGTGATTAGTGTTGCCAACACTATTCATCATCATTAGTGTAGTGAAATTTATGTCAATGTAGCTCTGAGCTTAAGAAAAATAAATTGATTTTGATGTAAGTTTATTGTAGTCAAAGTTTTGGGTTTACATGATTTTGTCTTTTCCTTCATTTCTTGCTCTTCTATGTGTTGTTTGGTTGGGTTTGTTTTAGTTGCCATAAGTGCCCCATTTGCATTATAGTTTTGGAGGTGCATGTTTGGGAGATTTGGTGTGAGTTTTAGGCTTTTCAATTCAGTAGAGGATCCATGTTTAGGAATTATGGCTTGGTTGTTATTAAAGTGATTCTTTCTAATAGTGTAGGACACTAATTTACAAAAGATGCACTAGTTGTAATATATTTTCTTTCAAATTAGTGTGGCATGAAATATTGAGTGTGTTCTACCATTTTCCACAAAATAAAATTAGTACTTGGCAAATCTATAACCTCTCTACAATCTATAGATGTTGGGTAGTATTTCAAAAATTTGTAATTTAGTATTGTAGCTATAGAAAATAAATTGAGATAATGGATAAATCTATGACCTCTTCTAATTTGATTGTTATGTTGGTATTGCACACTTATTAATTGGATGAATCAATCAATGGTGCTAAAATTAAAGCTAATATTACACTTGAACCTTTGTAAAAATCGTCAATGGGGACAAATGGGCTTCTAAATGAAGTTACATGTATTTGCAACATGTACACAACATGACAAATTCTCAAGATAAATTGGAATTGTCTAATTACAAGATGTGTCGATAGAGAAGGTTGAAGTCATTACCTCTCTATGTTCTACCGTAAGTTATTGACTCAATTTTGTTGAATTGGCTTACTTTTATACTCTTGAATTGTGACATTTATTTGCATAAAGATCTAGGACAAGTATTCTTTAATAGATTTTTTTAATTTCAAGCTGTCAACCTTGAAAACTGCTAAAGTAGTGGACTCTGGTCAAAATTAACGACATTGATGTTTTCTCAATTATTTGTGACAAAGAAAAGTCAAGCTTCAAATTTGATTGAGGTTTTTCATCTTGAGACTCCCCCCAAACCCTTTTAGTTTGACATATTGATACTTAAAAAAGTGAAATAAAAACTAAATCCAATAGCAATAAAATTCTATAATTTGGAAAGATCACCTCAAATTAATGATGTTCTTAAATGTTTTTTCTCTCTTAATAAATGGCAAGTGCACATAAGTGAAAAGGTGTTACTTTAAAGCTACTTAAAGTGTTGTCATCTTTCTCTACATATTATTATAATCAAAATTTAACAAAATAATATATAATATAAATTTGTAGTGTGACAATATATTGAATATCAAGAACCTTAGGGATAATGAAAGTTTTTATGTTCTTCTATTGATAACTCTATATGCACCATGAAATATGCACAAGTCAAATAAAATCATCCATATTTTGTTCATCCATTCATTTACAATATTATGTAAACTTTGTAAACTACATTCAATTTTGGACAACCTTTGAAGATATTGGAGATTTTTTGTAGTGTAAAAGTTGCTAGTGTAAAAATCAAATAAACTTATGGCAAAAATTTGACAATAAAAAGAGTCACCAATTAGCTTTGTTACTCTCCAAACCATTCTCCTAATTCTGAAAGTTTGAATATGGAATGCTTTGGTTGGTGTGTGTATGACTTGTGTAAACATATTAAAAAAGTTGTATTCACTACGTAAACTTTTTTCAAATTTGGTGACATCATATTATCATACTACTAAAATCATAAGTCCCTCTGTAATATCACAAATGCTACCATTAATACTAGGGGCTCGTGCTTGCTCTGCTACGCATTTATTGTGTTACAAATTAGTAAAATTTTGATATATTTGAATAGAATGCATGATAATGATTTCAATGAGTCTTTAAAATAATTATTTTAAATATTTTGTAAAAATATTTTCAATATTTTCAATCATGCATACATAGAAATCGTATTTTCACACAATGTGATATTATAGAAATAGAGTAGCAATTTGCATTTACTTCTGTAATATCACTTTTTACAAAAGGTGATATTATAAAAAATAATATAGTTGTTGCAATCAAGGTGATATTAAAGAGATAGCAGTATTATAGAGGTAGCAGATCCATTGCTTCTCTTGGCTTTACACTTCTTTGCACTTCTATGATTTTATGCTTTTGTGAGCTTTGAGCTTTCATGATTTCAATTTTCTATTGCTACTACCAAATGATTTGGCGAAATTTATTTAATTGAAGCGATTTTGGATTCCACAGCAATTAAGTTGTTCACAAAGTTTTTGAGATTTATAAGTTTTTCTTTTCAATTCTTCAATTTGAATTGCCATTTTTTGTAACAATGGAGTCATATTTCTAATGCATTCTAATGTATGTGTATCTTTTATAGTATTTACCATTGCATATGTTTCATTCATCATTCAATAAATTTCTATTGTACATTTCAATATATGCTTACTTATAAAAAAATTATACAAAGATTTTAGTCATTTTTATTTGAAGATTTATTGAAATTTTTGTTCTGCATTCTATCTAATACATAAAAATTCTTATAAAATTCTAATGATGAATGCATAGCATAACAAGCGCCAACCACTAGTATTTATTAAAAAAAAGTCTTTTCCTTGTTGTAATTTCCCTTAAAAGAACACTATTTGGAAATTTACCCTTGAACAATGCCACAAACATTTATTAGTCAATGGATGACAAAGAATCCTTCTATGTAGGATATAAGTGCCAATGTTCATCTTTGCAATTTTGTTTGAAAAGGGAAAATCTTGTTCTGTACAGTAGTTAGACCTTCAATGATAGTTCTTGTGCTATGACCCACCAACACTTTTTTTTTTACTTTCTGAGAAACTGTCCAAATGACAATCACTTAAATGTTGGTGAAGTATTGTATTTCTACATTCATCCATCTTTTGGACCAAAAGCCACCTTTCAATAATATTCATGCATTTTTTCATCCAAATTTGACAACTTCATCCACATTTTTAATAGGAAAAAAAATTATGACAAAAAAAGATTACTATTATTTGGCAAAAAGTAGACACTTATTTTGAAATGGTGCAATTTGGCCCATGGTCCCCTCCAAAAAGGGCTAGAAACTAAGGTAGGAGATGATCCACAACCTCCCCACTCATTTGAAGAGCTAGGGTGGCGATGCTTTGAAAAAATCAAAGTCCTTGACGGATTGGTCAAGTCTATAGTAGTGCAACGAGCCTCTTATAGAGGCAATTTTGTCCCCATGGTTTATTCCTAGGAAAATGTAGGAACTTTTTATTTGTTGTGCAAATTTTTTTTTTGACAAATTTTGAGTTCATATTTGCACTCAAAGGTCCCAAATTAACGGCCAAGGTGAACTGACCCCCTCATTGCCCCGGCCAGGGTTAATTGTGAAAAAAAAGTCCCCTATTGTTTTTGCCATGACTTTTTATATTTGTACACCGCTCTCAGCTAATTTGGGGCCGCCGATTGCAAATCTGAATTCAAAATTTGCAAAAAAAATTCATCTGATTGCAAATTAAAAATTCCTCAGCGTTTTCCTAAGGGGTAAAACGGGACAATGAGGGGGTCAGTTCACCCTGGCCCCAAATTAACTAGGGGAGGTGTAATCACTAAAATTAATACGACACAAAACAGGGGATTTTTTTTTTTTACCTTCCACCCTTGGCTGAACGTCCGCAAGACCTCCGCAAGACCTCCGCAAGAGACTCGACCTGACGGACCCAAGCCCGGTAATACAAAAGCGAAAAGTAAGCCGGGAGCCAATCTCCGGCGGGTTTTCAAGATGACGATGCGATCCACAGCCTTGTCGCAATGCAGCGATCCATCCCTTCCTTCGGTCCAAGCTTCAATGGCCATCCGTTTCATGTCTTCTGCGAGACTTCGGTTTGCGATAGTTGCTTTTCTTGGATCAGAGGTTTGCCGGCGTGGCTAACGAATTGTCGCTTGGACCACGAAGAAGCCACACCACTTAACGCTTGTATGCTTGCTCCGTTACGAGTCGGTGGCCATGGAGATTTCGTCTCTTCGTCCATCCATGGCCAATGCGCAGCTGTCACTGGCTTCCTCTCGGTATCGCAGCAGCTTCTGTGCGGTGGAATCTGTGCGTGGACTTCCGCGGTTGAAGCTGCGCTCGACTAATCCTTCCACCGTGTTCGCGAAATTGGATTCGAGCGAGGGTTGCACGAGGGATGGAGGGAATTGGAAGCGGGAATTTGGAGGTGGAATGGATTCCAGAGTTCCAGAGACGAGTGTATTGCGTTGGAGAGCGCCTGCTGGTGAGGGGAGAGCGAGCGATGGTGTTCGCGCTGGAAAGGACGTTGGGAGTACCGTCGACGCTAGTACGAACCACGGCGTCTTGGTCACGGTACGTTTCTTGTGATCATGCGTTTTTTTTTGAGTAGCGCGTAATCAAGAATTTGTTTAGCTGCGCTTATTTCTCGCACATTGTGATGAGTTCTTGGCAATGCTTGGAGATTTATATTGAATTTTAATTATAGAGAAATTTTTGAACGTCACCGATCTCATTTTCAGGTCACTCGTAAAACTTAGAAGTATGTCTCAAGATAGATGGAGGCGTTACGAGTGTAGATAAGGCTGTGTCAGTATTCTATGGCATTTCATTTCAGTGGGCAGGGCTACTCATTTGGGAATAGTCGTTGAGGTGAAGGTGTTGAAAGCAAGATCACGAATCTGTATGCACCTCTCAGATTCAGAATGGAGACATCGTAGGAAGATAACACTTGGATGGCCGCGAGTGTTAGAAAGTGCAGTCCGCATAGTTGCCGACAAATAGGAAGCGACGTACGAATCTTGACAAGTCCTTTGTGCGATGCGCATTGTAAATTTATGTTCGGGATTCTCTTAGACCAAAGAAATTAAATTTATTTAGGGAATTGCATACGTAATGTATGTGTTGACGCGTCTCCATCCAATTGCACACTACTGGTTGCGATCTTATAGACTTGTTCGGATCCTTCTTGCGATGAGAGTGAGGATATCGTACCTCGTAGGTCGTGAAGGTGTCCATGGTAGATGTCCTCATCACTTTGACCTTAGGTGAAGAATTGTCTCTTGGCATTTTTTGCAAAGACGGAGTGGCCAGGGTTTGCAATGTCTGTGCCAGATTTGTGCGCATTTCCGACCACCACATTGGGGGTGTAGTGTTAGGGTTATGTGAAGAAGAGATGACTGTTCACCATCTGCTGTTACTTTCTGAGAAATACTGAAATTAAAGCTCCTTTGTTCAGAAGGCATATTTTGAAAGGTCAAATTTTCAGGATCCTTCTATATCGATACAGACAACGGGCAGATTGAATCAGAGCTGAAACTCTCTGAACTTGCTGGGAAGAGGGGGAATAAACTGAGGGCTGTAGACTTTTAAAAAATCTTATAGGCCTTTATAAGTACTTGACTTTTTGAATTGTCCGCAGGTACTTAAATAGCAAAACATCACAAGACCATCTCTGCTTTGTGTCGAGATAGGTTTGAAGGAATGATTAGGTCTCAAGGACTTTGATTTGCATGGTGTGCAGGCCAAGGAGTCGTTGCACCTGGCTGTTTCTCTAGGATCATTTATTCTTCTTGACAGGTACCTGAAGAACGTGTTCTTGGAAAATGCTATTCGATTCCCCAGTGCACTTTTTGGAATGTTGTCCTTGTTCGTCATGCTATCAGCGATAAGCGCCATCAACATTGGTATTGCTACTTCTCTGCTCCTACCCGGTGCTCTCTGGTCTTGCTCGCGAGTTGCGATTGTTGAGCACTCTGTCTTCCAGTAGTACCCTTATTGATCATTGTTGGTACCCTCTTTTTACGAAATCTAGATTTGCACCAATAATGCAGGCTTGAAGATATTGATGTCTGCACGTGCTGACCACTTCTGCAGATGTTGCGAGTAAAGTGGAGTCATTCTTCTCGCCGGCCATACTGTTCATCCAGCGCTGGTTGCCTCTTTTCTATGTCCCGTCCTTGGTAGTGGTACCTATCGCTGTCAAGGGCATTGCTCCAGACGTAGGAGCCAAAATTGGAGCTATTCTGTGTACAAATCCGAACCTTATTCCTGCGATTTTGAGAAGCTGTAACCATAGCGCTGTTGGGTGGTTAAGTCAATCTTTTCGATTCGATGCTCTAACCAATTTGAGTTTCACTCAATAACACCCACAGTGATTCGACCTCCAAAACCAAGTCACTGAAGTCTCTTTGAACAATATGTTGCAGTGGGAGGATGGATGGCCACCTTGCTTGTAGCCGGCTTCACTGCAGTGAAGGTGCGAAAGATGGTGAACACGGAGCTCCTCCCAGCAGATCCAGTGCCTAAAGCAGCTCCCTTTACATCTATAGAGATGTTCACCTGGATTACCGCAATGTTGCTCTTCTTTGGCGTGGCTGTGCGTTATCCCACTGCGTTGGGTCCAGAGGCCACCACCTCTGCTCCGTTCCTTCTCGCAGCCACAGTTGTTGGATACTTGGTTGGTACCAGGTAATTCTTTATTGCTTCCTATACATAGGCTTCCTGTTTGTACCAATATCAGTGTCGAACGAGAACTTGATCATTGTAGTGAATCGGCGGTGAGAAGCGAATATTTATATTCACGTGAAAGATGCAATTACTGTACTGTAAGCAAGTGATATTGATATGTTTGTACTAGAGTCTGCACCTGTGCACTGGGGATGTTACTGCTCTGCGGCGGATTTGAAGGTTCCAGTCCTCCACTAATATGTGTGAAACTTGAATTTAAGCAGTTTGCCAGCTGGAGTAAAGAAGGTGTTCCATCCGATTATCACATGTGCCCTTACAGCCGATCTTGGTGTTTACGCATTGGGTGTTGCGACAGGCAAAGGATTTGAAGCTACTCTGAGTGAGTGCTATCTTCGTCAAATTCTCCTTTTATCCTAATGTTAGAAATCAGTAGAGCGTATGTGGTTAATATATTTTGGGGCATTTGATTTGGATACACATCGTAATGGCTTCTGTAACCTTAAGGGTAATTCTGATGCTTTTCTCTTTTATGTATATGGATGTTTTCAGAATGCAGAATGAGTGTTTCTGACAGGGAACAAAACATTGTGCAGGAGGCTATCTTACCAAGAGTGCAGGAAGTCCAGGGGCTGGTGATATGTTGATGGGTTTCCTGGGCTCAGTTATCCTGTCATTTGCATTCTCCATGTATCGGCAGCGGAAGGTAGGCACGCTAAGTTGTAACAAGGACAGCATTGTTGTCTTTTCATACATATGACACATGTTAAAATGTATCTAATCACAGAATTGAGGACCTTGCTGCAGGTAATCCAGCGGCATGCAGCAGAAATTCTTACAGCAGTAGTAGTATCATCAATTTTCTCCTTGTACTCAACGGCAGTCTTGGGTCGCCTTTTAGGAATAGGTCGCGCTCTGACATGTGCGATTATTCCTCGCTGCGTTACCGTGGCTTTGGCCCTCCCCATTGCCAGCCTACTCGAAGGTTAGTAGTATATCACGATGTCGTTTTCTGCTCGAAAGCTGTGAATGACACATTTCCTTTGATAGCGAGGTTGTCTTGATAAATTTCATGTTATTCATCTTTATGTAACTATCACTGCTCACTTAGGTTTGATCGTTAAATGACTGCGTGGAATAGGAAATAATGCTTCAATCACGGCGGCTGCGGTGGTGATTACGGGACTTATTGGGGCAAACTTCGCTCAAGTCGTGATGGATAAGTTTGAGTTAAAGGATCCAATAGCACGAGGCATGGCAACCTCTGCTAGGTATGATCTTCCATGTCTTGCATGTACCTCATCTTTATCGTCCACGTTATGCTAGCCTGTGCTGGGTTGGAAATCGATAACTACTTCATGCATGCTCAGGTATGAGGTTGGGAAGCTCGCTTCATATTAGGTTCTCATATAGAGCCGCTGCTTTTGTGCTCGTTGTGAAGGGGACCTTAGGCCCAAAGTGAAAAGTGAATTACCTTAACAAAAATGTTCTGGGGTAGAACAGCCTGTTCTACAGCCAATCCCTCTTTATTACTACGTACTAGAATACATTCCAAGTAGGGGCTATAGAATTGGATGCATAAATGTTCTCACATTGGATCTATTTTGGAATGCAGTGCACATGGATTGGGGACGGCAGCTCTGGCAGGGAAAGAACCAGAGGCGCTGCCATACTGTGCAATTGCGTATGCCATCACTGGGATTGTTAGCACTCTTTTGGTCACAATTCCTCCAGTGCGAACGTCGCTGCTCATGATAGCAGGAGCTGCTTAACGTCTTCTAAGTCGGCTGGATCCATGGTCAACATCCTTGCTTGTATCTAGGAGATACTAGAATGCATTGAGTTAGTTTCTGTACGATGAGTTCAGTTAGAAGAAA
Organism: Climacium dendroides; assembly: GCA_950106755.1. Taxonomy (NCBI): domain Eukaryota; kingdom Viridiplantae; phylum Streptophyta; class Bryopsida; order Hypnales; family Climaciaceae; genus Climacium; species Climacium dendroides. Next base: position 22,338,169 of record OX467082.1, on the reverse strand, counting down.
TCAAATACAATTTGTATCATGACTGGAGCTTGTCGAAGTTGACAGAGGATCCATTGCGCCCGATCAGTTGTAGATAAAACTGTGCGCGTCATATGAGGTAATTTGAAATCTTTTCACAAGTGCTCAAAGAAATACTTCACATACAAAGGTATCATCCCCAAAGTGCTCTCAACTAGCGCATGGGAGATCAGAATTGTACCAGTGCGTAGTCGTATTTATAGTTCGAGAATCACCAATGTTTAACACTTATTCTTTGTTATACACCTCCTTTCAATTGGAGTGTCTGATAACGGCAACTTGCTTTAAATGAAACTGAAAATAGCTTTTGCTATGCTTCAGGTGCTGACTGGATGGGAACTCAATCACATAAGTTACCCATATTGTTCAGGTGATAAATCCTGTGGCGACTGTGAGTGCTTGCTGGTGTGGTGCTTATGAATCCGTCCGACCTTTTCTAAAACTGCGGTTCCTCGTTCTTTCCGTCGTCGTGCAGCCAGCCTCCGAGTTGCTTGTGCGTGGCCAGCAAGCGTCATGTTTCATCTTCGTGATTTTCACGTGTCCTGAAGTCACACGTGGCATTGTGGAGATAAGTGCCAGGTGGCACAAAACTTGGGTGCCACTTCATTCCTGCCACTTGCCCGAAGATTAGTGATCGACACTTTGGTTGGCAATTGAACAAAATCGGATCATATCCCAGCATGATAATGAAGGCCATCATTTGGAATATTGTACACACCACTGGTTGCTCTCTTCGTAAACCCCACCTGTTCAGTTTTCCCTCAACGATTTGCGAACACAGTAGTCGCTTCCGGAACCTTGAATTTGTGAGAAAGAGTTGCCAATTTCCATTCTGGGATCGTCGATTTTGTTTTCGAGAAGTCGTTTGGTGATTGTGAGGAACTCGTAGCCATGGCTGACGAAGCGAACAAGAAGAGCGAGGCGGCGTCCGCCAAGGCGCAGCAGGGGACGGACGCGACGTTGGAGACGATCGCGCAGTACCGCGGGGCTGCACAGGAACAGGGGATGTCAGCGTTGCGAGGCGCCCAGGATCGGTACCAGTCGGCCAAGGACACGGCCGCACAGAAGACCGGCCAAACGGCCGATGTGACTGGCCAGAAGAAGAACACCATTGCGGTAGGGATTCTTTTCACTCCTTAGGGTTTCCATTTCGCCATTTCCTCCCGATATCAGTGCTCTCTTTTTCTCTCGCTCGCTTGAAGCGTTTCTCTTTAGGTCATTCATAGATTCCTGACGAGTTCCTGTGTTTTGAAACCCTATCTTTTTCAGTCGACCCTTTCCCAGTACACCCAGGCCGCGATGGATAAGCTTCAGCAGATGAAGATCGGGACGCAACAAGCGTCGGAGCAAGCCTTGAACAAGGCCGGGGAGCAAACAGAGAGCACCAAGGCCGGCGCCGCCCAAACGGCGGACACGACAGCGCAGAAGACCCAAACCGCCTCCGACGCGGCCGTCGCGAAGAAGGACCAAGCCGCGGGCAGCGCGGCTTCTGCTGCGCAGACTGCGAAGGACACCGTTATGGGATACGCGAGCGCGGCCGGGCAGAAAACGGGGGAGGCCTGGGAAGGAGCGAAACAGAGAGCGGGCCAAGCCGCGGGTCTGGTGCAACAAAAGACCAACCAAGCCCAAGGAACCGCCGCTGAAAAGACCAACCAAGCCCAGGGAACCGCAGCTGAGAAGACCGCGGAGGTGAAGGCCAAATCTGCTGACGCTGCGACAACTGCAACCGACACAACCAAGGAGTCGGCCGGGAATGTCCAAGCGACTGCGGGGTCGTGGCTGGGAGGATTGAAACAGAAAGCTACGGAGCTGCTGGGAGCCACTCAACAGAAGGGTAACGAAACCGGCCAGGCCGCGTCCCAAACTGCGGACGCCGCGAAGGAGAAGGCTGCGGCCACCAGGGATGCGTCTCAGGAGAAAGCTGCAGCTACAAAAGGTACCTCCCAGAACACTGCGGCTTCGGTTCAAGCCACTGCGGAGGAGAAATCCGAGGAAGCCAAGCAGAAGGGAGGCGAGATGCAAGCGCGAATTGCGTCCACCTGGGAGGCCATCAAAGGCAAGACTGCGCAGACATTGGGCGGGGCACAAACTAAAGCTTCCGAGTCGCGGGATGCCGCCGCAGGGGCCGCGGCGGATGCATCCCAGGGAGCCAAGAAGACGGGCGGTGACGCCGAGGCGAAGACAGCTGCGACTTGGGATTCTGTCAAGCAGAAAACAGCGCAATCCACCGAAGATGTTCAAGCTTAAGTAAGGTGGGCACATTCAAATTCGCCACTTTTGTACCATCAACCATACAATGCATTAATTTCTCCATTGATCATACAGGTGAACTTTGATTTGTGGGAATTGTGTAAAGACTTAATCTGCAGACATTCAACATCTTGCAAGTGATGTTTAGCTAAACAGACTAGTTGTGCAAAATTTTACGTGAAACAAGGGTATAGATTGTTGTTGGGAAAGGCTCAGAGTTCTCTCGTATGGTGAATGGAACCTCTCCCTTGCTGTATGGTTAATGGAGACTTTACATTATTAGTATTATTATTATCGAACTCGTATTTCTTCTTGTTAGTTAATGAATGAGGATTCCAATACATCGAAGATTCATATTTGAGAACTGGATGCAATAGTTAGGAAAGGACAAAGTTTGATGTTCTAAAATCTCTTCCGTGACAATAGGTACATGTTCAATACGGGGATATACACCAGCTGAAAATTTGATGAGTGATGGATTCGGGTGTTTTGACCGCACTACATCCACAGGCGCAACTTCTGATACCAAATCTGATGATTTCGTGGTGTCAATTTGGAGCATCTGTCGGTACATTGTATATTTGCTATTATTGATGTTTCATTCTGTGAGAGTTTCATTAGCTTGTAGAATGTAATTAGCGGCTGTCTGGATGCTGAGTGATGGTTCATCGTCTGTGCAGCTCCGTATGCAATTACTACCTTACAGTTGTAAATTGAACTTATGTGAGGATATGGTAGACAGATCAATGCATCAATGATTGGTGATGTCTTGTAGAAATAGCAAGTTTTGTTCTTGTAACTGACTCTTTGGGCTACATCCCGGAGTTGCAGCTGTAAACCTAGCATTGTAATTAATTTTTGAAGGTGCAGTATCTGCTTCTTTATACAATTGGTCAAATATTGATTGTTTGCAGTTTCATTGACGATGTTTATGACAATTTACAATTATTGAACTAAAATGTTTTGCCAATCAATGGCAATATAGATAAATTCCAATCATTGGAGAGTATTTAGGACTGTCAATAGACTATTTATTAAATTGGAGGAGATCATCACTGTAGTACGTGAAAAGGGATCGCACAAGTTGAATGTGCCCTGCTGAGCTTGTGAAACTTACCAGCGCCATCGTCCATTCGGTCAGAGTTGTCCTCACCACCAGAAGGGATGCACGACTAGACTAACGTATAACGTAGTACGGATGAGCTCTCTTGGTCTGCAGGATTACGTAGCATGGCGTTGCAGCAGAAGCAATCGGCAGTCCAGATCTAGAGACGAAGGTTGCACTGGAAGTGTAAGCATACGCCGTGACTTAATTTTGCCCAACAACTCTCTGCACTTTTGGACTTATTTTTACGGCATGTGTCGTACCCTCTGTTATATGGAGCAGTGTCTGATTGACATAGAATATGACTGTCAAGCCACGATCGTTTTTGTCAATGCCTTCTCGCATTTAGTAACTCCTGAAATTTGGGTTAAACTCTGAAGATGCCAGTCCAAATTTCTTTGATATGTGCTCATCAGTGTTCTACGAGTAGCAGCTCCACATGACCGATGCAGAAGACACTATTGCTGCCTCCAGTAATGGATTCCTTGGAAAATAGCTTCAGGAGTATCGTAAGCTTGTCAACAATTCCGCATATGTTTTATTGTTATGTCAAATTCTCTTCCTGCGTTATGTCAGATGCCACTCCATTAGTAGAAGTGAATTAGTAGAAGTGATATCATTGTGTTTTCTTTTCCCATGTCATCTCTATCATGTGATAAAAATTATCAAAATGCTGGCATTTTGTTCGATTTAGAGGAAATTTCAAGTAGCCCAAGAAATGCCTTGGATAAATGTTGTTGCCTCTCTTTCTTTGTCAACAGTTTTCACTTCAATATGATGTTTGCATGAGTGTTGCAGACTTCATGTTCAGATTTTCCACTTGTTCATCTTGTGTTTCCATTGCATTTTTTTAAACACACATGTATTTTGGCCCTTTCTATAACTATGTTATATATTCTAATTCATATTCATATTTTCAATGATTCGAGTAGAATATATCCTCATGTAAACTTTCAACCATTCAACAAGGGTTGTGAATTTGCAACTTCATTCTTGCAAACTCTAAACCATTCAATAAGGATTGTCAATTTGCAATGTCATTCTTACAAACATTATAGTGTAAACACCCATTTCCATTCATGTATCCAATATTGTTATGGTGTGCCAACAAAGTATATTCTTGCTAAGAAAATGTACCCTTTTGTTACATCATGATGGAATTGGGTACAAAGATGGGAATGGGTGTCTTTACCTTAAAGGCTTGTTTTTTTAGGGTCAAAATAATAAAGAGACAATTCATGTTTTCAATACACCTACTTTCATCCAATCTCTACCTTTTCTAGAATTTGTCCTCCTTTATTCACAAACACAATTCCAAAGTCTCTCAAATTTCTCAAACATAATTATTATATAGACTCTCTTGTACATTGTGAATTCTATGGTAATGTATAAATTGAATTTAGTATATTGTGGTAATAGTCTCAATCTTTGAATTGAATTTTTTTTTTAAATTAGATTTTTTGAAAAATTTTAATTGAATTTTAAAAAATAGAATTGATTTTCTTCATTTTCATAGGTGAAATTCATATTTAATGAATGGAGTTAGAAGTTGATAAATACACTACAAAGGTCATTGTAGTACACACATCCAATGAAGTTGGTTATAGAAAATTAATATCTTATATAAAAAAATCAAAATATATATTCATTTTTTTTCTAAAATTGGATTTTCAAGGACTAAAGGATGTCAAGCCTCATTAAAAATAGTAGCTCCATTTGTGAACTAGAGCCTCATGTAAAGTGACAATATCCAAATATCCATATCACCCATCCATCCTTCACATGCACACAATCCACACCACCCATCCATCCGTCCCGCACATCCATCCATCTACCAATGTCTCATCCAATTTTTCATCCATCCATCCCCCGGTAACACAGAATGATGTGTATAGCGGTGAAGCACAAACACAGCACAGCGTCACCGCCAGCCATCTCTCGCGCTCTAGATCCTTCACGCCATTGCACCGCCAGTGCAACTTGCATACAACTCGAATTCCTCCCTTCAACTTCTCTAATTCCTTCTCAATCGCACCAAAATTTCGTTTTCTAAAGAACAGATTTGCTCTGGAACGGACAAGATTTGCCGAATTTCACTTGGAGCGCATTTAAAAGGTAATCGTCTCTCCGCGTGGAAGTCATTAACGTTCTTAGTTTTCGGTGACAGGAAATTTGTGGAGGAGCACAGAATTTACTTGCGATGACCGCAACAGATGTTTAAAATTTCGAATGGTGCAATAATCTTGAATTATTGCGACTCAATTTCGCTTTTCCATCTCTTTGCTGCCCGACGTAATGTACCTTAAGAAATTTGTACGAAATTCTTTACGAAAAAGACTATCTATTGCGTTCACTGTATACTGCGAAGTCGTAAGTTAGGGACACCCTATTTCGCTACTTTGCTGCTGTGCGTAGTTCGTATTTTTATCATAAGTCCCTAAATTGTTTTACATGTTCTTGTTGGCGACTGAAACTGGATTCCGACGCACCAAAAAAATTCATTGGTCATACTGTATGTAAAAGCTAATGAGGAGTACAAGTTTTATTAGTAGATGTTCTGAAATCGCCACTTGATCAGATGTTGAGGTGATGTACATCCTTTTGATATATGTGTACCTGGTCCTTAAGATTTTAGGGTGGCGCTTTAGATCTAGTTGTTAGTATGAGTGATTGTCGCAGGTAGTAATGATTTTCCATTTTCCTGGATGCCATCGGATATTGTGAAATTTAAGTTTGAGGTATGTGATTTTTAGAAGCAAAGTTAGTTTGAACGCCTCTGGGGTTAGTGTTTCTTCGCAAGATCAAGGATTTTTGGTTAGGTCTTGCACAGTTCTAATTGTGTACAATTTTCTAATTATTTGACCATTTGGGGATGTCATTCTATACCAGGTAGTGGAATCGTCAAGTATGGAGCGAGCTCAGTTTCGATTGGAGCAGCTGGCTGCCCACCTTCATCCTGATGAAGGGTCTATGTCTTTCATGGTATGACTTGGTTTTACATTTGTCATTTCCTCTTAACCCCTAAATGCTCAACCACGGTTGTAGTAAAAACTTCACTTTATCCTTTTCACATTTGATGTTCTTTGAGGAATTTTCAAGAAAAATTGTGTAATTAGTCAATGGATTTTACTACTTTTAGGGCAAGCACTTGGGTGTCGCGTTTGATACTTTTAACCACTGGTTTTATCAATAACCGTCTCCAAGTTCACATTATGGATGAACAAAGTACTCCTGGATAGTGTTTCGTCCTAATCACTTCTCGTTTATCCAAGTAATGCTTGAATCTTTAAAAAACAACCTTCCTTTATGATCAATTTCATGGAATTGAGATAAAGAATATATCCGTACAAAAATATAAGAAAAAATAGGCAAAAATTCTAAAAAGGAGTGTTAAAAGGTTAGAGTTCGACAAGCTCTCACAAGTGGTCATAATGTAATTGATGCTACAGCCATGCATGGGTGGTGTTCGGAGGCATTCACGGCTTGATTATGCCCGAGCTGCCTTGAATGATGCACGATTTATGCGACCTGCACAGGACACAAAGGTACTGTTCGATTTCTCCACAGTACTGCTCAATATGAGTCTTTTACTTCTTGTTACATGCTGGAGAATTGACTGTCTATTGTGTATTAAAGAGGAACCAGAGGGGGAAACACAGGATACTTAATGTTATCTCCGCCTCCCTTGGATATGATCCCTGTTTCACGTGTTTCCTGAAAACCCTGCAGGGCGGCTTGATTTCATTGACCAATGGTTTTCGTAAATAGACTTGGGTCGTCTATACTTCAGTTAGGATTGCCACCTTCCATAACCTATGGAAAACTGGGTCTCTATGGCAGACCCTCTACACGTAAATTGCATTGTTCATCAGAGAACCAACCCCCCCCCCCCCCCCCCTCCTCCGGCACTGGTCAATAATACTGTGTGGCGAATAATTTTGAAAGGCTCCGTATCTCATATGCTATATTGACTTGCCGCTTAGAAATAAATTCGAAGGATTGTCTTAGTTTGGGGTGGGTACTTTACCGACGCATGTTTGGCCTTTGAACAGGGAAGCCCTACCGAAGAAGTCAAGCAGTCGGCCCCTCAATCTAGAAGCCCTCAAGAAAACGAGAAAAGCACAGACCTTATTTGCCCTCCGTTGTTCAGCAAGCCCTCAGCGCAGCAAGTGGCACCGCCAGTTTCAGAGCCTTTGTTTTCTCGTAGCAGCTCACTGTCACCGCAAGAGGTGGAGAAGGAGAAAGAGGCGGCTGCCCTCGCTTGGGCTGCTGCTGAAGAGCAGCCCAGTCATCCTGAAACAGAAAGCATTGTCAAAGGTAATCTTTCTGGAGCATTCATTTGATACCGTTGCAGGCTTACACGTGAAATTTTTTCTGACGACAATAGGCCACGTTCCGCCAGGAAACTTTTTGCTTTTTCAAAAAGTCGTTCCACTAATGTCTCATCATTGGTAATAATGACAAAGTCTTCAGCATACCTGATGAGATTCTGCGTCCAGATTAAACGTGAGGCTTATGGATCTTTACACATTTGATTCTGCAGGTTATGAGTGGTTTCCTCGCATGGATGTCGTGGAGTCGGGCTCTGCGTATGTTGTGACTGTCGAACTCCCGGGTGTCAATGTGGATGGCATCTGTTGTGAGGTCACCTCCGACAGGTAATGGATGTGGATAGACACTGACTCTTCTCTTTCACCTGCACACAATCTATGTGAAACTTATTTTGTAATTACGCTTAGACAACCAATACGTAACGTCTACTTGCCCAAATGACCAGATGTGGCTGCTTCCACATCTTTAGGAATTGAAATAAAGTATTCAAGACTCTTCAAGGAAGTGTAACAATGTGCACCAATTGAAGAAAAAATCATGTCATACATTTCTAGCAATGAATTATGTTTTGGAAGTTACTATTCTCAACTGTTAGATTCCAAAGTGTTACTTTTAGTGTTTGAATTGGCCTCTTAGGGGTTCGGTGGGTAACATTTGACAATTTTCAGAAACGAGAAATGAGGTCTTGTTTACAAGCATTGTTGATAGCTGATGAGAAATTTTTCTGAGGGAGATGTGCGGGGATTTGCTCAGGATGAACTTAACGTATACTTTTTTGATGCTGTTTGAGCAGCTTGGTAATATCAGGCAATCGGATTACAGATTGGTGGAAAAACAACGGTGACAGTCACAGCAACGGAAATGGCAATGGGAATGGAAGCGTTTATCATCGACGAGATCTTGCACAAGGTCCATACCGAGCTGTATGGCGTTTGCCTAAGAATGCAGATGTTAGTGCTATATCTGCAGAATTCATGTACGTTGAATGTCTGTCTTTGCTATGATGCAATAGTGAAAAAAGTTTTCTTAAATTAAAAAAAGTTACAGTTGATTTCTCTTTTAACCCTGAATGGATGAGACCCATCACCAAGGTACTTTCCAAAAATGATCCGATTTTGGACCAGTAGCATTCTTCATTTTTCCTTTTTACAGTGATCTGGGAAGTCATCCATCGGTCACCTTTTGGCCTCAGCGTTCTTACAGGGTTATTTGACATTCTGTTTGTTCATTTTTCTGAGTGATACACTGGATGATTTGGGTGCAGTGAAGGCTTTTTACGGGTGGTAGTGCCAAAGACTCGGATTGTACGCTACCTATGAAGGAGTGGCAGGGCATTGGAAGTTTTGTGACTTTGTAAAAATGGGTAAGCAAAACTGGCCATGCAGAGCTTGAGGATAGATCCGTAAATATGCAAATGGGAGACAACCTTGATATCTCATGTTGAGAATGCTCTGTTATAATATCTTAGCTAATGAGATTTTCAAGTTGTATTATTTTGTATCGAAGTGCTTGATTCATCTATTCAAATAGCATCAGAAGGACAGAGCGTACGTATGACCGTGTGAACAACCTCAATATCCTTGCTTTGTATGCTCCATTTTGTCACTAAGTACAATTGGACATTATTTTATTTTTCAGTGATGAAATCAAATATTTTCTATAAGTCTTAAAGAATATTAAATATTTTTACTGAAAACTTAAAATTACTTTTATTTTTTCAAGTAAGAGTGAAGAAAATTTGTATCAAGTACAATATATGCTTGAAAATTTTGAAATATCTTGGTGAATATTTTAGTGTAAAACATCTTGGTGTAATGCAAAATTTGATGTCATTTTTTAATTTAAAAATTAGTATATTGTAGTCATAATCCAAAGTTCCAATATTTTATTTTTATAATTTTTTCAAAATTGCAAGTTAGAGCATAACATAGACTTAGTTAATCCAGATTTTTTTAAATCACTTTTTTTGTAAATAAAAATTTGAAATTGGTTCATTAGATTTATATATACGTAGAAAGCTTTGAATCATTCCATTTTGATCAATGAGTCGAAAGTTATGAGGAGTTTTAGTTTGCAAATAGTTATGGATTCTCTACTTTAAAATGAACTTTGAAGTTCTTTATTTAATTCAATTTTCAATGTTTTTTGAAAAAAATAAAATTATAGTATGTAGATTGTTTATTACAGCATTTCAGCCATTGGAATTGGCATTTTTCAATTCCATTACTAAATTCTCAACAATTTAGTATTTTGAATCATTCTATGTTTTTTTCTACTTACTATTTTTTTCCTGTATGTTGTACGATTCCAAATGATCTGGAAATTTTAAGCATATTGTTAATTTGCCTTGAAGAATGAATCCAAAGAAGCACCATCATTTTAGACATTTTTTCATACAAATGTGAGTTTGTGAAGTGTAGTTGCTTGGCTTTTTGTAAAGCCAAAAAAGATTTATGTAAATTTGCAAGCTCATATCTTGCAATTTGTATGATGAAAATTTCTGAAATTTTTTCCACATATTCTCAAACCAAAATACTACAAGACCCTATGGTTACATGTATAAAAAAATTATATTTAAAAAAAATTGGTGCTTGTATTAAAAATGGTAGTTTTGGAGCATTTTTAGTAAAAACATAGTCAAGGAACTTGAGAGGTTAAGTTTATATCATTTGTTGAGTTCAAATTAAGAAAGATCATTGTTTGGAAAACAATTCAAGTTTAGAACATGGGGGTACAAATTGTCAAAATACATTGAAAAAACATCTTATGTGATTCATTTTCTTAGACCTTTCTTTTGTAGAGAAGTCAATAATACCTCAATGAAGGAATTTTGACCAATATCTAACACAAAACATTCAAAAAATCCTAAAAAAATTAAATTAAAAAAAAAAAAATTTCATCCTATTTTGCTCATTCAAAATATCCTAAAAAAATAAATTTTAATCCTATTTTATTCATTTGAAATCATCCAAGAGTCTAATTTTGCTTCCAAGCTCTTATAAAAGCAAATTACATGAACATCAAGCATCTTGGCAAGTTCAACAATTTACTAGTACTAATTTATGAAAAAAAATTCTTTAGACTATGGATTTTTTATAAATTTGGTTTTTTTTACATGCAATTGTATTAGTTTCAACCCAAATTTAATACAAAATCATGATTAAAATAATTTTTCATCATGGATTTATACTAGCAATTTTATTTTATTGTATTGTATATCTTCTCCCCTCTACCTTTATTTTACCAATTACAACAATGATGCTAAAGTGAGCATGAAAATGCGAGTATGTGAGTCTTGAGCATATGTATAAATAAATATCTTGCAACCATTGAAGGTGCTAACTATATCATAGATACCTATATTTATAACATAAGTATCTATAATATAGTTACACTATAATCATAAAACGTTTCTATAATATAAACACTTGTAACATAGGTATATAGTCTTTTAGGCCCATGGGTTCACTCTCGTAGGCTCACATAACAGCACCCTTTATTGAAATGAACTTATTTCCTAGTGACAAAAAGGTTTAAGCAAAGTTATACTCTATTTTCTCCCCTCCTTCCATTACACATTATGGTAGAACCATTGATTTCCAACTAGAAATCCATACCTAGCTAGTAGGTGCATCTATTTCCAACCAAGGCAAGAACAAATTTGCAACCAAAGCTTGGAATGCACTTTTTAACTTTTTTCTCCTTTACAAGGTTGGGACTAATAAGATCATGACACAAATCCTGAAGTAGTGAACTAAAAAGTAGGAAGTAGTGAATGGAAAAGTAGGTCTTGAATGATTGAACTTGGAAGAGTCTATACATTGGGCATGGAAGTAGGCCAACTTTAGGATTCCAAAATTCATAGTAATTTCAATTCAAGACATAAAATTACCAAAAAAAATTGCAATCCCCATGATTTCTATTTTCCTTCATGGTAGAAAATTTACATTGCCTTATACTACTTTAGAACATGCATGGAATAATTGCTTAAGTAGTCAACTATGGGTGGTTTTACCATAACTACAGGTAGTAATGTGAATATCATATGTTTGAAGCACTAGCTTATTTTCACCTTCAATATTCAAAATTAATGGAAATTAGGGCTTTCAATGTGTAAGTGAAATTGTTAAATTAGTTGGTGTATAAATATGCTTTGGAAAGGCTGGTATTGAGCACATAACCTGAAAGATGATGCCATACTTGAATGTATATCTCAAATGAATGTCCATTGGTGTCCACAACATTTGTGCTTCATCAACAATGTATTCAAATTCCATGTACACGAATATGCATGCAATTAACAAACAATCCGTTGCTCATCCCAATGCATAAACCTTTGGTTGCTCAAATCTTCTACTTCTTCAACAACAAATACGGTAACTCGCAATTGGATGCATGCAAGACCTAGCATTGGAGAATGTTACCATGTGAGCATGGAGTATAGAGCTTAGAGCATAAAGCTTAGGTTTGTTAACCCTAGAAGGGCTTGAGAGCCCTTTGTGGTTGTATAGTATATTGGGAATATGATGGTATTTGACTAGAAAAACATTGATCAAATATTGATCAATACAAAATAAATTAATGATCATGGTAGTATGTAAATAACAATGTATCAAAATTTTTATAGTAAACCACAATTGAAGAGTTATTTCCTAACCCTAAAAAGGCCTGAAAGCCCTTTGCGGCCATGTAGTATATTATAGATATGGTGGTATTTGACCAAAAAAACATGGACCAAATATTGTTTGGTAGAAAGTAAATTAATGATCATGGTAGAATAGAAATAATAATGTATCACAATTCATATAGTAATCTACAATTGTAGAGTTATAAAGCTAAATATGAGTTGTATAGAGGGACCCTAGGTACCCTTGAAAAGTGTAAGTAGGGACCCTATAACTATTGTAGGTAACGTAAAACATTAGGCACCTTATATATAATATCATACATACCTATAATATAGGTATCTTATAACCACCAAACGTGGTCTATGCTCCATGTTCCTACTCTATGCTTATATACTAGCTTCACTTGCAATGTTATAAATTAGCGCTTAGTCTTTTTTAAAAATTTTAGAGCAATAAATTGTTGGGAAATTCTAATATGATTTAAATTTAGCAAGAAATCGAGTACTAAGTACAATTTACAATGTGACTATGGCAAAGCATGGAGGATCATGTGCAAGGGATACAATTTTTATATTCTTTGCTTTAATATTCTATTAATTGAATACATACCATCTTACTTCATGCTTGTACAATGACAATAGATGACTATTGGTTTCTTTAAATCTATTGGTAGTAACCGAGGTAGTAACATAGAGGCAAAAAAAATATAGTAATCTTTAATAAACTTATGATCTATGGAGCTAGTTCTTCATATCCATTCATCAAGGCAAGATTGCTTGGGGTAACAATTCATATTGAAACCTAATTCTCCACAATCTAACAAATGTCTATGCTCTTTGTTATCTTTTCTAAGCAATTACAGATTCAAGGTGCAATTTTTGCAAAGTCCCGTGCAAAGTCCATTAATATTTAGGAATACTAGAGTTCAAATTTAGAGTATTAGGGTTTAGGATTTTGTATTCAAATTGACTAAATATAGAATTTATTAGTATTTGTACATAAGTACATGAACTTGGCTATATTGAAGAGTCTCAAAAGGTAGTTGAATAAAAAATTTATAAATTGTGATGACATCTATTCTAGGTGCTAAGCTATTTGAAAATGATTGCACATAAACGTGACAAGTAAATGCTTATCAATTGAATGGAAAATTATTGGTTGCTTACAAGCATTCCTTCCTAAATACCCTAGTCTTGTCATATTATGAGGTAGATGGATATGATGGATATGATGGATAAATAAAATTTGTGTATTAGTCAAAGTATGGGAGATTTCTTTAGTTTAATTTGTCTTGACTTTAGAACTTTTGTGTTAACAAGATTTTTCCATATTGATTTGTGGATACTTATACTGAATTGATGAGAATGAATAATCATGGTTAACATTATCCTCATATTGGTCAAGGTGTGCAATGGTATTCTATTTGAATCTGGATTTATGCAATGTAACCCAAACTAAACATCATTGGGTTTGTTTGGATATAGATTGAAAGCTTCCCTTAATCAAATATGAGCCATGATTTTCTTCTTGTTGTGTATATAAGTTGCTCAACAATATTGGTTTTCTTGTCTTTTCTATTTGTTTATCTTATTTAATTATCTTTGCTAAGGCATCAACTAAATAAGTCATCTTCTTCAATTGAAGATTAGTATTAGATTTTAGATGTTAGTATATTATAATAAAAACTCATTTGCTAGGCCTTAGAATTGTGATGTTGTGACCTAAGTTGAACTAGAGGGCTTCAAACTTTTTTTTTCTTACCAGTCTTTCTTTTGCAAGCCTCTACCTCTCACTTATCGTTGGCTCTATTTGTTGCTCACATCCCTGAACTTATAATTTGTGCAATTGTAAATCATATATTCATGATGAAAATGAAGCTTGGTTCAATAGTAATAGAAGTTAGCGAGGTCTATTTAATACTCCATATGTCATGCCTATTCATCATCATTCATTGATTCATTATCTATTCCATTATTTCCTTGGGTGGTTGGATGGCACACTATGGATGGTATGAAAAGTGTACACATTGCTAGGAATGAATGTGCATCAACATGCAATGTACACGGTATTGATTAGACAACACTTTAGAGAAGTCCTTCAATATGAATTGACTTCTCAACGTGTAGTTATCTTATTGGGAATGTTTACACATCAAGGTAGAGCACATCACTTTAAACCTTGGTATGGCACCACAAGACTTGCTTTCCAAAAGTATAAGGTCTTGTGCTCAAAAACACTAAATGTCTTTGTAGAATTTTTTGGATATATAAACTTCACACATCCTATTTCTATTTTGGAGATTTAATAGGCATTAATTCATAGCTCATGTTGCACCAAGTGAACCTTTGTATATGTGACAAATACACCTTTATCACATGAAAGCTATAGATATCAAACTACCTCTTCTTAAAATACAACAACTAAAAAAATTGCACTCATCACATTAGGAAGGGATGAGATATTTAGAAAATGGTTCTATTGTACTTGGTGATGATGGTGACTACATTTGCTTAGATTATAAACATTCTCATGCACTAGTTCCACTTGTGAGTAGTGCGAGAATGAAAAATTTCATTAAAATGGCACTATTCCACAACTTTGGCAATTTTGACAATTCAAAATAGGTGGTCTAAAATATACACCGGTCTTAGATATTTGAAATCTATACCATTCCTAGATGTTTGAAATCTATAATGTTTTTAGGTCATACTTTTACAGTTCAAAACGGATGGTTTGAAATCTATATTTGTCCTAAATGTCACTTTTATGGTTCAAACGGGCAATCTCAAAATGACATATGGAATACCAACATTTTAATAAAATTCTCCATAAAAGTGGTTGGCACTACTCTATTATAAGCGCACAATCCTCTTCAATAAAAATTTGAATTGCATTGGTCTACTAGAGTAGAAAACATGGTGCTTTATAAAGACTGTATAGCCACACAAGTGGAGTTGTTGGATGTTTTAGTTAACCTAGTGAACTTCCTACTGCAAATTATCCAAACATTATAAATTTAGAGAACTTCAAAAGCATCTAGTGACAAATCACCAAGATTAGAGTGACTTGCCAAGGCTAGAAAGGATGGATTTAGCTCTCATTATGCCTTTTATTTTATTTGTTCTAATACAAATTTTTTTGGAATAGGGGGCTAGTTTTTTAGCCCTATTTTTACCTTTTTAGCATAGAACTATAAAAACTTTGGTCTTCTTCCATCCTAAGATGAAGACTAGATGATAGTGGAACCAATTATCGCCTTTTAGATGGATGAAATAGTTGAATGTGGACAATGAATTCTTGTATTTTGATAGATGAAACAATTGAATGTATATGAATGGATGGACATATGATTTCCATTCATCAAGAGTTTTAAATATTTAAAAATAGCTTCCGCTCATCAAACTCTTGATGAATGGAAGCCATTTTAAAAGATTGCAATTGATGAATTATTGCAATCTGCTAGGTCTATGTATTGAAGTCAAAATTAATTCATCCATTCATCAAGAGTTTATTAATCCATTCATAAAAAGTTTAAATCAAATACTAAATTTTGGTGAATCAAAGCCATTTGTTTTTAGCTTAAAACAAATATGTGTCTTTAGATGCAAAATGTATTTGTATTTAATACTTTATAAATTTTTTTTGCATGCTACTTGTATACATTTTAATACCTTATGATGGACAACCTTCACAAACTTTTGGTCGCCGGCGACGTATAGGAGCAATTCCATCTACACGGACTCCTTCAAGTTTTCTACTCATACCATAATATGGATCTTTTATTATTGACACCTTCCCAAAACGGGTTTGCAAAATGGTAGTTCTTCTATGATATTGGGCCATGTGTTGAAGCCAATTCTAGGTTATATATTAAGTATGATACTAGTTAGAGAAGTCTCTTTGAGCTTGCAATAAAATTAATTAAAATACTAATCAATACAACTATTCATATTTCCATTTAAAAATTAAAAAACAAGATTGAGTGAAACATTCATTCAATTTATATGATTATGTTTAGAAAAACATTAAACAAGCATTTTGTACATTAAATGTTTCTAATGTATTATTTTTATTTTATTAATTTAATTTTTATTTATATAATTGGATGAATGTTTGGTAATATGTTATTTATTAACAAATTGTAAGTTTATAATATTGATTCAAAAATTTATTTATTAAACAAAAGTAAAAATTGCAAGAAACAGATGTATTTAATTTTGTAACCAAATCACAAATATTTTACCTATATAGAAACAATATGCCTAAATTTTCAAAGAAAGTATTATTATTTTTATTTTGATCCTTTCACTTAAGTATTTTCTTAAAACTGATTAGTTTTTTTATAAATTTTTAAGCTCAAAAATATTTTTTTCTTGTATTTTAGCTTTGAAAATTATGGAAATATAGGAAATATAGCACAAAAATGCACTACTAGAAAATTTAGTTTTTCTGTTGTTTTGGTCGCGTTGATCCGGTCAAAATCTGACAGAAATTTGTTAAAATCAATAGATTTTTGTCAAATTTTGACCAAATCAACGCGACCAAAACAATAGAAAAAATAAATTTTCTAGTAGTGATGACTTGCTAATTCAAATTTTTTTGGAATAAGAATAATTTCTTACTTGAATTGGTAGAAAATACTTAAGATCGTTTCTTAGCTCATCTTCAGTATAATATCGATCTGAAAAATAGATTTGTCGAATACGGCAATTGGCATTCACTTTCACACGTAATGTTTCAACATATTTAGTACCATATATGTATTTTGTGAATTCAACAAGATCAAATTGAATCATATTCCAACCTTCGTCAAACCGCAATGGCAATGTATTTACAAGTGGAGTTGATCGTATTTTATTCTACAATAAACTTAAAATAAAATTTTCAAATGACCATATTATACATATAAAGTATTTGGAAAAATCAAAGTAATGAGTTTTTTGGTAGATTCATTAAAATTTGAGGTTTTTCAAAAAATCAATTCATAAAATTTTTTATTAAAATAAAATTTTCATTATTACCTTCATAAATTTTTTATTGAAAATTTTAATTGAAAATTTTTAAGAAAAACTTACAATTGCATTTGTAAATCGAAATGTGCGTTTTAAATTCTTATCATCTAGTATTTGAACTTCAAATTGGTAGAAAAATCTCATATTCTTTACTATCATAGTGAAAAATGGCAAACTAATAGCCAATACTTCTTTTGGATCACATGGACATGTTATATAATTAGTACACACGTCTCCTCTTATTTCAAGTACATTAGACAATATATCATCGTCAATTAATAGTTCAACGTGCCCCCAACCAATTTTTTGTACTGAACATTATTCAAATTATCACCATAAGTCTATAACAAATACTAGACTGTTATCTAAATCTTACTATATTTTTAGTAAAACAAAATCCGCACAAAGAAAATCATTGGTTAAAAATTATTTGACAAAAAATACAATTATCAAATTTCTACATCAAGATTAGTATTTTTTACTGAATATTTTACTTATTATTTATTATTTATTAAAATAAGATTAATATTTCAGTGTTTTCCAAGATTCTAGTTTTACATTAAAACATTGCATAAAAGAATTCTTAAATTTCTTAGCAAATTAACTTTTCGCTAATCCAAACCCAAGAATACAATAGTCAAAAAATCAATACACCAATATAAATTATAATCCCCATTTTTTTCTGTGAAGTTAAACATGAAAAGTGACTTCAAAAAATACAATATTTCTAACAAAAAATATCTGAATTTCTTTTTTCTAAATTCAAAATAATGCTAAATAGAATTCATTTAAGCTTTGTAATTTTCTCAAAATTAGTTTTTCCTCATTTATTGAATGTAATGAATTCATACACAAATTTATAACTATTGACAAAAAAAAAATGGTCCATAAAAACTTAATACAAATAATTACTTATAGATAAAATTTTGCATTATACATCTAGATTGTGAATCTAAAAATCATGGGATTTTAATTTTTAAGGTAATTTTGTATAACATACAAAGTTTAATGATACTCTTTTGCCATACAAGATTTTTTATATAGGATTCAAGGTGTTCAATTTGAATTTAAACTTTTAAATTTAAAATGCCTTATGGTCTTTAAGTATGTTTTTTATGCACATTAATTTGATGGAAATATCAAAGAAATGTTATTATTTCAATATGAAACAATGCATGTAATGTAGCTTAGATTTTTTCTTAAAATTTTTAAATGATATATTGAAACTTGTTAAACATGCTTCTAACATTTTCTTTGCAATAAAAAATAAAATTTGCAAATACTATCTATTTCTTTATTAATCATGTTGAAAATAATAATATATTTAAAAAACTTTAGATTTATTTTAATGAATCATTTTAATCTACTCTAGAATTTTATAGCATTCTATGAAACATCATAAAAGATGTTTGTTTTTGCTTCATGAATTTTTCACAATTTTACCAATAGATTTTTTTTGATAAAATTATCATACCTTTTGTGTCCCATATTTCCAAAGCCTTATTCCTATAATATAATTCCTTCTTAAAATAAGTGACTTAATTCATTTGAAAATTTTATAATATAATTAATTATTTATACAATTTACAATCCAAGAATAGAAATACCCACACTAGAAGTAAAGTTTTTTTTCTTGGTTTGACAAACCTTATATGTCTATGAGGAAAAAAAATGAAAAGTTCTTTAAAATTTTTTTTTATTAAGCTCAAAAAATAATTATGTACATCATCACAAACTAATCTAGTAAAAATTCAAAATTTATTTAACATTAAAAATATTACTCTTACCCCAAAATGCTGTAGAATATTGAGAGAAAGTCAGTTTGAAATTCATTTCGAAACATGGTTGAAGTTTAAAATATACTATTCATTAGATTTGATCAATTTAAATTACAATTTTGATTAATTTAAATAGAATTTTGGTTAAATCAAATAGAGTTTAAAATAAACTATTGACTAGATTTGCTCTATTGCCCAAACTTTGTAAATTTAAATAGAGTTTTGCTACTAATAAATATTGGTTATGTTTAGGTTAAATTTTTTTTGTTAAATTCTAAATTTTGAAAATTTTGATATGTTTGATTCACTCTTATCAATTTTAGAATAAAATTATATTTTTAATTCAACTTTATCTAACAAATTCTACAATTTATGCACAATAATCTGTAAAAGTCGAGTTACATCTAATCATTTGAAAATATACCAAATTTTGGACATTCAATCAACTAAAAATTATTTGAAGGTAATATTAAAGTGTAATCATTACAACATTGATTATTGGTTAAATAAATTTTTGATAGATGTGTCCTTCTGTGTCTCATAGACTTGACTTATCAACTCAATTTTAACTTAGTTTGTAATCTTCACTATTTGAAACAAGTCCTATGGAGAACCAAAACTAATCTAGTTGATTTCATTTGGAATACAAAACTTTACACATATTATTATTAAGCCATTTATGCAAACTCACTCCATACCTTTACACTTATTATTATTAAGCCATTTATGCAAACTCACAACAATAATTTCAACTTTATCGTAATAAATCTAAGAATTGCATACAAACTTTATTCACTCATTTAATAGATGCATTGATGAAGATATCTCCCTATATCTTGAGAATTTTTACCATTCTTGACTTTAAAATGTAATAAAAGTTCACTAATAGAAGCTCAAGTATGAGGAATCTAGATCCTAATTCATTGAAATATAACAAAATTTTATCAATTATTAGTAAAGGCCTCTATCAAAAAACAAATGTCCTTATAATAAAGCCTTAACTTTAGTTTTGTTAGTTCTTTGTTATTATTAGATTTTGATATTTATAGTATACTAATGTAGTCATTTTCCTTTTGAATTTTCATTTTTCTTTATACAACTTATATTGATTTCGATACCAATATAATGATTACATGACTTAGACAATTATCATGATTCCATGCAACGTAACAACACGTATATTATGTAGAAATAAATACTTCTTGTTGAAATAGAGGGTTTTTTTGGGGAACCTAATCCATCCATACGGATTGGACTCAACCTTTTTTACCTCTATTAAACAATTATTTGGGTTTATAATGTTTGTTTTTACACTTGAAGTCATTTGGTAATTTTTAGTTTGTATTTAAAGTTGTTTAAATGGAAAGCTGAAGCTTGTTTGACCTTTCTATTGACTTCTAGAAGATTAGAAGGCCATGTAGGAGATAAGGATAGGGTTATGGGAGAAAAGAAGTGACCAATGGACAAATTGTGGTTCATATGACTTGTAGGGGTTTAATCCACTAGCTTAGGTGGATGGTATGGAGGGTGAGGTGGAGGATGAGGTGGAAGGTCTTCTTCCTCCTCCTCAAGGTTTGTTTAGGGAACACTGTGACTTTAGAGAGTCATTGTGTTTTGTACAGGAGGATTTTGGCTATGAAATTTTGGGAGGTTGTTCTTCATACTTTTATCTTCCCAAAACTTTATTACTCGCTCTATTTGGAGTTTTGTGCAAAAATTATGCTTGAGGAAGTGAGGGAGGGATGTTTGCCATAGAAAATGGAGGCTGAACTTTCGAGGGCTCATAACTATGTGGTTAGGAAGTATTTTCTCATGATACTTGATGAAGATGTTTATTGAGATGTTATCTTCTCATAGAGATATCATTTGCTCAATTTGAAGTTAGCATGAGAAAGTTATGAACTTGGAAGCAAAGTAGTGAGGAGCTGCCTTTGAATTGTAAATAGTGAACTTTGAATGACTATAAAATTTGGAAAGTATCTTAGTTTTACTTGATATTTTCAAGTTTTGTAGATATTCTTGTTAGCTTTCCAAAGAGACCTCTCACACAGTGTTTGGATTTAGCATGCAAAAGTTATAGGCATGGAAGCAGAATAGTGGTGAGTTGTCTTTGAGTTGTAAACAGTGAACTTTGAACAACTGTAGAATTCAGAAGGTATCTTAGTTTTATTTGAGATTTTCAGGGTTTGTAGATATTTTTGTTAGCTTTTCAGAGAGTCATCACACTCTTGATTTGGAGTTGTTAAGCTTCTGTGGCACTCATTTTAGTGTCGGGTACTCTTTTATGAGAAGTTAAAGAGGTTTTGGTGTATCTTTTACCATTTTCTACAAACATGTAAAACTTTCTTACACTCTATAGCATATTATGGGAAGTTATATGAGAATGGGCTACTCTACTTGGCCTATATATCATTATATGGGGCATTTGTGAGTATATATATATAATAGGAGTATTTGATTGGAGTTCTTTCATTATTCCGGGCCAAATCTAGTTGCAGCTAGATTCCCTGTGATTTCCCAAGGCAAGGCCTCTCTACCCGACAACGTTGGCATTAATGCATCTTTGTCATGATTTGAATTTTTACAATGCAAGAATCAAACAATTTTTTGGTCTTATTTTATGATAATTTCTAATTTAATTTTTATAAAAAAATATACATGCCTATGAATACTCTTAAAGAAATCATTGAATATAGTTCTAGTTAGCACTACAATCTTTTAATTTATCCTCCTTACATTTGCAATGTGTAATCACAAAACTTTTGCACCTCAAAGAAAATATAAAAAAATAAAAGAACCGAGGTAAAGAAAATTGAACGTTGAGGTTTTGAGAAAAACGAGGAGATTACTTAGTGGTTTAGGATATTATTTGCATTCTATATATTGCTTTTACTTGTATTTTATAAGTATTGAAAAGAATTGGCTATAAAGGTCATTAAGAAAATTTTAAGGCAAATTTTCAATGATTTTTATAGAATCAAGTAATAATTTCCACATAGACTTTAGGAGTATTTTCCAATATGTCCAATTTCAACTCAATGCATAGGTACCCCAAAGTTTTTTATTTGTAAAAAAATTATGAATTGAAAGTTACTTGAATTGAACTCAAAGAATTCTTCTTTGAGGATTCTGTTTAATTTTAAAATTCTATTGGATTGAATTGATTAGCTCACTTATAAATGGAGTAATGGACCATGGTGATCATATACAACAAACTTTTATTCAAATGAAACAAAACCTCAATGTTTAGGATTATCCATCTTTGCAAGTATACTTTGGATTGAGGGTTGGAAGTTGTTCTTTTTTTTTGAGTGGCCGTCTAATTCAAAGCTTTGAGTGGAAATTAAAAAAATAATGTGGAGAATTGTTTTTAATTTTTAATTTTGGAGGGCTACCTTCCATATACCTTATTAGAAGACAATCTTAAGTATCTTCTAGATTTTGAGAATTGTTTTTTATAACATGCTTTGCTGGTTTGGAATAGAAGCCAAAACTTTTTTCCTTCAACTCCCTACTATAATTCATTGATTCTTATCCCCTACCCCGAAGAGATCACTTAATTTATCTATAACAAACCACGTGTGGGTTCAAGTGATTTTTTGGCCTTCTATTTATTTTTGATAAACTATAATTTCAACCTAAAAGTTTGAGATGTATTCAATAATGACTATAGGTTTTTGTTGCCAAAAATTAACAGGGGTTCTTTTGAGGCCTTTTAACAAGCTCTCTGGAGGACCCGACGATTTTTTTTTTGTACTTCTAGTAGTTTTTCTTCTATTGCTACTAGCAAATGGTTGTGGTGTGATGATTGCAAAGACACACGACAATAAAGGATCTTGAATGTGATGAAACTATGAGGTTGTTTCAGTAGGATGTCTTCCTAATACTAAAATATAAAATATTAGAATATATAGCATGTCTCCTAGCTTGTATTCTCCATGGATTCATACAAGACATTGACGGATTTTCATGTACTTTAAGTAGGGCTTGTAGGGCTCTTGAAATAGCTTTTCTTGTCACATCCAACCAACCCTTAAGAGAATCCATTTTTTCTCTAATGTTTCAAAATCATAGGTAAATTTATCTAATCTATTGTGGGTCAGTTCAATTAAGTTTATCTAATTATAATTTGTTTCTATAATGAATCCTATTAATTCTTGCCTTAAATATATAGCCTCTAGGGTTAATTTTATACACTTATAGATGATTGCAAGAAACATTTGTCCTCTTTTTTTTCTTCCCTTCGCCTTAGAAGAGTGATTTCTGCTCATAAATTTAGCATTGTATACTAATTTTATATGAAATTTGAAATGAAGGTACATGTAGTTGTTGTAGACATTGAGTAATTTTTTTTTCACTTTTTAAAAATAATTTTATTTTCTTAAAACATATCCCAATTGGATAGTCACTTTTGCCATTGGGGTGAGGGATAGTATTATTTTTTATCCAAAAATGAGAGTTTGAAGGTCAAAACTAGAATATGAATGCTTCTATTAAAGTTTTATAAATTCAAAAAGAGATTTTTAAAAATAAAAAAATATCCACCTTCTATATGTGCTCAAAGCGCAGTACCTTTGAGCAACTGCAAAAAAAATAATTGTTGCAACAACCCTTATCTTCATTTGCAACAACCCTTATCTTCATCACATTGTAAAATTCATAGTTTAAACAAGCTTGAAGATAAGCTAGAATTTTCTTTTGATTATCAACAAGGCCTATTCAAAAGTTGTATAGATCAATATTAGGAACTAGGTTCAATCCCTTAATAGGACAATTTTAGCAGTTGTTTTCTTGTTTCTAGCAATTGCTTGGTTGCACCAATCATCTATCTAGCTTATCTAAAACCAAATATATGAACATGACAATATCATTTATATTCTTATGGTTCAATGATAGAGAAAACAACCACCTTATTTTATTAAGTAGACAAAAGCTATTAGACCTATATTCTTGAATTGATGCTTTTCTCATATCTACAATTTTTTATAAGATTGTCCATTTCTTCGCAAATGAGTTTTTGAACATCGTTTACCTTAGGCAACCAATTTGTAGTAGACATGGATGGGGAATTTCATTAAAATGGCGATTATTCTGTGACTTTGGCATTCTCACAGTTTAGACCGGGCGGTATAAACTCTACTAGTGTCCTAGATTTTTGAAATCTATATCATTATTAGATATCTGAAATCTAGAAAATATGTAGATTTTTTAAACCGATTGGTCTGAAATCTACATCTTTCTTAGATGTAATACATCTACTAGAGGTATACAGTTCACAAATCTAAGACACTAATAGATTTCAGATCGCCCGGTCTGAACTGTGGAACGGCACACTGTGAAAATGGCACATGGAATATCGCCATTTTAATGAAATTCCCCATATACTTTAGACAAACTTTCCAATTACATGTAAATATATTTACTAATATTTTCAAATTCAATGATGTGATTCAAAAGTTTGTAGGTAGAAAGAAGTCATGTGGAATTGTGGATAAACAAGTTTAAACTATTTAACTACTATAAAATAAATTCCCATTAGAATAAATCATTTTATAACATTCAATTTATGGCAGAAATGCAAAATTTACAACACTAATTCCTCGACTAATTCACTACAGGTTTGTGTGTTATTTTTTACCAAAGAACTCCTAAATATCTTAATTTCATCACAATTTCATTTAATAAGTTAGAAGCATTACTGTCCACAATTTCAGTTCTTCAAATCATCATTATAAATGTTTAGTTGCATACATATCTTGATGTTATTTCTTCATTGTCTCTATTCAAAACAACTTTTGCTATAATTTATATATAGTTACAACAGTGACATTGTTGTCAATTCATATGCAACTAAAGTTGATAGTGTTGGAGTTCTTTCGTATCATTTTGAATGCCAATGTTTGATCAAAAGACTCTTAATCAGATCACTTGTTGCGTTTTAGGTTTCATCATGAACATTGGATGAATAATTGGTTTCATATAAACACTCACATGAGAATGACTGATCCGGGACGAAGAATGCTGGTGACTGCCCATTCATTCTCAACAGGTTCGGAAAGTACGACCGCTTTGCAAATGGGAGCTCGTGAGCTGCAGCTTCAGCGAGGTCCAGTTTCGAAGCTGTCTGTCTGTGTCGATGGATGTGGGTGCTTACCAAACGAGGACAGAATCCTGAACTGCTGCCAACTGAATCGATTGCTTCATTGCTGCACTACTGTTCCTCTTCCATCAACAGCCACCAGTCTCAAGAGATGGCTGAATTGCATTTTTGCATAAAACTTATATGCAATTCCTGCTCAGGATGTGGACTATGGCGGCTCTTCAAGAGATGAAGAAGCCTGTCCGTGTCTGTCGTTTCCCGAATTCGCGGTTGCACGTACGGTCGAGAGTGGAGGGAAAGCCGGGATCCCCTGTGAAGCTTTCGACCGACTGGTTGTGGATGGGATTCGCTCATGCGATCACGCTGCCCCCAGCGGTCTCGAAATTGCAAACTTGGGAGCTCAAGTGGCACTGGCAGCCAAGCAGTTGGAGGAGGTGAGGACTTGGGAGGTGGAATCCGCGACCGAAATGGCGAATCTCCTTGGTCAATATTTGACTGACGGTGCTAATCTTGACCTCCCGTGATCATATAACTCTCTCTCGACAATTTCATTGGAGACTTGAACCGAATTTGGGCAGTGGCGAACTGGCGATGCTTGGTTCTTCCAGCATCTCGTGCAGAAGTCGCTCGCAAGGTGGATTAATACTATATTAGTAACTTACGTGACGAGCAGTTGAAATTCGCCGAGCACGAATCTGCGTTGACCGTAGTGAGAATCGACCGCAGTGGTAGGCTAGGTATCCTGGGAAGGTATCTTTCAACCGCATCGCTTCCGTGGTTGACTTACGCGAAGTGCATCTGTAGAAGGTTTGACTTGTGTTTAAGTTGTTGGTTTATTTTTTAAGGAGTTAATTTGTCGGATGTTGATCTCCAGTTGCGAGCACTCATCTTCAACGCCAATGGAGAGGACTGCTTGGCGATCGAAGCGGATGCATTGCAGAACCACTTCCACTTGGCGCAGGAAGCAGAAAAGGGGAGAACTGAACAGCAAGTCCAAGGTGTGGGATTTGTGTTAGGTGGAGGGTACAATTTGCGGCACTTCAAGCACTTTCGCACATGCATGGATGTGTGTTCTTTCATGGGGAGCTCGATCAGTATCGAGCTGTGAAGAGGACACTTTGGGTACAGAAGCTAAACTCTCCTCTGGTCGAATTTTCTCAATCAATGTGTGACGGTTTCTTACTCAGTCTTTCAAAGTGGGAGGTTGTAGATCGCTCTTGAAGCTGCGGCAGTAGACAGCCCTATCTCCATTCAAATTTCAAAGGCCATAGACGATATTAGCCAAGTCATGAGTATACCCAACTTGCATCGTGCGAATTCAAGGCCATGCAACCGAGTGTCTGAATAGATTAGCTGCTATTCATAACAGAGGTCAGAATAGCAGATAGGATCAGGTCCCTTCTGACTTCAGTGTCGTCTACCTTGTGTTTGTGGCAATTGCTGCCTTGCTCATAAAGTTTTCTTCGGGGGATCTGGAAGGGAAAAGAAGAACTTGAAATTCGGTGCAGAGATCGAGAGGAGAGATGCAGAGCGCAAGCTTTTGAAACGTTTTGAGGCTACAGTTCAAGACGTGTGTGACACTGTTGTAAAAGATCAGTTGCTTTGAGTTAGACCTGAGGTATCAGTTTGGTGGGAGCTTCCGGAGTTGCATGTCGTGGCGGGATAGTACGTTGATTTGAACCAGAGATGGAGACGGGGAATTTTGGTGTTCTTGGACCATGGCGGGTTTATCTTGTATGGGTCACTGCGTGCACAATCATGCAGTTGCGATGTGTCCTCTCTCTAAATGAAGAAGGACAGTTGCTGCTGAATTGGAAGCAAGATTACCTGGTGGATGTGGACGGCAGTATGAGCAACTGGAATGCCTTGGACACCAGCCCTTGTTTCTGGAACGGTGTGCAATGTGCGCAGGGTTCCGTATCAGCGCTAGACTTCTCCCCTATCGCATTTTGCAACCTCGCTGGGGATATCCATGCCCTCGCTTTCGGTTAGTGTCTGAATCCTCTAGAGTGGCCCTGTTGTATTACTGTACCTGTGCGTCTAATTAAAGTTGCTTCCCTAATGTGAACTAAGAGATAGTGACTTGGGAATAGTGCTCTTACCTTTGCTGACATGGTGCGTGTTGGCATGCAGCCAATTTTGGCAACCTTACAACCTTGAACATGGGAAACACAAGTTTGAGCGGAAATTTCCCGGAAGACATCGTGAACTGCTCCAAGCTGGTGTACCTGAACCTGAGTTTGACCCTCATCGGCGGAAATTTACCAGAAGACCTTTCTAAACTCCAGCATCTGCAAGTTCTAGACCTAACTGGTGGGAGTCTCGAGGGCACTGTGGAGATCAGATTTGACGAGTTGCAGGAGTTGCGGGTTTTGCGTCTTGGCGAGAACTTCTTCGAAGGCCAGATGCCAGCGTCTATTCTTTCACTGACGAAACTTGAGGAATTGACTCTGTCACACAACAACTGGAATGGTACACTACCGTTGGGCTTCTTCACCATTCCAAACCTGAAAGTCCTATGGTTAGGCTCAGACTTGGATGTCTTGGACATGGTGCCATGGCCGAATATGAGCTTATGGAAGAACTTGGAGGATCTTCGTCTGCACGGCGTGAATTTCCCACCATCTCTATTTCCAACAACACTTTTGACGTTGACAAAGTTGAAGACTCTCAATCTTGAAAGGTGCCACATCATGGGCCCCATTCCCTCTCTTGAGAGTCTGACACATTTGGAAGAACTCCATTTGGGCAACAACTCCTTGAGCGGCCACATTCCAGACATGTTCGGGAGCATGCCAAACTTGACAGCATTGTGGCTCTATCAAAATCAATTGACGGGTCCTCTTCCATCTTCTCTGTTGCAGTGCAAAAGGCTCTCGCAACTTATTGTTTTCGATAATGGGTTGAGTGGAGACTTGGCAGGCCTAGCAAATCTGAGGGGCAATTTGACCTGGATTGACATTGGGAACAATAACTTCAATGGAGAGATTCCAGCTAGTCTCGGAAATCTAACGCTTCTCACATATCTTTGTTTGAGTTCAAACAATGTAAGTGGACAAATTCCACCCATTTTGGGAACCCTATCACATCTCACAAGCCTCAACTTGGGTTCAAACAATCTTAGTGGTCATATTCCACCCATTTTGGGAAGCCTATTGCTTCTTACATCGCTAGATTTGAGTTTAAATGATTTAAGTGGGCCAATTCCTCCTGAAATTGCCAATTTGGAACAACTATCTGAAATTTATTTACAACGGAACCAACTGACTGGTGAAATCCCATATGATCTTGGGAGGAGTACTTTACTTCAATGGGTGGATTTGGGGCACAACTTTTTTGAAGGTGGTGTGCCTCCGTATCTTTGTTGGGGCAACAATGTGTCATTGCAATTCCTTGGATTGTATGAAAACAGATTAACCGGTAGGATTCCTGACACATATGGCAATTGCACGAACTTGAGCGTATTGCGATTAGATGGCAACCAACTTGAGGGCCCTATGCCGGCGGGCTTGTGGGGTGGCGCCAAATTGGTGAGGATGCAATTGAGCGGGAACCGTCTGAACGGAAGTATGGACGCCAGCATCGGAAACGCACAGTCCCTCTCTATCTTGTATCTCCAGGACAACATGTTTTCCGGCCCCATTCCTGCAGAGATTGGACAGACTAGCTTGGTGAAGTTTTTAGCTAACTCCAACGAGTTCAATGGCACCCTCACTCCTCTGCTAGGAAACTTGTCAAGCTTGACAGAGCTGACATTGAGCACAAATTCCTTCAGCGGCGCCATTCCTACAAGCCTTGGCAATTGCACAGAGCTTGTGCAGCTCGACCTGTCCACGAACCATCTAGACGGTTCCATTCCCAACGAGCTGGCCCATCTCAACAAACTCAGCACTCTGGATGTCTCAGAGAACAACCTTACGGGGACGATCCCTGCTGATCTGTTCAGCATGGTGAATTTGCAGTCGTTGAATGTGGCCTTCAATAACCTGTCGGGGGTCATCCCGACAGAGGGAAATGGTGCGACGTTTGTGACAGTGAACTTCACTGGAAATCCGTATTTGTGTGTGGAGGGCTCCTGTGGAACCAATTCATCTACCGTTGCCTTGGTATCTCAAGATGATGGAAAACAGGCATGGATTGTAGTCGTGGGGGTCTTCGGTGCTTTGGCCGTTGTGCTGTTTGTGGTGCTGTTTGTGGTTTTCAGGAGATGCAAGAGCAAGTCCAGTAAAGATCTAGACACGGTTGCAGACGAAGACATGTGGACGTTGACGTCGTTCACGGACAAGATCTTTTGTGACCATGAGGTGACAACCCTGGATGAAGAGAATGTGATCGGAGCCGGCGGTTCAGGGAAAGTGTACAAGGTGACATTGAACAATGGCGAGACGGTGGCTGTGAAGAAACTGTGGAATGTGACGAAAGAGGAGAATAGCAAGGACCATGGCTTCGAAACTGAGGTTTGCACAGGTCCAATGCATTTGTTGTAGCTGTGGATATAGATTTTATAACCCAGATTCTGAAGTTTCGTCTGGACCCTGCTTAGGTGAGGACGCTCGCAAGCCTCCACCACCAGCACATTGTGAAGCTTCTGTGCTGCTGTACGAATCGGGACTGCAACTTGCTGGTGTACGAATATATGCCCAAGGGCAGCTTGGGAGATGTCTTGCACGGCACCAGGGCAGACACACCTCCGTGGGAAATTCGGTACAAGATTGCTGTGGGAGCAGCCATGGTTCGTCTCCCACTCTTAAAAACTCGAAGCTTACCTCTCGTGATCGCCATGTTCTCTAAAATAGCAAGATATCCAGGAAGTGGCCCTATAGACTTCTCGACGCTCGTCAAAACCGCTCTGATCTTTATCAGTCCAAGTTTTTAGTGCTTTGTGCATATGAATTTGCAAATTGAAACGCCGCCCTTGAATATAGTGACTGAGTAGATATGAAAATCATTCTGGTTGACAATTTGTGTATCCAAATCGTTTCGGTTTGACAATGTACAATTGGGTGTTCCGGTGTGATGGCAGGGACTTCAATTTTTGCACCACGAGTGCACACCCCAAATCTTACATCGAGACATCAAGTCCAACAACATTCTGTTGGACTTGGATCATGAGGCGTACTTAACGGATTTTGGCATAGCCAAGATTGTTGATACTGCAGCATCGCATACCTTGTCCACAATTGCTGGCTCTCTGGGCTACATGGCCCCAGGTGATTACGTGCTTTCATCTCAATTGATCTCTGTTTCACAAGTTCATGGAAGTAGTAACACTGTCACACCAGTCGGTGATTTAATTTTATCCCGCAAGTCTCACTGAGGTCGATTCCTTGTGGTTGGGACGACAATTGCAGAGTACAGCTTCAGTGCCCGATTGAATGAGAAAATCGATATCTACAGCTTTGGTGTTGTGCTGTTGGAGTTAGTGACTGGGAAACGTGCAATTGACCCAAGCATATACGGAGAAGCTGGAACCAACCTCGTGCACTGGGTTACCGAGAAGGTGCAAACTCCAGAAGGTGTGTACGAGATCTTGGACCCCAACTGCGAGAGCAGCTCCCAGGAAGACATGATTGCACTCTTGCGAATCGGCATCTTGTGCACTAGTTTCATGCCTGCGAGACGACCGTCCATGCGGGATGTTGTGACATTGCTGGCAGACATTGCTCCCAAGTCTTGCGTGAATTCAGACATTGGCAAGGATGGATCTGAGGAGGGCTTCCATGATACTTTAGAAAAGTAGAGCTTGGGCATGTTTTGAGGTGATTGTAAGAAACACTTGTATAAGTACTTTTTTGAAACCATATACTCCCTCCATCACATAATAGTAATCCCTTTTGGATTTTTTATTTGTCCCTTTTAGCAGTATGTTTCAAACTTGATTCTAGGGTTGAGGATGGTTTCTTTTATTTTGGACCTCAACTCGAGAAATGAAGCACAAGCACAAAAAGCTTAGTTTATTATCCTCTTTACAGATCAAAAAAATTCTTAAAATGAGTTTTTTATAGCAATTTGAAGTTGAGTGGGTCAAAGATTAAAAGACATTGAATTTTGCATTGAGTCTATTGAATACTAAGTTATTCTCGTGCAAGACTTGAATTCATGGAGAGGATATCTCTTATATGAAGCATGTATGTGGGACTTTGTATCTATTGCAACTTGCTACTTTTTTTTTTTAATCTTTCCTTGATTGTTATTAACAACCATGTTCACTTGTATTGCACTTGAAAAGATGCAATGAATGTGTAGTGATGATGGGCTATTCCTAAGGTTATCTTTCTGCACTATAGTAAAAGTAAACCATACTACTTCTATCTTTCATAAACCTTGTGGCATAAAACATTTTCTTTTTTCAAGTTATATGAAATTTTATGCAATAGCATTCACAAAAGAATAGATTCCTTTTCATTTCCATTTTATTGTCCACAAAATGACATTTATGGTAGACTCTTTATAAATTCACTTTATTAACAATTTTAACCCCTAAGCATGCCAAGGAACCAAAGGTGTTCTCACAAATTTTGGAAGTTTAATTTGAAGTGTTGTAACTTTTGCATCCAATGTTTGAATTCAATAAAACTTGTTGGGAAATGTGAGCTCTCTTTTTTACATTGTGTTGTAAAATTTTCAAATCAATCTATTTTTTAAGAAGCTATTTTGAAGTTTATAGTTTCAATTTGAATTTACTAAACTATATTTTGATGGTTGCGATTGTGGGGGCTTGCATCTCCTTTATACAATGTTCATTTTCATTAAAATTTGTTGGGCTATGTTCCCCTTGAAGTCTAGTTAGTGTGGTAAAATTTTCATATCAATACAAGTATTGATTGTTTGGAAGCAATTTGAAGCTCAAAATCTAGACATTTTTGTATTACAATGAACTTTGGCAACTTGTTTCTTCTTCATTCAATGCTTCTTTTTTATTTTAAGAAATCAAAAAAGTTGTGCATACTAGTCTAGTTTGTGTGGTTAAAATTTCATATCAATCCCAAAAACTATGAGTAACTAAGAGGCATTTCAGAAGAATGAAGTTAAGCCTTAGATGTGTTTTTTGCCACTTTTTTGGCTATTTGTTGACATTCTAAAACCATTTTGGAGACACAATGACAATGAGTCAATTGAGTGATATTTCTTTCACCAATGTGTTTGTATACTAGTTGTAAAGCAATTTATAGTTTAAAGTTATTTCATTTGAGTAGGTTTAGAAATCAAATTATATCTCTAAATGTATTGCTAGAACATTATAACTTTGCAATGTATGTAGCCAAATAACTTCAAATTTGACTTACATCATCTACAACATGTATACTATAATATTGTATAGTTGAGATTTCTATTTCTTGATGATCTTTAAACCTATAACACTTCAAAAGCAATAATGTTCCTTGAACCCTACCTTGGTGACATTTAGACCTAGAACACTTCAAATGCAACAATATTTTTGAACCCCAAAAGGCCTTCAACCATGAGGAATTAAATAATACCAAAACAAAATATATATTTTCCATTTTTTTTTCCATTAATACTTTATTTAGCATATTACTTTAACACTTCTATCTCTTTATTTACTAAGGTAAAAAGAACTAGTTACAATACATTATGTAACCAAATCTATTTTATTGGAATCCAAAGTACTAGATATGAAATAGAAACATCTATAACCATTGACCGAACGATTTTGGACATGTTATTTATTAACAAACATCCAACAAATTATTGGACCCTACTAACAAGAGAAAAGAATTCTTATGCACTTTTAAATGTACTATTTGGACAATGTGAGAATAAGATGTGAATTCTAAAGAGCCAATTGTATATGCACTTAATACCAACACAAGGGGTTGATGTTCAAATGTAATACACCTTATAATCACATCTGTTCACTTCCCAAGATGTTCCAAGATTTTAGAGGTGACAGTTATGGATACGGTGACGGTCATGGGTACTGCTACCTTAAATGGCATTTTCAATGAAGAAAGACCAAAACTAACCTTCCTAAAGTTCACCACCCATTTCTCACACCTAATCTTAAATGCACAATGATCACTTTGGCAAGGAGAAGTCACAATGCCAGTTGAGCTCAAGATCACATTGAAATACCTATGAAAAGCTAGTTTGCCATTAGTTCCAACATCCTTCAAGATAGGAACTAGTAAAACAATTTTGGCACTTAAAAGTGTTCTCGCACACGGAGACACATATTGCATTCTTCAAAGTACCAATACTGAACATGGGACACTTTTAGAGACTCATGTGATTCCGAATTCAAAATTCGCAACTAATTCCTGAAGAATCGTAACATGAAGACTCCAAATATGAAATAAATTGCAATAGATTAAGTTTCTATTTTTCTCTCGAGAATATTTTACTGAAATATTTCAGGATGATCATTCCCAGACATTGAAATCAGCTCTTAAATGGTTGCTCTACGTATCTCCCACCTTTTACACAAACTTTCCAATTAAATGAACAATTTACAAGCTTAAGATTCTTAGTATATCTAGGGTGAATGCTTTCGTAATATTTTGGGACACCGGAATAAACGCAAAGCAAGCTGATGCATGACTGTACACTGTAGCCTGAAGAACTTAGTTGACAAGCCAACGCTATGCGATGGTTAACAACAGGCCTGCAGGACAAAACATAGAACGTACATCACACAAATTGACTTGCTTGTAGATTAAGGAACCCTGTGCTGCTGGCCCAAAGTCTTCCTTGCATGTCGCCACCACGAATCCCCATGGCCACACTAGAGAATCCCTGAAGCACAGAGTCATCAACACGAGCTAGAAAGTGTCTTGAAGGATTTGACCCATGAAGTCAGAACATGTAAAAAAAACAATAAAATAGTCAACAACGTTAGAAAAATTACATCTAAAATCATTTTGGGTAATCACAACACCAGATGACAATAGAAGAGCAGAGAACACATGAACTACCATAACATAATAGATAAAGTAGGGTTAACCAGTTTCCATGCCACTCAGAGTTGATAAAATATTCCCAAACCATCTTTAGCAACTGGAAAACTTTGGGTAAAAGAGATCCTTCTCCAGAGCTTGTGCTTGAGGTCTGTTGAAATACCTGCTGCAGCTGTCAAATGCAGCATGAACTGATCGCTAGCTCGCACTTACCCCCAGCTAGTCAAGAACATAAACACGCCGGGCTGTCCCCCATGAATAAACAGGGTGCTTCTTGCTGGGATGAGGGGCTGCTACAGTATGTGCACATGCATGCACATCCGATTAGTAAATGGAGTGCTCCATCCTCATACACAAAAGCAATGGCGAAATACAGAGATCCAAGATGTCCTAGAGACTGGTGGATTTGTATCAATGCCTCCAAAATACAGTAATACAATGAGAGCCGTTCTCTAGACAATAAATGCTTGTACGGTGTCACTGTCATGAACTACATAGAAGTAGCACACAACGGCATGTTTATGTGTGAAGTACAATTATAAGTAAAGAGAGAGAGAGAGAAATTCACCAAGTCTACTCTTGCAGCTATATAATTTTATGATTTCTTGTTACTTTAAACCTACCACAATGCATTTCCAAACAGTTCCAATTTGACTATATATCTACGAGTCCACAAATTCCTACTAAGCACCCATTCTAGCGCTCCACTAACACTGAACGTGAGTCCAGGAACCGACCGTAAAATTGTCGACAGAGCCCATCCAATTCAGCTTGTAGCAAGAACTCCTCTCTCCATGTTCCTTGTTCTGTGTCAGGCTGTTTCTGCCAATTGAAGCTGCTGAAAATCAGTCCGTCCAAAACAGCAACATTTATGGAGATGAAACAATGGTACAGCTGAAAATCTTAAACCGCTAGCCATCAGTACAGGAGCCTATGCTATGATTATGAAACAGCATGCATGCATGCCGCGCCTTACTTGAACAGAAGAAACATAGTTCTTCTACTAATGCATAATCCACAGAATAGTTCCCATGAGATTCTTCTCAAACATTTTGCCGACGATGGTGCTGATGCCGATCATTCTCTCTGGCCAATTGAAACTCCCGCTCTGTAGAGAAAGTCAACAGAACGAAGAACTCAGTGTGATTTACAGGCCTCTATAAAACCACATAATTTACATAAGTTGGTGAAACCACCAGGAAAAGAAAAAGAAAATGTCCTCTAGTAGCTGTTGACCATTTGCAAATTAAAACGTCTGAATCAAAAACTGCAATCACACTACAGTACTGCTAATGAGAATTAAATGCATCAACTCCTCACCTCGAGAAATTGCGCTATGCCGAATCTTCTCCCCGTGACCTGAAAACGTACGAAAGTGCAAATTCAGGTTAGAATAAACGCTCAGAATGCACAAACATTAGATTAGTTTGTACTTCGCAATAAACGCATCACCCATATATGCACAGACCTTCCAGGGCAGGATTAATATTAGCCACAGAAACAGTATATCAATATTCCCTACCAGAACAGCTGTTGAACGGCCTCACAATATCTATGTAGACAGGTAGCCTTGAAAACATCATGAAACACATCAGCATTTACAATATGCCTGCAAAAGCGTGCATATGGAGCGCTTGCACGGATAGCAAAGGCCATTCAACAGCTGCTGGTCGGCAGAAAGAACTGTCAGGCACATATCACAAACCTAATATCAACTTCTGAACAACGTTGCAAGAATTATAACTCGAATCATAATGTCCGAAACATCAATCACTACTGAATGCTGATGACAAAAAGGAAGCTCGTGAGATTTGGCATGCATGACAACAGGCCCACATGAAGAATGTTGGCAACAACCGCTAAAACAGACAAAGCTTACAATTTACAACTGTAATTACATCTGACGTAAGCAAACTTATTGACAAAGTAATTAAAAATTTGTCGAACGCACCAAAAGCACACAGTTCTACCCAAAAAATAATTTGATCCAAAGAAGGAATACGACCTCATTTCTTCAAAATGTCACGAAATTGGTCTAGGGAATTCACCTGTGTCCCTGCCTCTTTCCTTCCGCCGGTAGTCCCTATCCTTCGCGTTCTCTCGATCTTCACGTTCTCGTTCCTTGTCTCTCCTATCCCTGTCGCGATTCCTACCTCGTGCCCTTTCTCGTTCAGCATCGTGACCCCGCCCACTGTCACGAGACTCATGAGGCCTTTGTCTGTACATGTCCTTATCCCTAATCTTATCCCCTGCTTCACCTTCCCTATGATGGACAGTTTTTTCCTTTCCTACACCAGGGTCATCCCTCAACTCACCATTAGCATTTGAGTTTTGGACTTCGTCAATATCATGACTCCTATCCTTAATTGCTGTAGATTTCAAGTTATCTACAGGCGTTTTCAAAGCTGGTTCCTTCTGTGTGGCAGCATCTGAACTTGTTGTGGTCGGTACCTGCTCAGAAGTGGATCCATTCACCATAGTCTTGATGAGTCGTTCCTGAAACACATAGGCCCACCTTAGAAGGATAGCTTTGATGTAGAAACCAGTATTGCAATGTAGCTAAGACTATGGGCAAATACAGGATAGTAAATGAACAACGAGGATGAACATACCTGTCCTTCAGTAGGAATATCCCACGCTCTGCTGGTCAACACAAATGACTTGCTGTCCCTTTCGACTTCAACATAATGCCCCTTGGGTTGTGTGTACAACTCTGCAAGGACCTTGCAGACTACTTCAATGTCACTCCATTTGGCATCAAACACTTCCCACCACCTGTCAGGCAATGGCACTTGGAACTTCCGAGCTGCGGCATAAACAACTCCACAAGCAACAACTTCGCTCTTGAAGCGCACGCAGAGTGTGGTGCGTAAGCTGCATCAAACGAAACAAGGTGCATCAGCTCTTGCATGAACAACTCAAGTGATACAGCTTCGTGACACCGTCTCAAAGCATGATCCTATGCTGCAACACACAGAACACATAAATTATCAGCCCTGACAATGATGACCAAAAGCCATAACTGGAACGCAAACCCACTGATCAACTAAGAACTATTACAAATGTAAACATTACAAACGCTACGAAACTCATCAAATGCAATTATTACATAGTGTCACAACGAAACACTAAAGATATTCTAAAGGAACCATGCACAGGGCTACAAACATTGCTGTAGCTTTCATGTACCTGTCATTCGCAAGGCTCCACGCCACTTGCATCAGGTCTGAAGGAGCATCAAGCACCATCAAATAGCTTATGATGAACTTGTGAGGATGCTCTACGTGACAGATAAATCCCATCTCTTTCAGGAGGTGTCGCTCTGTCCTAATCAAGTCGGTCTTCATTTCCTCATACTTCTGCAGTTTCAAGGTCCCCGTTAATACCAACGAAGTCAAGCCCGAACTGTAAAGTAGCAAAAAGTAAGTGTGAGGCAGCGGAGGTGAGGATACGAAAGGATTAAAGGATTACCTGTGATGCTATCTCCAAGAACTCAAGGGGGAGGTTTCCCCGTCTCTGCTCCATACGATTGAACACTTGCAACACATCATGAATTTTCCGAGGGCTTTCTTCAAGTTTAGCTGCTAGCCATACACAACTGGCTGCCACCCTCTGCAATTACAAACTCCAGTAAGATAGGCCGCAACAAAGAATATTCAATATGCAGTTACACTCCATACCCAGAAACTCTCAGTATTATAACTCACTTATATCCACTAAAACAGATGCACACATTCAACCAATTATTATATTTACTGGCGGCTTCTCCAAACTAACCTAAGTAAGCAATGGTAATGATACAACCAAGTCAAACACCGATCATGAGAAAACAAAACACCTGAAATGACGACAACTATTGTTCAAGCTCATCCATTTTGCAACACCTAGACGAGGGCATCAAATTCCACGAAAAACTCCGAATCATCTGATTTTGACCCCAAATTGACTGAAGAAAAGACCACTCACCTTCACGAAGAATCGTGCAAAGGACTTTTTGCAATAAAATCGATGAAATAAAACCTGGCCCGTCGCCATCACTGCTTGAGGCCTGCAGGTAAAAGATTACGAAAATCAGTTCCAGAACCTGCTTCTGATTATAAGGAGAAAAAAATTGCTTCAGCACTCCTAGTATAAACCACAACGCGTCTACGTCATCAAAGAAACCCTAAAAAGCTGAAACCCGATGAAACCCTAAAGACAGGCCGCTGCACCGAAAGAAAGAATATAAGGACATGAGCATGCTTCAAATTCATTCAAAAAAATCTTCCAACGCAAGGAGAAGTGCGAGCACGTACAATCCCAAGAGGATGCCGCTCTCCTGTACCAGGTCACAGCCAAACCGACGCAGGGTGGTCTCCGTCTTCTCATCAATGCCATCTTTCCGCGACGGCGAGTTCGCAAGCTGCTCCTCCGTCACATAAAAGGTGTCGAGAGCAGTATAGATCATTTATGCGACGGCTGCAGACCCAATCCGGAGCCCCAAAATCGTCCAAAAACCCTGTTGCCGCTACAACACCATGAAAAATGCTCTCCACGAAACCTCCGCTACTAAGTTATGTGATACCGGAATAAAAAAAAACACGATGGAGTGCAAGCGAGAAGAGATGCGCAACCACACACGACTGAAGAGAGCTACAAAAACGGGAACAACGTGAGAGTGGCAGGACAAATCTCCGGATACTAACCGGAAGATGCACGCGGAGGAGACAATAACCAGCTCTACCACCCACACTACTTTTGTATTTAGTGTATTTCCTGGACACCTTGACCTCGTAAAGCCCAGTACTGAATGGTTTATTAATGATCAAACAGCTCCGGGAACGGATGAATTTCATTCGAATTTGCGGGGAAAACCGACGGAATAGTCAGGAATGGATGAGTTTCATTGGTCTTTTTCCGTGGCTAGTACTTTAGGACGAATGGATTTCATTCAGACTACACTAATGATGATAAATAGTGTTACCCA
Organism: Climacium dendroides; assembly: GCA_950106755.1. Lineage (NCBI taxonomy): Eukaryota > Viridiplantae > Streptophyta > Bryopsida > Hypnales > Climaciaceae > Climacium > Climacium dendroides. The sequence goes on along the minus strand of OX467082.1, from coordinate 22,299,062 downwards.
TACTAACTGTTTTAGAAATGCTATAAGTTTTTACTCTTCATAAATATTTTTACAAAAATCATAAATCCTAGTGTCATTCTAAGTGGGAAAACTCTACATCCATAGTTGGTAAAAATATTCATAAAGAGTAAAAACTTATGGCTTTTTAAAATAAATTAGTGTAGTGTGCCAAAGTAAAAGTAATTCTCTAATTTTTTAATTCATAAAAACTTTGAAATTCAGTAATTTTTACATCATAGGTTGGAACGCTAGTCATATACGACTCCCTTAAAATTAAAACAAATTCATCCTATCTATTACATTAAAGTGTTTGTTTGTTTCATTGAGATCTCCTACATTATGTGTCCCCAATCGCGTTCTTGGTACCAATGGAAAGCTCTCTATGAAGAGAGGTACACGGGCTTCATTTGGTGGTCGCTACAACTAAGCTGCAGTGAAAAATACTTGGAGTAAATTAAGTTAATCCCTAAACAATGTTAACCCCCTAAAGGACCAAACGGCGTTTTTTGGCAACATAGCGATTTTGAGCAACTCACTATGAATGGAGTTTTTATTTTTTTTTCTTTCAAATTTTCACACAATATATGCCTAAGGAATAGCTTTAAGACCCAACAATTTTCATAAGTTATGGTCTAAATGTTATTGTCATAACTTCTTTAAAAAAAGTTAAATTTTTTTAAATCACTTTTTTAAGGGAAAAAAAAATCGAAATTGATTCTCTATATTTACATACATTTGGAAAGCTTTAAATCATTCCATTACAATTAATGAGATGAAAGTTATGAGGATTTTTAGTTTGGGGTAGCTTGCAGGCACTTATAGATTTTCTACTCTCAAATAAACTTTGAAGTCCTTTATCTTACTCAATTTTAAATATTTTTGAAAGAAAAAAAAATTACATATAGATTGTTTATCACAACATTACAACCATTGGGATTGGTATTTTTCAATTCCATAAATTAATTGTTAACAATTTAGTGTTTTGAATAATTCTCTACTTCTTTCTACTTACTATTTTTTCCTATATGTTGTGCAACTCCAAATAATTTGAAAATTTTCAAGCATGTAGCCAACTTGCCTTGAAAGAATGAATCCAAAGAGTAACCACCATTTGGGACATTTTTTTCATAAAATGTGACTTTGTGAAGTACACTACCTGGGTTTTCGCAAGGACAAAAAAAAGGTTTTTGTCACTTCAAATGCTAATATCTTGCAATCTACGTGGCGGAAATTTTTGAAATTTCTACCACTTCTTTACAAACCACTATATTACAAGATCATATAGTTACATATGTCCAAAAATAATTTTTTTTAAAATTTGGTACTTGTACTAGAAATGGCAATTTTAGAACGTTCTTGGTGAAAACATAGTAAAAAACCTTTAGGGATTAAAAGCTAGAATTGATGTATAGTTTACAATATGAAAAAATCTACATATTCAATTGCATGGGCATTCAAGGGTTAATTTTAATGACATCACATTTGGGGGGCACTAGTTTGTCTCCTTGTTGGTTGTGTAACAAACAACAAACAAGAAATCCAAAAAATTTTAATTCTAAGTTTTCGATCAATAAGAAGAGTCCCATTTATCACAAGCTAAAGTCATTCACGACGATGTAATAGCTTAGAAGCTACCACATCGTGATCAATTTAGTCATAATTCCTTGTTTTTAAACAAATAAATTTTGTAAAATAGTTTTGTATTTCATGTGAACTTTGTTAGAACAATTCATAGGTATTAATTTAATCCTTTAATGTCTAGGTAGTTGAGTATGTAGATTTTTTTCTAGATTGTAAATTGTAGGCCAACTCTAACATCATCTAGGGATTAAGTTATTTATCCCCTAAAAGGCATTTTTTTTTGGGAAGACCTCCACCTTGGTTCAAGTTTTAATTAACCATATATACAGACATTGAAGTTAAAAAGTAGTCAATGGATGACTTTCCAAATCATTGTAGAAATGAAGACATATATCTACTACTTCCAAAATCAGGTCATTTTTTACTGACTATCTTGATTATAGATTAGTGCCCTTCTAGAGTTAAGATTGGATTAAGGATACTAGTAGGAATTGTTTGCACTTAAATTAGTTTAATAAGCTCAACCAACTATGGCTATCCATTGAATGGTTTATGACCATTTTAGTTCGTTTTATTTAACTTTTTGCAAAATAATATAGGTACTGAATCAAAATTGGAAAAAAAATCATTCAACTTATTAAAACAATTCTAGTGCATAGAGAAGAATGGATTACTTTCATTTAACTTTAATGGAATTCTTAGCAATTAATGTATATTAAAATATTAAAATATTTCATCCAATTTATTTTTATGTGTACATTATGGAGGGAGGAGGGAAACTATTAAATAAAATAATATAATTTTCCAACCAAGTGAGATGACTATACTTTCAAAAAATGACATTTAAGTGGAATGAAAAGGAAAATACAATTAAAAGATTTACTTCAATGGCTAATTTCTTTCTTGCATGGATTGACTTTTGACCTAGCTAAAGAAGAAAGGTGCTAGCAAAACTTATAAAATTCATAATAAAACCACAAAAATCTACTAAAACATTGAGTCAATTAGTGAAAAAAAATTGGAGTGCTTATTAAAGATAATTTGAGATGGAGACAAAATTCTAATATAGAAGTGGTGTTAATAATTTGCCAACAAAATTCTATTGAAATACTAATCTAATTTTTGCAAGATTTTATTGAAACATCAAAATCACAAGTGACAACCCCTAGTGTGTAATCATTAGCAACAAAAGTGAACAATGACATAAGAAAAAAAACTTTCAACAAAATCTACACAATTGTGGTAAAACATTGTACCAATAGTAACAAAACTTTGTTAAAACCTTGAGTCAAAAATAACATAATCCATTACATAAGATTTCAAGCCACTTTTATAGTTGTTTCCCTTATTGTGAACCAATGCATTGCTATCAAAATATTCAATAATAAGAATTTTTTTAAATTTTAAAACATTTAAAATTAATTAGATATTATTATCTGATGTGGCCATCTCCCAACCATGTCAAATTGATGATGTGGCAAAGTTCCCAAGTTCCCCATAGTTCGGGAACTTGCAGTTTTGCATTGAGGGGCATTGAAGGATTGTTTGGGGCTCATTTCCATATTGTGAACTAGCCATTGGAGGCCAAAATATAAAACAATAAAATAAAATAGAATAAAATATTTAAAAAATTGAATATTTAATTAAATTTTCTTATATGACATGACAATAATTTGCCATATTAGATTGTTGATTTGACAAACTTTCCATGTTTCCAACAATTTGGGCACTCATAGCCCTTTTACATTCCTAAAATCTCATCTAATGTTGAGGACCTCAATTTCATCTAATGGTACTATTTGTAACCTTAAGTCAAAACCCCAAAGAAAGGAAAGTTGCAACTTAGAGAAGAAAAACTCCATAAATCTATTACCAAAACTTTAAAGCCCTAATATACCATTGAGTAGAAAACTACAATATACTTTGCTAAAACATCAAGAAAAGACTTCAAAACTTTGCTATGAAATTAATACACATATGGATTTTTTTCTTGTTGATTAGAGCCCCTATTTCTAATATTGTAGTATCTCAAAAATTCCACCTAGTACCTCTCTTTGTAGATCTTGTCTATGTAATTCAAAATTTTAAACTCTTTTTCATCAAATTTACATTTGGTAGTCAAAATGAGAATTTTTGTTTTTATCAATGCTAGAAATAAAGGTATTTATCTTGACTTTTTATTCTACTTCAAGCTAAAAACAATCCTTTATCTTTTATTGGATATTACATTGCATGTTGAACTAAAAACTTGTAAGTAAACCATGTTTTTAAATATTGATTATAATGGAAATAGATTTATAGTATGACATTCAATACTACTAGTGTGCCCTGTGCCATTGCCACACTAAAAGTAATTTCTTAATTTTTAGATTCAAAAAATACTTCAAAATTCAATAACTTTCACACTGTACATTTGAATGCTATAAAATCAAGCTGATGCACCCCTCCTCGCCAAGGGCTTTCTGATGGTACCAAGCATGTGACTAGGGGACGCATGGTCTGGGAGATTTCAACATAACAAACAAACAAATTTAAGGTACGGACTAGTGTGCCTTGTGCTGTTGCCATAGTCAAAACTAAAATAAAAGTAATTTTTTAATTTTTTAATTCCTAAAAACTTCAAAAATCAATAACTTTTTCACCATGAGTCGGAATGCCACGAAACAAAGCCCGTGCACCTCTCCTTGCCAAGAGCTTTTTGATGGTACCAAGCACACGACTGAGGGACACATGGTCCAGGAGATCTCAATGTGACAAACAAACAAAACAAACAAACAAAACAAACACCCAAATTTAATAAGAAGGATAATATATATAAATATATATGAGTAATTTTTTGCTTGATACACATTTATACATGTAAATATTTGTTACCTTTCGAATTAGGTTGCTCAAATAAGTAAACGATGAAAATTAAATTTCCAAAATCTACATTTGGGTTACATAAAAGAGTTCCAAGAAGGGAACGCAAGGGAGACTGTGGGTCTACAACCAGAAAACCCTAACGCTGAGCTCAGTCTCTTTGAGTCCTCTGCGACGTCGTTGCCATCACCTGCGCTCTGCCTTCTGTGCGATTTCACCATTCTCGGACGCTTCCAACGCGACCATGCAGAACGAGGAAGGAGATAACGTCGATCTTTACATTCCTAGGAAGTGGTACGCTTCGAGTTCATCCTTTCTGTGTGCCTTGAAGTTCTGTATGGCTTGAGCGGGCTTTTGTCGAGGCCTTTTCTTGCAAGAGCGACCTTGGGATTTTAACGCTTTGTATTCTCGTCCTGTATAGCATATTTGAGGTTGTGAGAACAATGCTTAACGCACTTCGCATGTAGACCACATTGACATCTCTAGGTTTCAAGATTAAATTATCTGGTATGTCTCTCTTGAGAATTCGTGTTTAGAACATTTGTCATTCTCCTCTCGAAACTTGTGTTTGGTACAAGTGGAGATCGCACACGCAGATGTCTGTAATATGACCTTCTCTAATATCACATCCTCAGTTCTTTCTCGGAACCGTAGGGAACGCAGTCACCTCACTATCACACTGTATCACGTTGCAAGTATTTGCTTACAAATGCATTCTTCCTTCTAACGCTCCATTACACTTGTGCCTCACTTTTTGGGAGAGAAACATTGATTTAAAAATACTTGTGTGTTTCAGTTCTTCAACCAATAGGTTGATTACATCCAAGGATGTTGCCTCAGTTCAGTTGAACGTCGGTCACGTTGATGAGAATGGCGTTTACACAGGACAATTCACCACATTTGCCTTGTGCGGATTTGTCCGCGCTCAGGTCTGTTTTCCGACACAGTTGTCTCCACTCTCTACCCTTGTCTCTGTTCATGTGAATTGCATTTCATGTTTTTCCTTATTTGGGTCTGGTACTGGTACTTTCACAGATTACTTCCAGCGGATTCATGTTTTGATCTTTTTCTTGTATGCCACAGTGTGTGTTTACTTTTTACAGAGGAGCTGTACTATTTTTTTAAAGTTCCACCAACTAAATTCGCAAAATGGACGTTTATAATGCAGGGAGATGCTGACAGCGCTCTTGACAGGCTGTGGGCCAAGAAGAAAGCTGAACTTGGACAGTAACTGTAATTTTGTAGCTGAGTAGGGCGAAGCGCATAGTATTGTAGTGTCACTCATGTGATATTTGACAAAACCAGTTTCCTGGTTAGTCTTTGAAGATCAAACGTTCTGCAAGGGAGACTTCTTTGGCAGATAACGCAATGTCTTTGTGACGTTATTCATGACATCACACTTGATGACTTATCTGTGTTGTGGTTTGCTCCCCGACTTGCAAGATAGTGCAATGGTTTTTCGGAGTCAACTTGTGTGTTCGAACCGTACAATTGTGCAGATCCATTTTTGCAGCTCTTTGTAACTGCTCATTTAAGATTACTCAGGTTCGTTTGTCAAATGACGTAAATGTCGTACAATGGACCGTTGGTACCGCCCAAGTTGACGTACCATGAGGGTTGGACTCGTGCGGTAACGCTTGGGCTCAGAGCGTCAACTTTCTACGGGCTGTGTGAATAGTGGATTTATGACGAAATGCACTTGGACTAACCTAGTCGATCTGCAAGTTGAGAGAAGTCTCGCATGTTCCTAGAATCTCCGCAAGAATAACTGAGTTTCTGCATTGTGAAGTGTTTTATGAACGCCAACAGAAGCATCAAATCGAAGTATTTGTGCTGAGGACGTAAGTTTTTCCAATGCACCTCTTCAGTGGCTCTATTTCGATGCTGGATCTTGCCGCGAGCCACTCGTTTAGTTCTCATTAACTCGTTTTTAAGTTTCTCATAGTTATGCATGAAGGCAAGAGATGTAATGCTCACGCCATATTTTCTCGAAAAGAAAGCATGCCATGTTACTATCCTTCCAACAGTAAAGAGGAAGCCCAATTTCGTAATAAATTGTATTTGGAAAGAATATTTAGCAACTGAAGTAATCAGCGTCAAGCAATTTGAAAATGGTTTTAGCTGGGAGCTGGGTCAGGGTTCAGGGTTTACGTCTCGAATCAACTAGGATTTGGCGTCTGGTTAGTACTGGTACACCCAAATATCCTTATTACGGTAGTATCACAATCTGGATTATTTCCTCCCCTCGTGTACAGTACACACGATTGAACAACTTGAACATATCATGTCCCGAACACGCGTAACAGGAGTTTTTGAGCCCTGAGCCTGTCACCTAACAGAGTTCTACGTTTATGTGTACTGTGGGGCAGCTTCATAGATCACAAACCAAATACTGTAGAGCGAAAGCTCATCAAGAATGTCCCAGAAAAGGTTATTTTGGGGCTGAGATCGCTACAGCAGCGTCACAATTTCTCCAGGAATACTGACAAGCTAAGGAGCAGCAGAGTTCTGATCAGTACACACTATGTTTCTGAGCAAGGCTCACGAGCAACTTGGTGAACTCAACAGGTCGCTGCAGAAAGTTGAAGTGTCCACCCTCAAACTCAAGAACCTCTTTGAACGGCCCATAACGACTGGCGACGTACTCTTGACCTTCCGGCGGGAAGGTGTGATCGTTCGAGTACTTGATATACACTGACGGTACCTGCCCATATCTTTCTTTTGTGTATGTAATTGACGTTGCCAGCATTTGGTATGGGTAGGGCCTCACCAGCTTTGACGCCAACACAACGATTTCCTGCACACGTTGAATTCAGCTGGATTTGTCAGTTATCAAGAACATGAAGGGGAATTTCAATTCATGTGGCTAGTTTCCGATTGTCAAAATGAGATTCGCAAGCAGTTTTTCTTTGATAACCAGGAGTGGCGTTGATTTCAGTTTAGCACAATTGTAAAAGCAATGCCATGTACACTGAAATCTGTCAATTCAATGGAAATGTCTTTCATGACGTCCGTAATTGGATTGATGTGTTAAGATGTGGTACCTCTGAATCGAAGTCATTGAAAAAGATATGCTTCAATGCGGAAGCGGGGTAGTAGAAGGACGTGGGGGGATTCTCAGCTCCGTTTTGGAAGTGAAACCCAAGTACCTTGGAACTCGGTGCCGTATCACACGTCATCTTGCAGGTCAGAATAGTTCAGGTTAGTTTTACTAGATTAACTCAATTGCGTGAATTGATAGAGTGGGCGCAGTCGTAAGATCACCCTAAGTTGCCACCAGTTTCATACACAATTAAAAGGGTCAGGCATTGTCGGTTTCAATGTTTGTAAGACTGACTTACAATTTGATAAAGACCGGTGTCGGCTGTCAGGGGAACTCCACTTGCAGACAACACTCCTGCTACGAAGACCGCCAAACTAATTTTGTCAGGAAACCTCTCCATGAGTTGTGCCAAGGCGAACCCTGCCATGCTGTGCCCAACCAACACCACCTGCTTCCATTGAACCCACAAGCCCAGGCCACCAACAAGCATAAGGATTAGACAACCTCTAGAACCCGAGGGCTTGCAAAGGTTTTAAGACATGATCTACACTTGTATTCTTGCGTCAAGAATTTTCAAGAACTAGTATAATTTCTAGTTTCGTAAGAGATCTTCCATTTTTTATAATCGTCTTCCTCAGTCTTCACCAATGATAACTTTGGCACACCTGTGTTCACCGGTGAACTTAGCATCATGGTACGGGAATCTCCATTTTAATAACGGAAACCAATATCTAGTATGTGGGAATCACATACAAAAGCTGTGAAATGGCTCAGCTTCAGATGGTGCTCCAATGGAGTGGAGGTTTCTGTACCTTCTCCTTCGCTGGCAGGGATTCCAAGAACTCTAGCGCAGGTTGGTGGTACTCGTCAAAAGTGGCGATGGCGTCCGGGTCGGCAGGGTGCACACCCGCGCCCGCCATGTCCATGGCCGTCACCTTGTAGCCCGCCTTCTGCAGCTCAGATTCCACGGGGAACCATGCCCACGCTCCGTAACAACCCCCGTGCAGCAGCACAAACTCATACTTGCGCTGCGTCGCCGCCATCAACACCGATATTTCTGAAAGTTTTCTTGAAACAATCGTGAAAGCTTTACCAGCACTACAGAATTAGGACGCCTGCAATGGAGATCATGGATTGCAATCCTGTTAGCTTGCGCCGGTTGTAATGGTGGATCTAAGATTATCAACGCAAGCGCGAAGATGATCTGCGAAAGTTTCAAGCAGGCAGGCAAGAAAATTTAGCTAGGTGAAGTGAGAATTTGGGTAGCTTCTATATATGTATAGCTAGGGGAAAGGGTATTACCTCAAAATGCTCGTAACTATTGTTCACTCCCCCTCCAGTACCACAGAATCTAGATGCCTGCAACTCAGATCATGAATGACAATCGTGTTAGTTAGCTCTGATGGATCAATGCAAGCGAAATCTGAGATCAGCGCAAGCGCGAAGGTGATCAGCTAAAGTTCCAACTTCCAAGCAAGCAGGCGAGAAAATTCAGCTGGGTGAAGTGAGAATTTGGGTAGCTTCTATGTATAGGGGAAAGACTATTACCTCAAAATGCTCGTAACTATTGTTCACTCCCCCTCCAGTACCACAGAATGTGGATGCCTGCAACTCAGATCATAAATGACAGTCGTGTTCGTTAGCTCTGATGGATCAATGCAAGCGAAATCTGAGATCAGCGCAAGCGCGAAGACGATCTGCTAAAGTTTCAAGCAGGCAATAAAGAAAGTTCAGTGGGAGTACGCCTGCATTTGAGATCATATTGGTGAACTCTGATTGGAATGGGGGATCTATGATCAGCGCAAGCGAGGAGACGAACGTCTAAGGTTTCAATTTCAAGCTCCAGCTCAGTTTTCTTGACTGTGTCCCACTCGTCAAGCAGCTGCCTCACTGCGTTTTCTTGAGAATTTGGGTAGCTTCTTCCCAAGTATAAATTTGGGGTTGACAGGGAAGGCTACTGAGAAAAAGCTGTTCATGGGAAAAAGGGAGTACGGAAATTGCTGACGAGAGTTCCAAGCGGAACTGTTGCTCGCTAAGTCAAAGGTAGCCCCGCGCCGAACGTAACATTCGAATGCATCTCTCAAGTAGCAGTGCCGTGAGCTTAAGTCGTCTTGCAGTATCGTGGAAGTGCTTTTACTTCGCATTTCGTGCGTGGAGATAATGTTTACTAACGCTCTTTGGATTCAGTTGGCTACAGTTTGTAGTGATTTGGTCATGCGCTGTTGCTTACGTGGGTTATCGTATCAGCATCAAAACCACTACAGTACATTAATGGTGATAAATAGTGTTATGTTGTGATTAGTGTTACCTGGACTTTTACCCCGGTCACTCTAAACTTCAATTAGTTGGTATTTAGTGTTGTTTTCACTTTTTTGAGTAGTAAATTTTTTGAGCATGTCATAGGTTTCTTGGATTCTTACGTTTTTCTTTGCATTTTGATGAAATAGTTAGGTAATACTAAATGTAAACTTGTAAAAAATTTATACCCAATAGTTGGCAAATAGTGTCTATGTTGACATTTAGTGTTGGTAACATTAACCGGATTGTTGACAATTAGTGTTATGCTTTGTGATTAGTGTTGCCAACACTATTTATCATCATTAGTATACTGTAGTGTGCCCTGTGCCGTTGCCACAACCAAAATAAAAGTAAAAGTAATTTTCTAATTTTTGGAACCGAAAATAACTCAAAACTCCATAATTTTCACCCTATAGGTCCAAATGTCATGAAACAAAGCTTGTGCACCCCTCCTTGTCGAGGGCTTTCCGATGGTACCAAGCAAGACAAAACTTAATGTGATTGGATGATGCACAATCCGGGAGATCTCAACGTATCAAACAAGACAAAAGCTAATTTAATGAATGGAATGGATGGATAGTTGCAATACAAGATGCTAAATCCAATCCACAAAGTGCGGACCAACAAGGTGAAAATGCATTCAAGTTTTCCAGGGTAAAAGTAAAATCTTGCCTCCTATTTTGCGCTGTGTCTAGGTATGTTCAAGACCTTACCTTGCTAATTTGGGATCTTTGGTTGCAATTATGAATTCAAAATTTGCAAATTTTTTCATGTGTCAAAAATAAAAAAATTCTTGTGTTTTCTCCTAGGATGAAATTCTTACATTTTCACCCTCGTGGTCACACTTCATGGGACAAGTTTGTCGTCCTACTACAATTGGGGCCTAAAGAAGTTTGCTCTTAAAGCAACTTTTAAGAGTTGATTGCTTTTTGAGGGAAGCTAAACTCTTTAAAAATAATTTTCAATAAACTTTTATAGGAAGAAAAATGGAATTGGCATCAAAACCAAGCCGTTTCATAGTTTTTGGACCTTTGTAGATTTAGTTACAAATTGTTGAAAGTGAAATGCAATGGTCACTATTTGTGACCACCTTTTGAAATGTACATTGTTGATACATTGAAGAAAGCAAAATGAACCTATTTGATAGTCATGGTTGTCATACTGGACAAGTTACTATTCATTTTTCGTCTTGTAGGACGAGTTATTATTCATCAAATGTACTTGAGAGGTACATTTGATGAATAGTAACTCGTCCTGCAGGACAAGAAATGAATAGTAACTTGTCCAGTATGACAACCATGATGATAGTAGTCACTTTCAGAGTATAGTTGCTTTTAGAATAGACTATCTTATTTCAAAACACATAGGTGCACATAACTTCATATAAGCAACCAACTAACATAAATTGAGTAGATTAAATATAAAGATAAATTGAATATAGAAAGGCATTGACATGTTAATTGATAGTGTTCCTCATTCTTTGATCAATGATTTGGAACTCAAAGAACTTCTCTTCACCTTTCACATTTTCTTTTTAATTTTAATTTTACAAATTGTATGACAAAGGTGACTTTGACAATTTGAATTTGATTGTTCAATTTTAATCAAGTTTAAGAACATCAATGTTCATAAATTGTAAGACAAAAACAACTTTGACCTTATTATATTGTACCTTATATTGTATCAACTTCCACAGGAATAGAATTTTGTAGGTGACATTAATTTTGGACCTTCACTAGTAGGACAAAATGTATTGGCACATCACTCTCCACTATTCTACTAGGTTCTCTTCAATGATTGACAAGCACACCTTACAATATTTTAATTTTGGTTAGCAATTTTATGGCAATTAGTTAGTGTTGCAGTCAAATAAATGTAAATCTTATAGCTTTTTTTTTCCACATAAGCATAAATTACAATTAACCCCTAAAAGACTGAGGCATATTTCGAGCAAAAATTGTGAAAAACTGCCATTTTTTAGAGCAATGAAAAAAAATAGAATAAAAATTCTTGTTCTTCAAAATTCAACCGTACAAATTGGTACTAGACTACTATGGGAATGCATGGAAAAAATTTCAGAAACTTTGACCGCACAGATGGAAAGATTATCACATTTGAAGTTTAAAGAAAAAGTTTTTTTCAACCTGTCCCAATAGGGCTAGTAGCCTTTAATTTCTCTTAGAGTGAGATTTTTACACTAATCATGGTTATTTTTTTGACATTTTCATCTGACTTGTGTCATGTAAGTTACATACCTACCAAATTTCAAAAGGTAAGGAGGAGTTTTGCAAAAGCTGCCTAAAGCTATCTAAGTTGCTAAAAAAATTTAGGGCATCATAACTTTTGAACCAATCACCAAATTGTAAAATTAATTATACTCCCATGTAGGGGGGACATGTTCACACCACTTATCAAAATTTGAAGACATCTATTAAAAAATGACTTCATACACACCTACCCGAGATCACTTGTGTATGTTCAACAATCATTTAGTTTTTTAGGGGTTAAAGTTGAATGAATTCGAAGATGACATTCAAAAATAATTTGCAAAAGTTATAAGAGACAAAAAGCTGAAAAGTTAGATTCTTTTTAATGTCCTAATACTACAAATTATAATCTACCTACAATGATATTTGACTTTATAGGAAAAGGTGTAGAAAATATGCTTGGTATTGAATGATCTTTTATGAAGGCTCTTTGGCTACCATACATTAACATTCCCTTTTAATATTGAGAAACATTGACATTGTTGTGCTTTGGAATTGATGATTTTATTTCAATCTCATGGCATTGTAGGAAAAATTATTCTAATTATTGTGCCATTGCATGAAAGACTTTTTAGTCTCCACGTTTATGAATGTTATGTAACCTAAGGACATTGGACCACTATAAGAGAAATGGTGGTATTAAGTGTGACCAATTAGTTAAATGGGGAATTTCATTAAAATGGTGATTATTTTGTGACTTTGGCATTCTCACAGTTCAGACGGGGCGGTCTGAATTCTACTAGCGTCCTAGATTTTTGAAATCTATACCATTATTAGATATTTGAAATCTAGGAAATATGTAGATTTTTTAAACCGATTGGTCTGAAATCTACATCTTTCCTAGACTTAATACATCTAATAGTGGTATAGAGTTCACAAATCTAGGACACTAATAGATTTCAGACCACCCGATCTGAACTGTGGAAATGGCACACTATGAAAATGGCACATGGAATATCGCCATTTTAATGAAATTCCCCATTTAAAAATTACTAAAATGTTGTTTCTAGTACTAAATGGTCAAGTTAGTTGTATATAATAAGTATGTTGCTAATCGGTCATAACATTACTAAAAATTTATCTTTTTTATCATTGGTTACTAAAAGGTCAATTTTGTTGTGTATATTAAGCATATGTCAAGTTAACAACGCTAATTGGTCATTACATTATTGGAAATTGTCCTTTTGGGCACTAGTAACTAAAAATTTGTCCTTTTCAATCACTAGTTATTGAAAATTTGTCATTTTTGGTCACTAGATACTAAATAGACATCTTATTATGCTATATAAATTTCTAAAACATTTTTGATTTCACATATGAAGCAAGATGTAGCAAGGTACTAACTATAGGTTTCTCACTACCAAGCATTAGATGAGGAGTTCAAATCCCATGACTTGCGATTTTGTTTGTAGTAAATTGTCTTTTAAGATTGCTGAAAAGGCATGTAAAAGTTGACTTGAATTGACATGATGTAAGAATTCAGTAAAGGTACTATAAAGTAAATCCTAGATACATGATTTTTGAATAAGTTTTTTTTTAAATACTTGACCTTTCATTATGCAAATCTAACTGAATATTGCACTTAATACCCTTTTTTTTTCTTGTAGTGTTATACTCAAATATGATACCATAGATGTAGAATATGTGATTGTTTTGTTAAGTGTTTTTTGTGCAACAATTTATATTTTACATCTATACATTTAATTTGAAGAATATTTGACAATAGATTCTTCTAATATCAATGGATAAAATCTATTATAGATGAATTTAGATTTTTATTCATCCAAATATATATAACTTCATCCATAATAGAAACAAAAATACCATATTGCATACAAAAATAGATTTTCTAAACCTTAGCCCGAGAAGGACATTGAGGCCTAGAAGTGGCCAATGGATGATTCTCAAGATTATTGTAGAATGAATCTATTGGTTCAAAAATATAATCATTTTTGTCAAATTATTCAAGTGATAGGTCTCAAGGTAGGAGCAACCCAATATCACCACCTTTGGTTTGCTGCAAACTACTAAGTCTCTTGGAAGTGCCAAAGAGGGGTGGCAAAAAGAGCCACTAAATCCTCCCAAACTATCACAAGCTCTTTAGAGCAACCAATGGGAGTTGATGCATCTTCAGCTTCACTAGTGACTGTCACTATAGAAATCATCCTTTTGATACTAACAATGTAAATCATCTACTTCAAAAGCAATAAAATTCATTGTAGGTCAAACTACTATGCAAGAGCTTCCCATTTTGCCTAAAACTCCAAAGATGAAGACATGCACTTCTATATCCCATGAGACTACTCCGGTTTGCAATGTCCTCAAGGTTTTCAACTTTGAAAATTTGTCAAATATTGTGTACTTGTTGGAAAAACACAAAACGACTTGGGTTTGGTTTCTTTCAAAGAGGTTAAGAATTTGACATTCAAAATTTCATCGTTTTGACCGCCAAGCTATCTGATGCAGAAAAAGTGGTGTTTTTAGGTGTGTACTTTAGGTTTGGGTGTTTGTTAATATTAAATGATATTTTGGGCTAATAATTCTTCTCTAGTCTCATCAATCAAGCACCTGTCGCCCAGTCAGCCGCGAAGGCATCACGTCTTCTATTCCCTTGCATCTCACGGCTGCTTCTTCATCTTCATCTTCTCTGCTTTGCGCCGCCAAATGCCAAGGGCCCCGCAGGCATGGCATGGGCCCTCTTCCTCTCTTGCAACCAATTGAGCACCAATCGCGGGCTGTGATTGCAGAGAACTAAATTATTTCAAAATTCGTAGAAATTTTCGTTCAATTTCGTCGATTTCGTATCAGGTTTTCGTTGCTTGAGCAGCAATCATTCAGCGACGCATTCAGATGTCAGATTTCATGTTAATCGAACTTCTTGACACTCGATTCTTCCCTGCGTATGGTTTCGGAGGGGTCTTGATCGGTGTCGGTACTTGGATTGGCGGAGAGGATTTTGGGTTGCTTCCAATTTTGGGTTTCTCCGTTTTCTGCAGCTACAGTGGCGATTGTGTCATCACTTTATGAAGAATTGGGATCAAGGCGTATGAGTAGTAATTTCTGCAGTAAGGTCCGGGCTGGCAGCTATGTTTCTATTTGAATTTCGAATTGAATTGATTCGTTTGTTAAAGCTGTTGTGGCCACTGACGTTGAATTTCATGGGGTAGGACTCTGGTAGGAAACATGATTGTTGGGTGGGTTTTTATGGTGATGTGATAACGCACCTTTCGTCTGTGTTGTCAGTCTTCTATTCGTTCGTTTCGTGCTGACGGACCGTCGAGAGAGTTTAGGCTTACATTCTTTGTGAGGACCGTTTTCTATGTGAAATTTCTATGATTTAAATGCTCTGTTTCATTTAAATCTCGTTTAGAGTTTACTGGATTCGAATACGCTGGTCGGGTGTTTGCTCGTGATTTGAGCGTCTCCAATTTGTTGAAATCTCTGGAGGTATGAGTCTGTGTATCTTCAATGTCCAAATCCCTGGTTCGACGTGAAGAAATTAATACGTCAAATTCGCACCATGTTGTCACAGGAATTGGAGAGTTAGAAACGTGAAGAAGGTGATGCCGCGTTTGACAGATTGGAAGGATCGTTAGTTGCTGCTGCGACCCTAGCGCACTGCGGCAAGCGGCAAGCTTTTGCTGGCGTCCGAAGCTTTCCACACCAGCAACGCAAGATTTATTCACATTTTTCTGCAACTCTTCAAGCAAGTTCTGTCTCTAAGGTAGAGGGGCCTCATTGCGACACCTACCTAAATGCGACAGCCCCCATATCTTGCACAGTTGAGTACATATTGATTTTGAGAATGTACACCACCTCAATATGTGAATTTGTGTCATTTTTAGGTCATCAACCAAGGATATTTTGAACCCTTTTACTTTTGCACATAATACATTCTCTGGTGCGTTGGAACCCTCTTTGATTTACTAACAAGAAAATCTGCCCATTCTAGTGATAGTAACCATGCTCAGTGCTTCAAGTGTCAGAGTCGGGCGTGGGTACCTTTAGGTCGTCTCCAAGCAATTGAGTATGGCTCCATTATCTCCATGCTGATGAGAAAGTTATATGTGATTGAATGCAGCATATGTGGGGTGGTCGGGTGCCAAGCAATAAGGATCTGGTGCGCTCTCTGCAAAAGGATGGGAGGATTACGTCGCAGAAGGTGGCAAATGCCATGGAGCAGATCGATCGAGCCTTGTTCGTTCCACCAGGGGAGCCTCCTTACATGGACCACCCGGTGCCCATAGGCTACAATGCGACCATCTCGGCCCCGCATATGCACGCAATTTGTCTTGAGCTTCTCAAAGACCACCTGCAACCTGGAATGCACGTCCTTGACGTCGGAGCAGGTGTCCAATTTGCAAATACACTCAACCCTATCTATTTCCACATTCTGTAATTGCACGTTCCCTCTTTATGACAGAATCTGCCAAGCTGTGTACATGCATGAGAGTGCTGATAGAAGCTCTGCAGTTTCATTAGCGAGGGTTGAGTGTTATTGTTCAAATTACAGTAGTTCAAATTATGCTGCGGTTTCTGATCCAACCATAACACTTGGTAGCTGTGAAACGACATTGGTGGTGTCATTTTCCTCCCTTCACTCTTTAACCTGGACAGTGCAGGCACGGGATACTTGACAGCAATCTTTGCTCTCATGGTAAAAGACAAGGGCCGTTCCATTGGAGTGGAACACATTCCTGAACTCACAGCTAAAGCTGTTGAAAATGTACAGAAGAGCGATGCTGCACGGTTACTCAATACCGACTGCCTGTCACTACATACCGGAGGTAAGTTAGCTCATCGCTTCTTATTTCCTTAACGTATCAGATTTCGTGATCATGGTAGAGGATACTTTTTTAGTCCAACTTTAAGCATTTTAAGCAAGATGTAGGAGTGTGCTATCATTGGGAGATCACTCAATAGAGTCATTGTCGAGAACACTTTGAGTATAAGAGCCAAACCCTCTTCAGATCAAATTGTTTTACCACTCAATGTATCGGATGACTTCATTCAAAGTGGGAGGTTGTAGACCACTGTTGAAGGGGCAGTAGACAACCCCATATCCATTCAAAGCTGAGTAGCCATCGATACTATTATCCAACTCATGATTTCTTGCACCGAACTTGCTAATTGAAGACCTACCAAGTGTTGTTTGAAAGAGATGAGTTGCTGTTTGTAACAGGAGTCAGTGAATTGGAGACGAGTTCCTAGCGGTTGTACTATCTTAGCGTCGTTATTCTACTGAATTTGTCCCATGTTCATTGAAAATCAATAAATGACTGAAAGTGTTCGTGCTGGAATTTACAGACGGCAGAGATGGATTCCCAGAGCACGCACCTTATGACGCTATTCACGTCGGAGCAGCAGCGCCAACAATTCCACCTGCACTCACCGATCAGTTGAAACCCGGAGGGCGACTGGTCATCCCTGTAGGTGACTTGTTCCAGGAGCTTATGGTGATCGATAAAGACGCCAATGGGGAGCTGAAGAAGAGCGAGTACCTTCCTGTTCGTTACGTTCCTCTGACGGACCGCCAGTCCCAGCTTGACAAGCGGTTGTAGCGTCAAAACCAAGAAAAAACTGTCGTTACATATCATATAGAGTATGCGAAAACCTTGTGCAGATTGTGCCACATAGATAGTTCGTGTTTAGCCAAATTGTCAGTTTTTTAGCTAAATGTCGGCTTCTGGACTAATGGCTAACCAATAACTCAGTTGGTGCTTTAAAATTGCACTGTTTACTACTGATAAAACAACCGAAATATTGACGAGGTGAGAAGGGACAACCTGGCAGTTCTCTACGCGGAATATTGAAAAGTATTGTGTGATGCTAGAAAATTAGAGGGAAAGGAAGGCTACGTTCAATTATTGTTAATTAAACACCCTCAACAAATGTTGTTGATAAAACAAACTCATCACAAAATGATTATTTACTCTGAGTTGCACTTCATAAAGCATGTTCACATTTTTGGAAATTTGGACTACCTAAGGGTCTTGCAGGGGTTAAAGGTTCACGTGTTCAATTTAGTAAATTATCGAGAGGGAAAGCAGGATGGTGTGAGTAGCGCCAGCAGCACAGCGTCTCATGCACCGTCATGTTCAGCTTGCCACAGAACAGGTTTCCCCGGTTGACGGCTGACGTGTTGGAGAGTTTTTTTGCAGCAGCTCGATGTCTTTCCCTTTATTCTTCAGCTCCGTCTCCGTGGCCAGCAACGCTAGGGGGTTGTCAGGGTGACTGAGGGAACCAAACCTTGCTATGCTGGACTTGGCCCAGTTTTTCCTACACTCTTCAGCAGCTCAGCACCTCGAAGGCTCGGTGACGGGGTGCCCCTGGAAGCCGATCGAGTCGAACGCCGTTGCGGGGATCCAGGCATTAATGATGCTCTAGTTTTAGTGTGAATTTGACTTGACATGCTGGCTTTGTGAGTTCGGGATTGTCTTGCCTTTGACAATCGCTGCAGCGTTGCCATTGGCACGTACCTGTGTTTGGCTACAACGGCTCTGAAATATGCTTCCTCACCCTGCACCAGTCAGTCGATCAGTTTCACAAAATTAATTCATTTCTTAGAAAGTATACAAAACATTTTTTGAAAGGAGCTGCAAAACACCTTGAACCCGACTGTTGGTTCAAGGAAGAATCCAGCTATCCAAGATGCTTGGATACTTTGGCAAATCTTGAGTTCAAGAATCAAAGCACTAGTACGTGACCAATAATTACAGGGGAGAAGTTACTGGCAACCACGGCGCAATTGCAGTGAAAAAGGTGGGCTGTGTTAAGTATGCTTTGGAAATATGTACCTGAAGTTCTTCCAGTATCGCATTCAAGCGCTCCTCATTTCTATTGACTTCTGAAAATCCATTCAGTAAAGCCAAGTTTTTCTGCACTATGCGATTTGCGGCAAAAGCATTCTCCTTGTCGATTCGCAAGATAGCTGTGTCCAAAACTTTCACAAATTTACGTACTTGCCTGCCCAACAGATGCCCCCTTATGACTCGTACTCACAAATGGAATGGCACTAACTTCGTTGTCTCCATATCAAAAGACAGAGGAGAGGCTTGGTAAGATCGAGTCCCATTTTATTAAGCACCAGAAACAAGCTCCATAACGACTTAAAACGACTTTTCATTTGAAGACTGAAATCAAGATTACCTTTGATGCTCGATTTCAGTTTTCTCTGGTAAAGCTTCAAGATTGATTTCGCGATGCCTGTCTATTACATACTGGTCATACAACTGTTTTGTAAGATCTGGCCATTTGCCAGCCTCATTCTCCTCGATGATTTAAGTCATCCTCGCAGTGAAATTGTTCTTCACAATCTCTTGTTCCTGGACTGTATCCAACAAGTTTTTCAGTGTAATCGCATTAGCCGCTACCGCCGCCTTCAACTTCCTCTCCACAATCTTTACGTCTCGCAAATCCAGGAGATTGTCGGCCTGGTGCAACGACACATGCGGTTTAGTGTAAGAAAATAATTTCTACTGAGCACGGACATCAATGAGTAATTAATTGACTACACACAAATTAATTCACGTACTACAGTCACACCTGAAATGATCAAGCACAACCAACTACCTGCTGACATTCAATGCCGCCAACATGTCTGCGAAGCCTTTTAATCTCGTCCGCCACGGGTTGTTTCTCCTTCTTCAACTGTATAAGAAGAGCACTTCAGAATTGCTTGCCGCGTAGTGAACATAGAAGGAGACACACAGGTACCATAGAATTCAATTTTTCATTTGCTTGTGATTGTGATTGGCATGATGGGATTTAAAGAAGATTCACAGTCGAGTGTCAATAGTGGATACAACTCCTGATGGCAGGGCCAAAAAATGCTTGAAAACGGACTGTCAGACCATTTCTATAAACTTAGATAACAGTAAAAAAAGCCTAGATCTGATCTTTTTGCACCAGACATAGTTGAATTCGGAAAATGGCTTGAGCTCTGCACACTGGCAGCCTATAACGCAAATATCAATCATGCCAGTCTTCGGAAAACCAGTCAATCCTATCGTTTCTAATTGGAATATCAGTCAAAGACGAACTAAAACATTGCAACTAGTGTTGAACGGACTGTTTTTTTCACTTCAGTTACCAAAAGAAGATTTTTAATCAGGCAGCTTTTCGAATTTGTGTAGTAGTCTGTCTCGAAAGCCTGAGTGGCCCTGGCATGAGCCTCAAACAAATATTTGCATCACCTTCAAGCATTTTATTATCGTATCTAGGAGTGTGATTTCATTGGGAGATCAGTGTAGGGCTGTGGAGAGATGACTTTGGGTACAGGAGCTATGTCTGTTGTGATAAAAAAGAGATTTATCACTACGTGTGAAAATAATTTTTGCACTTTCCAAGAGGACCCAGGTTTGTGGAGTGACAGTGGACAATCCTTGCCATTCAAAGATCAGTATAAATACACACATTTAGCTAAGTAATGGCTGACACCTCTGCTAGTAAATGCACCACGTTTACAAATTGACGAGTTGCTTTGGCTAAGGTAACAGGTCCAGAAAATCGCCCATTTAAGAGCTGAAACTGAATTTTGGGGAGGCGAAGCTTCTTGAAATAATTTTCAGTAAATTTTCCTTGAAAGACAAGTGGAATTGGCATCTAACCCAAGTCGTTTCATATTTTTTGGAGCTTTGTGGAATTAGTTGTGAAATTTTGAAGTTGAAATGGCATAGGGCTCTTAAATCGCCCACATGTACACTATTTGTACATTGTTGAAGGCTACGAAAAAGCAACATGTACACATAGTGTACATTTGAGGATGTAGGCAATTTTAGAGCCTATGCGATTTTAGAGTCTGTTATCTTAACAAGAATTAGCATGTAAGGTAACTACACCTTATATCTCAAACTTTCTAAAATCATGCATGCTAAATTCTTGCCTAAAATGTACTTCTCGTATTCATGAGAGTTTATGGTTGGTTACCCTAAACTCTATTTTCAATACTTTGAAAATTCATAGTTTATTCATTTGGTGTCAAAAAATGCATTCTTAGAGAATCTAAAAATCCCCTTTTGGCTTCCAACAAGATCCCACCAAAAGTTTTTCAATATAATAATGACAACCATGCTAAATTGTTTATTTGCTCGATTTTAGGTGTAGTTACTTTATAGGAGACAGGAATAGGTCTCTAATAATTTTAGTATTGAATACCTTCATTTCAGTATAGCACACACAATTATGCATATTAAGCTTATAATTTGTTCAATTTTTATGTATTTGATTCTGCTTTTGTAAGAAAGAATTTTGAAACCACCAATTTATCACTACTCGTGTAAATGTGTCCAAAAGGCATGTCCAATTTTATTCATCCAATTTTTCAATTTTTTCAATTTTTTTGTTAGTTTCCTAATATTTGTGCTATAAGGATTTTAAAATTACTTCTTTGTAAATCAATATTCTACATTTCAAAGACACTTTGTTGTAATCATATTCTATACTTTCAAAAGATCTCAATATCTTTCACTTCAAGAACTCACTTTTCCAAGTAAGGAATGACCCTTCACTTCAAAAGTTTACCATGGTCAAATAGAATTTATACCATTTAACTTAGAACAAAAACATTCTTGTAAAAAACACTATAATTATTGAATCTTAAATCTATTTTAGAAGGATTTTAAAAATTTTGGTTTCAAAATTCATTGATGAATATTTGTTGGAAGTAACAACAAACAAAACCATATAGATATGATGTATGTGCCAATGCTTATACTAATGTTAATTTGCTCCACATGCATCATCAACCTCTAGAGGACCAAACACTCAAATTTTGAATAATAGGCAAATGCAAAAGATGTCCCAAGTACATAAAACCTTGTTTTTTTCATTCATAAAAATGTTTGTAGATTTTTGTATTAATTCTTTTGCATTGGTATGTCATAATCTCTTAAAACCTTTATTTGCAAATATTGTATAGTTCAAAGGGTGAGAATAGGTTCACCCTCAAAATGTATCCTTTTTAGTTTGAAGAATGACTATTTAAAAAGTGACTTGATTTAATAAGGAAAATAAATAATCTTGAAAAATTTCCATTATTAGAACTTAACATTTTGAACTTAAAAAAATACAAAAAACTTGTAAAAATTATAGATATTTGATCTAAAATCAATTGTATAAGGAATTCTCAATTTTTGGTTTGAAATTATATTGAAAAATTAATACAACAATTGATCCAAGTATAAGGATTTGATTTGTAGATCATTTTTTCCAACTTTTGTTCAAAATCCTAAATCCTAAAAACCATATAAAGATGCTAAAGACCTAAAAGGTGCAATGGATGACTTCATTGTTAACCTTAGAAACAAAGAATGTACCTATTATCAAAGTATTTTCCTAACTACCTTAGTCATAAGAACTATGTCTTTCCATAGTTAACTTAATCATATTACTGATAGTAACGTCAACTTCATTATGTTGGCAATATTTTATTACACTAGCACATTTCAAGTTATACACAAATTAAATCTATGCCTATCCTAGTTTGTGTTCTGAAACTATAACTTGTGAAGGTATATGTTACAATTTTTGACTTGTGAAATATTCCCAATTTAAGGAAATGGACGTTTAGTCACCATTTTCTAATAAAGCTCGAAAATTGTACAAATCCTCAAGAGGTTCTAACGTGGCCCAGTATTGCTTTGCAACAAACTCTTCACTATTTGGCTCAAAAACATCATTTAAAAAGGTGTCATCCCATAAGATCAAGTTGTCCTCCTTCCAATTGTCATCTTGAATTGTTTCAACATGTGATTCTTGATTGATCTTAAACTCTGAATTAGCATTTTGATAGATGCCACCATTTGGAACCATGTCATTCAATGGCATGCTCAGGTTGCCCTCACTATTGTAATCTTGAATTGTTTCACCTTGTGATTCTTGAACAATTTCATGCTCAAAATCACCATTTTGAAAGATGTTGTCATTTTGAAAGTCACCATCATTTGGATGGAAGCCACATAATATTGACTCCATGCTCGGGTTGCCATTCATATGGTAATCTTGAGTTGTTTCAATAAGTGATTCTTGGCTATTTAGTTTGTCTCTACCCACTCCACTTATTTGTACATCTAGCATTTCAAGGTTTAGATCATTTTCAGTCAAGGTATTGGCATCTGGTGCAATGTTTGCATTATACATAGAATAGCCATATACTGGAAGCATACCAACAAATTCATTGTATTCTTGCATTTGTTGTTCATTGACATTCGGTGAAGTGTGAGTATCATATATATGAGAGTCACATGTTGGAAGCATACTACTAGACGGTTCATTGTATTCTTGTGGTGGTTGTTTGCAGGAAGTTAGAAGCCTTGTGAAAGATAGAGATCTTCTCGTATTTACCAACTTTATTCTTCCATCTTCTATTTCTTTCCACATTTGGAAATGTTTCTTGCATTTGCCATTCAAGCACTTAAAACGAGGATGGAGGTCTTGTCTTTGTTTGGCATTATTGTAATACGTGAAAGAAGCATTGTCAATTTCACCACAATGGGGACAAGTTTTAGTTAGACCCTGTAATTCTACTGGGTCTTCACCTCTCTTCTTGCTATATGCCCTTCCTATCGGACGATTGTGAGGAACTAGAGCAAAGAGTTTTTTACAATCTTTATTCAAACATTGGTATCGAGGTTGGTCAAGCCTATTGTTGTTGACATACTTATATTTACAATTATTGATGGATTTGCAATGAGGGCAAACTTTTTCTTCATCTATATATTCTTGGGGCTCAATAGCAATTGGATTTCTAGAAATTTCCCTCTTCTTTACATTTTTCTTCATTATTGTTTGATTAGGTGCTAAACTTAAATTGGACATTTCTGATGTCAAAAGGTTAGTATTTTTCTTTTTCATATTGATGACCAATTTGATCTTTTAAAAGCTTGGTGATTATACAAGTATTCTAATAGTTAGGCAAAGAAAGTATAAAGCATATAAAAAGAAAATGCCACAATAATGTCAACACCTAATTGAAAGTAAATATATTTAAAATAAAACTATTCTTAGATCAAAATAAAGGTTTTCTCTCAATATATATTCATTGTAAAAGTAAAAGTCAAAATGTTGGACATGAAAGTAAAAGTAAAAATATTAGACATAAGAAAGTAAAGAATGTTAGCCTTAAAGTAAAAGGTAAAAATAACAATAAAAGTAAAAAATGTTATACACATAATGTAAAATATGAAGATCATTGGAAAAAACATTGCCTTCAACAAAAACTGAATCACAATATTCATGAGAATATCAAGCTATTGAAATATCAGTCCAAGAGTCAGCAACTTGTGACAATCAAGGCCGTCACGTGTGGCATACAGAAGCTCCAGCAAATCTACAGCCGTAATGAGGCTCTACTAATAAGTAATTGATGCCTAATCTTTGGATCTTCACAAACAAATGTGGTAGGGCTCATCCACATGGAGCCAAAATGTGGAAAATTTTTGCAAACCTTCAACCCAACAACAAATTCTCACTATGAAAAAATGAGAATACAAGTGTTAAACTTGATTAATTTGCAGTGTTTTTAACAACTTGAAGTAAATATGAAAATCACATTAGGACCTGTATCCGACTCCAACTATGAATCTGAGGCCGAGCCGTACTGGTCCATTGTATTGTCAATGGACGAGGCTGTCACAAACAAAATAATCTACAGTACCTCCCCTTGCTAGCACAAGATACCTGCATCCGAAAATCCAAGGTAAGTACAACTGACAATCATAAAACACCACTGGCAATTTCAATTCTATGACTTCTCAGTATGCGCGACAAACACAGTAATCTCAAGATAATTTCGTATATATACCAGGGTTCATTAAAACATTTCAAACGTAAGCTTGGATGGACTACATTCAACAAGAGGTCATGAGGTATAAACGTAGGAGAATGAGTGTCCTCATTTCAGCATTGGACAATGAGTGCACACTATAAGAAAACCTTGTTTTAGGTGACATTCAAAAAAACAGCCGACGTCAAAAGGAACGAATTTTAGGTGACGTTGAAAAAAAAAACCTGTATTTTTCATGTCAATAATGATGTCCAATGGAACATTAATGGAGATAATTGTTGATAGAAAAACATAGGTTGTTTTCTTCAACGTCACCTAAAATCCGTTCCCTTAGACATCGAAAATTTTGGTTTCTTCTAGTGGCATGTTGGTTATGAGAATGTACTCTACTTAAACATCAGATCTGTGTTCGTTTCTGGTCATAACTTTGAGCCCTCGTAACCTTTGGATGAAGCATCCGCATACTACATAGGTGCATTGAAATTCACTCCTAACAAGAATCAACGAATATTTGGTTAGCCTAGTAATATTAAGAACTATGCTCTCAATGCAAACGTGTTGGTTTTATATTCTCCTACCTTACAAGCTCAAAGTATTGCCCCACTCCACCCCAAACCTTGAAACGACTGGCACCGGTACATACATACCAGACGCTCACTCTTTGATGCAAGCGGGGTGAGCCAAAGATGCCTGAGCAGTGCGAGCTGCATCACCAGACTTGGAGAATACGATGACACCACTTGAAGGTACCAACGATAAGCCCAGATATTTATTTGATGCTACTTCCTGCTCATGACATAGATGCTTCAAAAGCTTGTAAGACGAAAAGTTTAACCTCGACACAGCAAAAGCTGGGTGTGATAGAAGGCATGTATGTGTGTACCAAATGTTTGCATATCTTGCAGCTCAACTAATACTAAAAATACATGGCAGAGAAAGAGCTACCACTGTTATGGGCAAGAACATTTTACCTGCTCAGAGGAACCTCCTTCTAGATAAAATTCATGACTTGTTTTCCGAGTTTTGGATTTCTTAGACTCTCCAAGCTCAACAAAAACATACGCCACTCGTTTCTTCTTGCTTTTGACCCACTAACTTGTCTTCACTTACTCCCCCAGTTCTCTAACTCAGCCTTCCAGCTCTCTAACTCAGCTCTCACATCCGATTTCAAATCCTGCGCCCAACTTCTGCTTTCCCGAAGAGAGATCTGCTTCCCTATTTGAACAGGATGTGGAAACTGCCTCTCGAAGATCACCAGGCATCTCAGTCTGCGCTAAAGCTCTGCGTCATCTCCTGAATATCTGAGTAGACCTCTGATTCCATGGCAGCGCGGAGTGTTGAAATTGGAACATCAGCCGCTTCTACGTCGTCCTGGAGCTCAAATTCAGGGCTTTCCAAGATAAAGCTTTCCTCCCGCTCATAAAGAGCAGGTTTCAATACTCCAATGCTCTGAACTGAGGTATTTAGCTTTCCGAAAATATAATTTTCATTTCAATCGGAGATTGGGAGCAAAAGTTATGGAACTAAAACTTAAGCCCTTTTTTTTCATTCAGCGGGCAGGAAAAAAACTTCAAAAGAACTTAAAGTAAGCTTTGATTCAGTTAGATTGATTGTTTTGTACATTTAGATTTTTATGTACATGGCAAGCTTTGATTCATTCCATTTGGGTTTGTTATGAGAAAGTTAAGGACAATCTTATTGTTCGAGCATTTAGAGCATCTTCTTGAAAAAACAACTTGTAGAATGCACTTCTAACCTCAATTTTCACAAGGTTATTTTCACAAGGTTAAGATTAGTGTATTTCAACTTCTGTCTTAGAGCTATTAACAATTTAGATTTTCTTTCAATCTTGAACTTACTTTTACTTAACAATTTTTAATGGATGAAAATTAAGTTGTTTTTTAAAATTTAAAATTTATTTTATTTTTTTATTTTAATTCCTAGAACCTCAACTCAATTCTTTATCATATAAAATTATAAATTTAGAATCAATAGAGCAAAAATTATAAGTTATGAAGGCTTAAAGTCAAATAATGTAATTGAGCAAAGTGCAAAAAAAAAAATTCCTTCACTTTAAACAAAGTATTTTGCAATCTACGTGGTCAAAGTTTGTGAAATTTCTTCCAACATTCTTCTATTAGTCTAGTACAAGATCCTTCAACTAGATATACAACAAAAAAAAATATTTAAAATTTTTTTTGCTCATTGCTATAGAAATACCAATGTTAAGTGGTTTTTGATTGGAAAAGGGACCTTCGGACTTTAGGGGTTAATGTAGTCACTATAAGAAACCCACATTTTTTATGACAAACCCATAATATGGTAGTTATGTTTTTTTTGGTTTCAACCACGTCCAATTGAATATACAAAAAAAATGGGTTGAAAAGGTCACCTATATATATGGCAAGCTGTGTTGGTCTTCACCCTTCTCCATAGAAACTTGGTGAGGCTACCAACCACGGCACAAAATGCCACAAAGCTCCTTCAACTCTCCACTGCCAAGATCTAATAGGGCAGTACATAGGGGGTGAAAATTTAAAATTTAAAAATTGTGCTAAAAATTACTATGATTTAGAAAAAAATCCACATTGTAATTAAAGTTGTCCACCATGAATGCTTATTGTAAACCAACACACCCAAAGCTTAGTCCAAAATTCAAAACCTAAACCCTCACCCTAAGGCAAACAACACCCCATATACCTTGAAGTTTCTATATATCCCTACAAAGTGAAACTCCCACTTCATGACAATAAACTGCAAACCCTAGGTAATAGACATTGACTATAAACAATAGTAGTAAAGC
Source organism: Climacium dendroides (assembly GCA_950106755.1). Lineage (NCBI taxonomy): Eukaryota > Viridiplantae > Streptophyta > Bryopsida > Hypnales > Climaciaceae > Climacium > Climacium dendroides. The sequence continues at coordinate 22,271,424 of OX467082.1, read as the reverse complement.
CTAAATTAGAGCATGTAAATTTAACCCCTTAAGTTCTTTGACTATTAATATATTTTCACCCAAAATGTTCCAAATTGCCATTTCTAGTACAAGTACCAAATTTTGGAAAGAAAAACATTTTTGGACATATGTAACTGTAGGATATTGTATTATGCTAACTTGAAAACATGTGGAAAAAATTTCAAAAATTTCTACTATATAGATTGCAAAATATGAGCTTTTGAATTCATAGAAATCTTTTTTTAGGCTTGCAAAAAACTAAGTAGTTGCACTTCACAAGCTCTTATTTGTATTAAAAGATACCCTAAATTGTGGTGCTTCTTTGGATTCATTCTTCAAGGTAACTTGGCCACATGCTTGAAAATTTTCAAATCATTTGGAATTGTACAACATACATTAGAAGAAAACTGCGTTCCAACATTGTTTAAACTGTGTTGGGAATGACCAAACCATGTCATATGGATTTTGTTGAGTTCCCAATACAATTTAAACAACATTGGAACGCAGTTTTCTTTTAGTGATATAGGGAAAAAATAGTAAGTAGAAAGAAGTAGAGAATGGTTCAAAATACAAAATTGTTAAAAATTTAGTTATAGAATTGAAAAATGCTAATGCCAATGGTTGTAATGTTAATAAAGAATCTACATCTTAAGATTTTAATTTTTTTTAAAACTATTGAAAATTGAGTAAAATAAAAGACTTCAAAGTTTATTTTAGAGTAGAGAATCCATAGCTGCTTGCAAACTAAAACTCCTAATAACTTTTGATTCATTGATCAAAATAGAATGATTCAAAGCTTTTCATGTATATTTAAATCTAGAAAAGTAATCTCAATTTTTTATTTCCAAATTTTTTTTTTTAATCTATTTGGATTGTCCATTTATGAAAAAAATATTATATTAGGCCATAATTTTTTATTCATATTTTCAAATGTCTTCAATTTTAGTGCACATGAAAAATATTCTTCATCCACGCCTTCTATTAAAGTTTGGGCCAAAAACATGGAAATTTCTATTGACATGAACATGCTTAAAATTGCTATGTTGCCAAATTCAACAAGCTGGTTTTTTAGAGGGTTAACAAGAGAAATTCACCATAAACACTAAACCTTTAAAGTGATGGCATGCATAGACACCACATTCAAACCATTCTTTGGAAAGTGAAAAGTATAAGTTGTGAATTTTTAAAGAGTTGATTGTAAGTGCACCCAATACCAACACTTAGGGTCTGATGTTCAAATGTAGTACATCCTTAAAATCACATCTACTCACTTTCCAAGATTTTAGAGGTGATAGTTATGGGTACAGTGACAATTAAGGGTACCTTAAATCATTCAATGTCATGACTAAGGTAAAAGCATTAGTTGTCAACCACACCCAATGCCCAACCTGTAATGTGCCCTATTTCCAACCTAAGGCTGGAACTCAAGCTTGAAATCTTTGTTTTTTGTCCTTTTCAAGGTTGAAACTAATATGGTTACGACACATGTCTAAAAAGTAGTGAGCAGGAAAGTAGGGAATAGTGAACAGGAAAGTAGTTCTTCAATGATTGGAATTACAATACTCTAAACATTGTCTATGGGCCAACAATGCTTTTTGGCTCATGAAATTCACTGTAACTTCAAATCCTGAAATAAAATTATAAAAAATTATGAATCTCCATATTTTCTATCTTCCTAGTACATGGAAAAAATTTCTACCACCTCATACTCCTCACCATCTGGTCGAAATTCGAAATTCGCTCAAGTGATCCACTACTATAATGCTTCAACCTTTAATCATTCCAAATCAGGCCAACACGTCGGTGATCGTGAAGATGCCGACGTGAAATAAGTTCTGCAAGCAAACGCCCAAAGATTGAAATTACTGAACTCTCAGACCGAAGAAAACATGATTGAAAACAACCGAAGTGGCCGAGGAAATGGATCCACATTCCACAGGCATGGCGGCATGGCAGAGTGCGGGTAGATGGCACTCCTGCACCTCCGTCACTCCGTGGCTCCCATCGATCAGCCTGGCGCGCGCTCTTCGCAGCCTCCAAAATCGAACTACTTCCCAGATGAGGTTTCTACTCGTGGAAGGTGATTCTCTCAAGCAAGGATTGAAATTTCCGAATCCAAAATCAGAAACCTACAACTGATTAGCTCATGAATTCGCTTATGAATTAGCTCCTACTATACTGGGTCCGTCAGATGATGCTCTTGAAATTCTTTCTATGGATTTCGGGTGACAACTAGCACATGTGGATGTGATTGGGACATTGGGTCAAATCGCTTCAAACATTCACAACACAGTCATGCTTTACGAGAAAAGCATGAATGCACTTCCACTTCCTGTTTTTAGGTGTCCTATGTTACGTGACAGTCACACCTTCAACAAGCAAACTTAACTTTGCATCAGAATCAAAAGTTGGTAAGCGAAAAGAGGAATGAATGAGGAGCTGTTATGGGTGAAGAAGGTGTGACACCCCGCTTTGTGTGATTACAATGGAGGATGCGAAACTACAGAGAATGGTTTATGGAGTAAGTTTGCTTCGTTCAAGGACCCAATCAAGCAACAATAGCAACCGGGAGAAGAGGGGTGAAACTACGTAAAGCAAGAATATACTTCACGCACAAGGTCTTCTTCATACCCATTTTTTGGGTATTTTTTTAGAGGAGGATAATCAACATCGTAAAGCTATTGCAATAGAAGTGTATTCTACCAATTGTAAGCCAACAGAGAGCCACCACCTCTAAATGTGGTTGGGGAGTGAAGAAGGTGTGACTACCTTGCCTTGGCATCTCTAGGTGATAGAAAACAAGCCTAGACTGTCGCCGTGAGGTGTAGGTTTTTGTGGAAAATAATATTTTTATATCATTTTTCAGAGAAAGAAAAATAGACATGGAACCTAATATAAGTGGTTTTGTATTTTTCCAAGCATTTTAAAATTACTTACAAATTTTCAAAGATTAAGGACATAGGCACCTATTTGTAACTGTAGGTCTCCAAAAAATCCATCCACTTGCAACTTGTGAAGAAATGTGCAAAAATCAAAGACTATGATTGTCTCTTGTAATAGAAAAATATTTTTTCTTAGATGCATTCAATTGCTAAAGTGGTCCATTCAAGGATCACCTTCCTAAAAATAGGGTCCATCTTAAGGAAGGGATTTTTTACAATACACTACCTTAGATCATAAAGTTTACCACAAGAATTGGTGTTGCTTAGGGTTTGTTTGTATAGTAGTATAAAAATGCATAGTTCACTAAAAACTTGTCATTTCTTATGTATTGAGTCCTAATTTAGTGATTCCAAGCTTACAGTAACAAATCTAAGAAAATCAAGAATATCATAATAGTGCATTAGACAAAAGCCATCAACAACTTAATGAACTCTTAAATGCCCAAATTTAAATGCCCAAATTCTTTTTTGAATTGAACTTATTTTTGTACAAATATATTATTGACCTCAAATTTCATTAGTGTGCATTAATTGTAAAAGAAAGAGAATTTTACAAATTCATGTTTCAATTTCAATGGATGAAAAGAAAAGATATTTAGAAAAAACAAAATCCCAATCACTTTGTTCATCATCCAAATTATCATCCAAATTGTGGCCTTTTAGAAATTTAAATAAGGCTCATAAGTCTCCAACCTAAAGTCTAATTACAATAAAAGTTTCCTATCATAAGTTTAATAACAAAGACCACCTTCTAAAAGTTTAGTACCAAAACTCTGTGATAAAGCCACCAAATCATCATCTACCAAAAGAGGGAAGTAGAGGCAATCCCCCAAAACATAAGCAATAACCCATTGTAGTGAAAAGGCACGGAAAAAGGGGCAGCACGGGAATGACCCCCCGGTGTGGACATTGGAAAAGGGGCAGGGGTAGGGGCTCCAATCCCTCCATGGCCATGCCCATGAGGTAGATGGGGATGTGTCTCTCCACTTGGGAGTTGTGGAACAGTGCTGGTCATAGGTGATGGTAGTTGGGGAGTTTTCGCTGGGGATGGAGATGATGACGATGAATTTGTTGCCTTTGGGCTAATGATTATGGCCTTCAATTTCATGCCACCTTGGTCACAATGCCCTAAAAACCCACAAATATAGTAGTGTGTGCCTGGCTTTGGAAGTGTGATGATGTCGTTTCCAGTTTCATATTCAGCAATTGGATTCACACTGTTGCATGCTGCATAGTTCACCTCTGTCACCTCTTGCACATTGTGTGCACTTGGCAAATACTTGAAAACTGTCCATGCAATATCACAACAACAATAAACTAGTCAAAACATTCTCCACATTGAACTAAATGACTAAAAGAAGTAGTCAAACTCTTAACCATGGCTTCCACTTCCCAAATGGCCAAAAGTGACCACTTCTAAGTTTACAAGAATTTGAAATAGATCATTTATAAAGCTTCAAAGAAAGTAACAAAATGTATTAACAAAGAGAAATGTTCATCTCCTAGCCTACATGATATTTCGGACCTATAGAGATACATTTTGAAAGTAGTACTTACTTTCAAGGTGTAGTCTCTTTCAAGGTGGATATTTTAGTGAAGCTTGAACTTGGATACTTAGGGATTATGCTAATAAGAGACTAATAATCTATACATACATGAACTACACTGTTCACCAAATACACTCCATCTTCATGGATTAAGGTAAGTGGGCCCATTGTAGGCCAAATGGGAGCAAGCCCATTGCAAGCAAAATTATTGTAGTGGCATACATTCAAGTTTTGAAATGTACACCACTAATTTAATTTTGCTTGCAATGCACTCACTTACCTTAATCATGTTATGACTTTGACATTCTTTAAGAAAAAAAACGAATTTTAGTTCAAGCATTACCAGTACAACCCCTCTTGAAACTAGTTCTTTTTTCTCTATAAAAATACGCAGCAGTCCCTTCTTAAAAAAAACCTACAAATTAAAACTGATTAAATGGAAAAAACAGAAGAAGCACGTACCAAGCTTATCACCGGGGAGGAACTTGAGTCCAGAAGCCCAATCTGAGTAGTAAGAAGAGGTGGGAGCAAAGTCCCAGCCTGTTGCATCCCCCACGGTGTACTCTGTCGCCATGGCTGCTGGCAACACTGCTGTTAATAGTATCAGCAGGGCTCTCATTGTCATGGGATTATCATAAATGTCCACTTTTCTTTTGCCCCGCCCCATCTTCTTTTTTTGTAAGCTTCCTGTCGTCACTGGATTCGACCTGTGTTGCAAGTTCTCCAATTCAATTCCCTGGTCACCACTGACAAGTGAAAGAAGTAGACGTCACTTTGAAGTTTAGCAGGCACTCACAAATTGAAAGTCATGTTCAAAAGCAACAATCAACAAGTAAGTTCAAAAAACTTCCTTCGAAGTGGAGGCTTTAATTCTTTCTTGGAAGAGAATTTGAACTTTCATGTAACTGAACCCACTTTGATTCATATTTGAAATCGGGAGGATTGGCCTGACTTCCACCAACAATGTTTATGATAAGGGACGTCAAAAAGCAAGACAAAATATAGCTGCTTAATTAATTCCTGGGCGAAATATTGAGTTCTTTAATTTCTTTCTTTTGGAGTAGGGGAAACGAGCAGATACATTACGTCACTGAGAACAAAACTATTGAGTTCTTTATTTCAGAGAGGCTCTTCTAAACTGTCTCCAATCTTCTATTACAACCCCACTGGGGTAACTGCACCTTAAATCATCTGAAGAAGTGCTTGACTGTGATTCAGGACTTCTCTTAAGTTTTCGTTGGGGCTTGTTGAGAGTCAAGGAGGGATTCAACATCTTCTTAGCATGCATTTTTTGGATACCGTATGAACAAACTATGCATGATCAAAATGTTGGAAATAGGCGAAACCCCGGAAATGTACCTAAGCTCTAAGGCAAGAAACCGGAGGGATCGTTTTCAGAAACAGGTCGCAATTAGGTACAGTTACCCATACAAAGAAGCCTTTCAGACAAAACCCCGTGTTCACGTATTTCCACAACATTTTACACAGGGTTCGATTACTCATCCAGCAAGCTAGGAGCCAAAAAAATCCAATCAAAAAAGCCTTATCCCGTAATCAATGTGTGTGCATTCACTATGAATTACTGTACAAGTCAAGAGCATTGCATTTATTAGTTAAACCTCCAAATAACGTTTCAAGAAATAAAACAGGCACTGAAGATCAAACAGGCAGGTCAATATTAAATTCCACTTACCAGTCAAACGGGCCCTCAAGATCGAAATTTTTTAGTTTATAATGCTTCAGAATTGTTGGCTGCTATCTGCTTCCTTGATCCATGCCTAGCTCCTGAAATTACTTCACTTTTCTTTCCAACTGCAGACCGGCACTCTGCCATCAAAGATAAGTCCATATCGTTAAATCAAGAGGGCAATACAGACAGAGTGACCGATTACAGTTTATTTCTTCAAGAGAGCAAACCGCGGCCTACCTACACTCCACTCTACCGAAAATAATACTTTTTCTATCAACGAAACGCCTCCAGAATCACCACTTGAAATGAAATCAAATGCATTCTTTACATTTCCTTACATTGGCAGACATATAGAATCGACGAGCTCAGCTTGTAAGTTACCTACATGGGTACATGAACAATCACCAGTGTTCACAAATGTGGCTAAACTTCTACCAAAACTACGTGATTGCTACTGGAAATGTGAGTAAAAGTGAGTGCTATCTTTGATTCTTCAGTGAATTTAGCAAAGGTTTCCAGCAACTTAACTTGAGCTAATTCAATGAAAAACGTATTTGGAACCACTGATTCTAATCGAAGAAGAAGAAAGCTGCACGGGTTAAATCACATCATTCAATGCTGAAAGGGAAAAGAAAGAAAATACCAATACAGCTGAAGCTCTCTTTGTGCAGAAGTCGGAAAGATCGAAGCTAGCTCAGTAGTCTTCTGTGTCTCTGAAACTTCATTGTGGACGGTTACACTCGCTCCCACTCAGGCCGTTAAACGCCGTCCTTCACTTCTTGGAACCATTTTCTTGAAGTTGCTTGGTTTCCGGCCCAAAGGGCTTTCACAAGTGGAATGATCAAGTGATTTACATCCATGATTGTGGATGAATTCTGTAGCAGCATTCTGTAGAATATGGATGAAATATTCATTCTTTAAAAAAAAATTGAGACTATCTTTTATGTGATCATCCTAATATGCTAAAATGTCAAGTTTTGTGTTGGAATTTTCAAACTGGAAAAAGGAAAAAAGAAAAAGAAAAAAGAAAGGTGCAATTGATAAGAGTGCTAAAGGCCATAATTATTATTCGTTATATTGAAATTTTTTGTAGTCTCATTTTTATCTTCAACTCAAAGATAAATGGCTTAATCTCTTTATTAATATTTTTTATAAATAGGTAACAACACCAACTTTTATAATTTCATTTTAAAATCACTATTTGAGCATTATTTATTCTTGGTTTCAATTATTATTCTTTTTTTATACTTTTTATACTTTTTTTTTTTTTATACTAAAATCACAAGGCCTTCCGTAATATCACATTTTACAATGTGTGATACTATAGAGGGATCGGGCCTCTGTAATATCATATTTATACACAATGTGGTATTATAGAGTTCCAATGGCCATTTCACCTTTGTAATATCACATAGTGTTAAAATATGATATTATAGAGGTATAATAAAATTATGAAGGTTGCATATTTCTTGACTTCACGTTTCATTTTACTTTCACAATTCTATGATTTTCTAAGCTTTGAATGTTTTCAATGTTAATGTTCTTTTCTTACTACCAAATGATTTGAAGCTTTGTTAGATTGAAACAATTTTAGATTCTACAACAAAGTATTTACAAAGTCTTTGCAATTTGACAAATTTGCATTTCAATTCTTCAAATTTGGTCACTATTGTTTGTAAGTAAAGAAATTTATCAAATGGTGGTATCCTTGCAATGTTTTCATATTTGCAAAGATTTCTTTTGTGAAAATTATGATATAAAGATTTTTTTAAATTACTTTCTATTGCACAATATATGTATTTCCAAAGAATATTGTATAAAGATGTCAATATTTTCATTCAAAAATTATACACACTTTATTAATCTACATTCTATCATATGAGAAATTAATGAAAGTAATATGGTTAATGCATAGCAAAGCAAGCGCCAACCGCTAGTCATCATACTACTAAAATCATAAGTCCCTCTGTAATATCACAAATGCTATCATTAATACTAGGGGCTCAGGCTTGCTATGCTACACATTCATTGTATCACATATTAGTAAAAATTTGATATATTTGAATAGAATGTATGATAATGATTTCTAAAATAATTATTTTAATTATTTTATAAAAATATTTGTCATCATGCATACATTGAAATCATATTTTCACACAATGTGATATTACTGAAATAGAGTAGCAATTCACAATCACCACTATAATATCACTTTTTACAAAATGTGATATTATAGAAATAATATAGTCGTTGCAATTGAGGTGATATTAAAGAGGATCAATATGGTGATATTATAAAGGCAACAATTCCATTGCTTTTCTTGGCTTTATACTTCTTTTGCATTTCTATGATTTTGTGCTTTTATGAGCTTTGAGCTTCTAATTTCAATTTTCTATTGCTACTACCAAATGATTTGAAAAATTTATTAGATTGAACTGATTTTGGATTTCACAACAATTAAATTGTTCATGAAGCTTTTGAGATTTACAAGTTTTTCCTTTAAATTGTCCTATTTGGGTTGCCATTGTTTGTAACAATTGAGTCAAATTTCTAATGCATTCTAATGTATGTGTATCTTTTATTGTATTCATCATTGCATGTATTTCATTCATCATTCAATAAATTTCTGTTGTTTATTTCAGTATATGCTTATATATTAAAAAAATTATATGAAGATTTTTAGTAATTTTTATCTAAAGATTTATTGAAATTCTTGCTTTGCATTCTATCTAATACATAAAAAATTCTAATAAAATTCTAATGGTGAATGCGTAGAATAGCAAGTGCCAACCACTAGTCATACTATCATACTACTAAAATCATAAGTCCCTCTGTAATATCACAAATGCTATCATTAATACTAGGGGCTCATACTTGCTATGCTACGCATTCATCGTATCACATATTAGTAAAAATTTGATATATTTGAATAGAATGCATCATAATGATTTCAATAAGTCTTTAAAATAGTTATTTTAAATATTTTATAAAAATGTTTTCAATCATGCATACATAAAAATTGTATTTTCACACAATGTGATATTACAGAAATAGAGTAGCAGTTTGCAATCACTTCTGTAATATCACTTTTTACAAAGGATGATATTATAAAATATATATAGTTATTGCAATTGAAGTGATATTAAAGAGGATCCATAGGGTGATATTATAGAGGTAGCAAATCCATTGCTTCTCTTGGCTTTACACTTCTTTGCACTTCTATGATTTTGTGCTTTTGTGAGCTTTGAGCTTTCATGATTTCAATTTTCTATTGCTACTACCAAATGATTTTGAGAAATTTATTCAATTGAAGCGATTTTGGATTTCACAACAATTAAGTTGTTCACAAAGGTTTTGAGATTTATAAGTTTTTCTTTTCAATTCTTCAATTTGGATTGCCATTTTTTGTAACAATAGAGTCAAATTTCTAATGCATTCTAATGTATGTGTATCTTTTATAGTATTTACCATTGCACATGTTTCATTCATCATTCAATAAATTTCTATTGTACATTTCAATATATGCTTACTTATAAAAAAAAATTATACAAAGATTTTAGTCAATTTTATTTGAAGATTTATTGAAATTTTTGTTCTACATTCTAACTAATACATAAAAATTCTTATAAAATTCTAATGATGAATGCGTAGTAGAGCAAGCGCCAACCGCTAGTAAATTTATAAAATTCTAGCATTATGTCTCAAAATCTGCGAAAAGTCTCAATATAATGAATATGGTCATTACCTTCATTTTAAGACATAGGTGCATTCCATTCGTAATCCCATTAGTGTGTGTGACACTAATTTATCAAAGTTACACTATGAGAATTCATATAATTAAATTAGGATAGATTGAAATATTATGGTAATAGATATTGCAAAAGTTTGAAGTTTTTTTCAATTCAATGCAACAAACATGCAACAAAAAATATATTCTAAAAAAATATTATTATTTTTTGGATTATATAGATTGATATTTATTCAAAAATATTTGAACCATTCAATTTCATTGAGGTGAAAGTTATGAGGATTGATTTTGTAGACAAAGAAAAAACATATAAAGTTGCCTTTTGCACTCAGTTTTGAAGATTTTCAAATAAAAACAAATATAAAGGATGGATATTGTTTACTAGAGTGCTCTCAGCATTGGAATTAATAATTCTCAATTTTTTGTAAAAATTATTAGCAATTTAGTTTTTTTCTTTCATTCAATACTACCTTCCACTTCATAGATTTTTTAAGATGAATATGAATTTTTTTGGTTAAATCTTTTTTCCAAAATTCTCAACCCATTTTCCAACATATTGACTAGAATGCATAAGTTATAGGACATATGATTTTTTTTCTAAAAGTTTTGAAAGACTAAATTTCACCTTTTGGAAAGGCTAAAAAAGACTACATTTTGAAGTTCAAACATTGAGCTTGCAATTGCTAGGGATATTCACCCTAAAATTCTGAAATGATTTACTTGAAAAAATTAACCAAGGGATCCTATAATTGAATTTGTTAAAAATTAAATACAAATGCGAATTATAGCTTTGCTTTGGGGAACAAGTATTTTGAAGGAGTTTTGGGCCTTTAAACACAAAAGGACTTTAGAAATTAAGGCAATTTATCAATATAGATTTTTCATGTGGGATCCAAATAAGTATTATACTCAATGTTAAAGCTGACAATTATGGGTGTCCCTATCTAAATTCAAAAACCATGGGCCTATTACCATGCTCATCAACTATGCAACTATTGATCTATTGACTAGATGAATATATGTGTATTTGTTATTATTTTATTATTATTGCCAAAAGTGATTCATCAAACATTTTTTGGCTTCATGCTTTCAAATTAACCCTTTAGAATACTATGTCACCCAAAAGTGTTTTTTCAAGTGTCTAACAAAATAGAATTGGTTGAAAATCTATCAAATTTTTGGAGTTAGTTTGCAAGTGGGGGTCACTAATTCCTTATATACACAATGTCATTCACTCTTGAAAACTAAATTGCAAGCGGAAGTTATTAGGTTTTATACAAGACCATGTTTAGAAGTCTCGGTATAATTATTGGGAAGCAAAATATAATTAATGACAGATGTTTCTAGACACATAGTTATTTAATGTTTTGGCAAGTTCAATCATGGCAAAAATAGGTTTTGTATGCAATGATTTCTACTATAAATTTCTTGCATTTCATGTGTTATTTATTGTTTTGGCAAGTTCAATCATGGCAAAAATAGGTTTTGTATGCAGTGATTTCTACTATAAATTTCTTGCATTTCATGTGGTGGATCATGGTCATTTCATGGTCATTTTTGTAACACAAAAGCTTTTCCACCTGGTCATTTTTGTAACACAAAAGCTTGATCCCATTCTCTTTGATTAGTATGTCACATTTGACCATCAATTATGAGGAGAATAAAAAGTTACAAATGATTCACACAATATTTTCATTCCCGGAAAAGCATGCCTGAGACCTAAAGGGTTAAGTCTGGAATCTTGCCCATCAAATTGTAATACAATCAAGGGTATGGTGAGAAAAATCAATAAATGCTCGACTCATTCTGCTGTTTCCAAGGCAGAAACCAAGAATTACAAAGTGGTCGCAAAAACAAATGCACGAAGGCTCCGGCATTATTAAGTGCTAAGTGAGCGTGATAAACTCAGGCTAAACCAATAATCTTCCAGGCTGAAGACAGTATGTTTCCAATTGTATTTAACAGGGACAGTTTAGGACCAAAACACAAGTAGTAACAGTGTAATTACTTCTGGTGAAGGTCGATTTGTTGGATCAGGGACTGGAAAACAAGTGTTCAATCTAAATTGAAAGAGTCATTAATGTACAAATTCGCAGTTACCTCAACGAAATCAGCTGACTACACTGATTCACTTGCCAGACATAGATATACTAATCGTGATGGCTGAACTTCAAACACGTGAACCTTGAATCCATTTCTGCAGCACATGAGAGCCTTAAATATTATCCTCGTCCTTACAGAAGCACAAGCCTCCCATTGCGCACACCTGAATATGGAAGAGCATTGACATTACCCAAAGTTGTTAACGCAGGTACTGGAGAAAATATGGTATTTTGCTCAACAGAAGAATCACAGTGCATTCTCTCCAGTTATACCATACACTTGTCAAAGTTAGTACACTCATGGGGATCTCTCTCCAGAGTGGTAGTTGCAACTAGTACAAATAGCCTCCTCTACATTGTCTAGAGGGCATACTTGGCTAACGGGTTAGAAAGAACACACTCTTGATTCGCTCTGCCCTCAAAATTCATCCAGTTGTTTTTGCAAAACAAATGATTATCATCTCCCACTGTAATTGTGGCAACGATCGAGAGGAAGTGGCTAAAATGAATGATGCGGATTAGTGTATCACTAAGAACCTACAGCACTTTTATGTGTCCACAAGTACTTACCATAGTCGGGCATATTGATGTCTCGTCCGTTCATTTCAGATTTTTCTACAATATTGACTTCAGAGACTCCCGCTTACAAATGACACAAACACCGAGCAACTGAGAGTCAGCTGTTGTTCCTGCAAAGCAATCCACGAAGTGAGAGGCAGAAAAGGGAGACATGGTTCCACTACTTCGAAGGCATGGTAACTAGACGTCTTTGTGTCAAACACGATTGAATCCTTCTGCATGCAAAGGGAAAACCGATATTGCTGGATGACATACGTTTGTTGCGCGCACGCTTGGACGCAATCTTGGAATCATGAAACTGTCTTCAAAATATTATTTAGATTTACAATGGACACTGTCTTTATGATTAACAGTCAACCCTTGAAAAAAGCTAGCCTTGACGGCTTTGAATCTAAACGTACCTCACAAATTTTACAAACTGCTTGAGGTTGAAAACTGGGACCTGGATTCAACATCCTTGAGCATCTGTACCACCTGCTGCATTGTCGGTCTTCGAACGGGATCCTCAGCTGTACACATGTTGGCGATAAGCAGCACCGATAGCATGTCATTTTTCGAAGGCCCATTGGCCAAAACAGGATCTAGAGCCTCGGGGCCATTGCCCTCCTTGATCATTTGTCTTACACACCCAACGAGATTTCCGCCCTGAGTATTATCAAATTCTTTGCCAGTTGGCTCCTTGCCTGTCAGAAGCTCCAAGAGGATCACCCCATAACTGTACACATCACCACGAGTTGTGGCCCTCCAGCAGTGCCCATATTCTGGGGGGATGTATCCGAAGGTACCGGCAATAGCAGTGCTCACATGCGTTTCGTAAGCACTGATCAATCTCGCCAGTCCGAAATCCGCAACCTTGGGCTCAAAATCCTCATCTAGCAATATGTTGCTTGCTTTTATGTCTCTGTGAATAATATGAGGAATGAATCCATGATGCAGGAATGCAATTCCCCTTGCCGACCCCATTGCAATCTTAAAGCGTTTGCTCCAGTCCAAAACCTCCAGTGCGTCAGCTCTATTCCGTAGCCAGATATCTAGGCTTCCATTCACCATGTAATCGTATACTAGCAACTTTTCCTCAGCAAAGGAGCAGTATCCTAAGAGAGGAACCAGGTTTTGGTGCTTCACTTTTCCCAAGGTTTCCATCTCTGCTAAGAACTCTCGGTCTCCTTGGGTGGTAGAAGCTCCCAGTTTCTTTATGGCCACTACTCTTCCATCAGATAGAACTGCCTTGTATACGGTACCAAACCCGCCATCTCCTATGATCTTCGTTTTGCAAAAGTTGTTAGTGGCATGTAGTATGTCAGCCAACGTGAGACGCGCCATCAAAGGCCTCTCAAACATCGCAATGTTGATGCTCAGGGGCTCCTTGAATTTGCTCATGGTCGTACAAGTATCAGCATCTGAAATCATATTCAACTTTACCTTCTCAGCATCCCTTGGTACTCCATTACGTCGTCGCCGTCGTCTTGACCAGCAACACCTCAACACGAAGCAGGCGAAACTCAGAACGATAATTGTGCATCCAACTACAATGCCCAAGATCTCTCCCCTACTGATATTTCTGCCAGCACCTTCGGATGTAGATGCACACCATCTTCTCACTACCTCCCCGCAAAGCCTTGGATTCCCAAGAATTGAGGATGGATTGAGTCTCTTGCAAATTCCACTGCTGGGAATGCGCCCAGAAATCCTATTGTTGGATATGTTGAGGAACAAAAGAGACTTGAAGTCACACAAACTTGCAGGAAATTCACCTTGCAGGTCATTGTTCGAAAGGTCAACGTACTCAAGCTTCTTGAGGCTCCCGAATTCACTAGGAATTCTGCCTGAGAAGTGATTGTTGCTAAGATCCAGAATTGATAGCTCAGTGAAGTTGCCGACAGAAGAAGGGATAACACCGGTGAATAGATTGTTTCTCACATTAAGAGCTTGAAACTGATGCCACATGACGCTTTCGGACAAGACACCGCTGATGCTTCCATTGAACCGATTACCACCCAAGTCCAAATCAACCATGGAAACCATACTAGCCATGGAGTTTGGAACTTCACCAAATAGGCGGTTGTTACTGACATCCAAGTGAGAAAGTTGAGTCAGGTTTCCAATACCTGGAGGCAACGACCCTGTCAATTGATTACCTGTAAGGTTGAGCTTCACCAGGCTGCTAATGTATCCGAACGTCAAGGGTATGGTCCCCGTCAAATGATTGTAGGCCAGGTTGAGACCTTGAAGCTTACGCGACTCGCCAAATTCATCTGGGATGGTGCCAGTCAAATTATTACATGAAACATCGAATGATGTTAAATTTGAAAGCTTGGCGAGCTCACGGGGCAGAGAACCTGTGAAGTGGTTTCCAGCCAGAATGAGGTCAACCAGTACCGCACAGTCACCAAGTTGAGGAGGAATCTGACCGCTAAGATCGTTCCAAGAGAGATCCAACTTTCCGTGATGCTGCAGAAAACTTGAAGTAGGAATAGAGACCACCTGGAAATCTGTGCAAATTTCAATGGGGATCTGCCCTGTGAGAAGGTTATGAGAAAGTCCCAAGTACTCTAGGTTTACGAGTGCCCCTATCTGGGAGGGGATTCGCCCTGTGAGGGAATTGTTTCCAAGGTTTAGGGTGGTCAATTGCACACAGTTGCAAAGCCCAGCCGGGATTGCCCCACTGAAATTGTTGCCTTGTGCAGAAAAGAAAGAGAGATTCGTCAGATTCCCTATCTCCTCAGGGATAGGGCCTTCAAACTGGTTATTATCTAAGACCAGATATTGCAATAATGAACTCTTGCCGATAAATGGTGACAAACTTCCATTAAGATTATTACTCCCCAGTTGCAGTTCAAGCAAGGTCCCTGAGCTCCACAAAGAATCTGGTATGGCTCCCGAAAATTGATTCGCCCCTACTGCAAACATAACCAATCCAGGAAGATTATCAAGGTACGAAGGAAGTGGACCAGACAACCGGTTGGCAGTGAGGTCTATCTGTGTGAGGCTTGTACAACGTCGAAAGGTATCAATAATATTGCCCGTCAGCATGTTGCCCCCGAGAGTGACAACTTCAAGATTAACCGCGTTGCAAATCTCAGGTGGGATGGATCCGGTGATCCGATTATCTTCAAGCCCCAAAGTCCTCAGGCTCAAACAGTTCCCTATTTCCGGTGGAATGACGCCACTGAGCAGGTTCACGGAAAGGGTAAGACTCGAAAGATTTTGCAGCTTACCAATCCAAAATGGCACTGGCCCTGTCAGCTCATTTTTGTCAAGAGAAATGGAAACCAAATTTGTCAAGGTGGCCAGCTCATCAGGAATCGGACCCTCAAGGGTGTTGAATGCAAGGTTTAGTACCTGCAGGAATGAGCATAGTCAATCTTCAGCTCTCCAGATTGACAATAACTCGAGGTCTCCATCAGCTCTGGCAATGGAAGATTAAATAATTGAGAATTGACATGACTTAAACCAACAAATACATCAGTGCGGCCTGAACCGCCACCAAATCCTGCTGTGCTTTGTTTCAGTTTCTTGTTAAATAATAATTGCGATGGAAAAAGAAGAATTGCTTTCAATTGCACAGCTTCGATTTCAACTTCGAATTCAAGAATGTCCACCTTTGTGACATCTACATTTGTCTCACAATGGCCATATCATGGACTTAGTAAGCATACTGACCTGAAGGTTGACGCACTGGCCAAGAGAAGAAGGGATAGAGCCATTAATATGCGTACTTGGAAGATTTAAAGTTACCAGATTCTTCAGGTTTCCTATGGAAGCAGGAATAGTACCCGTGAAGAGATTACCACCAAGATCGAGGTTCACGAGTTTAGTGCATTGAGTGATTTCCTCTGGAATAGGTCCTGAAAGTCGCAATTCTCGGAGGGACAGTGTGGTCAAGTTCACAAGGTTAAAGATCTCTTTAGGGATGGTGCCTATCAAATTATCGTTACTTCCAAGTACCAGCTCCTCCAGGGATGTCAAAGTCCACAGCTTGTTAGGAATCTCCCCAGAAAGAGAGTTGTTGCTCAAGTCCAAGCGTTTGACTCTCTTCATGGCGGCCAACAAGGGAGAGAGATCTCCAGTTAATCGGTTGCCACTTGCATCAACAGTACTGAGGCTGGACATGGTATGAAGTGTGGGTAGGTTGCCAGACAGACCATTGCCATTCACACGCAAATCCTCCATGTTGACCAATGCATCCAGCTGAGAAGGAATCGGCCCGTTGAAAGAGTTGAAACTGAGGTCCAGCCGTTTCAGGTTCACAAGATTGCCTATCTCTCTGGGAATAGACCCTGAGAAGGAGTTGAAACCGAGGGCAAGTGACTGCACATTAGACAATCGCCCAATTTCTCTGGGAAGCATCCCGGAAAATGCGTTGTTGCTAACATCAACGTTCAGTAGCTTGGAAAGGTTGTAGAAAACCAACGGGATCGCTCCAGACAGTTGGTTCGCACTCAAATCCAGGTATTGAAGACTGGTCAAGTTACCAATCTGAGGGGGAAGAGCTCCAGAGAGTCCATTGCTGCTGAGGTCAAGCACTTCCAACTGGACCAATGTGAAAAGCTCCTGAGCAATCGGTCCCTGAAGACCATGACGAAGAGCGACCATCATGACTTGGGAAACATTGTTGCAAGTAATTCCAGTCCACATGCATGGGTCTTTGTCCACGGCAAGCCAATTCGAAAGAGGATCAGCACCTTGCCACTTGAGCCCGTTCTTAAGTGCCAACAATGCTGTGCCCTCAGAATTCAAGGCCAGAGCGGGCCGGAAAATATTATTCAAGGCTACTACTTGCAGCAACCCAAGCAGAACTAGGGTGAAGATACTCATGACTGAACAATACAGAAAGCAAGCGAATGACCAGCAATATATTCAGTTCCTTCCGGCCAGTGAGCTGAGCCTCACTCCCTCAGCAATGGTCTGTCGCTGTTTCCATCCACACCACCAACGAGCTCCCTTGCATCTGCACCTACAACAAATTCAGTAGATTTAATAAAGACTCTCACGCACATTGCAATTCTTGAAGTCGTGCTATCAGTTACAATTGCTAATAGTGTAATGAGGTTTCACTCACAGTGCACATGGACAAAGTGCCTGATTAGTTCGGAGGAAGCGCCAGGGTCCAAATCAAGCGCGCGGATTCAAATGTTCTGGATATGGATTTCAAACGTTTCTCCTATCGACTGTAATCTAACCAGCAAATCTTGCAAACTCGCTATCAGGCAGTACTAACCGTCGAAACTAGTATAAGCGATAAATTGCATTCTCTGGAAAAGATATTAATAATTTTGATATCGCCAGAACTAACAAGAGAAAATAAAATCAATGGCAACTCTATCAATGCAACTCCTCAATTTGACCGGGTTGGTAATGTAACAAGCCGTATAAAAGAGCCCAAGCAATCGAAACTTACAACCCTAGAAGATGTAACAATGCAGGTTGAATTTCGCCTGTGTTTGGATGAATATATACTTGCACCTCAGTAGCTCGCGTAAGTAATGAGCCTGCATTCTTCTTGCACGTGATCGGCAACGTTCCAAGAATTCAAAAATACGAGAGCTCGCTGATAATCCTGTCTCTCACGGCATGAATGTCGCGCTTTGCAAAGAGGACTACTAAATACAGTGAACCTTCATGTCAGTCGCTGCCAGCTTGGGGTTTTAGCACTGTAACGATTGAGTCTCTTCGGTACTGCGGTCATTGTTTCCTGCTCTTCAAGAAACACAGTCGGCGTGCAGCGCCACGGACATGTCCGAGGTAGATCGCTCCATTTCACACCAAAGCATCTGAGCAAGCACTTGGTCCTTAACGTACTTGAAATCTGACGCCCGACAGAGACTCTCAGCGATTGTCTCTAAATTAAATATGCCCTTAAACCTTCCCTACGTGCGTACATGCCTGCTCTTGAATGAACTCCGTTAGAAAGAAGAGCAACACATGCACCGTGATCTTTCAGAAACCAAGAACAGTTGCACCAGACTTCGCCATAGCTCCCCACACGGCCAACACGAGAAAAGAGAGGCTCATCTCAAGTACTCCATTCGTACGACACGTGAGGCGTCCTTCTTCGCATGTGTCGGCAAGTAATGCATTCCACGGTAACTCAACATCCTCTTCAATCTCCCTCTCCAGTAAAAATTTCTACTCTCCCTCACAAGCTCCGCCCCCTGAGCTGAGTGGAACCTTCAAATTTCCAACCACTCTGTCACAAACCTAAAGAAACGCAAATAAAACGCATTCAATTACGCCTCCATTCAATTCTCTTCTCAAGAACATCCAATGTATATCCAGCGACGACACCAGAACGTTCGTTCAAACTATTTCAAAGAAAACTTTTCTTTAAGGTTCTCTCCCTCGATCGGTCAATGCGGAGAACAGGAAATTAAAATGAGAATGATCACATGTCCGAACAAGCTGGAAGCGAATGATGAGAGCATACTCATGAGGCACCATCAATGGATGATGCTGCAGCTAGCTGCTGTTCGGCACATGCCAACGGTTCCAAGCGAGCGAAGGTTTGACGCTTGCTGACTATGACTGTTCAGGGTTTGCTGCGACAGGGGCATGAAGGCAGCTGGAGGCTAGGGCTCTTGAGTAAGTTAGTGGGAGGTGTTGCAAGCTTTGAATGCGGGCTTCACGATATCATGGCAATAGCTCGCTGCAGGCAGGCAGGCAGGCAGGCACGCAGCCACCAGAAAACCAAGTAAGCAAGCTTGGAATTCAGTCAGTCTGACTGCATGGTGCTGTGGTACCCTCCGGGTCTCGACCGGGTTTCAAGACTGCCGTTGGGTGGGGTGTCAGGGTCGCTTCCTGTGTATGATCTAGTTCTCAATCCGGGATGTTGGCTCTTATTGCTTTTATGGAGTTAGGAAAAGGAATGTCCAATTTTTAGTCTTCAAAGAGACATTGCAGACTTCCAATGAAAATGGATTTACGTGACTCTTGGAAGACTGAAAAATGAAGTGATGTGATTGTTTGAACATTCATAAACTAAGAGAGACGTGATGTAGTAGTTTGGACACAATAAAGAAGTGATTTGATCAGTGAAATGGTCTTTGCAACATGAAACCAATTATTCCCTGGTGTGGAGTACAACTGATAGAGATGTTTTATGATATTAGTGAAGTAGGTTGACGAAGATTAACCATTATTTACGTGGTACACCCAATGAAAAACTCACACAAATAAATAATTGTTTTCTCTTTTTTTCATTTAAAAAATGATTATATAGAAGTTTGATTTTGTTACCTACTAAGTGTCCAAATAGTCAAAAATTGGGTATTAAATTGTATCTTCTAGGAAGCTTTAAAAAAGATAGAAAGGTTTACCCATAAATAGAACTCACACTATATTTTAGAACCATTGAAAGTATGTATTGAGAATTACAATCTTCAACTATTATTTGCTTTAACAAGGATTTTTTATTTTTAGCTTGAGTATTTGAAATTTAAACATAATGCTCTAATTTGTAAACCTATTTCTTATACAACTTCATGATATGATGTAGATTGAATTATAACATTTTCTTCATTTCAAGACAACTTTAAGAAAAATCGATATAAACATTTGAATTTCTTACATGGCCATTGTAAGACCTTCATAGGATGACACATAGTCATATGCCACCATTAGGGGGGTATTGTACTAGCACAAACCACTTGCGGCTATATTGAAAGAAGCCTAGAAAGATGCCTAAAGAAAGTCATAAGTTGTTGTATCAATAGATGAAATATCATTGTTATTCATTTAAAGAAGAAACTTCAATACAATTTTGTAACATCACTTAATAATTGAAAAGTTCTCTAATTCACAAAGATGTAATGCTTTGGCAATTTATGATAATTACTTCAAAATTGTCAATACAATTTTTTTGAAAAACAATTACTAATTGATAAATCCATTTTTCATAACTTTCCTTTTTTTCAACATCTAACATTTGAAGTTTAAGATTTTTTGCTTATAGCTTGACTAGATTATAAGGCTTTGAAACCTCTTGATTTAAAATTTTTGTAATTTTTCCTCCTAATAAAAAAAATATGATATATTTCAAAGCTCAAGATATATTTCACCAAAATTATATGACACATCAAATCAAAACGAAGATATGACTCCTTTATACCCAAGTTAAATTGACTTTGAATACTTTAATCTTAATATTTCACATTTGATCCCCTCCTTTGTCTATTAAAATGGTTAGAATATACCTCTATGTAGATTTTTACTATTTTAGCTAAGAATAGACTCCACAATATATTATTTAACTAAGATGTTTTTTCAATTAACTCCTAAAGGACCATTTGTCCCTTTGGGGGACAAGGGGGATTTTGGACAAGTACCTACAACCTCATTTTTTGTCCTCATTTTTTGAAATTTTTCTTGAAGATAGAAAAATTGATTAGCTTTGTGGAATTTTTTTTTCAACTGGTGCCCAGGAACAAAAGTTATGCTCAAAATTATGGAGAGGGGGGAAAAAGTGGAGAGAAGGGGTAGCAAAAAAAAATTAAATCTTTCTCATAGATTATATTTTTGTCTACATGGAAAGCTTTGATTCACTCCATTTAGATTTGTTATGAGAAAGTTATAGACAATCTTGTTTTTCAGTCTTTTAAAAAAATAACTTATAGAATTCATTTCTAAATGCAATTTTTACAATTAAAAAAAAAGTTCCACGTAATTTAGTTTGCTTGCTAGAACAATCTCTCTATAGGGATTAGTGCATTTTAATTCCATTTTAGAGAAATTAGTAATTTAGATTTTCCTTCTATCTTGTACCTACTTCTACTTAACAACTTTTTAAAGTATAAAAATTAAGTTTTTTTCATTTTTTTTCCTAGACTCTTGACTCAATTCTCCACCATAAAGATTTAAAGCTCAAAACTCTATAGTGCAAAAAATTAAAGTAAAGAAGGTTCAAAGTCAAATAATCTAGTCCCACATTGAGCTAAAAAAATTTGTTTTTTTCACTTTAAACGCTGGTATCTTGCAATTTGTGTGGTCAAAAATTTTGAAATTTTTTCCACATATTTTCATACTAGTTACGTGTAAGATCCTACGATTAAATGTGAAAATAAAATTCAAATTTTTTTACTCTTTGCTATATTTGAGTATTGCAAATGTCTTGTATTGGTACAAATTGGGACAAGCATAAGGTAGACAAGCCTATTACCACCTTGATTTGCAATTTGAATATATTGGAGAATACTTCAAGAAGGGTACATATTTTTCAAATGTGTGTGAATGTTTACAAATCAAACCCAAGTAGAATTATAATTTTGTAATTAAAATTGTAATTTTTGTGAATTTTTGAAATGGTCTGCCTTGACATTACAAATCGCCTATAGACTAGAGTTATACACGTTCCATGACCAACCCATAACTGCCCATGTCTAATACTAAGTATTCACCATTAATGAAGTAATATGTCACCCCTCATTGCCTTAAAAATTCAAATTTTGTCATAAAATGCTTTGATTTTGTCATAAAATGAACTGATTTGGATGTTTTTTGGATGGAATTGGACCCAAAGTAAAAGGACAAAATTGGGCTAGTTTATTGATGGAATTGGGAAGCAAACAATAATGGGCCAATTTACTTTATATACAAATGCAAATGTAGATATGAAAATTGATATTTGAACTAATTATCCCATATTTCTAGTAACAACTTGAGTTGACACTATACTAAAATGATCACTTAGCATGGATGAATGGGGGGGGGGAATAATTAGTCATTTGGTAAATTGGTATGGTAATACTAGGGGCTCAAGCTTGCTATGCTACGCAATCATTGTATCACATATTAGTAAAAACTTGATATATTTGAATAGAATGCATGACAATGATTTTGATAAGTCTTTAAAATAATTATTTTATAAAAATATTTCCAATCATGCATACATAGAAATCATATTTTCACACAATGTGATATTACTAAAATAGAATAGTAATTCACAATCGCCTCTATAATATCACTTCTACAAAGGATGATATTATAAAAATAATATAGTCGTTGCAATTGAGGTGATATTAAAGAGGTTATAAAGGTAGCAATTCCATTGCTTTTTTTGACTTTATATTTCTTTTGCATTTCTATGATTTTGTGCTTTTGTGAGCTTTGAGCTTTTGATTTCAATTTTCTATTGCTACTACTAAATGATTTGAGAACTTTATTAGATTGAACCGATTTTGGATTTCACAACAATTAAATTGTTCATAAAGCTTTTGAGATTTACAAGTTTTTCCTTTAAATTCTACTATTTAGGTTGCCATTGTTTGTAACAATTGAGTCAAATTTTTAATGCATTCTAATGTATATGTATCTTTTACCATATTCATCATTGCATATATTTCATTCATCATTCATTAAATTTCTATTGTTATTTTAATATATGCTTATTTATTAAAAAAATTGTATGAAGATTTTAGTAATTTTTATCTGAAGATTTATTGAAATTCTTGCTCTACATTCTATCTAATACATAAAATTCTAATGAATGTTAATGTTATTTTAATGATATTATTTAATATTATTTAATGTTATTTAATGTTAATAATATCTTCCACAACAATTAACATCAATGCCAAATAAACTTGATGAATAATTAGAGTGTTTAAGTTTTTTTTACCGTGGTATATAATAGTACGAGCATGGAAGAAATAAAATAGAACATACTAAATAACCACTTAAATGTATTATTTGAATCTATGGACTTTGAAAAATAAATTTAAGAAATTAAATGAAGGTACTTGGCTTCAAGTTTGTTGATTGAGGCTTTAGGATATTGAGTGTATTTATTACATTGTTTTAATTTGGCAAATTGATTTCAATACATTTGTAAGACAACAACTATAGTATCTTATGTTCACAAATGACACATACTATTTCTAAATACTTATAAGAAAATTGTTGGGATATTATTTTTCAAAGAAAATGGTATGAAAAAAATATTTATATTTTTAAATATATATTGAATCATATATGTCAACTTTAATTAAATATTGAATAGCCAGTGTCAACCTCGACCACTAAGTACAATAATAGCTATGAATTCTATTGAATGATTCCAAAAGTGTAGCATCCCAAGAAACAAAAACATTGTTGTTTTATAATTGAGGCAAAAGTTTTATAAAGAAATTTTTTTTGTATTGAAATAATTGTAAGCCAAAGTCACTCAATACTTATATTATAACAAATTCTTGCAATAAAATCCCATTATTTCAAAACAAAACAAAATTTGACATTAAGAATTTGATATTTTTGTACAAGCAATGAAAGAGACTTTTTGTATTGCATCCATAATAATTATTGAATGCTAAGAAATCAAATCAATCTCATTGTTACCTTATGATAAACTTGAGTCTCACTTTAGGATTCATTTAAAAATTTTGAAAAGTTTAAAATTCAAATGTTAGAGAAGTTTGAAAGTTCAAAACTCAAATAGATTGATGCATAGTTTGTACACCTTTATTCCCATGCAATCATATTAATAGCAATTGATCATACTTACTTTTGTTAAATATAAATTATTTAAAAGGGATCCTCTTCTCATTAAATAATTTATATTGTTCCATAGAGAGGTACATATCATCTTTGTAGCACCAAAATTATTTCAAAGAAAATCAATTGTTACATAAGTTTATGGCCTAATTTTTTGCACGTTAGGAAACTTATAATGTTATTTATATTAAATTTTTTAATAACAAAAATATATTCTTACAACTTGTAGTAGTAAATTTTTGAGAACAAATGCAAAACAAGTTTTTTTTGTTTATAGTTTGGTTTCGCATAATAAAGG
The DNA here is from genome assembly GCA_950106755.1 of Climacium dendroides. Lineage (NCBI taxonomy): Eukaryota > Viridiplantae > Streptophyta > Bryopsida > Hypnales > Climaciaceae > Climacium > Climacium dendroides. The sequence goes on along the minus strand of OX467082.1, from coordinate 22,247,034 downwards.
TGAATATTCAATTAGACGTAAAAGATAAATTATAGATATTTCCTAAATATCTATTTTTATGTTGATAGGTCAAAAGCTTTAGTACATTTTTTTCAATTGACACTCTTATGCACTTTGTGCAATCTCCATGTGGATTAATTGTATCCAAAATTTTAGAGTCTATTGGAGATAGTTTACCGAGCCATGGATATCACTACAAAAAAAGAATTGTCTACAATGACTTGTCACGTCCATGATGATTGTATTACTACAATGACTATAAAATGACTATGTTGTAGTCATTGTGGGTAAGAAATGACTAGTACTTTAGTCATTGTGGACAAGTCATTTATAGCCTTAATTTTTTATAGTAGATGAATATGGATATAGATAGTTAGAGCCAGCTATAGTGTCTTTTTTTGAAGTTAGCACACTTGGTGTCATTAACAAGTATTAGTAATCATGGCAACATTCACAACAAAAACATTGTACATTCCTATTCAATATAAATTTGATGCTAAAAGTGTCCCCCCAATTTTTTTTATTATTTGTCCTAGTAGAATTTTGATCTTGGAGTACCAAAGAATAGTACATGAGAGCATGGTGCCCAAGGCCCACCTTGACACTAAGCTAGTACCAACATAAGCCTTAGGCACCATGCTTTGGCAGGCACTATTCCTTGCTACTCAAATCTTCTACTAGTGTTGACCCATTTTGGGAGCACTTATTAATTGCTATATAATATTCCCTTAATTCCAAAATGATCTTTTAGTTGAACATAATATTTGAGATTAAGGCTAAAAATGACATTTTTTCAACCCTAAACCCTAAGTATTTCAAGGAAATTGTTATTCATTCATTGAATTTTCAAGATGAAAAATGATCATTTTTGAACAACAAGATCATTTTGGTGTGGAAGGAGGATTATGCAAAAAACAAGTTGAAACTTAGAGTTGGGACTTTGAACTAGTTCATGTTATTTGTCCTAAGTCCTACATTTTTTATTTTTTATTCACCTTTGACAATCCAAGAAAGTCAAAATTTAATTTTGATATAGGACTTAGAAAGTTGAAACCATGGCTTAGAAAGTTGAAAGTTGAAACAAAGTGCAAAGGGCCTTTATGGTGATCCTTTGGGGATCTCCAAGGGTTAATTAAAAGCCTATATGTCCTTGGTGATAAAGTCATTAGAGAGATTGCACTCTTAAAATTTAACCTTTGTCACCAGTTATTGCACAAACTACAACTTGTACCATTATACATGATAATTATGTGAATGTAAAAAAACATTACCCCCTTAGTGCTTTGATGTCCAATATATAAATAATGAATAGAGAGGTTTTGGAGGCATTTTTGACCACATAACTTCTCATTCATGCAAACCAGTGCTTGACTTTTATATTAAAAAAAACTTTCTATATGATGACTTTGATGAAATTCACGTAAACAATATACATTTATAAATATAGGAGCAAAAATATGCAAAAAATCAAGAAAGGATCCAAGCACTGAGGTGTTAAATGTTTTGGAATTAAAGTAGGAGGTTCTAAAAGCACATGGGCTCTAAAATCACCCGCCTCTTCAAATGTATACCATTTGTATATGTTGCTTTTTCATAGCCTTCAACAATGTACAAATAGTGTACATTCTAGGAAGTAGGCGATTTTAGAGTCCTATCCCATTTCAACTTCAAAATTTACTAAATTTACTAAAAAATACTTCGAGAAGCTTCACCTCCCCAAAATTCAGTTTGAGCTCTTAAATGGGCGATTTATGGACCTCCTACCTTACATCATTTATAATCAAACTTTCCATGCATATGTAAGGTAGTATGGCCTTAACCCCTAAAGTCCCAAGGCCTTTTTTCTCTCAAAAACCACTCAAAACTGCCATTTCTATTGCAAGGTGCAAAACTTTTAAAATTTTCCTTTTTTTTGTATATCTAATCATAAGATCTTGCACTAGAATAGTATAAGAATGTGCAGTAGAAATTTCAAAAACTTTAACCACATAGATTGTAAGATATTTGTGTTTAAAGTAAAGAAAACAAGTTTTTTACCACATTCCTTGACAACATTTTTGTGCTTTGAATCTTCTTAATTAAATTTTTTGGCACTACTAAGTTTGAAGTTAAAATTTTTTATGTTGAAAATTTGAGTTGAGATTTAGAGAAAAATTAATTTAAAAAAACACGCATGATTTTCATTCCTTAAAAAATTGTTGAGTAAAAGTAGGTTCAAGATTGAATGAAACACTAAATCATTAATAGCTCTAAGATGGAATTGAAACATCATAATCCCAACAGTGAGATTGTTCTTGAAAACAAATTTAACCCTATTTAACAATTTTTTTTGAAAAATTGTAAAAACTGCATTAAAAAATGAATCCTAAAAGTTATTTTTTCAAGAAGTTGCTTAGATTGCCCGAAAAACAAGATTGTTCATAACTTTCACATCACTTATCCAAATGGAATGAATCAAAGCTTCACCTGTAGACAAAAACAAGATCTATAAGAAAAAAAATTAATTTTTTTTTTCAAATTTTTGTGGATTTCGTTTTTTGCCCAATGAACTGAAAATTATGTTTAAAATGACATAACTTTTGTTCCTCGGCACCGATTGAGATAAAAATTATATTATCAAAAAGCTAATGTCATTTCCTATCTTCAAAAAAAGTTTCAAAAAATCTTGTCAAAAATTGAGGTCAAACGAGCTTGCCCGAAACTCCAAGTGTCCCCTGAGGGGACACTTGGGACTTTAGGGGTTAAAGCGCCCATCTTCTTTAGACCGTCTTGTAAGTAGCTGTAGAATGGATGCCAGGTGATCCTTGAATGAACATCTCTAGTCTGCTAATGAATTCAGGAAAAATTATTTTTTTTTATTGTAAGAGCCAATCATTGTCTTTGGTTTCTGCACATTTCTTTATAAGTCACAAGGGGACAGATTTTGGGACACCTATGGTCACAAATAGGTGCCTATGACCTGAATCTTTAAAAATTCATAAGTAATTCAAAAATGCTTGGAAAAATACGAAACTGCTTGTGTTGTGTTCTGCATCTATTTTTCTTTCTCTGGAAAATACGCTAAAAATCATTTTGCCCATGGAAAACCTGTGAAAAAGGCGAATCACCCCTTAAAAGGTCACTTTAAGGCCATACTACCTTAGTCATTCCAATATTTGGCAGGGTCAGTTTCATAAGTTTTTTTTAATTCACATACTGTATGGTAACACTAATTCAATATTAAAACAACAGTTGTGACTTAGATGGGCCCTGAAGACAACAAGGAGTGCAAAGTACTGTACATTTATGCTCATGTCCTCTCAGACACTCAGACAGTCCCCTTTGAATTTTGAATTTTGAGGTTACAGCTTACAACCCAACATCAGGTAATTATAAATATTATCACACACTTGTAACAACTCATATCACATGTGTGTTAAAAAGTAAATTATTGGAGTGACATTTTTTAAGTTAAGCTCAAAAACATTTTAAAATCAAGAACTATGTGAAAATTCAAGTTTCGACTTTCAATATGCTCAAGGGGCTTGCATTGTCCTTTCAGGGTTAATAAGAACTCTTATACAAAACCTGTCACCTGGTGTTGAATGGTGGGTATTTTATATGTAATTCTGCCATTAGAAAAATCATAGACAAAAAGTGAATATGATGATTGGAAAAGAAACACATGCCAAAATTCTATTAAGAATTTTTTCCAAAGAAGCATGAAGAAAAGAAAGAATCTTATGGACTACTAGTATTCTTGATTTTGGAATAATCCTATTAATATTTTGAGTAGGATATGCTAATCTACCTACTTATGTAGTGATTTAGACTTCCAATAGAGTATAACTAAAGGTGCAACAATTTACTTATAGATAACCCCTTAAGAACAACTATCATTCAAATTTTGAACAACAAACCAACACAAATATGTCCCAAATATATAGATTTAGTTTTTTCCATCCATCCATCTCAATGTTAGTAAATTCTTGGGTTAGTTTTTCTTACATTTGCGTGGTACAAATTCTTAAAACTTTTCTTTACAAATAGTATGTAGTTCAAATATGTTTAATCCCTAAAAGACCAAACATTTGAATTTTAAACAATGGATGAATGCAAATACATCCCAAGCATGTGAAAATGTTTTTATTCATCCATTATTATTTTTAAACATTTGAATGTTGGTTCTATAACATTTGTATGGTTTAGATTTTGAAAACTTTGCTTTGCAAATATCTTATTATTCTATAGGTAGTTGTAGGTTTGGCCTCACAAAGTAGTCTTTTCAATTCAAAAAATGACTTTTCAAAAATGACTTGAATAAAAAAATAAAACAAAAATCTTCTAAAATCAATATGATTAAAATTTTAAATTTTAAACTTCAAGGTAAAAAATTCTTGTGAAAATCACAAATATTCAATCTACAATCAAATACTATTTTTAATTTTTGGCTTTCAATTTTATTGAAAAATATTGGTTTAAGTACTAGTTGATTAAACCATATGAATGTGATCTATGAATCATATTTTACACTAAAGCATTGATCAAGAGTCATCATTAATTCTTCTTTTAAGTTTTATTTTATAATATACCTTCACAATTTTGAAAATTTGGACAACCTCCTAGTCCTCAAACAATTAACTTCAAAAGTAACCCTTTTCAGTTCAAAAAATGACCCCTCAATAACAATTTGAACACATAAATAAAATAAAATCCCAATATTCACAATAATTAAAACTTTGATGTTTTGGACTTGTAGAGACTACTCATATTCAATTCATACTAAATTTTAAAAGGAATATTCAATTTTTGGTTTTAATTATTATTGAAAGACATTGATTAGTTTAATAGTAGATCTAATCATATGAATACAATTTTAAAGATCACATTTTTCATTATATTCTTGTGAGGTCTGGTTCAAACCAAATTGAAAAGTGAAGGGACCAAATTTTTAAAGTTTTTGATTGGCTAAAATCAAGAAGTGTTTGGAAAAAGGATTTACACCATGAAATGAAAGGTCATTGGTCTCTAAAAAGACCCGATGACATGAAGCACACTTCTTTCCTAAGTAGCAATAAAAGTTTCTAACTTTTGAGCCCCCAAGTTATAGACATATCTACTTTGAGAAGATGAATTTGACTATAATTTTGAGGTCTTTGTTGAAAAGCAATAGAAGCTACAAATTGTTCAAATTTTTCAATATTTTTTGTCCTACTTATAAGCTATCGTATTTAAGAAACATATTAAAAAATTGGATGGTTCATTTCATACCTTCTTGGTGTTTTATACTAATCCAATAGTCATGACCTAGGAAAATCCATGAACACCTTGTGTTGACTTTTGATACACATAGAAACAATATTTTGATAATCCATAACTTCTTCATAATCATGGTCCTAATGTTGAAGTGGGTTGGAATCCTCTTTCAATTCCCTAAGAGATACAATATAAAAAATATATGTTTAATCCTTAAATGCCCAAGGTTTGTTTTAAGATCCTATCAATTTGCTCTAAATTGAACAAAATGCCAACATTTTGAAAAGTTGTATCAATTTTTTTTGAATTGCAACCATACAAATTCAAAGTAGACATATTAGAGATCACATAGGAAAAGAAAACACAACAATATCACTTATGAATTGAAAGATTATAATGTTTGATTATGAAGGTGTTAAAACTATGAAAATCTTTCAGATCTTTTTTTGCATGTTAAATCTAAAAAATTGGTCACCAAAAAAATATGAGGTTGAAGAGCCTAATATGTATAACCCCAATCAATTTAGAGCTTCTCACAATCTACTCTACAATTTTTTTAAATGAATTTCTAATGTGATTTTTTCTCCAAGGTCTAGTGCATTTGAGGCTCATTTCCAAGAGCCTTCAACACTATGGAAAATTAAGATTGCAATGAGCACCCTTGCACAAAATCTTGAATTAAAAATTTATAATAATTAATTTTTATAATCGGATTTATGATACTAAAATTAGACTTTTAAAAAGAATTTGTTAGAAATATAAAGTTCTAAAAACAACAAATTGGTTAGGTTTTATTTAACTTCAAAATATTGCCAACACTAAAATTTGGTATCTTGGACATTTAAGGGTTAATAGTAGGTAATTATGCTCAATTATAATTAGGTACAATTATAGACATAAACACATTAATGTGAACTAAAAGGGTTAAAAAATGCTCTATAAGGACTTACTGCTAAAGGTAAGCCCCCATCCAAATGTGCCACTACCCCCAAACTGCTATGGTCACTTCGTGTATGTACATCTCTAAAATCACTCAATGCACCTTAATGGAAGAAATGATTTTAGAATCCTTACCAAAACAAAACTTTGACCCTTCCTAACTTTTGCATATGGTATCCAAATGCCATGTTCTTGGGTGCATTGGAACCTCCTTTTACTTTCCAACATGAAAAATTTAACCAATCTAAATATAATAACTAGGCACACAATGGAAAAAATATGTGAGGTTTGGAGGATACCCACTTTAAGATAGAAGCACCCAAAAGCACCCTTGTTCCTATTCTTGTACCCTAAACTACCACTAAATGTGTCCTTAGACTTTCATCAATGTCTCTTACAAATGCTTAATAACTCTAATTTGCTAAAGTATTTGAAGAATACATATTTAACTTTAGTGGGGTTTTTTTGGCATTTTTTTGCAAAATTGCACCAAATTTTTTGGCCTAGCACCACGCCTATAGAAAAAAACATGAAAAAACCTTGTAAATCTCTAGAAAACTTCAAAATTAAAAAAAATCTTAGATGAAATCGCCAAATTGTGGATGAAAATAGAATTACGGATACATGATATGTGCTAACGTGATGTTTTCTATTCATTATGTGGATGAATGTTGAAACTTGGAGCACCACTATTACATTTAATATAGCCACTATGACATTTCATAGAAAATGAAAAAAACAACCCTGCTTAACTTTGATTTGCTAACTATTGATTTTTGCAGATTTTGATTTATGAGATAGTTTTAGTGGTCTAGGGAGCTGGCAGTTTGAAAAATCATAGAAATTACATACCACATCCGAAAAATCTAATTTTTTTTGGAATATTCATGATTTTCACTTGCTAACACTTCAAAAATATTATTTTTAGGCAAAAAGGTGCCTCCAACTCTGCTGAATTGCTTACATTGACGGTTCTGGGGATGCTCACCGTAGTGAGTCCAAGTGATCTGATTTGAAGATCCTATGATCCTCGTCACTGAATCCCAACCAGCTGTATTGCCGGACAGAATTGGACACTCAGGTAGTCAGTCAGTCAACAAAAGAGATTGACTCGGCGATTCTGTAAAAGGACTCACACTTATTATCTTTGTGGGTGGGTATCGATCAGATGATCACTAACGTAACAGTTCTCCAACAAAGACGTAGTGCGCTCAAAATGTATTTTGTAACTCTTCAATCCGGTCAGTGACGAAGAATTAAGCTGATTCTGTAACCGAAGAAGACGAAGGATTTTGTAACCGAAGAAGACGAAGGATTCTGTAACCGAAGAAGACGAAGGATTCTGTAAACGAAGAAGACGATTCTGTAAACGCAGATGCTGATTCTGTAAACGGAGATGCTGATTCTGTATACGCAGAAGCTGATTAATTATTCTGTTCGTAAGCGCAGAAGATGAATCTGTACGTAAACGCAGAAGATGATTCTGTAACTGTTTGCTTTGATTGGTGAGAAGGATGTCTTCTGATGCTCACATCAAGTGCCTGTCTGCATTGACGGAAGAGGATGATGAATTGCTCTCAAGCTATTAATCCGGTCAGTGCTCGATCGAAGCTGCATGCATGATCGAGTCCGTGTTCACTAACTTACCAACAAAACATTTATATTAGCGCCAGTGTCCTAATGGGTTAGTACTGTACATTTGATAGCGATCCGGCACCCCTAGCAATTCAAAGAGACGGACTGAAGATGTTTTGTTCATGAAACGTACACCACGACTCTGACTGACTGACACTGCACCTGGATTTTGATTCCATCAATAATATTTTGGAATCATCATTTTCACCAAATAAGTGCTGTGTCGTTTACAGTACTGCTGCTGTAAGTAAGTTAAAGACCGAGCTGCTGGGAAGACTAAAGTTTGGTGACTGTTTGTGGGGGTTCACTCAGAAACTCATGGAATGTTTTCAATCAACTCTGGCATCTGAGTGCTGTCACCGACATGGAATGATCGAAGAAATTTGTTCAGGGAGATTTCTGACTGCAGCTGCAATTATAGTGTGTGACTGTGTGTGTGCGCGCGCGCGACCCACATCTGACATCTGCAAATGAAAGCAACAAAACAAAATGATGCACCCACTTTGAATCGAACCAAACTGGAGGAGAAGTTTCAACTTGGTGGCACCTGGTCAAATGTTTCCAGTGGCGCACCCAAAGCCCGGAAACGTGTTCAAGAAGTAAAATTGCATAGTGTGATGCACATGATAATCCAGGACCAATAATCCGCACTTTGGAAATTTGAAATTCATTCTTATACCGGTACAGTAGCCAAGGAAGTAGGTTTGACAGAAAATTATCCAAAAAAGTGAACCTTGGGGATTCTTATTTAAATGTACCCATTCTCCACACGAGAATGTCGCTCAAAATCAATACAACATTCCTAATTTATTCACAGTCACACAGTGTTGTTCAAACAATACACGCTAACCTCTGCTGGTATCATCTTTGAATTGCCCCAACTCCATTTTTATTTTTTAAACCCGGAGTTTATTCCTAGTAATTGCCAATCTTTTTGTTAAGGAAATTCAACAATAGAAACCATGTGTATTTGAATACTTTCAGGTGTACATATACCTCAGTCAAAACGATTGAGTAGGCGGTGATAGGGGACGTGGGTTTCATCAAAGGCAGGAGTCCCAAAGCCAAGAGTTATTGGGAGATCTTCCCAGAACACAAATGCTGTCCACGGTCTTGGGGGCAGTTGTTGTTTGGAGCAGAGGAATCTTCAATGTAATAGTGTTGTTTTTCTTGCTTTGGTTGTTGGAGCAGCTGGTCGTGTGGAGAATCCGGATCGAGCTCCTTCTGCAACTGCTCCATGTGATGCTCCATGCTGTCGATGCGATGCTCCAGTTTGTTCATGCCCAGCTCAATCTTGTCCAAGTTGTGCTCGAACTTCACCATGCGCACTTGCAGTCCCTTGAGTGCGCCGAAGATGGTGGCGAATTCGTCCGCATTGAAGCTGTCGTCGAACACGGGCACGGACAAGCGCAGGTCACGCAGCAGCACGGCGTAGCGCATCGGGATGGAGATCGTTTGGGGACTGGGGAACTCGCCGCTGCCCATTTGGAGGAATTAGGGTTCGGGGAGGTCGCAATTGGGAGAAATTATGGGTTAGGAATTCTCAGTCGGCCATGGCGAGGGATCAGGAAATGGATTCACGGTCAGATTAGTACGGAATGCAATGAGAATGAGGAGTTTCGCGCTAGTGGTACCGTAATTAGGCTATTTCAGAAGTGTTCCTAATTTTTCGCTCTGTATTATAGGTAATTGAACTTACAGAAATTATTATGGTCTAGTTGGTTAATGGACATCGGGACGTGATCCTATCTTTTTCGCTATCTTCACGTGTTCAGAGCCTGGGAATTTCGAATAAGTTTATTGGTAGCAGATTAGCGTAATTAGAGTTTGGTAGTTTACTCAGTCGATCATGGCGGAATTGAATCGTCAAGTAATGGTTACTGATTCGAGGTCTTATTCTACCGAGTATGGGATACAGTTGAAGTGGAGGAGTTTCTCTGGTGTAATTTGGCCACATAGAGATGGTGCTGATTTTTCGCTCTGTTTAGCAGGTGACTGATCTTTCAAGAGTCTTAATGGTGCAGTTCGTTATTGGACATCGAGACTTAACCCTGTCTTCTCGTAATCTTTAATTGTCCAGAGTCCTCAAATCTCAAATAAGGATTGAAACTCTTCATGTTGCTGCAAAAGGAAATGAAACTGCAAAATGAAACTGCAAAATATTTGCTCTCATAACGTCGTCCTCTCGAACATTGATGCGCATTGCGACTTGGCTTGTGCATATTCTGCTTTGCTGCTCGAGTCTCATGTAATTAGAAGTATTCTTTGCAGCGATGGGGATTATGGGAGCGAAGGGAGCTGTAGAGGGGAACATGTCCTGAAGGCAGGAAAGGGAGGTTCCGTTATGCCATGACCGTTATCAGCACTGCGGCTGCGGTTCGGTGATCTTCGTCGACTCTGCCATGGCTCTGCTCTCTACCAAGCCCACCAGGCACCCCGCCTCCCCGATCCGCCTTCCAGCCATCGACCACAGAGGTATTACGTTTTCTCTTGCGGGTGACATGTCTGGTTGATGATACCTGTGGAATGAGATACTGATATGAGCACACGGCCAGGTCCAGAGGCGCTCACAGTGGAGCATCTGTGGAAGCAAAATCTGGAGAAAATCCAGGAAGCGAGACCGTCCTTCTGCCGGTACTTCCTTTGTCACCACGACTATCCAAGCTATGCAAGATAGGTATACCGGTATTGAAAGACAGTCCTTTTTTAAAAATATTGTGTTTTATTTCTAATTGCCCAAATGACTAAAAGCGGTTGCTTTCACATCTATGGGAGTTGAAATTAATCGTTTTGGAAGTTTCAAGGAAGCTAACAAAATGTACTAATCGAAAGAAGAAATCATACTGACATTTTTGAATGATAGTAACGTGTTTTGAAAGTTACTTGAATCGACTAGAGTCGACTATTGGCTTCCCAAAGTGGACTTAGTATGTTCAGCTTTGGGCACTTTGTGGTAAATTGCGAGAGTCTAATGTGAATATTGCCGCAATGTGGTGCAGATACTCCGCGACATTTTGTCCGTCGTTGTTTGTTGATAAAGAGTCATCTCCATCTACACGTAAGTTAGTCTTGGCTCTATCTCGTCTGACTTGAATCATGCACCTGATCCGCAGCAATCAATTGAATGCGAAGTCTTGCAAATGCGGACCACTGCCTTCAGAAATCACTGTCGATGGGAATTTCGATCAGTCAACTGTTCCGTACTTCTTCCTTTTTTTTGAACGCTATTTTCTAACCTTGAAACAGATGTAGGGGGGAACTTGAACTTTTGTAGGGTCTCCTCAGAGATTGCCCCCAGCTAACAACATCAACAACAGCAACATTAGCAGCACCACCACCAATATGGCCCTGAGGTCTCCTTCTAAAAATACGTAAGTTGAGAATTTGCTGCCGTTAGGCATGAATTCTGTGGTTCATGAGGACGTTTGCAACGCACGGTTTCAATCCCGTGCATTAGGGTTAGCATTCGCATATTGGACTTTAATGCAATGCCTATGAACTTTGGAGTGAGTTTTAAAAAAGTCTCCACTGAAGGCGGGTACAATTTCTATGAACGCTTGTCTTGCAGAATCAGATTCCGGTGTTTTTGGAAGACGACTGTGATTGCTGAAGTCCTGAAGAATCGAGGATGGGTTGAGACAGAGAGGTACATTGAACAATAAATCTGGTCTTCTTTCAGACGATTGAATATCCCTAACGCCCGTTCCTGTCTGTGCTCGAAATGTCAGTGGGTTTTTGAGTCAAGATGGGGTAAGCTGCATTATGCTTTGTCAGATTTTGCAGTTTGATGCTTCTTCATCCTGTCAACTGCATTCTGTTAATTTGTTCTAGTCGTGGATGTTGCTAACATCGGAGAGTGCAGCGAATTGGATTGGGATTTTTTCTGGTCAGATGTCGGATGGATGTATGAGTTCTTCGATCATATCCACCTCGCAGATCATCAGGTGAGCATCTAACTTTGTCCCTGGTGACTTAATCACATACAGTAGAGGAGCATTGATGCTGCGTATTGAATTCCTGAATCCTACATGATTGATAAAAGCATTTCTGATTTTTCTCATTGTTTGCCTGCATACGTGGAATCACGGTACCAGAGATTCAACCACTTTCGAAATTACTACGAGGTATCATTCTGTCTCCTTTGAAGGATCTTGCTCTTCGACTCTTAGGCATCTTATATTGTTTCATCTGTAATAGCTTCAGCTTTCATCAATAGAGGTTTCAATAGCTACTTGTGTCACCTCATGGGTTAATGACTTACTGGAGACTCGTGCCGACGCAGTTGACAAGGAAAGACCTATTGATTAAGAACCTGAAGCGTATGAAAAAGACTTTGGAACGTGATGGTCAACTTGTCGAAGCAGGAAAGTATGTGCCATTCTAAAGTTCTCTGGAGAGGAAAACATTTAGCAGATTGCAATGACGGCGTAACTGATTATCTTCATACATCGCCCATCTATGAACAATTCCTCGTGATTTTGCACATCTTCCGAATTGCCTAACCACATCTCCATCATCAATTCGCAGGTACAACTTCTTTCCGCAGACCTATGCGTTGCCTGCCGAGTATGGCCTCTTCGTTGAAGAATTTAAGAGAACATCACCAGTATGTCACTGTTTTCATGAGCATTACAGCAGAAATGGAGGTTCTTGTCAATCTTAATTCTATTAGTTAGTACATTTTCACGTATTTATTGACCTGGGAATATTGAGGTGTCTCTTCTCCCCTCGCAGTATGAATGCTTACCTTTGTCATGCTGTGATTCTAGACTCAGAGCCTTACAAAGTTGCCTAAGGGATCTCGAAGTTTACAGGAAGTTGTAAGTGCCATCTCACGTTTCAGCACATTGTTGCTTTTTGATTTAGTATTAAATGGATACTGAAAGGACTGATATACAAGCACTTTGATTGACAATGAAATTACCTTATCAGTGTCTCGTTTCTTCCATTTCAGGGTGTCTGGATAATGAAACCGGTGGGAAAAGCAAGAGGTCGGGGTATATTCCTCTTCACGAGGCTGAATCAGATCAGTGAATGGAAAAAGGACCATCGCTGGAAAATCGAGAATCCTCAAGTAAGAGAATTCAAACGAGCATAAACATTCGGTCCACATTTCTGTTATCTGTGAAAGGTCTTGCCAAAATATTCGTTTGCTTATTTCTTAGAATTTAATTCTTGTAAGGCCCAGAACATGAAATTTCATGAATGAAACAGCACACAAATGAACTAATTCTCATGGGCTGTTTGCTATGTGAGTGGAGGGTCTAGGTGGAGAATTACATTGTGCAGCGGTACATTGACAACCCCTATTTAGTAGGCGGAAAGAAATTTGATCTTCGTCTCTACGTGGTTGTTCTTTCATATGCTCCACTCAAGGTACTCATTCAAATTATCAAACTAGTATTCTACTTGATGAAGAAGGGAACATACTCTACTTCTGGTTTGGATTTGGAATTGTGGATCGCTCTTTAGGTTCTGCTACTGTCGATCCCGTGTACTGTGCATCATTTACCGCTGTAAGTCGATTTGTGACAGGCGTATGTGTACAGATCTGGATTTGCACGATTTACGATTGCACACTTCAGCATAAAGAAGGAAGATATTGTCAACAACTTGGTGCATCTTACAAATTTCTCCATTCAGAAGCACGCTCCCACCTTCAAATCTAAGACGGGAACCAAATGGTTAGCGAAATAAACGCACCACCATCGTGACATTTTTGTGCTCTAACAGCAACTCGTAATGCCGTTAGATTGCATCATTCAAATAATAGACTGCCTTATCGAAGTACATGCTCATTACTGATTTGATGTTAATGAATTGAGAATGAATAAGTGACGTTGTCATTCAATCAGGTCCCTACACAGCCTTAAAATGCACATGATATCGAAGCATGGAGAGCAGGATGTAAATGGGCTCTTTCATAACATCCACATGCTTATCTTGCGGTCTTTGCTGGCAGTTCAGAACGTCATCATTCAGGACAAGCATTGTTTTGAGCTTTACGGCTACGATATTCTTGTGGATGATACATTGAAACCTTGGCTTCTGGAGGTAAATTCTCAGGAAGTTTCTCCAAAACTTTCAAATACGCAAAAGGTTCTTTCTATTTTCGGTACTGCTGCACTGTCTTAGACTCAGCACCTAGAGGAATAACAATTCATATGTCGCTGATTGATGGTCATTTGTGCTTAGCCACTTGCATGCTAGCCTTCAAATCTTCGAAATGTACTTGCAGGTGAATGCGTCTCCAAGTTTGGCTGCTGATACCCCTGTAGATCATGAGCTCAAGTTTGGGATGCTTGATGATGTGCTAACCCTTGTTGATATGGAGCACAAATTACCACCTCAAAGTTTTAACCAGGTGCAATCACAAGCGTTCCGTGTAACACGGCAGTAATCCCTATTTCTGAAATTGTATCTCGTACTGTCTGAGAGGGAAGCCTAAACACACATGGTCTTGTGACACTCAGGTGGGAGGATTTGATCTACTAATAGATCAATCAGTTCCTTCAAGCACCAAACCTCCTCAGCAATCCCACCTCATAGGCTGCTACAATGACCGATTGAAAAACTTGAAGCAGTTGAAGAAGGCAAGCCAAAATGCCGGTTGAAGCATGGAGGTTGACGCTTCTGGATTGTCAGGTGTGTCCTTCAAGCAACTCCAGTGACCTTAAATTGCAAGAATTTCAATTTTTGGAGATAATGAATCCACATCCAGGAATTAATCCTGCATGGAGCTTTGAGTGAACTCTGCGTGTATACAAAACTACTGCCTTCATCTTTAGTAGCAGACAAGGAAGTCATTGTTTAAGTATTTACTTTCATAGAGGTCAAGACGACGTTGATCAAGTTCAAGTGCCTTCTATTCCCAATTAGAGGGAAAAATGACCAACCAATTACATTGACCTACTCATATCGTTCTATACCAGACACTGTGGCCTCCCCTTTGTCTCTTGGAAAGTTAGGACCCTGCCAGGTGAAGACACAGTGGCCTCCTGTTCTCTTGGAAAATTAGGACCCCGTCAATTGACAACCTCTTGGGATCGCTTGTTTCTCATACGTGAGACCACACTTGCGCTTACTGGTCACAGGGGGAAGGCCCAGGCTTGCGGCTTCAATAATGTTCTTGAAGTGGAATCCTATGGAAGGATATTGAGGTAGTGAGAAAATTTGCACGCTATAGAAGTATTATGGAACTACGCCGTAAGATCATCAGGAAGGTTCTCTTGGTTGGACCCCATAATTTTTCCTCCTACATCAGGGAAAGTGTTGTGGCCTGGCAAATTTGTGATGCTACCGTTGATTTCAATCTTCAAAGGATAACGAATGAGGTGACCTGCCATGTCGGTCACCTCCGGAGCAGTATATTGTTGCCAGTTCTTTTCTGCCAAGTCGTTCACTCTTCGGACGCAATCCAAGCTCTCAGGTTCTTCGAAAATAGGTTCCGAAGGTCCCAAATGCTCGACCCACAACGACATCCGATAACCAAATACCTGCACAGTGTTCCAGGTATTGATTTACACCTATGCTGATTAAATTCCATAGCTGAACTACATTAGCGTCTTTTGTTCAATCTTCACAAACCTTTTCTTTTCTTTCTATTAATCTATCGTCTCTCACGAAACACAGAATCGTTCAAAGATCTTTTCGCACTATGAACTTGAATAGTTTTGAAATAAGGTAGGAAGCCGCATAATTGCCATTGAGTCAAACTTATAGACCACCTAAACATCTGTACCAAGTGCCGGTATTCGGCAATCTACCGATATAACTTTGAACTTTCATATCTTTTGCAAATTAAACATCTGTCCAAGTGTCGGTCTTCGGCAATGTACCAACACAACTTTGAACTTTCACATCTTTTGCATATGATATCCAAATAACGTAATGTTTGCTGCATTAGAATCCTCTTTCATTTGCAAACAAGAACAGGAACTACGCTCACCGCTAATAGTGGTGATTGTGCGTGTGTCGACCTCACTGATTGAGAGCTGGACACAAGTTTGAAATTGCGTATTCAGAGAAGTGGAAGAAATCAAGTACCTGGCCACGAGGACGGTTCTGTCTGGCCACCCAAGTGTGGTGTGGTTGGTACCCGCCCATAGCGATTTCGGTGTCTCTCGAGCCATCCATGGACCGTTGGTTTATGTTGGCTGAACCCGAGATAACGTATTCATCGTCCACAATCATTCCTTTGGAGTGCACATATATCATCATCCGTCTGTTTCTTTGGGACTTCCCCTGCGATGCATTACAAAGGATTTCCGTAGAAAACAATCAGTTGGAGAAAAAAGAGGATCATCTATGAATCACAAAGCGACCATGACACAGTGTTACATTTTGCTTTCTTCAATGTACCAATAGTGTAAAATGTAGGAGATGAGACGATTTTAGTGACCATTACATTTGAACTTCAAAAATTCGTAACTAATCCAAAAAATATGAAACCGACTTCCTACAAAAATTTACTGAAATTTTTTTCAAGGACTTTTAGCTTCCCTCACCAGCAGAAGTGTTGAAAAACGGAAACTGTGATCAACCAAACCACTACAAATGATGGGTACCTCCCCCTCTTATAGAACAGTACCTAACATGGTCCTCAAACACGCTTCACAAAAATAGGGACACCCTGCTAGTGGCCACTTAACCTCTCATCATCACAACAAGCATATATTATGAAACATGAAAATCAAATGAGTATTTGAACATTTGTGATTTTCACAAGATTTAAAAAAAAAATTCAGAGCAAGTGAATACAATTGGTGCAACCATCAATTGTAACACCATGTTGTACAAATTTGAGAATTATGCAAATTTATGAGTTTTGCTCGTATGGTAGTTTATAATATATTGGCTCACTGGCTAGTCCAATAGTGGTTGGAGTTACTTTTCTCTCTTCATAATACACTAGTACGTTGTGTGTTGTTGCCACAACATTGGGATGTCATTTGTAATTGCTACAAGAGTGATGGCTAAGTCTTCTTTAGTCTCTTTTCATACCCATATTTTAAAATAAAAATAAAAGTAATTTTCTAATCTTTTTTCTAATTCATGAAAACTTTGAAATTCAATATCTTTTTTATTGTGATTTGGAACGCTATGAAACAAAATCCATGCACACCTCTTTGTAGAGGGCTTTCCAATGGTACCAAGAATGGGACACATAGTTTTGGAGATCTCACCATAACAAACAAAACAAAACGAACCTCATTAAAGGTATAGATTAAATAAACATGATATAATATGGTTTATGCTATTTTCATACTTTCTCAAATCATATGATTGTCATCCATATTTCATCCAATTTTCATCTAATTAGAGCACATTCATGCAAGATTCATTCGAATTATTGTGAAGGGGGTTTGCATTAATCAAACTTTCACACTACCTAAATCAATTTGTTAGTAGTTTGAAATGCAAGATATTAATTACAATGAATTGAAAAAAATTATAGATAAGAGAATGCTATAAACTCACCTGTCTTGAATTACGATCTGGTGGGTTACGAGGCTCAGGCTCTCCATGTGGTTTGGTCTCTCTCGTTCCTAGGCAGTAAAAATTCAAGTAGTCCGTTGGGTGTTGATGTGAAAGCCCACAATCTCTTAGTGTATCCGCCACCACACTATACATCATCTTCATTGTTTGCGTCTAATCTCACCCAATTCCCATGTCCCATGTGAGAATGCTTTTCCAAGTCATCAATAACAAACATGCAAATAAGTCATCGCTTCCCAAATCCTTGAGTTGAAATGGACTAGATAACCTTAAAATAGAGAAGGAGAAGGTTATATTCAATGCTTCGTGCTGTGGTCGCTATAGAAATGGACTTTGCTAAGGTTGTGTTCCTAAAATTGGTATAGTGATGAACTCAAACTACATATTAGCAACAAAATGCCATAAGAGGGATTGGAAGGAAAAAAATCACACCTGAAAAAACAAAATCTCTTGAACAGGACCGCTATCGGGGACACCTTCAGGCCACATAGGAATCACAATGTACACTGCAAAACGTTGTCCATCTCTGATCTTGCTACAGATCTTCAAAGCAAGTTCCATTGGAATAAGATGATTGGCACCTATGAAGCACAAATCACAACAACATGGTCCCTTGAGATGGTCAACATAAGAAGTCGCCACATTTGAAGTAGTAAGTCTACAAATCACAAGACAACCATCGTTGATTTCTTACTTTCTTTCCAACCTAATTTGAAATTTCAAACCTATGTATGCCAAATTCTCGAACCTTGAAAACCTCTTTGTGTTAAATTACGAGTCATTGACATATAGATAGAATATTTTGCCTCTTTTTGATTACTCTTGAGAATAATCAACCTAAGACAGATACAACCAAAATCGCACCCTACCTAAAACCGACATCATCACTTTGTATACATCTCTAGAACCAATTCGTATGTATGTTGAAGAAACGATTTCAAAACATCTACCAAAGAAAAACTTTGACCCTTCCTAACTTTTGCATACAATATCCAAATGCTGTGTTCTTTGGTGCGTTGGAAACCTCCTTTCACTTGTCAACAAGTAAATCAATGACAACTTTGACCAGTCTAATAATAGTAAATAGGCACAATAGCAGAAAGTAGCAATTGCATTTGTCAAATAAGATTCAAAACACACTATTTTACCTGCAGTCTTGTAGTTTGGCCAGTTGTAGGAGGATCCCAGAAAATACTGGTTCTCAATGTAAATGAAATGCTGTGCCGAGCGAATGGCTTTCACATAAGCCATGTGGATACTCATGTCGATGGCCACACTCTTTCCCCACACAAGATGCTGCATTCCACCATTGGCAAGTCTTTGTTTCAATGCGCACAAAAACCAAGTAGAGTAGAATATGCTATTGATGTAATTATGACATGTGGGAGGTGCAATATTGATCCAAATTCGGAGAGAGCAAGAATACAAATTTTGGGCACTACAGTCAATACCTCAATTCATGAACTTTCTATGTCAAATACAAAAAAACCCCAGCATGTTATGTCTAAAATTGGGCTTCTCATGCCTTAAAAAAAAGGGGGTGATTCTAATGCTCAAGAACAAAAACCAAGATCCCTCTCTAGTAATACATACACCAAGAATTCTTTTGTGATGTTTACTGCAAAAGTACACTCTCTCTCTCTCTGTAATTGCACTGCCTTGAGGGACAAATGGGTTCCAGTTGCACAAAGCTCGCAAATCCTTTTGCGACATTGTTATGTGAATGAACCTGACCTTGTGTAATTGCACAGCCTTGGGAGACAAATGGACTTCTGTCAAATATATTCACAAAATTCTTTTGTGACTTTGGACACTTAACCCTCTCTAATTGCACTCCTCCTTCAGGGAACATACAGGCTCTATTATATATTTCATGAACCCTTGTGTGTGATAGTGTAAGAGTACACTCAATCCTCTCTAATTGCACTGCCTTCAAGGGCAAATGGGCTCCTATATCAGATGCATTCATGACTTGGTATGTAGAAATTGATTAAGAGAGCTTCTCAAGACATACTGGAAATGTGCAATTAGAGAGGGTAGAAATGAAAGACGTATTGAAGGCAAAAGTGCGAGGTGTGATTACCTGTTTTGTAACCTCCTCATAAGAAGTTGGAAACCCCTTTACTGAGCCACTATCAATGGACCTGAATATCTGCAAGAATACAATTGATGCGAATTCAGTGCCAAAGGGAAAGTGACAAAAACAAATTAGAATTTATCTCACAAGGTTTGAAGTACTGAAACTACTAGTGAAAAAGCACAAGGCCCAATTTGAGCCTCTGGGCCTCCGGACAAATGTTTTTTTTTTAAAGCAATATTTTGCTCAAAAATGATGCCACTTTTATTCAAGAGAATATTACGTGATATATTCCCTCCATTTCAATGGATGAGGTCTTTGATTTGCTCTATTAGGGATGAATATGCAAAGCTTTGGATTGGAACAAGTTAAGATTTATCTACATTTTGCACGTTTCAGCCATCCATAGAAATGTAAACAATCGCATCACTCCAACAAACATTGCTTTTTTTTACACTCCCCAAAATAAATGGACCAAAAAAATCCCTACTCATAACCCTTAACCCTGGAAGGATGCACCCATCCCCACATTGACCAAGGTAGTCACTAAAATATTCAAATTATTGCACCGGTAGGTAGGTACATTCGTTTGTTTCTACAATTTAACCTCGGTACACCAAGTTGGTCATTGTGAAAATCGTCCTTTATGGTACCATGTGAATCATATGCTTAAAAAACAAAAACAAGAACACTCTTCAAAGGTCAAACTACTATACAAGACCTCCCCTTTCCACACAAATTTCCAAGGATGAACATCTGCACTTCTGTCTTCTGTCTTGTATACACAGAAGGATCGTTCTCTATCATCCATTAGACACTTTTAGGTTGTTGCATTGTTAACCTTGTAACAATGAAATCATCCATTAAACCTTTTAGGTTTGCAACATCCTTCTTTTGGGGTTAAAATGCTATGCACCTGCACGTGCCACGTGTCGACATCGTGGTCGTTCAAGACGACGAGAGCGGGATCTCCACTTGGAGGGGCTCTATTGGAAGGACCCAAGAGGCGGTCCCTTCGGTTCAAATCCAGCAGCTCATCGTCGTGCAATTTGGTGGCTCTGTTCCAGCGCTGCTCGAAGTTGGTGAGCACATCATACGCTGCGTGGCCTTCGATTTTGCAGTGCCAGTCATGCCAAGGTTCCCTTGGACCGCCACTATCAGATGCATACTGTTTTCACCCACACTAGAAAAAATTAAAACAAAAGGAAAAACAATGTGACGCTCTCAATACAATTTGTCCAGATATCAATTCGAAACACACCCTTTGCCAAAAAAAACAACCTGTAATACTTCAGCCTGTATTCTTGGGTCTTCAACAATGTTTTGGAGAATCATGTACACAAATGTATAAAAATAATGTTATGCAGTACAATAGTCCATATTTGCATAGTGCATTGATTGGAGTCTTCCAATGAAGTGTCTCATCATTTTAAGAATGTTGTAGTGATCTTCAAGAGTTGGGAGGTTAGGAAAAGGTTATAGGACATAATGCTTAGTTGTGTATTCTTGAATCGAAAAAAAATGTTTCAAGTGTACTTTTTGGTTTAGATAGGCTTCTAATTTGTAGCATTATAACGGCTCACTAACTTGACAAACCTTACATTAGGCACTTGATTACTATGTGTGTAAGAGCAATGGCATGTAGGCATGTAGGAGGAAGGGGGAACGCACCGGCCATGACTTATTGCGGAAATCATCCTTATGCTCTCTTTGCAATGAGGCAAAGAGAGTGTGAGAAGGCGTGTCCCAACGACCACCGGTTAGGTCTAGGCCACCTATGAAACTTACCACGGTCCTCTTTTCATGGGGCCCACTATCAACTATTGTCATCTTTTGATGATGCGAGTACAAAGTTCCCACGACCTGTAAGCACACAAACCACCCTTTTTTTTTATTAATGTACTAGATAATTGATTGTGCCATAAAGAAACATTTAGTTTTTGGACATAATCCTCTTTTGCACACTACATCAAGACCTTCAACTCTTGGAGATCTACAACCCCCTCAAGAAGCGACTGGAAAAAGGGGTTATCAATCTAAACCACCCTCACTCATCTAGACACCCTCTGCCATGTGGCAATGAAAGTGATAGTTATGAATTCTAATGGAAGTGCATGTGAAGATAGCAAGTGTTAACCATGATGCCTAAATACCAAAGTAAATGAAGAGAGTCCACTAGGGTAGTTCAACTAGCTACACCACACCATCTAAATCATAAGCAGCAAGTTCTAGCCTTGGTGCTTAAAGATTAATATGAATATGTTAAAGTCTACAACAGATAATTCCATGACTACCCATGTGCACACAAATAGCAAATTCTACCCTTGGTACCTAAAGACCAACATGAATGAAGAGTCAATTGGGGTAGTTCTACTAACTACACACTATACAGAATGATAACAAGTGCCATCCTCAAAGCCAACAAACCAATATGAATAAAAGATTCTATTGAAGTTAGTTATACTAACAATGCCATGCAGACACACTCTATGACACAATTTTGTATTCTATAACCAATAGTCTCTACTTGAGCTTATATATTCTGTTATTTACGACAAATAGAGAAATTCAAGACAAATGTCGAAAAAACAATGAAGACAATAGGAGAATTTGAAAACAATTGGTGGAAAGAGCGCTAACCTGTTGCCGGAACCAACTCATCTTTGAGGCACCATACCGTGGAGCCAAAACACACCGCACACCCGAGCCCTTGAAATACTTCTTAGTTTCTTCATCATGCGTATTCATCACACCATTCTGAATTTATGACAAAAAAAAACTAAACATAAAAAAGGTTTCAATGCCAATTTTTTCATTACAAATCACATTAAAGCTAATCTCATGAGAGGGAAAGATTTCAACAAAGAAATTGTCTTCATTACTACTTCTCCTCATCTTGTGAAATTTCTTTCATACAATGTACATTGCAATTAGCTTCCAAAAGTGTATACATAAGCATTGACTTTGGAATAGGTTACTAGCTTATCTTAGGATGGTATGTAAGTCCAAACATAAAACGTCATTTAATATGTTTGACAACTAAAAATTTAAAAACTTTATAAGTAGAATAGAGATTTAAGAAATCACATCATAAGACCTTCTTTAAATATTCCAAGTATATTCTAAAATGCTTCTATTTCAAGCATGTTACTTTACTTACTTATAACCTCTTCAGAAACACCCCTCAAGACACACATAGTTCCTACAATAGCTCATATTTTATGGAAAGGGAAAAAGAAATGTGTGGTTGACTTTATACATTGAAGATTGCTTCTTAACTAACTCTTGAAGGACGCTCAGGATCAAAAGTGTCCTATGGATGACTTCATTGTTCATTGTAAAAAACAAAAATGCACCTATTGATTCAATAATAGGAGCATTTGGGTGACTACCTTAGTTATAGAGGCCGCATCCTTCAAGGGTTAACCCTTAAACATTGAAGTGGATGTTTTGCATCAAATGGATGACAAAGAATCTCTCTATGTAAGACAAAAGTGTAACTATTCATCCTCAAAATTTTGCAAGAAAAGGAGAGATCTTCTACAATAGTTTGTCTTACAATGGGTGCTTTTACAACTTTTTAAGCCAATGCTTCAAATGGTCATAAAAACTAGTGATTTCCAAAGTCACCCTATCGTCCTTTAAGGGTTAACAATAACACCAAAATAAAATGAAATTGGCCTTCTCCTAAAAGTAGGACATTCAGATAGATTTGGATGATAATTGGATGATAAATTCTTCAAGAGCTGGGACAAGCTTACCGTCTTAACCAGGGTAACATCATGGGAGGTTTTGTCATCCCAGATCATCAACAGGACCCGGACGCCCTGGCTGGCCTTCAACTTGAGAAGCTCCCCCAAAGTCAAGTTGCCTCCGGGTGGTACCGGCCGCTGGAAATCTCGGATCAGCTTCACCTTGTCATACACAGACCACCCCGCAATGTACACCAGGTGCTGTGCGTCGTGAATGGCAGTGCACAAGTCTTCCCAGCACCTCCGAGGCTCGTACATCTTGCCTCCCTCCAGACGAATCCGCGGACGAAACCCGTCGTACAGGTGCACATCCTGGTACAGAGTGAGACGGCAACCCTTCCGGGAAGGGAAGTACGTGAAAGGCACTGCATGCGAATCCGTGGTGGTCGTGCCCGGCCTCGGATTGTACACTGCATTCTGCTCCACTGGAACGTAACTTGCTTGCAGTTGCAGCTGAGCAATGTGCTTGGTTTGCCGGCCTTGCGAGTCCAACACATCGAACCAGCCATTGACCACACCGCCGTTCAGCACCTGCAACACCGAGGATATCAAGTTTTCAACAATGCGCATAACATTCTTGAAGTATTTGGTTGGTGTCCTTCTGCAATTGCACAGTAGGTAGCATTGTTTCCATTTACAGTGTCGCGAGATTTATGTGAGGATTTTCAATTCAATTGAAGTCTAAGATGCAAGGGATGAGCTGGTCCAAGAATTTCAGGGAGCATTGGTGAAGCAAAGGGGACTTGGCAGTCCTACTCGAGTATGTTATGCAAGTTGTGATCGATCTGCACTACTGTGATGAAGCTAAGGCAGTGTGTCTCAATAAATCTAGATCAGAAATAGATTGTCATTGCATAACTTCGAAATTAAGAAATTGGGGCACGAAATCAAACTTTGAGTTCTGGTAACTATTGCAACAACATTCAAACGTCATTCGTAGACTACAGTTAAGCTCAACCACCACCATTTGCATTTGCATGTCCGAAAAATCAAGCCTCAATGGCTCACAAATTATAGCTGTTGATGGAATTCGCTCGGACATAACTCATCCAAAAGAAACGTTGGTTATGTTTTTGACTGACTGACCTGCTCCACGGGGATTTTGACTTCACCAATATGCTGCGTCCCAAGCATGTCCTGGTCCTTGACAGTGAACACAACATAGTGCACGAAATGCGCCACAGGGATGGAGAAGTGCTCATTCCACTTTGGATTGATGCTGTTGCTCACCACCCGGGTGCGTGCCACTCGAGCCTCCGCCAGGACGACAGTCACGTACGGGTCGCTCGTGATGCGCACGTTGGGCGCATTCACCTTGTTCTTGTTCTTGGCTTTCTGGAGGATGGAGAGTCCTGAGGCAAAATCCGAGAGCTTCTGGGAGAACACGTCCATGTTGGGCAACCGTACTGCAGCGTAGATCGTCACCTCCAACGTCCCGTGGAGCAAAGTGCCTTCCGCTCGCGGTGAATTCCGGAATGAGGGTGTCGAGGCAGGGGTCATGTTTGTCCCGTTAGTATTCCGGGGATCCAAACTTGGATCAACTACATCAACAACAACTGTCAACAACAGAAGAAAGTACTGGGACAAGATTAAGACGAAGACTAGAAAACGGAGCTGAATACTTCCATTCTCTATTTTGAAGGCTTTGTCACACTAATCAAGGGCATTTTTTAGTTGATAACTTTGGTAAATTCAAATCTGTTTTGCTTCTAATCCAAAACAAAATCCAAAATTACACAAGGCAGTTGTTCTTCACTTTCTCCATGTTACGTAAAATCAATGTCTCATGTCGCCAAGGTTTGGGAAAGTATCAAAGTGTGTAGTCATGTATTTATGGCAACAAGTGACCTTATTTACATACAAAACTGTTTGAAAGAACGAAGAGCATAAGCTAACTTGAGTGAGTGAGCCTGGGCAAGAAAACTTCGTACCTGGGTTACCAATATAGCGAGCTGGACTGGAAGGGCCGAGTCGCGGCTGTACATTCAAGTAATCAGAACTGCTACGACCATAAGCAAGTGAAGGTCCTCCACCGGAAGCTGGGCTTTGAGGGTATGAAAACTCGGAATTACTCCGAATGAATGGCGGAGGTGTGGAATCCGAGCGAGAATAGGGCCTCCCAGCTGCTGCAACCACAAGCAGAGTCAGGGAGAGAGAATTTCGAGACAAACTAACCCATATCCATGTCTTCTCTACTAGTATTCAAATTCCTAATAATATGTTTTGATTATACTCCATGCACCTCAAATCAACCAAACCTTGCATAAAGGACAAATAAACTCAGAGTTCTACAAGTATTGTGCAAAAGTTGCAAGAGGAGAGTCGGAATTGTTGACCAACAAAATTTTCAGAGGAGGCACTTGAACTTTTGGGTTGCTTTTAGTTTGACAACAAGGTTAGAATACTCCTAAAATGTATTGTCCTACTCACATAGAAAGTATCGTGAAAATTAGCTAAAGGGCAGACTTCCATGTGCAAAAAAGACAAAAAAAAATTTCCCTAATCGACAGTAGGCAATTCCGACTCTCGGAGACTTAGAAATTCATTTCCGATTCCAGCACAGCATAGAAAATCGCTCTAAGAATTGCGTAAGGAATCACCACCTGAAATTCAACCCAGACATGAAAAAACGAAGACGAGAATGGGAGCATTACTTACCCGGCATGCTTTGCGCGCGGAACCGATCATCTCCGCCATAGCCACCCAAATTCAGATCCTGCAGACCAGGTGCCAAGCTCCCTGCATACTCCGACGTCGAGCTCGGCGGGTACACAGTGGGATCTGCAACTTGGTTGTAGGGCACAGGCGCAGGCACTGAGGCTTCAAATCCGCCATAGCCACTCGCTCCTGGAGGCGCCTGCGGCGGAGCTCCATACGAAGCGTACCCTGAAATATACGGAGCATATGAAGTCGCATGCTCCGACGGAGGTGGAGGTGTCACATACGGAGACGGAGAGCCTGGCCATGGCGGGTAGTATCCCGACGACTGGGGGGGAGCTTCATGAATTTGAGGGTATAAGGAAGAAGAGCTGTTGCTGTAGGGTTGAGAAGTAGGTGGATATGGCGGATAGGGGGATTCATAGTCGGGATATGAAGGGGCGCTTGGTGCAGGAAAAGGATCGGGGTAGTACGAAGGCGTGTTGGGGTACTGCGGCCCTCCAAAGCGGTAATCCTCTATGTAGGCTGGGGATGGGGATGGGGATGGGGATGAGGATTCTGTTGCCCAGCGGCCCAAACCCCACAGCCCGCCATCTTGGCTTGACGACATTCAAATTAGCTCTCTCGGTTATGGCTACTCTTCTGTCGAGATCACACGGTCGTCTTATAATTCTCTGCTGCTCCGCCCTCTCTCCGATCCATCTTAAAGGCCGAATTCCTGCCATGGTGCACCAAACCCTAAATTGCAATTCCCTGAAAGCGATGATTCTGAACAGAACGAAGGTGGTGTCGTAATCTCGGGATGTACCAACAATTCGTGTAGGAAATAAGAAACTAAGTAAAAGACTCCGAATTGAAAGTCTTTCTACCGAGTATTGAGAAGGTCTCAAGAGTTTCGGCAACGTTGACAGGTCAAGGAGACAGGAGGTAACGTACCTTCGATCGAGAGTTTGCAAGCTCGCAAGCATTCACCACCAGCAGAAGGTCGAAATTAGTTGGCAGAATCGCAGTTCTTCCCACCAAGACCACTAATCTCTCTCTCTCTCTCTCTCAAGAGCCCAGTAATTCGTGCTTCGACAACTAACTGAAGTTAAACAATTGCTTCAATAGGCTGCCGCCCGAATTCCAACGCCGATCAACCACCTTCACATAAATACGACTAAATTCGTTACTCCCTTCTCTCCACCTAAGTCCAACGTCGTCAGCTTATGGATTAATACTCCAGCTCGCCAGCATATGTTAGAAAAACAGATGAAGGGGAAAAATCTGTTTCTGGGATTCTAGCTAGGGGAAAAAAGATCTCTAGAGCTGAATTGCGGCTTGACCATGCTGCTGCTGCTTCAGCACCCACCTGGAATGAATCAGAAAAGCCCCAGGATGAGGGACTGAGCATGAAATGATACTTGCTGCTTCAGAACCGCCTTGAGAATTACGACAACAACAGCATGAACGTTGGTAATAAGCTGTAAGCTTTACACGAGCTGACCAGTTCAACCGATTCTCCTGTTTGCTTCGACGTACTGACTGAGTGACTTCTGACTCTTGTAGAGTACAGCACTGTAACATCGTAAGAAAACTTAAGAATTCACGAAGCCAGAACAGTAGTCTGTAAAAGTGTTCGGTCAAATAGCTAACTTTAGCCAAATTTCCAGCAAACGGCGTTGATTGCCGGCAGCACAAACTGGTTTTGATTTCATCAGTTGAATGAGTGCCTCGTTGAATGTGAATTTTTACAACAATTCAGCTTTCTGCCTGTGAAATTTGATGGTGTTTGGGACCACAATGACAGGTCAGCCAGTTTGAAAGTTCGGAGTGATGATTCAAGGATCTGTTGATGAGAATTTTTTTTTAAAAACAATTGGAAGTGGAAATTCGTAAGCATGCGTAGCAAGTCCGTCTCCTTCGTGACGGGGCAAAAATATCTTCTGACTTGTACAGATAACCGACTACTTTACAGTACTTTTGCATGCTGATTGCCCCTGTTACTTGGGGCAATCAGATTCACAACCTACTTAACCCTTGAGTGAAGGAACTGAGATCCCTTTGCGGCCGTATAGTAATTATGAATTCTTGTAGTATTGGATTAGAAAATCATTGACCCAATACTTTTCAGGTCAAAAGTGTGCCGTTGCCACAGTCAAAACAATGGTAAAAGTAATTTTTTAACTCAATAAAAACTTCGAAATTCAATACCTTTGATTTTGTACGTTCAAATGCCACGAAACAAAGCCCGTGCACCTTTCCTCACCAAGGTTTTTTTGATGGTACCAAGCATGCGACTAGGAGACGTACGGTCTGGGAGATCTCAACGTAACAAACAAAACAATCAACCAAATTTAAGGTATGGGTGTTGAGGTTGAGGCACCAGTAGCTGGTCATTTAAGCAATTTTGGAGCACATCGTGTGTAGGATGAGGTGGTGGAAATTTTTTCCATGTAGGAAGATAGGAAAAATGGGGATAGCAAAATTTTCAGAATTTTATTCCCAAAAATCAAAATTATTGTGAATTTTGGGAGCTAAAAAGTGCACACTTCACCAATAGTCAATGTTTAGAGTCTTTCAATTCTAATCATTCAAGAACTACTTTCCCGTTCACTACTTCCTACTTTATTACTCATTACTTTAGAATATGTGTCATAATCTTATTAGTCCCAACCTTGTAAAAGACTAAAATAATAGTTTCCAAACTTCAGTTGGAAGTCTATTTGAGCCTTGCTTGCAAATATTGCACTACTACTAGTTGGATACTGGGCATGGTTGACAATTGGTGCCTCAACCTTAGTATGTAAATAATATTGTAAGACAATTCTTATATTAAACCACAATTAGAGAGTTATAAGGTTAAATACGGGTTGTATATAGGGACTTGAAAGGCCTTTCAAGGGTTAAGGAAAATCAATGAGAATGATTGGTTTGCCCTATTCGCATTGTTGAAATTTTTAAACTCCTTTTCCACATAAAGACAAATGTGAGAAATGGGGAGAGCAATTGAATTTTTTTTTTGACAAAGTATGAATTTGTTATGAATTTTTGAATTGAGTTACCCAATTGGCCTCAAAAAGATTGGTTCAAAAGAGTCTTTAGACTACCATATTACTCACCTAAATTAATTACAATATTGTCTAATATAGTTACAACATGAAGGCCTAAAACAATTAGTGCGTGTAATGAATTTACACTAAAAAGGTAAAGACATTTATGATTTACATTGCTATTGTCATCTTTTTAACAAATTAAAAGATGAATAATATAATAATGCAGCTATGTAGTAAATTGAAGATACTTCTCAAGTATACCACTATCTACAAGGATTTTAAGTCACTAATTCTTGCATACAAAATAGTGAAAAATTTTAATAATTTTTAAAATTATTGATAAATTGTTGATTTATTCTAATAAGAAATTTAAACACTCAATTTAAAAAGTAGTCTATATAGTGCCCTAGACATAAATAATATTTTTTTTTGACACAATCAGCATTGGGTTGTTTTTATTTTTATATTGAAAAGGACATTCAAATATTTTTACTTCTAAATATTATAGAAAATAGAAAAATATTCATATTGTAGAAAAGTTCTTTCCTATTCTATCATATGATTATATGTACACATAATTTTTTTGGATTCAATCACATTGATATTCATTAAGTATTAGACACTTTTTCTACCATTGAAAAAGTTGACAAGCTAATATATATATCTAAACTTCAATTGGAACTTTAATAAAGAAATTATGGGTTTTTTTTAAGAAAATCATGTTAGTTTTAACTTAACTTAAGATAATTAGAGGTATAGGTTTAAGAAATGATAGTAAAAAAGAAGTTAAAATGTAGTTTTTACATTGTCTAACCCCTTTTATGGTACCTTTGAGTGTAGTTTGACCCACTTGTAAGGAACAAACTCAAAATAACTAAATAAAAATTCTCATTTAAAGTTGTTAATTCGAACCAATTAGTGTTTAAAATGTCTCCTGCTCTAAAAGCTTGAAGTGGATGGACCATTTTTTCCAAGCACTTTACCTTGCTTGAAACCTTTCATCTTTTTGTAAATTCTTCAAGTTTTTTAGTTGTTAAGTTTCTTCGTGTGGTATATAAGGTTTGGCTTACAAATTAGGGTGAACTTATACAACATAAGAGCATCATCAATGACCTTCTTCATAAGTCACAATAACAACATTTGTGTCTTGTAGACCTTTCAAATAGCCTTAATGAATATTTAGCAACAACAAAATTCTTGTCATCCTTGGCATTTGTGTCCTTCTAGATGGCATATTTACAACAAATGCAAAAGCAATTGTTGTGTCTCCCAATCCTCTCTTAATTTTTCCAATTAGTTTTAAATGGTCATGACCAAGTCAATTTGCACCAACCGCAATCTAATTCAAGGACAAAACAAAAGTAGCTAAAGCACCATTTTGGTAAATACATTGCCAAATCTAAAAATTGTCCATTATGGACAAGATAGGGTTGAGGAAACATAGTGGCTATTTGGTCAACTCAACTAGCATATAGCATAACCAAAATCAAGAGACTTCAAGTGTAGCTATCAATGCAGGGTAGTGTGGTAGTTTGATGGTTCTATAACAAGTTTGATCCATAATACTCATAGTGACCTATAAGCACTATCAAGAGCATGTCTTTAGTGCTTTACACCTCTAGAATGAGTTGCATTGCATAATTTCTTAAATTCTTCAAAGCTTCAATTCTGGATCATAGTAATAGAAATGAGTAATATACAACAATTATGACTTCAAAAGCTCACTCAATGATGATGATTT
This sequence comes from Climacium dendroides, assembly GCA_950106755.1. NCBI lineage: Eukaryota > Viridiplantae > Streptophyta > Bryopsida > Hypnales > Climaciaceae > Climacium > Climacium dendroides. The sequence goes on along the minus strand of OX467082.1, from coordinate 22,216,464 downwards.
GCAAAGGTAGTGTTTGTGAAGGAGACAACCCCACATGATTACATTACATGAAATCATTCCTTTTTGTCATTAAAAAAAAAAAAGATTTAAAATTCAAATGCAATTTAAAATTAGAAACAAATTAAGAACTAACCACAAGATGATTTTTAAGACCTTTAGAATGACTCTATTGTTTTGTAGTTTCTAAGAGTATTTTTCTTTCCTAGCTCTTTCGAAAAAATCCAACAAAATTTTGGATGACTATGACATATGAAACCTCACATTTATAAATCTTGTTTGCATAATTGATATTGAAGTCTACATTGCTTGATTTAAAAAGAAATGAAGTTGTCCTTCAATGTGGTCTTTCTTGGATATCATCCTCTTTTTTTTAGTTTGTTGTTCACACTAGGTTCAAACTCCTTCTGATATACATTATATCTTCCTATCCAACGAGACAATGTCATCCATACATTAAATTAGGTTGTTTATTTTTTGCAATGAGATCTTTTGTATTGTGAATCCTATTGTATTCTTGGTTTCAATAGAAAGCTCTATTTGTAGAAGGGTGTATGGGCTTTGTTTTGTGGTGTTTGGACCTAAAGTGTGAAAGTTATTGAATTTCAAAATTTTTATGAATTAAAAAATTAGAAGATTACTTTTATCTTTATTTTAATTGCAGCAATGGTACAAAGGCACACTAGTCATTTTTATTTCATTAGAGAAAATTTTAACCCTTAGGAGGGTTGTTTGATTGCATGCAAATGTACAAATGGAAAAATAAAATAAACTCAAATCTTGTCACAAAGAATCTTGCTAATTTGTATCAGCTTGTGTGCCCCTAGTCAAATTGGCAATTACAAAAATAAATAAATAAATATTATTAGATAGTGTTATTTTTAAATTATATTTTTTAATATTTTATTTCATTGTATTTGCTCATTGGCCAAGAGTCAAATAGTCCTTTGTGAGGCCCAAATTTTCTCTAATGCTAACTTGTCATCATCTTTAGTTGATTGTCAAAAGTAAAAGTGGGCCATGTTCCTTGTATGATAGTCAATATTTTGAATTTACTTCTAATAAAATTAATGATAAATAACTACTAACTTCCAAATAGAACATTCCATATTTAACTTGGATGCTTAGAAATAAATCTAATGTTGTATAAAAATGCCTAAGGTCTCGCCAACATTTGCAAATTAGGAACATAATGAATGGACATCAATTGGAAATTTTAAATGAACCTCAATCTATGAATCCTTATATGAATATTCATTAATTACAACTATAATAATATTGCATGGAGATGTTAGTCATATCTACTTAAGAAAATAGAATGAAATTTTTTTTTAAATATAAAACCAAGACATATAAACAATTGTTGAAATGCACCCAAAATCAACCTTAAAAGTTTTAGGAAGTTATGTCATAAAGGATGTAATAGACACATGGATGTGTTAAATTCAAGAGAAGATTTTGACACATTCAAGATTTTGACACATTTGTATGTCTATTACATCCCTTACAAATTCCTTTTTCTTTCATAAAGTTAACATTTTTTAGTAAATCAATTAGAGAATGCACCCAAAATTGACCTTAAAAGTTTGATTCATATTTAAAAGTGTTCATTTATAGAGATATCAAAATGACTTGGATAATCAAACAAAACATAACTTTTATGGCAATAGCAATTATTATGGCTATTTATCTCTAAATTCAATGAGACAATATTTTAAAGAAATAGAAGGAACCATTTGACATGACTTGGATCATCAAACAAAACATAACTTTTATGGCAATAGCAATTATCATGGCTATTTATCTCTAAGTTCAATGAGACAATATTTTAAAGAGATGGAAGGAACCATTTGACAACTGTACCTAATTCCTAATTCATTACCAAATATTAATTTTCACTTTCCATTTTGACAATCAATTTACCATATAAAAACCTCTGTACCATCAAAACCTCAAAACCATCAAAGTTATATATACATCATATGATTGTCACTTATCAGTTAGGGAGTGACATGTTATTTCTACAAAATTCTTGCTTTAACATTATTTTTTTCCCTCTAAGACACTCAATTTAGCATGATTGAACAAGATCCAACCATTGTTATCATATCCAATAACTTGAAAGAAAAGCCTCATTCTAGAAATAACATCTATTATCACCACTCATGGGCGGTCAAAGAATTGCCTTGAAGCTTTATTACACCTGGGTAAGCAATGGACAGAAAACAAGTAACCCTCGCATCACTAGGCTTGAGAATGCAAGCTTGGCCTCTATTTTTGTGGATATGAAGGTAACCGACCATGAACACTGATTCCAACAAGAGTACTCATACGGACGTTCGTGTCATTTTCAATGAAGCACAGCCAGTTTCTCCAATGCACAGTGGAAAACCAGAAACCTGCATTCAAATAGCAAATAGCAAGGCACAAAGAATGACCTTGTTGGTCCAGCTACTCGCAAGAGGATATCAATGGTTCAATTCAGATGCTGATCAAATCGCATTCAGACATTGACTTGGTTAACTAACGATTCACAAACCGTTTCAACATGCAGGCAACTTCAGATCGAAGGAGGATTCCCTTCAGATTCACAAGCAAAGCTAAACTCTCCGCAAGCAACACATCAAAACCTAGGCCCCAGGCACAGGCACAGCCTCCGCAGCTGCAACCTCTGCGTCATCTCCTACTGGTCTCTCAATCTTGGCACCCACTTCCTCGCTGTAGTCTCCATGGACCTGAAAATATATTGCAGGTGTTCAGGTCAACGACCCCTACTGCGAGAATACTAAGGCTAACTTGCGATTTAATGACTAACTGCTGGTCATAAGATGACTCTTGCAGAATAGAAGCTAGGTAAAAAATGTGATCAACTTGCACATGCGTGTTTAGAATGACAGGTATAGTTTGAGACACAGGAACATAACGTACCTCCATCAACTTCATGAGGTCGAACTTGGGAGCCTTGAGGATCTTCACTTTCCGGATGAAAGTGCTCTGGAGAGGGTAGATGCCCTGCGTGGCCTTCTCGATCTCCTTCCCAATCACCTCGGGGATGAACTTCGCCACCAACTCCTTCAAGTCGCAACTCTGGGCTTCACGCGCCATGATCTCTCGCATCTTGCGCCGAATCTGTAGTTCAAAATCGAGAATTTTAATGCTACAGAAACAGTGACGAACGTTCGAATGGCGTGTTCAAGGAGGTTCAACCAACTAACTAGATTCCTGAAAATCTGCCCTTCTCCCAATTAGAAGCATGACAAGAATCAGGAAGACTTTGAATACTTAATCCACTCTAGTGATGCAAGATTAGGGCTTAGGGTATTAGTAAGGATTTACTTCTCCGGAAAGTACAGCTTCGGTTCTCATATGCAATAAGAGAACACAGGATTGGTTCAAACCTGACGAATCTGGCTCGACTGGGCATAGCAAGTCTTCTTGATCTGGTTCGGCCTCTTCTTCGTGAACGCAATGCAGAACATCCGAATCTGGAAGTTGTCGGTGGTCTTCACATCCACATGAGCCTCGATCAAACTCTGCCACTTGCGCACCAGAGACCGCAGCTTGTCGGTCGTAAAGTCCATGCCCTGCAGTCACGCAACAAAGCATAAGACTCTCCGCATCGAATTTGTGCCTACAGAGCCGAGCTAAACCCTAATTTTCACTTCCGGTACACGTACCCAGAAGTTGGTGAGGACATTCTTGCCCTGCACATCCTCAGCCCTGAGCTTGATCTTGCGGAAAGCCTGGTCCTCATCCTGCTGCAAGTCGGCCAGCGAGACCTCGAACACCCGTCCCTTCAATCCATCGGAAGCAATCTGTTGAGCCACCCAAAACGTTTTAAACCCCTTGTCAATCCCAATTCAAGTGCCCAACCCTACTCACAGTCGACAATCTGAGCTTCACGAAAGCTGTAGCAAGGGACACCACTAACGTACCTTGGTTCCCTGCGTCCTGGTGACGAGAGTCTTGCCCAACGACCTCTGCGTGAAGGTGGTGGGAGCCTTGATGTCATACCAATCCTTCTTGGAGAAAGGATCGACACTGCGCAGCATTTAAAAACCTCATGTCAAAAAACGCAAATACAAATTGAGGAAAGCCTGACCTGAAACGAAGGCGGAAACACAGATTCCCGACGAAGGAAGGCGTCATTTACATTTTCTTCTTGCCGCCCTTCTTCCCTTTGGAGATACGCTTGTTCTTCCCCACCGCCATGGCTGCAGCACCCCAATGCCGGCCAGAGAAAGATTCTCGGCAAGCAATGGGCAATTGAAAAGAGAATTCAATCCGAAGTGCTGTGCTTTACTCGTCCCTGAAAACCCTAAACCCTAGTTCCGGGACCTATTCACACTGCAGCTACAACACTTTACTTTCTCAGTCAAAGGAGACGACAGTCATGACACCAATCCCGATTAGGTCTTGAACTTCAGAGTACATACCATCGCTACACAGAAATCCTATGCGGCACCTCAATTCGTGTTTGGCTTGTGGGTGAGTACGATTCTCCCTGTCGAGAGCTCGAGTGGCTGTTCCACGAAGTTAGGGTTTAGGGTTTCAGGTCAGGGTTTGAGCAAATTTGAGCTGTGTTGATTTCACCCCCAAGCATTAGTGATAGTGATGGCGAACAAGGGTGCGAAGAAGCGGAAGGAAGAGAACGAAAAGCACATGCTCTTTCTACGGAATTTGATTCTCATCTCCAACACGATTTACGTTCTCTTGAGATTCGGCCTTCGTTTCCGCAGCCTCTGGTGGTTCCACGGCGTTATGTTCCTCTTCACGTCCGTGATTTACAAGCTGGTATACGACCAGTTGGCAAGCATGGCGAAGCCGGTGGTGGATGAAACCACTGGCGAGATCGTGGACGGCGGGTTCGACATGAACACCGGAGGGCTGTGTAGCTACATGCACGATTTGCTCTACATCACCAGCTTCCTGCAAGTCACCTCCATCTTGTCCGACAAGTTCTGGTGGTTGTATCTCGTCATCCCGGGCTTCGGGATCTACAAGGCCTGGCCTTTTGTGTACGAGAATTTCTTGAAACCTGCTCCGCCGGAAGGTCCCATGGACGAGAGAGAGCGGAAAAGACTGGAGAAAGCGGAGCGGAAGGCGAATCGCCCCAAGTTTGGTAAAATGAGGAGATGAAACCTCGTTGCTTCCATTGCTGGATGTTCATATATTATTGAGCTGGTGCGTCTGTTTTAATGGCAAGGTTTTTGGTGCAAAGTTTTACGGTTTGTGGAGGACTTGATTTCAGCTGTGCACTTGTGTATTCCTTACGGTCTCTGGACGTTTGTGCTTCAGTGTATGAGATATTGGGCTGGTGCATATGTTCTAAAGACATGTTTTTGGGTGCGAAGGTTTACAGTTTGTGGAGGACATGATTTCCGTCGTGCATTTGTGTTTTCTTTCGATCTCAGGATGTTTGTGCTTCATTAGTTCAGTGTATGAGATATTGGGCTTGTGCACTTGTTTTAATGACATGATTTTGGTGCAAGGTTTTACAGACTTGATTTCGGTTGTGCACTTGTGTTTCCATCGGTCTCAGGATGTTTGTGTTTCAGTGTTTGAGAGCCTCTGTATGGAAATCAGTCTGTAGGTCTCTTGTTCGATGCAGAAAAGAAGTTGCGTTGCGTGTCTTTGATTCGTGTTATCCTGAGTATGAATTGATACAATCTACGTTGGTATTAGCTGAAGCCTTTAGAGACTGGTATGTGCTTGTCAACAGAACTATATTGAATTGTACGCAGCTTCCCACACATCATGTGTCTATCCCTGTACCGCTGCAGGGTACGATTTTGAAGGCATCCTCTTGTGATACAATTTCTTGTGTTGCTTTCTCGTAATTGCTCGCTGTGTCCCTAGATGTGGAATTGTGTAGAGAAGATCTGGCTCTCTCTCTCTCTGAATTCTCTCCAATTTGACGCTGTGATTTGAATTCTCTTCAGTTTGTAACGCTGTGATTTATGGCACACTATATTGAATTGTACGCAGTTTCCCACACATCGTGTGTCTATCTCTGTTCCGCTGCAGGGTACGATTGGAAGGCATTCTCCTGTGATGCATTTTCTTGTGTTGCTCTCTTTAATTGCTCGCTGTGTCCCTAGATGTGGAATTGTGTAGAGAAGATTTGGCTCTCTCTCTCTCTCTGAATTCTCTACATTTTTACGCTGTTATTTGAATTCTCTTCAATTTGTAACTCTGTGATTTATGGCACATTGGACTAAGTAATGGCAAAGTAGGCCATGTTATAAAGAATAATTGTTGGTAAAGACCTAATGAGTAAAATTAGTGATAAGGGGGGCACTAAGTTGTGGTGGTTTAATCTCAATGTAGGTAAGTACAAGTGTTTAATTATCTTGCAATCTCAAAATACTTGCAAATAAAACAAATTCTAATCCTACTATTACACTTTTATTACAATGGGTACTTGATTTATGCTACTATGTCTACTTAATCCTATTGTGCATATAATTAAGGTTCATTGTTAGAACTTTAGTGTTATCAATTTTATCTAGTATAATTCCTAAGGATTTTGAAATTCTTCTTTGGTGGCAACAACAATTAAAATTTGATTGTTGTTTTTTTGTTTCATTTGCTCCTTGCTTCATGAAAACTTGCGGAAAAAGAGTCATCCTAGCAAGGAAATTGTTGAGCCTTGTCCTTAGAAACTCTTTTTTTTAAGCGAGATGATTTCCATTTGGGCCAAATCCTCCCTTTCTTAGTCAAAATTCACCAAATCCTTCATTTTTTTTCACAAAATTTTGAAATTTTTCTTTGGTGGTGACAACAAAATCTATTATCTAGCCGTTTTTGGATAAAAAATATTTTTCATTAACAAATTTGTACTTTATTCATTTAAATTTGATTATATTTTGACTATATTTGACTAGCAAATTTGACTATAATTTAATAATTATCATTCATCATTTGGGTACAAAAATTCATTTTTATTGATCCAAAATGAGGTTTGAAAAAAAAATCACTCCAAAATTTTACCTTTAGGCAAAATTTGGTTTCTAAAAAACCTACTAGTCTTATCCTTGCTCTTCATTGTCATTCACAACTTGTCATAGCATCAAATAGAATCAAATCTTATTTGTATTGAGATTATGATAGATGATTGATATTGGAAAGTGGTGTAATGAGGTTATTTTTGTCCCTCTTATAATTAAATATTTTCCATTGTTGTGAATGTATCTAGAGAGGACAAAGGATTTAATACTTTGAAAAAAAAGAATTATGATTTGCACAATTTGATAATGTAAGTTGCAAAATAGGAATCATAAAGTTTGGCACACCTTCATGAAAATAACAACTTCATTGATGAAATCCCTCTATTTCAACCCTTAATGCCAAGATTCTTCTCTTATGTGAAGGTTTATAATCTTTGAGAATATTATCAAAACCTTCAAGAATAATGTGGATGTGTTTTATAATCAAATTTTTTGAAAAATATTGTGCATGTGATATGAATTGTAGGTCTTGATTATAAATCACATCTTATGGTTAAATTTACAATTATTATCACCAATATTAAAAAATGTAATTTGAATTTGAAATTTGAAATTCCATTTTATAATCAATTACATCCTAAACATTGAAAATTTAACCTTTGTAACATTGAGGTGGACAATTAGCATCCAATGAATGATTTTGAATGATTTTTATATAAACTATCCATAGACAAACCTTATTGTGTTAAGCATTTTCTTTCTCTAACTCAAAAGGGATGAGATTTCTCATCTTGCAATACACTTGTGTGCTATAGCCTTGAAAAAGATAAGACCTATCATCATAGTCAAAAAATGATCTAACTACTCATTGGACACTTTTTGTCAAGAGTCACCATTTACAATGTTAAAGCAATTTGAACCCTAATGAATGCAGAAGACTAGTAGTCAAATAAGGTTAACCAATTCATTTTTTAAATTCACTAGTTTGAAATCAAATCTTTGAGGACATTACCTAGTCATATTTCAAAATCTGATTTAATTAATCCTCTAAGGATGTAGATGTTTCATCTTTTGTTGTCTTCTAGAAAGATTCAATGCCCTTGGAGTCTTGAATTGTTGCAACACAACAAGTTGCCAAGCTCCTTGCGGTTGCTCTCATTCTTCTAAAATCTAGTTCAATTTTCCGTTCATTTGGTTGCTCTAGCTCATTTTGATCAAATTTAGTCCAATCTTTTTTATTTGATTCCATGTGACAATACATTTCTACAAAAGAAGCAAACTTGATGTTTAAGATTCAACTACAACAAACCAAGAGGTCAATGTAACCTCAATCCCAAGTGCTCTATATGAGTGATGAAGAATGATCCATAAAGAAGGGTGAAGAGAAGCACAAAATAAGGGTAGGAAGAAGTTAGTACAAATACATGAATGAACCTCTTAATGTAGGGAAGATGGATTTTGGGCAATCCGGAAGTGCACTAAAAAGCCTCTAGCATTGGCCAACCAAATGTCAACCACATGAAACCAACTAAAGTTGCACAACCCCATTCATCCCTCCTCTAAAGTAGGAGGTTTATAAATTGCCCACTTAAGAGTTGAAACTGAATTTGGAAAACGTGAACCTTCTTGAAATATTTTTTTAGTGAATTTTCCTTCAAAGACAAGTGGAATTGGCATCTAACCCAAGTCGTTTCATATTTTTTGAAGCTTTGAGGAATTAGTTATGAATTTTTGAAGTTGAAATGGCATAAGGCTCTGAAATCGCCCACTTCCTAAAATGTACATTTTCTTGTACATTGCTGAAAGCTATGGAAAAAAAAACTGTACAAATAATGTACATTTGAAGAGGTGGGTGATGTTAGAGCCTGTGTGCTTTTGGGGCTCAAATGTCTCCTCTGACCAAACCGGTCCACGTCGGAAATACGACCTACGTCGGAATACGACGACATTCCAGTGAGTCCACTCAATCAAGAGTCAACCCAACTGTCGCCGACGGCGAGTGAATTTCTGACGCGCATCGCTGTGATTTACGGATCCTCCCGTTTGCACAGCCTACTTAGCCACCGTCGCTGAGACTCTCACAGTAAAATTCTTCAGTTCAATCCCACTTTCAATTCAAGCACCAGCAACAATTCTAGCTTCTCTTGGCGATCTCATGTTGGCTCTCCAGCTCTTGCATTGGCAACAACTAGCTACATTGACACTTACAGCGACTATGCGAAAGCAATTCATTTCTGAGCGAATTGCTACTCGAAAACCAAGCCCGTGTGACAAGTTTGAAGAAATTTGGGACAGTTTGAAATTTGGGACGTTTTCAACAGTATTGAACAGTTTGGACAGTACGAAAAAATTTGCTCTAGATTCGAAGAAATAAGTAAGAGGTTTCAAGAAATTGGCTGCAGGTTTGAAGAAATTTGCAGGAGGTGTAATTGACAGGAACAGAGTCCTCTAAATCGCAGCAGTCGATTGAAATTGGGTTGCGCGATGGGAATGCAACGAGAACTTGAGATCACCGTCCTGTCCGCGACGAAATTGAAGGGGCGCTGTTGCTTCTGCGCGACCAAACCCTCTTACGCTGTCCTGTGGATCGACTCGCACTCCAAGGCTCCCACACATATTGCAAACCACGGCGGCAAGGCGGTCAACACCTCCTGGAACTCCGTGATTCGGATGCTATGCAGAGAGTCTCTATTCGGGACTGCGGCCAAGGCCAAGCTCGTCATTGAGGTTTTCGACCAATTCAAGGTGGCAGGGAAGGCCAATGTGCTGCTCTCCGAATTGAAATCGAATCTGGTGTGGGGGAGCTCCACCAAGGAGTCGTCTTGGAGTGAGCCGAAGCGCATGACGTTGGACATTCGAAAGTTGCGGGTCGGGAGTTACCAGAAGGAGAAGGTGATTGGGAGTGTGGACATTCAAGTGAGGGTGGGGAGAGAGGCTGCGAATCGAATTGCGGACGACGTGGAGGTGGGGACTGTGATCTACTACAAGGGATTGCCAATCCAGGTAAGGCAGCTGAATTCCGACTACATTTGGGAACTTTCGGTTTGCGGAAGCGTTTGCTTGAAGTGGAGTAACTTTGGGGATAATTGTTGGATATTTAAACCTTGAATTGGCAAATTGCCGATTGCAGAAGCGGTTTAATGCTTGTTCAGGTGCAAATGTTTCGACAATTGTTGAACATCTGAACTGCGAATTGGCAAATTTTCCGATCGCGAAAGTGGTTTAGGCTTTAGATTGCTTGGACAGGTGCAAATTTCTAGAGACATTTGAGCCGAGAATTGGCAATTGAATGGAGATTTCCTGACGTATACCGTGGTCATGACGAGCAGCTAGAGAGGGGCGAGTTCGTGCCTCGGGATTTTCAGAGTTTCCAAGAGAAATCGCCAGCGCCATTGATGCGGAAGGCGGAGACAGAAGGGGGAGCGGTCCCCGTGTATTACCAGCACGCGTGTGTGGAGAAGCCCCCGACGCTGTGGAGAGGGATCAACGACAACCAAAGGAACGGAAGGGTGGGCGTTCTTGCCTTGGGAGTTTTCATTTAAACCCTAAAACCCTAAAACCCTTAAATAATGGGGGCGTTTAATTTATTCTCATTAGCAGATTTTCACTAAAATCTTAATATCACTATTGTAATTTTTGTTGATGGTTATCATAAAAAAAAGAAGTCAAATCTAGGTGAAATTCTCAAAAACATCCCAAATAGATATAAGATTCATCAATTTTTGGATGAAGCTTATTAGTTGAGATACATTTAAACTTGAATAAAGAGCTGAAATGGGAACAGCGTGACACATTACATTAGAGAGGTCTATTAAGATAGTATGATCTTAAAGCGACCTTATAAAGGGCCAATTCGCCTTTTTCACACATTTTCATAGACAAAATTATTTTTTGTTCATTTTTCAGAGAAAGAAAGATAGATGTGGAACACAACACAACTAGTTTCGTATTTTTCCAAGCATTTTTGAATTACTTATGAATTTTCAAAGATTCGGGTCATAGGCACCTATTTGTGACCATAGGTGTCCCCAAATCCGTCCCCTTGTGACTTATAAAGAAATGTGCAGAAACCAAAGACAATGATTAGCTCTTACAATAAAAAAAATATTTTTTCTTGAATTCATTAACAGACTAGAGAGGTCCATTCAAGAATCACCTGGCATCCATTCTACAGCTACCTACAGGACAGTCTAAAGAAGACGGGTTTAAGGCCATACTACCTTACATTAGGGAGGATCATTTACATTCATGACATGTTTATTTGTGATTCCAATTGAGTCAAGCAATCAATATTACTTTAAAGATGTTTATTACTTTAGAAAGTGCTGTTTATTAGAAGATCTATTGTAGTATAATATTATAAATTATATTATATATTTAAAAATATAATAATATTATATAAGTGACATCCTAATTATCTATTGAATTTTATGAATTTTAATATACATAGACTATACCAATTCAATGTTATGGATTGAGAAAGTCAAAAAAGAACATTGTATAACTATAAAACAGTCCTCCTAAAGTTGGGAAGTTATTTATATACTTCTCTAGATATGTGAGAGGGAAGTAATTATTAGTTAATTCAAGGATTGGGGTTAGGGGTGGTATTTGAGGAGCCATCAATAAAAAAACAAATTCATTAAAGAAGTCTCCTTTTCAATGATGCAAAAGGACTTCTTACGTCATTGGTAAACAATGCTCTATCATCCATTGATAAAAGAGAAACTCAAGAATACTTAGTTATAAATATTAATGCAGAAAAGTGACATATAATTTACATAATAATTGATAAAAGTATGCATGTGTATAAAATATTATAATATTCTATTGCTACTATACTTGCATATCTTATATATAAAATATTTTATTATTATTGAATATATACAATGATAATAATATTATAATAAATGTTAATATGATAATAAATAACAAAATATAATAGTAAAATATTCAATAATATAGAATATTCTATGCGCATGTAAAAATATTTAGTGGTAATAGAATACATCAATAGTATGGATTGAGATTTTATAGTAATATCCAATAAATGTATTTAGTATAAAAATTTTATATATTATGTGGTATGTTGTACTTTGCTATTTGTTTATGACAATGAAATTAGAAATGATACCAAGGACACAAAATGTTCAATGGATGATTTTCTTTGTTATTGTAGAAATAATTAATGCACCTATTGGTCTAAAAATTGAATCATTTTTTAGTGAATATCTATAAACGGGGTGAGGTCCTTTCAAGGTTAAGAGCTAACTTTTACATGGAGTATCCATTTTGTTGAATAATTATTAAATATTAAAAAGATAAATTTGGCAATTTATTTTATATTAATAAGTAATTTGGTAATTATTAAATATTTTTTATTAACTTCTTTAATTGTTAAAACAATCTTAGAAGTTGAATGGTTTTTTCATTGCATAGGAAAGTATTGCCATGGCATTCAATGAACTCAATCTTTTTCATAGTGTCCTTGTTTTGATGTGAAGTTAAAGGAATAAATTTTGATTTTGTGTTGTTTAGTAAGCATTTTCTATGATGAAGTAGTACAAGTATTTTTTTCAACATTTAGACTTCCTTTATATTTAATATTTGGGAGATTTGGCTTAGTGGCATAGTAATTTCGAAAACCATTCAATTTTGAAAAATGAATTATTTTTTGTTGAAGGTGACCTTAGACTTAAGCAATACATAGTAGATGGATGTATAGTAATAGATAGTTGTTCTAACTTGCTAGGAGTTGAGGTGGCATATTGCACAATGATGTGAAAATAAAAGTTAAACTATATTGTAGAGCCAATTTACACCAAGGGCAAATCAAGGAACCACAAGTACTTCGAGGTATTCCACTTTGTTAGATGTGACATGGAAAGTGAGAGCCCAAGATAAAAAATAATAATGACACTTAGCATGGTCTTGATGTGATTCCAAAAGAAACCATAGCCGGATTTTGTCTATTTTTTTTTATTAGATTTGACATTGTCAACTACAAGATTAATTAAATAGACAAAATCTATAGATGCAAGATTTTAAACCACCATGGTATCTTAGAAATTCATTAGGCCTACTTCAACAAGGTGGTCAAGAAAAACTAGCGAAATTTTTTCTACTTTGGACATATAGGATTTCAAATGGTCACACTTCTCATCTATGAAAGTTGGTATAGGCCTCGACTACAATATAAACCCAACATGGACCACACCTATTTCTCCACCATTTACTATCTTTGGTTTGGTTCTGATGTACACTAACCCTTGATGCTCATAAATTTTTACTCATATATATATTCAATTGGATACACAATCTACAATTCTTTAAAATGTTTAAGTTAAAAGAATCTCTATAATATGTGGAGGTAAAAGACATAATATAGAAAGGGTCACCTATATACCATTTCAACATTCCATATTAACCCTTAACCCCTAAACGTTAGAGGTCCAACCAGGCTAAAAACTACCTTCCTTTGCAAGTCTGAAAAGTCAAAATTAGAATAAGGTATGAAGATCTCAACCGTACAATATTGTAGTGTGAATGTTGTAGATGGTGTGGAACAAATTTGGGGTCATTTGACCGTATAGATTGAAAGATTATAATGTTTTAGTGTTGAAAAAAGGTGCTGAAATTTTCTTAAAAACACATTTGGAGGTGAAATTTGATTTCTAAACCTACTCAAATGAAAAAACTTTAAACTACAAAGTGATTCAAAACCAGAATATATACAATTTGGTGAAAAAAAATATCATTCAAATGAATCATTGTGTCTGCAAAATGGATTTGAAATGTCAGAAAACAGTGAAAAAAGTAACAAAAAATCACATCTATGACTAAGCCTCCTTCTACTAAAATGCTTCTCAGTCACTCATAACTTCTTGGATTGCTATGAAATTTTAACCACACAAACTAGACTAATATGCGCAACTTCTCCAACAAGTTTTATTGGATTTGAACATTGTATGAAGAAGTTGTAGTCTGCCAAAGTTGACTAGAATTCACCAATGTCTGGATTTTGAACTTTGAATTGCTCTTAATCATTCCAAACAACTCGGATTGACATGAAAACTTTATTACAATAATTAGACTTCAGTGGAAATAAAACCCAACACATTTTTATTGAAAACAAACATCAGATTACAAAGATACAAGCCCCTGAAGTTGCAGCCATCAAATGCAGTTTGGTGAACTCAAATTGAACCTGTGAACTTCGATTGGCTCCCAAAACTATTATACATCTTGTATTGATCTAAAAATTTTACCACACAAACTAGAATAGTATGCACAATTTCTCTAACAAATTTTATTGAATTCGGATATTGGATGCAAAAGTTACAGCCCTTTGAATTTGACTTTTAGACTGTGAGGACGTTTTTCGTCCCCTGTGATGTTCAGGGGTTAAAGGACCAAACATCCATTCAACATACACATGAAATCATGGGTAGATTCCTACAAAGTCATTTTTGATCAGATGTTCATGAATAACCAATCCTAGGAGATAACTTAATGTGGATATCTTTAACCCAGTAACGCCGTGCCTATGACCATGGGTCCACAACTTCCTTGCCTGGCACTTAGTTTGTGACCATTTTCGACTTGGAAATGTTTGAAATTTTTTACATTTATTTTTCAGAGATGAAGGCACATGTCTTCTTAATCTTACAAAAAAATTTAGATTTTTTTAACGAAATTTGATTTTTATAAGAATTTTTGAAGAAAAAGTGAATAGAAAATCATATCAAATTGAAATTTATTTCAAAAAATCTGAAAATTTCACCATGGGTGTACATTTTAGTGACAAACATCATGGTGTAAACTCAAGTATAGTGTACATCTATAATTAGAATATAGAGAACATCAAAATTACTTTCAAAGTTCAAATCCCAATAAAATATTCAATATTGCGAATTCTTCTAAAATTCCAATTGGAGTAGATACTAGAGTAGGTGCACTTCATTTCTTCAGTTGGGCTCAAATTCAAAAATCATCATTTTCAAGGAGAAAATTTGGATTTAGAGAAAGGGACAAAATACACTAAAATGGCAAATTTTGCCATCCGTTTTTTTTCCTTCTTTCTCATTCACCTGAAGACAAACACTGTCATGATTGCAAAGTAAAGTGGATATTATTCCCAACCCAAAATACAAGGTGCACAAACTAAAAGCGGATGAAAAAATCCATTCTGGAGCTCTCCAGCTCAATTTCTATTCATCCGAATGCCACTGAATGGCGCCGGCGGCGTTACTGGGTTAAAAAGTGAAAAATCCTTTAACCCTTAAACAGCGGGTTAGTGTCCATGAAAATCAGCCCTTTTGCGACATCATCTAGTTTAAAAAAACCAAAAATAATGATTGGGAGGATGAATAGTTGCATTTCTGTCCTACACAGGATAATTCCTTGTACAAACGTCCGCCTCGACGTTTACGGGTTAACGAGCTGAAATTTTAATTGAAGGAAGAGCTGATTAAAAACTCGGTCCTTGTACAAGGTCGAAACACTTACTAGTTGCCTTATTCCGGTACTTCAGAAAAAACCATGAAATTTGTAGTGCGCAAAAACAAACCGAGCACAATTCACGTAATTTGGAAACCCAAATAAGGTACTCACGAAACGACCAAAATTAAATAACGGTGAAGAAGCTCCAGTCAAAATGAGTGTCGATGAGAACTATGGCCTGAGGGTTTAGGGCTCAGGCTGAGGTTTACATTCTACACCTGACACAGTAACGATTGAAAAGACCGGTTTTGCAAACATGAGGCCTCCATTTCTTAATACTATTGAGGAATTCCGAAATAAGCAACAAGAAGTCAGCAACACTAAGCAGAAACCCCACTCTGGCACCAACAAAGCTAGACGAATATCAGTGAATCGTGTCCCGTGAAGCACAAGCAGGTGCAACAGTGTGGGAAGGAGCCATTAGATTGTTTTAATCCTTGAAGATCAGCAACACCGAGTGATTCATGTCAAGCTTGATGTCAGCACCATATTCCTTAACAAACTTGACAAAACTCTATGTTGGGCGAAGAGAAGTGAAAAAACAAGAGGTCTACTACACACTTTCATTGACGTATTCTCAAAATTCACGCTAACATAAACCTGGAAAGAAAGACACAAAAGCTCAGTATCCATGCATCCGTATAAATTCTGAACGAAGGAGTGCGACCCGACAATCATAATTCCATCAAAACCGCATCCGCGTGAACTGATAGCCACGAGGAGGCATGGGCAAGAAACAAGATTCATTATGCAGAAATCTAAGAAGTGTAACTGATGGGTGCCAAAGTTTCTTGCAGAGAGCTGAGCTGCTCCTCGACACGTTTCGTGGCCTTGAGACGGAGCTGAATGAGCTGCTTCTTGCGCTCGTAAAATACCTTGGACTTGGCCTTCCTCTTCTCTTCCAATTCCTGCAAACCAGAAGAAACCATTAACAGATGGCCTGACAACTGTAACGAAGTAAAAAATATCCTAGCATGAGACAAAATGATCTAAGCCGTGATGGATCAAGCTTCATCTATCCAAAGAAATTACACTTCACCAAAAACAGAAGCGGGTGCCACTCGCCAAAATATCTTGATCGAGGTCAGAACTGATGCCTGCCAGGAGCTTACAATAAAGAAAACAAACGTACCTTGATGGTGTCGTAATGGTGCCATCCAACCTCCTCGGACAGGCGACCCAACAAACAGAACTTATGTCCAGGCTGAAGCCTCAATACCCTGCAGTGGAAATCGGTGAATAAAATAAGAAAAAAAATTCATATTACTACATGGCATTAAATTTTTAGAAACCGATAGTGATCACAAAAAGAAAATTCAGTCAGAGTCGTTACCATCATCCCTGCAAGTGATAACCTAGTACAAAAAGGACATTCTAATACACAAATCACTCTGCACCAAATATTTTTTGGAACGGTGCAAATAGCGTCCCCAGTGACTCACTTGAGAGCATCTGGAATAACCATCCTCTTCATCTTGTCGTAAGGTGTTGGGACTCCTTCGAACGCCTTCAAACGCTCAAGAGCAGCAGCTCCCCTCTTGGTCTTGTGTGGGATCATTCTGAAACAAAATCGCACTATATAATGAGGACTCTTAAGACAATAGGGAGGGTGCTTAAAAGCATGACGCATTACTCTAGTTTAAGATGGAAAGCCCGTATAATATCAGGTCGGTTTATAACAGCAAGCGAAGGACTGCACCGATGAAGATCGCCGTAAGACGTTACATTAAAAGTGCGTATAATGTACCCCAAAACAGTATTATCCCACCACGAGCAGACAGCACGACCGGTGAATGTAACTCCTTTCGACATATTTTCATGAGTGATGTAAAATTCAGCGAACCCTAACTTTGTACCAACGTCTAACGTGGTCTCAATTACTAAACACGTCCAAGTCCCACTCAAATAGTTCTGATTGTAAAATCTGAGAGACAACAGCTGTTCGACATTTCCTGATACCAAAAATATCCATCAGGCACATCAACAATCTACCCTAAACCTAAATTTTAGTAGAGAAATAGCATGCCCCATGAGTGAAAGGAATGTAGCTGACAAGTGCTTAAAACCCTAAAATCCAATCTCTTACAAAACCCTAGCTCCACAAAATCACGATCACAATCCCCAGAACCCTACCCGATTGCCAACTACAAGAGAAGCTTCCTAAGCTTACCCACGGATGGTCCTCCACAAGATACGAGCAGGAGCACGGAAGTGGATGGGTCCCTTGCTAGGCTTGGTGTTCATCCTCTTCCTCAAGAACCTCAAGTATTTCATCTTCTGCCTAACGAGGCCCCCGGACAAGCAGATCTCCTCGCAACGGACCACAACCTGAATTCGAAATAAACAATCGACGACATTACATTGAATTCACGACTTCAAACGCAAGAGCAGAAACATGAGAAGAGAATCACACACGTACCACTTTCTGGCCATTGAGAAGCTCCTTGGCGAGGATGGAAGCCAAGCGGCCAAGCATGTGGTGGCGGGCGTCGACCACGACGACCTTGGCGCAGAGGCCTGAACCGGACACCATGGCTGCTGGCGACGGAGCTGCGACGCACGGCGAGAGCTGCGAGCAGGGCGAGGGAGCTCCGCACAGCAAAAGGGGGAACTCTGACGACCAGCCGCCCCCTTCAACGTCCCCCAAACCCTAATTCCCGAACCTCAACCCGGGTCTGAGACGAACCTGGTTCCGTGCCTGCTTCGGTCTCTCTCCGACCCGAAATTGTTATGGATACCGTGCTGTAGACATCGTCTGTGCAGGCCCCTGCATTCTCCCTTCAAAGTACCAGCTCATTTCAACTTCAATTTCAAGGGACTCTATGACAATCTCTTTTATGGAAAATTTTGAAATCAAAACCGAGTTGAGTTGCATTTCTCTTGAGTTTAGAAATTATCTCATCACATTTTTTTTTTTTTTCATTCAGCCTTTGAGGTAGAGGGACTAAAATAAAATGTTGCTATTAGATGATGTCATTATACCAATTCATTTCAATTTCAACTAGTGTGCCCTATGTGGTTGTGACAGTAAAAAAAAAAGTAAAAGTAATTTTCTAATTTTTTAGTTCATAAAAACTTCAAAATTCAATAACTTTCACACCATAGGTCGTAATACTTCAAAATCAAGTCAATGCACCCCTCCTCGCCAAGGGCTTTCCAATGGTACCAAACACGCGACCAGGGGATGCACGGTCTAGGATACCTCAACATGACAAAGAAAAGAAAAGAAAACAATCAACCAAACTTAAAGTATAGATTTCAAGGGACTCTATCACACTTGTTTGTCGTGCTTGGTAAATGAATAGTGGACCAGCTACAAATGGTCTTATTTATAGTGTAAGACAAAAGTTCATCATAAGTGTAATTAATTTGTAGATTAGTTGGATAGATTTTTTTTTTTCAAAAAAACCAATCACATCATCACTTTCAAGTTGTCAAATTTATATTGGGGCTTGATTCAAGATGCTTTAGCTTCAAGCTCACTATACTAATAACTTTTTTTTATATATCTCTCAACAATTTTTCTAAGTAAAAATGGCTTATAAGGTTGGATTGAAGATGTTCCTAGGACTTCTCTACAAGTGTAGCAGATAAAACATCCATCAACAATTTTGGAATGAAAAGTATGTAGTTAATGTTTGAATCCACAAAAAGAATCTGTTTGAGACAAAAATAGATTAAATTCCATAATTGGCAACTTTGTCAAATACTATGGAGTACTTTTTTCTATATAAAGTGCATTACTAAAAGAAATGATGGAGACTATTTTTGTTTTTGAAATCACTAAAAGACTTGTGATTAGTTGAAAATTAACCTCTAATTGTTCTTGCATTTGAAACTAAAAATGTCTTAATCAAACTCGATTGTAACTTTCAAAAATGTTTGTTTTGGATATTGGTCTAAACTCAAAAAATAAAGCATCACAAATTTTGTTTCTACTCCATTCTAATTTATTTTTTTAATTTCCAAATATTCAATAAATTATTGCAATTGTAAATTTTGTGGACTAAAATCCAAATTGTATAATATTTAAAATTTTAAAAATATTCTATAATAAAAATGATTAAAAACTTAAAATACAAAATATTGTCTTTCATTTTAAACTTTATATTTGGTTAAAATTCAAATTTATTCTAAAATTCATTATAATTGTTACATTTTTACTAACCTAGTATCTTACTTTTGTTGCATAGGTGGTGGAGATGTATTAGGTAGCAAAATGTTCAACTCAAAATAATTCAAAAAATTAAATTAAATTAGTTTTGAAAAATATATGTATAATGAATTTAAAAAATCTTATTTTTATAATTATAAAAATTGTATATATTTTGGTATTTAAATCCATCACCTTTAAATTTCCATTCATTCCAATTGGTATCCAAATTAGGTTGTCCCTTTTATAAAGATACCAATAATATCTACAAATACTAACAATTAAACCAAATCTTATTCATATTTTTTGATTAAATATAAACACCAATGTATTGAGACTACTGTACTACCATAGAATAGTTTACAAACCTCACATATATTTTAAAAAATTATCCTATAAATTTGCAATAGCTATAAAATTTCTTATGAATAGTTACAAATAATTCGCATTAACCCATGAGCGCCAGTGCCTCAAATATGGCCTCTCAAAACTCAAAACTCTCCTTATTTGACCATTATAATCTTTTTAACAGTACAATAAAAAGACCTATCCTTTTCCCTATAGCTCCGACCCTATCTCTACTATCAATCAATACAATCTATTTATGTGGATCTCATTTTACATGATAGTTTGATTGGAATGAATTGAGAAGGGTCTAAATTTTGGCAAATACAATCTAGGCACTCAAGGGGTAATACAAAATCGATATTTATGACAATTGATACAAATTATTTTCATCTAATAATT
Organism: Climacium dendroides; assembly: GCA_950106755.1. Taxonomy (NCBI): domain Eukaryota; kingdom Viridiplantae; phylum Streptophyta; class Bryopsida; order Hypnales; family Climaciaceae; genus Climacium; species Climacium dendroides. The sequence continues at coordinate 22,196,115 of OX467082.1, read as the reverse complement.
TGCACACAACTTTATTAATTTTATATTCAAATCAAATTATCTAGGAAATCTATAAATACATGCATTGTTCTTAAAACTTGATTTTTTCATTAAAGATGATATTCAATTCACACTTACACCAAACCAAGAAAAACAAAAAATTATGATTTCCTACCAATGAAAGTGCTCAAGATTTTTACTTCCTTGGCTTGGTCCCCAAGTATAAAACAACACTAACAATTCTTACACTTAGAGCAATTTCAGAAGTTCAAAAGGTGCACAAGTAACACAAGAATTAAGAACACCTGAATGGACATAAAAATTAACTCTTGATCCCCAAAAGTCAAATTACAATCTGTTCATGTTCATGAGCCTTTCAAGGGTTAACATTCGCTCAACCAATAAGCTGCCGATGCAAATCCCTCCTGCCTGAACTCTAACGTTTAATTCCTCAGATGTCTACCAAATGGAGCCCTGTATAATAGAATGGCAACACCAATGGACACTACACTAAAGAGTTTATTTAACCCCTGATATTAATCTGCAAAACAAAATTTCTGGCGCATGGTTTTGAGAAAAAGAAGTCGAAGCTATTACGAGATAGGATTCCTCACAAATCCTGCTGGAGGCGAGGGCACAGACGGTTGATCTTGCGGTGACTTGATTTCACCTTCGGTAGCAGTGCTAGTATTGTTCCCGTCTACGTTATTGTACTTGACAAAAGCTGCAGGATTAGCAGTCATACAAGTCTGCATTGCAATGAACGGCTTTATGCAGTCTGAGCCCTGCACAGACAGATTCAACCCAACCCACGCAATGTTAGAGGGCCTGGGAAAAGCTTGAAGGTTAGAGAGCACATAGACTGACACAGTAGATAGAGAGTGCAAAAGAAACAAGATTGCCAGAGGTCTAATTTTAACCATTTAGCGCCTGATTCCATTTTTGGATTTTCAACACATTTTTGTGTATATCTTTGTGTTATTACCTCAAGTCATCAAGACTTGCTTTAGATGAACGAGAAGATATTTGGGCGAAACAATAACCTGAAGCACACTGTTCATCTTCCAGAGTATGTCGGAGCGCTTAGGAGTTATGCTAAGGCTAGGAGAATTGGCTTTACATGGAGAATCAGCCTTGCTAACATCAACATTCTAGGAGCAGACACAGAGTGCATATAATGCTCTTACTTTCTAAAGTCGGCCCCAAACGGATATAAGCAAATGCGGATATTTGCAATTAGGCAGTCTGTAGCTATGAGAGTCATTACAATACAGACCTACATGTGTGCAGAGAAAAAGGAAGAAACTCGGGTTTAGAGCTCTGAAGGCATACCTGTTCTGCAGCTGTACTTGTGAGAAAGCAATAAAAGGCTTCACTGAATTGTGAGCCACAAGGGCCATCCCGCAGTTCAGCCACACAGTCACATTCCAACGCTTTTCGAGCCCTTTCTTCCCGCGAAAGCTGTTCCCATCCACAGACACACCAACGTTAGATTGCACATATCAGCCTGGCGTGGTGGCTCCAGAGTGTTAAACGTCGCGAGCAGCAAATTCCATCAAAAAGCTCATCACTGTGAAAATGCCTCGTGATCTTGAACTCCCAAATTTCACACCGTCATGGACCAAAATTGATAGGCAGCACTTACGTATTGGAGAGAAGGCTAAGCTACAGACCTCTGTATAGCCATCAGCCTCCACCGACGCCATCGTTGCCTCTGCGTTGAGCAAGACACATCCACGCATTCTCAGTCAGTACCCTAACTTCTGCATGGTGTAAGCAGTTGTCATAAAAACTGGACGCCAACACCAGCAAAATCTCACGACATCGCAATTTCATGCACATTTTGGTAGACTGCATGTGTAACCCTAACCTAACAGCAGGGTCGATCTCCAGACATTCACCCATCACATGCCCTAATTGCAGCAAAATCCATACTCTCCCTACTACTGATCCTTCCATAAGTTCCTTCCACATTAGGTCTCCACAACCGAAAGAAAAAATGATACAAATCCACCAAACCACAAAAGATTCACTCCTCAGCAATCTCGCTCAATCTGATAAACCCTAAACAAACCTGCAGCCAGACTGTCCAAAGATTTGGGAGGCGCCCCAGGGCCGCCCTCCTCTTTGTAATCGTCGTCGCCATCGCTGGCCACCGACAAGCCCATCTTGCCGCTCCTCCAAACCTTTCTTCCTTCTTGTTCAGTGACTCCTCTTCACAGTTTCTATATGTGTGTATCACGGATGATACACATATGATACACCGACGAATACCCTGTCTCACCCGGTTACGTTCGTCGACATTGACGAACTTCATCGTCTCTTCTCTCCTCGTGCCGAATTCCAGTCAAATTGTTGGTAAGGCTACTAATCAACGTGCCCAGTGTTCGATTTTGCGGGAATTTTTGGCAGTGGGAATCGTTGGAAGATGTTTAGTTAGAGGCCGCGTCATGAAAATTGAGAGCTTAGCGGGTTTGTGCGAGCTTGTGTCATCCTTTAGTTGATGAAAGTGGATTTGGCGGTACTGCAAGAATCTTTACAGAGAGAGAGACATGTGTGCTGAGAGAATTCTGTGGTGGCGCGTGTTTGAAGAATCGGTACGTTGTCGTCTCGAGAATTGCACGGTGGCGGGTGTGTGAAGAATCGGTACTTTGGTGTTGACAGAATTGTGTCATGGCGGGGGTGTAAAGAATCGGCACGAAGTTGCTGAGAGAATTCTTGAATCGTCATGGATCCCGGGGATGATGCAGCATCGTCCCTACAGGAGTCCATCATCATGTCGAGTGAGGATTACGAAGAGCTGCGAGACGAGGAGCGCGTGTGGGCGAGGTTGCAGAGGCCGCTGTGTATGGCCGTGGTGGTGGTGGTGTGGACCGCCGTGGTGGCTTCCATGATGATCATGGTGGACGTCGTGTTCGCCGTGAGTGGCAACGCCTTTCCGTTCTGTCAGACCAGGCGTCTGCCGTCGTATCATCTGGGCGTCGGGGGTAGGCATCGCGTGTATAGCGAGGAAGAAGCGGTGGATGTGTTCTGGCTCGTCGTGTTTCTTCCGTCCTCCATCGTTTTCGTCTTCTCTGCCATCTACCTCTTCGCCGGTGCGCCTTTGTTGCCATTCCATTACTACGAACGTCGCCATTTGATGAATTAGGGTTTGGGGTTAGCTGTCTGTAATTGTCTTTGAATTTTGAGTTCCACAATGTCATTTGTTTTGCAGGAGATAGCACACGTTTTGGTGATTCCTTCTCTTATTCAAAATATTTTATTCGAAACATGGCACAAAAAATTGCTGAACCAAAGTAAAAAATAATCTCCGTACATGATCTGATTCTTAGCAGTAATTGGGATGATAGACCGTGTGGTTTTGGTGTAATTAGAGAAGGGTGTCCTACTCCAGTGAAAAAGTGTTTTTTGGTGGCACTCATGAATGTTGCAGAAAATTGGTTTTCACCAATTTTAGGTATGAGCAACATGAGACCATTCTTGAAATCAGCTCCTCATACTTTGGGTAGCAAGAGAGAATCGGGATTCAATGACGTTTACCTTCTTTTGACTCACTTCTACTCACATGTTGAGTTAAACATTTGAAAGCAAATTTGAATCATTGTGGTTCTAAAGTTGTATTCTTTAAGTATATGACACAGATTTAAAGTGGTCAAATCTGTTCCATGGTTCTAAAGTTGCAAAGTGTTGGGGGCTCATGGATGTTGACATTCCTAGTTCTTTCGTTGCTTTAGTCAGCGATCTTTTTGTCTTAATTGTTACAGTGGAAAGCGTGCAAGCTCAACCCTGCTCATGAATGTAATGTAGATTGCAGGGCTGAAATGTAACAAAGAGTAGCCTGCGAGGTAGCAATGGAACCAACTTCTTACATCATATTTGTTGCATGCCTTGCAGGGATCTCAGTGGTCTACGTAGCTCCGGAAAGGCATAGCTGCCTGAAGGTTGTGGAGAACGACCGTTGTGCAGCAAGGCGGGGTGCGTGAAACTCATCAATCCAGGAATTTACATAACTTAAACATATATTCATGCAGTGTTGACTGTAAGAATCTACAATCGTTAACTCAATTGTGTATGTTTTCTTAGAGAGAAGAGCCATGGCAACCTCAATAAAGAAAATAACGTGATAATTTGTTTTCTTTGTGGACTTTCAGGTAGTGTGCGGTGTCTTTCAACGCTCAATTTATCCTTCATGACAACTTTTGCTTTCCTTTCCGTTATCTTGGGCTGCTTCACTTTGAGACTGGGAACTTCGTGTTCTGTCGCGCTCTTCTGGTGTTATGAAGTTGCATGCTGGGGACTCATCTTTCTCTTGGGAGCCACAGCTTTCTTTCTGCGGAGAAAAGCTGCGCTGATCATAGACGCGGGTGAATATTATGATGTCCATCATGAAAGGGGCGTGGAGCTGCTGGAAGCTATTGCCATCATGCCGGACATGGAACGGCGTATAATCTCAACACAATAATTCGAGTCTTAAGGTCGGTATACCCAACATTCTTCTGTCCCAGACTTCTTCTGTTGAGCATAGTTCTGATGGTTAAGCTGGTCAAAATATATATACCTTATGTGCTTTTGTTGGCAAATGATGTAGCATTCCAGCACACGAAAGAATTTGTTATTTGACTACCATATGCAAGAGTATATTGCATCGAAGTTTTATTGGTCGCTGTTCTAAAATGCTTCTTCTTCGACTCTAGGTACATATTGATTAAGGGGAGGTTCACCAGCTGAACGAATGGCGATTTGGGGTGTCTAAACCCTAAACCCTAACCTCACACTCACTCTTCAGGATGGTCTTCCTGATTGTATGACCTCCCTGAAGCAGAGAAGCATGCTGACAGAAACTCGATGCTTGGGCAGGATAACCTACCCACCCTGCCAAATGCTTCCTTAAATATCATTCAATCCTGAGACAAATTCTGAGACTAATCGTTTCACATCTTCAAGGTTAGCCTTTCTCTGGACGCTGACTTGATTGTGAAAATTATAATTGTGTAGGGATTTGAGCGTCAAATTTATGATATACCTTGCTATGAATCTTTAATGATTCATGTTTTACGCTGCCGGTGAATATTCACACCCTTGGCAACTCTGCAGGAAGATGAGAGCTGAAAATATTCGGCTCAATTTGTAATTACCTATATTTTGATCACTTACAGTGGTCGTTCATTGCAACAGTGCCAAGGATTACCGGTATTAAGAGTGCTCTGAAAATGCAAAATGTTATGTAATTTCTTACATTTTTGGAAGCAAAGGTTGACTGATCGTCCTTCTTCAAGGAGACTTTAGAGGAAGTTTGGTGGATTAATTTCAAGATAAAGACAACCGCAATCCACCAATGGAACAAAGGTGGGCAAGAAGACATTTTATCTTCGAGACTGGAATAGCTGGATCTTTTACACTCAACTTCCAAATTTTGCATTAGCTCTTCCTGTTTTGTTGATTTGCAAGAATTGAATTTTCAGTTAATTTTGAAGTGTTGTGTCTTATACAACTTTACTTTCTAATTGTGTTTTGGCCTCTACATTTTCAATGTACGATTTTGGAGTAATAATGAATTAGCACAAACGTTCTGTACAGAATATTATTTTTGTTCGTAGAATTTTGCAACTTCAAACAATGTAATATTTTGATCTCCTACTTTTGCAACTCCTAAACCATCTATACATACAGTGATTGACGAAACTGAGTACAAAGTTACAAACGTTTTCATTCAAATAACCATACCATAAGCATCAATGGATAAAGTCCACATTACAATGTGTAACCAAAAGAGCATTTTCTTTCAGGGAAAAAATAAAAGAGAATGGGAAGATCATTTTGGCATGGAAGGAGCAATTTTGAAATACACACTGGCGCATTTATGGATGGATTAGTTCAGACAGGCTAACGTCGTCTGACAGCAGCGACAAATCGCCAGAAATAAAAACTTTTTAATCAGTTGTCCTTGGTTGGGAGATGCAGATGAGCAGATCTGAGTTGGTGTTTATAGTTTTGAGAGCGAGACTAGGAGATCATGAAAACTCTGTATCCAACCATATCTACACGATAAATAGTGTATGCGGTCACTCTACATTTTGACCGTCATCTATGCAGTTTGTATATCCCTGTCATATTATTGATTCCGACGGATTTGAAACACCTAAAACACAGCTTGTGGGCACGTACATACATCTTTGTATTCAATTTGGCAACTATTCACGAGGCACAAACTATGAGTTCCTCGTTGCTGTCCCTGTATGGAAGCATTGGGACGGCCGGATTTGTCTAAAAGGGGAAGAACTTTGCCAGAGAAGCAGTGGTGAAGCAATTCACGTGAAGCAACTCCCGCCACTGCATTGTCGCAGAGCCGGATAGGGCTCCAAATACTGTCGTTGCATCGAGGCACCTGCGATGGGAAGACCACTTTGAAAAAAAGGAGAACATAGAAACGCATGTGCCGTTGTAATGTCATTGAGGATGCTCTAATAGCTAAAAGGCATATAAACGTCCCCCAATTGAAAGTGCTCTCCGAGCAAGAGTACGAATCATTTTAAATTACACTGGTTAAAGCTCAAGACACAGAAGACCCAAATAGGGATATTTCATACGCCATTTTCAAACCGCGCGGTCTACTCCACCTAGAACAGGTATAGATCTGAATCATCTAGGACGAGTATAGATTTCACGTTGCGTGGTCTTAACTGTAACAGTGCCAGAGTGGCGAAATGACTGCCATTTTAACGAAATTTCCCATCCAAGCACCAAAGACTCCTAGTTTTCACATTTTCTAAAGTACATAACATCCCTGAGTAGCGCTGGGAAGCATCCTTTTCCTAAAATAGCCCTTCCCAAATATCTAAAAGACAAACTCATCTCTTTCACCTAAGACTTCAAGTGATCTGATAGTCTTCCCATTAACAATCCCATAAATCTGTAGATGGACTATTTCCACCTACACCACCTTATTACGAATGAATGAGGCTTTTGCGAAAAACACAGACTGTCATTCTACACTACACAAGGAATTCTACCTTGATAAAGAATTGGATCCATTGCCCCTGCCGAAAGAATTGGAACATAAACTAATTAATAAGCTACGAAATTGACGTTTAACATATAATTATACAGTGCCACTATGCTCCAACCTTCACCCAAACGGCAGAGCCAGGCGTGCCTGCGTTCACCACTGAGCACAAGTAGTAGCCTGCAGGTGCAATGACAGAGCTGGGGGGCGCTACTGCATTTACGGAATACAACAAGCTTCCCAGGGTGGCGTTCGTCACCAGCACGGGTGTGTCGATCTTGAGCACCAGCAAGCGCTGGTTCATGGAAAACGTGTGCGTCGTGAATGGCGGCGCGTACAGACGCACAGAAGGCGTCACTGGCGCTTGCGCAACCTGCATTCATAGTTACACAGCCATTCAGTCTTTATTAGGCTCAGTGTCGATAGATTGGACAGGAGAACAATCCAATATGCAAATTGGACGATTGTCCTGTTGTGGACAAATTCATAACATTCACGGATCACATTCTTGAACTTCAAGGCAGGGGATCCTTTGCTTTCCATGAATCAATCAAGCCTACTTTCACCATAGAACATCTAGAATGCAAGCTTGCCCATGTATTGTGAGCCACTGTATCAGAATTATATTCTTGTTACAGTGATACTTTACGAGGAATCCTCTGTCTTCCCATTCAACATATACATCGGAAACACTGTAAACCAGGAATGGCATGCAATCCGGGAAGTAGAGATAATCTCTCACCAAAGAATTCCGAAAAGTCCATATATTTCCATGATGCAATTTCACAACTTGAGTATGGAGTTTCGGGCATTATTTCATACGCGCTCAGACTCTGAAATTGCATACTTGCAAGATGGAATTGAGTCTATGGTCTTTGGGGATTTCTCTGGTGGTAAAGAGGATCAAAATGCGATTATTTAGCCAGATTCCAATTGATAAAAGTTTATTGTAAACCACCATCATTTGAAGCGTAGATATTTATAAATCAACAGTATAATGAAAATCTCCTCAGCAGAGGCTCAATTAACCACACACTACAATATTAGATGCTCCGTGGACCGTACAGGGAAACTTCTTCTTGTGTTAAGTTTGTAAACTCTGACTCTGTTGACGTTCAGTTTTGTGTAATTGATTTTCAGCTTAACACACAATAAATTAACGTGCAAAAGTGTAGTTGACACAAATTTTCAAGCAAAGGCTCAAAGTTGAATGGAGCCACTCCCTTGCTGTGTGCTGAATGGAGACTTTACATACATTCGCCACCCTCGCAAAGCTCAAGAACTGGGGAGCCATAGATCGAAACACTGACCTGGAACGACACCTTGAAGCTCTGATTATAATTCACGCCCACTGGCGCCGCCATAATCTTCGGCCTCCGCATATCATACGCCTTGTTCAGATAAAACGGCGAGTATTTCTCAATCCGAAGCTCCGTCGGGAACACCGGCGGCGCCATCTTAAAGTCATATCCCGTATTCGTATTACTCCCTGCCACAAAGATCTTCTGGTCCGGCAACACAAGCGCCGTGGAGTGGTACACCCTCGGGATCGTCGTATTAGTCCACGTAAAAAATCGGTTCTTGGCTGGGTCATATGTCACAGGTGTCAACACTGGATCTAATGCATCTTTCCACCCCGCTGAGCCTCTACCGGCGCCGTTAATAATCAAAACCTCCCCGTGCGCTAGCAACAACATATCCCCCATCACTCTCGGCATAGGCATGTTCGTCATGGTCCACTTGGGAGTTGCCGCCGTGATCACCATCCTTCCACACGACTGCAGCGCCACGTCGAAGATCCCCTTCCCAGTATTCTGAAACGCGTCCACATTGCATCCCCCGCAGATGAGAACCTCCGCGGCTTTGTATCCATCCGCAGCCGATAACGGTAACAACACTGCGGATCCTGACGCTGGGTAGTTTCGAGGCCCATCTGCAATCTTGGGGTACTTCTTTACAACCACGTTACGCTTGTAGTCAAACAAGATCGAGTCTTGGTTAGCGAAGATGAAGAGATTGCCATCAGTGTTGAGGAAGATAAACGGATACAAGTTGTGTTCGGAACCTGGCGTGTTGGTATCTTTCAGGAATTGGAACTGGTACTCGCCTTCCTTGGCCGCTCTTGGGACAAACTCATAGCTGAAGGCGCGCCGCCCGCCGACGACGATGACGCGATTATCCGGAAGAATGTGATTCGAAGCGTACCAGCGACTAGACACGAGCGCGTTCGCGGCGTCGGGAAACTCGTGCCAGTCGTCGGTGGGTTTGGGTCCGATGGTGCGGATGACGTGGGATCCGTCGCTCCATCCGCCAGTGGAGAGGAAGGATCCGTCGGCTTTCTGCGCGCCGGAGCTGCACCACGGGTCGGAGAAGATTTTGAGCGCGGAGACGGTGCTGGTGGCGAGGTCGAGGACGGCGGAGTGGGCGGTGCAGTCGTGCTTGAGGCGGAGGTCGCTGGGGTTGTCGCGGCAGTAGCCGTCGGGGTAAGTGAGATTCGAGGCACCGAAGTTGGTTCTGTCGTAGAAAACGACTCTGTTTGTGTGCATGAGGGTTGCGGACATTGCTGAGACGCCAGCGTTCGCAATCACGAGCTGCCATGAATCCACCGTCCCGGCAACTACCCGTTGTCCTGTTAGCAGTACCGCCACCATCACCGCGCACCAGCATTCTCTCATCCTAATACACAACCTCATCGCCACCAGCCCCAACAATCCAGCAACTCGCAGATTGATTTACAACTTGCACAGCTAGCTAAAGAGCTAGATACACTAGTTGACGGGACACTTCCTGATCTCCTGTCCGGGAGACTTATGTATCAGAAGTTTCCTAGATGATTATTTGCACTAGAAACCGGGACAATCAGGGGAGAGCTAGCAGCAAACAATAAAAACAGTGGCATGCACAAACTTCCCCCGAAGGCAACAGTACTTTGAACCTCAAATTGCGAGCCGACTACCACAGACACACATTCTCTCTCACTGTGATCCTCGCTCCCTACATCGATCATCCCTGCAGTCACGTACTCACTAGACCCATCCAGTCCGGATCTAAATACTAAGTTACAATGTCATGTATACATCGATCTGCAACACGTACAGTGGTCCATGAAGGTCACCTTCAACACCTTCATTCGAATTCCTGCAGGTCTGAATAACATCAGGCAGTACAGAAACTCCTGCAGTTACTTTAAATTTGAAGCAGTACGTACATCTGTGAAGTACTAGATAGACCGGAGAATGCGTACACGCATTTCGTAACTTGCGAGTCTTGACAAGTTGAGAAGAAGTGAATTGTGATCTATGAGGTGTGGCATGGCTGGATTCGAGCTAGGCAACTTGGGACCGAGCTAGGTTCATGACCCGGTTCATGTGGCTACTAGTAATTGAGGCTCCGGGTGCGTCACACGTACTGCGCTCCCAGGTTGGCAACAGCTGACGCTCGACTCTGTAAAGAGAAAGTGGAGGAGGGCTAATTATAAAGTTCAACGCATTAATCGCTTCATGGGTTCTACTGCTCATGGTTTGCCTATTTTGATGCGCATTTCCTGAGTTGCTGATGGGATGAGACGATGAGAATCATGAGATCCTGGAATCGCCTCGGAAAGGCAGGTTCCAGGTGCTGGATGGTTTCCATCTTTAGTTCAATCTTTGGTCCTGTTCTTCTGTTCGTGGAGATCGAGATTAGCATCGTCAGTTCGTCACTTGTGGTGAAACGTGTTTCGTTGGTGTGTGACTTTGGGATTTCTCCTTCTATTCTGGAAACTCCTTCCTTTCCTGAAAGGTAGTGGCATCTGCAACAGGGTTTGCTTTTTTTTCATTTATTACAGGCAGAACAGAAAGAGATCTTTACTGTAGTGAGTGAGCTATTTACATGCATGGAAATGGATGAAACCTACACAAAATAGTGAAATTAAGTTGCCCGCATTAATTTCTTGACATTTGACACGATATAAATATTTTCACTTATTGTACAAGACTGCACTACTTCTAAATTATGTTTTGTTATAATTGGGACTCATGAACCTCTGTGTGTACAAATGGAAATAATTTTAGAAGTATTTGTTGACTTGGATGGCTTCTACAGTAACTTTCTTGAAGTAACGCAACCCTAATTTCACTATTTTGTGTACAAGATATGGATGAAATTTTATTTATTCATCTAAAATAGAGTGATACCGTCCCAAGATTTGATAGTATTATGCAATTTCATCCACTGTAAAAGCAAGAATTACATCTCATGAAAAGATTCCTTCCAAAAAAATTTCATTGCTTTTTAACAAAAAAAATCGCTCAATAAAGAAAACCTGATCTACAGTCGGCAGGACAAGCGTTTCAGTGGCAAACTGCCAATCACAGTTTCTAATGAAATGTTAAGTCGAATCAGAATTTTTGGTTGCTGACTGCACATAAAATAGTATAACTTTTTACAATTTACTCACTTACAATCAGTCAATACTTAATTTAAAATTTTGAACCTCAGCATTTCTGTTCAAAATCTGATTCTTTTAAGATTGTAATTATAACGGTATAGGCAATTTCGGTAAAATGGGAAAATTTTTGCTACTTTGGCAGTTTTTACAATTTAGACCAGGTGGTCTGAAATGTACAAACATCTTAGATGCCTAAATTTATACCATTCTTGGATGTTTGAAATCTACATTAGTTTTAGATGTCGCTTTTTATAGCTCATATCATGCAATCTGAAATCTATACTAGTCCTGATATCTATAAAAATCTAAGATTTTTGAAATCTGTAATTGTCATAGATGATACTTTTATTTTTCAAACCAAGTCTGAAAAATGGCATACAAAATACCACTCAAGTACATTTGATGAATAGAAACTCGTCCTATAGGATGAAAAATGAATAGTAACTTGTCCAGTATGACAACCATGATTTTAACAAAATTGTCTACGAGTATGGGGAATTTCATTAAAATGGCGATATTCCATGTGCCATTTTCACAGTGTGCGTTCCCACAATTCAAACTAGATGGTCTGAAATCTATGAGTGTATTAGATTTCAAACCGCCTTATCACAGAATATTTGCCATTTTAATGAAATTTGATGAATAGTAACTTGTCCTCCAGGACAAGAAATGAATAGTAACTTGTCCTCCAGGACAAGAAATGAATAGTAACTTGTCCTCCAGGACAAGAAATGAATAGTAACTTGTCTAGTACAAGGGGAGGTTACTCTCACTACATTTGGGGGATCCACGTGCGGCAAAGTGATTTTTGAAACCCTATTTACTTTGGAATATACTATAATTTCAACCTATAATTTTGAACTTTGATTAATAATGACTATAGATTTCTATTGCCAAAAATTCCCAACTCAAATGACATGTAAAATGATCATTATAATAGGTTGAAAAATGAATTGAAATGGCATGTTTTTTAACTCAAACATTTATTGAGAATGCATTTAGATGACCATTGCATCAATATTCATGAAAAACAAACTTTCAATAGAGAGTTATTATTAGGACTTTTTGTTCATTTTTTAGACAATTTTTTATGAAGGAAGTAAGGGGTCCAAAGTTATTTTCAGCTCTATAGTGTATCCTTTTTCTTCAAAAATTTGTAACTAATTATTATCAATTTAAAATAATATCAATAATTCAAAATACAAACTTTCAAAGTAGTTGTTTCCTAGTTGCTTTCTAGTCATTTCTAGATCGCTTTCTAGTCATACACTAGTTGTTTCTTAGTTGTTTCTTACAGTACTAGAAAATTCAACTTTTTGTTGATTTGGTTGCATAGATTCAATTCGCTTTTCTCTTGATTTGGAGAATAATTTGTTGATTTGAATAGAAATCAATAGAAAAGTGAACTCAATGAACATGACCAAATCAACAAAAAAAATTGAATTTTTTAAGTAGTGAAGCTAGTCGTTTTCTAATCACTTTTAAGTCATATATTAGTTATTTTTTAGTCATTTTCTAGTTGTTTCCTAATTTCTTCCAAAATTCATTCTCATTTGTCTTATATCAATTGTCCCATATCAATCGTAAAGAATACCATTAGGTTGGACATAATTATAAGACTTATAAGTTGTTGTAGTTTAATACAATGAATTTTGTTGAAATAATTCTAAGATTTTTACAATTTTTAGATTTCCATGATTTATAGATTTCTATAGAGTATAGATTTCTACAATTTGTAGAAATCAAAAAATATTTAAAATCAAAAAATATTTAAAATCAAAAAAAAATTTAAATCTATAAAATTATAAGGTTTTCTAAGCCAATGAAATCTATTAAATACCAATATTTGAATTTTTGAAATCTAAAAAAAGGGTAGATCTGAAATTTTAAAATCTAAAAAAAGGTAGATTTGAAATTCTAAAATCTAAATAAAATTAGATCTGAAATCTAAAAATATAGAAAAAGGTAGATCTGAAATTATAAAATCTAAAAAAAAGATAGTCCTAAAATTTTGCAATCTACAAATCATTGAGATTAATAATTTAAATTCTATAAGTATACAAGTTGCAAACAAGTTGCAAATGAGTCACAAATGAGGCATGATTTTGCAATTGATATACCTTTTTCCTAGATCTTAGGGTGTTCACTATGACTAGAGGTCTCCAAATTATCACTAGTCGCAAACTAGTCACAAATATCCTATACAACCGAAAAAATAGTTGCATAGTGTAGTTGCAAAAATCCTCATTTTCTTCTAGTGAATGTATTTATCATTGAAATAGCAACACCTATATGGGGAATTTCATTAAAATGGTGGTATTTCATATGCCATTTTTAGACTATTTGGTGTAAACCATAAAAGTGCCATCTAAGATAGGTATATTTTCCAAGAATCTAGGATTCATATAGATTTCAAACACCTATGACCAATGTACATTTCAAACCACTAGATGAACTATAAAAAGTTGTGGAATGGCACCATTTTAATGAAATTTTCCATCTATATAGTCAAACTCTTCAAATAGATACTTTTTAGTCTCCAAGACCTATAAAATGGCCTTGAATGAACATTTTCAAGACTCAAAATCACCCAACAACTTTTCAAGAAGCAACCAATGAGAGGTGAGGAATTCTTTGAAGCAACCAATGAAAGTTGAGAGGTTTTGTACTTCTAGGGTGTCCATTTATGGTGAGTTTAGTATTCAAGTATAGGCTATTTTATATTTTTCAACTTTGAAAATGTGTAAATATTACTTGAATGTCGAAAATTTACAAAACCACTTGGTGACTTGGGTTGCATTTTTCTTAAGTTTGTTAATAACATCATCTCAATGAATGTTTTTGATCATTTACCTTTGAGAGAATGGGACTAAAAAAATTTAAACTTTAGGCATTGTCATTTTAGCAATAGCAAGCTAATTATTCTCACTAAGACCTAATAGTATTCCTATAAGCCCATGTTTTAGGTCATATTAAGGCTAGTCAGCCAATTAGCTTCGATTCTTTTGTAATTTGGTATTAACCACTAAAGAACCAAGATGTGTTTTTTGGCAATATAGAAATTTTGGTTAGTTCACTACAAATGGAATTTTTTATTTCTCTGAAATTTTCACACAATATGTGGTCAAAGAGTAGTTATGAGGCCCATCAATTTTCATAACTTTAAACTACATGGTTAAAAAGTCATTATATGAAATGTAGTTTTTTTCTCAACTTGAGTAGCCTAGGTAAATTAGAGGAAATCATTTTTCTAAGTCCTTTATTTAACTCAATTTTTAATATTTTTTGAAAAAAAATAAAACTGTTTATTACAACATTATAACCATTGGTTATAATGTTGCATTTTTCAATTCCATAACTAAATTCTGAATAATTTAATATTTTGAATTATTCTCTATTTTTTTCTTCTTAATATTTTTTTTATATATTGTATAATTCCAAATGATCTAAAATTTTCAAACACATAGCCAACTTGCCTTGAAGAATGAATCCAAAGAAGCACCACCATTTTTTAGACATTTTTTCATACAAATGTGACCTTGTAAAGTGCAACTATCCAATTTTTTACAGTGTTAAGGTTTGGGAATTGGAGAATCAAGAAAACTCGTCGATGTTCCTAATCAATATGGTGAGCACTCGAGGAAAAGACAACAGATTGCGTGAGAGACAATCTCCCCTCCTCGGTCTTTAATAAGCTTGTTGTATTGTAACCGCCTCAACGATAATTGCTCCTCTTTCCATCCCTCCTTTCCGACTTCACCGAGCCCAATTGTTACAACGAAGCCATAACACATAGGACCAAAAAAGGATTTATGTGATTTCAAAAGCTCATATCTTACAATCCACAAGGTAGAAATTTCTGAAATTTTTTCCACATCTTCTCAAACCATTGCAATAAAAGATCCTATGATTGCATGTGTCTAGAAATGGTTTTTTTTTCTAAATTTCAGTATTTGTATTAGAAATGGCAATTTTACAACATTTTTGATGAAAACATAGTCAAGGAGCTTTAGGGATTATAGTGAATTCCATTAGTATGAGGCACACAACACTCTTTGAGCGTAGGATTCGATATAAATTATTTTTTTTGTAGTCAAAAAGTAACATGCCCCATCTTGTGATTGGTTTAGGGTCACATGAACCTTACAAATTGAAATTCAACACTAAATATCATTATTTGAGCAAGGGTTTTTTTGCAATACAAGTTTTTCATTTGTGTAAAAAAAAATTCAATTTAATTCAATTTTAAAAATTATCATTTTTTTATTTGGGGCTGCAGGTCCTTAGGACAAAAGCGATAACTAGCAATAGTGCCCTCAGTCTATTTGGGGTCCCAATAAAGAATGAGCCAGGCTGTGTGAATGCAGCTATTCTCGGGCTGCCTGCCGATTCCCGCTTCCATAACTGCCGCCCTTTCCCAATTGTCAACGGCTTCTCAATTTGTTAATATCACCCCCCCAATATCCCCCTAACAATGTGATATAAAAGAGTGGGGATGATGTAGGGGTGCTACACTCCACTCGAACGAATTCGGGGGAGAGTTTGCTCTTCCCCAAAAGGTTAAGGTAGATCAACCCATTACCACACACGGATTTGCTAAGTAGGTACTTTGGAGAAGCTATTTGTCATTTCCCTTATTTTTTCAAAGATTGAAAAGTTTGAGAGAAGTCAATTGCAAAAAGAATGAAGACATTCTGACAAGAGGTGAATTTTCTATGATTTTTAAAAGCTAAAGCAATGTTGAAGTGCGAATAGACCTTAGTGAAGCATGGGTTGACGCTTGTTTAGGCATGGGCTGATGTGTTCACTCGTCAATTGCATTTCTATCATGATAAAGGGTTGTTAAGACTGTGGTAATGGGTGGGCCATTGACACAAATGGAAGGATTTTGTAGGTGGCGGATTTGAGTGGACGGTGGTATTGAACAGTTCTACCTTGGTTCAAACTTTTTGGTGAAATCGTAGTGGAGTGTGTGCTATGCCTTCAAGTTTAACATGTTTACTAACCTTTGAAGGACCTTTCCAACCCCTTGGGCATTCATGCATTGGAATAATTAGAATTATGGATGTAGTAGGTAATTGGGTTCCTTAATTGGGGAGCCTTGTTTTAATCATCGTTACTTGCACACTAAGATCACATGCGTTGCATTGGTGCAAAACAATTCAAATTTCTTGATTTGTACAAGGGCAAATGTTTGATTTAGAGGTTGGATCATGTGAAGCTTAAAGCTAGCGACTACCCATGTAAAGAAAGTAGTATGAATGATCGAACAAGACATAAGTAAAAGTTCATGTTTCCTTGCCTTACTAGGTTGATTACTCTCATTTATTTAATTGTTGACCTATTCAATTACTCATGCCCATGTCCTAAAATTAAATTGCATGCAAAATTCTTTGGATTGCCTTGCTTGGAATAAAATTGTCCTTAAAGCCTTTAAGGCTTAAGGAAAGGAGCTTGTGGAGCTTTCTTCTATTTTGATGATTCTCCTATTGGTTCAAAGAGGGTTCAACATCAATTTCATTAACCCCTAATGTCCCAAGACTAGTATCTTGTACTAGACTAGTATATAAAACTTGTGTGGTAGAAATTTCAAGAACTTTGACCACAAATATTGCAAACCATTTTTAGAGAGTTAAACAAGATTATAAGATTTGAATCTTTTATAAATTAAAGTTGACTTCTTGCATTACATATTATTTTCTAGTTAAAAAATGTTATTCTAAATAATTTACTTGAGAATATAGAAAAAGAAATTTCTTAAAAGAATTTGATTTTTGTTTTTCAATAAAGAATTGAGATCATAGAAACCTATCTAATTATTGAAGTGTCTATCAAGGGGGTACTTGAGACT
The DNA here is from genome assembly GCA_950106755.1 of Climacium dendroides. Classification (NCBI taxonomy): domain Eukaryota; kingdom Viridiplantae; phylum Streptophyta; class Bryopsida; order Hypnales; family Climaciaceae; genus Climacium; species Climacium dendroides. Next base: position 22,178,853 of record OX467082.1, on the reverse strand, counting down.
TCACGAGTTAAATTGAAGTAATTTCACAACTTTGGCACTTTGACACTTAATAAAAAAACATAAATCTATATTAGAGCTTTATGTGCATAAAATGTCACAACACTTGGTGGCCAAAGTTTACACCAATTTAACAAAACTTGACAATGTGAGTGTAATAATATTGAGTATCTATTAAAAAAAACTATATGACTTGTAACAATCAAACTTTAAAGGTTAATCAAACAATTTCAATACTCTTTCATGTGCATGGTGGCCAATTGAAATTAAGGTCAATTTTATTAACCTTTTCACCCCAAAGGATTGAGAGTATTTTGGGTTTTGAACCCTTTAAGGACCAAAAATTCAAATTTGAACAACACATGAATGCAAACAAAGTCCAAACCTACAAAAATGCATCTTTTCATTGTATATGGATTTTTGTACTAATTCTTTAATATTTGTATAGTATAGATTCTAATTTATGAAGTCTTTGCTTTGCAATTATTCTATAATTTAATAATAAGGGTACTTATAGTTTTGGCCTCAAAAAATATTTTTTTTAGTTAAAAATTGATCCTCCAAATAAGACTTCAATAAAAAAAGGTAAAATAAAAATCACCAAATAACACTATGATTCAAACTTCACATTTTAAACTTAATGGAACAAATTTCTTGTGAAAATCACAATTATTCAATTTACAATTTATTTTCATAAGAATCTTCACAAATATACTTCAAATTTAAATGCTACATTTAACTACTTCTGGACTTTTGAAAGTCCAGAATTCATAATGGTCATTGGGAGATGCATCAAAGGATCTATCCAAAACATTAGGGGATCTAAATTTTCATCAAGGGATTAGTTCAAAACATCAAGAGATCTATACCAACATCAAAAGATCTCCCAATCTATACAAACATCGGGAGATCTCCCGATGTTTTGAATTCAGTGAATAGTCCAGAATTCAATGAATAGTCCAGAAGTAGTTAAATGTGGCATTTAATTGAAAAATATTGGTTAGTGTAGTTAATCAAATGGTATGGATATGATCTGTGAATTGTATTTTACAACTATTATTCAAGAGTAGTTATTAAATTATTATTCTAATTTATATTTTATAAAAGTATTTGCAATTTTAGAAATCTAAACTACTCCATGGACCTTAAGGGATTAATCAATTTTGGACAAGCAACTACAATCCCAAATTTTTAAATCCTAGAATTGGAGTTCTACACATAAATGCTATATAATAATCATCTTGTATGCAAGTTAAATTCTACAGAATTTTGATTAGTGGTTACAAAATTATATCCAATATAGATTTGTTATTTTAAATAAAAGTAAGTCATGCAACAATAAAATCTTTCTATATTTGAATTTTGATTTTTTTTTGTAGATATTCAACTAAACTTCGAAGAAAATGATTAGTTTTCACAAATTGTCAAATACATACATTTTGCTAAAACTATTTTGAAAGATGAACTATGCAATAATGTGCAAAGTCATGTGAGTAGTTTTTTCAAAGTAGCAAAGGTATATGTCTTACAATTTCAACTAGTGAAGTATGTAATTTTGAAAATTTAAAGCAATATACTTAAAAGAGTAAAGTACATGATATAGTTGGATTAACAAATTTAATCCCCAAAATTAATTGCCTTGGTTAAAACTCATAATACATTTCACCTCATAATTCTAAAATTTTTTAGTAAAATTGAACACAAATTAATGCACTAGAAAGATAGTAACATGACATACATCTACCCCTTCTATTTACTTTTTACTATAAAATGGATGGTCAAAAACATTGCAAAAGTCCAAAATCCTATCCAAAATAAACTTCCGATTGTTTCAAGATTATAATGAATTTTATAGGAAATAATAATGATTCCATATTAGTTGTCAAGGGAGAAACAAGTTGAAAAAATAAGTAATAAAAATGGACAATGACTAAACTTTACATCTTTGTTAATTTTAATAATAATAGCAAATATATAATAAAATCATATCAAATTAATATTATATTTTTAGTATACAATATACAAATGTTTGTATGTTCCTTGCTTTTACAAAGCATTACAAACTTGAAATCTTCATTGTGGACTCATTTCCAAAACTATAATCTTCAAATGATGATTGATTACAAAAATTGAAAATGATTGGTTACAAAAAACTAAATTTGCACATAAATGAACCCTAAATCAAAATTTGCAAGAATCAATAGTCAACTAATCAGAGTTAAGTATGTGTCCTTCAAACGTGTCAGTGAATCAAAGTTAAAAAGCATGCATCCTTCAAATGTGTCAATAAATCAAAGCTAAAAAGTTGAAGTACACATTAATAAAAGTCTAAGAACACGTTTAGTGGTAGAGTAGGGTACAAGAATGGAAACATGGACACTTTTGGGTGTTCCTACCTTACAAGTAATGTGTTAGAAACATCACCCTGCACATCAATGAAGTGTGAAGGTTTCCACATCACATTAGATGAAGAAATGGGCAGTAATGTGGACCCTCAGCCCTCAATTGAAGTTCCCATCAAATCATGGCTTTTCCAAAACAAACTTAGTGTACAATACACGCTCAACTGCACATAAAACAGACGTGCTTAAATTGTCTAAGCTCATGACAGCAATCTATGTTGACTGAAGGGAGCCCAATTCATATGACGGATGCTCTCATGTGAACTCAACGACAAAGTTCACAGCATCAGTGTAAACTTACTTGAACAGTGACAACTCATTGCTACAGGAGCCATTTCAAAGACAAATTTGCTACAAGGTCCCTCTAATTTATAAGACAACAGGAACACTGACAGAAAGTGCAATGCACTAGGCTTAGCACCACAAGCATCAGAGGACAAAGCCGGCATGGAGACCTGATGCCATGCCATTCTAAGTTAAACTGCTTTCCCTGGGAAGATTTTTCTTCAAGGCCTGAACATCAGATAGAACACCAAAATAGGAAGCAGATGGCACTTGCCCTGAAACCTGAATTGTCCTTGAATGACAGAGGTTCTGCAATCATTGAAGAACCACATTGGCAGTCTCTGCTTCAAGATAAGAAAGGGAAGAGTTGCGATAACCAAAATATGTTGAAAATATTTTTAAAAATTCAACAAAAAAATACTTAATTTTCATTCATTAAAAAATTATTAATTACAAAACATAAAGTGAAAATCAGAAAAGACCGGTGTAACTTGCAGATTGAACACATTCAATGTCTTCATTTAGAAGCCAGATCGATGGTCTAATACAATGTCCATTGGAATTCCTTTAAAAATGAGATTTCTAAATTGTGGAAAAAAGAAGAAAACCCGCCTCAGATCCAGTGTAGTAGCAGAAGCGGGGTGACGTACTAACTTCTAGACTGACTTGGTGTCACAGATGACCTGTGAAAGGACTAGGAAAATATAAATATCATGGCATCCTGTGACTGATGAATTTCATGCTAGGCTTTGTAATAATGATTTCGGCTACCAGGACTTTCTAATCAAAGACCAACAATTGGATGAACAATGATTGGAAACTCAAGCAAAGAGCATAAAAATGCAGCAGTATCGAATTCTGCCACTCAACGATGCCCAGGCCAACCAGGAAGTTAAGGCAAAATCCAGGAGCCATGCAAATTGCCTGTCAAAGCTCAAATCAGAGCTGGCTGTTGAAGCTTGCCGTTGTGAGTCGGATAGAAGCTATCAATATCAAGGGCCTCTACAATATAAGCTGCTTTCTCCAGATAAGAAGAGTGACCTTTCACTATCTCCGTCACATCCACCTGCATACAACAGATTTCATCGATTTAAGGAAACCACCCCGCATGACTGTCCAGAAAATTTCCAGAAGATAATAAAACTGACAGAAAGAATCACAGGAATTAACGATTTCATCTACTAACTGGTTCAAAGAGAGGGTTACAGCTGAACTACAACACAAGCAGACGTGCCAGAAATTCAGGATTAAGAGGTCATAGAAAGTGCAGCAAATGAATCTAGGATAGTTTAGGACTAGCAAAAGCACCACAATTACAGATAAATTCTTATCACATACATTTTCAATACCAGGCACGTCCACCGCTTGAAGACCTGCCAGTCCTTGTGAGAGAAAACTGCCAAGATGTAACCACAGCAGTAATGAGTACAATGATCAACAAGGATCGGGCTACTGTGTGCAAATGTAAAACATCGTTTCCACTAATAGGTCACTGATAGAAGAAAATAAAATGTAGCCAGTTTCTTGTTCTCGGCGTCAAATTCAAGCATTGAATTGCTAAAGTCGTCAAGAATAATAGGGGAGCCGACTGTTCCCTCAAGAAATCACAAGTGGAAAATCTGAGGTTGAAACTTAATACATATATCAGAAATAAGAAAAGTTGGCCACTCTATCAACAAAAACCATGGTTTATTGCTTGTAAAGAACAAAACTCACTTCGCTCTGTATACCACACCAAGCATCCAGTCGCTGGTAGAATAACCATTTATGAACCGTCCTGCAACAACCTGTTACCAAATCTACCACGTGAGGAGTTATATACCAGTACCATGCTTCCAATAGTATGGGCGTCTTTAGTCTAACGGAGGAAGGTACTAACATTATACATAACTTCGTACTTAACCTTGTAATGCGAAGGAATTATGGTACAGCGCAACAGATGACAACTATGCAGATATACCGATAAATGGCACATGAGCTGCATATTACCGAGTAAGAGAACTCTAAAAGAATGGATCACAAGAAAAGTCATGATTATGAGAATAAAAAATAAACATCAATTTGGACATGAAATCCTGGAAAACAGTAGAAAACCGAGAACTGCAATAATATACCTGCCGCACTGTCCCCCACTTCGCTTTATTGAGGATGAGAGGAGCTCCAAGTAGCACTACGCGCTCAATAATTCCACCTAATTATTCCCAATTAAGTCAAACATGCATCATAAAATTGAAACGGGAAAACTACCTATCATGGCACTTTCTACGAGACCAGTATTTTGACCATTTGTCAACTTCTATTTGGATTAGTAAAGCAAGTATTCAATTCACCAAAACTCAAAGCTACATATTACCCAATCTACGTCAAGATGCAAGTAGTAGAATACCATTGTTTCCCAGCTTTGCCAGTTCTTCCAAGCATGAAAATATAACCCGGGCACCTAATGAAAATCCCATAAGAGTCACCGGTCTGCACAGAAAAATATCACCCAAAATTGTCTGATATGATCACCGCTCTTTCTATCCCAAATAAAATCTGAATCTACAAGCTCCTAAGTAGCCGATAAAGAGTAACCACTATGAAAGAGAAACGTTTACAGCTCAGCAATTGTAAAGAACGAAGCAAAAAATAAACAAGACAAGAATGCTCTTGCAGATCTAGTACAGGCAGGTTCGGCTCACCTGTTTCCTTGAGCACCTTTCAATAGAACCTTTGCCAATATTTTTCCAACTTTATCAGACCTACAAAACCAAATCACCTTCAGCCATTGATATCAAAGCTACGATGATTGAAGATGCCACATCAAAACGATGGAAGAGAAACCTATATCGGTGGATTGGAAAGCGTCTCCTCAAATGGTCAAGGATCTAACCTGTCAATAGCAATTGTCCACTTGCTGTCAATGAAATCAGTGGCACTAAGCAAAGTGGCAGGCCACGCCAAAGCAGCGACGAGACTTCCAAGAACGGTGTACATTGCTCCCCGTGACATTAGCTGAAGCGCCACATCTAGTAAGCCACAATTTCGTTAGATCTTTTACAGTACCACAAGTGAAAATAATGGAACAGCACGCTAACCTGGACGAACAAGCCAAATTACAAATCGACTAGTCATTTTACCCCAGATCTACGTAAAGATAGAAACAAGATTAGTCCTGGGCAGAAAATGGTAACGTCTACACCTCAAAACATCACGCCCACGGCGACCATCATGTCAATGTGCTTCTCGTCATGGTACCACATAGACCAGAAATATAATAGTATGAAATATGTTCATATTAGGGTCTGTTGCCAATCGTATGGTATTCATGAATGTGATTAGCACTTTAACATAGACTTGCATTCTGTTCCGGGTTCATTTCCACTAATGACACGTTCCGTATATGCAGGATGGGGTTACTCACTGGTTTCTCTAAGAACCAAAGTCAGAAATGGGATGGTGAGTCAAAATAGTTGAATACGAGCAAAGTATTACTTACTGGAGGTGAGCCAGTCTTGAATGGCTGTACTGACTGCCAGAACATGTTCAGACTCCCACTGAAGAGCATATCTATACCACCACCCCAAGTGACAGACAATCAGAAATCAACCACAATATTCATTGTCTACGCAAGTATTGAATGCAGATACTTTTGCTTCGCATGAAAGAGTGAAAATAAAAACCGTACTTTTCAGACAGGTAAAAGCAAATTATATAGCAAGGACTAAAATGTCAAAGAGCCGAGCAGTAAAACAATCTCCGGGATTTGTACAGTACATAGAAATAAGAACACAGAACAATTAAAAATATAGTATAAATAGAATTTGCATGGCAAGAGAAGAACCTTTCTAAGTCTGCATCCGGTCCTTCCCATGGTTCAATAAAATCATAGAGATCAAAAGCAATGCCAGAAACGAGAATCGCAACAGCCAGTCTCTGTAAAACAGATTCAAAAAGTATAGAGTAGACAAAAGATGATTAGTCCCATAGTTTGGGTTTAACTACACTGAAGGTGAAACTATCCAGGTTCGTGCATCTCATGGCAACAGTTGTAAATTTCCCAAGTATGCAAGAAATAACAAACTGGGCAAAACAAACGCACCCCCTGTTGATGATTATCTCCGATTGGCTCAAACTGAAATTCTTCAATCCCACCAGTTCTTCGGGCCATCTTAAATCCAGTCAAACCAGCTCCAGCAGCTGTGATAGAAGGAAACAACTTATTCAGATTACGTATTCTATTTTTTCCCACATCTGCTGGGACTGCCTCAATGAGTGCTTCACTACGAAACTTTCATATATTACTAAGGCTAGTTTTGTTCTTAAGTCACTTACACAGTGCTGGGTAAACTGTGAACTCAGAATTCGAGCGTTTCTTGTGAGAGCTCAAAAAGATAACCTTCTAGATATCAGGTTGGTTATTTGGTAGTACCTCCAAAGGAAGCTGCAACCGCCACGGAACCCATTGTGGTACCTGCCATCGCAGCAGCTGTTGCAAGTCCACCGGCTCCAAGTACAGGCACTGCTGTTCCAACAGCTGCCATACCTGCTGCTATTGCTGGAGCTGCCAGCCCTGATGGAAAACGAACAAACTTTCAAAATATAGAACACAGGTAAACCCGATTGTGCAACAAGCTACTGCCGAAAAAGCCCTCCGGAGTTATATAGGCAGCAAAGACACCAAAACTAAATTCCGGAAAGTAATAGTCATTAATAAACAGTAGGAATCAGTTGTTCCAAAGATAACAAATATTCCATGCCATAAGGTGGAGGGACCAAGAACGAAAGGTAGTTGAACCGATAGCAATATCTGCAGAAAAGAAAGACCAGAAGCAGCGAAGAAAGGCTACATGCCACACTAAGATAATCCTTACATTAAAACCCAGACATGATTTATTTGGTCGCATTTACCTCCAGTGATAGCCAAAAGTAATCCTCCAGTAACGGCTGCCCCACCAATTAAACTTCCTCTTTTCAGTCTCTGCCACCTGCTCTTTGCCACTTCCTCATCGTCATGATGGTTTTGTTCTCTTTCTTTTTGAGCGGCAATGGCCATATGAGCCACCATTAGCTCCAAGTTTACCTGAAATCACTTCATCCGTAAATATAGGTGTATTCTAAAATAGAGTGCTCCTGAACGCTCGGGGGCTAAGAGACCGACAAATATGCAACAGCAAGAGGTTAACCGCACTTAGGACTTATCACAAATAAACGGGACAAATATTTTCTCTGATAGAATTATTAAAAAAAATCACATGGGCCTCATACAGAAACGGATATACATGGATCCCAACGTGATCGATTGATAAATATGAAGTACTATGGTATAGTGTACATAATAGCGTCACTTAAACTGACGAGTTGACACTTCTCTCTCCCATGGTCAATCCAGGTTCATGTCTGAGTTGCGAAGACGACAATGACAGCTAAGATGAATAGACATGGGAAGAAAATGTACACACCACTTTGCTCCATTCAATGTCAAGCCAGAGAGCAAGCAAGCGTAGAGCTACACGTTGGCGTGCATCGTACCCATACTTCGTAGTCTTCACTCCTTTGTCTTTAGGGATGTCGGAAACACACGCCACAAGCAGCTCGTGCATCACGGCAATCTTCCGTTGCTTCGTCTTAATCTCAGCTTCACTAAACCTGCTACTGTACTCAGAGGACATTCCCAATTCCTGAACTCTGTTCTTCTCTTTGGCACCCATCATCGATGAATCTGATATGGCAAGCAAGCAGAACCAGGAGATGAACAGGAACATCACATCAAATACATTGAATTAATTCAGTAGCATCTCTAAATACCTATAAGAACCCACCAAAAGAAACAGAGAAGAACAGGGGAGAGGAGGGAATAAACACATTCAATATGATTTACATACGGAGCGGCTGCACCAGCCCTTGCAAAGCTAAAGAGAGGAAGGCAACATTATACATTAATACACGAGCCGAAAGGCAACATTATAGAGAGAAAGAATTTCAGTACCTCCATGGCGAGCATTTCCAAATGTATCAGCAATTTCAGCAATTTCAGCATATTTCATCGTCCGTTGAACTCCATTGCTTGATGAAGCGTTGCTCTCTTCTTCTGACAGCAATCTCAAGTACTGTAATGCATTTTTCTGATTAGGAAATTTCCGAATAATACGTCGTAAAGCATTATTCAAACCAGAACAATGACCAGCTACATGCTAAGTACAAAGGGTTAAATCACAAACAGGATAGAGACCTGAAAGTAGTACCAAATCAAAGAAAGACAAAATTGAAGTGCTTACTGCTCCAATTTGATGCTTTCCATCAGGAGACATAGACGTAATCTCGAGGCCAACCCATGCCTTCTCATCTACTTGTAAGAACCTGAGTCGTCCAAAGATGCAGTCAGATTCCAAGAAGTATACAAACCATAATCAAGAACCTAGGCATCAACCACTATACATGTGTTCGGTAAACATGCCTAGTTAACATACATGAAATATGAAGTGTGATTTGTAACGCTTCCGAGGCCTGTTTGTTTTTTTAATTCTACGAAAGATGGATCTCTTCGACAGACACAGAAATGCCTTCTTGACAATTTGAAGAGGATGAGAGAACCCAATGATTCCAGAAGTACTCTCAAGTCTAAAGACTCCTAGCAAATGCATCATTTCCACTTCAATTAGGAATCTATTGTAGTCAAAGAATAGGAGACGATACTGTCCGCCAATTAAAAACAGATAAAATCATGTGAAATGAAACTTAAAATCACCAATGGTAAGAAGCTCGAAGGATAATAAACCTGAAAACGTGTCGCAACAATCCATAATCTGGGGCGCTCCACGAAGTCGTATCCTCGTCGAAAAGTGTATTCCCAGACTGCCGATCGTCCAAATCAGTATTCCGTGCGAGTTCAAAGGCGGTAAGCTGCTGAATTTGAGATTGGCTCAAGGCTAGGGCGAATAGCCCACCAGCAGCGTATCGATGCACACTACTGAGGTCCGCCATTGCTAATCTTTCCAGCAATCAGCTTCTAAATCCTCCTTCAACATTACAAATCTGTCGATGCAGAAGCCATGCTCAGCACTTATAAAGAAGCAAATGGCATGTTCTAGACAGACAGCACTCTGGTTAAGGTGTATAGCTAATTAGGGTTATTTTACTGTCGGTGACAACATTTACTCGAGCTCTCTACTGGTAGAACGCACGATAGTTTCCTACAGAAGTTCTCAAATCCGAGGCTGACTTGTAAATGAAAGAACCTCCATGTATAGAGTAGAACCATAGTAGAATGCCCGACAAATTAGAGAAGCAACCAGTCCTACACCACGACCTATTTGAAGTGTCGTTTCTGGACCACTATCTCGACTCTAAATTATAATAATACCTTCAGTCCTATCAAGAAAGCTAAACAATCTATCAAGAACTGCGTCATGTACATGTAAACATTTGCCCAAGATCTATCCATGATCACTCTGAATAATCAATGCCCTTACAAATTAGTCAGGCTCTTCCAACCAGTGTCCACTAGTGCAAGAAATTTCCAACCCCTTGACAATTCACCAGAAGGAGTCTACTATTCACCAGAACAAGAAGACGAGACCAAATTCCGGCTAGAATTAATCGCTTGAAGGCATCTCTCAGTAGAACGGCAATCGCAAAATACTCAAACACACTTCACGTTCAGAGGCAAAAATGCAACTCAATAATCGATAAGAAAATTCAAAGAAGAGCTTCGCCATGCCTTAATTACTATACTCTGTCCCTTGCAGATGCGCTCAAGTCCTCAAAATCCTTGACGCGAAGTCATCCACCATCTCCTAGTCCATGTCTGCTTCAATTCCCTTGAATTAGGTTTCAAACTCAACGAATGATAACAACAAAACAAGATCGAACTAAACTTACTGACACACGATAGATATGAAGCTTCAAAAACGAAACTACACTATAAATTTCCCTAAATCACCTAATTATTACCAAAAGAAGAAATCGTTTGATCTTCCGTTCATTTCGTAGAGGTTTCCGGTTTGCAAACCTCAACTGACAACCGAAGACCTCCGCGTTCAGTTCCCTAAAGTCTCCCACAGAGGATGCTTCCGCGGCTCCGCCATCTCAAGACCGTCGGTCGCTTCCAGAAGTTGACGGAATCATAAGTATCAGGGCGACAATCAAATTTGTGTGGAGCTTACAAAAGCAGCAGCAAGGAAAGAGTTCCTGCGTCCAACAAAAAAAATTCAAAATTATCGGAAAATTTAAAGTCTCTCTCAGTCAAATGTACTCGACTTTCTACTGCGCCATAGCCTACTGTAACGAATGTCACGTTGAAAATATTGAGGGATGCAGACGGAAGCAGCTTTTGTACGTGCTTCCAGTTTCCTCTTCCAAATCTGTTTACGAATCCTGGTTCCATGTACTCTCCATCTTCTTGAGTAGCCTAAGACCTAATTTTCGACGAAGCAGCTGAAACCAGCGTTCGGGAAACTTTTTGAGTTTTACCAGTTCTCGTATTCTCTATTTTTTACTCCAAATAGAAATTTTATAGATTTTTTTACCAGTTTTTTTTTCCCAAATTGTAACTGGGTTTTTCCCAATTCCTCTGGATAACTTTGAATTAGCTGCTGGTTTTTTCTGAACACTAGTTGAAACTCTTAAAAAAAGATGGAAACTCCGTCGCAAATACTTTAGATTTGAAAGAAATACATTATTAGAGTTATAGTAAACTTGCCAAGCACCGCACAAACAAAATTCAAATCCTTCTCAAATTCAAAATTCAAATAAATATGGAGACTTGCATGTTTTGAAATTTGGTGTGATTATTAACCCTTAAACAACGAGCCAATTATCATGGAAATCATTTGTTTGGGTATCGTGCAAATTGTTGGCTTAAAAAAATACAAAAGCACTCATTATTGTAGAAGATCTCTCCTTTTCATACAAAATTTCAAGGATGAATAGTTGCATTTCTATCCTACACTCAAAGATATTTTGTCACTCATCGACAAAAAAATGGTTGTAGCGTCATTTATGGGTTAAATGTCATGGTAAGATTTACCTTTAAAAAATAAAATGCAAAAAAGAATTTTTTTTACAAATTTTATTACAATTTAAAGGCCATGCACTTGAAATCTAGTCAAAAATTACTTGCAACCCTTTCTCCACATAGTGGATGGTCATTGGGTAGTGATACAAAATTTAGTTCCCATCACAATTGAATTGGTGGTTGAATCATGCAATTACTCTGCAATAATTGGTAATTATTGTGCAGTTCTTGGATAGGTGTCGCGAATGGTTGGTTTACTCTAATCGTAAAGTTTGCCCTGTATTTGAAAACCTGTGTTAGGAAAAAGTTTAATTAAAAATAGAACAAAACAAACACAACAACAAATTCAATTAGGCTTGAGGCATTTGGGTGCTCTAGGGATTTTGGTCATGTGTTTTTCCTAAACTCCAACTCCCAGTCCTGCATTGCATACACATGGAAGGCCTAATTATGGTTACCCACAAAGTCCATATGTGCCTCTTTTGAATAATAAAATGAATTCATGGGCAATTGGACATTATTGAAGTCTTGAGGTATAAAAGTGGTAGGAATAGGATCTTGTACCTCTTGGATGTAAAAGACTATGGCCAATTGGCCACATTAGGGGGCTCAATGTTGTGGCCATTATAGATAAATAAGGTGACCATTATGGTTCAATACTTTTTGATGGTTTGAGGTGACCTAGTAGCACTTATGGATTATTAGACAACACACTTTAAAAATTCAAAACAAATTTATACTATACCAAGGGTATTGCTTTCTTTCACACTTTGTACATTTGTAAAGAAAAAATCAAATTTGCATCTACAAACTCAAGAAGAGAGATTAGAAATTGTTTCAAAAATAGAGTTAGTGCAAAAATAGAACAATAAGGTAACTAACTTTCACACACACCAAATTAGTGCAAATTAGTGTTATTATTATGGGTCTCACTTATTAATCCCTAAAGGACCAAGGCCTTTTTTTGCCAAAAAACATTCAAAACTAACATTTCCATAGCAAAAAGTAAATAAATTTGAAAATTATTTTTTTGCACATTTAAACTTAGGATCTTACACCTAATTGGTGTGAAATGTGTGGAAAAAATTTCAAAATTTTTGATTGCACAAATTGTAAGATATTTACATTTAAAGTGAAAAAAACAAGTTTTTCAACACATTGTAAGACAAATTTATTTGACTTTGAACCTTCTTAACTTTAATTTTTTTCACTACAAAGTTTTTAGCTTTAAATCTTTATGGTAGATAATTGAGTTGAGGGTTTAGAAAAAAAAAAGATTTAAAAAGATTTAATTTTTATTGAAGATAGAAAAATTCAATCTTCAAAAAAATTTAAAGATAGAATCTTCAAAAATTAAGACCATAGTTATTAACCATAAATTCTATTTGTCCTTTGAAGGCACAACGTTCCTTTAGGAGTTAAATCAAATGATAAGATAAAAAATTAAATTGTTGATAGGACAAAACATTTTTTTACATGTGTCTTTAGACACCGACAGTTCTTTGATTCTTTATTTGATGCAAAAAGAGATTGATAAGCTAAATTTGCATCAATTATTTTCTTCACCAAGTTTACATCTATAAATTAATTAAGAGCATCTCTACTCTTGTATGGAAAAGCCATTACGAGAAGTTCCCTTTGGTGGGCTCCAAAAAAAGAAAAAGTGTTCGGGGTGGGGTACTCTCCCAACAATACCTATCTTCATCACCCTCCACTGCCTTCAAGTCCACTCAATTTCCGAATTTCAATTAATACTTTAATAATTTATTGTTCCTTTTTGTGACAACTTGGCACTATTCCCTTCTTATGTTGTTGAACCTTGATTGTAGTTGTGATTACAACTGCAAGCTCTTTTGTGAACTTTTGTTTAAGTTTAAGGTGCTTGTTTTTACTTTGGTATTATTTAAGGTTGGTTATATAATGCATTTATAGAGGCATGTCTTCTAGCTACAAAGTAACATTTGCTTGAGGATATTGAAGAAGATGCTAGGATTAAAAGTGGGAAATATGGGTCTTTGAAAGGGACTTAGAGTTGTAGGTGGCTTTCAACTTGGAAAAGTATGAGTGTTTTTCACCGTGATGGCAAAAACACACACATAAAAGAGTCCAAGGGAAAATGTTTACTACCTAGCTTTCTAAGCAATGGATTTCTCAAATACAATTCAATTTATTATTTTTACACACTACCTTAAGACTACAAAAAAAATATAAAAAAACATCACAAGTGTACCAATTTCATGACTCTTTTTTCAATCAAATTATTCCCTTTCTTCAAACCATAGGATTTAAGTTAAAATTCCTTAAAAATGAGTGAACATACAACCCTTGCACTATATCCATTAATATGCAAATTTCATATATAATCAAAAGATTTCATTTCATAAACATTCATATATTATGAACTGGAAGATAGTCCTTCACTTTAGAATTCTTTTAGTGACTAATTTGCTTATGCATGTTTTGATAGACATGAAAAATTTAAAAGAAACCCACCTAATCCTAAACAAGTGTATTCATCAAATATCAAATGATCACAAAACCTCAAAATCGTTGCTTCGATTTAGAGGTAACAGAATCCTTTGCACTAAAACGGCCGCCCACTCTCCATCTTTGCTTTGATTTGGGTGAATCTTGGCTTCTCAAAAATTTGACTTATTGATCTACCACCTTCCAAAAATTCATCTCCTTTTATGCTATTGTCCTCTTAATCTCGTTTGTCAAAGTTGACCCTCTTGCTCGAAGTAACAGCAAACTTCGGTGCACTAAAATGATTGTCCACTCTATCTTTACTTCAATTTGAGCAAGCCTTAACTTCTTAAAAAGCTAACTTGTTCATTTATCACCTCCAAAAAATTCATCTCTTTTTGTGCTATTATCTTTTTAATCTCATTTGTCGAAATTGACCATCTTGCGCGAAGTTGGCAACAAATCTCCTTATACTAAAATGGTCCCCAAATCTTCATCCTTATTCCAAATGATGTGAAATTAAGCTTTTTGGAAAGTCAACTCAAATGCGCATCAACCCACCAAGTTTCGTCCTCAAATGCATTGTGGTCTTTCCGATCTTGCCTTTCAAAGTTATTGCTCTAATCTCAGATCCATTTCATAACTCTAACTTCAACCCAACCTTCTCCCAACTCATAGCAATGATTGAGCTAAACCTACTTGACAAATCTTTTAAGTTGCTACTCCTTTCTAACTTTTCACTTCAATCTCTTCTCCATTCTCCTTCCCTTGTGTGTGTTCAAATTTCCTCCCAATTCAAGTGCAAAACGAGAGAAAAAAACAACATGGGAGTCAAAACAAGGGAAGAGGAGCTTCGAGATCCTTCTCATCGATCTGGTTAGTATTTATCAAGTTTTTTTTCTCTAATTCCACGACCTTGCAGACTCCTTAGTTGCTTGTAGTTGCTTGTTGCATTGCTGGGTAGTTGTTGCTGAGTTTCTTAGTTGCTTGCGGTGGTTTTCATACTTGAAAATCTGAATTTGGGTTTTCCACAGCAGCTGCGGTTTTTGAGTGATTCCAACGTAGGTTGGAGCTAGGATTTGGGGTTGTGGCGATCTCCGGTAATATTGGAGTTGGTGTTTTGACATTTGAAGTTCATTTGATGTGGGTTTTTTTGCGATGTGGATTTCAGCTGCAGTTGGAGCAGTTCTATTTTAAACTGATGCTAACTTTTGATGATTTTTTTACGATGAAAAAGGGGAAGGCTAGCTATACAGACAAGAAATGGCTCTTTGGAGACAATGATATAATTCATTTGTAATTTAGAGTCTTTATCCAAAAATTAGAATTTTTGGCCAACGTAAATTGAAGTAAAAATTCCTAAAATTTGGATGAAAATCTCAAATAATAGGATTACTGTTAGGTGGAAGAGAAGGAAGGGTGCCTATAGAAAATATATAAAAGGGTGAATTTTTCCCTTATTAAACACCCTTTATTTGCGCTATGTTCTCATTAAATTCATTTTAGTGAATTTTTCAGTTGTTGAGTCAAAACTCACCAAACTATTGTTTTAAGAGCAATTGTATTTCATCAATATTGTTTTTGAAGCAAGTTTTGAAGGACATTGGGGGCCTTTTAAACCTTGCATTCTTGTGCACCTCATTGGTATTGTTTTTATGTTTATATTTGTAGTTGTAGTCTTGTACCAACTTTGTACCAACCTTAGAGATTAGCCCATCATACTTTGGCAATGTTGCTTGTGAAGGCCTTTTAGTTCTTATCTATGTGTTGTTTAACATTCTTTTGGTGGGAAAGCCCTTGTGAGAATTCTCCTAGGGTTTGTGTATGTGTTTATATTAACTCATGTTGGTGAGTCGTTGTATTGTACTAACCAAAATGATTTATGTGACATTTAAGTAGTTGTACTAACACGTGTGGTTGTTTATAAGAGTTGGGATGATTGTACTAACATTTTACTAATCCCCCCTTGTTCAAATTGGTCTATGAGTATTTTTTTATTAAAATACAACAAAGTTTTGGCTTCCTTGGGTGTGAAAGTTCTTAGTTTTGTGTTAAAATCTCAAATTACAATAGAGCTTTAATCCTCGTAGGTGTGAAAAAAACCCTAAGTACTGTATCAACCTTCTGAATTACAATAGGGCCTTGATAGGAAATTTTCTTGAATCAAATTCAATTATTAGCACTAAATAGTCACCTTGTTAAGAGGAAGCTTTGTGTTTTGTTTATTTTTTGCAACCCCCCCAAAAAAACTTGTCAATTATTTTCAAGTTATAACATTAGTATATTTGTTAATCAAAAACAAAAATTTAGTCAACTCATCCGACTAGCTACTTCTCCCTAATTGGCTAGGGTTATGGTCTCAACTTCAACTAGTTAGAGATTTCTAACCTCATCAACTAGTTGAGGCCCTTGAACTTTGCTTGATATACTAAAGATTTGGGCCAACTAAGCTTGGGGCTCCAATTTTTGTTTAAAAAAAGAAAAAATAACAACAATAACAAACTCAAACAAAAACATTTAGTATGATAGTAGTTGCTAAACCATCAACAAACCACTTGGTGATTTGACCACTAGCTTCTCCAGTAGGGAATTAGTGCTCAAAATATTGAGAAAAAATTATCAAACTTGGGAGAAAAGGGAGATAAAGTGAAGAACATTTAAAATTCTAACAAAGAAATCAGAATGTGATTTGGTTATGGAGAATTATAGCAATAGGATAGGGATTAGGTGAAAATTTAAAAATAAATATCAATTAGCCATTAAAAAGTTAAATTGACAATAACTAACTTCTAAATGAAGGGGATAAAAAATTAACATTATTTGAATTTTGTTATTAGAATTTGAATAATTGTTTACTTTTGCAAAGTGAACAAGTAGAGTTCAATAATTGAAAGTTAAGGAATTAAAAGATAGAAGAGAAAGATGAAATAATAAAGAAAAAATAGTAGATGTAGCTTAGAAGGAGAAGTAAGAAGTAAATTGGAATTTTGCACAACTTGTATTAACAATTCTAAATTAAGAGGTGAGCAAATTACCAAAGAGGGATAAGATGAAGAACAAGGGGGGCACTGAAGGCATCTTCAAACATCTCTTATTATGAGGTAAGTGCTTAATTCAAAGCATTTTTTTTCAAATCTTTTGATTAAAAATCTTAAAATATAGCCAAAATTACAATCTAAATTTAGACCTTTAGAGGTCATTTTTAATTCAAATTTAATTTTAGATGCTTGTAAAGTATTTTTGGATTTTTTCAAAAATATACAGCACTTAAAAAATAGACTTATAATGAGTAAGATATTAATGAATGAAGTTTGAGAACAAGAATGAACGAGAATGAGTGAAATTCATCCAAAGAAGTTAAAAATGGAAACTTAGAGTTTTGGCTAAATTTAAAGTTTAAAAATTCAATTAAAAGCTAATTTTAAGCTATAAATTAGAAGTAAATAGCAAATGAAGTTTTGAAGTACCAATTAGCTATTATAACTTCATTCACTTATAACTCTTAGTAGAAAGGTTCAAATATCAAGCGCTTATGTATTTTGAATAGGTGATTTTAGGTCCTACAAGGAAAAATTGTAATACTCTAAAAATAATAAACTAACAAAAAATATTTAGAGAGCTTTAAAAATGAGATAGATCCCAATTCAAAATTTTCTGAAAACTATCAAGTAATAGTTAAAGTTTTAATTCATACAAAAAAAGTTTAAAAGAGTCTAAAACTAGTTTATAATTTTAAAATTGAATTAAATTCTATAAAATGAAGTTTAAAATGAGAATTGGATAAAAGTAGAGATATTCTATTAAATTTGAGTCAAACTTAAAACTAAACAAGTAGATTTAGAACCTCTTGCTATATAAAATTAGTGGGTAGAAAAAAGCACTAAAAGACAAGGTCTTATTAATTGTTTTGTTAACTTCAATGAGTGAAAAAGGAGGGTTTCATATTTCACCAAAATTGGTGAACAACCCCATTGATCAAGATTGGTCAATCTTGAAGAAATCGATACATAGAGAATTTTTACTTGATCTCTTTTCCATCCACTGGATTCACATGTTTGCCATATCATTACAACTGCTCACTTGAACTTTATAATTTTGTTGCAAACTTTGTTTACCAATTTCACATGGAGGAGGTTCTATATTTTGGGTTCATATATAAAATTTGAGGTTGATTTGACATTCAAAATCTATAGAAAATTGTACATGAAGTTTAAACTACTTTTTTAAAGACCAAACTTCATTTAGTTATATTTTATAAAAAAATTCATTAGCATGAATTTTATTATTTAAAAAATAGCATAAATGAATCTATAATATAGGATAGATAACTTTTGTTTTTGAATTTTTCATACTCAAAACACAAAATCTTGGCTTAATTTGTTGATTTGGCCAATTCGTTCTGTTTTGAAATTCATAATTGTTTTCTTTGCAATTAAATCAATTAAGCATATAAAAATATTCATTGCTTGAAAGGCACAATGAATTATATTTAAGCTCTTGCATGTGATATTTTATACATTGAATTTAAGAATCTAATTGTGCTTGTTTCATACAATCATATCAAAAGTGATAGAAATGTTCATATAATGCCCATTATTTTGAAGTTTATTGACCTTGTTTATAATTTTGAGTTAAGTCTATGTTGTCTAACATGAAAATTACATATACTTAAAAAAATTTATTATATATGTAAGCATTATTTTGTTAAAACTTTAAGTATTTTTTATCATTGTTATCTAGTCACTAAAGTTATAGGATTTACAATAAATAAGTGTGAAGTACAAGAAAAATTGTGGCAAATACTTATGATCAACATTATATTAACAAGAATGTGACAATTTTGGAGAAAGTGGTATGTGCTTTGTTCAAGTAATTGCATTGCATCATTCATTTCACTTAATTTAAGACTATTAAGTAAGTTATTTACGTAGTTGGTCTTAGTCACTTGTTTTGTATTTTTATTAAGTAGTGATAAGAAATACAATGACACAATTGTTAAGTTACACAAATCACTCTAAATATGCAACAGCTATGCACATAGTCAAATCTACTATAAACATAATATTCCCTTTTTTGTAATTTTATTTATTGAATGTTTTATGGCAATACACATGAAATAATTAGACTACAATTGATTCATGCATGCATTAAGCATATCATCACTTGTTGACATTGTCTCTTGAACTTCATTAGAGATTGTTTTGCCAACTTTGAAACTTCTATCTTTTTTCTCTTTTGTTTTCATGACTTTATTAGTTTCCATCTCTAAGCTTCTTCTCTCTTTTTCTTATATAATTATTATTTTTATTTTGCAGTTTTTTTTAAAGATTGCAAATATTCATCTTAAGTCACCTAAAAAAATTTGAAATAATCTATGAATTACTCATCGTTTTTTTAATATTCTCTTTATTTTAAACAACTTTATTCTTGGTAGCTCAAAAAAAATTCATTAACAAAGATTTGGCCCTCCTTAACCCCAAGGTTTTTTCAACCATTTTTTTTACTTATTTTCTTATCTTTGTCACTTCTTTTTTAGTTTTTGTATAATATTAATTGCATTTATATAATAAAGAAGTATTTTTATTTTGAATCTTTTGAATTTTTCATTCTTCGATGCCTTCATTGTGAATTTTATGCAATCAATATTAGTAGATTTTTTTATATACTTTGATATTTTGCTTTATTATTTCTTTAGAGAATTAAATTTGATTCATATTTGTCATTAATTGATTTAGCATTTATTGAATAAATGCAAGTTGTTTAAATTTTTTTTGTAATACTCTCTTTATTGAGACTTTTTTTTTGTCCATGAGCAACTCAAGTTATTAAATTTTTTTAGCTGATGTCATTTCCACATGGTTTAAAATTCACTTATCTTTGTAAGCTTAAAAAAGAGCAACCTTAAATGGTATAAACTAAGTCACATTTAATGATTGTAATATATAATAGATGTGACTTGAAAAAATTAAGAGATATAAAGCACTTAGAATAACAATTTGTACTACTTTTAATGTCACATAAGAAATGTGACCATCTAAAATGAGAAGGCGTTTATTAAAAAAAATATTATATTTATTTTTAATATTCATTATTAAATATTTTATTTATTTTTAAATAGAAAATGTGTTACTCAATCTTTAGATTGTATAGATATGGTTGTATCATAATTTGTTAATTTCAAAATACACCAAAGTGTGAATGATTAAAGTTAAAAAAATATTCCTTTGTAATTAGAATTTTGACAATGATGATAAAAACATTACTTAAATGACAAAAAATTGTTTGAAACTCTTATAAATGAAATTGAATAGAAAAATATTTTTCTTTATTGATTTTGATGTTATATAATTCAAATCAACAAAAAAATTATAATCTTTTTGTTGATTGTATCAAATCAACTGAAAAGTGTTAAAACAATCGATGTAGTGCGCAAATGAACAAAAAATTGTTCAAGTTTTGTTGATTTGAACATCATTTTTTCGTAAAGCCAATATCACAATGTTAAAAATGCAACATCATTTATAGTTTAAGATTTAGGATCCTTGTTGTTCATTTACAATTTCATTTTCATTTCTCATCATTAATATTTTACATTAGTATAGGTAAATTGCGGAAGTGCTGTCAAAATTTCTAAAGCGTTTATAATTGCAAAATTTTATTACTTCTTTAATGCAGTAGTCTACTTCAAAGTGAATTGTTTCACTGCCATCTTTCTTTCCTTTCCATAGCTATTTCTTTGCCTTTTAATTTATACTATCGTTTGTATTTTAAGTGAGTGTATAATTATTGCTTGAAAGAATGGCATAGTATCATAATGTACAACAAAAAAAAATTCTTCCACCTATTATCGCATTTTTAATTTAAAATTCAAAGTTGATTTTCAACTTTAAATATATGTAGTTCACTACAACTATAAATGTTTTTAGTAACCTTGCAAATTTTATGTCACTGGATTCAATTCTCTTATTTTTTTTTTATATACAAACCGACTTTTGAATTTTCTTATTATAAATGACTATAAATATAGTTGACTCACAGAAAATATTGTATTGTTGTTAAAAATGCATTTAGCATATTCAAACAAATTTTTTAAGAACTCTTAGTCAAGTTTGACTTAAATATCACTTTCATATTTCATGTTATAATTGCTTGTGTAGTACTACACAATTCGTATTTGTCTAGTCTCGTAAAAAGACTATTATAAGATTTAAGAACAAAAGGGTTGAATGACGAAATTATGAATGACGAAATTATGAATGTTAACACTTCAACTTAAGAGCTGCAAATAATGCTAAAGACAATTTGGAATAATTATTGAGTGTAAATAAACGTAGCTAATTCAAGATCTTCTTTGCTTTATAAAAAAATATTAAATTGTAAAATACATATGTAAATTACAAAATTACAAAATTTTCATAAATAATGCACTTAAATTTGTATTTACTTTGTCATATATTAGTATATAAAAAATGATACTATATATATATATATAAATTATTGAAATTAAATTCAATAACAATTTTTATATAACACATATTTATAGAGATAGAACATTCATTGTTTTAACATTTTAACAGTACTTTTAAAAATAGCTATAATATACTAAGGTATAGGACAAAGGAATACAACCAAGATTTTTCATTGTTTACACTTTCTACAATTAAATGCCAAAAGAGATAGTTTTACAATTGAAAGTTTTTTTTAGAAATGCATTCCCACATTTAAGATAAACAACAAATTTGCAAAGTTCTTAATGATTTCATCTTGTTTCTATATTATTAGTCTTACATTGTTGTTTGTAACGCTTACAATCTCATAAAATGTCAATCTTTCTCCTTTTAGTATTTCATCTATTCTATGAATAACTTCAACTATACATCAATTTGTTGATAACTTTTGATTTAAGGCTCAAAATCTCAAACAACTTTTGGAAGATGAAAATTATTTTGATTTTCTAACTTTTGTTTCAAAGTTTTTTGAAAAAGATTATTTTTTTATACCTAAATGAAGTTTGAAATTCTATCTCAAATACAATTCTTAAGTTTTGACAATAGTTAGTTAAGTTTCATCTTCAAATTATGTCATACTCTCTAAGGATTCATGATAAACAATGAAATTCATTATAAAAATAATCTCTCCTAATAACTTCTCACCAAATGCCAATGAAGTAAATCTTATATTTTGCCAAAAATATTTTTACTTGATGACAAATTTATCAAATTAAATTGATTATTCTTATTAATTTATAGATTTAATTTTTGAATCTTAAAATTTTTTCCATGAGATCATAGCATGAAATTTCAAAGGCTTTGACATGTTTGAGGGTTGATTAATAGTCCTAGCCCTTCACTAGTTGTTTACTTCAGCTTTCGTCTTTTTTACCAACACAGTCTATGCAATTGTCTCTTGCCTTAGTCAGCAAATATTAGCAACCCATGTTACCACTCAAGTTAAAATTTTCTTCAAATCCCCTATAACTTCTTCACTTAGCATTGAATTGAAACAAAAATTAAAGAATCACAAAGTTCTTGCAAAATTACATGTCTCCAAACGGTTTTTAGAAAATCAAGTAAAGATTTAATCTATAGGAATTTATTTAAATTCCAAATTGTTAAGTAAATTCTTCAAAGGAATAATGTACCTTTAAGTGTTAAAGCCAAGTCTAAACATACCATAAGACTTGAGAAAAACAAGTGATCATTTTCAATATTGAAAACTACTTTATTTAAAGTTATTAAGAATGTTTTAGGGTCACTTTAGACTCTGGTGAAAAAGTGCACGAGCCAAGAATTATAAGAAAAATGAAGTAATATAATTGGAACAAATCTCATTTTCATTGATTGAATTGGATTTAGACTATGATCAAGACTTGTTTAGTGGAGAACTTCAAGTATGAATGAAAAATGATATAACCATCTATGTGACATCACTTTTTGTATAATTTTTTCTTTGGAAGTTAAATTTTTTAACCAGCTTCATCTCCCCGAACAAGAAATTAGCCCCTGGATAATACTAAGTTTGATTAAAATATTATTTTTGTCCATATAAATTGCACTACTGTTAGAATTCTTCTTTATATAATTTGCATTATTGTGATAAGTATGCCTCTTTTGTTTTGTACTATTCTTTGCAAGTCTTCATTTTTTCAAATTACTTTGAAGTGCTCTAGTTGAATTTTGGACTCTATATACATTGTTGGTCATTTTGATATTTACAAAAAATTGAACATTTGTAAACTATAGTAAAAGTTGGCATCTTGTTTTTTAATCTTTTAGGGTTTGTTTTTGATAATATTTACTAAACAAATTGTGCATACTTGTATAATTTTAGTGATTTAAATTTCATATCAATCTTGTAAGTTTTGAATGACTTACCAACATTTTAGTACAAGGAAGTTTTTTGCAGCTTTTTTTGCCATTGCATTTTGATTTTTACTGTACTTTTGAACTTGTATGTCATTTTTTATGTTCCAAATATTTTTTGAATTGTATTTCACTTTGTTTTTTTAATAGATAGATGCATTGCCATTGAATTTCATGTCATCTTTTAATTGTCAATAAGATGATTGTAGAGTTTATATTTTAGAATGAAGTTCAATATTTTTTTTTCTCCTTGAAGATGATTAGTTTCTAGCAACCTCCGTTCATTTGTAGCCATGAAAAAGACTACGTGGATAATGAATTGTTTTTAGTTCTCCTACTTGAAGTGAAAGTGCTTTCAAGTTGTACATTCAACATCCTTCTTCAACTAGTAGGACCTTGATTGGAAAAATTGAATACTATGAAAACAATTTGAATGTTGAAAGGAAAAAAGTAGAGAAATATGAAAATTGTCAAGCTGTTAAATTCATAAAGAAATGAAGAAGTGAACTTACAAAGAAAAAGGCTTCACTTAAAAAAAAGTCAACAAAGTGAAGGTTGAAAAAGAAGACATGGAGGAAAAAAAAAATTACCTAGATGGATAGTGACGTTGAGGAACTAATTGCAATTCAAGGTGAAATGCATGTAAAATATGAAAAGAATACTAAAAAGCAAAAGTATACCCTTCATTCATTGTATTTGAATTATCTTTCATTCACATTTTTGAACTATTTAAATTTTGAAAACCTATCACTTTTACATTGAGTGTTTAAATTCATTGAAAATTGTTGAAAGTTTTTTTTGTTATATCATCTATTTTTGGGGGAATTTTTTAAAATGATTCCAAATAATATTTAATTTTTTCAAATAATTTTAGTGCATACAATTTTATATTGATTTATCGATGTCTGATTTTATGACTACAACTTCCATGACCTTACAAATGTCTTAATACAAGGTAGTGTAGCCATAATTAAACTATTGAAATATATTTCAATCATATATGTGTTTAATTTTGAATTTTGTATTATCCTAATTTCTATTGTTTATTTATACAAATTGTTGCCTATTGTTGGGGTATGAGGCCTTTGTTTTGGGAAACTCAAAATTTTTGGCTGTAATTATCAACTGTAGATACAAGGAAAAATATAAGTGAATAACATAAATTAAGTCAAGATACGATAATAATGCAGTTTGTTGCATAAAATGTCATAAGGTATAAAACATTTAATATTTAAAATGCATATGTACAAAGCCCCATATATACCAAATATATATATATATATATATATATATATATATATATATTTGGTATCAATATTTGTATTGTACGTATCATCATGGAAACGGAGGATGCGGTTGATCTTGGTGGAGGTGGAGCCAAAGAGGGCATTGAGGGTGAAGACCCAGATAGGGTGTCACCAAGAAAGATGAGGAAAGTCCCGGTTGTGGCTAAAACAAAAGTAACTACCCCAGCCCCTAATACACCAGTTGTGAGCACCTCGGTTTCAATTCCAGTGTTACCTCCTTTGGAAGGGATAAGCCCCGAAATGAAGTGCTATTTCGAGACTGTCCAACAGTTGGTTAATCATAACATCCGACTTGTGTGGGAGCAGGACTACTACAAGGAGTTGGCAACCAAAGGGGGTCCCAAAGCTGTGTTTACGAAAAACGCCCCAAAGCCAACTTCGTAGGACATTAAGGACAAGAGGACTATAGAGACCTTCTTGTTTAAGTATGAGACCTATTGTGATGCGGCGGGGTTTAATCAGGATGATTCAATGATAAAGGGCTTTGGCACCTTTCTCAAAGAGGGTGCTTCAACCACACAACGGGCTACTAAAAATGTGATTACAACGCATGGTACCTAGGCGGCGCTCAAGGAGTGGGCCATCACTATGTGGTAGAAACCACACGAACATTTGTTGGATGTGACTGCACTAGGTGCAATGAAGTTGAGACCCAATGGTAATTTGACCAAGTTTGCAGAGGAGTACAAGACTAAGTACCTTCAATGCAAAGTGAAAGAGAATCCACAACTTGGGCTTATGGGTGTTTTCTTTGCTAACCTAGATGAAGCCACGAGGTTCAAGATTTGGGAGCGTGAGAAGCTCCCCACCTCAATGTTGGAGTTATTTGACATTGTGATCAGGTTGGGAGATACCCGTAAAGCAGCTAGGAAGGAAGGAAAGCAGGTGGTGGAGGCTACTTCATCACCTAAGAAGAAGCTCATTAAATGGAAAAGTGACTTCAAAAGTGAGGGCTCTGACGGGACGAAGGAAAGTCCTAATGCCAAGAAGACCAAGAAGGTGGACACCGAGGCGGCCAAGGAAAGTGGTGCTTATTTTGTCTATAGGGAACATGGTCATCCCGTAACTGCCCCAAGTCAAGCAAGAAAGCTAAAGCCATTAAGGCCACCAAGGTGAGTGATAGACTTGGTCCATGTGTGGATGTACTCACACTAAACCCAAGGGCCATGAATAGGTGGAGCCAAAGTGACGATGGTGACATTGCTGTAGTTCAGAAGGAATGTAGGTGGCCTTTGAAAAGAGGTCATCAATTCACAAAGAGCTTGAACTTGAGGCAAGTGGTGAAGGAAGGTGGCTTTGAAACCATCATCTCTACTATTAACCCCGGTTCTAAAGGCTTTGTCTACTTGTGGGTGAAATTGAATGGTAACCATGTAGCTTTGTTGTTGAATACAAGTGCCAGCAACTCAATCTTGACTCCCAAGTGCGTGGAGAAGTTGGGCGTTTCAAACAGGCGGTTGAACTTGCCCGCTAAGATGAATTTTGGGCAAGGTTCAACAGAGGCAACAGCAGTGGCGGAGGATGTTCAGTTTTCTATTGGTGGAGTCAAGTTTGTGGAAGACTTCACCATTTGTAAGTTAGGGGGAGTGGATGGAGTGTTAGGCAACACATTTTTGAATTACTATGGCGTTGAGATTAGGAGGAGACCTAATCTTTCAATCGTGGTAGTGGATGATAGGGGTAGACCTAAATCCTTAGAATACACTAAAATGTCAGGTTTAAGTAGTATTGATGTTAACTTAGTTTCAGAAGCAAAGCTCTTTGATGAGAGTTTTGTAATGCTTTTGAGGCTTGATCCCTCCCAACTCAATAAAGGGATCTGCCCATTTGAAGACCATAAGAGCAGGGTACGTCCCAACTTGTCTAAGTTAGCCCAAAGTATGTTGGAAAAGTTTGGTGATGTCTTAATTGATGAACTTCCTGGTGAGTTACCTCCACAACGTGAAGTGGACCATGGAATTGAGTTGGAGCTAGGAGCTGAGCCTCCAAACAAGGCTCCACATAGACTTAACCAAGTGGAACTTAAGGAACTCAAAAGACAAATAACTGAACTACTAGCAAGGGGTTACATCAGGCCAAATAAGTCACTATATGGAGCCCCGGTACTCTTTGTCAGTAAGAAGGATGGACAACTGAGGTTGTGCATTGACTACCGGGCCCTCAATAAAGTTACCATAAAAAATAATTATCCACTTCCCAAAATAGATGACTTAATAGACAAGTTAGCAGGAGCCAGGTATTTCAGTCGTATAGACTTGAAGTGTGGCTACTATCAGATAAGGATAAAAGAGGCAGACATTCCTAAAACGGCTATGAGAACCAGATATGGATCCTATGAATTCTTAGTAATGCCTTTTGGTTTGTGTAACGCCCCTGTTACCTTTACCATGCTCATGAACTTCTTGTTCTATGAAATGCTAGATGAGTGTGTGGTGGTTTATATTGATGACATTCTAGTGTTTTTTAAGTCAGAGACAAACCATGTCAAAGATGTGGCTAAAGTACTTGCTACACTAAGGAAGCACCAGATGTTTGCTAATGCAAAAAACAGTGATTTCTATTTGTAGGAGATAGAATTCTTGGGGCATGTGATTGATGGAGAAGAGTTGAAGCCTGACCCTAAAAAGATTGAAGCCATTGAAGAATGGTAAGTCCTTCAAACGCAAAAGGGGGTTAGATTTTTTTGGGGATTGACTAACTACTACCGTAAGTTCATAAAGGACTTCTCCAAGATCGTTACTCCCTTGTCTGACTTACTCTGCAAAGAAGAGAAAGACCTCAAGTGGAATGAAAGTAATGACAAAGCTTTTTAGGAGCTAAAGAAGCGACTGTCTACTACAAACGTGCTTAAGTACCCTGACTTTGGTAAACCTTTTGAGGTTCACATAAATGCAAGTGACTTTGCTATCGGGTGTGTGTTAATGCAAGAGGACCACCCCATAGCATTTGAGAGCAAGAAGTTGGCTGGCTGCCAACTGAGGTGGCCAAATCATGAGAAAGAAATGTTCGCAGTGGTACATTGCTTGAAGGCCTAGAGGCATTATGTAGGTGGGATGAAGATAAAGGTCTTCACGGATGATATCTCACTTAAATATTTTGAGTCTAAACACCAGGTTACTCCAAAGGAGTTGAGGTGGTATGATACTATTGTGTCCATGGATGTGAAGCTGATCCACAAGCCCGGAAGGGATAACTTAGTGCTAGACGCTCTAAGTAGGAAAGAAGAATACCTCAGTCCACGCATTCTCATCGCAGTTGAGGAGCTGGACACTAATTTGGCCACTAGATATTTTCATGCACAAGTCAGAAAAGCCATGAAGGATGATCCAGATGCAATTATGCACAATCACCTTCTTAATAACAGAAAGGACCTTGTTAAAGAGCCAGTGGTCACGAAAAGGATCCACAATGTGAAGAGGGTAAATGGATTGCATTATTTTAAGCAAACCCGCCTCTACATTTCGGCGGGGGAACTAAAGAAACAGCTCCTCCATGATTTCCATGACACACCTCTGGCAAGGCACAAGAGGGTATTAGCAACTGCTGTTGAGTTGAAAAAGCAGTACTTTTGGCCCGTGATGGATTTGGATGTTGAAGAGTATGTGAGAGCTTGCGTGAATTGCCAAATGAACAAGCACTCTACAAGGCCCAAAGTGAAAAAAATTCAGCCTTTGCCGATTCTAACACAATTGTTTAACTCAATTTCAATGAACTTCTTGACTGGGATACCCAAAGTGGGAGAGTATGACTACATCATGGTGATTGTATGCAGACTCTCCAAGTGGGCTATCATGATCCCACTACCTAAAGCTTATACACTAGAAATGGTGGATCAAGTGTTCTTTGACAATTGGATTAGGTACAAGGCATTCCCGTGGGAAATTGTGAGTGATAAGGATAAAATATTCCAAACATTGTTTTGGCAGCACTTGATGAGGAGAACTCAAGTAGACCTCACAATGACAACATCCTTCCATCCAGAAGGATATGGCCAAACAGAGAGGATCAATTCCATCATAAATATATATATGAGATTCTTTTGTGAGGGTGATCAACTAAATTGGTCCAGCTTACTCCCGATGACAAAGTTTTGTTATAACACCACCAAAACCACCTCTCACAGTGAAACAACTTTCAAAGTGTGTTATGGTCAAGAGGCCTTAAAGGCAACGGATTTAGCCCGTGGGCGGAGCAAATGGCACCGTGACCAAGAAAGACTCTCTGGATGCTATTCCAACCAAGCAGTAGAATGTGTGGAGCAAAGGGAAGTACTTTTGATAGTGTACAGGAAGAGGCTTGCAAAAGCTTAGGAGCGCTACTGCAAGGCCAAAAACAAACGCAGACGGGAAGAAGTATTTCAAGTTGGGGAGAAGGTCTGGTTGGACACTCGCAACTTCAACATCCCAAAACAAATCTCTCTTAAGTGGTCAGCCAGATGGATTTGACCATTTCTCGTAAAGAAGGTGCTGCACAAGGATGTGTATGTTTTGGATTTGACCAAAAGAGTTGGCAAACCAATTCACCCTGTGTTTCATGTTTCACTCTTTAAAAAGTACTATAAAGATGACCAGAACTTGCACTTGTGGCAACAGGACCTTGACCCACCTCCTGAGTATGAACACTGGAATAAGAATATGGGTAAGATCAAGGTGGTCATTGATTTTAGGAAGACTGGAACAAGGGATAAGTAGTACAAGTGCATTATGCACGAGTACAATCCATTTGAGTATGAATGGATCAACCAAGCTTACTTGAAACATGTGAAACACTTAATACATGAGCTTCATGAGAAGAAAACATGCGAGAAACGGGAGAAGAAGGAATTGGCTAAGCTCAAGTTCAAGAAGAAGAAATCCAAAGGACTGCAGACCGAAGAAGATGAGAGTGGGAGTGAACAAACTCCAGCAGCAAGGGGCAAACACCTTATCGCCAAGAGTATTCAAGGAAGAAACAGGTAGTTGGTGAGGACCCCAATCCTTCCAAGAAGGAGAGGGTAGGTTGCAAAATCTTTGACCTAGTGAGCGGAGTGTGGGATAGTTAGGAGCATGCCCGGTTTCTTGTGGGTGTGTGAGAGAGTACTAAATTTGAGAGTGAACTCCGTGTGGAACTGAAAAGATGGACGCCGCTAAGGGAACCACCCTAGAGTTGGTGATGCAATGAAGGGGAAGTTTGAGCGTGGCGACTTCAAGGTGTGGACATCAAGCTGTAAGTGGATTCACTTTGCAAAGGTGTGCCTTGGAGCGAGAGCACATGGATTAGCTACCCATATCCCAAGTGGGTGAACAAGGAAAAATGCTAACTGGACCACATTCTACCCAACCGACTAAAACGTTCTTAAACTTGCTTGTGGCATGCAAGGTCCAAAAGGGAAGAAACGAGGGGGAGCTAAATGGAACTAACAACTAATCTAAGTAAGAGTTAGAGACTAGAGAGCGCTCGACTGAAGGGCACTTGACTTGGGAAGTTGGTCACTCCTTAAGAAAAGGGTAAGTGTGTGGGTCTGCTACCAAGACTAGGATAGCGGGTGACCCAAGGCTTGATGAGAACATCAAATGGTCTAAGTGGGAGGATGTAATGCCCCTATGGCCTTGGACTTGGCATGGGGGTGGTACATTGTGGAAGTACTAATAATGCCATGTCAGGTGGGACTAGATTGACTCCGGTTGGGCGTGGTGTGTGAGGCTGACAGATTTGCACACCCGGTAGGAAAACCCGTGCCTTATGCACAAAAGGTGACATTGGAAAGTGTGAGCAAGTGAGGCTACCTTTGGCTTGGGCCCTCCCAAGCCATGTGACTTAGGAGGTCCCAAAGGCAAGTCTTGAGAGACTCCAAGAGTGTGCTAGGCTAAGGACTAAGTTGGTTTGCTTGTGAATGACGAACTAACAGTTTGCTTGCCTAGTGCAGGTTGGTGAGGTGAGGAGTTAGCCACACCCTAAACTTAGAATGTGGGACGTGACGTGGGGTCAAACCCACGTTACATGTGTATCATTAGAATATACCTGTATTTATACTCATAATATATAAACATCATACGAATACCATATAAATACAACATATCCATACAAAAGTGATACATACACAATATGTATATTCATATTTGTATATATTGTATAAAATACAACAAAATCGTAGACAAGACCGTATAAGCCTTGTATCAAACTTTAAACACTTTCAAGTCTTCAAAATTTTCTTAAAAAAACATCATCAAACTTTGATTTAGCACCAAAGTTGCATACAAGTTCCGAAAATAATGCACCTTAGCTTTTTAGAAAGTTATTAAAAATTTCTAAAAATTGTCAAAATTTCAAAGGCAGAAGAGTTATTGTCCGAAATCCATAGCAAAATGAAAAATTTACCTCCACTTGCTTAGGCAACCGCACACCTCTTCACTTTGGAAAACACCCCTATTACATATAATCTTCAAATGCTTTGTGTGATAAGTTTTTGAAAAATTAAAAACATTGTTCATATCTCCTCCAAATCTCAGCTTTAAAATCCAAAAATCTTGCCATTTATGCTAAATCAAAGTTTATACACCCTCCAAGTCTTAAATTTGTGCAGTTGCTCTCCACTTTCTCACTCTCATGGCTATAATTTCTCTTTTACAACTTCAAATTAAGTATACTATAGCTTCACAAAAAGCTACTAACTTTTTCTATATACATGCCAAATATCAAATTCAAAAGTCTTTCAACCAAACTTCTATAAGCTCTCAAAACTACTGCCCTCAAAACTAATTGGTAACCTATCCTACTTCATTTTTTCAAGCATAATTATTACAAATCAACTTCAAATGAGGCATGTCATATGTTTTTGGAACCACAAAAGTAAAATGCACATGCTCACAAAATTTTATTTAATTTCAAACTTCGCACAAGTTTCTCTCTTCTTTTTTACATATGACTTACTTCAAAAAAATTCAAATTAACTATGAAGAGAGGAGGGAGAAGAACCCGACGTCTTATCCTCCTTTCAAGGCCACATCAGCTCATGCTTAAGCCACATGAGCACTTTAACTCTAATTGGTCATTCCCTTTGATCATTTTTCTATTAAGAGAAAAAACATTAAGCTAATGTATTTCAATGGAAGGGGATCACAAACAAGTATGAGAAAGGGGTGTCAAGTTCATGCTAAGATTGCCTTCTTATACTACTTTACTACCAAGTGCCACTACTAACATAGGATAAGTGTTCACTAGGAGGGTTGCCTTTCTCTAATAACCCATTGCTTTGGCTATAAACAACACCTAACTAAGGTCAACCTATATTAACATCTTCTTCAAACAATTTAATGCATGCTATTCACTTCCTTCAACATTTTTCACCTTATCTACCCCTTTTTCTATTTTCACAAAAAAATTTTGTCAAACTATTTCTACTACTATCTTTTTAAAACTTATTTGATGGTGTTTGCAACATATTCTACGCATTTTATTTTAATTAGAAGATTCACTGGCCCTTTTAATCAATGTTCATATTCGCGACTTCTTTTGATGGGCATGACTATATAGTAATATTGATTGTCATTAAATCTTTCAAAACCCTACCACTTCTCTGCTATTAGGCTCAACACACCTAATTTGTAATAGAATAACAAGGTTCCCGTACCATCGTTGCTCCACACGAGGTTGCTTTGGCGGGTGAAAAGGCCCAACTTCTCCTTGAGTATGTTCATGTGGTGAAACGAGACCCAACGGCGAAAGAGGTTGATCCGGGAGTTGAAATAAAAAAATTCAAACTCTGAATTTAGTTAAGGTTTATCAAATTTACAGTGTGACACTGTAATTTTTCAAAATCATTTTTAAAGGTTTAAACATTGTTTTTGAATATCTTTATATGCTTCAACATATAAAAATAATTACTTTTTTAACAAATATACTAAATTTTATGCAAGTATGGATATATGTAAATGACCAAACCAGGGTTGCTAGCAGGCAAGCTTGTGAGCGTGAGCCCGTGAGCCTGTGAGCCTATGAGCAGGAAATTTTTTTCATTAAGAAAATGTGGAGGACCTATGACCGTGGATGTAAGTGTTTAATTTTTTCTGAAGATGTGAGCTCATTCTTCAAAAATTTAACTTACTTACAAACTTAAATGAAATAAAAAATTGCACTAACCAATTGTGTATAATCTATAAAGGCCATGGAGGACGTCAAATGTCTAATGAATGAGAAAAGAATCTCATATGTAGGACGTAATTGCAATTATTCATCCACATAATTAAGGATGGAAAAGAGAGGTCTTCTACAGTATTGTGACTCCTAATAAGTTCTTTTGGTAATTTTAAAGTAAATAATGTCACATGGTTCTAGAATCACTGATTTCCACGGTAACCAGCCCGACATTCAAGAGTTAATTTTGATAGAAAACATAAATTGTAAAATTTTGAAGGAGAATGAATCATACTAAAGATGTAGCCATAAAACACACAATCAAATCAAATCATATTGAAAATAAAAACATAACAGTTTGACTTATGAAATATGTCAATCTCATAAATCTAAATTGTAGTGAACTCAGTTGCAGATGCCAAGCTACTCTCAGACTCTGAAGTCTCTTTCGCCTCTGATGCCGATGCATCTATGAATTGCAAAACATTAAGAGCATATGTATCTTTTCTACGTTTTGGTTCTAAGCTACCAAAGTTTGCAAATGTTGATGCTAATTGCTCAGCATAAATCGGGAGATCAAAAGACTTTTCTGGACTTAGTACCATTTTGCGTCTCTTCCTCAATGCATCTACGGACATCAATTTCTGACGCCTACAAAAAAATAGATACAATATTAGAGTCACGAAATAGAAGAAGTAAGATGTCAAATAACACTTCAAAAATATGAAAAACTTACTTACTGGGTTTAGTTCGGCGAGGAAATTTTCGAGGAACCATAGTCATAGCGTCTGGATCTTGTGAAGATGCAACCAACGTTTGCATTTGCGTTTCAGATATTATCACATCTTCTTGAGTGTTTCTTTTCATGGGTTGAAGGACGCCATGAAAAACACTCTTGTCCTCTTCTAAAGCCACTATGTGTCATCATGTGCCACGACATGCTGTAATTGATGCACCTACAATTTACAAAATGCAATTCATATCAATGAATCACTATGTCAATACATATATGAAAATACAATTATTAAAATGAAAACTAACCAGTGGATGCTGTGCAGTCCAAAACCAAGTCGCCTTCTTCAGTTGTCCCTTCTATAAGGAATTGGAAGAACCTAGCATCTTTTTCGCGAGGCCCTCGCCATGGAATTTTGGTTTGTGGATTGACCAACATGCTCTCTTCAGTTGTATAGTTAATTAATGTATCATCCTTGTGTAGGTCTACTTTCGCCTTCTGCATTGCTTGTGACCGCTTCAAAGAGAACTTCGACTTCTCTTTATCACCAAGGTCCTTCACCAAAAGAGTTATTCCAAACTTCAAAGTCTACAGTCATAAAAAATTATATATTAGAAAAGAATAAAACCATTTGTGAATGTCAATTTCCATTAATATCATGAAAATATTTGAAAACACTAATCGTTTCCGAGTCATCCACAGCTGAAGTTAAATGCATACGATTGATGCCCAACCATTCCTTCTTCATCACCAGTGAAGGATAAGACTCGCACAATCCTGCAATAATGCCCTTTGAATCGACACACCATGACTGAAATACTATCATGCAGTCATGGTCTTGTAAGTACATATCTGCAAAAAAGAAGGCCGATTGAATGGCCTCGTACTTTGAATCTGAATTCCATGAAGGTATTGCTTCCTCTAGAGTACATACATCCGACATAGGTAAATTCTCTTGGCAGTCAAAGAAGATGAAGTTCACTAAAGGTGCTCGGCTCATTTTACCTGCATACATACGGGGCTTCTCTAGTGCCAACTGCAAAAACGAATTTATGCAAACAATTAATTATTCATACAACTTTGTCTCACAGGCCCAAAAAAAAAAATTTTAGTTTTAGGCAGAACATCGTGGTTACATCTTCAAAAAGGTCATCACTTCAATATAGCATGTAGGCACCTCGGACTCCATGTCCTCCATCACGTCGACAATAGAGACGTTTAAGATCAATTCCTCTGAAGTGACGTCTGCATCATCACCAAGAACTATGACTTGAGTACCTTGTGTGACGATGTCCTCTGTGAAATCTGGAAGTATCGCCTTCCTCTTCAATCCACTTTGGGATCTACTTTGCATGTGTGAGTTCTGATCAACCATTGAAGAGGCCGGTACTTGTTTTTTGCCTTCTTCCTTCTTCTTGCCTTTGCCTTTTCCCTTACCCTCTTCTTTCTCTTTTTCCTTATCTGCCAACTTAAGAAGACGCTCCGCTTCTTTTTTCTCCTTGTTCTCACGAATCTCTTGCTCTTTGTTCTCTTTCTTCTTATCAGCAACCATTCTCCTTGCAATTGCTTTCTTCTTTTGTTGATTAGTGTAGTTGTTGAATTCGGAAACATCCACATCAATGACGCCGAGACCATCTAGTGATTTTTGAAGTTCTACTTCTGATGGATGAGTGAATGTCAACGGACAGTCTAGATACCACGCACCACCACTAAGATGAACCGTCGTGAATGTCTTCAGTTGGCTTGACGTGTACATGCACTCTTCAGAACTCTAGTCCAACCATGTGGTTAGAAATGGAGGAAGATCCTCCCTAGGGATGGCGTTCTTCCCTAAAAGCTCGTACTTGAAATACTTACAATAACAACATTTAAAAAATTAGTAACAATCACATAGCCGAATTCCTTGTTACAAATAACACACATTCACTGAACAAGTAACTATATATGCAAATCCTTCAGAGAAATGAATGGAACATGACTAAACGTACCGGAAAACAACTCTACGAACAGCGTCATTTGATCCATCAAAATTCGAGAAGGTATCTGACTTCTTGAAAGGGTTCGATCCCTTCAAAGCCGGGCCAAATCCTTGATCCCAAATCTTCCTTCTCCATCCCTCTATATACTCTGGAAGATACTCCGGTTGAAGCGGGGCTGCCATATTGATTTTGAGGCCATCTTTATTGACTACATTGTCGAAGTACTCTACCACAGTATCTTCAATCTGCATCATATTCTTGTCAATACATTTTCATTGTTGTTTGGTATAAATGAAAAAACAAAACTTTACAATGTAGCACTTCAAGATTTTGACATTTCAAACATGAAAACACTTACCCCAGCCCACCAAACCCATTTATTGAGGAAGGGCCCCAATTTATCTTCGGAAATTGGCTTTGGAGGGAAACGTCTAGCATCCCGTGAAGGCAGGGATGAGTTCCACCACTTCAACAACTTTGTCTTCTGTGCTGGAGAGGTATTACAAGTAGCTATCATTTGGAACTTTTCCAAAGTCATTTTAGGAACCTCATTCGTAGTCCAATGCTTTTCAACCTTCAAAGTCAAATAGAATTTTATCAACATTAAATAAACCATAATAACAAAAAATTCGACAACTCATTCTTACATCAAAATTCTTCATCACCTCTTCCAAAAATCTTGGACCGTGAGTAGGATTTGCCACCGCAAGCAATTTTCCCATTTTCACGTTCAACTTCGCCGCCTTCTCCTTAGCTCCAACCCTCATGGCATTAGCCACCCCTTGATCACTTTTATCCTCAGGTGCTGTCACTTCATTGTACTTTCGTACTGCGGCATCTGCTCCTTGTGCTATCTCTTGCTATAGAATAACATGAATACAATTTCAATTACACAAAAATTGAACATTCTTCAACCTCTCCTATCTAATAATGACATAAAATAAAAGATATGTAAAATTCTTATAGCACTTTGACTCTCACCCGGAAAACAAATGTTGTGAAGACCTCTATTGGCATTGAGTACCATGTTTTTCTCACTAATTGAATACCACAACGTTTCCTCTCAGATGGTCTCAACATTTCATTGAACTTCTCCATGGGAAGAAGCCCATACTTCTGAACACGATAAAGAGTGTGAACCAAATTGGTCTTCACATGGGAATCCTCCGTCGACCTACAATTTATATTCTTCAATAAGTATATATAATACACATTAAACAAATTAAACCTCAAAATATTAAAAGCCATATATAATAAACAATAAAGGAACATCATATGATATATTCCTACTTACTTGTTGATGTCATGCATAATCTGCATGACGAGCTCTATTCTCCCTCTTGTGTCCAATATGATGCTGTCCACTGAAATGTGCCAAGCCCGATCTGCTATATGCAGCCTCGAGATATGATTCATCCATACCAGGCGATGGTGATTTCCGTCACAGACAAAAAAACCTGTAATTCTTCAAGTGACTCAACTCTGGCACAGAATCTAAGTAATCATTGAAGATGTCATTTTCTGATTTCCACAAAGGACCCCAGGCATCTATTTCATCTCTTGAGAATTCCGAAGACTCCCCCGCCTCATTTGTTGTGGACACATAAAAAACTGCGGCTCCATCCCTATATCCGTGAACAAACTCTTGTTCAAGTTTTACAAGAGCATAAGAGAGGGTGGGTCTGACCATTAGCATGGGTACCAATCTACACAAAGGTATGTGCATTCGTGAGTACTTTTGAGGCCTCATCCTCAAACTCTCAATGGTAGCCATGGAGTCTACCTTCTGCAGTCATCGAAGTTCATCTTCGAGCAACTCCTTCTCCTCCTCCTCCTCTTCAACATCATTCACTTCAACATCTCCTTCTTCTTGAGTGCCAATTTCTGGCTGACCTCTTTCACTAGTAGGTGAAGTTGAATGAACTTCCTCTGGCTGTGACAGATTAATTGGTGACTCCTCCATCTGCCAGATCATGTACATTTCTGAAGTCAATCAGCAAATACAATGAAGTCCTTATGAAGTTGCAAGTGCAAACCAAATCTTTACCAATATTTAAAAAAAAAACTCAATACAAAGGATTGTATGAGTAATACATAATGAAAAAACATAGAATATCACCAATGACTAAGTAATACATTAGTCATTCATACTAAGCACCAGAATGTTATCTATTCCTTCCAATTTCAATCAACTTCTACACTAGCATCCAAGTCAGAACTGAAGTGGATGAGGACAATTTCGTGCCTGCCCAAACTAGAACTGCAAGCAGAATCTCTAGTATCCTCTACTAGTGGAGTAAGTGGACTAGAAATGGAGATTGATGTTTGACAATTAGAACTACTGTATTCAGTCTCAGAACTCTCAGGAGAGAACACTGGTTGTTTTTGTTTCCTTTTGTTGGGGTCACTAAACCTACTGCAATGAGGCTCTTCTAATTCATCAGTTGCTCGATCACAAGCATCAAAAATGTCTCCAAGGCTTACCAAGTCATTGTTTTCATGAGGTAATGACTGGCTGCCGATGTTGGTGTTCTTGTTTGTAGAAGTCCTAAAGCCTGAAGTGCCCGCATCATCTACAATGCGGGTTGTCACATTGGTTGCCAACGGTAAAGGTGCCTGTTCGTTGAGATTCTCATCTGTATGCATCTGCAGAAGCATTATAATAATGAGGTAGGTCAATGTCAGTGAAAATGAATTAAAATATTCTATAATAAATAGGAAGAATAAATGAATAACAAGTAGGAAGAAAGAATCAGTATTAAGAAAAGAATGTGTTATTCCAAAATTTATTGACTTTATTTAGTAAAATTAAATTGCAAAATTGCTTCCTAGAACTTTCCATATACAATAAATTAATATGAAATTGACAATTCCTAAATGAACTATTTAGATTTGAAATTTTTCTGACAACATAAGCTGCTCTACAGATGAAAATGGAAATTCCATCATTCCCTAAACCATTTCATTATTTGCAAGACCAAAAATAGGGGTACAACAAGATACCTCCACAAATGGCGTCAGATCCGATAGCCTTACCCACTGTACACTACTGTACCCCCATTATTGGTCTTGTTGACCAAATGTGATTGTCTATTTGCATTGACCACCCTTACAACTTAGAATTGAAATCCTCATGGACACAATTAGAATAAGCAGAAATGGCGAAAATCTTTCATTTTTGAAATTTTATTATTTTAGTTACAATTTTGTTACATTGATCATTCTTCAGACATTTGTTAGAATTATTCCTTCCATTTTAAAAATACCTGAACTTGGAATACCAAATATTCATAAATTCTGTAATTATGACCAAAATACCAGACATTTTGAAAAAATGAAGAACAACTGTGGAAGTCGAAGTCTACTAAGTATTTTGGCCGGTTGCAAACAGTCTTAGACTAACCATGAGACTTTTGACAGCAAGACGAGAAATAGGGGTAGTGTGAGCTACCCTAGGGAACCCTGTCGGACCCGACAAGGTTCATTGGGGTAGCTCATGCTACCCCTGTTTCTTGTCTTTCTACTACTTCCTTATGCCGACTTCACACGTCCTCTTTGGTAATGGCTTGAAGTTCCTTCCGTACAAGCCTAACCAAGTACATGAAGAGTTCACATTTTGTATTTACTCTTGCCTCTTTGAATCCACACGGACTTGTGCGCAGTAACTTCAGCATGCCATTATCGGAATCCCGAATTGGTTCTTCACCTACCTGAGCGTCTGCAAAGATCGATTGTATCATGCACAAGTATGACTTCCTACTGTCTACAGTCTAGCAGGACTGAAAAGTGGGGTACCGCAAGGTACCCCGAGGAACACCGTCGGATCCAACAAGGTTCCCTGAGGTACCTTGCGGTACCCCAGTTTTTAGTCATGCTCCTGATTCAAACTCCGGTTTCCTCACAATTGAATGGGTTCGTCATTGCCAAATTTCTAGAGGCTTGCAGTGGGGTTCACTAATCCAGGAGACTTGGGGAATGAAGTAATTGGCAGACCACCGTAAAAAATTGGTGAGGTTGCAGGTAGCCTGAAACAAAGTCCAGTACATTCGGAAACAATTTGAATGCATGTCAAGCTCCGAACCTCAGCGTGCTTTTCTTTCCGACTAATCCAACACCGGAAGAATCTCTGATCCCCGTGACACCTGTACGCGGAAGTGTCTTCATACGACAACTTATAGAATTCTAAATTACTTCACTCAGACCCACTGACATCCCACAAGCTACTTCTGATTGAAATCTAGAAACTCCTCCCAACTGCCATATTACAGGGAACTTGCAGTATGAATTTGGCCCTCTCAAAAGATGCCTAGGAAGCCAAATCGCTCAAGGAAGTCACCTATCTGTTTACGATGGAATACCGAACACGCTTACTTCTGGAGTTTTCAGAATCCTAGTTCATCTAGCAATGCAGCTGCTGTTTGAGAAAGTTCTAGAAGCGATATTCTCGCCATAAGGGCGTTTAAATATTGAACTTTCTAAACTCGTCTAGTTTACTGATTTCCTGCAAAATTCTTCTTCTGCCGTGCAAG
The DNA here is from genome assembly GCA_950106755.1 of Climacium dendroides. Lineage (NCBI taxonomy): Eukaryota > Viridiplantae > Streptophyta > Bryopsida > Hypnales > Climaciaceae > Climacium > Climacium dendroides. The sequence continues at coordinate 22,138,686 of OX467082.1, read as the reverse complement.
CGCTGCCTTCAAGAAGATCAGACATAAGACCGCATTCCTAAACTTGGGTATACTGATCTAGCACCGGAATATCGCTGTTCCTGGAAGTCTGGAACTGATCATTGGAAAAATAGACCTGTCGGGTTCGACTGGAGTCCATTGAAGATTGAACCACAGTCCGTGTCGATCACAGGCCCAGTCGATCCACGTGATCAAAAAGACTGATGCCGCTAGTACCCTTGTTTACAATCGCCGCATCCGTTGACCTTTTAGCACAGTTGCAAGAATGAGGAAGCGTGATTGGATCAGGACCTGATTTTAAATTTGGGATTGAAGTCACTAACCTGTTTAAATTTGGTGCCTCGATGTCTTCCACTTCTAGTCGCTGGCGTCTTCTGGTATTCCACATGTCTGGAAGATGGAATCGAGGCTGTTCTTCTCTGCTTCTGTCAATGCCAAGACAATGAAACGATAATTTCAACTGAACAAAAACTTCATGAATATCTCTGCCCACGCTAGGACTTACCGCAGACTACAAACCACCGAAGGTTACCCTATCCTACACAATCAGATGTGCATGCTACTTCAAGGAGCTTCATCACATCTTTAACCCCTTAATGATAATCGTGCGGTCAGAAGTTAAAAGAAATGACAAAAAATGAGTTGGGCAATTCAACTCTCTGTTGCGCCCTCAGCATACACAACTCCCCAACCTTTGAACTTACCAAGGTCGATACAAATGACGTGCAGCTGTATTCCTCAGCTTCAATGCAGGCCACATCGACAAAGGAAGGCACAGAACAATGGACTATGCTCTGACGACACCAAACTTATATCTTGAGCGACAGGATGGTAGGCCAACGAAGGACTTCGGGTACCTTCCGGAAATGGACCTTCGTAAACGCATTTGAAATTTCAAAAATTCCGTTCAAATCTGCTCCTGCATTTTCGTATGTCCACCAGAATCCCAGTTTAGGATGTTGTCATAGACTCACATGGAGTACAAGCGGCGGAATGGCATAGAGGAATTTCCGTGGACTACGAATTTAGCAGGTGGATAGCATCAGATGACACCTTTTTTTTTAACGCCTTTGTCTACAGGGTATACCCAATATTAAAATTTGAAATTGCAAATATTAAGGAAAAGGTTTTCCCGCCTGCAAATGAGCTCGGCTGCCCTTCAAGGAATCTCTAGTATGATAGAGAAGTAGTAACTGCAAAAGCAACTCCATCATACAATATATGGATCTTGCATTTGCGGACCCATGACCACTGATTCAAATCCTATTTTATGTCACTTAATTTGCTTCCATTTCGCAAGTACATGTGCATGAAAAATTATATATTTTTTTTCCAGAGATGACATTATATATCTTCTCTACTTCACAGAAATTCTAGATTTTTTTGAGAATTTTTGAAGAACAAAGTGAAGAAAAATCACATGAAGTAGAAAATTAGTTCAGAAAATCTGAAAATTTCACCATGTGTGTATACTATAGTGACAAACATCATGGTGTGAACCCAATTTCTATGTCACTCTAAAAATAGAATTTTATAGAAATTGAAATAACATCCACAATTCAAATTGCAATAAAATATTCAATATTAGGAATTTTTCAAAAAATCAAATTGGAGTATAAAGTAGTGTACATGACCTTCATTATGTTAGTTGGGCTCAAACTCAAGAAATATAATTTTTGTGGAGAAATTTCAGATTTAAAACAATGAGGAAGAACTTTCCAAAATGCACTAAAATAACATATTTTGTGATCCATTTCTTTTACTAACTTCTCATGTAAACGAAGACAAAGACTAACAAGACTACAAAATCAATTGCATGCTCTTCATAACCCAACATTAAAGATCAAGAAGAAAAATATGGATGAAAAAATGCTTCTGGTCACTATACAGCTCACCGTACTGTCATCCAAATGCCAGAGAATGGCGTTGGCGGCGTTTAGAGGTTAACCATTTTCTTATTATGAAATGGCATTCATAGAATCTTCATATCCTCCACAAAAATCCTGTCGGCTACTCTGTTTGTTTCTGTAGTTAATTCTTCAAGAAGTGCAGCTAATCATTTGCAAAATTTGTTTCTACTTTCTATCTCCGAAATTTTATAAAGAAAATAGTGAGGTTTGAGTCAACTAAAATAGTACATACTTTTCTCTACACAAACAAAATTGAAAGCTCGCTTCAACATATTTGATCTCGAATTCAGAGAGTCGCAATTGACACTGGGGTTTTCTCTTTCACACAAAAGTTGTGTGAGAATCATTTCCCTTGAACATATGGAATTTGTGCCTACAATTATTGATTGTAGTCCACACATGGAACAACTATAGTCTTACAAAGCACATGTACAAATTTGGATTAGACCTTGAACCCACTGTGAAGTGTGAATTTTGAAGACGTGTCATGAGTGAGGTAAAAATAAGAATGAGAACTCTGGAAAATTTACGTGCTCTATACCTCAATGGAACTCATGTTCTTTTATTTCATATAGTTGGTGCACAAATATATCTATTGTAGGAAGCCTAAGTCTACTAGGCTTAGTTGGTAATAATTCAATGGAACTCAATTCTTTTATTTCATATAGTTGGTGCACAAATATATCTATTGTAGGAAGCCTAAGTCTACTAGCTTAGTTGGTAATAATTCTATTTTATGTAATTGGTGCGCAAGTACTTCTATACATAGTGTGATTGTGCAATGTTTTTCTATTTCATATAAGTGGTGCACAAATATTTCTATTGCAGAAAGCCTAAGTCTAGTAGGCTTAGTTGCTAATTATTCTATTTTATGTAATTGGTGCGCAAGTATTTCTATACATAGTGTGAGTGTGGCAGGCATAACCGCCAACATCAATAAATGTTTTACTGCGGGGCACTGCTATTAGGATGTATGAGAAGTTTCAAGGGAATTTTTAGTGTCCTGTACATTTGAAGTTTAACTATTTCGTACTATCCTACTATATTTTCAGTAAGTCTATGGTAAAATCAGTATGCATGCAAATGCACTATAAGATAGTGAGTGTTCATAGTTAGAACACTAAGGAGTACTCTCTTTGATTCTGACAATTGTGTTTAAGCAAAGATTGTATCATGGCTTGCATTCGTGTAGATGGTCATGACATTCCCTTAGAGTTTCCAATAGAGGAAGGTGGATATGCTAGAGTATTGAGCCATCTATTATATGTCCGCTTCAGATTCGTGGAATCCTCCATCTATGTTGAAGAAGAAAGAATGTCAAATTCAGGAGAAGTGCAACAATCAATTCCAGTTGTGAAGTCTGTAAAAGAAGGTCATTGTTGATACCTCTCTATTGGAAACTATAGAGCTTATGGACTACCGTTGTCTATGGTAGTTCCATCAACTGAGATTCGAAGTTGTCACTCTGATAACTCCAGCGTAGATATGCCATACGTCGTTCATATGGATTCACCTAGTCTTCCTTGTGAAGTATCTCCAATGCTTCTTGAAAATACAATTCTTCGATCAGTGAAAATTGAGAAGTTAGAAACCATCATAGAGTTGTCTAGTGAATTAGAAGCAGAATCTCCCGACTTAGCGTTTCAAAAAAAGGTATGTACTATGAAAGATACAGTGGACGAAAGTGCTATGGTGAAGTCAGTGTCAAAGACCTTGTCATGCAGTCTAGATCAGACTGACTTGTCTCGTCCTCCGTTGTATCCAGACGTAGTCAATCGAGAAAGCATAATGGAGTATCTGAGAAGATTAGGCAGAATGCATTGCTCAAGGAACAAGTTGTCAATGACATATTTGAATAGCATGAAGCACCATCGTGTGTAGTTTCTTCCACCCGTTTTCAATGGAAATGTCATATTTGAGTTGCCTCCATGTCGTTCATCTGCTTCTTCATCAGCAACCAAGAACTTAGAAGGAATGGATAAGAGATATGATGGACACCCATGGTGCAAGTTGGTGACAACTAACATCCACAATTCCGACAAGTTGAAGTTCCATAAGTCATACTGTGCTGGACATCTTGTTTGTGTGAATCTAGAGTGTGACTATCTAAAGAGGGCTTCAAAACGCAACGAAACTAAGTGGACTGGTGCAACAACTTTTGCTTTCACAGTAGGGGAGACTCCTCCCAAAGACTGTACTCTAGTTTGCAAACTCTGTAGAAAAACACTTGTGTGTCTTAGCACTTGTAATGCTAGGATGTACTACTGCTATAGTGAGAATGTGAAAATGACTAGGGCCGCTATTCATTTCAGACATCATGCTCACCCTGTTGCCAAGGGCATGTACAGAGATTTTGCAGAGAAGATTTGTGAGTTGATTGCAGAGCAGGTGTCTAAAACACCGACGGACTCAAATTCCGCCATTGCTCTATCAGCAAGCAAAGACTTCCTTACAAATTATCTATTCCACAGCGGAAATGGAAAGAAGAAGATGTTGGAAGGTGAGGAATTGGAGGAAGTGATGGATCGTTTCCAATACTTGAGCAGTCCAAACATTCGTAATGTGATTTCTTCATTTCGCTCAAATAATAGAGGAGAAGTCATAGACAACATTATGACCATGAAGAGAGACTCAAAGTTTAAGTTTATTCATGATAGCGTTTTCCTTGGACAAGGAAAGGAGAAAGTATACATTTTCAAGATGCTCACTAAAGGACCTAGTAGTGGAGTAGATTTGGTGAAGCGCATGCAACCAGGGGGGGATCTGCAAAATGCATGGATGATGTTTGACCACGTGAAGCGTGTGAAGGAATGGACCACAATGGCTTGCCATGTGTACGATTTTGAGTACAAGAAGGTCATGACCATTGCAACATGCAATATGCAGTCCGAAGATACGGAGATTTAAGTGCAATTCTGGAGGTCATTGAATGCGGTAATGTCAAAACATAGACTAGATCACCCAAACTTCAAAGGGTTCATGGCAGATAGTGCTATGGCCAATTGGAATGCAGTTCGAATTTTCTACGGAAGTAGATCTGGGAATGAAAAAATGGAGAATAGGGAGAGGACATGCTTACTTCATTGAAGTACTTCTCTCCAAAAACACACTCAAAAGTACATTAAGGAAGTCTTCCAACAACAACACAATGCACTTTGCAAACAATATAAAGATGCTAAATCTATGAAGGAGGCAGAGACACGTTACCTAGCAATTCGATCATGGTGGTTATCATCGGGAGTTGCCACTGAAGATGCACTTCATCACTTGGAGCATTGACTGGCATTTTGGCATTTCAGATACCGACAATGGGGAGGCTTCATGCAAATGGTAAGAAAAGATTTCCTTTATTGTATGTGAATTTTTTAGCATACCAAGAAGTTCTACTGAAATGTGACTAGGAAAATGCAAATCTTAAGCACTTTTAGAAATTCATTAATAGCTATGTCTATATTATTATTATTTTTGAAAATCATACCTGCAACCCAAAGTAGGAGTGGCATGGTGGACCATGAAAACAACCGTCAAATCCGAGGGTGTTTCCATTGTCCTTCACAGTCACTAGAAGAAAAACGTGTCCGTTGCAACCCACTGAGATGCGACTATGTGTCCTATACAACTGAGATGCGACTGTAGCCCTCTGTATTTGCACCAAATTTCACGTGTATGTAGTTGTAGTCGCAAAGTAGTCGGAAAATGAAGAATAGGGTTACGATATTGTAACAAAAGAACTGACATGAGGTATTCTACATCTAGTATTCATCGCAGTTGTCCATGTGAACAGCTATCCGCGAAGTAGAGTCCACCGTGGAAAAATGCAATCGCTCTAATTACAGGTTGCAACTAAAAACTAGAAGATTGTAACTTAGAAATGACTCAAATGCAACTAGGAATCAACTATAATGCAACTAGAGCCCGACTACAATGCAACTAAAACAACTTGAACAGATAAGAATGATAAGTTATAGCATTCTTGTGTAATGAATTTTGATAGTGAAATTCTAATATTTATATATTTTGTAGATTTTTACACTTTGTAGATTTCTATAATCTACAACTCTATAAATTATAACCAAGCCGCAAACTAGTTGCAAACTAGTTGTATGTCAATCGCAAACTAATTGCACACTAATCGCAAACGAGTTGCACATCAATCGCAAACTAGTTGCACACCAATTGCAAACCAGTTGTATGTCAATCGCAAACGAGTTGCACTCTAGTCGCAAACGAGTTGCACACCAGTTGTATGTCAATCGCAAACCAGTTGCACACAAATAAGTGAAATAACTTCCACATCATCAACCACGTCACAGCAGTTCATCGACGAAGTTCTCCATTGCCTATCAAATGACAAACAACCTCGCGACTGCAGTGCAACTCATGCGACTTGTCCACTGCGACTGCGGACTCTAGAATATCACCAAGTCGCAAACGTCCGATACGACTACAAATCAGTCGCAAACCGCAATCGCAAAACCCTGCTTTTTCTTCTAGTGAGTATATCTAGTTTTGTTTCAAGAGGTAATTATAGGGATGCCTTTCATTAAGAAATTGAGGTTTGTTGTGAAGTTCTATAATTGTCGACGTATTTAGTTAAGCATGAATACATAGTTTTATAAATTTAGTTATTATAAATGTCTTTCATCCCAACTGAACTATATATGAACTTAGTTGATGGTATTCACTATTTTTTATAGCTTTTATGAATGAAAGTAATTATGAAAAGTAATGTTGGTTATTGGATATATTTGTAGAATTTGAGTTTGGAAGAAATGGCGAACATGCCTTCGTGCAATCTATTAGAGACAGTTCATAACAAGTGGCTCCAAATGTCTAGCAATTGAGGAAACAATTTATTTGATGCCACGTGTGATGATAGCATCCGTGCATGGATGCAAATGACAAACTACCGTGCATATTTGAAAGGACATGCATCTGGATCTGGTCCATCGAAGGGGGAGTTGAAGTTGAGAACTGCACGACGAAGTAGAGATCCTAAGAAAATGGCAGAAGCGTTGAATTCCCTACCCGGTTCTGAAGGAATTGGAACTCGCGTACCACATTTGGAAGGAGAAGAGATCTTTGGAAGCACAAAGAGGAAATTGGACGTTCCAATTGGTGATTCAGAAGACTCACATCGACCAGATAAAATAAATTTCTCTCAACCTCGTGTCCGAACGAGGTTCACTATTCCTCCTACAAGCTCTTCAGAGGGCAAAGGGAAAGAGCCAGAGTCTAATAGATATGACCATGTGACAATTGCATTTGAAAGCGACTGTAACACATCGAAGTGGCACATTGCAAGGATCAGCCACAAATCTAATACTAAGTGTCAAGCTCAACAACGAGGGTCGAATATCAAGTGCACTGCTTGAATTGCAAGAGGACGGAAGGGAACACCAGATCCAACTTATCGTGGTAGAAAAAAAGACTATGGGACTAAATGAGAAGTATTTGCAAACTTCTAGTTCTGTGCTGATGATGTTGAACAATGTGTAAAGGGTCAAAGCATAAGTGGGTAATAGATTGGCCGGATGTGCCAGAGATTTGGCCTATTTAGATAGGGACACACCTTAATCAAGATGAGACTTTGATGTTGCAACATGCTGGATTTCGGTTGCAAGAACAACTTACATTGTCGCCACGTCACCTATTTAGTATGTCAAAGATATTTGAAAGTGTTGTGTATGATGAGGTCCCGCCAACAAATGCAGATGTGTATCCTACAGTGAAGAACAATCGAACCATACGGCGAATAGCAAATGCACCAACTGCAAAATAATGCAATAAGTAGGAGAGTGCAAGCAATATTAGAGGTCAAATTTTGGGAGTGACCTTACTTCCTTTGTCGGGACTAGGTGCAATCATATCTCTGGAGACTGGGATAGATCAGAACAAAAATGTGTATCGAATAACAGTGGGTATGTTCCTGTCCTGCACATGCCCAGACTTTGTGAACATGTCTACTTCAGCTATTGGAGGACGTCAATAGTATGTGAATTGCAAGCACCTATACTACTTGTATCGATATTTTTGCAAGATGGACGTGCATGAGGATAAATTCATTCATGCACAAAGTTATAGTTTCAATGAGTTGAAACTTCTTTTACTTCGAGCAGGAATAATCACTGTGCCACAATAGGCATGTGTAGAAGTTCATATGTATTTCAATGGTATTATATTAATATATTTAAAATACCATTGAAGTTATGGAAAGTAAAAGAAAAATGGAGGCTTCAAAACTACAATTGAAAGTGATAATGTAGTTATGGAAATATGAATATGAATGACATTTTCATTTCGTTCTTCTTTTGTTTGCATTTCTTTTTTTTGAATTGTGTTTTTAATTTTTTTTTCCCCTTTTTTTCCCATTGGTTTCCCATTGGTGTTTCCATTCTTCTTGAAATTGACTTTCATTTGTTTCATCATGCACTTGTATGTTTTTTTTGTTTTTCCTAGCCTACATCCATACTATTTTTTTTTCTCCACTCGTACTTGTATTTCATTTTAGTTTTCTATTTTGTATCATTTAGTACCCTGCTTACTAAGTTCTACTCCCCTTTTTTTCCTTTTCATTTCCTTTACTTTTCCATGTTATTTCTTTTTTTTGGTTGCTTACCAATTTTCTAGGAAGATGTCTTATGTGTATCATATTTATTTTTTTTACTTTAGTAATCACTCCATTAAGTTGGAGTATATTAGCGAGAGGTCTATGAGACTATAATGTGATAGCCCGGGTTCGAATCCCGTGAGGCCCCGAATTATGCCGTTGGGCGCAATCTCTATATTGAGCTAAGTCTTAAGAGTTCATCTAGAGCAGCTATAGTGGAGGCTAGGTAATGTCCACCAAATATTTTTTAGAGTATTCTTTGCTAAACTAATTATATTTTTTCCTATAAATGATTGGTGATTGCATACATACTTGCATTATAGATTTGGAACTACATGACTAAATATATACTAATGTTTCAGGGAATTTTCACATTTGAAATGGTCATTACTGAAACAATTATTTTTTAATAAAATTCACGGTTATAGGTGCATTGGTCATAGGTCCCAAAATTTACTATAAATAGAAAATACAAGTCTTTTTTGGAATTTTTTTATTTTTTTTGTTTTTTTGTTTTTTTGTTTTTTTTTTCAATTTTTTGGGCTCCACACTCGTAAGGCCTACGCTCGCAGCTCACAATCTTGCCACTCTAGGCTCGCATGCTAGCGTCGTTGATGACCAAACCATATCATATGGATTTGGTTGAGTTTCTAATTTCCAACATTGAAATTCTATGTTGAAATGCAATCTTCAACATAGAATTTGAACGTTGAAAACTAGGAACTCAACAAAATCCATATGACATGGTTTGGTCATTTTCAACACAATTTAAATAATATTATAACGCAATTATTTTTTAGTGATGATAGCATCAAGGAGGATCTGTTATAAAACATGTAAGTGTGACTACTATGAACAATGTAAATGGTGGTATACAATATGATAGTAAAAACATAATTCTTGATGCATCTTAAGATTTATTACAAAACATGGCTCCTAATCTAAATCTTTTAAAAAAGTCAAATTTCAAGGTCAAGGTTTATTTGTTTTTGGAAAAATGGTAGATAATGGAGCAGTAATGTTAGAGCATTTTGTCAAAACCAACAAATTGCTACAAAAAGTAAATCACCAAATAGATCACCAAATATATCATGACATTGATAAGTGTTCTTTTATAACTAGAGTCCATAGAAAATGCTACTTTTATTGTTTTTGTAAGATGGTCTATATAATAACTTTCTGCTAACATCATATGAGTTTGAATAGCTTCTTGTAACATGACTTTAATCCTCTTTTCATGGTCTATTTTTGTTCTATCTCTAATATCCGTATCCTTTAAGTTTATCGTATTATTTTTCATATGATTATTGAACTCTATTTGTACCACTTGTTTCTATATGTTTCTCATTTCAAGTATGCTTGCTTCAAGTGCATGGAACATTTTTGCATTTTTTAATTCACCAAACGATTGTGTTTTAGCTTTTTTCATATCTTTTTTAGCAATCTTTGCACAATTCAAATCAAATTCCTCTCCATGTATAATGCATAAGTTGTGGAGACATAAATAAGTTGTAACAATAATCAGAATATTTCGAAGGGCATATCAATTCTCTTTAATAATGTTTTTCATCTCCCCTTCAAAATACCAAAAGCATGTTCAACAACTATTCTAGTATTGGACTCAATAAAAGTTCAATGAGTCATTTCTCTTAATAAATCTGTCTTTTCTCTTTTAAAAGGTGAATAAAACTTTGAATGCATTGAATATGCAACATCTTTAATAAGTTTATATGATTAAAAAGTTCTTAACATGGATTTTTTTCAATCTTTAATTTTTGAAATAGTGTTCAATCATGTATATTTTTAGCCCAACTAAAGTCATAATCCCAAAATTTGCAATGACAATTCACCACACTTTATAATAATACCAAATAAAATTCTTTCCTACAATAATATGAAGTAGGATTTATACTTGAAGTAGTAATTGGAATGTGGCTACTATCTATTGTTTCAAGAATATATGCAATTCCATGCAAACTTTCAAATTTTGCACAAATTTGTTTCATCCAATGTAATGTTGATTTTTAGAAACCAAGGGTCTCAAAAGCCTTTTAATTCCCTCACAAGTCTTTGAACAAATTTTGAATTACGTGGTGTTAACATTCCATACAAACTTGCAAGAATTTGTAAAGCATCACAAGATCTCAATCAATGTAAGATCAAAAAAATTCTGTTTTTTATTGGAGTATAATGTCTCCATTATGTATCTTGCTTGCTTAAAATGGATGCAAATAAATTGCACAAGTATGAAAATCTAGGTCTACTCACCCATATACGATTTTTAAACATTTTTATACTATATTACTTTAAAAAAATTGTAAAACAAATCCACTTGGCCAATCAAATTTCTATACCATCATTTCCTTGCTACCAAATACAAAGGTCATCATCATAATTGTAGCATTGTACTAATGAATGATAACTTTCTAAATTACCATAATTGAAACAATTACATGCTTCATAACCATAAAGATCACAAGAACAAGTAAAATTTTCTCTCTTCTACTATTCATAATACTAGACCAACATAAAAAAGAAATTAAATGAAAATTTTGGCACAATAAGTAGAATTATAGGGGAATTCAACTCTAAATTTATTTGTTGCAAATAGACATTGGATGAAGGAAAAATAAGCCCCAAAGTTGTAACCATCCAAATGCACTTTCATGAATTAAAATTGAACCCCATATACTTAAATAATTTTCAAAAATTCAATATATATTGAATTGATCTAAAAATTTTACCACACAAACTAGACAAGTAGATGCATCTTTTTCAACAAGTTTTATTGAATTTGGGCACCAAAATGCAAAATTTATAGATTTTCAAAGTTGGCTATAGCCTCAAAATGAACAAAGTATATCCATGAAACCATTAGGGGTTATCGTTCCTATTGGCTAACCAAAATTCTCTTGGCGGTGGAGTTCACCAATGGACTTCAATTTGTGAAGTTGGCCAAAAGACTTCTCTAATTGGTGTGTATACTACAAACTAGTCAAGACTTCTTGAGGCATTCACTACAACAAAAACAGTGTTTTATAACTGCAAAAATATGACTAGGAATGACTAGTGACTGCTCAAAGTCATATTCTTAAATGCCAACACCTTGGGGAGAAATATGACTACAAAATATGACTGATAGTCATTTTTGGGCCTTGGACTTCACAAGCATATACTATACGTCCATTGGGAACATGTTTGGAAAATGTTGACTCATATTTCTAGTCACATTTTCATAGGAGTGACATTTTTTTATTTTTGGGTAGCCCAAGAAAAATATGGACAATCCAAAAAAAAATATGGATAAGTTATTGTTTAAAATTTTGAAATCCTAGGCAATTCTTTTTTTAGATTTTCAAACCTAATCATCACTTTTTTAGAGTTTTGAAACCCTAGCCGTCAATTTTTTAGGGTTTTGAAACCCTAGCTGCCACTACTTTAGGATTTTAAAACCCTAGCCGCTACTTCTTTTGGCTCTTCTTCCTTGCCTCTGTTGTCTCTTAGCTTTTACTTGTTGTTACTTCTTAGTTGTTGTTACTTGTTGTTTTTTGCTTCTTAGTTGTTGATTTTTCTTGCATTTTAGTTTATAAATCTTATTTTTTCTTTTTGCATTTTAACTCTTTTTTCTTCTTAGTTGTTTCTTTTTGTTTCTTTTTATTGCTTTTTAGTTCTTACTTCTTGTTTCTTTTTGTTGCCTCTTAATACTTGTTTCTTATTGCCTCTTAGTTGTTATTTCTTGTTGCATCTTAACTCTTGCTTGTTTTTATCTTTTAGCACTTGCTACTTTTTTTTTTTTTTTTCCTTCATCACCATTTTTATTCTTCCTAGTCTAAACTTGTGCTACATATTTTGTGTTGTTGTAAACCTTAGAAGGTTGAGCTTTATTGTTCATTCACTAAAAATTGACTTCTCATTTCTTTAATTATATATGCAGGCACCAAAAATTGAAACAAAGTTGTTGAAGGCTACTTGCAACCCAATAGAGCCATCATCACATTATTATAAGGAATATAAGCCCTATTGAATTTTGTAAATGATTTATTGTGATATATATGTTTTATATTGTTGGCTAATAAATATCAATGAAGAGAGTTACATTCCTTCTTGCATTCTATCTCTCCAATATAATTGTCTCATATATATCTCTAAAATCATGTGTATGTGTTTTTAACTACATGAAGGGTTTTTTTCAATAGTTGAATCATCTTGATGTATAATTGCAATGTGTCATGTCCATTTAAAATGCATGAAAAATGTACTTGTAGTTTGTAATTAAAGCTATTTTGAACCTCAATCACCCCAATTATAAACTACATACAAATTTTAAAAATATAACTTTCAATTATCCAAAATATCACTTGTTTGAGTTACATTTCACAATATATATTGGCCAAAATATAATTAGTTATAGTCATATAATGCTCATACTTATGTGTATCAAAATGTAACCTTACACATTCCAAAATATGATTACAATCAATCATAAAATTACTAATGACATTCACATTAACTATTATGTCAACATCTTGTCCAAAATCCCATTAGTTGCCTCAAATAACTATGTCTTGACCAAAACTTCTAAACCAATCAGTACACTTTTCTACCCTAGTCAAAAGCAACCCTAATTATATATGTTTGGTGTACATAAAGAATATATTTCATTATAAGTTCCAAAAGTGTCCTCCATCAAGAAGTCAAATAGAGTAATATTTAAACTAAATCTATGATATTCAAACCTTAAGGTATGTTTGCACTTAGTGCTAAAAGAGTATTATTATTGCAAATCTTAGGAACAAATTTAAACCTACTTCTAAATTGTTCTAGACCAGATTCACATTGCAAACATCACCCCTAACACCAAGTACAAACATACTTTAAACAAATTTTGTGATATTCAAACCATTCTAATTATATGCGAAAACGATGTTGCGAATCTTCAATTCATTCTATGTGAAAACACAAATTATATGTATCATGTATTTTGAAGTGAGGTAGCCACCAATTTCTTTCAACACATGTTGCATGCACTACAATCAATTTTAGACAACAAAAAAACTCACCATTTCCTAACTGGATGTTGCCATCACTTACAAAGGCAACGATGAAGGAAAAAAAAGAGCTCTTGAAGACCACTTCAAAAGTTTCAACTACTTACAAACTTCATTCGTCCATCTCAATTGGGCATGTAAAAAAATCCAATTCACCTTAACCCTTAAAGGACAATGCAAACCCCTCATGCATTTAAAAAGTCAAAGCTTGAATTTTTACATAGTTCTTGATTCTAAATGTTTTAAAGCTTAATTTAAAAAAATATGACTCCAATATTAAACTTTTTACTCCATTTTCATTTTTTTCTTAAATTGTTAAAATTATAATTTTTGTAACACTTTCAAGACAACATCTTGAAAGCTCAAAATACACCACTTTTAAACTTTTTATATAGAAATTCTCTTGGTGTAATCTCAAGGAGTAGCATTTTTGTAATTACTATGATTTTTATACAAAAAATATTCTTATTAAAGTCGTATAAAATTCAATTTGATGTTTTTAGTTATGAAAAAATGAGATTAAATTGTAGACATACATTATTAAGATGTGAAAAATATCGAATTTTTGGAATCTATGTTTTAGCATAGAAATCTACAGAATTGTGACCAAGCCTGGACATGAAATGTGCATTAAAGGTTAATACCTTTGTATTTCTTCTTCATTTACCAAAATTTGAAGTACGTTCATCACGCCCTAAAAAAATGGATGAATGAAAAATACTTGCTGCCTGAATACTGACAGTAGTGTACTATCAAGAAAAAGCCCATTGCTTTAGTACTGCTGCAGTATTGTTTCAATGGGTTAACAGTATACTACTGAAAGCATATTGTTGCAGTACTGCAAAAAGTATTGCAACAATATATTTTCAATAGGTGCATTGCAGATTTATTGAAAGAATATTGTTTGCAGTATTGCAACAATATACTTTCAGTACTATATTGTTAACCCATTGAAACAATACTGCAACAATGGGGGGCTTTTTCTTGATAGTACTCGCAGTTCAAATCTCTCCATCGTCTGCAGTATGGATGTCAATGAATTTCAGGGTTAAATGCCAGGCAAAACACCTGGAATTTAGGGGTTAAAGACATAACATTACTAACCAGCTTGGTTTCGTCCCCCCAAGTGGAGGTATAATTCCCTCCTATATACCTGGGGGGAGAGTTTAGTTATAATGCTGCATAAGTCATTGGCTGGGCAGAGGTGATGTAGCACCAAGTTGTCAGAGCTCAGTATGTCATTGGCAAGGCTACTGTTGAGGGCTCCTGATTTTTGGGGAGCAAAAGGGTTCCCCCAGGGAAGGTTAATAATGTTTCGGAAAAGATACACCAGATGCAGGATTACGTTAGTACAAATTTATTCAGAATCCTCAAAGTCAAGGTGCCTGTAGAGATGAAATGAATAGTACGGAGTATCATTTTTTCTTCAATAGAAAACTATATACCGAAGTCTAGACGTCTAGACAACGAGACATGGCGATTGGTTTGCATTGCAAGTTCAAGTGCATCCTGGCGACTACTGGACAATTGTGCATACGCAAACCAAGTGCATATTCCAAATCAGAGTCACAATTGCAAAATATGAACTGAGAATGTAAGAAAAAACACAACCAATTGAGCATGATAGGCTAGGTGCAAAATAACTCGGTCCACTTGACGAGGTAAAATACAATATTAGATTCCTCATTGTTAAGCGAATGTGCGTTGGGCATACCTGATTTGAACTATCCACAGCCTGTGAATGTTAGCCTTTCCTCCAAATCATGTATCCTTCCTTTTCAGTTCCCAACTTCAGAAACACTCGTGATATGATTCAAAGCAACCAGACCTCAAATGGAGAGTGACGAGGTACAATGGTCGTTTGCTCTAGAATCAGGCGAGAGAACTGGACGACGTTAGTAACAGAGAAACCTAGCTAGTTGCTCGGAGATTGTGCTATTCATACAAGCGGGAACGCAAAAAGAGTGATCGAGGACAGGTGCTTCCTTTAACTCGTCATGTTCGCTCACAAGTTGTGAGCACCTTCCTGTAAGCTAGAGAGAAGTCACCGAAGGCGACACTTGCTGGCCCTGAGCTCCAACAAAAAACGATGTTGCCGACACCCAGTTTTTTCCTAGGTCTGACTTGGAAAAAAGTTGATGTGCATAAAAGCTGGACTGGGTTACAAGAGCTGAGATAGCCCATCATCATCGGCCACACAGTTGCTGCACTGCAAGATAAAGAAAAGCAAATTAGGATAAGACATTTGAAATGGCAGGCGAAGGCACGAGCAGCGCTTGCCATGGAACGAATCAGGATGAGCATGGCTGTAGCAATTTGTAGAAGCAGTATTAGCGCCCATGTGCAGGCACAACTGACGACTCAGGCCTATTCGGAGGAAGGATGCGGTACTCGTGAAAAAGATTGGACGAAGTCGATGTTTGTCCCAGCAATCTGCCTCATAGAGTTCCAGATACATAAAGACTACGTACCAGGAAAATAAGTGAGGCACACATTATGCCTAGAACTGGATCCGAGGCGAAGCAGGAGCCGATCCACCACCAGTGCTTGTGTTTTCTTTGTCAATTGCGGCGAAACTGAGAGGGGCGGCATGTCTGACTCGTTCACGTTTCAAATCTTTACCATTCGAGGCTGCGATGCGTGAGTTAACGTATCCATTACGAGAGAATTCTGGAGTTGCTGGCTGCATAATGGCATTCCCCAGTGACAGCCGCCTGCTTGCTGGAGTATGTCCATTAGCTCCAATATTGCTCATCCGAGGACCTCTCTCTACTTTCCTGGTGCTCAAAGCACCCTTAGCAGGACTGGGCCTCGACCCAAAAAGAGTCTCCTTTTCAGTCTGAAGCTGCTCCTGAACTTTCTTGTGGTCCTGGAAAGATCAATGATAACCACTTTAGTGACATTAACGTCGACAGTACCTGTCAGAATCATCTCATTTCAATAAGATGAAAAGAAACACGATGTGCTCAATAATTATGATGATGCTCATTCACGAGATTCGCATTCTCGGGCAGTCGACGAAAAAACAAAGTGCAGAGAGATCAAGCAGTACCCTTAGACGGCGCTTTTCCTCTTCCTTCTCTCCTCTGAGATTCTTGTATTCATTCAACATTGATAGCAGACGCACCTGCCACCATTGTCATCAACAGTGAGATCTGGCCATGAATTCAAGTCTAGAAACCAAATAGAGACAAGTGCTCAGAATCATCAGTAGCAACTCATTGTAGATGGGAAAGATTTGAGAACATACCCCATCGAACAAAAAAGGATGACCTCGTTCTTCCTCCCAAGATTTTGTCCGTTGTACCAAGGAATCGACCATTGCTGTTGCAGTCAATACAGTTCAGTTATTTTGAATCAAGCTCCGAAAGAACATGTAAGACCTCGTGCACCTAGAAACACTAAAAAGCATTGGTAAATGTCTTCAAACAATCAGAAGAAAGGGTGGTGATCGACTATACCTGGAAGTTTAGCGATGGCTGCACGTGCCTTCTCAGCTCGTTTGAGGTTCAAGTGGGCACCTTTGGTGGCGAATCTATTCTCATCCTGAAGCACGTACAAACCGAGCCCTCAGAGTCGCATTAGAAAGGAAACCTTTCAACTTGTTCAGGCATTATCCTACTACTATATTGTTGCACTGTACTATACATGTATTTACAACCTCCAACAAGTACCTTATTGTAGTCCTCCAGCCATCCCTCCTCCTCACAAGCTAACATCCACTTCTCCAATAGAATCATAATATCCTTCCTGCTAGCTACCTCTCCCTTCGCTTTAACGATCTCCTCTTCAAGTGTTGAGAGGAGCTCAGATGGGTCCACGATCCCTGCGTTTCAAAACTTGACTCCATCAGGTAAAACTCAAGATTAAAAGATACCTACAAAATACTAATGCCGAAACCGAAATTGTCTCACAATCTCCAGTGATGTCCAATACCTGCATCTATCACGGCAGTAAGCTTATCCGCAGCTGTGTTAGCATCCGGCTCCAAGTGAGCACTTTTGCATACTTCCTCTAGATCCAATCTTTTCTTAAGAACAAGCTCTTTCATCTTGCTGGTCTTCAGCAAATCCAATCGTCCTACCTCAATCTGAGCCTGATGTACACGTAAAAACCCAGAGTAATTCATATAAGGAATTTGAGCCTGATGTACACGTAAAACCCAGAGTAATTCATATAAGGACCTAAGGCAAGGTTCAGTAGCATCCTTGCCACTCAAAGCTATTACGAACCTGTCCGATGAAGAACTGGCAAAGTTCTATTATTGAGTGCTCAAATCATTTCGAGATGGATAGAAACAAATATAACGAGTCACCGCTCGATCGTACAATTGTGGTGGTAGCAAAAGAAGACAAATACACCCAATCACGTTCTGAGGCTATCGACAAACCTCTTCGATAGTTTCTAAAGAGAGAGAACTTGGGCCGACAATTTCGTCCTCACTGGCTGAAATGTGGCTAGTAACATGTTGGAAAACCTGCTGCTCTTCAACAGGAGTGCCCATCAAGGTCCACAAATCTAACATTGACGTTCCAAGATCTTTAATCTGCAAAAGATAGAGCATGAAGCACATCAAAATTAGCATCCAAAACGAAATGGCAAACTTGATAAAGCAAGAATCTTCAAACTTGTACCTGTTAGGCATCTCCAATCAACTCTAATCATCACTAAATTACATATATAATTGAGATGGTTCCTGCTCTATCTGGTTGATCTCACAAAACATGTGTAACATCCAGGTCGGTAAGCACCTTTAGCACCCGTTTCTTCTTTTCAGCTTGTAAGGAATGAATTTTCTTCGCGAGGCGCTCAAGGGTTTCGTTGCTGATGCTTTTGGCAAGTTCTTGCGAGTCATCCAAGCTGGGATGAACTTCCGTAACAATTTGGAAGTAGTCCATGCCCATGGCAGAGCAGAGTTTATGCATCAGGTTCACATACTGTAGCACTTTGTGCAGACGCTCACTCTGCCAACACCACAGTAGAGCATTAGTTCATACGCACATGCAAGCTATAGCCGATCCCGCTTCATTCATATGAAACTGGCATAACTTTACAAATCTAGCTCTCCATACCTGGAAAGAACTCAAGTTTCTCATATTTGAGGAACAAAATTGAATCGTATCTGGTACTCCTTTGGATACTCCCCAATGAGGTTGACTTATTGACAATCTCAATCACTAATACATGAAGTATCGTAAAACCACCACCTAGTTCATACAAGGAGCTGAATATGAACATTGGGAATCGATCTCGAATGGCATGGAATATTGTATATGCTACAGGCATCGATTCTGAATTGGTTGAAAAAAGTCACTGAATTCACTAGTGAGCCTCCATCAATTTGCAATCTGGTCCGCCATAGACCATATGATCAAGTTCATGCCTTCCACACTACCAGATTTTAGTTTTTTATTTGATTCTGTTGCTGTCCAAGAGCTTCCATTATTCGTTAGGTGCAGGGTTTGGAGCCACTTATATCGGTAATGACGACTGATTCAAGGGTGTCCAAGTGCCTACCTTTTCTTTCTGGAGTGCTGCCAGCTGACCGTGATACTCATCCAAACGCCTAAGTGTCAAATCCTTCTCTTCAGGAATATATACTTCTCCATAATTTCCAGCAATCTCCTCACATATCTTAGCAATCTCCGTCTTGACCTCCAAAAACTGTCTCGCCCGATCTTCTTTCCTTCGACGTAGTTCTTGCAATTGAGGTCCGATAGCGGCAACCTGGTCTTTCAAAGTGCCAGTCCTCTTCTCTTGCTGTGGTGCAGATATTGTGGAATTAATCATTAAAGATGCATGGAACAAGAAATCGTGCTACTACTTAAATTTATGAATGCCAACCCACCAATAATCATGCTTTTTCATGCGACTAATATATTCATTTATCTTATCTGCTTGGGATACAATTGAAACTTAAGACGAGATAGATTACATAGGCGATACTAAGAGGAGTGCAACCTTAAAAAATTGACGACTCCGGCAATTTTAGGCGGTGTGTAGCTTGTTCTACAGAGACTAGACTTTAAAGTGAGTGATATAAGCATGACTGGGCTTGGATAGAAATGGGGTTGTCCACTGCTACGTATAGTGCTCTCCAACCTCCCTTTTTGAAATTGCATTCAAAATTTAAAAACATAAAAATTTGATAACAACAGATTTTGCTCTTGCACACAAAGATCTCTACACTGATCTCCCTACAAGGATACTCCTCCGTGTGTTCAAAATGCTTAAAGTGAGTTAAAGCTTGAAAGGAACTTTAAGCTCATTTGAGCTTTAAGCTCAGTAATGAGACTGCCAATATGAGCAAATGAGACAATACTGCCACTTACACGTTGACTTAGTATAGGTTCCCCAAGAGCAGAAAACAGTGCAGAAAATTCTGCTTCCGCGCTAGCAAGAGCATGATGTAAGCTAGCTCGAGCATGGTTGGCCGAATCCACTTTACGCCTGTAAACCTCCAAACACTCTTGCTCCAGTTGCAACAGCATCTTGTCCCTCTCAGTGTCGTTTTCTCCTACTTCGTCCCAAATGCGCTGCAATAAGCACCCCGAACTAGAGCATGACACAAGAACGTTGTGCAGTACGTGCTGAAATTCAAAAGGAAAAAAAGAGATTCAAGTTATTCTTTTGAAAAGTCGCGTCATATTCAAACCCAAGCAAAGAAACGGACCTGGAGCTCGCGAAGAAGTGAGCCGCATGTTGTTTCCGCAATGGTCTCCGCCACAGGTTGCTGAACCATTTTGGCTTCAAAAAAAACTGCATGATACACAATAAGCGCCATTACGAAACAACGCAGACAATTCAAACTCCAACAGAACACAAGAAGTATTACTACATTCTCCCCAAACAGGTAAGATGATCCAGCAAACGAGCTAATACGAATTGTACTTCCTCTCACGCACTCTTACATCAGTCTCTAGGATACATCTAGCGACAACACGTCGGAGCTGCATAATAGTCAATGAGCATGTACGTGCACCGTTTCGGAAGAGCGAAGACACTTCAAGCTCTGAAAAAACCACGAAATGATAAACACAAACCAGCAAGACAATCCAAGAAACGAGAAGAATGTGATTCTTCATGTAATCTGGTCGGTTGACCTATTTCTAGCAAAATCACGCAATCTCTCAAAAAACTCTCGGATGTGCAACCACAAGTGAAAACTGTGATACAAAAATACAAGTACAAACCGAGCTCCCGATCAGCAACCTTATTCCAGCTACGATACAGACTACCGCTCGCAACGACCGAGTCGGACAAAAAGAAAAAAACTGCAGCGAAACCGAAAGAACATAATTAAACTACAGCACTCGGATGGTTGTGCATACTTAAAAAAGAACTTTAGCACATTGCTACACGTCAATGGGTAATTTACAAACCACTCAAGATCGCCTCCAAAGCCAAAAGTACAAAAAACAAAAGCTCGGTTAAGACAAAATTCAAAATAAGCATGTGCACCGTCTCGAAGGAATACAGACGTACACTTTTAAGCTTAAACAAAACCATAGAAGTATGAGGTTCATACATACTCTCCAAACCAGCAAGATGATCCAACACTTGCAAACGCGCGATTAAAATATGATTCATCTGAACAGCCTAAGCACACTAGTTAAGCTCTCCCCCACTCTCACAGCAAACCTCTATTTAGGATATATCTAAGCACAACTAAAAACCTTGTTACAAAATACAAAAACATAATCAGCTCCCTTTACTCCAGCGACAAACGCATGCACACGGACTACGACAGAATAAGCCAAAAAACAAGAAGCTACAGCTCAACTGAAAGAAACGCAAACTCAAGCACTCCATTGGTCGTGCAAACTCGAAAACGACCGTCAACGCACCATTACACGTCAATTAATGCCAAACTTATGAACCACTCCAGAGTCCAGATCGCCTCCAAAACAAAATACAAGAAACCACAAAATTAAAAAGTCCAATAGCTGAGCTCGTTCACCAACCTGCTCCTTGGATTAATAATCGATCAACTGGATGAATTGAACACAGAACGACATACACACGACGGCTAACCGCTCTTTCCTCGGCAACGACTGAACTTTGAGCTTGCGATCATGCATACAACGCTCGACCAATACAGTCATGCACCAGAGAACCACGAGCTACCTGTCTGAATGAGTCACTCCGGAAATGGCACCCGAAGTGACTGACAGCGTACAATGATGGACAAATTCTCTGCAGCTCTGCAACTCGCTCTGCAACTGACGCTCCCTGCCAACAACAAGAAAATGCTTGTGCTGCAACCAAGTCGTCATCCATCAATCACAGCCCGCCCAAATGTCTCCCACCCCCTTCGCTGCCACCGAGGCAGGTTCCATCCATCTCATTGGCTCCGACCCGTTTTCCACGTCGACAGCGTACCATGTTACTGGCGTCAGTTGATCGGGCGCAGCTGCGATAATAATATCCAACAGCCTCGACTGCTTCTTCGTCTTATTCTTTACGGTTGTTTGCAATTGGATGTTTGCTGTTGCGTAGAATGCGACGTAGTAGGACGAGTGCGAAAGGCAATATCATAGTGACGGAGCTGCATTGGTTTTGGTTTGAGAATTGTGAAATTGTGAATGGCGCGGCGGAGGGTACGGTGTGCAATTTGAATTGCGCAATGAGGCCGTTACGTTTGCGGCAGCATTGAATGGCGGTCGCAAGCTGTTGTACCGGAGTGCACGGTACGGCAATGGCTATGGCTATGGCGACGTCGGTGAATTGGTCGCGTACATCGTTGGACAATAGGTGCATCACGAGCTTGCTGGTGAACTCTGGCTTCCACTTCCGCTGATTCAGGGTTTTGTAATTCAAAGCGACGACAGCAACTCGACGTAAAGTAACCTAAATTGAACTAGTGTGCCCTGTGCCGTTGCCACAGTCAAAGCAAAAGTAAAAGTAATTTTCTAATTTTTTAGTTCATAATTCGTAAAAACTTCAAAATTCAATATTTTTCTCACTGTAGGTTCAAACACCACGAAACAAAGCCCGTGCACCCTTCCTTGTCGAGAGTTTTTTGATGGTACCAAGCACGCAACCGCGGGACGCATGGTTTGAGAGATCTCAACGTAACAAACAAAACAAACAAAACAAAACAAAGAAACAAATTTAATAACCTAAATTGAATGTACATCTTCAAGTAACATTTGTCACCCTTGATAGTAATCTTTTGGTACGGAAGGAAATGTAGATTTGGAGTTTATTTAACAAATCAATGATGACTTGGGTTGCAAAGAATGTAAACCTCTGGTATACATTTTTGCAAATTTTTCTTTTCCTCCCATCTTTACATGAATGGATTCAATGCTTGTACAATATTTATAAAGCATCAAGAAAGCAAGTAACCTCATGAAGAGCGTTTTTATAACATACTGGGATGTACTTTATTCATTTTTAGTAGCTACTATAGTAAGCTCTTAAAGACATTCATGATTCATCAATGGACATTAAGATTCTACAAGTTTATTTTGGGAGGATGAAATGAAATATTGATGTGATCAATAAAAAAAATTATCAAATTCTTGTATGTATGGATGGATGCATTCTTTGTTTGTATAGTTTATTGAAAGTCATTTAATCGGACACATTTCTGTCATTCACAAAGTTTCATGATTAACTCCTAAATATTAGACCTACATCACAAAGTTTAGACCCTCCAATTTGTCAACAATTATCATGTGGTTATTGTTATTTCATGGGTTCGCACGTTAATTATAATTTATTGCATCATTACAATGCATTACTTGCAACTGCATAGTAACGATGCAAAGTAATGCACTGTAATGATGTGATAAATTATAATTAACATGCAAACTCATGAAACAACGATAACCACATGATAATTGTTGACAAACTGTAAGGTTAAATTTTGTGATGTATTAACATCGAATGAAGCTTTAATCCCTAAAGGTTCAAACACCATTTTTGACATTATAGCAACTTCGGGTAGCTCACTATGAGTGAAATTTTATTTCTTTTCTTTTTAAATTTCACAAAACATGTGCCTAAGGAGTAGCTTCAAGGTACAACAATTTTCATAACTTTTGACTACGTGGTTAAAAAGTTATTGCATGATATGTAATCTTCAACATTTGGCAGGCAACTTGGATAGGCAACTTGGGCAGGCAACTTGGGCAAGCAATTTGGGTAGGCAACTTAGATAGCCCAAAAAACTTCTTTAAACATCACTTTTTTTTAAATAAAAATTTGAAATTGGTTTTCTAAACTAATATATTTGTAGAAAGCTTTGAATCATTCCATTTCAATTAATGAGATGAAAGTTATGAGGAGTTTTAGTTTGTGGGTAGGTATGACATTTAGAGATTCAATGGCATCTAAAAAATCAATTTTTCTTACCACAAATGCATTTTTAAATGAAGAACATCATTGTAAATTAAATTTGTCTCTATCATCAAAATCAATAAAATCACTACTCCGTAATTATAAGTGTTGAATCTAAAAATTAGAAAAAAAATGATCATAGTTGGGAGGTCAATTAATTAGTAACAAATTTTCTTATATGAAACAAAGTAATCATATTATTTAGCAACAACAAGAATTATAGCTATTTTGTTAATCTGCCATCAATCAAAACACTATATGGAGAATACCATTAAAATGGTGAATATTCTATGACGTTGACATCTTACAGTTCAAACCAGGTGGTCTGAAATCTAGTACACTAATAGATTTCAGACCACTTGATCTGAACTCTAGGAATGGCACAGTGTAAAAATGACACATGGAATATTGCCATTTTAATGAAATTTCCCATTTATGCTATAAGTTCCTCACTTTTTTCTATCCTAAAAGTTTAATTTAAGTTTAATTAAACCTCTAAAAGACCAAATGTTCAAATTCTTAATAAGAAATGAACACAAACAAGTCTCATGTACTTAGAATCTTGCTTTATTCATTCATCAATTTGTTGTAGATTCTTGTATCAAAACTCTATCATTTGTATGATAGAGGCTTCAAAGACATTGCTTCAATAGCAAATATCCTATAGTACATAAGGTGCAATAGTATGGTTGCATTTTCTTAAGCATCTTCACAATTTTAGAAAGTTAGACTAGCTTTGATCCTTAAGGGTTTAAAGTTTCATAACTACAAAGACCATTTTTTCTAATCTTAGAAAGTTGTTTTTTGAGTATTGTGGAGAGTACTGAGTATTCTACATCTTTCTTTGATTCTTATAAAAAAGTAGTCTAGTTGAATAATATTGTGGTATCTTTCTTCTATGATATTGATAAATAGAGTTTTAAGAAATTCAAATAATTCAACAACAAGTCTAAGCAATGGTATATTGTTTTTTCCAATTTGACACTTTAATGCCTTAGAGTCCCTTAAAGTGTCAAATTTGAGCTTTATGAGCAAAATAAATTGTAGCATGAAAAGAATCTAAACATCCAATCTTCATTTATGCAAGGTTTTTTTCCCCATCCTTACATGAACTCATTAAGAACCTTGTGCAATAATCATGAAGTACCTAGTGACTACATTGGTCACGTTGATGAAGAATAGACAAAATTTAATTTTGTTACATACTTAAATGTGCTTCATCCATTTTCTATTAATAGCTCCTATATAGTGTTTATTGAAAACATGCATACCCCACCCATCGGATGTCGTTGTCTCTCTTCTAGATTAATCTTATTCTATACATTAAATCCAAAGAGGTCATAATTTCATCTTTCACATTTCCATCCAGATGGATTTTCATGTTTTAATCCTTACAAATTTCCATTCAAATTTGAGAAGAACTATTGAGTTTAAGATCCAATTGCAAGAAACTACAAAAAAATACTACAATTTTTTATACAACGGGCTAGGTGTTTTTGCAAAAGTTATACTGCACCAAAATGGTTATTTAAAATGGCTTAAACAATTTGTTACAAGGACATACTATTCAACATCAGTTGTAGGTGTGGCATTGTAGCATTTGTGGTGTAAAATATTGTTGTTAGATTTGGCATCCTAATTCTCATGTTGACTTATTATCCATCTAACTAAATAACCATTTCAATATTAATACTAGTAATAAATAAATAAGTCAATACTTAAGGTAAAAACACCCCAAACCATCCATATTTCCATTCTTGACCAATAGACTTTTAAAGTAAATGACTATCTTCCAAAGTGCAATTAAACTACTTCCATATTTAACTACAATTAGTTGAATGCTAATTCTCTAGATTTCGATATCATAACCAAGTTATTTGACAATTTCAATGTCCTAGAGAGTTCCACTTTGAAAATTCATAGTAATTACATGTCTTGTCCAAAAAATTTAGTTTAATTTCTCAAAAATTCTTCATTTTCAATTGCCAATTCTATATAAATGTTTTTTTCTAAAAACATTAGGAAAAATTAAACCCCCAAAGAGACCACTTTGTAATGCAAAAACTTGGGTGAAAAGAGCCTTCTGAACTTACTAATTGGGCCAAGAATTGCATGATGAATTCAAAAATTCATCATCATTATCGAATCCATTTTCACAATCTCATAAATTTAGGTGGAAAGAGACTTATCAACTCACTAATTGGGCTATAAATTGCACAGTGAATTCAAAAATTTGTCATCATTACTCAATTCATCTCCATGATCTTATAAATCTCATAATGGTTTCATCATGAAGAATGGAGCACACACCAAGTGGTGGTTTTAATGAGGATGTGGTCACCTTCATGTTCATTCAATTAATATAAAAATTAGTAAGAAAACTCAAGGCCTCTTTGTGGGTTCAATTTTTTCCTAATGAAGGTATCTCCAACTTTGTTGAATTGCCTATTTAGATGGTTTTGGGTGTTTTCACCTTACCAACAAATAATTACAAATAGCATGGATCTTCTCTTTCAAAGGAGTAATGTTAAAGTATATGACTTGTTTCCAATCAGGGCCCCAATTGTACAAGATAAGATGACCTATTTTCATGAATGAGGGAAATATGATGTTAACCAAGGCCTTCATTATTTTGCAATGAATAACACGTTGATACCAAATGAAGTTGTCAAGGCCTTTTTTTAGTTTTGTACTTCTCAAAAATAGGTTTGTATATAGATTGAGAACATTTTGGACTATAATCTAAACTTCTTCAATACTACTAATTCCAAACTTGATGAAAAATTTGTAAAAAAAATAATAAAATCTTCATTATTTCTACTTCCTAACTAGAGAAAATTATCCCCTCACCATTACTAAATTGGACATATATTAAAATGCTTAACTCTAAAAGGATGGGTCTAGTCACCATGAAAATTAACTTTTCTAGTTTTAAATGAATCATTTGTTTAGAGAAACTCAACAACACTCATTTGAAGGTCAAACTTCTATGCAACACCTTTTCTTTTCATCCAAAGATGAACAATTATACTTTTGTCTTAAGTATGGGAGGATTCTTTGTCATCCATCAGACACTCATAGTATGTTCCTACTTGATCTTAGTAGGCATCTTAGAATGCAATATTAGAACCTTCTCAATGCTATGCCCAAATAATGACACAAGAACAATATGTATAGTTTGCATTCCTATCTTCTTTTTTCAATGTACCTTTTCCCATCAAGTGCCTCAATGCAACAACGATATTTGGAACCTTACACACTTTGCAACATTGCAGTGGCAAAAATTGCTTGACATGGCAGGAAGCAAAGCACAATGGAGCATTGGCGGAATGAACAATTGTTTGACCATTGCTTTGTTGGCAAAGTTTTTCTCCCTTTAAATCAAATTGTTGCCATTATTAGTGTTGACCAAGAAGTGTAGAGGAGGTTGGAAAGCACAAAAAAGGATCAATTTCTGTTGTGCAGGAGTTAATAAATGTCAAGTCCGTAAAAATAACATGGAAGGTGTAATTAACATTGGGGTAGGTTTTTGTTTTTTTTGTAACTCACATAGAACTTGTCGTTGTAGTGCTTCCACAAAGGATAGATTGAGGATGCTCTTAGATGTAGGATTAACAACACATTCTCACCTGCATTTTTTATTATCCACCAAACCTAGGTGGCATGTGATGTCGCATGGAGATAGAAATGGTACTAAGGTAAACTAGCCTATGACAGTCCAAATGCCAACCAACCCATCACAGGCAAAATATTTCTAGTGATGCACATTTCAAAAACTGGAATGTACATTGTTAGTACAATTTTGCTTGTGATGAAATGGCTCCCATTTGGGCTGTTATAGGTAGAGTTACCTTATAGTCACTACTTTCTGGAAAAACATGAGGTAGGTGGTTGTCAAAAGGTGATTATTAATTTCAAGAAATAAAGATTTCAAAGATTATAGGCGTACTTATATACTTGAGCCTCATGGGCTATTATGTAAGAATATTGGCTATTGAAGGCAAAAATTAGTGGAGCCTAGCTTTGTAAAATCAAAAATATTGAAATAATTCAACAATCACCTCATATAGATTTGAAGGTTATTTTTGTTGTGAATGTATATAGATGTACAAACAATTTTTTATACAAGTGGAGTGGTAGAAGGTAAAACAACCCATGTGAAATATGTAAATTAGAATTAGTAAAAGTTCAACTATCCATATCTAGTTAAGTCAAAAGTAAAAATTGTGTTTAATATAGAACTTCAAACCTCATTTTGTCATAGTAAAATAATTTTTTTCAATGAATTTTGAATGAAAGAAAATTGGTAAATCAAACTAAAGTTCATCTTCAAATATTCATTTGAAATGTAGAGCCTCCAATCAAAAGTTTGGGACAAAATTTAGAGGACAAAAATTCAAACATCCTCTCTAAATTTTGTTTCAAAGTTTTGATTGGAGGTCTAAATCTCAAACAGATTTTTGAAGATGAAATTTAACTTAATGTACCAAATTTTTTTATTCCAAAGCTTCTTGAAAAAATTATTCTATTGTGCCAAAAGGAGGTCTAAAGTTCTACATTAAACACGATTCTTGCATTTTGACAATAAGCAATCAAGCTCTCATCTATAAATTGTCCCATACCCTTTGAGCATCATGATGAACAATGGATTTTTTTTATATAAACAACTTTTCCAACCATTATTTCGTGAACATGTGTTGGCATCAAGTTATATTGATATCTTTTCCAATATTTGGACTTTCTTTACAATTAATTTTCCTTGAGTTTTGCAAGATGACTTGTTAATTATTTAATTTTCAAAATCATTCATACTTCAAATTTTGATTATTTTTTGTTGAGGATGACCTCTAGATACAATTGAAGAAAATATGAGCCATGTGAGAACTACATCTAAGGTAAATCAGCCTATAATAAGCAATCTTTCCATGGCAAAGATCTAGACAATGATCCATTAGAATCTTACATCAACTTATGACAAATTTTTCTAATAAATGAGATTAGGACTTCATTAGATTGGTTAGTGGCCAAAATCAATACCTTGGGTGATGGTAATGAAGTTATTAGTGATTGCTTTAGAAACTTCTATCTTTTCAATGTAATTCATTAAAGCAAGTGATTTTTTTATTCCTTCATGTTGTGGTCATGTTAGGAAATATTGTGATTGCTTTAGGTGGTAGGATGACTATCATCCATATACTTTTTGTTGGTTTTGGAATAGTCTACAGATTCTTTTGGGACAATCAAATAGCACGCTTCAAAAATTCATAATAAATTCATACTTTGTCAAAAAATTCTATTGCTTTCTTCATTTTTCATAGATGTCTTTGTATGGAAAAGAATCTGAATTTTTTGCCAATTGTGACACGGCAAAATACTCATTCTGCCTCTCATAGGTAGATTTACCTTTGTTAAAAAACAATTGCAATAGTTCCAAACCTAAATTCATGTAAAAAATGATAATTTCCTTCTTATGCAAAATTTTTATCCTTTAGCACGTGGAGTTTGCAAACTCCAGGTGGAAATGGACCCTCAATGTCTCCAACATCTTTCTAGGGTTAACATTGTTGGAAATAAGGTACGAGCATCCAAATGTAACAAGAGTTGTTTATCGACACCTAAAATAAGCCCCAAACTAAAATGCATGTACATCCAATGTTGATGGGTGAATTTCCATAAATGTATGGTTGTAATGGGATCATGTTTCATGTTGGCCAATAAAACAATGGTGATACAAGTTTAGGATCTATTGTTTTTGTGCTAGTGTGTCCAAATTAGATGCATCTATGCACTTGTTTTCACAAATTCATATTATATTCATACAAGCTTGGAAAAATACAAAACCATTTTTGTTGATTTTAACAACCGCTTCTAACAAACGCACATCATTTTATTTTGTCCCTACCGTCAAGATTTACAAATCTTAAATTAAGTGTCACATTTAGGTGCTTCTACCTTAGAGCATCTGTAGTGCATTCCTAATATATTGGCTAGTAACAATATAACTAACTTTTGAATGGTAAATAATTAGAACTTGAAAATTGTCTCATTGAAAGCACATCCAAAAGAACATGGAGAAGGTTCAAAAAAAAATTCAAAATTAGACATTGGACAAGTACTTCAAAAGCAAGGTAAAAATCTGACATTATAGAGGTCTTAGCAAATCACGGTTACCAAAGCAACATTTTGCCATTGAACCTCCACATTTGGCTACATTTAGAGGGGCAATGGCCAAATCATGCTTTGGTAACTGTGATTTGCTAAGACTTTTATGATTTCAAATTTTTACCTTGCTTTTGAAGTACTTATCCAATGTGTAATTTTGAATTTTTTTCGGTACCTTCTCCATGATCTTTTGGATGCACTTCCAGTGAGACAATTATCAAGTTCTAATTATTTATTGTTCAAAAGTTAATTATACAGTTACTGGCTAATATACCAGGTTGTACTACGGATGCTCTTAGGTCATATACCTTAAGGTGAAGGCACCCATTACCAACCAGTGCCCCATAGGCAATCATTTAATTTCTAGGAGAGGGTGGGACTCATTTGCATTAATTTCGAGTTCCAAGAAACTGGGTTTTATAACCAATGTAGTTCCGACACTACCACAAAACTTGTGCCTCCTTTTGTGTGCCAAAGCCACCTACAAGTACTCTTTCAATGATCAATTTTGTAAGACTCTAGACATTGGACATAGGTCGACCCCAACTTCACGCTTTTGTAATTCACAGTAATCTCAGTTCAAGTTGTAAATTCACCAAACTTTCTGCTACAACGCCAATTTGTGCCTCCTTTTGTGTGCCAAAGCTACCTACAAGTACTCTCCCAATGATCAATTTTGTAAGACTCTAGACATTGGACATGGGTCGAGCCCAACTTCACGCTTTCGTAATTCACAGTAATTTCAATTCAAGCTGTAAATTCACCCAAACTTTCTGCTACAGCGCCATTTCTATCTTTGCACTTCCAGTAACTATTTTGCTTTGCCAAATACTGCTGCAGGTCATGACTTTCTGCCATGGCTTAAGTTACCGGTTATGGGTGGCTTCACCTCACCTTACCTCAGCCGCACGGCAGCGGCGGGCGTCCTTTTTCCGTTGATGCTGAAAGCTGAACCCCCTGGCAAGTGGCAGACTCGTTTGACCAGGCAGCCGAGTGTCCCGACTCCCGACGTTACTTAGCCGCTTCCCTGTGTCTTTTGCTCCCTGGGCCCTTCTCTAAGCTTAACTTATCCTTGTGTCACCAAGTAACTTACTAACTTACTGGCTCCGTAGAAAACTTTCCTGCACGGCACGGAACTGAAGAAATCCCTGACTTGATTTAGGTACCTAAGCGCTGAAACTGAATTTTGGGGAGGTGAAACATCTTCAAATATTTTTCCAGTAAATTTTCTTTGAAAGACAAGTGGAATTGACATCTAACCCAAGTCATTTCATGTTTTTTGGAGCTTCGAGGAATTAGTAATAAAATTTTGAAGTTGAATGGCAGAAGGCTCTAAAACTGGTTCACCTCCTAAAATGGGCACTATCTATAACATTGTTGAAGGCTATGAAAAAAAGCAGCATGTACAGTGGGGTACAGCTCAATTACGAATTCTTGCATTCACAGTGAAAAAAAAGTTCACTGCTGCCCACTTTGACGCCCTCCCGAGGGCTGAAAAATTAATATTTTCTCACGAATTTTTTTTTACAAGATCCTCTTTATGCTAATAACATATGTGCCAAATTTCAAGTCCAAAAAATTTATACAAAAAAAGATATTCAAACATGTACCAACATGTGTTGTTCAAAAAAAAATTTCACTAATACCAACTTTGACACCCTCCCAAAAATTGAAAAAAAAAGTTTTGGCCTTGAAATTTTTGGTGTAAGATAAACTTAGTGAAACTAACTAATGTGCAAAATTTCAAGTTCAAAAAAATTTCCCACAAAGAGTAGTTCAACTTCTACCAATTGATAGGTGTAGCCATGAGAAACAATTTCACTATGGCCCAACTTTGACACCCTCCCAAGGGCAAAAAAATTGTTTATGTACCATGAAATTTTTGGCATGAGATCACCTCTATGTTGGTAATATGTGTGTGAAATTTCAAGGCCAAAAGATTTACTTAAAAAAAGATATATTCAAAATCTACCAGCATGTGTTGTTATGGAAAAAAAATTCATAACTACACATGTTGGTAGAAGTTGAACTACTCTTTGTGGGAAATTTTTTTGAACTTGAAGTTTTGTACATAAGTTAGTTTCACTAAGTTTATCTTACACCAAAAATTTCAAGGCCAAAACTTTTTTTTTCAATTTTTGGGAGGGTGTCAAAGTTGGTATTAGTGAAATTTTTTTTTGAACAACACATGTTGGTACATGTTTGAATATCTTTTTTTGTATAAATTTTTTGGACTTGAAATTTGGCACATATGTTATTAGCATAAAGAGGATCTTGTAAAAAAAAATTCGTGAGAAAATATTAATTTTTCAGCCCTCGGGAGGGCGTCAAAGTGGGCAGCAGTGAACTTTTTTTTCACTGTGAATGCAAGAATTCGTAATTGAGCTGTACCCCACTGTACAAATAGTGTACACTTGAGGAGGTGAGCCATTTTAAAATCTAAGCCATTGTACAACCTTGGTCTTAGAGGGAAAATCAGATGGAATTCATTTCAATTTTGGATGAAAGTTTGGACATGGTCTTTTGTATTGGATGAAGAATGCTGCCCACGGAATTGCCATCAGTGTTGCGAACTTTCTTTGCCATGAAAGGGGTAGTATGTTGTATAATTGACCTTCTCCTTCAAATTGCATCTATTATTAACTAGAGAATGGAGATGAGGTGATCCTTAGATGGACACTTTAGCCATTGAATGAATCAAGGAAAAATTATTTTTTTCTATTGTAAGAGCTAGTTATTGTCTTTAATTTCCCGCAAATCTCTTTACAAGTTGGAAGTGGACAAATTTTGGGAGACCTATGGTCACAAATAGGTGCCTATGCCTCCAAGTCTTTTGAAAATTTATGAGTAATTCAAAAATGCTTGGGAAAGTACAAAGGCACTTGTGTTTGGTTCCACATCTATTTTTCTTTTTCTGAAAAATGATCTAAAAATACTTTGTCTACAAAAACCTATGAAGAAAGGCAGACTAGTCCTTAAATGGTCACTTTTAGAGCATACTACCTTGATGAAGTGGGCACCCACAAAAACACCACTTTTTGCTATTTTGCCTTTGTTGCTATTAATAGACTAGTTGAATTTTCATATTTTCTTATTGGGAAGTAAAAAGAGGTTCCAACATAACAAAGGAACCTGATATTTGGATATCATATACAAAAGTTATAGAGGATCAAAGTTTTTTTTGGTAGAGGTTCTAAAATTGTTTCTTCCACATACTTAGAGTAATCTTGAATTGCCAACCACTGCACATACAAAATTCAAATCCTTCACACACAATACAATAGGAACTTACAAGCTTTGAAACTTGGCACAATTATTCAATGCTATGTTATGATTTACTTCCAAAAACAAATGTGCAAAAAGGTTTCTTCTTCCAAATTTGTTACAATTTAATGGCTACAAGCTTTAAATTTTGTGAAAAAACCCTAGAAACCTTCACCACACAATATGTGGTGGTATCAATTAGTGGTAGTGTGTGTGGTCATTAGCAATTTCAATGTACATTGATTGGAACTGTCTAGTCAATGGCACCTTTATTCTCGGTACATATTAATTTTTGAAATGTACATAGATTGATGATTGTGGTTTTGGATTAGTGGTGCATTTTAGGTGCCCATCTTCTAAGGTAGGAGATCTATAAAGCTCTCGAGCATTCATTAATGTAGAGGTACATTTTGATTTTTCATTGTACCAGCAATATATAAATAGTGTACATTTTAAGAGGTGAACGCTTTTTGTGACCAGTGCATTTCAACTTTAAAAATTCATAACTATTTCCACAAACGGTTCCAAACCATGTGAAATGAATTGGGTTTGATGCCAATTCCATTTATCTCTCAAGTAAAATTTACTCAAAAAGTTTAACCTCTCCAAATTAATTATTAGATCTTAAATGGGTACTTTATGAATCTCCTATTGGAGTCAAACTTTTGTATCGGAGTTTCTACTTTGTGAATTAATTGATCTAAGATAGAACTATATAGGAGTGTTCATTTTAAGTTGATATGCATTAATAGAGTCAAAGTTTTAATTATTCATAGGATACTTTAAAGTGTACAAAGGCACATGAAAATTGTAAAAAAGTTCATTTTTTTCTATTGGAGCAAAGTTTGGTAATTTTATGAATTCTGAAAGTCAAGACTTGAAGAAACCTTAAAGTTCAAGATACATTGTCTTTGAAAAGAATCAAAACCATTCACTGAAGGTTATAATATTTTATAGCCACATTGCACTATGTGTAAAGTTGAAGACATTCATAATCTTAATTTAATGATATAATGGTAACACTTCATAAAGCCCATATAAGACGAAATCGGAGTTGCAAATAGTTTTGATAATTGTCACCAATAGAATTTGTACAAAGTAGCTTAGATTGCTTACTAAAATATTGCCACCATTGGAATTGAAATATTAAATTTTAATATTTATTTAGTATTATTATTAATTTAGTTATATTTTGGGTTATGTTTAACCTCTTTATTAATGATTTTCTAAAGAATGAATATCAAGTTTTATGGTTTCTTAATTTCATTACAAACTTTTTTATTAAATACAAATTATTTTTATTGGATCTTTTGGCATGTGAATGAAAGAAAATGCTAAAACACTCTAATGTGCAATTTTTGGACACTACATGATTAAATTATGAATTTTCAAATTGTTTTCTACAAATGTATAAATAATTGATCTTAGGGTCTCATTGTCTTTCATATTCTAACTATTTACATTTTAGGTAATCAATGTCTTGTTTTTAGTATTGCTTTTTGATTCAAATGTAGGCATTCTTTTTTAGACAATGATGATTGTGGGTAGAGGGTTGCTATTATGTAAATTTAGGAGCATGAGCCTGGCCATGAATCTAGAAGACTATACACCTATATTATAGGTGTTTATATTATAAAACCCTTCCATAGTTATAGTGTAATTATGTTATAGATACCTATATAATAGGTGTTTATATTAAAAGCACTTTCAATAGTTGTAAGATATCTACTTATACATATGCTCAAGTCTCACATGCTCACATTTTCATGCTCACACACTAGCATTGTTAATAATTGTAGGTACACTTAAGTTAGCAATTGTCACAAATAATTAGGAGACAATGAAAGAATGAATTTGGGTCTCTTTCATTTTGAATTCTTCCCTTTGTTCTACCTCAAACCCCTACATCAAAATGCACAACCAACTAGGAACAAGTACAAGAACATTATCATTTTGGAAAGTAGATTATATACAATTGAAGTAATTTTGTACTAACTAAAGGTAGGAGGTTCATATGTGTATAGTCTACCCTTTAATCCTTAATCCCTACATCATATAGAGGTATTTTTGGACTTTATCAATTTTGGGCAAGTAATTGTAATCTCAATTTTTTGATTCAATGTTTAGGATTTTACATGAAGATGCACACAAGTATTGTCTTATATGCAAGAGATATTTCATAAAATTTTGATTGGTAATTACAAAGTTATATCCAATTTAGTCTTAGTTTTTCAATACAAATAGTTAAAGAACAAGCAGGAGAACAAGAAAACCTTTTTGTATTTGAGTGTTTTTTTCTTGAATTTTTTTCATGGATTTTCAACTAAATTTCAAAACAACTCATCAACTTGAACAAATTGTAAGATCAAAAACACATTTCACCTCATAATTCTTCAATTGCTTATTTGAATTGGACACAAATTAGTTTGCTAAAAAGTTGATAATAGGACACATATTATCCAAAAGAAAATTTAAAAAAATATTATCTCCGTCCTAAAATGATCTTCTTCTAGGCCTTAATTTTTGTCCCTAAATGATTGTACTTTGTGATATTGTGAATTGGCTAGATTTGATTTTCAGTTGCTATTTGGAACCAATAAATAAACTCCAAGTAGTAGTTCTCCCTCTATCCATTCATCATCAATCAAAGGACAAATGAAATGATCAAAGGGGTCAATCAACATTGTTCATTCTTATTTTTTGTATCTCTTTGAATATTTCCCAATTGAAGGGGATGAAGCTCTAGGAAGAGGAACAAAAAGCGACACATAGTTTTGGGCATACACTAAATGCCTACAAAATGATGATCTCACATTCAACAATTAATTGACCATTGGTGCTCCTCGAAAATGCCCCCCAAAATCTACTTTTTAATATTCCTAAACTAAACTTTGAAAAGGGCTCTAAGACTCAAAGTTTCTAGAATGCAAGGAGTGCACCAAACTCTACGTGACAACCTTTATTTACTATAGAAGCAAATCTCATAGATTGGAACATTCTAAAAAAAATCCTGAAGCCATTTTCTGTCAAAGATTCACTTTAAACCAAGCATGAAGGGCTTAGACTATCATTTAAGGATTGAGAGGTAATTCTCAATTTGGAGAAGCGACTTCATTGATATATATTTTTAGTGAAACTTCATTGAAAGACAAATGGAATTGACATATAACCTAGGTTGTTTCATATTTTTTGGATCTTCATAGAATTAGTTATGAATTTTGAAGTTGGAACCACATAGGTCACAAAATGTGTCCACCCCTTGATACATATGTTTACCATTTATACATTGACAGATGCAATTAGTGCATTGAAGAAAGAAAAATGTCCCTCTATGTTAAAGAAAGCTTTTATAGCTCAGTTGCTTTATGGATTTCGTACTAGGGCTTTTTTTGCTTTCTAGTGCCAAATTGCACAAAAGAAATTTTGGCTAAAAAATGGCAAAAAGTCATAAAGTTTTTTGCTATAAAACTTCAAATTAAAAAAACACTTGGATGAAATCACTAGATTGTAGATGAAGATAGAATTAGAAATATGTGATATATACAAATTTGATATTTTCTATCCAATATGGGGATGAATGTTGAAATTTGGAGCATCACTATAATAATTTACATTGCTACTTTGGCACTTCATGAAAAATGGAAAAAAACACACTAGTTCCTATATCTTAACAATAAATAGTGTACTTTATATTGTTGCCATAATCAAAATCAAAATAAAAGTAATTTTTTAATTCATAAAAGCTTCAAAATTCAATAACTTTCACATTGTAGTTCCCAAATGCCATGAAACAAAGCCCATGTATCCCTCCTTGCAGAGAATGACTAGGGAACGTGACTAGGGAATGCACATTTCTAGAGATCTCACTGTTATAGAAAAAAAGAAAACCTAAATAAATTAGCCGATGATAGGCAAACCGCCCAATGTATACACCTAGATAATCACTCATGACAATCTTACATCAACCTATGGTAGACTTTTGCTAATAAATGAGATTGGTTCTTCATGAGATTGGTTAGTAGTCAAAAGCAAACCCTGGGGTGATGGTAATGGAGTTATTAGTAACTACTTTGGGAACTTCTACCTTTCTAGTGTAAATTCATTACAAGAACTAACTTTTTTAATCCTTTGTGTCATGGCCATGTTAGGAGATATTATAATTGCTTTTGGTGGTAAGATGACCATTACAGGTACAGTTTTGGGTGGTTTTGGAGTAGTCTAAAGACTATTTTAAACCAATTAGCCAACACACTTCAAAAATTCATAACAAATTTATACATTATCAAAATAATAAATTTTCAATTGCTCTATTTGTTTCTCATGTTTGTTTTTATGAGGGAAAAAAATTTAAAATTGATCAAAAATGTCAACAAGGCAAACCAGCCATTCTGCCTGTCATAGGCTGGTTTACCCAACACTTCCGTCCCTTGCCAGTGCTGCACTTGCTTTCTTTAACAACTCATGCTTCTTGACTTACCTTAGTTTCTCCAGCAATTTTTCCAAGCAGGTGGGTACCGGTTTTCAAAGTTGAGATCACTGACATCAACAATCTTCATACTCTTGTGACCAACTTACAGCAGAGACTAAGTTTCCTGTCGCCGACAGCGGAAAAACTTTTTTCTGGTTGTATGAATTGACTAGAACGTAACTGAGCTGAATTGAGAGAGAAAGCATCCGCACTATATATTTCACTCCCGTAATAACTCTCAAACCCACTATTCTCAGTGAATTGTGGAAACAAACTTTCGAGGGATATCGATCAGTTCGCAGACAGACTGAGAGCAGACTTCAAATTCGTGGTAAAACATTCGGTAGACAAATCGTCAGCTCATTGATCTTAAATACACAAAATAGCAGACCTTAAATCACAGGAAATTCCATTTGAATTTACTCATGTCAGCATACCTACAATATACCGTAATCTTGTTAGTGAGGGTGGGAATCAGTGTTGGCTGGATGTCGAGATATCCACCCATTTAGACGTGTTGGGTAGGGTAGATATATGAATACTCCGCTACAAGAGATACATTTTTTTACACCAATATTGCTATCTACCTTGGTACCACAAGTCCACCCTTAAATATTTTATGAAGATTTCAAAGACTATGACCTGCATAGGCTCTTCGAAAACTGAACTTTCTTCAATAGAATTATATACAATGGAATTTTAAAACAAGCGATAACCGCACAACTCTGGTTGAAACATAGTGACTGTCGGTGAATCAAAGAAAGTACCACGGACGCGACTTCGTATGAGTCAGTATTCCAGTGTTCCAGTAAATACCATCCAAGTGCAAATTAATTTAAAACACCTTTGTAAGTCTCATCTGCAATTGGAAATAATAATAAGTAGAGTCTTGAGATACCGACTGAGCTCAAGTTTTGGCTCAACTGGTTGTTGCGGTTACCGTCTCTCATGTGGCTAGTTATTGAAAGGCTCTTTGAATTGAAACACACTTGGAATTTGAGATTTGCTTCTGAATTGCAGTGTCGGCAACTGAAAACAACTCTCCTGGACGAAAACCGAGAAGCTCCCAAGTCTTCATTTTCGTGGAGATGCCAGCCACAATCCAGAAAAAATATATACAAACTAATTAGACATTACAGGTTAACTTGGAAACTGATATTAACTTAAACAATATTCATTACTACTTTCAATTGGAAATAATAATAAGTAAAGTAGAGTTTTCTTCAATGGTCAGCGGTTGCATCCTCTCAACTGCAAAATCTATCTATCGGTTAATTTTCTGGAATATCAATTTCTTAGGAGCCCAACAATTTCCTGCAAACTCAAATTGACACTCGATAAAAAGAGATTTTCATATTGAAAGTAGTAATGAATATTGCATCCTTGGTTTAGGTGTAGGGTCCTTCCTTTATTGGCTAAGATTTCACAACGTCTTTAGTCATAGTTGGGATTCATAGTTCAATTTGGCCAATGGATGTCAAAGATTTGTATATGGAAGCTCCAATGTTTCCTTGGTTAGCTTTCCATAGTTTTGATTGTCCAAACTTTGCTCCTTTAGATGTTTAGGTCTAAGTGAAAATAAAGGTCCTTGGATTGGGTGAGATTTTTCTACATATTCATAGTTGGAGTACATGTACTCAATTTGATCAATAGATGTAAAGGGCTTGTGTTTGAAGCTCAAAAGCAACCTTCTTGTTGTCTTCAATTTTCAATTGTCAGAACTTTGCTTTGCTTTTTTCAAAATTTCTTCTTCCCTTGTTGTTGACCCAAACCATTTCTTAATGTTTTGTTCTTCATGGTCAACAATTTGGTATGAGTCAAATAATTTAGGGCAATGCATTGAGTTGATGACTATTGCAAAGCATTGTTCTTGTCAATCCTTAGCTCTAACAACCAAGCCTTGTACCCACCTATATCAATACCTACCCTCCAAAATTGGTACCTTGTCCACCTCATCCAAGTATCTTGCCCACCTAGATATTAGCCACTAATTATTATCTCATGGCAACTAAAATTTACTTGGTGGTGGTTAAAATATACTTGAGTTTTGTTTTGGGGCACCAGTTGATTTCCCGCCCTACCAAATTCTTTCCGATTTCACATCCTTTTTTTAAAAAATGCAACCGTTTTCTTTCCCAATTCTACCGCCAAACTTTGAATTGGCTGCAGGTTTTCCCGGCCATTGGGATGGATCGTAATCTCCTTCAATGTGATGGTATTCTTTGAATTGAGTAAAGATGCTCTCAGAAGGCAATGGACAACAGCACGTGGTTAGTAGATAAACTACCACTTCCATTAGTGTGGAGTTGGTGAAAGTAACACATATTTCAAGAATCATTCGCTGCGTCCTTCGCCAAATTCTGAGAACCTAATTACACAAAATAAATTGCTGGCGTAGCTCCCCTCATTTTCTGTCACTGACTGTCTAGCACTAGGAGTGCGTGCAGTCCTTGAGTTAGAAATTCAGTTATTCAATTAGTTTTTGAACTACACCCAAATTGCAACAATTTACCCCAAATCATGATCTGTCTAGCTCTAGGAGTGCAGTCCTTGAGTTAGAAATTCAGTTATTCAGTTAGTTTTTGATCTACACCCAAATTGCAACAATTTACCCCAAATCATGATCTTTGGCTTCTGACAAAAATAGGGATGCTGAGAAGATGATAAATGTACTAAATGAGACAAGCAAAACAGTGTTCTCTAAGCATATGTAATAGTCTGACCTTAAGAATGCAACGCTTCAAATCCCGATCGCATGTGGCAACAATGTAGCATTTATTCTGCACAATGACCATGACAAGGTCGTTAACGCCAGAAGTAGTTGAACAAGAGCTGTGCAATGAAAA
The DNA here is from genome assembly GCA_950106755.1 of Climacium dendroides. Classification (NCBI taxonomy): domain Eukaryota; kingdom Viridiplantae; phylum Streptophyta; class Bryopsida; order Hypnales; family Climaciaceae; genus Climacium; species Climacium dendroides. The sequence goes on along the minus strand of OX467082.1, from coordinate 22,098,031 downwards.
CTTGCAGGAGATTGAACTTCATCATAGCGAATAGTCAAGAAGTATATCCCAGAGAAAAGAATGCTGCAATTGCAGCGTTCCGTTGTTTTCACAGAAAGACAAAGCAAACCAGTAGGGTGAGAATATGTCTCACTAGAGTAACACGCTCCACAATGCAGTCATAAGCGTCTGTACCCTTGTGAGCGCGAGGTAAGGTCTCGAATCGTGGATCCTAAGCAACCCTGCCAATCATTTCCACAAAAATATTTGACAGAAAATATATACTCCACACCATAAACTATTCTGTACTTCGAAACAACAAGGACAAAGCCTATACCCTCACAAGTCACTGAGCAGAAATACAAAAATTACAATTACAACATCAGTAACCAGACAGAAGAAGCAATTGTTGGCAATTTATAAGTTTAACCTAGTAATTGTTATTGAACACTGCTGCATCTTCTGATGAACTTATTCTGACCAAAAGAAGTTACTGAAGGTTCGCATTTTCAAAGAATCAGCCGCTAAGTGAGCAAAATAAGAAGAATGAACCAGGAGACACACTTACTACACCAAACGGAAGTGAAAATACCTCACTGTAACTTGGTACTTCTGACCCAATTTCTCTAGCTCAGCCATTACACAATCTGTGATACAAGGAGTACCTGTGCCCTCCAAAACCGCTCAGATCCGCGGATTCAATCAACCAGAAAACTTGATGAAATACCCCACTTAAGTTGGTTTCCACAAAAAATAATCCCCTTGTCCCAACAAGTGGCACGAGTCGGCATGTGATCAGTAGAACCCCTTGGAAGATGACGTGGAATTTGAATATAAAGTGTCAAGTGGTCAAAAATTGTCCAAACCTAACAATACGAAATTGCTACACGTCTATTGACAAGGATCTAACAAACAATAGTGAACCTATTGCGATAGCATGTTACTCACATTTAGCATACAAACAGTCCATCATCCTTCTCGAAGTCCAACTGCAAACCAGTAACAATACATTCAAATTCAAAATCTGAATTCTGATACTAAATTCGTTTAAATTAAGAAAAGAAATAAAAAGTATCATTAATTCATCAGATTCCAGCTTCGCGTCACTGTCTCACGATTAAACAACTTTCCACACCCAGGAAAGAGTGCCCATGGAAAAAAACTGCTGTGTTACCAAAAGCAGGTAAAATACTCTAGATTCATACCTTGTTTTGAACAAAGAAGTTGATAAAAATTGTTATCCACCAGAACCTGGTACGGAGGCCCAAGTGCAGAGTTGAGTTTGAAGAAAAGCGCCGCTGAAATGTTGGGTCTGCATCCCCAAACCCGGTAAACAATTGAAGCCTCGTTCTAAGTCACTCCATAATCGCCCTTCCTTAAATGTGATTAACGTCCAAACCCAATTAAAAGATTCAGGAACAGAAGGACATCTGTACGAATTGACCAATTGCGAAGGTCGCGTATGGAACCGATCCATTCGTACGTACTACTAAACAGAAATTGGAATTGAAAAGAGTTTGAAATTGCGAACTTACACATTTCTCGAAGGCCTTTCAATGCTGAGATTCTTTCTCTGTGGATTCAAATCGTCATCCTTGTACCTGCGCAAACAAATATGCAGACAATCAAAGTCGCAAAATCAAAACTCTATTGATAATTCATACTTCCAAACCCCAAACCCCCCAAACCCTTATTATTAATCGAATTCAGTGAGAGGTCTTTGGATCTCCCAGTACTTAAATCTGGAAACTGACTCATTGTTTAATTGCTTTTGGCGCGAGCATTCGCATCTTGAGCGAACTCCCGAGACTTATTAGCCTTCATCATGTCTGGTTCCCTATCCTCACTAACTCAATTTCCACACTTTCTGAATACTAAGGCAGACTTGTACTCTGAGAATTTAAATTGTGAGCACTGGCGTACTCAAGGCGAACCAAGAAATTGAGGAACCCGCTGCAAAGTGCAAAATAGCAAAGTGACAGAGACGATAAAAAAAAATGGACCGTGTAGGGTTTAGGGTTTAAGCCTCGGCTGCGGATGAATATAAAGAGACCGACGATAAACTATTGAATGGATGAATGATTTTTTGAGTCAACGTACATTCACATCTCTGAAAGGTGGGCCCCTACGTGAAGGTCAGATTTTGTTAAAAAAGTGCCACATGTCATCATGTGAATGGTGTGAGGTAACTTGGACCTGGAATTTGATGTGGAAATTCAATTTTGACACTTTTAGTAACCACTACAATTCAACTTCAGAAATTCATAACTAGTTTTAAAAAGCTCCAAAAAATAAGAAACAACTTGAATTAGATGCCAATTCTATTTGTCTATCAAGGAAAATTTCCTAAAAAACATTTCGGGAAGCCTAATCCTCTCCAAATGAATATTCAGCTCTTGAGTGGATGCTTCATGAACCTCCTAACTTATTGATGATTGTGCCATCATTACAGAGGATTGCTAATTATCAATGGAGAGAAAAAAGAATGCTCTACATCAATGAATGTCCCATGTTTTAGGAGTTACAATCAATTACAACTCCCTTGGTACTTCCATCTTGAAATGATTGTTTATTTTGAATGGCATGTTTTTTTAAGGTTGTTTTGAAAAGGTTAAAAAAAAAACCACTTCCTTGTAGATAATTTTATTCAGGTTGTCATGAACACATGCAATGTTCTTCATTGATTTTAGTGATATAAAATTTGGAACCTTTCTCAATTATGTTTATTCACAACACAATCAATGAAATTGGTTCAAAAAAATACCCAAAAAATTGTGGACAATCATTTTGGAACGATGTAAGTAAGGTAGGAGGTTCTAAAAGCACACATGCCCTAAAACCGCCTACCTCCTCAAATGTGCGCTTTTTTATACATGCTGCTTTTTTCATAGCCTTCAGCAATGTATACACTATAGGCAGTGGGCGATTTTAGAGCCCTATGCCATTTCAACTTCAAAATTTCATAACTAATTCCGCAAAGCTTCAAAAAATATGAAACGACTTGGGTTAGATGCTAATTCCACTTGTCTTTCAAGGAAAATTTACTTGAAAAATATTTCATCAAGCATCACCTCCCCAAAATTCAGTTTCAGCTCCTTAGGTGGGCGCTTTGTGAACCTCCTACCTTGTGAAGCTTTAGTTCGTGCACTTAGGTTAAACTTTCGCCTAATTCCCTGCTACTGCCGCACTGCTGACTTTGAACTGCCGCTTTTGCTACAGTAGAATATTCCGGATGGCGTTCACACCACAGCCCCCCCCCCACACACACACACACAGCAACTGCACAACAGGACCAAAGTAAGTTAAGCTTAAACTTAATAATAAGCTTCAGTTCCTTTGACGACGGATGGAATTAGTCCACCCCTCCAGCAGCTTAACATGAACATAATTCGCTACAAATCAGTGCCGGGAAGCAGCAAACTTTCCTGTAGCAAGCTCATCTATCTCACTAATTAAGCGCTTGGCTGCATCTGCCGCTGTCTCTTCCTTTCAAGTCAGCGCCCAATTTTAGCCTCTTGCACATCGTGAGAATCATTATAAAGTAATACTAAATTTTACATCACTAGATCTGCTGTGCCGCCCATGCGGGATGATTAGTATCACTTATAAAAAATATTAAAAAATCCCATCTTTCTTTGGCCTTTCTGGCACTCTCACGGTTTAAGCTTTCCCCGGGAATGCCTTGCTTTAGTATATTGTTTCCTTGATGCAATGCGGCTCAAGTCTCGTTTACAAGTGCAAAAAAAAAGGAAAATTAAAGAAAAAATCCCATCTGTCGCAATGCATCATGACCCGTCCACTGGATGCGTCATGGCGAGATGCTCGCGCTCAGCGCTCCACGTAATTGAGTGTTCCCACACAGGGAGGGAGGGAGGGAGGGAGGGAGGGAGTTCGTAGACCTCGCTTGCAAATTGTCCCGGCCTTCAAATGCTAGTGGGTGTGCAAAGTCGGGAAGCAAGCAATCATTAGCTGGATTTCATCGCAAGTGGGGAGTGGAAAGCTCCATTATTCCAGACGAAACAGTGAAAGAATGGGATCCGGGTTTCGGTAAATAGCAACCTGAAAGTGCACGGATCGTACAAACTACATGCATTCTCCGATGGGATTCAACGCGAAAGAAAGAGAGGGTCGCTAGCTGTACTTCAACAGCGGCACAGGAACAGTCCTAGGAAATCAGAAAAGAAAAAGTTGCAACTTGGGGGAGTACTACAGTCTGTGCTAGCGTTCGACTCAGGTACATGAACCAGGCATTATAAATGACTTTCGAGGACTCCCGAGTTTCCGTGGGCAAGTACCAACAAGCGCACGAAGTCGTGGGCCAATGACACTTCTTTTTTTTCTTCTGAACTTGGGTATTGAATTGCATTTGAAATTCTCATACTGTACCACGGGAGCGCAAACCAAGGCGGATAACAAGTGAGATTCTTTCCGAGACGAGAGGTTGTCTAATCTATGGATAGCTTACTTAGCGTGTCGAGGATGTCGGAAACATGATGATGTGATGAAGCTTGAGCCCCAAAGTGCACCTGACACGTTCAGTTCCTTGCCACCTGGCTTGGCTGGAGTTGCAGAATTGGAGCTACCTGGCTGGCTGCTACAGTTGTCTGCACCCCAACACCCAATCGAAAGCATGAGTTAAGTTCGTTTCCAAAGTCAATCTGTCACTACCCTGAAATAGCACACGAAGCTTAATTTTCTGGTGGACAAAGAAAGACGAGGAGCCGTTATTTTTATAGAGAGCGTGCAGGAATTGGAGTGTAGAAATTGATTGCGCAGGGCGCCGCCATGGATGACGGGCAAGCGACGGAACACCAACCCACCCCCACCCCCCCGTCCACAGGCGCCGCGGGCTCCCGGTCCGGCATCTCTGCAGGCGTGCGAAAGTGATGAGCCGGGCGTGGCACGACGAGACTTCACTGTAACGGGTGCCCCTGAAATTGGCAGTGGAGGGAATATTCGCCGGAAAAGTGGCGGAGTGGAGATCGGGTAGAGATAGCCCATGGCCCACGCACTTCTTGTAGTGCTGCATCTCCCCATTGGCAACATTTGCTAACACTGGGACTCTTCAATCCACCATGAAATTTCACCACGACATTCAAATGGAATGGAATCACTGAATGCGTGTCCATCCCCTTTCAGAAATTTCTGTCTTACATTCCTGGTGTATATTGAATTGTACAGTGCGGGAATGGAAGCATCATGGTGGGTGAGATCACAGGGTAGCGAAGGCGCACGGATGTGAAGATGCAGTACTCCAAGATGTAAGTGAACCACAGAGCCGATAAGGAACACTGAAATCTTCAAATTTCCGAACCTTTGAACAAATCGTAAAACCTGGACAATGTCACCACCTCCGAGAGCTTCATCGCCGATTCCTTTCTTCCCTTGAAAGAACCAGACTCGAAATTCAGAGACACGCATTCAATCTCGAAGACTGAATTCGTTCAGATTGGATTCGGGTATAATTCCACGGCCCCATTCATGAACTCTCAATGCACTCTACCCATCTCATCTTCTCGTGACATATATACCGACGATAGCATTGGAATCTAACCTAGGATACTCTACAGGAAAAAGCATGTAATTCCCAAACGAAGAATTCTACAGAGGAACTAACCAAACTAATACAAAACACGATCACGTATATTGGTAGCAAATCCAGTGATCAAACAAGTGATCACTTAGGCTTCGGACCAGCCATACCAGCCCCAGAGACAGAGAACTTCGTAACCACGGACATGAATCTCAACATTTGACTCCCGAGGATCAAATCGATCGATCTTCAGAATGCATCATTCTTCGAATGAGAAGAGCCTTACCACTCACACACCAAGGGCGGACCAGCCACACCAGTGCGAGAGAACGAGGGCTTTGTAACTACGGACGTGAATCTCAACATTGACTGCTGAGAATCGAATCGAATCAACTCGATCTTCAGAATGCATCATTCTTTGAATGAGGAAAACTACACTTCCTCACTCAGGACTCCTAGTTCTACTCCAGGGAGCGAAGACGACTTGCGGGAGTACAACTGAGAGGTACACTCCCAGAGCTAGGCACTGAAATGGTTGTGCAAGGAGTGAGTGCAAGGAGCCCGCCACATTGGCAGCTACTTATTGCATGGCGAAGGCGGCGAGCCAGGCAGGCAGGCTGCGAAGGGGACTGAAGTTGGGAACGGCGGGGAGAGCACGCACGGCAACGCCAATAACTGGTCACCCCGCCCACGTACCCGCTCGCCCGCCCGCACGCCGTGACGGGATCCACGGGGACGAGGCGTTCCCAACGAAGGTAATACAGTAACTTAACGGGGATTCAAAACCGGGCAGGGCAATAAAAGCACTTGCTGCTGCAGCAATCGCCCGTCGTGCAACGAGTAGGTGTACCTAGCTAGCTAAGGGCCGAAATGAGGCCTAGGTTAAGATCATCCTGGAGATAGTGCAAACACGGAGTGGGGCGATCCCATCATCACAACACCAGGCAGGAGAGCGGGGACTAGCTAGAACTCTGCATATGTACCTGGACTGTACAGATCTAATGTAACTTAGTGTAAGTGGAGTTAAGGGATGCCCACCCACTGACCACACCAGGCAGGAGAACGAGGAGGACTACTGTAGCTAGAACTTCGTCTGGCATATGTACCTGGACTGTACAGGTCCAGAGTCGTATTGTAGTTTAGTGTAGCGTAGTGTAGTGTAGTTTATGCCCACTCCCTCCCCGCCTTCAATTGAGTTATGCGCCACGGCACTGTTGAACGTCCAGGTGGGCAGCAGGTTGTTGGGTTGCAGGTTGCAGGCAGGCCATGCAGCAACAGCAACAGGAGACGGGAGCTCCAGCCTGGACATGAAAGTGTGCACGTTTCGACATTGCCCGTCAGGGAGGGCATCTACTAATTAAGCTTGCTGCCATTAGCCGGCTGAGTGGCTGACTTCCGAGTTTGCCTCCCCTGCGACCGAAATAGCTTGCCAAGCATTGCACTCCTGTACGTTCCAGTAGCCACTGGCTGCGGCTCAGCCGCTCAGGGGGAGTCGCGAGAACGCCCGGGGCCCGCATCGTCGAGTACTTGCTTTTTATATCAAACGCCCGACCTGCAGTGATTCTTCGCGGCTAATATAACCAGCAGAAACTCCCCCCCATGCCCTGAATCATTGAATTTTAAAATTTTACTGCTCGGCCTCGTGAAGTGCCCAGGAACCACACGGGCACCAAACCATTCCAGGTTCCAACTTGGCGAATTTCACCGAGAGCATCCTCAATCCAGCACTCTAAATTGAAGAGTCTGGCTCCGGCAAAATGGGAGAGTTATTTAAAATAGCCTTCTTTAGGGACCTTCAAGTTCATAGGGCATTTGGTGAGTCCGCAGAGCCCCTCAAACCGCCCTTTCAGATGAAGTTTAGACGGATTCTTTTGCTTGATTGTAACCCGTGATGCAATTTCTGTCACATATTCGGTATAAGATCATTTGTGATTGGGCAATGTAAGAAAACAGTAAATCAAGACGCCGAACGAACTGATTCAACGCATATAGAGCGTGTGTGAATCGGGTCCCTTGAACTTCAATTTGAAGTTGGGGTGAACCTGTACTTTGAAGAGTAGAGTGTAGAGGCCTCGACTGAGGATGCTCTAACGCGTTTTTACCTCTGCAATCGATCCATATCCTAGTTCGCGAAGGCATACCCGGAAACCCGGAAGACCTAAAAACTGCCTGCCCAGGTCTCCGATTTAATTAGAATTAGAAAGGCTCTCTTGGGGTTCTCACGAGTGCTCGCTTGATGTGTCAGGGCTCCCCTGTCAGAACTTTCGCCACAAAGGTCGAAACTGGGAACTGGATCATATCCCGCCTCTTAATAAAGCCCCAGTGACAGACGAGTCGGGACTAGTCCTTAACTTAACTTGCAATTACCGGAAGCGGCTCCTCCCTCAACAGACAGACCAGACTGACTGACGACTCACGTGGTTTTCGCGGCGGTAGAGTAGCGCCCCTGAGGCGTGATTGAAGCAATGAATTATTAATGTTGGTGTAACTATTATTATTATTATTATTATTATTATTATTATTATTATTAATATTATGATGCCTCCTCATGCTCACGAGTCACTGCCTCACTGGCTACCACAAGTGAAGTGAAGTCTGGGTTGGAGTAACTTCGTAGTAAAGAACTGAAAACCTTCTAACTTATTACTGTCCAATGCCAGTCCACGACGCCTGTAGCAGGCTGCGGCAGCAGCGGCTCAACAAGCTCTTCAGTCTCTTCAATTTACTTCCATGCGACTCCAACGTGCCTGCCTGTTAAGAAAAGAAAAGTGCGAGTAACTCTCACGTATTCGGGGAAGGCGTGGTTTGTTACCTGAATGATGAGCTTGCGCATGTTTAGATCGGAGCTGGATCGAATCGATCTCAAGTTCAGTCACGCTGGAAGTGAGGCCTTCTGAAACATTTATCAGCAGGCCGGGCGGGGAGACGTGACCAAATCATCAGAAAAATGATAAATGGTGACCAAAACTCTGGTTTGGAACATTGATGCGACGCTGTGAATGCGCGTATGAATGACACCAACGATCATGCAATGTATTAACAAAAATTGGAAAGAAACCATGGTTTTGGGTGATACAGTACATCAGTGATATCGACGGGACTTTCAAAGGCCTGCGCGCAAAGCAGTTAGTCTTCCGCGACCGCCATAGCCTTCGCCTTTGTTTTGCTTCGAGGTCCAAGCTTGATCTGTGAACTGATTCGATGTTCAATCCACTCTAAAGCGAGCTTCAGAGCAGATCTACTGTTGGAAATGGAACTATGTGATCTGAACCGTGTGCCTGTCCCGTTTCAAGCATCCCCAGCCGTTATCCCTACCCGGTTATATTTCATCTGGATAGGAAAGAAATAATCCTTTAGGTCATGCATCCCTAAAAATTTAGAGGAGGTAGGGTCCAATTTGGTATACGGTACAAGATTTTTTTAAGGGGATTTCTAGTGCCACATTGCATCAGAAATAAGAAGAAAAAAATGGTTAAAAAATAGCAAAAAATTGTAAAGTTTTCACCAGAAAAATTTGAATTAAAAAAAACTTGGATGAAATTGCCGGATTGTGGCTGAAAATAGAATTAGAGACATCTTACATGCACACATATGATATTTTCAGCCATATATTCTGGATGAATGCTGAAACTTGGAGCACCACCATAACATTTTATATCTCCACTTTGGCACTTCAATTTTTTTTTTAAGAGCCTTGATATGGTCTCATTTATACAGAACTCAAATCACTTTTTTGTGTGTTGAGCATTTTGGTGGGGAAATGAACTCTTTATCCCCATATTTACTCCCCCTTCATCTAGATAGGGATAGGGATAGGGATAGGAAAGAATTGGTGGGGATGCTCTTAGAAAGCATTCAAAACAAGGATTTCTACACATTTTGTTATCATTTTGTTAAACCCTAAAGGACAATATGTCCTTGAAATGAACAAGTAGGAATTCAAACATAACTTACATTGTTGGGAAGTCAACTTTAAATGAACCTCTGTGAAATTTTGACACGAGGTGTAGACAAGTCTTCCTAAATGCTATTTTCATAATTAGCTGAAGTTGTTAAAATATTACAATCTCAAATTCAAAATTGTATTATTAGCTTTTTTTATAACAAAGAAACGATTGGGGTATAAACTTTACTACATTTAGCCATGTTTAAACTCTTTAAAGACTAGATGTTCATATTTCAAAGATTATTTTTAAAAAATTAACCTTTTCAAAACAACATCTAGTAATAAGGAAAATAAAACCTTTGAAAATCAATACAATTAGAACTTAACACTTTGAACTCAAAGAAAAAAAGCCTTATGAAAATTACAAATATTCAGTCTTTAGTCAAGCTTAGAAAGAATTTTCATAGTTAGGTTTCAAATTTTCATAGTATGGTTTTCAAAGACTCCATACCTACCCACAAACTATAACTCTTCATAACTTTCATCACATTAACCAAAATGGAATGATCCAAAGCTTTCCACTTATATATAATTCTAGAGAACCAATTTAAAATTTATTTATTTATTTAAATATTTTTTAAAGAAGTTTTATGAGTTGCCCAAGCTGCATTCCAAGCAATGAAAATGACATATTGTGCAACAAGTTTTTAACCATTTAGTCAAAAGTTATGAAAATTGTCAGGCCTTGAAGCTACTCCTCAAAGAAATGTTGTATGAAAAATTCAGCAAAAAAGAAAAAAAATTCCATTTGTAATGAGTTGCCCAAAATCTCTATGTTGCCAAAAAAAATGCAATTTAGTGCTTTAGGGGTTAAGAACTTTAAAAAATTATTGACTAAGTGTTTAGATCAAAGTCATGTCTATTAAATTATAAAAAAGACTACAAATATTTGAAAGTGTTGCTCAATATCCAAGTATATTAAAGAGATGTTGAGATACTATTCAATTCACCCATATCTCCTTAATCCACTAAGTTATATAATATATGTAGTACAATTATCTATGTGTTTTTCTACACTTTATAGAATATGGAAGGAACTACTACCCAAGTGTATTGTGTACTTATTAGTGGTCACTATAGCTTAGATCATATAGTCTTCTAGTTACCAATGTCTCAAAATGCTTTAGCTATCAATGTCTTGTGATGCACTAGCTACTTCAAAATACTTGGATTTCATGTAAATTCAATTTTAGCAAAGTAATATAATTCCTACAATGTTGTCCTAAGTCATTTGGATAGGGTGGACAACTATAATTAGAAAACTTGTATTAAACCCCTCTATAACTTTTAAAACTAACAAATATATAAAGTCCTATTATAATATAGTATATTGTACAAAAATACAAATAAGGTAACTCATTTTAGAAGAATAATAAACATGATTGTAATCAGTGATGATTGCAATCGATAAAGACATTCCTTCAATTTTTGTCCTAATGATAACAAAATAATGCATATTTTAATAAATGTTGAAGGATTGGATGGACTTGTAGTCTTATGTGAAATAGAAAAAAGAGTTTTGAAATGATTTAGAATACAATGAATGAATTATGAAAACAAAGAAGAAATAAATATCCAAATTGGTTTTAATTTAAACCTAACAAAAGACAACCGTTAAAGTATCTTAGATAAGGAAAAGCTAAATTTTATAATTGGAGCATTTGTTGCATTCATAGGGTTGTAGTACTTCAAAAGAGACCTAGTCTTTTACCACTATGGCAATTAGTACATTGCATTTGTTAGTTTTGAGTATTGCAACCATGGCCATAATGCACATAAATCTCCTTTTAAATCAAAGCATCATCTAGAGAACTACCTAAAATTTGTAAATAAAATCTTAAATCAGTTTATAGGAAATGTTTGTAGACATTTAATTGGAGGTGGAAAGACTAGATGGTGACAAGTAATGGAAAAAAAAGACTATTGTGTCTTGCCATACATTCCAAGCTTAAACATTTTTCAAGCACAAATTTGATTTAAAGTAGCAAAAATTTAACACAAGTCGTAATAAGGACAATTATAGAGTTTTGATTATAGTATAGTAAAGATTATTAATATTCAAAACTTTCACACTTACAATTTTAAGGGTCCAAAATACTATTGAATACCGATTCCTTGAAATTAGATGCTCAATTTTTGGAGGCCTACTATTTATCTAATAGAGCAATAAGCTATTAGTTAAAATACTACTAAATATAGCTAATTCTATGTTGATTTAAAAAATTTCCATTAATTTGAGGACTTCTATACAGTATAAAATTATTATTTCTATTTAGAATTTAATCTATTAATTTTCAAACAAATTTTAGAAAATCATAAAAACAAGATAAATATAAAATTCATATTTGTCTTTGATAAAAACTTCAACTACACTAAATCATTACTTCCAATAATAGAAGCATTAGAAAGTAAAGGTCTTGTGGCACCAAGCTACATCAAAAGAGCTTGGTTCTATAGGTTTTTATAGACATGAGTTTGATGCCTATATAGGCTTGTGGAACCAAATTCTCCTACTCAAACTTGGTATTGCAAGTAATCCCTTTTTTAGTTGTGGTTGTATGTTTGAGTGTTTTCAAGTACAATTTAAAGAACTATAATCAAACGTAATTGACACTCGTAGAAAAGCTTGTTAATGAATTTATTTATTTATTTTATAAATTAATTTAGTAAAGAATATTGATTTTTTTTTTAAAACATCAATCTTGTTGAGAGCTCTTAGAAATGAGCCTCAAAGACATTAGATTTTGAAGAAAAAATCACCATAAAAAATTCATTTAAAAATTTGTAGAGTAGATTTTGAGAAGCTGTGAATTCATTGGGATTATGTATGTTATACCCTTTAATCTCATTTTTGTCACTAACTTTTTAGATTTGACATGCAAAAAGAGAATTGAAAGAAACCAAATAACTTTCATAGTTTTAACACCTTCATGACCAAATACTATAGTCTTTCAATCCATATGTGAAATTGTTGTGATTTCTTTTGCCATGTGATCTCCAACATGTCTAGTTTGAATTTGAATATCTGCAATTTAAAAAATTGATAGAACTTATCAAAATGTTGGCTTTGTGTTTAATTTAGAGCAAATTCCAAAAAGCTCAAAAAAGGCCTTGGATAATTAGGGGTTAATCAAAATTGGCAAATGTGATTTGGTATAAGCTTAAAAATAAAAATATTTCTTTATACATAAAAATACACATAATATTTCCAAAATTCAACATTTGTCTTAAAAACATTATTTTATTAACTCTAACAATCAAATACAACAATCTAACCATTTAACACTCAAATCATTTCTTCAATTTTTGCATATTTATAGTTATATCTTTATATATTATTTAAGTCAAATTCATCAAATTCATAATAATAATAAATTTTATATAATAAAAGTCAAGCATTGGTTTGGATAAATGAGAAGTTTTGTGGTCTTACAAAGCCCTTAGAACCTCTCTAATTATCATCTAGATTTTGGAATCAAACCATTAAGGGGCTAAGGTTACTACACCTAATTGTGACAGGGAGCATACATAAGTTCATTACTTTGAGAATTTTGAGTTTATTCATACAAAATCTAAAACATACAATCTAAAAGAATCTAAAATTCCCTTTCAACTTCGAACATAGAAGCATTCCAAGTTCAATGATGTGAATGATAATCCAATCCTTTTTATAACGATGTTTTGTATTATTTCCTTCAATGGTTAAAAATGACTAGTGCCTTTCACCTCCCTCTCCACCTCTTACATAACATTATTAACCAATGCTAGGGGGACTATTTCTCCCCTCAAAAGCAAGAGTTCCCAACATTGCAATTTCCTAACCACCCAATGATTTTGTGCAACTTCTCAATTAACCAATTGATAATAGCATTACAACTTTCTAGCCAATCAACCAATGACTCTATAGATTAAATTAACCCCTAAAGGACCAAGAGTCTCCTTGAGGGACTCTAAGGGAGTTCCTATGACTTCAATTTTTGGTAAAACTTTTTTCATAAGGTAGAAAAACTTATTAATTTTGTAGAAATATAATTTTTTTTTCAATTGGTGCCTAGGAGCAAAAGTTATGCCATCCTAAATATAATTTTCATGTCATTGGGCAACAAAAGAAATCTATAAAAATTTGAAATAATTTATTAAAAAAATTCTAATAGATCTTATTTTTTCTACGTGTGAAGCTTTGATTTATTCCATTTGGATTAGTGATGTGAAAGTTATGGACACTCTTGTTTTTCAAGCAATTGAAACATCTTCTTGAAAAAAATAACTTATAGGACTCATTTCCAAATGCAATATTCACAGTTTTGTCAAAAAAAATTGTTTGACAAGGTTAAGTTTGTTTGTTAGAACAATCTCACCATTGGGATTATTGTATTTCAATCCCATCTTAGAGCTATTAGTTTATCTTTATTAAATCTTGATTTAGTTTTTCTTTCAATCTTGGACCTACTTCTACTCAATAATTTTTTAAAGAATAAAATCAAGCACTTATATTTTAAAGTTTTTTCATGGACTTTCAATTCAATTCTTCAACACAATTTTTAAAAAATTCTACAAATGGCACCTGAAGTCAGCTAAAATTGCAAACCAATGTTCAAATTTTTTTATTTTTTTCCAACTTTGAATGTTAATATCTTCAAAATTGTATGGACAAATTCCATGGAATTTTAATCACGTGATCTTAGATAAGTAAAGTACAAGATCCCATAGTTAGATTCTAAATTCTAAATTTTTAATTTATTTCTTAAATGAATGTAACAAAAATGGCAATTTTTAGTGTTTTTTTGCAGAAAAATGGCCTTGGTCCTTTAGAGATTAAATTCACTCCCAAAGATCTACGGAGGGATTATCCCAATCTCCAAGGAAAATGGTCCATGCTAACTAACCCATACATGACATTTCGTGCCCCCTTGGGCCTTCTATCTAGATAAATAATGGGAATTGCGGGAGTTTCTATCCAAAAATTGTCGCATTTTTCCTTCTCCTCATAGGCATTGAAGTTCATCATAGCGCTCTTGATCATTGGTCAAGGAGGTTGTTTGCCAAGGATGCCCGAGCAAGTGCCCTATAAGTTGAGAACGAAACTCATGATCCTCACATGTTCTCACTCGCCCATGAATCTAGTTCACCAAAATTGCATCGACTCTACTTTGAAACCGGATTTGCAAAAATGAGGTCATCAATTTTTAGAAACGAACAAATTTCAAAAAACCCCACTGTACGTATCAAGAGAACCCCATTCCAAATCCATTCCAACAAATCTCACTCAAAAAAACCGACAATATTTTCCTCATACTTTAACCCTTTTCAAAATTCACATAAAAATATTGGTGATAGCATTGGTGAATACTGATCATACAGATGGAATCTACCCTCCCCCCTCCAAAAAAGTGTACATCAAATGGTGCAATTAGGTTGCCTTAACAATTAGGTTGCCTTACCCTACTGAGTTACCCCATGACTCATGAGTGACTCACTACATCTACGTGGAGGCAACTGCGTCTCTCTCAATAGATCTTTATATTAGGGTTTCGCTGGTTTAGCGCTCGTGTTGTACTGCTAATTAGTTTTCAGCAACTTCAGAAATGTTTATTCTATTAAATATTGATGAAAATCACCACAATAAAAAGTAAATATTTATATAGCGTGAAATGTCGAGCAATTAGTGTGGGGCAACCTAATTGCACCATTTGGTGTACATCATTTTTATTCTTTCTTTCATCAGTTCCCAAAATACACTCCCAAACAGTCCTTTATTTCATGATGATTTTTTTTTTCTAACTCTGGGGTTACATGCATTAACTTCTCTTGTTAGCTTATGTTTTTTTTTTACACCCCCCCCCTCTGGCCTTTGTACGAAGCCAGCTCGGATGATTCCCTTTCTTTCACCTGACACCCTGGCATGCTGACATGGCATGAATTAAAAAAATTGCCCCCCCCCCGCCTTTCCCCCTTTTCCCCCTTTCCCCCTGAAGAACCTTCTGAAGAAAACTAAAAATTAAAGTTAAAACCAAAATTAAAATTAGCATTACACGTGTGAAGGGAACTGCGTGGCAAGCAGGGGAATTAATGCTCTCTGGTGCAATTAAGGGGGGACTTTGCCGACGTGGCCTGCTGGTCCAACGTGCGTCATCACTAACTTAAGGTCAGGTGGGTGGGGAAAAAAAAGAAAAAAAAAAAAGAAAAGGAAAGAGCCAGATGATCAATATAATGGAGGGGGGGGGGGGGGTCATTTAAGTTAAACTGCAACTGAGAACTTTTAAAGTTAAAAAGGTAGGAGGCCCATAAATCGCCCCACTCACCAACTGGAATTTGGAGGAGGTGAAGCTTCTAGAAAGAAATCATAACTTTCAGTAGATTTTCCTTTGAAAGAGAACTGGAATTGGCATCTAAGGTAGAACTACCCATTACCATACAGATTTGCTATCTAGGTACTTTGGAGAAGCTATTGATGAGTTCTCATATTTTTCAGAGATTGAATTGTTTGAGAGAAGTCAATTGCAAAAAAAATGAAGACATTCTGACAAGAATTGGATTTTTTGTGATTTTCCAAAGATGAAATGTAAAACTGTGAGTAGACCCTTGGTAAAGCATGACCAGACCATTGTTGAAGCGTGGGCTGATGTGTCCGCTCCCCAGTGCTGATTGCCATCATGATCATGGATGCGTAAGATTGTGGTGATAAGATGGGCCAGTGACGGAAATGGGAGGAACCTGTGGTGGTGGTGGGGGAATTGGGCAAATGGTGGTAATGGGTAGTTCTACCTTAACCCAAGTCGTTTTCATGTTTTTTCGGAGCTTTGTGGAATTAGTTATGAAATTTCTGAAGTTGAAATGGCAGAGGGGGCTCTGAAATCGCCGACCTCTTGAAATGTACACCGCATGTTTGTACGTTGCTTGCTGTGTGAAGGCTATGAATGAAAAATGACAGCATGTAGAAAGAGTGTACATTTAAGGAGGTGAGCTATTTTAGAGGCTGAGCCATTATAGAACCTCCTACCCTTAGGAAATGCGGGGAAAGGAAAAAGGGAAGTAAATAAAGGGGCTCCAAAATTAAGAAAAGGAAAGGGTAAATAAAATTTAAAAATGAAGCCCTCAAGGACTACTCTACCTGGCTTGTACGTGAGGGTCAGAGGGAGTAATTCAAAGGAAAGTGCCATGTGTATATAAATATATAAAGTTAACAAAAAGAAAAAGAAAAAAATCCTGTTCTCCATAATCTGAGTGACGGAGTTAGGGGAAGGAGAAAAGGTACCCAAAAGGGTTGTGTGTTTTTAAAAAATAAGTAAATAAAAGGCACTGGAAACCATCAAAATATAAAGCAATTCAGCTGATTTCAGCGTTGATAATTGGAGGTACTTTTTTTAAGAGGGAAAAAACACAAAATGAAACATTTTTTAATTTTTTTGTTGGTAGTATTAGCGATTGAAAATCATGAATTTTTGGATAAGACATGCGGTTGTTATGAATTTCAAAGTAGAATTTTGCAGGTCACTGAAATCGTCACGTAGCTTGGTCATTATACTAAAATCTAGAGAATTGACAATCAACTAACTGCATTTGAAATGAGAACAATTTAATTACACTTTTGGAGAAACTTTCAGGAAAAGCCTATTGGTCAGGAATGGATATACAAATGTTATTGGGTGTTTCCACCTTAAGTGAAATGTCTGAAATGTTGCACAAGGTGATTTCATCTAGATTTGGTTGTCTAATTCTCTAAATATTTCAAACTTTTGTTAGAGATTGCAAATGAACAACATTTTCAAGTTGAACTCTAGAATGATCATTTCTTATAATTTTGAAGGAATTATTGATTGAAGTGACAATTATGTAGAATATTTGGTGCAATGAAAACAATGAAAAGTTAGGTTATAAAAATTATACTATTGAAGTAAGAGACACTATTTCATCATGGCTACTCTAATTTGTCTTAATAGTGCTTGTGATATTCATTGACCAAAATCATGGGATTTTGAATTAATGTATGCTAAAATATTATTGTATTATACAAAATTGTACAAAAGTAAAATTTTGTGGTGATACCAATTTTATAGGTGAAACTGGTATTTTCTCTTACTATTATGACAAATCAATGTAGTGGTATCACTTTGAAGTCATTGTATGTTTATAGACAACATTGGAAATTTTTGAAATATACATGATTGATACATAGTGGCACAATTGGAATGACTTTTAAATTGCAACACAAATAGGATCTCCTTTGATAGGGAATTTGAAGAAAAACATTGTAACAAGTGAAAAAATAAATTTCAAAATTAGATCTGCTCAATCCCTAATACATGATTTGTTGGTTGCTATAACTCTTTCTCTCCATTATAATAGCTCCAATTAGGCCCATAAGTGATTTCTTTCAGTATGAAGTTATTTCAAAAAATTCAAGAATGTTATGTATCATATATAATGTCATTGAAGATATTATATAGTTTTTATTGATATGAAAGGGACCAACTATATACACTTCAAAGTCTTTATATTCAAATTCAATTATATCACATCCATTCTATTGTGCACTATTTTAGAAGGTAGATGTGTTTAGTTGATATATCACGCTATCAATATCACACTTTCAAATGATATGAAAAATTTACATATAACTGTGATAAAACTAATTAGGATAAGCTTAAAAAAATATTATCCAATAATATCCAATAGAAATTTGAAAAACTTAAAAATTCTAAAACATCAATATATTGTATGAATAAAAGAATTTAACCCCTAAAAGACCAAACATCATTTTTGGCAACATAGCAATTTTGGGCAACTTACTACAATTGGCATTTTAATTTTTGATTTTTAAAAATTTCACACAACATGTGCTCAAGGATTATCTTTAAGGCCCAAAAAATTTCATAAATTTTGACTAAAAATTTATTATACGATATGTAATTTTCTTCAAAATGCAAGCACGTTAGGTAGCTTAAAAAAATTCTTAAAAAACACTTTATAGATTCAAATTATATTATTTAATATTATTAACAATTGAACTTATAGTAATATTTATCATGATATTAATATGTTTTATATTATTAGTAAAGTACTAATTACTGAAATTGGAATATTCAAAACTTAACTTATAACTTAACTTTTGTATTTTGAACCTCCAAATTGCAAAAATGACTTCTTTTAGATCCAATTTTGGAATTTGAAAATTCATTAAAAAAAATTATAATCATAAGATCTGAATTTCACCTTGCACAATAAAAAATCAATATGAAAATCTTTGACATTTGAGAGACTTATCTAAACAAAGATAAAGCGCTTTTTCTTCTATAATGTCCTTGTAGATGTATCTCAACTTCAAAGTCAAGAAAAATTAGAATTAAAAATGTAGAATTCAATTTGCATAATTTATTATGAAGTAGATGCATGGGTTGAAAATTACTACACCCAAATCACAACTTGAATTCACTTTGTGGATGACTTATACACCTTACATTACCATATTCTGTTTGTGAAGAGCAAAGCATGGATTTTTTTTTATAAATTCATCAAAATTACAACAAAAAAGACTTATTCCTAAATTCAAATTGTAGATTGTTGTATTAAAGAAATTTAAAGTAAGGAAAAAAACATATTAAAATTTTTAAAATACAATTTTTGTGGCCCAAACTCTTTTTCTTTCCAACATTGCCCTTGAGAAGCAATCAAAATGCCACAGCCTTAAGTGCTCCAAAATGCCCTCCCAAATGCTTTGTGACAATACTTCATTAACCCTTCATAAATGATAGGAATTGAATTTTTGAGATCAAAGCACCCAAAAAATTGTGGAAACATGCTTGCAAACACAAATTATATTTTTAAACTTGTTTTATATTTTTAAAAATGTCTTGCATTATTTAAAAACCAAAAGTCATTGAAAAATTCTATGAAGGTCACTCCCTATTTTTTTAGCATATATGTATGTAATTGAAGTAGTTTAGGGAGGAGGGAGTATTATTTTAGGCCCTTTGAATTAAGGCATACTTAAATTTTGTAAAATTTTAATTTGTAATATTGTTCATGATACTTTAAGGAATTACAAAAGATACAATTAGAATATTACAAGGAACTTTTGTAGTTATAATTTTATTTATTTATTTATTTTTAAAATCCAAATATATGTTTATGTATTATAAAAAGTGCAAAACAATAAGACAAACACTTGAAAAATGATTATGCACCCTATACTACTAGTTATAATTTTTTAAACATTGAAGTACATATAGTATTGGAGGCTTCAAAATACTAGTAAAGAGAATGATGTTTAAAACCTAAAG
Source organism: Climacium dendroides (assembly GCA_950106755.1). Classification (NCBI taxonomy): domain Eukaryota; kingdom Viridiplantae; phylum Streptophyta; class Bryopsida; order Hypnales; family Climaciaceae; genus Climacium; species Climacium dendroides. The sequence continues at coordinate 22,078,293 of OX467082.1, read as the reverse complement.
TGTGTCTTTCTTGATCAAGGTGAACAATGGAACAATGGAACAATGGAACCAATTTTTAGAATGAGAGTGGCAGACAACAAAAAAAATAAGAGTATTGAATAAAATTGAATAAAAATCTATAAGAAGTACAACATTGTAGAACCCCGAGAATAATAGAAAATGATGCAATGACATAAACCAAGGTGGGAATAGAATAATTATAGTTAGCATGCCTTGAACCCTTGAATTGGTGAGAAAAAATTGAAAACAATAATCTCTTAGGAAGAATCTAGTACTCCACCATGATTTTAACAAAAAAAACAAAATCCTACGAGTTGTTCATCCACTTGATATCTTAATCTATATTCTAATTAGGTTTGCACAATAATAAAGACACTTCTATTTAGGAGTTGTGTACCCACCCTATCATCAAAAATCCTATTCATATTAATAAAATCCATACCACTATTGAAAAAAACAAAAAACAAAAATGGTCATCAAAATGTCCCCCTATCTTATATACATAAAATATGAAATCAAACAATGCATATTTAATTCTAATAATTTTCTAAAATTTACATGAAGTGAATTAAAGGATTCCTATTCTTTTTAATTCATATTTTTTTCTAAAGACCATAACTAAATTCTTTGGGTGAATAATTTTATTCTACAATTTACAGAATATTTATAAGAAAAGATTTTAATCCTGAGTAGAAATTTAAAAATGCACCAATTAGTCTATAAATCAGATTATTATTGGCAAAATACCTTGGTGATAGATATTGTCCTTTCACAGTTAAAATCTATATAATACAAGTGTTGCAAACAACATAATGTAGAACTCAGTGGTCAAAATTGCCAAAAATCATTTACTCTAAATTTTTTTGGATTTTTTTTTTTGAAAATTAATTATTCAAGGAAAAAACCAAACCTTAAAAACCTCATTTTATGTATTTATTGGAGTACTGGACCTCATATTACTTGTTAAAAATTAAAATTTTTAAATTTTCTACGCAAAATTTTGCTAGCCTGCCACACTTTGGGCTTGTCAAACTCTATCCCTCCAGAGTTCTGCTAGGGCTGTAAAGGCATGTGGCAGGCTAACACTGCTGCATGTGTTCAAAAACAACACTGCTGCATGTGCATTAGGGCTTTTGTTTTTGGCTTTTGTTTTTTGTTTTTGGCTTTCTCGTGCTTGATTGCACGAGAAAGAAATAATTTGGCTAAAAAATAGCAAGAAATTGTGAAGTTTTCTGCCAGAAAACTTCAAATTTTTTAAAAAAAGTCTTCGATGAAATCACTAGATTGTGAATGAAAACAGAATGAGAAGAATGTGATATGTGCGAATGTGGCATTTTCTATCCAATATTTGGATGAATGCTGAAATGTAGAGCACCACTGTAACATTTTAGATCACCACTTTGGCACTTTGTGAAAAATGAAAAACAAAACAAAACCAAAAACCTGCAACGCAGTTGCAGTTGCAGTCCTGTCCTGGCAGTTCAGATTCCAGAACCAGTGGCCCCCAAAATGATTAATATAAAAAAGTTTATAAAAACATAGGTGCATTTGTGCGCTTGTCTCTCTACTGTAGTGCAGTGATTCAAAAAATTAATTAAAAAACCAGAGACAGAGTTGGGAACGTACCTGAGCGACAGATAAGGAATTCAGGAAGCCATACCGTTTGGCTGTCAGTGTTTTTCACATTCTTCCCAGATGCCGATCGACGATCGACTGCCCTCCCCTCTCACTCTCGATCTCGATCGATGACGGACATGGTGCCTCCGCCTCGCTATTTTTACTCGCATCTCCAACTGAACGCACCCGATGGATTCCGAGCCGTGAGAGAATCACGCCACTTGCTCCCCAATGTGGCCATCCTCGGCAGGTCATCCCCATGCTACAGAACAGTACTAAGTTAGCTCGAGATTAACTTAGCAAACCGAGTTTGAGTCATTCACTTAGTGGGTTTGCCGTGGGGGTTTAAAAAAGGCTCCCCACCCACGCACGTACCGAGAGTTTCCTCCCACTCAAGCTAATCAGGTTCGAAATAGAAAAAAAGGGGCACCAGCTATATAGATCGATCTCCGAACGGACCACTGATCACTCGATCAAGGCAGGCGCCAATGCAAGGGGTCGATTGATCGATCCGATGAGGATTGAGGAGTGAGGACGGCCGGCGCCAAGTCTTGGCGGGGATCCATCCGTCCGTCCGTCGGTCCGTCGTCATGTCTTGGGCTGGTGCCTGCCGTGGTGGGCACTGGCCGGCCGTGCAGGGAGGGAGGGTGCTACAGTGTCAAAAGAGAAAGCTAGGTTTGGTGCACTGCACGACGCCGTTGAGGAACATGAAGGGAGAATCTTGACATTCTGTAAATATGTCCAAAGCTTGGCATATGTGAGAGTCGGAAAATAGCAACAGCAGCAGCAACAGGAGCAGCAGCAGCGGTAGCAGGCGACTAGGCGAGGAGAGGCGAGGGAGGCGAGGCGGCCTGGACGACGCTATTCTCAGATTCCTGTCAGAGGCGGGCTGCCACGGAGAAGCGGAGAAAGTCATGCGAGGTTGCCACCCAATGGCGGGGCCCGAACGGATGGCAGGGCCCGGGTGGTTCCTCGTTGGTTCCAAATCAACACAAAAAAGGTCCAAGATGACCCTAAACTATTGTATGATGATGGTGGTGAGGCAACCAAACCGAATGGCGTTGTTTAGTCGGTTCAATATTTGGCGGCGACATGTGGTTTATCTAACGTGAAATTAGCCTCTCTACCTCATGGGGACCCTCTCCTTGTAGTGTGTTGTTCAACATGTGTGTAAAAAAAAATTCAACACAAAAACAAACCTAAAAACGAAATATTTAGTGTGAAATTAGTCTCTTTACCTAATGGAATCCTTTGTAAATGTGTTGTTCAATACATGTGTGTCAAAAAAAATCAACACAAAAACAAACCTTCAATCTCTACATGAAGGTTTGATGATGGATTCATGAAGGTTTGATGATGGATTGATGTATAGTACATGAAAGTTTGATTGATCTATTGTACATGAAGGTTTGATGGATTGATCCTTCGTACATGAAGGTTTGATGATGGATTGGTACATAAAGGATTGATCTATCGTACATGAAGTTTTGATGATGGATTGGTACATAAAGGTTTGATGATGGATTGATCTATTGTACATGAAGATTTGATGATGGATTGATCTATTGTACATGAAGGTTTGATGATGGATTGGTACATGAAGGTTTGATGATGGATTGATCTATTGTACATGAAGGTTTGATGATGGATTGGTACATAAAGGTTTGATGATGGATTGATCTATTGTACATGAAGGTACACGAAGGTTTGATGATGGATTGATCTATCATACATGAAAGTTTGAAGGTACATGAAGGTTTGATGTATCATACATGAAAGTTTGAAGGTACATGAAGGTTTGATGATGGATTGATCTATCATACATGAAAGTTTGAAGGTACATGAAGGTTTGATGTATCATACATGAAAGTTTGAAGGTACATGAAGGTTTGATGATGGATTGATCTATCATACATGAAAGTTTGATTGATCTATCATACATGAAAGTTTGATTGATCTATTGTACATGAAGGATTGATGGATTGATCTATCGTACATGAAGGTTTGATTTGGTAGCAATTGAATGCCAAAATTGAATTTTCCGTGTCAAATTCTCAAGGGTCAATGAAAGTTGAATGCCAAAATTGAATTTCCATGTCAAATTCTCGAGGATTCACGAAGGTTTGATTCAACATCACTTGAGTGCCAAAATTGAATTTCTATGTCAAATTCTCAAGGGGCCATGTCACCGTAAACCATTTACAAGATGACATGTGGTACATTTTTTCAAAAATGACTTAATTTCTATTGAATTTGACCTTTGTGTAGGGTGTTTGGAGGAGAAACAGAACTTTTTTTCAAAAATGACTTAATTTCTATTGAATTTGACCTTTGTGTAGGGTGTTTGGAGGAGAAACAGAACCTAAGTTCGTGACCTGAATTAAAGAGGTGAACCCTTGGTTGATATTTAACCCTTAAGAGGACATTTTTGTTCCTTCAAGGTAGCCCAAGAAATTTGCCATGGTAGTTTCAAATGGGGCAAGTGATCTAGTCCAATGATTTCAAATTCATAAACTCTTGTTTTGCTTTCAACTCAAAGGCCCTTGCTCGAGTACCTTTAACAAAACAACTACTTGACCTACGATCAAAAGGTGCTATCTCCTTTGCCAATCAAAACTTTATAAAAAGTAAATTGCATTTGATGGTGCATGTAGGATCGAAGGAGGAGAAAAATGCAACAACTTTTGAAAAGAGACATTCATGGTAGCTTGACACAATTCCTCTTATTATCTAGATAGAAGACCCAACATGTATGAAATGTCTTCTAAGGGTTAACCTTTGAAGGTTAATTAGTTAGAATGCTTGAAGCCAAAAAATAGGTGATGGATGATTTTTAAGGTTATAATTGTAGAAATGAATAATGTACCTATTTGTCCATAAATTAGATCTTTATTGAAAAAATACTTTAGTAACAGGGCTTGTCTTTTTAGTGTTAAATATCATTGGCTTCTTCATGATATTTATATGATGAAGTTCCTTATGATATAGTTCCTTATATGATGGTGTGATATGAAGTAAGTGGTTAATGTAACAATAGTTGTCACTAATAGTACTTGAGCATATTCACTATTAGAAGAATTGTTGTAAGTTCTATCTCCAATCTTGGAAATAAGTAGTACTATCTCTGTTCCAAAATGATTTACTTGTTGGACAAAATATTCTAAATTAAATCTAAAAATAATATTAAAAAAACCAATCTTGCACTATAAGTAGATTTTGGTGCACTCCTAATATACTAGAAACTTTGAGTTTTGGAGCCGTTTACAAAGTGTAGTTTTGGAATATTGAAAAGTAGATTTGGGGGGGCATTTTCAAATAGTTGTCAATTAATTGTTGAGTGTGAGGTTGTCATTTTGTAGGCATTTAGTATATGCTCAAGACTATGTGGGGCCCTTTGTTTTGTCTCCTAAAGCTTCAATTGGGGCCCTTCAATTGTACAATATTCAAAGAGATTTAAAAAAATAAAAATGAACAATGTAGATTGATCCTTTTAATCATTTCATTTGTTTTTTGATTGATAGAGGGGGAATTAATACTTGGAGTTGTTTTATTGGTCCCAAAGAATAATAAAAAATCAAATCTAACCAATTTACAATGTTAGAAAGTGCAACAAGAAGATCATTTTGGGACCAAAAATTATGGCCAATAGGAAGATCATTTTGGGACAGAGGAGGTATATGGCAAACATTCTAGAGTACACATCTAATTCTCTTTAGCATGTTCGTTAATAAGCTTGTATTCCATTTTGGAATAAGTTAAACCCTCTTGGAATTTGCTTAAGGCCTCTACAACATTGTGACTATCCCTATTGTTTAACAAATATTATTTTTATCAAAATCTTATTGACAAGTGAAAAAAGATTCCAATGCACTTTAGCATGCATTATTTGGATACCATATTATTAAGTTATGAATTTTCAAATTATTGTCACTATAGGTGCCAAATCACAATTAGGCTCTTCTTCCCCCCCCCCCCCCCCCCATGTTTTGATTTTGACACAAATTCATTCTAAAGGAAAAAAATTTGAGTACTAACCCCAACCAATAAACAATCCAAGAACATACATAATAAGGGCGAACACAAACATAGACACAAACCAAGGACAATAGACTCTAAGGTTCAAATATGCCATTAAGGCCCACAGGGGATTGGTCCCTCATGTTTTGATTGTATAAATCTTGTATAATCATCACCTGGGTTTTAGGCTTACCATGTAGTCTGCATATAGGAATCTCATTTTGGATAGTGATCATTATGGATGCACATCCCTTATCCCTCTTAGAGCATCTACACCCTTTTTAACCAAACTTGACACGCTCAAATTTTATTTTTAATTTTGACAAGCCCTCAATTTCCTTATCACTCACCCTTACTCACCAAATACAATCCATGAACAGTCAAGTGACCACTCATCAAGTAGAATAAGGGATAAAGCAACTAAACTTAAGATGACCAGTGATTTTCAAGTACCATTCCTTGGATTGTGTGTCAAGAGAATATTGTGAGGGGCCAGTAACACTTTTCAACCACATTGAAAGAGTGTCGGACCCCTAGCTCGTAAGGGCGGCCATGCTCTCAACCCCAGTATTCCTGAAGTTCACAAAGTTCAAAGTCTCGGAATCCACTGTTGTGCATTCTCAATGTCTTGGCTACTACGTTCCTGGATTCTGTGACGGACAAACTAAGAGTGTTTAATGAAACAGTATTGGGGCATAGTTACGCATCCTGAATATATAACAATTTAACAACTAGACTAACTTGGATTCGGACGCTTGCATGGTCCTCGAATACGGTAGTCTTCCTCAAAACAATCAATAATTTGTACCCCCATATTCCGAAGCTGACGCATTTGTACGTGCATGCGTGCAGATGATTGATTCCATTCAGGTACTATGAAAAGAGATCGAAAGATTACCGCAAAATCGCAGACATTTGTTGATTGTTGACCGAATCTAACAATACCTTAATATATTGGAACTCAAATGGTTGAGGTAAGGTACTTACTAGACCCGAGAAACTTCCTGACTCCATGCCGATCTGTGAAACTTTCGCATCATATTCTGGTGCACTCCTCGTTCATGAATCTGAAATATCCTCTGCTATACTAGGCGCAAGCAAAAAAAACAACCTCAATTCCTGCACGCTGACTGGTCTTTTTCTGAAAGCGTATTTCCATAAAAAGCTTCCCCTCGGAGGACAAAGCCCACATGTCACATATACAAGGACCACCCCTGAGGACGGTAATATATAGACTCACAATCCAAGTATGAGCAAATTTGCATTCTGAACACACCGAACTTACAGAACATTAACAAAATTTTAAAAAGAATTAAAGTCGGGTTTGAGCTGTAAGATTGAATACAATGGTTAAAGCCGTGCGTGTTCACTAATGATTTACAGACGAACTGCAGCGCATAGTTCCTTCGCATGCACATCAACTCGATTGAATATCCCGCAACTTCGGTTTCTTTCTCACTGACTACATTTCTATGTCGAGTCCAGTAGATTTGGGAACACTAACTGTCCGACAATCAGGACATCCAACCTAAGTAAAAAACAGCCCTTCCATTCGCCATGCAAGTTAGATGGGTTTGATCTTGAAGTTCAGACCAATAAGGGAGAAAACGAAGCATTTCAAATCCTGCAAAATAGCAGCCATACAAACGGCATTAGAAAACAAAAACAGGCTACACCAGAAATTCTACACATAACCAACAGCCTACACAAACTATGATTACATCTACAGGTGCTCTAACAGAATAAATTTGTAGCAAAACCTTCGCAAAACTACCGAGAGTTTGTAACTTTGCTACGATACAGTGATCCACCGAAGAGATCCTCGTGCCAGTCTTATCAAATGTTCCAAATGAGATACCTGGACAAGATAATAAAAAATTCGAAGACCCTCAGGATCCTTGCTGCTCTGTACATCAAGTAGAGAACCGATCTTTGAAGTAGTGAATGAGATGTGCTCGTTCCCCATCACAATCTCCAGCTCTTGTCTTCCAATTCTATCAGGTTCTGGCCAATTGTTGTCATCTTCTTTCAATATCTGAAAGTCCCACAGCATACAAATCAATCATGTGTGTTACCACCAAAAAGCACCAAGAATTCATGTATTTAAAAAGGAAATTCGATTAATCATATTATGAAACATACAATTCAGTTGGGGCCCAATCAACTGTCACCAGAATCAATTGAAAACATTGCACGGGGAAGTCAGAAAATACCATATGACCTACTCGAAACTGCTCAAAAAAACATGAGGCTAAAACGGGTTACTTGGTTTTTAGGGGGGTAAGCACTGAACAGAACCGTTTCCTAGAACATTACGGTAGTACCTAAACGATGCAACGCTGAACAACCCTAAAGACCAAGATTTTAAAAACCAAAGTCAACAAGAGACACTACGCAAGGTAAATTCAATTAGTGCAAGACGCCGCTCTCATTGTTTTATATCGCATTTTTCTAAAAATTATTTCCCAATATTTTATGCTATTAAGACTTCAAGGCAAAGGAGATACTCCCTTTAGCTCTCAGTAGCCACTAAACAAATATAAGCGAAATGATTTCTGGGAGAAAAATACGATATAAAACCATCAGTGTACCCTACACTAATCAAATGAACTTGTGCAGTAGATTAACACATACCTTAGGGAATTTATAAAACCAAAAATTTGAAGTAGTCAAAAATGACCTAACCCTAAATAGAAATCAACCCTGAAGGGAAAGACCTATGCAGTAAATACAAAATCACAAACCCAACTTGCTCCACTCCGCAGGGTTGGTGATTTACGAGGATCCAATAACCTACTAAACAGCCCACGCGATTGAAATCGCACACTCTCCATAATTCTTCCTCCCAAACTCGAACAAGTACATGCCCCATGCCATGAACCCTAATTCGAATCCGTAACCCTAAATGCGCTGAGAACCACCACAAACCTCCGAAAAAAAAGAGACAGCGTGGAGACGTGAATACACACAAACACATACCTCGCTATCAGTGATGATCCGGCGGCATTCCTTCAGCGAGGCCTGAGTGAGAAAGACCTCCTTGCGGATCATGGTGTCGTTCTTGTAGTTGGAATTGTTGGCGTAGCGGAGCTTGCCATCGGGACGAAACTCAAACTCCAGAAACTCATGGCCGAATTTCCCCTTGTGACCAACGTAGTAGCGGACGTAAAACTCCTCTTCAGTGGCGGGGACGGCCGCCATCGCTGCCCTGGTCACGGGAAAATTCTACACACAGCGTCAGCTTCGGCGGGGTTTCAAAAGGCACAAACCAAATCCATCCATGTTTTGTTATTCTAGAACATTGCTTCAAGTTTAAAACCCTGATTTTATACTTGATGACTATTCCAACTTCTACTTGATCAAGGTAAGGAAATAAAGAAAAACATAATGTGTGGACTATGATTGATGACCAAAAGTTGCTATAGTTAAAAAGAATTTCGTTTTCAATAAAGTCAAGAGATCCCACCCTCATAAATAATGTGGGGATTATAAAGATTGTATGTATAGATTGTGCAAACCACAGTCCGGGGAGATTTTTAGCTTAACCGGCTAAAATCCTACATTTTCTGAGACTAAACGGTTGCTTGAAGCATTCTCTCGGCTAGACCTTTATAAAATAGAGAATATTCTCTGATTTTCTTCTTAAATGATCGGGTTTTTTCCGAAGATTTTGAAATCCATTTGGAAATTATCAAAATCAACCGGCTAGCTCGTAACTAAATGTCGGTACTCCCCGTACATTGGTGCAAACCAGTAAAGCTTTGATGCTTACATTGCTAATATCTTTACCAAAACAGCTCTTACATGAGAAGTTAAGGACCAAATTATGGATACTAAAATGACGGGTCTACATCAATATATTGCGCTAGATATATAGGAGGAGGCTCTAAAATAGTTCGGGCATTAAAAACCGCCCCTACAGAAGTACTCAAAATAGTGCACATGGGATGTAGAAATGGAAATGACTTCATGTGGTGAAAAACTACCAACTCATGTGTGTGATTTTAGGCTATTGAGCAGGTGACATGGTTCATCATCATGTGTGATTTTACTGGATTTGAAACTATGTGAGGAAACCTTGGGGTGTTTAGTGGTTGTAATAAATTTTGATTTACAATTGAGAGTGAATTGAATGGTAACGTACAATGGATCATTTTTAGACTCATTGGTTCCATTTAAAGGCATGGTTAGGATTGTTCTTAAACTCATTGGCTCCATTCAATGGCATATTTTGATTGATTACAATTGCACCTATGAGCATTAATAGGAACCTGTGCACCTCTAACTTTGAAAAATCATATCTTATTTATTTTAAGTTAGAAAATTAAACTTAAAACTTTCACTATTGTATTCCTCGTTTCTCTTTGAACCTACAAAAAATTAAAAAAACTTCGGGTCCACCCATTTTTATACAAAGGTCATTTTTTCCTTAGATGAGCTCTTTCTGAGCCTTCTACCTTAGCCAATGTTACAAAGCAATCAATAAGAAAAATTACAGCTTATATAGGTGGACAAAGGCTCCACCAAGGGCAATTAATGGCATCACTCCAAATCTGGTTCGCAAATTTATAAAGTAATAAATTATTTTTCACTCAAGGCAAGAGTGCATCCATCCAAATTTTGCTTTGACAAGATGGAAAAACACAGTAGAAATGCATGCTCTATGAGCTCACAATGGGACTTTAGAGTTTTATAAAGTGGTGAAAGAACTTCTACACACTGCATTTTTTAGAATCCTTTGTGGCTTCATAGCACTTAGCTACAAGCGCACATTGCTATTGAAAACACTAGGAATACTAGGATAAAAAACATGGCAACTTCTTTGTCACGGCGTCCAATTTTTGGCCAGGTTTATAGAAGAGCTTTTGATTTGTGAAAAATATGAACAGTTTGTATGTTTTGTTCTCCTAATGAAGCCTATAACACTCGATGTAGGCTGAAGATACCTGTTGATTCTTCACTAACATTCCAATTTGTTGTCATATTGTTGGATGGGCATAAGTGAGGCCTACATCCTCTAAGAGCTATGTGCAAACCAACTTCAAAAACTCCTCAACCAAAACTTTTATGTTATTGAATTGCATTATGTTTAGTTGTAAGCTTTTCACTTTCAATGTGCTAGTACTAGTATGGTACAATGCATTGACAAATTTCTATAAAAATTTAGTCTCTCTTGTGGGACTAATAGGACACTCTATATGGATAAAAAAAATAGATATACTTTCATGATTGCTTATCGATTCTTGCAGCAAATATATAGGAAGTCTTTAGAGTATGGACGTACCTTTGAGGTAGTTCCCATGAGGATTCAGAGCTAGAACAAGCCTTGATTTAAAACTATAGTGTTAAGATAAAAAAGAACTTAGAATTGATTAGATTGATGCCCAATACAAGGATGTTCTGAAAAAAGTTTGTTTGTTAAGGTGAGATCTCTTTGCTCTACTATGAGTCTCCCGGTTGGGTGTTTAGTATTGTTCAAACACCCTCAACGAAGAGGGATACATGGGCTTTGTTTTGTGGTATTCGGACTCACGGTGTGAAAGTTTTTTATTTTGAAGTTTTTAGGAATTAGAAATTAGAAAATTATTATTATTATTACTATGGCAACAACACAGGGCATCCATTAAATTAAGTTGTTTGTCTATTTGTTGTGTTTGATGTAGTAAGATTTCCTCAACCATGTATCCCCTAGTTGTGTGCTTGGTATCATCAAAAAGCCCTCAACGAGGAGGGGTGTATGGGCTTTGTTTCGTGGCATTCCAAATCACGGTAAAAATGTACGGAATTTTCAAATTTTTTATAGTTCAAAAATAAAAAAATTATTTTTATTTTTGTTTTGACTATGGCAATGGCATAGGGCACACTAGTCTATACCTTAAATTAGGTTGTTTGTTTTGTTTTGTTTGATACGTTGAAATCCAAGAAATTGTAAGGTATCTTGTATTGTTCTTGATAATGTTGGAAAGTTATTGGCAAGGAGGGGTACATGGACTTTGTTTTGTAGCATTTGAACAAATGATGTGAAAGTTATTGAATTTCAAAGTTTTTATAAATTTGAAAAAAGTGGATTAAATTATTTTTATTTTCATTGAATTGCCATGAAACATAAAGAAATGTGTTGAAACGCCATGAAATACTACAAAGTCCTTGCACTCCTTCCTCTCACATGGATGAAGCTTTCTATTTGTATAAAAAATGGAACCACTCATATTGAAACAAAATTTTTCTCTCAAACTTCAATGCAAAAATTACAAATTTAATTAGAAATTAGGTACTTTTAATTTATAAAAATTTAATATAAAAATTTAATATAAAAATTTAAGAATCATATAAAAATTAAAAATTAATTTACAAAGCTACACAATATAATAATGCACCATAGACCATTATCATATATTACTACTTTTGTCCCAAAATGATCTTCGTGCTGAATAACATGTTTTGAGATAAGGCTAAAAATAACATTTCAAAACCCAATTTGCACTGAAAGTAGAGTTTGGTGACTCTTTGCATACTATAAACTTTGTTTTTTGGAGTCTTTTTCAAAATGTAGTTTGGGAATATTGAAGAGTAGATTCTTGGGGGCACTTTCAAGGAGCACCATTAGCTAATTAATTGTTGAGTATGAGGTTGTCATTTTGTAGGCATTTAATATATGCCTAAGCACATGTATGACCCTTTGTTTTGCCTCCTACATCACAAAGTTTAAACCTTACGTTTTATCAATAGTTATCATGTGGTTATCATTGTTTCATGGGTTTGCACGTTAATTACAATTTATCACATTATTACAATGCATTACTTCGCATCGAAGTAATGCATTGTAATAATGTGATAAATTGTAATTAACGTGCAAACCCATGAAACAATGATAACCACATGATAATTGTTGACAAACCGTAGGATCTAAACTTTGTAATGTAGAGCTTCATCCCATTCAATTAGGCAATATTAAAAAAGATGCAAAAAATAAGAATGAACAATGTTGATTGACCCTTTTAGTCATTTCATTTGTCTTTTGATTGATGATTGCATGGATGGAGGGGCAACTACTACTTGGAGTTGTTTTGTTGGTCCCAAATAACAATCAAAAACCAAATCTAATCAATTTGCAATATCACAAAGTATAATAGGAAGATCATTTGGGACAAAAATTAAAAGCAACAAGAAGATCATTTTGGGATGGAGGGAGTATAGAGAGTTGTAATATACTTTGCTTCCAAAAAGAAATGCTACAATAGTTTGAATATTTTTTAAATTCTTAGCTTCAACATTCAAATTGTATTCTATAGTAAGTCTCATGTTGTTTCTACATTAAAAACAAGATTAAAAGGGATTTTGAGACCTCTAAGAGATTATTTCAGGGCTATGAACCACTACAATGCTATTAGACTATTACACAATTTAAAAAATTAATTATATTTTAAACTTTTTAATTAAAAATTAAAAATATTAATTAAAAATAAATATCTAATATGGCTTTCTCGCAACCATCTAAGACTCCTAATTTGGTGTTGATTTGGTGTTGGTCCTAAATTTGCTATAATTTGGGAACTCACGATCTTCTAAAGGCCTTAAAAATTTTCTAATGAAAAATTCGCTAGTGAAATATTAGGGTCAAGGAATTTATGATTTTGTATGCAACACTTTATTTCTTTAGCAACAAAAAATTATAAAATTCCATACAATAAAATTTAAACATTTGCTAACTCATTTTAATTTAATATAAATTATTAATATGGTATACTTATAAATTTAATAAAATTTTAAAATTTCAATGTGAATTATTTAAAATATACAAATTTGACAATTCAAATCTATATCCAATCATTTTAAAATTTCAATATATAAATTAAAGTTTATAAATTTTATAAATTCATGAATTAATAGAATAAAAGATTTTTTATTTTTGAATATTTTAAAATTTTATATTTTCAAAAAATTAATCTTTCAAAATTTTATGTTGGTTACAATTGTAAACAAAGAAAGCAAAAAGTCCTAAATATAAATTTAAAACATAAAAAATCTTTCTTTCTATATAATAAGGTTATTTATTGTGGCCTTTTAAATTCAAGATGATCCATTAGATTAATGTTATTGACTTAGTAAATTAAAAATTATATAAGCAATTATTATATTTCAACTAAATAAAAATAAAAATAAATTTAAAATATGAAACATTATTTTAACCCAATAGTACTTTATAAGATAAAAGTCTCCAATGAATGGCTTTCATAATTCTTATTGAAACAAAGAACACACCCAATCATTTTGTAATTGAATCATTTTTATTTGATTACCTTTGTGATTGGTCTACATTGAAATCTATATTTAGTAAAAATGTTGTATAGATAACTTTACAAATGGCATTATTTGCAAACATATTTATAAATAATGTTATCTACGTTAGTCACAAAGTTTAGATTCTATGGTTTGTCAATAGTTATCATGTAGTTATCATTGTTTCATGGGTTCACACGTTAATTACAATTTATTGCATCGTTACAATGCATTACTTGCAACTGCATCGTAATGATGCAATAAATTATAATTAACGTGTGAATCCATGAAATAACGATAATCACATGATAATTGTTGACAAACCGTAGGGTCTAAACTTTGTGATGTAGATCCATTTTTTTACAATATGTGCATCAATGACAAAAATTATTGAGTACAACTAAAAATAATACTAAAGAATAGTTTTGACATTTATAATACTTGACATTTAGTGTTTGTCATACTATATACTAGTTTTTTGAATATATAATTGTATCAATTCCTACACAAGCAAAATTCTTTAGTAACACTAATTTTGTAGGTACACTAATTTTCTTCTCAATAACATAAAAGTACCTAATTACAACACTTTCTTGTCTCTCTAACACCTATTGATGTCCTTGAATGCATACTTCCATGATTCAAAACCACCACAATGTTTCAAAAGCAACCAATGAGAGGTGAGGAGAAGTGTGGGTCTTAAAAACTTAGTCTATACAAACCATGTTTTTACTGCAATGAAAGTTAAGACAATTTGTACTTCAAGGGTAACCATTCAAGGTGAGTCTAGTGTTATGTATCGGCTACCGTGTTGGTTGTGTTTTCAACTTTGAAAATTTGTGAAATCATCTAGATTTATGACTCCAGTGGAGGCAATGCAAGTAGTGTACTAAAATAGTATTGACTCCATTGCTTTGATGTTCAATGATGTACCATTTTAAAATTGATATCATTTCAATAGAATTAGTAACATTATCAATTTATTGATGAAAAACTACTATTTATTTTGATGCATTCATATTGCATTTGAGAACATCAAATTATCAATTCAACAAGTAATTAATACTAACTTACAAGATTATAATAGTAACAATTACACACTACATTCTCACAACATTCCATTATTCATTCAACAAGCAATTAATACTAACCATAGAAATGTAATAGTAACAATTGTATACTACGTTGTCACACAATAGAATAGTGAATAGTTTCAAATTCAAAACTCAAAGTTCTTGTTCAAGGGTTGTTATCTTTAGAAAGCATGGTCAATTTACAAAGTTTGTACTCATACAAATGTGTTACAAAAATGGTGATTGTTGTTTCACTACATAGATATAGAGTACAATCTAAAACACTACATATGAAGAGAGTTACTACTTGATCTTGGTGATGCAAAAAAAGGATCAATGATCTTCACACGCTTTATGAAAGGAGCACACTCTTGCAAATGGTCTTGTACTTGTTGAAGATCAAGTACATATTGTTGACTAACATGTACATATTAGTGTTGACCATGTACATTCAGCCCTAGGTGTAGCATTAGACACTAGGTTAGTCTTAGAGTCCATTGGGTATTGCTCATAGTCAAAGGCAGCCCATGAAAGGTAGTTATCCCACATGGTTTGTGGATAACTAGTAAAAGGCTTCTAGCTTAAGTTCAGCCCACTCATGTGGCTTGGTATCTTCCTACCATTTAAGTAAAGCCTTTCTTCCATTCATTACTTTGTAATCTCAATAGGTTATGGGCCCACGCACTTGGAGTTGCGTTTGAAGGAGAAAGTCAAATCATTTGGAGGAGATCTTGGAGCTTGGAGGAGCAATCAGCCTTTTGTGTCGTTTCACCTACAAACCATATGGTGTGAGTTATTTTATCAAAAAAAAGGGGATTTGAAGTGCATTTAAAAAAAAAAGGTTCTTTGGGGCTTTTGTGGGCTGGTTTGTGAGGTTTGGAGTACATTTTTGGTGAGAGGTTGCTTATGGTATTAATCAGACCTAGTGAGGGTTGGTTGCATGCTCCTATTTTGAATTTGTACTTAGAGTGTGCATTGGGAGCCCATTGAGGCTGATTGTACACTTGGGTGCATTGTTGATTGTGATTGTATCAATTGCAATCTAGTGAGAGTGCTTTGTAAGGCTTGGAAGCATCATTGGGTTGCTTGAGGTGTTTGCCATCCGTTGAGGGCTGATTGGTACCCTTGTGAGAGAGAGAGGCAAATTGGTGGTCATTGTGAACCCAAGAGGTCTGATTTGTGCCCTAGTGAGTGAGAGAGGCAAATTGGTGGACATTGTGAACCCAAGAGGGCTGATTTGTGCCCTTGAGAGTGAGTGAGGCAAATTGGTGGACATTGTGAATCCAAGAGGGCTGATTTGTGCCCTTGTGAGTGAGTGAGGCCATTTATTGGATTTTGTGAACCTAAGAGGGCTGATTTGTGCCCTTGTGAGTGAGTGAGGCCATTTGGTGGACTTTGTAAATCCAAGAGGGCTGATTTGTGCCCTTGTGAGTGAGTGAGCCATTTGGTGGACTTTGTGAACCCAAGAGGGCTGATTTGTGTGCTTGTGAGCCATTGAGAGCCAATTGGAGTTCCTAGGTGGCTTGATGATCCAACTAGGGATGTTGGAGGTTATTGTTGTCCTTAGGTACTAATTGCGAGTAGTAGCTTCCATCTAGGGCTGATTGGAAGTCTTGAGCTCCTTGGAGAGTTGAGTACACTATTTGTGTGGGGAATTGTGAGTTTTCTTGTTGATTTGAACTAGAACCAACCCATGAAGTCCATGTGGTGGCTTTGAGCTTCATTAGGGTCTGAATTGGTATGGAGAGGAGGTGATGCACTTGTAGGAGTGTTTTTGTCGTCCATAGGGTGTGAAGGATCTTTGGAGGTGCTTACAAGGGCTGATTGGTGCCATTTCAGCCCAATTGGCTTCCAAGGGATTGTTTGGAGGCTGAATTGAGTTTGTCAACTCTTGGAGACACTTGAAGGGGCTGCCAACAAGTGGGAGGTGCATCATCATGGCATCAAGTGGAGGAGAAGGCGTGCGCATCATTGACAAGTTCAATGGGGAGAACTTTGGCATGTGGAAGTTTAAGATGGAGATGATTCTTGCGGAGAAGGACTTGTGGGAGGTGGTGGATGGGAGTGAGGAGCCTCCAAGTGAAGATGCTGATCCAAAGACTAAGAAGGCCTTTGCTCTCATTGCCATCAACCTTGTGGACCGGCAAATTACACACATTCGCCATTGCAAGGGACCAACCCAAGCATGGACCACCCTTTGCAACATCCATGAGACCAAGAGCCTCTTCAACATCCTTTTTCTCCGGCGCAAGTTCTTCACTAGCAAGATGCAAGAGGAGGATGACTTGTTGGATCATGTCAACAAGATCAAGGCCCTTGCGGATGAGTTGGCTTGTTTGGAGGCACCCGTGACGAATGGAGATGTGGTGATGACCTTGTTGGAGAGCTTGCCACCCTCTTATGAGTTCTTCATCACCGCATTGGAGACAAGGGCCACCAAGGATCTGACCATGGAGTTTGTCACGGCCTGCTTGATGCATGGGGTGACCAAGCGCAAGGAGAATGAGTCCCAAGGAGAGGGATCAGCCCTTGTTTCAAGACATGGCAAAGAAGGCAACACCAAGGCCTTCAAGGAGACAAGGACATGCTTCAAGTGTGGCAAATCAAGCCACATTGCTAGGCATTGCAAGATCAGCTAAGGCAAAGACAAGGAGAGTGCACACCAAGCCTCGAAAGAGGAGGAGGAGGAGGACTTCGCCTTTGCCACTCATGGAGGAGGGGAGAAGGCCAATATGTTTACTTGGATAGTGGATTCGGGGGCCACTCAACATATGACCAGCCATCGTGATGCCTTCCACACCTATCAGCCCATTTCGGGGAAGAAGATTTATTTGGGAGACAATGGTGTGGTGGAGGCCCTTGGCATGGGGCTGATCCTTGTGGAGGTGCAAGTGAAGGGGGAGACCAAAAGGATTCAGATCTATGAGGCACTCCATGTGCCCAAGTTGCATGCCAACTTGCTTTCCGTGAGCAAATTGTGTTTGGGAGGTTTGAAAGTGCATTTCAACATGGTGGTGTGTGTTGTGAGGGCACCAAGTGGAGTTTTGATTGCATCAGCCCCTCATGAGGGCAATTTGTACCGCCTCCACTTCACCAAGGTGAATGGCTCTTCTTTGGCATGTGTTGCCCAAGGATTAGCTCATGGAGACCTTGTGGAGCTTTGGCATAGGAGGCTTGGGCACTTGAATCTGAAGAGCATGAAGAGCCTCCAACACATTGTGAAGGGGCTGAACCTCTCTTCTTGCAAGCATGATTGGAGTTCTAGGGTGTGCAAGGGGTGCATTGAGGGCAAACAAGCAAGGCAGCCCTTCCCCAAGGATGGGGCAACAAGGGCCAGCAAGCCATTGGAGCTTGTGCATTCCGATGTGTGCGGACCAATGAAGACCACCACCATAGGAGGAGCAAGGTATTTTTTGACATTTATTGATGATTTCTCTCGCAAGGTGTGGGTGTATATGCTGAAGTGCAAGAGTGAGGTGTTTGGGCATTTTGAGACTTGGAAGGCTCTTGTGGAGGTCCAATCTGATTGCAAGGTGAAGGTGCTGCGGTCGGATAATGGTGGGGAGTATGTGTTCAAGGCCTTTGAGGAGTACTTGAAGGCCCATGGCATTGAGCACCATACATCAGCACCTTACACTCCTCAACAAAACGGCGTAGCGGAGCGTGCAAATCGCACCATTGTGGAGATGGCAAGGTCCATGATTCATGCCCAAGGGCTGAATCTTGAGCTTTGGGGGGAGGCGGTGTCTACAACGGTTTATACAAGGAATCAGTGCCCCACCCGAGCCTTGACAAGCATGACACTCCAAGAAGTTTAGAGTGGGATTAGGCCCCATGTATCTCACATGCGCACCTTTGGGTGCATTGCCTATGCCTTGGTTCCAAGTGCCAAGAGGACCAAGTTGGATGCCAAGGTCATCAAGTGTCTTTTCCTTGGTTATTGTGAGGGAACCAAGGCTTATAGGCTAATGTGTGTGGAGAACAAGGCCATCATCAAGTGTCGAGATGTGACGTTCATGGAGGATGAAGGTGATGATCCCAAGTTCTTGGAGATGAGCCCAAGTGGGAGAAGTGGAGGACCAGCCCAAAAGATGGGCACAACTCCAAGAGTGCACATAGAAGATGAAGGAGATGAAGATGAAGAGCAAGGAGGGGAAGATGAAGACTTGGTGGAGCCCAAGAAGAAGGTTGCCACACCCCAAGTGAAGAGATCAGCAATTCCTTCTCCAAGCACTTCACCAAGGGAGCAAGAGCATGATCAGCCCTTGGGAAAACAAGACCAGCCCTTGGAAGAACAAGATCAGCCCATGGAGGAGCCACACTATCCAACAAGGACCCGCAAGCCCCTTGGAGATTGGTGGCTGAATCTCATTCTCCCCCCACAACATGAAGAACAAGCCAATGTGGCTTTCGTTGGAGATCCATCTTCACTTCGAAAGGTGATGTGTTGGAGAGATTCAAGCAAGTGGGAGTTGGCCATGCAAGAGGAGGTACAAGGTAGCGATGGGTTGGTTGATGTATGCCATGGTGGCAACAAGGGCTGATTTGACATTTGTGGATATGAGATCCACCAGCGGCTACATGTTTATGCTTGGAATGGATACCATTTCATGGAGTTCAAAGTGGCAGCCCACCATAGTAGAGGAAGTGGTGATTGAGCTCAAGTATGTGCCTACCCAAGCTATGGTGGCTGATGTGTTCACCAAGGCCCTTGGGAAGCCACAACACCAAAAACTTGATTGAGAAGATGGGCCATGGAGCCTTTGACCACTCTCAAAGTGGGAGTGTTGAAGATCAAGTACATATTGTTGACTAACATGTACATATTAGTGTTGACCATGTACATTCAGCCCTAGGTGTAGCATTAGACACTAGGTTAGTCTTAGAGTCCATTGGGTATTGCTCATAGTCAAAGGCAGCCCATGAAAGGTAGTTATCCCACATGGTTTGTGGATAACTAGTGAAAGGCTTCTAGCTTAAGTTCAGCCCACTCATGTGGCTTGGTATCTTCCTACCATCTAAGTAAAGCCTTTCTTCCATTCATTACTTTGTAATCTCAATAGTACTTTGATCACTTCGTCTTCATGCTCCATGTAATCTCCTCTCTCAAATTCGATTTGTCATGGCAAGCTTCATCTAGAAAACAACACAATATCATAGTAGATAAGTTAGTAAAGCCAATAGACTTAATGAAGAGTATTGAACAATGCAAACTTTGTTCATAGGTAAAACATTGTAATAAGTTTACCATTCTTGAATGTGTAGACACAAATGTGAATGCAAACAATAAGAATTATATCTACTTTAAGTTAATACAAACATTAAGGGCAAAATGTTGTTATAGCATACTTATAGTATATAAAAAGAAGGCCGCTTGGTTCATTAGGAGTTTTACCACTCCATTCTTGGGATACTTGGAGCTTGTTGTCACTTTTTAAAATTGCCCCATATACAACATTTGATCCATCTTCTAAATCCATGCCATAACACCATGTGTCCTCTAATGAAACAATCATAAATATCTATCACTTCAATTTCAATATAATAATTCCCAAAAACAATTCAATATAATAATGGAATCCTATTGAATTGCTTATTTTACCTATTTCAGATACACTCACCATTTCATGTTTTTTTAGTGTCCAAAAGTCATGCCAAAATAATTAACTCTAAACTAAACTAGAGATCAAACAAGCGATCAATTTTAGCTAGTCATGACCAAGAATACGAATAGACAAGAATCAAGACTATAGTCAGGACACATTCAACACTCAAACTCAAAATTAAAAAACTCTTGTAAGCAAAATAGGATGTATAATAAACCAAACCTAAAGACAATAGCGGTTGAATTTACTACTACTATCAATTTAACTACAAACAAAAACCTATAGTATTCCACGAAAACTTTTAATAATGCTATAAAAAGTGAATCCAATGTTCACTACAACCAGACTTCAAGTAACTAACAAAACAATTCAACTCCTTTATAGTTTACAAGCATACCAAAATTGACATCTCTCATGGAACAACAGAATTGATATGGAAAGATGGTATATCTAACCTTTCACAACCAATCCTGCCCAATTTGTAAGGTGAAAGTACAACAAGGGATATCAATCACCAAAAACTAGTAGACATAAGCAAGAAATTCGAAGCATTACTTTAAAATCAACTACTTCTCTCTATAATAAAATATTGGTAATCAAAACAAATAAATCATCCATATAACAAGAAGACTATAGGAATCATAAGAGGGATGAATGTTTGTACCTTCCTGCATCATAGCAAATTTGCTTCTCCACATAGCTTTTACTTTAGCCGTTTCATTGGCAAGGGGCTTGAAAATCTCTAAAAGATGATATAACTCATCCTTCATGACTCTTGTCATGTGACCTCTGGCATCTCAAAATTTTCGAGAGACTCTACTCTAGAGGCTAGGTTCCATGCTTGATTGTGGTTCCCATATTTGTTCAAACTACTTACACACAATTGGGTCATCAAGAACATCAAAGTCTTCTAGAATGACTCTCTTAATGCTCTCTTGCCTTGAATGAATGCAACTTGTGGATGGATTCCTCTCCCAAAAGAAAAAGTGGATGATCACAACCAATCTCCATTGCTAGATAAATATTTCAATTATTAAGAATCTCCAAATCAAAACAGCTACATACAAATTACTAAGCAATAAACAATACTAAGTAATAAATATAAAGGCATCAACCATGTAAGCTAGAGCCAAACCTTTACAAATTCCCATTGAGTGCAATGCGAAGGAGATACGTTCTCTGTGACTGTAACTGCTAACATATCAATGAGCTTTAAAATCTGATTAGGTTGATCTTTAGTATCTTTCTTCAATTTGTGAAGAAGTATTTTCTCTTTAAAATTTGATTAGGTTGATCTTTAGTATCCTTCTTCAATTTGTGAAGAAGTATTTTCTCTGAAGCAAAGACTCCATTAGCCACATTGCATAACAATACATTGAAGTTAAAGGATGAATTTAAAAAAGAATACATAACTATACAAAATTAACAATTAACTAGCAATTGGCGCTTGCTATGCTATGCATTTACCATTAGAATTTCATTATAATTTTTATGTATTAGATAGAATGCAGAGCAGGAATTTCAAAGAATCTTCAAATAAAAATTCAATCTAATAAATTTCTCAAATCATTTGGTAGTAGCAATAGAAAATTGAAATCAAAAGCTCAAAGCTCACAAAAGTACAAAATCAAAGAAATGCAAAAGAAATATAAAACCAAGAAAGCAATGGATTGCTACCTTTATAATATATTAATATCACCATATTGATCCTCTTTAATATCACCTCAATTGCAACGACTATATTATTTCTATAATATCACCCTTTGTAAAAAGTGATATTACAAAAGTGATTGCAAACTACTACTCTATTTCTGTAATATCACATTGTGTGAAAATACGATTTCTATGTATACATGATTGAAAATATTTTTACAAAATATTTAAAATAATTATTTTAAAGACTTATTGAAATCATTATGATGCATTCTATTCAAATATATCAAAATTTTACTAATATGTGATACAATGAATGCGTAGCATAGCAAGCACAAGCCCCTAGTATTAATGGTAGCATTTGTGATATTACAGAGGGACTTATGATTTTAGTAGTATGATAAACAAGGGAAAGAGAATTTGTTACTTGGTGTGTTGGGAATACGTGGATTTGGCATTGCGTTGCCAAAAAGTACAATAAATTAGTATTGAACTCCATTGTAATTGAATTGACAATGAACAACTCTATCTCCATAGAGGGGCAAAATCCAAATGATATTACTAGAGCATCATAAAATATGAAATCACTCAAGTTGTATTTCTCTTGAAGTTTCTAATAATCTCATTATTTTTGTTTCATTTGATTTTTGAGAAACTTGGACTAGAAAAAGTGTCGCTTTTAGGTGCTATTACCTTATTAGGTCAGACGTCCAGCAAGCTCCTTCCGTCCGACGACGGCCGAATGCTCCGTAGTCTCCTCTGTCCAACGATAGTCGGACGCTCCGTCGCCTCGGACTCACCGTCGCCACGACGGTTTCCGTTCAGAATTCGTCGTCTTCTCCAGAACTCCAGCTACGGCTCTGCCCCCCTCAACGATTGAGGATTTGCGGGAGCTTCTTCCCGGAGATTCGATATCGTACTAACTTACAGCTACGCAATTGCAGTAGCAGCATCACAGTAACATTGGTTTGAATGCATTTGATATTAGTTTCTGTGTCTGGTGAAACTCTCTCTCTTCAAATTTAGGTATTCTAGGGTAAAACTTAGTGCCATTCGAGGAGTTTGTGCAATCGATTCGCAACCATGGCGGTCGCAATGCGTTCGCGCATTACTCTTCTTCGTCGATTGGCCTCAATCTCACAATTTTCCCAGAAGCAGATGATTGCATCTTCCAATTCAGTGAACTGGGACACAGCTGCGCCCACTTTGTTGACGCGGTCGCGTTCTAGAGCGGAGCGGAAGTATCACAGCGAACCGGAGGTATCGCTCGCTTCCTCGTGTCAGGAGTCTGCAGCTGCGTTGGCTGGAGAGTACGCAATGCGGAGCGAGCCGAGAAACGACTGGAGTCGAGAAGAGATTCAATCCATCTATGAGTCGCCATTGATGGATCTTCTGCTCTATGGGGTATGATTTGCCATTTGCATTGTCGTCGTCGTCCTTGGGAACGAGATTGTATGGAGTTTCTTTAGTTTCGCAATGCAATTGCTTGGTTTCTGACGCAAGCTGGTCTTCAATTATTTGTCAGGCGCAAGTGCACAAGAGCACGCATAAATGGCGAGAAGTGCAGCAGTGTACATTGCTGTCGATCAAGACGGGCGGGTGCTCCGAAGACTGCTCTTACTGTCCTCAGTCGTCCCGCTACGACACGGGTGTCAAAGCTCAGAAGCTGCTCTCGGAAGACATCGTTCTGGAAGCTGCGAAAAAGGTACGCAGCAGCTTCGTTATCACCATAGCCGGCCCCATCTACATGAGTATGAGGTTGGTTGCTGACCATGTGACGTTCTTTTCTTGTCTTTAGGCCAAGGAAGCAGGGAGCTCTAGGTTTTGCATGGGTGCTGCTTGGAGAGACACAGTTGGCAGGAAAACCAACTTCAATCAGATCCTCGACTACGTCAAGGAGATTCGGTAATGGCTGCCCACCTCTACTCTCTTAGGATTTGCTTGAAAATCCCCTTTAGCTGTTTGCTTACGGGTTTTAGCGTGAGAATTCATTGTGAACTTGACTGTCTCATGCTGCCCCTGGTTTTCCTTGTGCTGCAGGGGTATGGGGATGGAGGTCTGCTGCACGTTGGGTATGTTGGAACAGAAGCAAGCCGAGCAACTCAAGACTGCGGGCCTTACTGCTTACAATCACAACTTGGACACGTCCCGAGAATATTATCCCAATGTCATCACCACTCGATCTTATGATGAGCGACTCAAAACTCTCGCCCTGGTTCGGGACGCTGGGATTAGCGTATGCTCAGGTGCCATATCCAGAATATCTTCCCCGTGTCCATTCCTCCTTCGCTGAGAGTTCAGAGCCTGAGGCTCACTGTTAAACTGAAAGTGTATTTGGTTTTGCTTTGCTCGTTCTTCTGCTGGTGATATTCATCTGTTGATTTGCGAACGTGTCTGTTTCGGTATCTTATGTGTGCAGGAGGTATCATAGGACTCGGTGAAGCTGAAGAGGATCGTGTGGGGTTGCTTCACACTTTAGCGACTTTGCCAGAGCACCCTGAAAGTGTTCCTATTAATGCGCTCCTTGCAGTGAAGGGTACCCCGCTCCAGAATGAAAAGGTTGTATGAGAATCTCTCTATTGTTGTTTGGTTATGTTTCCGTCACAATTCTCGTTTGGTTATGTAGTGAGAATCTCTCTATGTTCTCGTTTGACATCAGTCAATTGCTGCAGCTTTGGGAAGATTAAGCTTGGTGGTTCCTTTCCTTGACTGTATCTTTCCCATGACGTAGTTGTAACCAATCTCCGTGGTTTGCCACAGCCAGTGGAAGTCTGGGAGATGGTACGCATGATTGCTACCGCTCGCATTGTCATGCCGAGAGCCATGGTGCGGTTGTCAGCTGGACGTGTGCGTTTCTCTCAGCCAGAGCAGGTACTTTCCCACGTTATCTATCATTGTTATTCTTGAATGTTAAATTTTTGACATTCGATTCTCTACTTTTGAATTCGTTTAGTTTACTTACCATATGGCTGTTGGGTTGCCTTTGTGAAGGCATTGTGCTTTATGGCAGGAGCCAATTCAATCTTCACCGGGGAGAAGTTGTTGACAACACCAAATAATGATAAAGATGCAGACCGACAGATGTTTGAGACGCTTGGTCTCATCCCAAAGCCTCCCAACTTCAATCAAGGACATTCTTACTCTGAGGAGGCAGCCGTCGCTGCGTAAGAACCGTTTCCGTGCTTTACAAAACACATTTCTAGAAGCAATTCATGCAGCTTTATAGGGCGAGTTTGGTGAACGATCCCAATAATATTGGTCACAATTATAATACTTTTTCCCAGTTTAAAGCAGGTCCATAGAGGTTAGTCATTCTAGAAGGCACCTTCTTCACTTGGAACTTTAGAAATTTCGGATCTTGGCTTTGACCGGTGGACTACAAGGTAATTGACATTGTGCATTTTCCCTCAATATTTTACCATTTGTACTATCTTGTTTCTGGAGCGCATGACCTTCTCTTCTTTCCCCCATGTTTTCCAGAGGCATCCAATCTCGCTCAGATCATCAAGTGCAGAGACTAATGCGATATTTTTGACTTTATCTTCAGTCTTTATTCTCACTAGATGGGTAGACTCAGTACCTTCAAAGGTGGCTTTAAGGTGCCACTGTCCACCTCTATTGATATTCCTAGTCGTTTGCTACACCAGATTCTTGGGCTGGCTTGTTCGAGTCTGTCTTTGCGAAAACTTAACTGTAATATTGGACAATAGCTTATGGACTAGGTGATGTGAAAGTGGAGCCTCATTCTGAGCTATGGGAGTTATTTCTCAGAATGAGGCTGTGCTTTCATATCATCTTAGTACAACCTCAATGTTGGATGGTTGGCTCTTGGTCAACCATGCTCCACGAAGGGTTTAGAAGAAGGGCATCATAACTATAATGCAACCCCACCTTATAGAGAAGAATATGTCTCTCTTCATGCAATGAGAGCTTTTTCCATTTGTCTTGAAATGGGTTCCATTGAGGTTATGTTTGTGCATAATTTGAAATCCAACATTCATCCATGAGGTAGAAGTACCTATATTGGGAGGTCTTTTACAATAGTTTGACTTTCAATGAGTGCCTCTTTTGCAATTTTTTAAGCGAATGATTCACACAGTAACCAAAGGGATGATTTCCATGGTCACCAGTCTGTTCTTTTAAGGGTTAAATAAACTCTAGCCATTCAACAAGCACGCACTAGTTGGGCAGGCCTGCCTATCAGTCCCTGCCTCACCTAGTTGATGGGGCTCTCACTGTATTGATCCGGGGTTGAACCCTGGGATCACGAAAAATAAATCTTTCTTAGATGAATATCTTGACGGTAGTTTATGCCGAAGCAAGTGTGCTGTTGTAAGCACTATCATATGGAAGATCATGAACTAAAAAGATGTGTTGCCTACATTTGTTGTAGCGTGGTCAAGCAACCTGGCTATAACCAATCATAGTCTATGAACATTCAAAACACTCCAAAAGCAAAAACACGAGTCAACATTCAATACAGGGATCCATTAAAACACATACAAGTACACTACCAAGTTCAAAGCCAAAAATGTGCTTACACGGTTCAAAAACTTCTCCTCTTCTTCACTCCCTTGAGAGATGTCGTGCTACAGTACCGAAGTAGGATGACTTATCGCTTCACCTCTGGGCACAAGTTACAGATTCATTGGGAAATCACTCCGCCAAAAAAAAATGTCACTACGAAAGCATCTCATTGAACCTCCCCATCTCTCGATTATCACACTGATTGAAGCAAGATGACCCAAGAAACGCAAGAGAATTCGTGGACAATGATCACAACATGCTAATCGACTACTATTCTAAAGAATCGTGGAAGCCTTCCTCAGATCCATGTTTGCCAACGTCGGAGTTCACACAAGACTTGGGAGTAATGTCCGTCAGCAAAGCCACAACATCACGCATTGACGGACGTCTTGCGGGCACGAAACTAACTAGTGCACAACATGCCAATTCACAAAAGTGAAATCATGTCTTCCTGGGGGCTCCTCTCACAGCTCGGGTCCAAGATCTCGAACAAGTACACCCTCCGGAGTTTGCATCTTCTCGTTAACCCACTGCACGAGGTTGGTTCCACCCTCTCCCGGTATATGGTTGGGTCAATCGCACGTTTCCCAGTCACCAACTCCAACAGCACCACGCCAAAGCTGTAGACATCGATTTTCTCATTCACTCGGGCACTGAAACTGTACTCTGCAAAGATCATCGCACAAACAAGGAATACCAATATATGTGACACTCGGGGATACAAAGTAAACCACCAAATCGTGGGACAGCGCCATTGTTTCCATGAACTCAGCAGCAGCGATCAATTCAGACGAAAGCAAATCACCTGGAGACATGTAGCCCAGCGAGCCAGCAATTGTGGACAACATATGCGATGCTGCAGTTTCAACAAGCTTGGCGATGCCAAAATCAGTTTAGTACGCCTCATAGTTCAAGTCCAAAGGAATATTGTTGGACTTGATGTCTCGATGTAAGATTTGGGGTAGTCGTGGTGCAAAAATTCGAGTCCCTGACATCACACCGAACAACCAATTCTACATCGTCACACTTAAACGATTTAGAAACATGAGATGTCGACCACCAAGTCATTTCATTCAAATCCCATGTTCGAGAGCGAGACTTGAATTGCAAAACTCAAGGACACAAACCACAAAAAATTAGAATTGGGACAGATCACGGCATCCAAACGAGAGTCTCGGAATTTTCAAAAACATGCCTTCTATAGAATATGGCGAAACTGGAGTGGTGATCTTCAAGTTCCTATATCTATTTAAAAGACGCACCTTGGCTGCTCCCACAGCAATCTTGTACCGAATTTCCCAAGGGAGAGTCTCCGCCTTGCTGCCGTGCAAGATATCTCCCAAGCTGCCTTGGGACATGTATTCGTACACCAGCATTTTGCAGTCCCGATTCGTACAACAGCACAAAAGCTTCACAATGTGCTGGTGGTGGAGGCTGGCGAGCGTCCTCACCTGACCAGGGTCCCAACAGAACATCAGAATCGGAGCAACAAAAATCGAAATCCAGGGTTACAACAAATGCACTGGAGAGAATCAGCGAACTTGCAAACCTCAGTTCCGTAGCCATGGTCCTTGCTACTCTCCCCTTTCGTCACATTCCACAGTTTCTTCACAGCCACGGTCTCGCCGTTGCTCAGTGTCACCTTGTACACTTTCCCCGAACCGCCAGCTCCGATCACATTCTCTTCATCCAGGGCTGTGACCTCATAGTCACGAAAGATCTTGTCCGTGACGAGGTCAACGTCCACATGTCTTCGTCTGCAACCGTGTCTAGATGTTTACTCGACGTGCTCTTTCATCTCCTTAAAAACCAGATACACAAACACAAACAGCACAACCGCCACAGCACCGACACCCCCACGACGACAATCCATGCCTGCCATCCGTCCCCTGGAGATGAGAAGGCAACGGCGGAGGAACTGGAGCCACACGAGCCCTCCACACACAAGTACAGATTTCCAGTGAAGTTCACCGTCGCACCACATTCAGTGTCTGCAAATTCACCATCCTGAACAGGTCTGCAGGGATGTTTCCAATGAGGTCGTTCTCCGAGACATCCAGAATGCTCAGCTTGTTGAGGTTAGTCACCTCGTCGAGAATGGCGCCGTCCAGATGATTCTCAGAAAGGTCCAGTTGAAAGAGCTCAGAGCAATTGCCCAGGCTGGAAGGAATCGCACCCAATACAAAGCTGCGTCAAGCTCGCGTCAAGCTCGACAAGTTTCCCAAGCAGGGGAGGGAGGGTGCCGTTGAACCCATTGGAGTTGGCCTGGAACTTGACCAAGCTCTTCTGTCCAATCCCTGCAGGAATGGCTGGAAAACATGTTGTCCTGCAGATACAAGATGGAGAGAGACTTTGAGTTTCCCATGCGGGCATCCATACTTCCGCTTAGACGGGGAATTTCATTAAAATGGCAATTATTTTGTGAAAATGGCACAAAGCAGGATTGCAAAATGAAAGAAATTCATAGAAAGATGGCACTAGGGTGAAGAAACATGGGAGTTGTGTTGCAATTTGGACTTGTTGGGGATAGAATTGGCACATCTATGAGGTTAACATGCTAAGAAGTGCTCTCATATGTGCTCTTGACTTGCGTGAATGGCATGCGGAACATTGCCATTTTAATGAAATTCCCCATTTAAATGGCTCCTATTCAATTGCATCCTCACCAAGTTGGCGCCTCCCCCACAAGCCTGGCGATACAAGACCCTCCAACTAGTTGCCATGTAATCACAATACTCTCAAGTTTGTGCAATTGTCATATGTGAAGAATTGTACTTAACAATCTGTTTTCGTATAATCCAAGGAATTGCAACAACACATTGTTGCCCCAACAAAATACAGAGGAACATGACCTTCAAGAAGGTTGTGCCCCAACTTTCAAACTAATAGTGTTCAAAAATACTATACTGTGAAGTAGGATTTTAATCCAGGACTATACTACATGGAGGTTGACTGTGAATGAGAGGTGAAAAAAATATAGTGGTGCAAAGTATTGTAGTTTTGTTTGACAAGAGGAAGATGAATAATATTTCACTAGTGACTAGATTTCTTATGAAGAGTTTGTATTTGTAATATACTAATACCCATTTCCTCTCTAAGTTTCAAGAATTGTTATTGTCCAATGGTTTCGTGAATATAACTGCTATTTGGTCACTTGTCTAGATGTACAAAGTTTCCACTATTCTTGCAAGTACATTTTGTCTACTGAAGTGAAGCCATAATTCTATGTGCTTTAGCTACTCGTGATATACTAGATTTTTTTGTAGCTTTTAGTGTGCTCTAATTATCACAAAATAGTGGAGTTGGATCAAATGAGATTCTTTACATTTTTTCTAAAAGTGTTTATAGCTAAATTGCCTCCCTGATCCTATCTATTAAAGTTTTTGATTCTACAACCATAGATGAAAGTGGAACAATATGTTGTTCTTTGAGTACCATGAGATAGGTCCATTGGCTAATTTAAAGATCCATCTTGTTATGAATTTCGTGTCTATCAGTATTGTGGTCTTTATAGTACATTATACCATAATTGAGAGATCTTTTCATATACCTTAGTATGCGATTTATAACTTCTAGGTGCGACAATCTTAAATCATGCATGAATCTACTGAGTATGTTTGTAACATAAAATATTTTTATTTTGGTATTTACTAAGTAGATGAACATGCTGACTAGTCTTTGAAATCTTTGTGCATCAACACTTGGTGAATTTTTCTTAGCTCCAAGATATAAACCTTCTGTCATCAGGATTGCAATAGGTGTATACAAGGTCACATCAAATTTGTCAAGAATTTGTAGTACATATGTTTTTTGAAAGAGAGAGATTCCAACATCTGATCTTTGAAACTTGACACCAAGGTAATATTTAACGTTACCGAGATCAATAATCTCAAAGGTATCCATAAGGTTTTGTTTTAAGCTTTAAATGCTAACATTATATAATCCTATAATGAGAAGGTCATCCACGTAAAGAATAAGGATAATAATTCCGCTCGTGCTCATAATATAAAATAGGTTGTAATTGGACTTAGTATGCAATAATCCTAGTTTGGACAAAAAAACCATTCATTTTCTCAAACTAGGTATGTGGTGATTGTTTTAGCCCATAGAGTGATTTTTTCAATCAGCAAACTTTGTTGAGTGTCAATTTGTTCCTAAATCCTTCAAGAACCTTGTATACACAATTTCTTTTAAATCACCATTCAAGAAAGTTGTCACCACGTCTAGGTGTACTAAAATCCAGTCATTGCTTGTTGCTAGCACCACTACTATACGTATTGCTTTCTATTTGGCTACAAGTACAAATACTTCATCATAA
Organism: Climacium dendroides; assembly: GCA_950106755.1. Lineage (NCBI taxonomy): Eukaryota > Viridiplantae > Streptophyta > Bryopsida > Hypnales > Climaciaceae > Climacium > Climacium dendroides. The sequence continues at coordinate 22,047,202 of OX467082.1, read as the reverse complement.
TTGATACCCTTGGTTTATTGGAAACCTCGGGCAACCAAATGAGCTTTAAGTTTTGATGGACAACCATTGGCTCCTATTTTTGTTTTACAAAACCATCTAGCAGTTATAGATTTGATGCCTGGTGGTAGGTTACAAAGTTCCCAAGTGGAGTTTTTTAGTAAAGACTCTTGTTTTGATTGCATCACCACTTACTAGCTTGAGCAAGAGTTTGTTTCTACAAAGGTAATTGGTTTAGAAGATTCATCCAAAAACCCTCCAAAACAATTTATTTCTATGGGATCATTGAGTTGTATTTGCTCTGTAGATAGTGGAAAAATATGGTCTAGACGGTTGTCTAACTTAGGTGGAAGGTGGATGGACTTCAAAAACTTGTGGTGTTTCTTCTTGCTTGTAGTGACTTTTCTATAAGGAAATCTAGACTTGAGAAGTTGTCATTAATCGGTGGCTCTTCTACCTTTGGGACCTGGGGTGGAACATAGAACATGATTGATGCATCTATAGCTGGCAGTGATGCTATTATTAGTTGGTGTGATTGAGATACAAGGATTGTGGTGGGTAAGGGTGAAGGTATTGTAGGTTTGTTGTCAACTATATTTGTTTCATCAAATCTCACATTTTGTGATCATAGTACTATTTTTCTTTCATTCGGGATCCAATTTCGGAAACCTTTAGTTTGCTCATCATATCCTATAAAAAAAATCCAATTTTGGATTTGACCTCTAGTTTGTCTCAAAGATTCTTTTCTATCCAAACGTAGACTTTAAAACAAAAAACTCACAAGAATGAAATGTTAGGGAGCTTTTTGAAGAAGCACTAGGAAAGTGATACATAGGAATTTGCTAATGTTGGAGAACAATTGATGAGAAATACAGTTGTATTAATTGCCTCTATCTATAAATAACATGGAATTGAAGTATAGACTAAAATTTCATGTAATAGATCATTGCTCATATGGCCTAATCTATAGTGCCAGAGTCTTGTAGTATCAATATCCTTCTGTGTCAAGTTGATCGATACTTCAAGATTTAGTGTTAAAAGTTTATAAAGGACATTTTTCTTATTTCGCAATCTTTCCACCACAATTTGTTTACTCCCTTGGCTATATAAAACACACTTTTGATCATTGAAGCATACTATAATGCCTTTGTCTGTTAAGGACCCGATTGATAACAAATTTTTTGATAGACTCAAAACGTAAAGAACACTAAATACATCTTTTATTTCCTTTGTTGGCAAAGTGAAATGAATAGACTCTCTGTTAGAAATCTAATGGCTTTGACAACTAGCAATCTTGATGTTTCCCTCAAACCTATCTAGATTTGTAAAATTGGTGAAATCACCACCCACATGTTGAGTGGCACCTAAATCTAAATATTACCTAGAATCTAAATCTTGGATGGAGGACAACCCAAATGTTTTAGAGTTAATGTCTAGTTGAGTAGAAAAGAAAAACTTTGCAAAAAACAATTTCTTTTTTCATTTGGTTCTTGTTGTTGTTTTATACTTAGAAAACAAAAGAGTTTCTACTAGCATCCTCTAATGGAAACTTGCAATGGAAAAATCTCTACCCCCTGTTCCCACTACCCTTTTTCATCCATATTAAACAAAGAGAAAACAAGAAGCCTTGAGCTATTTAGATTCAACAAAAGCTTTCAAACACCCAACCATTGAAGATATACCCATAATACAAGTTTCTTTTAGATTTTCAATTTGTATTGAATTTTTTGTCCCCTTTAGCATTGTATTTCGGACCAAATTTTAGAGTTGAAGATAATTTCTTTTGTTTTTGACATTAGCTAATGAAATGAAGTATAAACTAAAAGACATTAAGTTTTTTTATTGAATATATTGAATGGTTAATAGAAACATTCATTACCCCTAAATATCCAAAGCACTATATTTGGGGTTCAATTAAATTTTTAAGTTATATAAAATCTTATCCAAATTCTATTTTTTGTAAGTTTTTTTTATCAATAGAATACCTTTAAAAGTCTTTTTTAAGAATCAAAATTTTGATTTTGAAATTGTTCACAATTTTTCTATACAAGATTTTCAGCAAGGACATCCATTGCAAATGGTTTTTTTTAGTATTAAGAGCTTATATAGATCATCTATTACATTGAATCTTGAAGGGAAAACCACATTGAAAATTTCTTTAAAAAAAATTCAAAGTAGATAATGTAGGAAATATCTATATGCACATGTTTCCTTCCCACAAGCATTTCAAAAAAAGCTTCAAAAATCCATCTATAGCAAATGCAATATTAGCTTACAACATTTGAATTAGAGCAATCAACTATGAGAAATTGTAAATCAATTATGGTTATGTAAGCTATATCCTTTAGCCTCATATTTTTTCTATAGCCTCAATTTAAGATTTGGCATGTACAAAGTGGATTGAAAGACTTCACGTCACTTTCACAATTTAAACACCTTTTTGATCAAATATTATAATATTTTAAATTTAGAAATGATATTGTTGTGTTTTCTTTTTCTATATGATCCATAACACATCTAGTATGAATTCATATGATTACAATATTTAAGATATTAATAAAACTAATCAAAAATAGTCTTTTGTTTTGGTTTTGAGCTAAACTTCTAAGAAGCTCAAAAAAAAGTCATAGACATTTAGGAGTTGAAAATTTGTTGTCAAATTCTTAATACTTTCATTACTATAAAAAAGGACTAGTTTTTTAAAATGGAGAGAGTAATTGATATTATAAATTAAAATTTGACTAAGATATGTTCAATATAGTAATTGAGATAGCACAATACTAATAAAATCAATTCGAAAACATCAAAATACTACTAAAATAAAAAATATTTAATAAATAAATCACATTTTGAAATATTAATTTAAAAAAATAAAATAAAATAATATTATTTTTCCTAAATATTATTTAAATATCTAAATATAAAATGTTTCAATATATTATAATATTATTAAAATACCTTATAATATTATTCTATAGTATAATAAATTAAATTCCATTATATTTGGCATTATTAATAAAACTACTAGATTATTGAAATTTTAGATTTTACAAGATATTAATTCTATTAATATAATTATGACGTTCCATTGCTATGCTATGCACTCACTCACGTAACTATGTCAATAGTTATAAAAAAAACTTTGTACAATCACTTGCATGTGGGTTTATATAATCCCTTGTCAATAATTATTCTTAGAAGGACACAACCATATCATTAAGGTGACAAGGTACTCAAACACTAATTATCATATTTGTATTCTTTGTTACCACAATTTCTTTAAAGGTCATTCATTGAATTTTTTGTTCCTCAATGGAGTTAAGGTAAATGTATCCATTGTCAACTACAATCATCCTATTTAAATATCTAAATATACAATGATTGGAATTGAAAAACTCTAAACATTGGCTATGGGCCCCAAGCACTTTTTGGCTCCCAAAATTCATAGTAACTTCAATTTCAACAATAAAATTATGAAAAATTTGCAATCCCCATATTTCCTATTTTCCTTCATAGAAATTTTTTGTCATGCCTTAAATTGCTCATGACCTATTGCAAAATCCCTTAAGTGATCATGTATGGGTGCATTTATGTTATTGAGTCATAGTACACCCACCCAAATCCAACTTTGCATCCTAAACTACTTTTAAAATATATAGATGTTAGTTGTGCAAAATGTACATCTGCATGTATAAATGTAGAAAACAATTTGAGATGTATCATGTTGAACTTCAAAAATTCATGTTATAGTCATCCAGATTAAAAAATCACTAAATTTTTTTTTAAATTGATTAGTTATAGGTGCTTCTACCTAACATCTATTATATCAAGTACATAGTGTTATGACCTATTACAACTCATGTTACAAAATCCATCACAGAAATATCATCTAATTATTTCATCTAATGTTCATGATGAAATAGTTACAGTGTGATGAGCGGAGTAAGGGCACATGAGATCACCTTTGTATTTGGTGATCTCAAATGAGACCTCGATTGTCACCTCGCTTTTTCCGCGCGCTGTTCTCAGTGTCACATCGCTCAGCTGCTTCCCTTCACCAAGCTCTTGTTCTTTGGCGCTCTCTCGATCGCCTTCATTCCGGTCTCATTCTCGTCGTAATCCCATCCCTGTGCTGGTCATCGTGACCTTTGAATTTCACTTACTGCCTCTACTTTTCTTCCGCAGTATTATATTTCATCTACTTTCATGTGCACCTGCGTTCAGCGTCTTCACGCATCGCTTCCTTCTGCGGAGTTTCAATCTGTTTCAGAAGCAACTTTTAGGCCTCCATTGTAAGGTAATTGATTAATTTCCACCTCTCTATTTGTAGTCTTTTTCGTATGCGTTGAGTGAAGGCAGGAAAACCAATAGCTATCTGGGAATTAGTTTTCAAGTCTTGTAAGTGATCTTGCTCTGTCGCTTCATTGATTTTCCCTTTGTGTGGAAGAAATGCTTTCAAGATCTTAGATAGTCATTTCGTATTTTTTTTATTCTGTTAGAAATGGTGAATTTGTGGTGAATACAGTCTTGAATGAGGCTATGAGTACGTGTTAGTATTTGATTAGATTCTGGGACAAGTAGCTGAGAAGTCTTCCTCCAACGATTAGCATTTCAGAGTCTAGGAAATGGTGACTTCTGAACGAAGAAGCGAGTAATAATCACCAGGATTTTAAATGAAAATCAAGAATGGCCTTCAGTCTTTGATTAGTTAAAGGTAGCTTGTGTTCAAGATAGCAGAAGCAATGTTCCTATTCGCACGTTCTTTTTGGCTTGTCTCCACACCTGCGCACAGATTGCAAGCCTTCGATCTTGAACCTCTTATAATTTCCTCCGGCTAAAATGCGTGCTTACAATCCCTTGCGCCGGGGGCTTGCTAATTTCCAATCGTCCATGGACGCTTTCTTGCACGTACTGCTGTGACTGCGCTTCTTGAACTTCTTTTAAAATATGAGACTCAATCATAAGATATGAATTGATGAATTATTTAAAGTGCTGGCCGGTTTTATTAGGTGTTCCCAGAACGTTAACCGAACTCTGAAAATACACTGACGGTTAATTGCAAAGTTCGACGAGCAACTATTTCTTGATGGAGCCTTTACAGAGAGTTGAGACAAGAGTCGCTGTACTTAAGGTGATTCTTCTTGGGATGCTTCTCTGCTGCGAGAATGCGTGCATAGTGGCGGCTGCTTCGACGAAAGAGGAATTCGAAATCACTGGTGCGGCAGGAAAGTATAATGCTAATCATGCACCCGTGATATCACATCAGGGTCAAAGTCAGATGCACCAGGACGTCGTGCGGGCTTTGAGAATCGGGACGAAGTATAGTACATTCGCAGCATTGCTGGACAACATGACGGAGTCGGTCATCCGTCCGGGAATAACAGTCTTCGCGCCCAGCAACAAAGCTCTGTCCGACTTTCAAAAGACGAAGACAGAAGAACTTCTGCAGGACGTTATAAGATTTCATATCATTACAGTTCCTATGCCTTTCTCAAACCTCCTCCGGCTCGAAGTGGGAAGTCGACTGACAACGGACCTTTCAAACCGTACGATTCAGGTCACGAACACAACTGCAAGTGCGTACGAAGTGGACGATGCAGTGATCGTCGACCCTGACCTTTACACGGATGCCACTATTGCAGTGCACGGAATTAATGCTGTATTCAATACCTCGAAAATCACCGAAGAGCCGATCGAGGAAGGGCCGGTAGTCTCTAGTACACCTCGTCCATTCATAAATTTTCCGACGCCTGTTAGCCATGCTTTCAAAATTCCAATTCAAGCGAAGGGTGTCTCAGTACATCCAATTCTTATGTCTTTTACTGTCCTGTTTTTTCTGAAGCTTAACTTCTGGGTACTTTGATCATGCCCTAGATGACTCGATCATCACTGTCACTACATTCTGTTCCTTGCAGAATTCCAGTACCAGATTGGACAGTCCACTTCTTAGTTGAGCCTTTAGACTGCTACATAGCCTACTGATTACGTCGTTCTGACCGCAGCCCAAGTGTGTCAAGAACCAAGGAATTTTTGACGCCCTGCTCAAGAGTTTCAGCACTCGCAGACAGATGCATTGGGTCGCAGTCTTACTTAGCTTCCATTGCACTGTTGCTGCTCTGAATTCTGTCTCTTTGGTTTTTTAGTACACACATTTGAACTTGAGAGGTATCCGATCGATCATGTTTTTACGAATTTGATAGTTCAAATCTTGAACCCAGTTGCCCTTGAGATACCTGTATACTAGTCTTTGATTAAAGCTGTTGCTCACTTCTCTCGTACGGAGAGCTCTCTTCGTAGCCTTACGTAAGACATTAAATAAGTTAGGATAATTTACTCGAAGACGCCCAGGTACAACTATTTCACAAGCTTTCTCCTATTCCTAACACTTGTAAGAGGGTACCCCTATTCTCAGAAATGCACCCATGATCAATTTTGTGTGAAATGTAGAAAATCTGAAGTTGTATGATTTAGAAATCATATACTTGTAAGCTTATGCATGATCACATGTGCAGGTGTGCGGTGCCATATGCAATGAAACTTCAAGAAATTCATTAGAACTTTGAATCTTAATTTCTGCTTTCGGAAAATCGTGACATCTGTTTGCCAGACTCGAACCAGAATTGATGGCCGGCATGGATTTCGGCCACATCCATCTCGTGAAAAGAGGGAATGGCAAGTTTTCCAAATTTTGGAAAACTATTTTCTAACATTATATTTGAACTCTTTGGCAATTCAAGGTTACTCCTAGAATGTAGATTTCTCTCAACTCATGTGCATAAGCCTGTTGAAATAAGGGGGATAGTTTTTACTGTGGGATGTCTATTTTGTCACATGTGCGTTCAATTTTGTGCAAAAGTGCTATGTCTAGTTTCAGTAGGGTGTAATGCCATTGCTCACTGTGTGGTGGTTTTGAATTATTGCTAGTTCTTACAGCATATATTTGAATTTACTTCGAACCTGAAATTTGAAAATAAACAAAAATGGGGAATTTCGTTAAAATGGTAATATTCCATGTGCCATTTTCAGACCACCTACTTTGAATTGTAAAAGTGACATTTAGGATAGGTATAGTTTTCAAGAATCTTATAGATTTAAGAAATCTAAGACTAGTATAGATTTCAAACCATACAATTTGAATTGGAAAAGTAACATCTAGTAGTGATGTAGATTTTAAACATCTAAGAAAGTTATAGATTTCAAACATCTAGGATGTTTGTGCACTTCAGACCGCTAGCTTTGAACTGTAAAAACTGCCAAAGTAGCAAAATTTTGCCATTTTAACAAAATTGCCTATAAAAGTGTCTTAAATTCCCAAACCACCTTGCTTGTGAATACTAATAGGGTCTTGAATAATGCAACATATCGGAAATCTGTATTATTGAAAGGTGCCTCCAATCCTTTCAACCCAAAATAATATCTGCAATTAAATATTTCAATCACGCACTTGTATCCCATAATAATACAAGGAGTGAACTACCTAGGGCTCCACTTACTATATTGAGCATTCACAAAATATGCTTGTTATCCATTTTCACTCAATTACTTGAAACAAGTAATCCAATAATATATCTTTTTGACTGTTGAAATATTCTATTCTTCTTCAAAAGCATCATGACACTACAACAAAAGCAGTGTTTTATGACTGCAAAATATAATTGCAGTGAGTTGTAAAATCAAAAAATACGACTCACGCAGAAATCACTGTAGATGACTCGAAATATGACTGACTCCAGTCGTTTAAAAGCAGTCGCTTCAGACATCAGTCATATTGGTAGTCATATTTTCCGAGGGGTATAAATACCCATTTTTAGCCCTAGTATGCCAACATGGTGTATACTTTGACTTTCCTAGGGGAGTCTTGATTTTTTCTTGAGTTGCTCGGGCAAACAAAAAAATCCTACGTGGAATATGACTATGGTCAGTCATATTTTTGGATGACATGGAATATGACTGCGGCTAGTCATATTTTTGGATGACGTGGAATATGACTGCGGTTAGTCATATTTTTTGATGACATGGAATATGACTACAGTGAGTCATATTTTTTGATGACATGGAATATGACTGCAGTCAGTCATATTTTTTGATGGCATGGAATATGACTGAGGTGAGTCATATTTTGCAGTAATGTAGAATACGACTCTCGTCAGTCATATTTTATGGAATATGACTTTTGTAAGTCATATTTTTTGGCTTCATGAAGTTGCAAGTAGCTTCCAATGTCTTTGTTTCAACTTTTGATGCCTGCATATACAATCAAAGAAATGAGAGGTTAGTTTTTAGTGATTGAACAACAAAGCCTAACCTTCAAAGATTTACAATCAACATAAAATATGTAGCTCAAGTTTAGGATAGGAAGAATAAGATTGATGATGGAGGAAACAAGAAAAAAAATATAAGTACTAAGAGATAACAAGAATCAAAAGTTAAAATGCAATAAGGAATAAGAAGCAACAACTAAGCAACAACTAAGACACAATAAGAAACAAAAAGCAATACAAAACAAGAAACAACAACTAAGACACAATATGAGGCAACAATTAAGACATAAGAACAAATAAAAAGCAACAACTAAGATATAAGAAGAAACAAGAAGCACCAACTAAGACATGACAAGAAACAACAAGAAATGAGAGTATAGATGCAACAAGAAGAAATAAGAAGCAAGAACTACAAAACAAGAGGAAACAAAAAAACAAGAACTAAGAAGAAGAAAGAGTTCAAATGCAAGAGAAAGAAAGAATTTAGATGCAACAATAAGAAACAAGAAGCATGAACTAGAGAGCAACAAGAAACAAGAGTTAAGATGCAACAAAAAGAAACAACAAGTGAGAGCTAAGAGACAATAAAAAGTAAGGAAGAAGAGCCACAAGAAGTGGCGGCTAGGGTTTCAAAACTCTAAAAAAATGACGGCTAGGGTATCAAAACCCTAAAAAAATAGTGACTAGGATTCAAAATCCAAAAAAGTAGGTGACTAGGATTTCAAAATTTTAAACAATGACTTCTCTATATTTTTTTGGAATTGCCCAAATTTTTCTTGAATTGCCCAAAACAAAAAAAATCACTATTATATGAAAATATTAGTGATAATATGATTCAATGTTCCCAAACATGTTCCCAACGATCCCAAACATGTTCCCTACGTTCTTTATGAAGTACTTTAGTATTCCTAATGGCCGTATAGTATACGCTTGTGAAGTATAAGGCGTAAAAATAACTGGTAGTCATATTTTGCAGTCATATTTCTCCCCAAAGTGTTGGCCTTCAAGAATATGACTGCAAGCAGTCGCTAGTCATCCTCAGTCATAATTTTGCAGTCATAAAACACTGCCATTGTTGTAGTGTGAAATAATTGTGATTAGGAAGATAATCCCAAATTCAATCAATCATTTGCCCTTGTCTAAATGGCCTATTGAAAAAATCATTTATACTGTCTTGCAAACTACTAACTACAAAAAATCTCCAAGCATATTTTAATATGAATTGACGTTTACTTGGTAGAGATCAAATTTAAGTCATAGTTAGTAGAGTGTACAATTCATTCTACAAATCACATTTTGAATCAAACAGAGGACATGTAGAGCATTCTTCTTTCTTCTTCTATTCATTGGTATTTTATATGAATTTTTTTGAAGCTTCTTCAATGAATATTAATTGGATGATACATATTTATCATAAACATTCATCATCCATGCACTAGATGGTTCGACACTTAGGAATTAACCACTAAAGGATGTTATGGACATTTTTTTGTCCTTACCTAAGATTATTAGATGAAAAAAAATTATTTTTTCATTCAATTTATTTAAAAGTTGCTTGATTATATTGAGTAAATAGTATTGATGTGAATTTTATCCATATAAATTATATTTTTTAAATATAAGTTAAAAAAAATAAAGCTTATCAAGTGTAGTTTCTATTCTAGTTAGAAATTTTGAATAATTTATAAATTTCAGTTTTTCATAGCAATATGAACTTTAAATCTATAATTATGGTTTGTCAATTGTCTAATTTTAGAATTACACAATAACTTTGGTTTAAACCATAATGTTATATACTATAATATACATCTATGGTAAAAAATTCAGATTTTTTGAGTATATTCACTATTAGAAAATTTCGTTTTTGGTCATGTTGATTTGGTCAAAATCTGACAGAAATCTGTTGAAATCACCAGATTTCTGTCAGATTTTGACCAGATCAACGCGACCAAAACAACAAAAAAACGAAATTTTCTAGTAGTGATTCTATATTTGATATGAATTTTCTTCATTTTTTTAAAGAAATTCACAATAATTTCAATTTTTTTAAGGTTTAAGTATTTCATTGGGTGGATAAATGGGCAATTTTGTTAAAGTGGTGAAATTCCTCTACTTTGGTAGTTTGTACAGTTCAAAGCGGATAGTCTGAAGTGTACAAACATCATAGGTGTCTTAAATCTATACCATTCTTAGATATATACCATTCATAGATATATACCATTCTTAAATCTATACCATTCTTAGATGTTTGAAATCTATTATTGTGTTAGATGTCACTTTTACAATTCAGATTGTACAGTCTGAAATCTATAGTTGTCATAGATTTTTTAAATCTATAAAAGTCCAAGATTACTGAAAACTATACCTATCCTAAATGTCACTTTCACAATTTAGAGCGGGTGGTCTAAAAATGGCACATGAAATGCCGCCATTTTAACGAAATTCTCCATATGAGAAGTTAGTTGGACTAAATAACACATGCAAAACCTTCATTCATTGTGTAAAATATGGATGTTGAAGTGTTTACAAACTAACCTAACACCCTAATTTATGTATTATTTTCAATTCATTAATTTTTTAATATTTATTTATGATTTGTAGAAACAAAGTTGAGTAGATGTAGAGTGACATTTTTAATTTACACCTAATATTTTGTATAAGATTGAAGTTGTTAATAATTACTTATTCTCTTAAAAAAATTTCTATTAATTATTCAGATAATAATTAATACATTATATTTTATTTATAATTAATATAAATATGTCTAATTTCTTTCAAATATGAAAGGTGAAGGTGATTTTCTAAATTTTGCATGTCAATGTTAGTACCAAAGACTTCTCACTAAATGTGAACAACTTCAAGAAAAGTGCATTGGATTTTTTTAGTGATGTCCAAGAAATGTTGCAAAATTGAGTATTCAACAATTTAAAAAATGTACTACATGGTTTCAAATTTTTTTCACTTTGCATTGGAAATAGAAGTTTAAGTGGTTATTGACAAATAAATGGCCTTGGAGGTTATACAAAAACAAATACACTAGAAAGAGAATTTATTCATCATCAATACTTTACCATTCATGATTAGTACATCAAACAAGAAGTTTAAAATTTCTTGAACTTTAAGACAAATTATTCAAAAAAAATAAAACTAGTCTATTGCAACCAAACCACGTAGTACATTTTTTAAATGTGAAAATTGAATTAAAAAAATGAATACGATATATTATTTTCTCAAGAATTTGCTAAGATTGCTTGCAAAAGAGGATGCTCTACACATTCACATCACTTATCTAAGCAGAGTGAATTAAATCTTTCTACATAGACAAAAATTTAATCTATAAACTATATATATTTTTGAAGTCCAATTTTATTTATTTATTTTAATTGCATGTTTTTGGATTAAGATGACATAACTTTTGCTCCCAAACATTGATTGAAATAAAAAAAATTATATTTCCAAAAAACTAATCATTTTTTCAATTTTGAAAAAAAAATTCAAAACATCATGTCAAAAATTGAGATCATAGGAACTTGCTTCAAGGGACTCATAGGTATTGTATCACTTAGTATTGTTACTAGAAGGTGTCATAAACTAGATGTGTAAATACTTACATATGTCTAAAGGCAAATCTAAACAATAATAGGGCATGAATAACAACCATCCAATAATTAGCATCTAAATTTTTCTTAGCATGCTTTTACTTTGACTTAAAATAGGCTTGGTCTTTCCAAACATATGAGCAATAAGAGACACCTTAGATTGACCAATTTGATGAAGATGAGGTAAATATTATATTTGTACAAATATATAAGTTATATTGTGCAAAAATTTAAATAAGCAATTGGACATTTAAGGATTAAGGTCTTAAACCCTAAATGCTCAACCATTCATTATATAGATGATAAATGTCATGAAAAATGCACTTCATCCAATTAGTATTCAATCATATTACTAAAATCATAAGTCCTTCTGTAATATCACAAATGCTACCATTAATATTAGGGGCTCATGCTTGCTATGCTACGCATTCACTGTATCACATATTAGTAAAAATTTGATATATTTGAATAGAATGCATGATAATGATTTTGATAAGTTTTTAAAATAATTATTTTACTTATTTAATAAAAATATTTCCAATCATACATACATAGAAATCATATTTTCACACGATGTGATATTACTGAAATAGAGTAGTAGTTCACAATCACCTCTATAATATCACTTTTTACAAAGGGTGATATTATAGAAATAATATAGCCATTGCAATTGAGGTGATATTAAAGAGGATCAATATGGTGATATTATAGAGGTAGCAATTCCATTGCTTTTCTTGGCTTTATACTTCTTTTGCATTTCTATGATTTTGTGCTTTTGTGAGCTTTGAGCTTTTGATTTCAATTTTCTATTGCTATACCAAATGATTTGAGAAATTTATTAGATTGAACCGATTTTGGATTTCACAACAATTAAGTTGTTCACAAAGTTTTTGAGATTTACAAGTTTTTCCTTTAACTTCTTCTATTTGGGTTGCCATTGTTTGTAACAGTTGAGTCAAATTTCTAATGCATTCTAATGTATGTATATCTTTTACCGTACTCATCATTGCATGGATTTCATTCATCATTCATTAAATTTCTATTATTTATTTCAGTATATGCTTATTTATCAAAAAAGTTATATGAAGATTTTTGTAATTTTATTTGAAGATTTATTGAAATTCTTGCTTTGCATTCTGTCTAATACATAAAAATTCTAATGAAATTCTAATGGTAAATGCGTAGCATAGCAAGTGCCACCCGCTAGTCACATCTAATATATCAATGGAAAGAAGAAAGAATGCTTATTATGAGTCAATGATTTAAATAATGTTGGAAGAGTTTCAATTATTTATTATACATTTTCAAAATCAACCTCACTATCTTTGTTATCTTTAGTTAAAACTCTTATCTTTAAGTTAAAACTAGTGTATCCCATGCCATTGCCACAATCAACAACAAAAAAATAATTTTCTAATTTTCTTACTCATAAAACTTTGAAATTCAATAACTTTCACATTTTAAGTCTAAACACCCTGAAACAAAGCCCATGCACCCTTCCTCACTGAGAGCTTTCCAATGGTACCAAGCACGTGACAAGAAGACTCATGATCTAGAAGATCTCACTGTAACAAATAGACAAACAAACAAAGAAAACAAAACAAAACATCCTAACTTATGTGCAATGTCGAAGAGCTCGGTGCTGAGTTGGCAAAGGAGATGCTGAGTTGGCACGGACGTGGACAAAATAAAGCCGTGACATGGCAAGTGTGAACGGGTCCTCGATTTAGGGTTTGGAGTTGGAAAGCTGCGGCTATGAGACACAGCCTGAATGACTCATACTCTCTTTTCAGACGAACCATCGCTCAGCAGCAAGCTCCCCCGGAGCTCTCGAGCTTGACCTGCAGCCATGGCCGTCGGCAAGAACAAACGCATTTCCAAGGGCAAAAAGGGTGGGAAGAAGAAAATGTACGACACTCACACACCTCTGTGAACCTGGGAGTATCTGCTCCAAATGAGCTCAACGCAATTTCCATTTTAGGGTTTCTGAATTCTATCGTTATTTGCTCTTCATTTGCTGATGCTGGTTTGCGGAATTGCAGTGTCGACCCTTTCTCGAAGAAGGACTGGTATGACATTAAGGCTCCCACCACCTTCACGCAGAGGTCGTTGGGCAAGACGCTTGTCACTAGGACTCAAGGAACGAAGGTTAGTCTTTTTAGGGTTTAGGTTCCACTGAGTTTTTTGTATTTGGGGTTGAGGGAGAAAAATTCTCACTTGGTGATATTCTGCGTCATTTGACGCGAGTGTGGTGGTTTTTGGGTGGGTGTAACAGATTGCGTCCGATGGGTTGAAGGGACGGGTGTTCGAGGTCTCTCTGGCTGACTTGCAGCAGGATGAGGACCAGGCTTTCCGCAAGATCAAGCTCAGGGCTGAGGACGTGCAGGGCAAGAATGTCCTCACCAACTTCTGGGTACGTACACCGGAAGAAAAATCTAGGCTTTAGAGGTCTTGGGGTGTACGGGACGGCGCAATTTCCTTGCGGAGAGTCTTATGCTATGCTGCGTGGGTGCAGGGCATGGACTTCACAACCGACAAGCTGCGGTCTCTGGTGCGCAAGTGGCAGAGTTTGATCGAGGCTCATGTGGATGTGAAGACCACCGACAACTTCCAGATTCGCATTTTCTGCATTGCGTTCACGAAGAAGAGGCCGAACCAGATCAAGAAGACTTGCTACGCCCAGTCGAGCCAGATTCGTCAGGTTTGAACCAATCCTGTATTCTCTTCGTGTATATCTTGAGAACCGAAACTGTGCATTTTATTGGGGATGTAAATCCCACCTAAACCCTAAACCTAATCTTGCACCACTACAATAGATTAAGATCTCAAAGTCTTCTGGATTCAGTGCTTGTTATAATTTTCATCGGGAGAAGGGCAGATATTCTAGTTAATTGGTTTGAACCTCTTTCTTTGATGATTAACCTCGTTGTACACGCCATGCAAACGTACTATGCTGTTGCTGTTGCATGTAACTTCTCACTTTTGAACTGCAGATTCGGCGCAAGATGCGAGAGATCATGGTGCGTGAAGCCCAGAGTTGCGACTTGAAGGAATTGGTGGCGAAGTTCATTCCCGAGGTGATTGGGAAGGAGATTGAGAAGGCCACGCAGGGCATCTACCCTCTGCAGAGCACTTTCATCCGGAAAGTGAAGATCCTCAAGGCTCCCAAGTTCGACCTCATGAAGTTGATGGAGGTTAGTTTCTAGTTATTGTATCTTAAGTGTTGTTCTTGAGCGCTTTGAAGGGTCTTTGCACTTGCATTAGTTCGTTGTGTGCAAGGTGCTGGTCGTGGATGCTTGTATACACTTGAGTTGCTTCTCTATTGCGCGTGAAATTTCACGGCGGGCGAATGCATGTCTGATTGCGTCCTTGTTATCTCGATCATTTTTGGTTGACAGGTTCATGGGGACTACAGCGAGGAAGTTGGTGCCAAGATCGAGAGGCCTGTTGGAGATGACGCAGAGGTTGCGGCTGCGGAGGCTGTGCCGGTACCTGGGGCTTAGATTCTGATCTTTTCTTTGTGGAGTATGTAACTCTGCTTGTGAATTTGAAGGGAGTTCTCCATTAATTTGAAGCTCATTGGAAGTTGATACAATTGGGGTGACTGCCATGTTAACTGAAGCGGGTGGTTATGAACATGCTTATCAACTGGGTATTTGTCCTCCGTTTTCTCCTGCGCATTGTATTTCAAAATAACAAATCTCTTTTTACTATTTCAAGTACTCTGTATCATGCAAGAATTATCAGAATAGATATATCTATCAATAATTGAGTAATAATAAAAATATTCAGGAAAGGGAACGACACCTACATGCGTCCGAATAACATGGTTCCAATTATCATATTGAAATATCGTATGAAAAAACTTCGAATTTTTAAAATGTTACAAAATAGGTGTTTCTAAATCCAACCTCATGCTCTCATGAATAGTGGGATTTCATTTTACTCTGTTGTCAAGTGTTGTCAAGAGTTTTTTGGGGTTGATTTTTATAAGGGTCACAATTACGGCGCATGGAGAATTGGCCCCCTCATTGCCCCGGTCAACTGTGGTTTGACAGAAAAGCCCCCTATGTTTGCCAATTTTTTGGCAATTCTTGCATCTCCCTAGAGTAATTTGGAGCCTCTGATTGCAAATATGAATTCAGAATTTCAAAAAAAATTAAGCCATGCAAATAAAAAATTTCAGGGCTTGCCCTGGAGGGGCAATGAGGGGGTCAATTCACCCTGGCCCACAATTCCGTGCTGTTACCTTACAGGTTTACTTGCTCAATTGTTCAAATGACACCAATGTATGTTTTAAATAGAGAATAGAAAATATCGGTGAAATGAAAGCGTATAGCGTTTGTCTTCAATGATAATCCACATGAACAATTCAAGAAGTGACCTACGACACTATTTTTTATATAATTTTTTATTATGATAAAGAATTAGGCTCTAATACGAGAATTTGTCCTATTAAGGTAGAACCATCCATTCTTCTCTAAGGAGTCATATCCAACAAGTAGGGTGCAACTGTTTCCGAACAAGGTTTCAATCTGCAAATCTACAACCCAGTCTTGAAATGCATTTTTCCTCATACTCAAGGTTAGGATTTACACGGTAAAACGGATAAACTAATGTTATCTGAAATATTACAATTAACTTTCCTCAACACACAACCACCACTTTTCAGGTTCCTCAAATCATTTCAAAATAGTGTCAACAGATCCTTTACAAGATTGTACACTCTGCTACCCTGCTCAATCCTAACTACACACTCCCATATCTTCCCAACCCAAAAAACTACCTCAAAAAAATTCTTCACACAAAAATTCAGATGCTCGCACACAACTGAAGCATCCTCATGAAACATTCTGAATAGGAGGAATCAGAGTTTCAAACAGGAATTCCCATCTCGAGGGCACTGAAGACGTTGCCTAACATGGTCGATATTCGGGCGCTTACAACGCGCACTTTGCACGCAATTCCCAGTCAAGTCATGCGAGGGAGGCAAGTGTTTTGCAAATAGTCTCGCAACTTTCAGTCTCCGGTTCGGACACTCCCACATTGGGAAAAAGTGGGTTGTGGGAGTTTTTTTTAGGATTTTCGGTTTTTCGGTTTTTAGGGTTGCTAAACCCTAAACCCTGCCTTGCTTGCCCACATAGTGGTGCACGGAGTCCATGCGCCGTTGATGAGTGTTGCGGTGGTTGGCGACAAGCCAGAGCGCCGTGAGAAAAGTTAAGAAGATGGACAGCAGGAGCGTGAAGATCCAGAGGTGGCGAAGAGCGGATTTCAGAGGTTGGCACCTCTCATTCACAAACTTGCTGAATGTGTCCGTCACAAAGGAGCAGTCCGCCAGTTTGCTCAGCTTGGGGACGGTGTCCAGCATGTTCTGCGCCCCTGCCATGGAAACACCATATGCCTATAATGTGAGAAAATAATAATGTTCACATAAACAACTTTCAAATTAGTTAGCCGTTATGGACCACGAGTAGAAAGGAGGTTCGAGAGCACAAAACTAGAGTGAGGGTATGGTTTAGGGTACGCCATCAACTTGCTGTCCATATGCACTTTGGGAACCATGCTCTTGCATTATATAGGACTCAAGGACCTCTTGATAAGTTGATAAGAGTAGATAAGGATTTATAACTCTAATTCACACTAAGTTAACTCCTTGTTATCGCATGCACAACTTTTTTGTTCCTTACCAGATAATGATCGAGACTGTATGTCAAACTAGCTACGTTCATTCGCGAGGATTTGGAGAGAGATGCAATATTAGAGACGCAGATAGTGAGAGTAAGCACTTCCACGAGATTTCAATGATTCAGGACCAGGAGTGATTTTGTGATGAAAGCAGATATATACCTACAGAGAGTTCGTATAGAGTTGCATTATTCTCAGCACTCACAAAACGAGCGTCTTTGAGACAGTCAAACGTTGACATGTTCTCCATGCACACATAAGGCGCGAGGACCTGCAGTGAAGCAATAGAAAGAATTTAGAATAATGAAACAGAATAGAACAGAGTACTACATTTTTGAAGAACGAATTCGACATCAGGGATGCCCTCAGCTTGGCAATTTGCTGGCATGTTCTTAAATCTGATTAAATGCAATTCTCCTTTCCTCAAAGTATTATTCCCCTCATAGAGTCTTGGAACGCAATTTTGAAACTAGACTTTTGTTTTGCAAGCCAGCTCTGACACCTTTATTGAACGAGGAGCGGGAATAGAGTCAATTTCGTTAAATGGGCGGAATTCCACAACTTTAGTACTTTTCAGAATTCGGTACCTGAAACGTACATCTATGCCAGTCTAGTTTTTTGAGCTTTGTGCAGATGAATGTCACGACTATTGGTGTCCAGAATCGTGTCACTTTCAACGAAATTGAAAATCCATTTAACGCAGAATTGGCTGAACGAACTTACTTGCGGAAGATCACTGATTGGCAGCGTCCCTGCTGGACAAGTCGCATTGTAGGCGTAATCTGGCGGGCCACCAATAGGGTCACACAAACTGAGAAGCGAACCATTTCCTGTCCCCAGAAAGTTATTGAGCCTCTGGATGTTGACCACTGTAGAATTGGCCTGTCATCAAGCAAACCAGTCCTCAAGTATCAAATATACTGCAAGGTATTGACCCTCATACGTTTACATGAGAAGAAACGTATTGCATCAACATAAGCACAAGAAGCTACATCCATAATGGAGTTGAAGGAGCTTGTTATGTACAGCTTGTTATGTATAACCGAACCCTCTCCAATCACGGTACAGGGCGATTGGAAAGAAAATGGGGGTGGTTTAGAGTCATAACCCCATTTTCCATTTTCTCTTTTTGAGAGAGCTGCAACTCTCCAAGATTTGACAAATCTTGATCAAGTTTGTGGTGATTCAGTTTGATAATTTGGACAGCATGAGAGAATTATGTCCGATAATCCTAACTCACCACTCCACAACTTGACCAATTATCTCGTTCCAAACATAGATACTTAGTTGCTACACGAAAATGATTATTTTAGTGTGGGCTAAACTATTCATCAGAAGGGGACACACTATTCAACACCAGTTGCAGTTTGTGGCGTTGTAGCATTCTTAGTGTGCAGTGAGTGGTTGGCGTCATTATTAGATTGGGCATCTACCTAATTCTCATGTCAGCTAATAAATCCATCCATTACTACATAAATAACCATTTCGCTGTTAGTATTGAGTTGCATTCGAGAGTACAATTGCCCATACCTGTTCAATGATGTTGCCAGTGCCTTTCCGAACTTCTTGCAGGGCAGCGTTGGAAGTGTTGGAGTCCACACATGGCAGGAAATTGTCCAATGTGGTGTTGACAGGGGACACAAGGAACTCGTTCAGCGCCTGGCATGTATCTGACGCAGTACTGCAAAGACCAGTTGTAAAAATGTCAGTCGAACAGCAAATCCTGCAGGAACTGAGCCCATTGCACTTGACCAGACACAAACTGCAGGCTTTGCAGAGAACTGGGTTAGACAGGGGTGCTCCTGTCCCATGCTCCATTGTAAATTAGTGACGATTCGATTCTAAATGCGCATTCCTTAATGTAGACAAGCCTATTACCACCTTGATTTGGAATCTGGACATCTTAGGGCCAATTCCAAGAGGAGCACATATTTTTCAGAGGTGTGTGCTTGTTTCATGAGTCAAACCCAAGTGGAATCATAATGTTTTGATCAAATTTGTAATTTCTGTGAATTTTTGAAGTGGTCAGCCCTGAAATTACAAAACCGCCTCTAGACTAGAGCCATAAACAACCTAAAACGGCCTAATCAAGTACTAGATATTCCCTATCAATGGAGTGTCGCATTATCCTTTGTCATAAAACCCCTGATTTTTGTCATAGTATTCTCTAATTTTATCATAAAATGAAGAGAATTGGAGGGGATTTTAGGTGGAATTGGGGCCAAAAGTAGGTGACAGAATTGGGCTGGTCTATTGATGGAATTGGGTTGCAAACGGTAATGGGCTGGTCTACCTTACATGCATTTTCTTACAAGTCTTGCATTACCCTTACCCTCTGAACCTCACCAATTGTCACCAGTAAAAACTCTCTTTAATAGTAGGTGGTTTTTGGATAGGTGTCTTATTTCAAGCACAGGTGGGATTTGGCAAACCTTTCAGCTTCCCAAAAAATTTCAAAGACAGAAGGAAGAGGCGGTGGTCGAGAGGAAATAAGAAGAGTGACTCTGGTTTGGGGATAGGAAATAACTTACTTGGTGAGTGCAAACATTAGGCCGAACAGCAGCCAAGTGCAGGCAGTCAAGATCCAAGCCAGCACGATCACCCTGAAAAGAGAAAGAATCCACAATGTGCCGTGAGTTGATCTTTTTTACATTCGTGCTTGAGTGTAAATGGCTTCCCCATTAGCTTACAAAACCATAAAAATAGGGGCTTAAGTTACGCAATGGAGCCTATGCACATGTAGGAAATCTACACGTGGCGTTTCTTCCCTTCCCTAAATGACCAGTTCTTGCGTCATAGTATAGAAGAAATAGTGACTAATGAGAACACCAAGAGAGTTTGGAAATCGGTATATTCAGTCCCTTAGGTTTGATGCCAGAGACTTCGATATTATACATGGTGATAGTAATTTCAAGAGGTCTAGGTGGGTCACAATAGAATGATCCATGAGAATTTGAATTTCTCTAAATAGGTTGGCTTATCAAATTAGCTACAGGGATAGAAAATAACAACTTACGGGAAGAAAAGTCGTCTCAATCGCAGGAAGGACGCAACTGCAGAGAATCCAGTTGAAGAAACGTCATCAAGCATACCGTGAAACCAAAAGAGACACTACGGTTTCATCCTACAAATTCTGAAGATTTAAACTCCTAAATGTTCCACAGTGAAGAGGAGAGTGCTTCGGGGTGATGTTTCGTTCAAAAGGAAAACCCTCTTCCTCTATGATTGACTGCTTTGATGGAACTAACACGTATTTGAACAAACAGATGAGACAAACATGAAAATTTCGAAAGTGAGTTTAGTTCTAGCAATACCCAAAGTGAGCTCTCCAATGAGCACTATAAAGTGATTTCCCTAACTCCTTTAGGGATCGGTTATATTGCTTAAATAGCAACTTAAATTGTAACCATCACAGAAGAATCCAGCATAAAAAAACGAAAAGAAGAAGGATGCATACCTAACCCCAGGACAATGAGAAAGAGAGCCAGCGATAAGATTAGAATTATCGCAATTTCCCTGCAGGCCACGGTGAACACAAAACCACCACCTTAAACCCCCACGCATTGGAACTTCAAGCATAAAATCCCATAAACTTGCAGTGGGATTGTAGAGATTTCACGAGCTTTGCAAGAGATTTCACTACTAGATGAAAAACCATATGCAATAGATGGAACTTTCAAACAAAAAATCCCACTAATTAAGCATACCGTGAGATTTTAGGGATGTGCAAGAGATGTCACTAATAGAAGAAAAGTCATATGTGACAGATGGAACTTCAAGCTAAAATTCCATAAACCTACAGTGCGATTGCAGAAATTTCGTGAGATGTGCAAGAGATTTCACTACTAGAAGGAAAGCCACATCCAATAATGCTCTTTTCAGCTTTTCAATGGTCTTGCAATCTTTGCAACAAAGATAAGGTGGCAAAAGAGAAAAGAGAAGTCGTGTGATTGACAGACTTACACATCATTGAGGAGTTGGTTGAACTTGCGCACATTGTGGTCGATTTTGGCCGTGACGATCCCGGCTTGCTCATTGAGCTTCGCATCAGTGGAATTCAAAGCCTCCCATCCCGGAATGTGATACTTCTCAATCTGATCTTCCACTCGCCCCAGAGTCGCCGTCACCGAGTGGATCGTATCCGTTACCAGCGTCGCGGCCTCCACCACCGTCGTCTTCACCTTGCTGGTTTGGGAGAAGGCTCGGTGGTTCAGCACGAACAAAGCTATCACGCAACCTCTGCATTTCCAGCAACCCATGATCACAATCACTCTTGCGTGCAAATGGCATCACATCACTTGAAAACTTAACCCGAGGCGAACCCAGCACAAAATCATACTAAATCAGAGCAAATCAAAGCGCCGCATACTCTTACAGGCGACGACACTTAAAGTAGAGTTCGGCCCATTAATCGTACAGTCCATTAGTGACTGCATTGACCATACATATCAGCTTTGATCTGCGCTAAGTGTGAAAATACTTGATCTACATGTGGATTTTTGGTAATTGATTTTTGGCTGGACACAAAATAAATGTGCAAAATTTAAGATGGTGCAAGTTTCTAGTTTGCTGCAGGAGAAGGCTCAAAGTTAACGGGACCTATCCCTTACTATGTGGTGTCTGGAGACTTTAGATTAGTTCACAAGCTCTAGCTTGTTCAAAATTGTGCAAAGGAAGGCGTCACGGATTCAATTTCGTGTGCCTGAGGTGCGCAACCTCTGGAATGTTATGTCCACAAGCTGATGAATGGAGGCTTTACATTAGTTGACAAGTTCTCGCCTGTTCAAAATTGTGAAAATAAGAAGGCGTGACGGATTCTGACGAAAATAAGAAGACGTCACGTAATTCAGGTGCGCAGTCTCTGAAATTTTATGTCCACAAGCTCCGTACTCAATCATCTAAGCCCTAATCAAACACACACACAGAGCGAAGAAAAATGTGGCACTTACATGGCGAAGAGCGAGAGCAGTAGCACGAGGAGGCGCGGGATTAAGTAGAAATTCGACGAGTGATGCTCCCTGGGCACGCTCTTCCCGCGCCGGCAGCACGCCAGAAGTGCCAGAAGCAGACCTAATAGTAGCCATGCCCCCCCGATGGCATACCCGTACACGCCCGTAAAAGCCACCGACTGAAAAGCAAGCAAACGTAGGCTCATGTCAGCTCATAGCCATAGACAGCGAAGCCAAAATGCCATGGGTAGCCATAGCCATTTCGAAGCAAGAGAACACACATCCCACTTACCGCCCAGTAATGTTTGCTCGTCACGTCGAAGCCCCCGCGGTAATGACGGAACTTGTTGGTGGGATCGCGTCGGTCGCTCTTCACAGCTAAGGGCTTGCTTGTGAATAGCTCACTGACCGCCAGCTGCCGTCGATGCTCCTCATACACGTATCCTGTTGCACGCAAGTCTAGTACTCTCAGAAAACACACAATCGAGACAGAATCGGGATATAATCGGGATACAAAAGTCTCAGTGCAGGTTATGAATCATTTCAGAATTGATAGTACGGTGAAGCTTAGCTAGCATGAATCCACAGGTTAGCACCTGCACCACGAATCTCGTCGAAGCTGCCGAAAGCTGCTCTACTCTGGACACTCAAAGCTCTCTCTGTCACCCCAAAAGCTCCCACTTGAGGGGACGCTGCAGCCGTCGCCGCTAACACCACCAGTACTACCACTGTCGCCATAATCACAACATCACTACGCCACCCCATCGCTACCACCACTCTCCTTCACACTGCACCCGTCAATCTAACATTCAACAAGCTAGCTAGCTGGCAACCAAACGTGATCGATCACCCACAGTATTAATCATTCTACCTCCAGTGATCGAACTAAGATCAGAACTAATCCTCAGTCATGCGTCGAAAGCTCCCAACTGCTGCTGGTTTCGCAAACCGAGAGACGACGATCCATGATGACATCCATGCAAGATAATGAAGCCCAGACTATCATAACAATATCTTCACTTGTAATCACCCCGTGGATATGGTGTCAGTGCGCCGATCAAGAGCTCCCCACTACGTACGTGTGAGCCGGTTGATCCATCAAAGCGGCCATTAGTTCGTCAGCGTCACGTCTAATGGATCGATCCGCTCGCATGATCAGCAGTAGTTTGGGAAAATTCTCGGGGCGTGTGAACGTTTGAACTGCTTGATGTCTCGCTTGGCCTGGCTTGCATTGCTGGCGTTGAAGAAGTCGCGCGCGACGGTGGAGTGTTGAATTGGATTCGCTGCCCGAGGTCGCAGAGGAAGTGGCCGAAGTGCAGGCTTTGGGAGTTCGGGTGTTGCAGGGATTGCAGGTGGGAAAAGCTGCAGCCGGATCGATGTGGAGGCAACGTGGCGACTGAGCGGTGGCGCCGGGGAGTGGGGAGGCCCTACTTGGAGTTGGTCAGAAAGCCTCCGCAGCTGCACAGCTGCCA
Organism: Climacium dendroides; assembly: GCA_950106755.1. Lineage (NCBI taxonomy): Eukaryota > Viridiplantae > Streptophyta > Bryopsida > Hypnales > Climaciaceae > Climacium > Climacium dendroides. Next base: position 22,023,239 of record OX467082.1, on the reverse strand, counting down.
AGTGGACTGCAACGGAAACCGGGAAAGGCAGGCGTGACCTTGGCTGCCGTGACAACGGGTTAGTGGATCCGGAGTTCCGGACGAGACAGTCCCATCCAAATGGGTTAAATTTCGTAGTTTTAAGGTAGCAACACCCATAACCGTCACTATACCCACAACCGTCACCTCAAAAATCTTGGGAAGTGAATGGATGTGGTTACAAGGAAGTACTACATCTGAATATCAGACCGGCTTAGTGTTGACATTAGGTGCATGTATAGTTTGCTCTTTAAAAATTCACAGCTCATTCTCACATAATTGTTCAAATAATATATTTGAAAATGCACAAAAAATATTTTTCTCTTGCTAGTAGTGTCCAATGATTTGTTGGATGTGTATTAGTAGACATCATGTTTGAAACTCTTAAATTAACGGTTGTAGGTGCTACTACTTTAGTGCTAAGTTGGCAATGAGTTTTGGCAAATGAGAAATATGAATCAACCTCTCAACTTGGATGTTTCTTTTTTATAATAGGGGTGGTCACACCTTCTTCACAACTTTTTCACCCAACAAATTTTTGAAGTTGGTGAGAGAAAATAGGAACTGATGGAGGACCAGTTCTAAGTGAAGAAGGTGTGACCTTCCTTTTGAAGCATGTGGAAGATGTAAACAAAGAATGGAGACGCAACAACAACAAAGGGGTGAAACTAAGGAACGCAAGAGAATATACTTCTACGAAGAAATCTCCTTCACACCCATCGTTCAGCTCCAAAAGAGAATAATGGACATAGAGAAGATTTCAACACAAGAAGAATATTCTACCACGAAGAGCCAACAAGAAGACAATGGAGAGCAGCCACATTACCCATTCTCTACAGAACGGGCTTATAGTGAAGAAGGTGTGACTAAAACATAACGTGCTTGGAATAAACTCTCCATTCCGAAAATCTCTATCCATATTTGAATACAGATGCAATTGTATATGAATACCATATTGTGATATTTGTACTTTTTTGCAGTTTGTGCTTGGGAGGGACTTCAGCTACTTGTAAGAATCTCATTTGCTTAGGAACACATAACAGAGCATGACCATTAGTTTACTTTATACTGAAAAGCATTTGGTCAATGTTGTTATGATCAATCAAATACCACCAAATTTATAATATACTACATGACTGCAAAGAGCTTTCATAACGCAAAGAGCTTTCAGGCCCTTGGAAGAGAGAAAAAATTAACAAAGCTGCTGCAGCGAGACCATTGATCACTTGCTACTGTTCTTCCGTACAAAAGTTAACATATTCAGCAGTAGTCACAAAAATCTGCTGCTTGCTTGCTTCAGGCCACCTTTTTTTGGGGCAAAAATTTGCCACTGATTTGTGAACAACAGGGCTCCTCGGAATCCACGCCGCGGATTCCTGTTTGCCGTTGCGTTCTACGAAGCTCAGGCGTCGGTGGACACGTCGCCATGGTCGGTGCAGCGAAGCGCATTCAGCCATTTTCAAATGGCTGAGTGGTTTCGGTTGACGAAGCGATCAGTGCCCGAGTGTGCATTCAAAGGGGGCGGCATGGATGAAACTTCATGCAGAAAGCAGTGGGTTTTTTTGGGAACAGTAGAGGCTTGCATGCCCTCACACTAGTGGCGCATTTATGGAGGGATTAGTTCAGATAGGCTAAAATCGTCTGACAGTAGCGACAAATCGCCAGAAAAAAAAAAAAAAACTGCCAGAAAGTAGAGACAACCGACGGACATTTCAGTTACTCATTCAAAAGTGTAGACAGTACATTCATCCAACAGTGAGCTGGTGAAGGCCCCCATAACTGATCAAATAAGGAATTTGGGACATGATGAGGAGCAGTGGAAGGTGAAGCAAATATTGCACGAAGGTGCAGTGACATGAATGATCGGGATTGGCAAAACTATGATAATTTGCGTACTGAAAGTGAAATTACTAAAGTAACTTTGCCTATAACAACTCAAATGGGAGCCATCTCATCACAGGCAAAATTGTACTAATGGTGTGCATTCCTGTTTTTGAAATGTGCATCACTAGAAATTTTTTGCTTGTGATGGGTTGGCTGGCATTTGGACTGTCATAGGCTGGTTTACCTTATGATTTTTGGAAGGCCAAAGTTCTTGTCAACCCAAGGCCAATGCTTAGAGTCATGGAGTGCACTTAGTTCTACTACAACAAACTACGTGCGAACAAGTGGTTTCTAATAAATTATAATTTTAACTTCAAATTTTGAGCATTGTTTACTAATGACTATAGGATTCTACTCCCAAATTTTCAAACTCGAATAAAATATGGAATGATTTCTAGAAGAGGTTAAAAATGCACTAAAATGGCATGTTTTTTTAACTCAAATATTTTTAGAGAACACATTTAAATGACCATTGCATCAATATTCAACTCAAAATGAGCTTTCAATAGAGTGTTATTTTTAAGATCTTTTTTTGTTCATTTTTTAAACAATTTTTTCTTATATAATATAGGGGTGTGAAAGTTATTTTTTAGTTCTAGAGTGTATCTTTTTACTTCAAAAATTTGTAACTAATTATTATTAACAAATAAAAACATCAATAATTCAAAACATAAACTTTCAAAGTAGAAAAATCTATTCATATTTTTTTCATTTAATTTTATTTAAAATTCAAATAGTATATAGGGGGTCCAAAGTTTTGTTTGCACGCTAACATAAAAAAAAGGGGAGTGCACCCCTTGAGGAGTCATCTAAAATTGCTCATTAGCCTGGAGGCACAGAAAATATGGCATGATGTAATTCTTGTAATAGCCAATCATATAGGGAAGCTTCTTGTAACCTTTAAAATATTTAAAAAATAGAAATGAGTCCCAGCCTCTCCAAATTTAACACACCCTATTGATTGCTCATGGAGCTCTAGTTAGGAATGAATACCTCTACCATAGGTCAAGGTAGTTGATCATTTCAACAATTCAGCATATCTGTTGTATGAGTATAGTAAGGGCAAAAAAATTCTCATTTCTAGAAATAGATTTTAGTTGGATTTCATCTATTTTTCCTATGCAATGAAGAAAACCATTCACCTTCTAATATTATTTGAAAGGTTGCCAAAAATTAAGACGTGTTTTTTTGTTGAATTTTTTCCTTTAGATTCTCAACTCAACTAATCAACATAAAAACTTAGAAAATATGACTCAAACTAAATATAACTGTGAAATATGACTCTACATCCCTAAATATGTTCCCTATGGTTTTTATATTTTTTTCCTCAAAAATTACCCCCTAAAGGGTTTTTTTACTATGTTTTCACCTAAACTGCTCCAAAACTATCATTTCTAGTACAAAACCAATTTTTTAAAACATTTTTAGATACATGTAACTATAAAATCTTGTAGTACACTAGTTTGAGAAGACGTGGAAATAATTTCAGAAATTTCCATCATGTAGATTGTAAGATATTAGTGTTTGAAGTGATGAAACTCCTATTTTTGGCCTTGCAAAAATCCGAGCAATTGCACTTTACAAGGTCACATTTGTGTGAAAAAATGTCCAGAATGGTGGTGCATCTTTAAGTTCATTCTTTGAGGCAAATTAGCTACATGCTTGAAAAAATTCAGATCATTTGGTGTTGTACAACATACAGGAAAAAATAATAAGTGGAAAGAAGTAGAAATTGATTCAAAATACTAAATTGATAAGAATTTAATTATGAAATTGAAAAATGACAGTTCCCAATGGTTGTAATGTTGTACTAAACAATATACACCTACAATTTTTATTTTTTCCAAAAATATTGAAAATTGAGTTATATAAAGGACTTCAAAGTTTATTTCAGAATAGAGATTCCATAACTACCCGCAAACTATCCACAACTAAAACTCATAGTAACTTTCATCTCATTAATGAAAATGGAATGATTCAAAGCTTTTCATATATAGAGAGAGAGAACCAATTTCAAATTTTTATTTCTTCAAAAAGTGATTTTTCAACCTGAATTGTCCAACCTCAAAAAAAAATATATCATGCAATAAATTTTTATCCATGTAGTCAAAAGTTAGGAGAATTGTTGGGCCTTGAAGCTATTCCTTAGCGACATGTGTAAAAATTTCAAAGAAAAAAAATAAAAATTTCATTCACAGTGAGTTGCCCAAAATATTGTTAATGCCAAAAAAATGTTGTTTGGGACTTTAGGGATTAAATTACCATGAATTTTTTTGTGAAGATTTTGTTCAATCTATATTTATTATATAAGTCACCATATTTCCAACCATAGAATGATTAGAAAATCAACCATACTTCAAGTAGGTGATAATTGTGGCTTCCAATGTACATTTTGTGATCATTATATGCTTTCAACGTACATCTCCCCTCAACATTTGTGTTACGTGAGCTATTACCTAAGTACGTTAGTTGTTACCTAAACCATAGTTGATGAGAAACATGGCAACCTTACTAGTGAAAATGGGTGGTTGATTGGAAAGTGGTTGGCTACCTTGGATCGAGTTATCTCAGATTTTTTAGAAGGTATTTTAGTTATGGAGGTTATTTGAGGTTAAATCATGCATGATAGCTAGATTAGGATATGCTAAATTTCTTTTGTTCTAAATGAAAATTGCTATGGTCAAAAGTTTTCAAAAAGAAAATAACATAAAATGTTCAATATTGCCTAGTTACAATTTCTAAAGGACTAATTGTGTTTGAGGGGCTTGGTTTTCAAAGAATCTTTAAAGTAGAATCTCCAATACTTTAACTACACACCAACTTTTTAATATCATTATTTTTGTCTCCAAGAGATGAATTTACAAGGATTAATTTTGAGGATTCAAAACACAATGTGAATGTTTAATTCTTGCATTGGAAAGTTTGTCAAAAATTTTAAATAGTAGTTTTGAGGTTGCCTATTGGCTTGAAGTTGCCTGTAAACTTGTCAATGATTGATTTTCAGAATAAGGCTTCATAATGCATATGTCATAAATAAAGATACTAAAATCCAATTTGGAGTAGTTTGTCCAAGGATTAACAACTTTACTATTTGGAGAAAATATTGATGTTTTTATACTAAATTATTTTTGATGTTTTGCCTAAATCAATTTTAATTACAATTTTAATGAATCATACAAAATAAATGATATCAATAGAAAGTGTATTTTTAGTAAATTTCCAAAGAAAATTGCTTAAATGTCAATTTGAAAGAGATCTATAAATATAACTCAAGATTTGACTATACAAATAATTACCAATCTTGATGCAAACATCTTGTCTTTGATACAAACATCAAAAGGTTGCCAGGAAGAAGTTATATTTTATAGCACATCTTAGTTTTGTTCAAAACTTGTCACAACCCTCATTCTAAGACATGTACATGTCACCTTAGTTGGTGAACAACATAGACCTTGGGATGACTCCCAAAATTTTCCAAGAGACTAGAAGAGAGAAATAAAGAGCCATGAGCAAATTAGACATGATAACGTTCTGTTCATGATAAAGTGGGTGGTGTGCCATACATGCTTAGAAAGTTGGTAAAAACACATGTCCATAGATCAAAAAACATGAGGATTGAAGTTGTGAGTCAAAAATGCCAAATCCAAGGCATGGAGTATAACAAAAAGGGGTAGAGTCCAAGAAGTCTCTTCAGGACTTGGACCTTTGGAGGACTATGACTTAGTTGATACTTGTTGTATTTGAGAAAGTGAATAGTTTACAGTAATCTACAAAAAGGATAGATCATGAAAATGGTCTTGTACTCTAGAGTAGAAATTGAGAGCTAAAAATTATCCTCGTGGGAATATTGGTAGGCCTTAGAGCTCAATTTGAAGCCAAAGCATGGGAATCAAGTGCTCTTCTAACCCCAAAGGTAAAAACTGTATTTTTTTGGCAACATAGTGATTTTGGGCAGCTTATTACAAACAAAAATTTTATTTATTTTTGCTGAAATTTTCACACAGCATGTACCCAAGGATTAACTTCAAGGCCCAACAATGTTTATAACTTTTGACTACATGGTTAAAAAGTTATTGCATAATATGTCATTTTCATTGCTTGGTGGCAAGCCCAAGTAGCTCCAAAACCTTCTTTAAAAATCACTTTTAAAAAAAATAAAAATTTGAAATTAGTTCTTTAGATTTAGATATAAGTGGGAAGCTTTGAATCATTCTGTTTTGATTAATGAGATGAAAGTTACAAGGAGTTTTAGTTTGTGGATAGGTATGGAGTCTTTGAAAACCATAACTACTTGCGAACTAAAATTCCTCGTAACTTTCATCTCACTAATCAAAATGGAATGATTCAAAGCTTCCACTTATATATAAATCTAAAGAACCAATTTCAATTTTTATTTTTTTTAAAAGTGATTTTTAAAGAAGTTTTTTGAGCTACTTGGGTTGTCTACCAAGCAATGAAAATGACATATCATGCAATAACTTTTTAACCATGTAGTCAAAAGTTATGAAAATTGTTGGGCCTTGAAGCTAATCCTTGAGAAAATGTTGTGTGAAAATTTTAACAAAAAATAGTAAAAACTCCATTTGTAATGAGTTGCCAAAAATTGTTATGTTGCCAAAAAACATAGTTTAGTGCTTTGGAGGTTAAGTAGGGAGTGTGTCTTAAATGTTTTGGAGATTTATAAGAGGGGGAGGTCTATCAAATTTGTCAGAGAGTACTATGAAGAGGGATGGTCTCCTTCTTCTCTCCCAAATGGTGTCATGGTAAGCTATAATAATTATAAATGGTGAAGTTGGTGATAAAGCATCATCACTGACTTTATGTTACGATAGAGTGCTTTGATAATGATTGAATGATTTCCTATGTTGTTCTATATTATAATTAGATGAATCTCAATTAGTGAATCCTAAGGTGAGTCTTAAGGTCATTTGCAAAATAAAATTGTTTGAGCCTAGTGGCAAGTTGGACACTATTTAAGGGTAGTTAGTATTGTCGCATTGTAAATATGTGCATTATATGAAAATACATGTTTACATGTTATTTTGATAAGTTTCATTTACAACAATATAAAGAGGAAGTTGATACTACTTAAGGTGGCTTTAAGATGATATTGTCTTGTTAGCATGTGAGGGCCAATTATTAAGAGAAAGAACCATAAAAGAGCCCTATTTGTTTGGTATAATCTTTCTAAACTACAGAGTCTTATTGCTCTTATGTTCAACCTCCATTTTCACTTTCTTGAGTTTTAATGTGTTGAACTAGAGGGGGATTTTGGAGTCTCAAGATGAAATACCTCAAACCACAATTTAAATTTGAATTTTTTTGGTGTAGTTGAAAAATCAATTATTTTTGTTATTGAGCTGGGTGATTGCAAGGAAGACCAAATGATTTTGGTAGTGTTTTGCCAAACTGGTTTTGTCTTCTACTATAACTTTTGAACTTTAAATCCAATTTCAAAAATATAAAATCTATTTTTAGATGTTTTGATTGCAATTAAATCTCTTATTTTTCAAAAAAAGTTAAAAACTATTTTATATGTAAAATTCAATTTCTCTAATTTGTCACACTTTTGTTTTTTTTGTTTTCAATACTAGAGAGTACCTTAGTTTAATACACTAGAATTAAAATTTTGGTGGTCTATTCCTATTTTAGTGGGGCATAATTTACATGAAGGGCATCAAACACGTTATTTTGTGCTCCACATTTTTGCAAATAGGCCAAAAAGGGGCTCCATGGCATGCACACTTGTAAACATTGAAGATGGTTTTAAGTTTGTTTTTCTCGTGAAATCTCATCACCATCAAGTCCTTACAAATGGCCAATTTTTATTTATATATATTTTGATATTATTGATTTATTAAAAAACAAAACATTGAAATACATGTATTTTAGGACATTTAGAATTATAGGTAGAATAGAAATATCTCAACATTTTGATTTTTAATAAATCAATAATAGTAAAATAAAATAAAAATTGACTTGATGGTAATGAGAGTTCACCAAAAAAACGAACTTGAAATTATCTTCAATGTTTACAAGTGTGCACGCTATAGAGCCCCTTTTGGGGCCTATCACTACAACAAAATGCACATTTTATGAATAGGAAAATATAATTAGGGATGACTAGCGATTGTTTATAGTCACATTTTTGGATGCCAAAACTTTAGGAAAAAATATGATTGCAAATATGACTTCTATTTGATTGACATATAATATACACTTGTTGGGAACATCAAAGTATTTTATAGGGAACATGTCTTGGGAATGCCTACTTATACATATCAATCATATTTTTGTATATGACTATGTGTAGTCATATTTTATAGTCACATTTTTATAGAAGTTTCATTTTTTTCTTTTTGGATGGCCCCTAAAAATTTGGTCAATTTAAGAAAATATAAAAGTATTATTGTTCAAAGTTTTGAGATCCTAGCTGCTACTTTTGGAGGATTTTGAAATCTTAACCATCGCTTTTTTAAGATTTTGAAATCCTAGCTGTCATTTTTTTAAGGTTTCAAAATCCTATCTGCCATTTTTAGGGTTTTGAAACCCTAACTTCCACTTTTTTAAGATATTGAAACCCTAGCCACCATTTCATTTGCCTTCTCTTCCTTGTCATTTGTTTCTTTTTAACTCTTACTTCTTCTTGTTGTTTCTTGTCTTTTGTTTTTTGTTGATTTTTTGTTGTTATCTCTTGGTTGTTGCTTACTAGTCTTGTGAATATTTTATTTGTTATTTCTTAGTTGTTGTGAGTCTCCTATTTGTTTCTTTTTAGTTGTTGTGAGTCTCTTATTTGTTGCTTTTTAGTTGTTGTGAATCTTTTATTTGTTACTTACTAGTTGTTGTGAGTCTCTTATTTGTCGCTTCTTAGTTGTTGTGAGTCTCTTATTTGTCGCTTCTTAGTTGTTGTGAGTTTCTTGATTGTTTCTTCTTAGTTGTTGTAAATCTCTTGTTGCTTCTAAGTTGTTGCTTCTTAATTGTTGTAAATCTCGTAGGGGCGGTTCACACTATGGCCGTCCAAGTCGAGAGGCTGTGGGAGTGAATGACCCAAACTTTGTTGAGAGTCCAAAGAAATGGGCTATTAAATGGCAATAAAAAATAGGACTAAAATCCTTTGGCCGGCCATAGTGTGAAGCCTCCAAAGGCCAAGCCCAAAGTCCGAACCCTTGGCAATGAACTCGTACGGCCTCTCAAGTTGGCTGGCCATAGTGTAAAGTCTTCAAAGGCCAAACTGATAACATTTGTTTGTCTTGTTTTCAACTCTCTTTACATGAATACTCCATCTAATTTCTGAAATTTTCCTCACCTTTTCTAGCCATGGATTCTCGAAAGGAACGCATTCTTGTTCTACTTTCAGTTTTCATGGTCATAAAATATGTCATTGTGGGCATTTTGGTATTTCAAAAAATTGTAATTTTTGAACAAAATGCTCAAATGATGATGATGGCAATTTTTATTGCCCAAAGACGGAGGGCAATTTCACAAAAGAAATGTTGACAATTTCAGAGATATGGAGGATTTTTGGAGTATACACTTATGGGGTCATTTTCAAATCATGATTTCAAGAAGCGAATGAGGGTGAGTACATCAACATTTCAATATCTATGTATTCTTTTAGGTACAACTTTGAAGAAAAAGGATACACATTTGAGAGAGAGTATTAGTGTGGAACGAAAGATTGCAATAACTCTTTCTTGATTAGCAATGGATAATTCACTGCAAATGATTGGTGATTTATATAGTGTAGGGTTGGGTACAACTTCTATCATTGTGAGGGACTGTTGTGAAGCCATTAGAATTCATTTGAGACCATTGGTTTTTAAAAAACCAACTCTTGCTTGGATGAAACAAATAGCAAGCGGTTTTGAAGCATTACATGGCAATCCTCTCATTCTAGGAGCTATAGATGGTAGCCGCATTCCTATTACAACACCATTTCATGATTCCGTAGCATATTATTGTCAAAAAGAACATTACTCATGTTTGCTACAAGGAGTTGTAGATGCCGATTTCAGATGGGCTAGACAAATCCATAATTGGGCCTTATTTCAGAAATCAAAAATTGGGAAGAAAACTATGAAAGGGGCATTTCTACCTTTCAAATTCATTGCTGATGTTGCATATCCTATGAGGCCTTGGTTTTACTCACCATTCAAGGAAGAAAGAGAAGGATTGCCAAGAAAAAAAGCACATTGGAATTTTATTCAATCAAACACCTGTATGGTTGTGAAGAGAGCATTTGGAATTCCAAAAGGAAGGTGGCACATACTATTGAAGAGAATTGACATGCCGCTTCAAAATGTACCTAATATTGTTATGGCATCTTTGTGTCTTCACAATCTATGCATTCTAGAGAATGATGAATTTTCTATGGAATGGGCAAGTTGAAGCAAAAAAGAAGCTACAAGTTGAAGTAAACATGGCATTACTGAAATTGCAAGAAACATACATGTTTCATTCTTTAGAGTCATCATTGAGGGAAATGAAGGATTTACAAAAGAAAAATTTCAAGGGTGAAGAGACTCCATTCATTGAACTGAGAGAGGAAGAAGAAATTGACAATGAAGAAAATCCAGTATGTGAAGAAACAAAGAGAAAACGACAAGAGAAAATGAAGATAATGTTGGCCGATGCAACTCGTGTTCATCTATTACTAGCTAAGTCTTTTTACAAAAATCATTTGGCTACAAAATCAAACATTCAATGGAAAAACTGTAGCTATAGTGATGATGATTGTAGTTTATATGAAGAGTAGCATCAAGTATTCTAGAGCTTATTGATCAAACGATCAAATTGGTAGTCTACTCTCTTTAGCAACTCATTTGTTCTCTCAAAGTTTTTCATCAAACATGTGCTAGTTTCTGCCATTTTCTTGAAGATTTCTATGGCTTTATCATGAAAGTTTTGTTTACCTTTCAATGTTGATGTAGAGACGGTAGTTGATGTTGGTGCACTCTCTCCATCCGGAATTGAAGTAGTTTGAATTGGCACATTATTTGTGGTTGTAGCTGAAATATGCTTCATGATTTGCCCGGCTTGGTGATACCACTCATCTAAAGCATTATAGAACTTGCTCTCTTGTCGGTTATTGGTGGAAATTCCATTAGTCATTTTATCTTCTTTATAAGCATTAAAGATGGACTTGAATTTTTTACGACATGCTATAGCAATGCGGTTGAATTTTGGTAACATGATAACCATTCTAGCATGAAGCCTCACCCAAGTGTCAATTCCTACAAGCAAAAGAGCCAAAAAAACATAGCAAATTAGTCAAAAATGGCGTTAAAAAAATAATCACAACACATATTCTCACTGTGAAACAAGGAGTCAAGGACTATGTAAGGTACATATAGAAGAAGAGAGTGGCATTGATCATAGGAAGGAAGTAGGTGGAGGGTTTGTCCACATTGTGTAACGTCTCTCCATTGTGGTGGTAGAGACTAGATCTCAAACCCTGTTGGTGACATTCCCATTTTAATATGCAATGGGGGTAAGGGGGGCAAAATTTGGGGGCCTGGATGGCCGAGCACGGGCTTGTGGTGAACACATGGACAAATTTAAAAATTAGAACTTGTAAAATTTAGCCTGCATCATTCAAAAGTATGGAAAAACAAAATTACTCACAATGCATTCAATACATGCATGTGATTCTGAAGCTGAAATATTGATATAGAAAGAAAAAATGATGCATGCAAGCATCATGAGGCTAACTTATGGCTCTAAATACTGTCTAATATTATCAAATGCCGCACTATAGCTCCAACCATTGGAAATCAACACCTTCAACTCACACTTGCTAAAGACACCTTTACGTAAAATCTATGAGCCGGCTAAGTACCTACCGTGCCCACTTGACACAAACCACTCCTCAAAAACTTTTTGGTAAGGAAAATTTTCAAGCATAAAAATACGTTGAGAGAACATTCTAACGACAACTTCAATGTTTTCATCAAGATTATTCCATAGCTTAGACTTCAAGAACCCCATGACATGCACCATAGTCATCTCGGCCAACTTTAGGAACACTCTGATGTTTTGTATAACATTGTTGTTATTGTCCAATACTCACCACACTTTTGTAAGGGGATTCATGTTGTAAGGAGGGAGCATTGCGGCCCTAGAATTAGACTTCATACAAGTCTTAAACAAGCTGCGTTAGAACATCAAAGCGTCATGATTGATTAGAGGCGCAATAAGCATCTTATGCTCTCCCTCACCCAAAATCTTGCCATGTCTATATCAAGATCTATAGATGTTTATCAAACATCTTCTCATCATTGACTCCGCACCAATACTATAGGTATAAGATTTGAAAAGCATTCATCACATAGTGAGCAAGAAAATGGTCATCAAGCTCTTGCATGAGCATATGTGTTGCAACTACAATGATATGAACAATCAAATAAATATTAGTATAAGCTTATACACCAAATCATGGAACTGACTTGACTAAGCTTATACCAATGTAAGAAATTTACTGCAAGACTCATGCATGACAAGCGAATGAACATGTAAATCAAATGAAAACAACATATGCCTAAAATAACAACAAACAAATGGAAATGTGAATCACCTACGCACTTTGACTTCACTTTTGTAACCAATGAGGCTCACAAAGCACGATCCACTAATCCATGCTTATGCTCCATATGGATTTGTTCTCCATAATATACAAAAGTCAAGACAATGGACTCCTTGTTAAGGTTTGTCATCCACTTAATGTGAATCTATTCGTGGTTGAAGTTGAGCAAGTTTTTTAAACTCTAAAATTCATCAGTGTTGTAGGCCGTGCACTATCTTCATACATTTGGTAAAGTGAAGCTTGGCACACTTTCACAGTCGTGACAAAGTCGCATATATATATATATATGTCTTTCTTTTTGAGTAAAGAGTACCAATGTATCAATCACCTCTAGTAGCGGCAAAAGAGTACACATGCCTAGCACGGTGTATGGATCTAACAACAACATGGGCAGGCCTATACAAATAGATATAATATGATAAGAATATAATTAGAAAGTGTAGTCTATGTAGAAGCCATGCATAAAAGACATGCACGTAAATCAACAAGCTAAGATTTATGAGAAGTTCACCTTGGCCTTTATATTCTCTTCTAAATCAATAGTCATTTTATATATTAGAGTGTGATACTCTAACAAAAGCCTTTGCAAAGGCTCTATGAAGCTCACCCAACACATCTATACATTGCAAAGCATTTTGAAGCCCTTGGTTTCTCTAGTTGCTGAAATTCTTCAAATCACTAGGAACTTTTGCAAAAATATGCATGCATCATACTAAGAAGCTTCTCTATGGCTATGAAAATGCCAAGGTTGGACAACACCTAGAAGGTAAAGTTGCACCGATGTGCCACATAGTGAATTCTAATTGAGAATGGGGCATGTTGCTCTTTCACTTGCGTCGTGATGCCGAACTTGCTCCCTTGTAATGTTGATGCTCCATCAGCACCAAAATTGATGACTTTTTTCACAACATTTTTGGGGTCTACCTCCCTTCCTTGGCAGCAACCACATCCATAATGAACTTCGTTAGGTTTTTGGCATTTGGAGTACAGTGCACTTCTACTAGTAGCGGCACCCTAGTCCAATCCTACACAAATATACATGCATAGACAGAACATTGGTGTTGTCCATGGCAATCACTTCATCTATAGTCACAGCCAAATATTAAGCTGCACTAATTAGATTCTGCATCCCTTGTACAACTTGTTTATACATATAGTCGGCCACCATCCAATTAGAATTGTCGCATCAATGGGCAAATGGGAGATCAAGGACATTCAGGAACTTGTACAAATGAACACAATTCTCATATTCTAGCATTAGTCTACCATCACATAGAACTTGAAAAAATATAGCGAATTACACCCTCTTCTTGCGTGCCTCTAGCAACGTACAGTGGTTAATTTGCTCAATTATTGTAGATGGCAATTTGGCAATGTACAACTTCAGGTTCTTTTGATGTTTGTACTAGGTTGCACTATAGTGCTTCCCTTATTTCACCTTGAACTACGACATGTCATTCTTAGCAACCCGCTTTCTGTCATGTTTGAATAAGGTATCAAATTTCGGTGCTATGATGCAATGCATTTTTTCAACCGCTAAGCACACCTTACATTTGACCATGTGTAGGATCATGTTGTTAATCATAATACCTTCTACCTAAGGTAACTTTGCCGCCTAGAGAGTTTTGAATTTCCAATGTCAGTCATATCATTTCTGCAACTCCAACCTCCTCATCTCCGATTTGCCACGAGTCATGGCACCTCATTTACCAGATGGCAATTGAAAATCAGAGTCATTAGACCCTTCAAAGTTGCAATTTATGTCACACAAATCTTTGTTGCCAGCATTCTTGGACTCTGATGATAGAGTTATCAACAATGATTTAAAACTCAACATTGTTGTATCATTAGAGCTAGACAACAAACTAGCCAACTACTCCAATTCAATAGAAAATGACTTGCACCCCCCACGTTGAGTGGAATTCAAGCTAGGATATTCTTCAATGGAATTGGGCTCCACTCCCAACACTTCTAGCATCAACCCGTTGAAGACCATAGACAAAGGTTGTCCTCTACCTTCACCACAAGTGAACTGAAAATAACTATGCATTGTCTTCTTCACAGCTTCAACCCTGCGCTACTCAATGAATTTACCTTTGCGCATTAGTTCCTTTTGAGTAACAACCAACGCCTCCATTGTTGCTTCATCAACTTTTTTTTGTTGACCTTGCTAGAGAAACAACACTTACTACTTTCCTGACTACATCCTCTTCTAAATCATTGAATCCCATGTTAATGAAGCAAACTCTGTCGGCAAATTCATAGAGGAACCAAAACTATAGCAACAATAAAAAGACTAAACAGAGAACTTTTCAAGCACATCCAAGAGTTCACAACAATGTAAATAATGAAATTAAGCAATGAGGGCCACATTTTCTAACAATGCTAAAACTCTTGTGCCCATGAAGGCACATTGCTTCCATTGACATTAAACTTGAAGCATTCAAAGTTTTAAACGAACAAAATGATGAGGGGATCAAGCAAGACACTCCTTAAAGTAAAACCAACAAAGTACGCCTCATAAATTGCTACATCCTTACAAATAGCCTACGTCTCTATAGTGCAGAATGAAGACCGCAGCCTCCCCACTCTCTCAAGTACATGGCGACTTTAACTACAATGTATTTGCCACTACTTGGCAAAATGAAGATACTATGCAGCAAAACCTTGGTGACATTACTCTAAGTTCAAGCATGAGAACTAGTGATTGGGAAGGACAACACAAAGATTACATGGTGACAATGCTGCAATTGTTGGAATAAAAGTCAGATGGAGTGGAGAAGACTCGCAATTCTTTCATAGATATGGACACCCAACCTTACTCATGTTGGCAACATGGCCATGGGGAGGGGGGCAAGGGGACAAGCGCCGATTTGGCACTAGGGGGTCATGTCAAGCCCCTAGAATGAATATATGACCCCTTTTTTTGATTTTATGTATAAGGGCCATTTCACTAGCCCGAACTGCTTGGTGCAAATTGGCACTTGACGACCAAAAACAAAAGCCCTAGTCCTATGTGGAAATACAAAAAACATTGAACTTCAACCTAAAATTCTACTTAGATGATCAAAATGTTGTAGTTGTCAATCTTGAGATTCATCCCATGAGCATTTGCATGGTACAATGCATTAGTTTTTATATTACAATGAGCTATTTTTCATTGTATTTTAGTATTTTTAAATTTTCAAAATTTCACCCATTAAATTGAAGCTTACTATCTTACCAAAGAAATCTTTACAAAGATATAACATCTTATCAATTATTTGAGAAAATTTTGGAAACTTGTAAAAAAAAGAATTTTTAATAGTTTTAATGAAATCTTTAGTAATTAACCATTGTAAACTCTAAATTTCAAAAAAGGCAAAGAAAAGAAGATTATGAATGATTTTTTTAGCTCTAAATTTTTTAATAATAAAATATATGAAATAGAATTATCAATTTTTTAAATTAATATTTTGATTTTAATTCATTATATCTCTAAGTTAAAAAAATTTGATGGTTTTGGTTTTTGGATGACATTTAGAGTTCAAATCCCAAAATGGACTTTGCAATGAAAATGTAAATGAAGAAATATAATTAGGATTTTTTTAAACCTCAAAGAATTCTCATTGTTTGGTCAAAGCTTTATTAAATGAGAGGTTTTAAAATTCTATAGCTTCAATATAATTTTTTTTGGCAAATCAAAACGTCAATCTACTATTTATTTATACATAAGTCTAAAATTTAATCTTCTGGTTTTTTTTAATAATACAATGCTAAACATTTTTTTAATTGGTTTAAAAATAAAAAATTTATCAAAATTCCCAAGAAAGCACAAAGAGCTCATCTAGGAATTAGTGCATTGTAGCTTGCACCCCCACCCCCCCCCTTCACCTTGTTTAATAGCCACTACATCCCTTGCTTTCTAACTTTGTGACTCTATAAAAAGAAGCTTTGGTTCTTCCAAACTTTTAAAACATGTTTCATGACTACTAGCATTTGTGACTAGACTTTTAAAGCATGGTCTAGCATGGGGTATATCACGTATGCCTACTCACACCCTTCCTTCAACTATTCAAAAATTCTCACACAAGGAAAAATTAATCAACCACCAACCCAATCAAAAGCCCATAGTTTCATTGAAACACTCAACTATACACTTTGGGCAACTCCCCATTTGTACAATGTTTTAAACTACAATAACTATAGTCTTAAGTATTTAGTTTTGATAGAAAAAAATAGAGTCATTACAAATTAAACTTGTTGAATTTGCACCAAATAGACTTGATATTAAATGCACAAAGAGTTTCAAAAATAAATAAATTAAATTAAATTATAAAAAACTGCAGTAGCAATTTGATGTAGCAAAGCAACTGCCATGTCAAATAATAATAAAAAATAAAACTTAAAATATTTTTTAATAAAATAAAATAAATAAATTTTAATTTTTATAAATTTTAATATTATTTGAATAATTTTTAATTCTGGCTAGCAATAGCTAGTTCCTAGCATAGCCTGAAACAACCCTCTACTATAGCTAAAAAACATCTAATGAATCAAGCATATCAATCTAGTAGGATGTATAGTTGCAAAGAAGATTTACAATTAACCATATATAAAATTTTCACCTTTGAAATTATATAGAAAAAAAATCAAGATTGCACTTTCTATAACACGAAAAATAACTATTATTATCAAGGCTTTATATTGTTGTGCACAACGTCAATAATTGTATTGCAAAAAAGAGTTATTAATCTTTATTTTTTTTTAAAGATTCCATCGGTGTCAATAGAGGAAGAAACATTGCAAATACTCAAATACACCAATTTATTATTTTTTTTTTCCTAATGCTGCCACTGCCCCTGCCACCACCCATAGACCAAAGTTTCATATTTTAATTTAGATAAACCTTCTTTGATATAAATATAATTGACAAAAAATTTGAATAAAATTTTATAATCAAGTGCAAATCTTATAGAAGAAATCATTTTCAAAACCTCTATTTTTAAGTTCCTAATTTTGAAGTAAAAAATGTACTACAACCTAATTTTGTTGAGATAGAAATCTAATAAATAATTGCTTCTAAATTTAGGATTCCATTTATAGAAAATACAAGTTAATTACACTAGGAGTAGATTAGACCTATGAAATTTAGTTAATCATTGATTTACTTTAGTTTTATCAATCTAAAATTACATATTATAAATTATATAATATATAATATTTTTAATTAAATGCCTATTGTGAAGCAATATCTTTATTGGCACTATTATAGTGTGTCATGACTTTTGTCTTTGCAATGACAAATTTTTTCACCCAAGGTTTTCTTTTTACACTTATATGAATTAAAGATGATTTTGGTTTTGTAGTCTTGTAATAATTTCATGATTTGTCATTTCTTCATTGTGAAAAAAATGTCATGTCTTTTCAAATTTAAAAGAATCTCAAAAGCAAGAAACGATGAATATGACTATAACATAGAAATATAAAAACAAAAACAATATTTTGATATTTGTAAATATGAATGCCAAATGGTATGTTGCCCTAGGATTAGCATGTAAAATTGTGCAACCCTTTGGCACATGTGTTGCACTAATTCTCACATATTTGTGTAAGTGCCAAAGGGTTGCACACTTTTATATACTAATGTAGTCATATTGGCCACCAATTCTAAACCCTTCCAACATTGGCCCTTTAATAGTGAAGTTTTCAATAAAGCTTTTACTTATTTTCTACGAATTTTGGCTTTTGTCTCTTAACTTTTTATAAAAATTTGACTTTTGACATTAATGACTTAATAAAAAAAACAAAAGCCATCTCACACTATGGTAGCTTCCAATGCTTGAATGATTTGATACTAATTCATTCAAATTGTTGTCAAAATGATGTTAGCATGTGAGCCTAAAAATGCAAGCCTATGAACCTTGAGCTTAAATGTAAATAGGTACTCTATAACTATTGAAGATGCCTATATGTACCTATAACATAAATATCCTATAACCATTGAAGGAATTTATAACATAGGTATCTATGATATAAGCACCTATGATTTAAATATCCTATTGTAATCATAAAAGGTGCTTATAACATAAATACCTTTAATATAAATACCTTGTAGCCATGGACGGATAGTGCTTTTAATATAGGTACTTATAACATAAACACCTATAATTTAAGCACTCATAATATAAATATTTTATAACTGTAGAAGGTACTTATAACATAGATACTTCTAATGTAGACATATCTATAATATAAGCACCTATAATATAAATATCCTATAACCATAGAAGGTGCTCATAACATAGGAGCCTAAGCCCCTAGGCTCACATGCTAGCAATTATAGTGGTTGTCACCCTGATTTCTTGCTTTGTCAAACAAATCCTTGGAGTTTGACGTAGATTTAATTACTATAAACAACTATAATAGAAGATTTGACATATCATAATTCCAAAAAGAAATGCCAAATTTTTTGAAAAACTGTTTTTTAGATGTTAAAAGAAAATTTTCAAAGAGTAAAACAAATGGCATTTGCGTAATTGAGTTTTTCTTAAAAAAATATTTAATTCAACTCATAGGAATAGAACATGGTAGCGTATCCAATGCCCAATAGTTAGGATTGGCTAAAAATATTTCTAAAAACAAATGACAAAATTTTGGAGATTTTATATAAATTGTATAGAAAAAAATAATATTTAAGAGCATTTTCTACCTTTCATTAATTTTTGAGCATGGAATGTTGAACCTAACCATTAGGTATAGTACAATAGTTGACTCTTATTTTGAACTATTTTTTCATTTACTTGAAGAAATTCATGGATTTAAAAAAAATTGTTTGATTTATAAGAAAAATAATAAACTCTTGCATTTTGACCACCTTTCAATAAGCCTTGTACATTCAAGTGACAATATTTGGTTTGTCTTTCATCCATGCTAATTAAAACACCATTTAAGAACAATAGTCTATTGTATCTACTTTAACCTAATTTTCCTTCAATAAAACTAAAAAACCTTGATTCTCACAACAATTACAATCTTAGAAAGATTATTGGATTTGATCTAAATCAAAATTGAACAAAATTTTCTCATAAACAAGGCATTTAATCCCTAAGCATCTTGAAGTCCTAATGATCTAGAATAACTATTTCTCCAAAAATAATGCTATGAATTTTTGAAAGACAACCTTTTTCTTGAAGAAATTGATAAAATCAATTGGAATAAAAAATATGAGCAAAAATAAGCCACAATTCAAAAATGAATTTGGACATTATGGGGATAATAAAGGTTATTATTTACTATACAAGTTAATTTTCACACTAATTCCAAAATTATTCAAATATCATCTATTTATCTATTGTCATCAAACTTTCATCCAAAAATTCACATTAATTAAATCAAAATTATCCAAAATGCATATGAATTATTACAAAGGAGTTTATACTATTCAAACTCTTGTACTAATTGAATTGTCTTGTGTACACTAATGTGTCCTAATAGTAGGTGGAAGAGGGATTAGGATCACCTACATAATTAACCCATAAAAGATATTTTGTGCTCTTTGAGTCTTTTGTCCAATTATGAGAATTGTGGAAGTTTCTTTGAACGTTTCAATAATTGTCACGTTTTTTCCTCCTCCCCATAGGCATTGAATACAATTATCTTTTGATGAAGTTCAAATCATTAGAAGAGAAAGCATTCTTAATTGTAAGCTAGGACAATTGTTTGCTAAAGGTGCATAAACAAAGGCCTTTGAATTGAGAATAGAACTATTTATGAACATTATTTAAAATCTAGCAAATCACTTACCCATTCTAAAATCATTATGGCAAATTCCATGGGCTAAATCCCAATGAATGAACATGTCCATTAGATGTTTTCCAACTATAATGGAGGGCCATTTCAAGCTTGTTTCCCATGTTGGGAACCAACCACTACTAGCCAGAATTTAAAATTATTAAAAAAAAATTTAAAAATTTAATTTAATTTTTTAATTTTTTAAATTATTTTTCAATGTGGTAGTCGCTTGGCTACATGAGATTGCCACTGCAATAGAGTTCCCATAGTCCAAAACTCACAAAAATTTGTAGCCTTCTAAACATCCAAAATTTCATCTAATGCCTTTTACAACTTTATATCAACAAAAGACTTCATTATTAGTAGAAAATTGTGGAAATTGGTAATTATACTTCAACCTACACTAAAGATAAGTTCACACTTGGTATGAGGAATTAATATTGTTTGCAATATAATTCTTGATTGAAACTTATTCCTTAGACTTTTGTAAGAAGAATATCTCTAGTACAAAGAAACTAGAGCAAATGAAATATTTATAGGGGTTCTACTATCTATGTTATAAAGACATTAGATAGTGAATGCTACCATTAATGCCTTCTTTTAAAGATAGACTCAAAGACACAAACAAATACAAGTAAAACCTCTCTAAAGTAATTGGACCATACCATCTACTAATATTACAATAGAGGTTTATTGATTTAGAGAAGGTCTACACATTCAATAATTTACAATCTTTGCATAAATGACACTATCTAGGATACATATCAGATTATGTAAATAGATTGTCAAAGACACTCATCAATATCAAAACACATTGCAAGAACAATATCAAGACAAAACCTTCCCTATTATGCACACATACACTCAACGATGTGCTAGCACTTATTATATTCCCCAAGCCAAGGCCACCAAGCATTAATATGTTAATAAAAACAAAGGTTTATTGGCTTACAAACTTAGAGAGGTCCTACTTGTACCTAGTGATCAATAACTAATATCTGCTGATGTTTTCTGTTTTGAATTTCTTTGTGTGGTTGCATTGTTAACACCGCTCATAATTCTAAGTGCAAACATACCCTCATTCAAAATAGTGCGACTTCGGTAGATTAGTCACACGATTAGGACAAATCAGTGTAGTGTTCGAGTTCACACCCCTGCACGGAAGAGCGAGTACAGCACCAAGAAGGAGAGCACTCTGAAGTACAGTACAGGCGATATTTCCAGGGATGTCTGTCCTTGTGTAAGTGTACAGAGAAAAAGGAGAGCACAGTACAACTGTAGAGAAAATAGCCGGGTGGGTCACACCAACCAGGTTTGTATATAAGATAGTACACCGTCCAGGACTCCAGGTCATACACGTTTCCCACTTCAGGTTGGACGGATTCCGCCAAAGGTAAAGTAAGAGCAGAAGTTGACAATTTAGCAAGAAAAACATGTCCCATTGTGGGAGACTGGTTGGCGGAAAACCTGGACGGATGCTGAAGAGGCTCCCCCATCAGCTTTGAAAGAACTTGGGCACCTGAATCAAGATATCAAGTGCTCTCATCACAACATCTAATAAGCCAGTGTTTCAATGCGAGTGAGTTTTCATACAACTCAGCGAACATTCGGAACTGAAGCCTAGAATTCTTTTATCTGTGGAACCCCCACACTGCAACCATTGCAGTTGAGCCTGTGAACAACAGGCCATCGATGGATGCAAAATGAAACCAACACTTGGAACACTATAAGGGAACAATGCAGTGTCAACTCACAGCCAGTAAATAGACAGTGTGCAAAACACGCGGGGGAGATCTAAAACCCAGTGCTCATGTCTCCTGAATTCACTATCACCATTTACAAAACTTTGTGTGTACCAGAAACCGGTCCTTGTGAACCTTGAGTTCCTAGTTTATGAAACCATTGAGACCATTTAATCGCCACAGAGAGATGGAAAAGAAAATGCCCTAATCTCCAATAAAGGAATCACCTGTCGATCTCCTAGACATTCGTAGAAAAGAGAGCGGGATGGAAGAGTAGTAGAGGCTGAAAGTGTCTCCTTCCAGTAAGTGCAGCCGCAGTTCAGCATTACAGTTTGCGCCACTGCCTGGAAATAAAATAAAACAAGACTGCAGGACGTATGTCAAGCCCAATTTTGAACCAGGTTAAAATTGAATCAAAGGAAATAGACATGGGCTAAAGAGGCCATCTCCAGAACCGGAATTAAATCCCACTAGAAATAGGCATGTAGTTCAGACGCACCCACAATGAGGAGCAGAAAGGACCGTCACCTTAAACCCTCAATGCCCCAATAGTCGAGAGTGGCTACTTCCATGTCTATAGGATTTGAATTAATATCATTTAAGAAGCTTGAAGGAAGGTAAAAAAAGAGTACCAACAGAAAAGGGGAAATTGTGGCCTACATTTTGGAACCATAAAAAATCAATGATTTGGAAGTTACTATAATCAACCAATAACTTCCAAAGTGGACATTCTGTTTTAGCTTTGACACTTAAAGGATTACTTAAATTACAAATGAAGCTACTGACAAATTGAATCGCTCTTCATCCTCGACGACAACGCAAAGTCACAGGCAACTCATTTTTCACCCTGGTATTCTAGCCAAGTAAAGTATATCACTGCAATCTTACCAGTCAAGTCCAAACAAGAGGTCCGCACTACACCCTATCCATCATCCACAATCTGCAAAAAATCCAAGAAAATCACTTTTGCGATTTCTGGAACCGAAATGGACTAAATATCCCCTTGGACTGTAATCACTTGACTTATTAGTAATATCATCATCAGTCCGGTGTGGACACCCAATACAGAAGTACAAAATAATAAAAAGAATAGGTCTTATCTTAGAAGACCCTACACCTGTTAAGTTAATATTACATGACAACTCCAAATAACCTAATTACTCTCTCTCTACCCCAAGGCAAGCAAATTGATTTTCACCTACAGAAGTGGGTCCCTTTAGCTTGTGCGCTGATACAAATCTCACCAGATTGTAACCCTAATCGTGATCCACCACTAAGTCAACAATAGCTGAAGTACTTACAGTTGAGGCAGGAGGTGGGTCGAGCCATCTGCTCTAACTCTTCAGCACTGGGCAAGACGTAGATTGGGTACGCCGAGCTCGGCGTACAGCAGAACGATTGCAAATTCGCATCAAAGCCTTGGCTAAACGGGTGCACCTTGTCCGGAAGCGACCTGAGATAAATGATCCGCCGTCGCCGCGTCAATTCATACGTGGTTTGATTGGTCACGGCCAAGAAGGAATGGAAGAGAAATAAGGTTATGAGGAAGCACTCGGTGGTAATGAGCGCCAGAATCACCAGCAACACCACAGACTCCTCCGGCAACGACGTAGTGCCGATACTTCTCCCAAAGGCGGTGATGTACCAAACAATCGTCCACATCACGAGCGCGGTCTCGTAACAGATGTACCACCAGAATTTGCGGTGGTTGCTCTGCCCCACGCACGTCCCCAGCCACACGCAGTGGTGGTCGAACCGAAGCACGCACTTGTCGCAGTCGTGACAGTGCTTGGTGCGCAATGGCTGCCAGCAGTGGCAGTACAGGCATCTCCCACCAACGATTCCGCCACTCGACAACGAGGAGCTGTTGGAAGCACGCACCAGGTGACGACCATCGCCCCCCTCGCGCTTCACATTCGCCGAGTTCAGCAGCAAAGGGCTCGCTTCGGAATATCCTCCTCCGGCTTTCCCATTTGTTGTAAACCGTGACGACGACTGCGAGCAGATTGCGGAATGTCCGGCGACTTCGGGAAACGAACCATAGTATGACGAGCTCCGACCTGCTTCAGCTGCTGACAACGAAGATTGCGACGACGCCCACGCACTTCTAGTACTATTAGTCCCATCCAAAGCAGACTTAGCCCGCGCTTCATACCCAGGGTCTTTCCGCAAAACTTCTTCCAAGTACCCGGGGTTGGATCCTGCAGTGCAGCAGTACTGAATCACTACCACAACCAACAAAAGGTAGTAACACCATGCCCACCATGAATACGCCATCGTGTGCCTGTACAAATCCGAGTCCAAGAACAACAACCCGCCCACGCCCACCGCGTGCACCAACACCCACATCACCCGCACCCCCCATCCGAATTGCCACGCGCTCGGCATTGCCAATTGGACTGCCAACACAATCCTCGTCACAAAAACTCGAATTCCTTCCCCCCACCTCGCTTCGCTACTTCCGAATCTTCATCTCTAACCTCTCGACAGTCCCCTGAATTTTCCAACTTAGGGTTTCAAGGCCTAATCTCTCGGATCCTCGCGCAATCCACCTATTGGAAACCAAACCAAGTCAGGATTCACACACAAAAGCACGCCACTCGGGATCATATTCCGTTGCGCGTGCAACCAAAAGTAGGGTTGAGGGGAAGCTCGACGGGGATTCTATCTGGAACAAAAGCAAAGAGAGGCAACCATTGTTACTATAATTTTGAGAGAAAATGAATTGCGAGCTATATTGACAGACAGCAGGAAGCTACACGAGTTGCAGATCTGACGACGACGACGAGGATGTAGCGATCCACGCAAGTAGTGGCCACAAGGGAAGCCAAAGGCAGAGCGCGGGGGACGAAGCCCGCTGCGCACTCAACTCTCGCTTGCGGCCAGGGGGGATGAGCCTATCAGCGTGGTCGCACCTACGACCGTGGTCCCGAGTTACACAGGATCAATCTCTGCATATTCACTTTCAGTGAGCAGCTTCGGCAGCAAAATAATTATTTTCTTGAGAATATTTCCACGTGTCAAGACGTGATTGAATGGAACTTCTAATAAAATATGTGGAACAAAAATAAATAAATATTAGAAAAGTGAATTTCTTATGTTAATAACCTACTATATATTTGAGGTATGAATTTAATTAAATATTACAATCAATAGTACAAGAAAAAATGTTTCTTTTCTTGCATTGGTGTTCTCATATACCTCCTAATCATACCCACTTCCCTTGTACTTTTACATTACTGTAAAAATACACTAACTCTCACTTTGATTTTAGAAATGACTAAAGTTATTCTAAACTATTTCTTTAATTAACTTGATACGATATTATTATCTTAACATGTATCACTTTGTGTTAAACAACTAATAAAGCTTTACAAGTTGCACATCTTTTGAAAGTAGTAAGGATGGAACAATCTATGCAAGTGGCCACCATGGAAGAATAGGAGGAATCACAGTAGAGCACAATCTCTTCATTTGTTGAACACTCTATTTTGGTGTTTTCCTTGCTAATGTAGCCATATGCAACCTCATTCTTTCTCCATGGTTTCACCTACAACCATATTCTTTAGTCAATACCTTATTTACATTTGTTAAATTTTGCAAAATTTCATCTTAAAATTTAAAAATCAATAGAAAATTTTATTACAATTATATTTTCAGTTATTCATGAACTCTAAAACTTCTAAATAAATATTAGTATTTTCTCCAAATTTTGAAAATGAATTTTTATACACTTTAAATTTTGACAACCAACTATTTAAAACACATGAGTGTTGAAACCAATTTGGCATACAATATCAACTGTATAGGACCTACAAAGAAAACCAAATGAATGATCAAAGCTAGTAGCTTGATCCGTGTGTAAAATAATAGAAAGCAAAACCTCATACAACAAATCCTAGTGCTAAGGTTGTCATATAAAAGAATAATTTTTAAAAATAAATACTATTTTTGTTTCATTGATAATTTTGCAAGAATTTGAGACTTAAAGACTTAAAGATGATCAATTTAAATACATTAAATATCCTATAGTTAAAATAGTATCACTATAAAAATAACTTTTAAAATCTTACATAAAAATTGTATGTGCTACAAATATAAATATATCCTATTTATAGAATAAATGGTATTGCTTTGGGGTGACACAACTTTGAGACTTGAAAAAGTTACAAACTAATGAATACAATGTTCAATAGTGTTCAACAATCTAACACAAAATTAATCCTACTACTATGATGATGATTATAACAAGATAATTCCTTATTTTTGTGCAAATGCTTAATAATCACAAAAATGTATACTAAAGAACCTCAAGGTTTGAGACATTTTGCTAACTACATCCTAATGATAATTTTTGTATACAAATTGCATTATGCCATTAGTAGATATTTTATTCTTCAAAAGTCATCATTTTCATAAGGTAAATATTTTCAACCTCAACAAATTAAAAATATATTAAAAATAATAACTTAATAAGATTGTAATTGACTTCAAGTTATTTCAATAACAACATTTGTGCCTTGGGCATTTAGAGGTCAGTAAGATTTCTTGTAATGGACATTATTTTATTCCCATGCAACTACCTTAAGATAGGAGATATTTTGTTCCACTCAATATTAGATAGGATCACAAAAATCAAATCATACCTTCTATACAATGTATTAGTTAATTCTCATGCACCAACCTTAAGGATCAAGGTCATCTTTTTGGTTTAGTTATAACAAGCCACAAGATTAGCAAAATATACTTATATAAAATACAAAATGTACTATTAAAAAGATTTCTTATGTTTCACTCTAAAACAACACCTATATGTTGTATACAATATACTATTATTTTCCAATCCATGCACCAACCTAAGGGATCATGGTCATTTTTCTTCTAGACACTACTACAAAGAAGCATCGAATGTACATCATATAAGTGTACAATTTACTATTATAGAACAATTTTATGTTTAATTCTAAAATAAAGTCTATATAACATATCTAATGTACATTTTATTTCTATTTACAAAACTTAGAGGTCAAAGTCATGTTTTTTCAGTTTTCAACAAGATGTAGTCACCTAATTAAAATCATATCAAAAAACACAATGTACTAGAATGTACAAACAAGTTTGATGTCAAATCCTAAAGCATAGCCAAGAGGTAGTGTGCAACCAACTATTTATTCCCATGTTCCAATCTTAGGTATTGAGGTCAATTTTCTTGTAGTCATACTAGGACAAGATCACCAAATCCAAATTTATGTAAAGTATACAATGTACTATTACAAACAAATATATATTAAATATATATATTTAATCTTGAAACAAAGTCTATATATAGAGCCTAGTATACATTTTATTCAAATGCACCAATTTTTGGAGTCAAGGTCATTTTTTGTCTAATCACAACTAAACCTAAACACCAAAATAGAATTATATAAAGTGTACAATGAATTGTTTCAAATGAATCTTATGTTTAACCCTCAAATAACACCCACATATACTGTTTAGTATACAATTTATTTCTATGGCACCAAACTTACAAATTAGGGTTAATTTTTCTCAATTCATAACAAAACATAATCATTGAAATTAAATTATATAAACTATACAATGCACTATCATATACAAATAAATATGTGTCCTTGTCACATCAAGACAAGATCACAACATTGAAATCACATCAAATGTATATTGTACTATTTTATATAATACACGTATAAATACTACTATTTATTTCTATACAACAATTTTTGGGGGCAAGGTCATGTCTCTTTTATTCCCCATTCTATTGACAATAATAGAAGATCACAAGATTTAAATCATACAAAGTGTACAAGGCCTGAAGCAATACCTATATACAATATGTAGTGTACTAATAATTTCCATGCATGAAGCTTAGGAGGGAGGGTCATTTTTTGTTTAGTGCATGTTATTTATTCCCACTCACCAACCTAAGGGATCATGGTCATTTTTTATCATCATTATGAAGCATAATCACAAAATCCAAATTGTATAATGTATAAAAGAAGAAGAATGACTTTGGTCATATGACTAGTATGAATAAAGAGTTTGTTGGAGATAATTCTATTATCTAGGTCATGTAGTAGGTGCTATGCTGAAGCAATGCCATATACAATGTCCAATGTATTTTTTGTTCTTCTACACCAACCTGGGGATGAAGTTCATATATATATACACACCAAACAATCTACTACCAAACTTGGGAGGTAGGTTTGTATTTCTTATTTCTTATACTAATAATAAGTCATGATCACCCCAAGTCCAAATCATATAAAATTAACAATGTGCTATTATGTACAAACAATTATTTTTGTTCATCCTTGGAATAACCTACATGCTTATTTATATCATTTGCATGACTTTAGAGATCTTTTATGTCATAAAAAGATGCAATTTTTAGAAGGAGTTGTTTGAATGCATTTAGCATAGGATTCTATTAGAAACTTTCTCATGGTAATAATGTTGATTTTTTTAACAAAAAGATGTTTAATCCACAAATCATCTTATAGTACCTTCTATGTCACCAATTGGAAATTTTAAAAAACTCATGAAGTTGAGTATTTTATTGCATTTTGAATTTAGAACTACACTAAAATTGGTAAATAGTGTTGGCAACACTAATTGTCAACACTAACACTAATTGTGATTTGCAAGGTTAGTGTTAGATGAAAATTATCCCATTCTAACACTATTTTAGCTCTATAGTAAATTACAGTTTTCTAGGAAAGGGACAGATTTTCACGGTGGAAGGCAAAAATTACAATTTTGCAGAGAAAGGACAAATTTTCACGACGGGAGGCTAAAATTACAGTTTTGCAGGGAAGGGACAGATTTTCGCAGTGGGAGGCAAAAATTATAGTTTTCTTGGAAAGGGATAGATTTTCACGGCGAGAAGCCATAATCACAATTTTGTAGGGAGGAGACAGATTTTTATGGCGAGGGACAAAAATTACAGTTTTGCAGGGAAGGGACAGATTTTTATGATAGCAATTAAGTGCCCCAACACTATTTACACATAAGTTGAAAAATAGTGTTGGGGGTAAAAAACAGGGAACAACACTAATTATCACCCAACACTATTTACCAATTTTAGTGTAGTGTTCCCTAAACTGGCAAATTTTGCTTTGTTTCTACCAAATTTTTGTATGTGCTAAACGCACATTGTAGAATTTCAATTTTTCTTAAAAATTTGAACAATTCTACTCCCATTGTGAGTAGGTGGATACAAAAGCATGTATTCATCCATTGGAACTTTAGCATTCATCTCAGGGTTTGGAAATTAGAGTTAGCAAAGTTTTTATCTGTACCGTTGGATTGGAGTTGGGCGGTTCCATCACAACCGTTGATGCCACATCAATCTTCTCCTTCGTTACTTCCACCTGCAACCATAGTTTAGCACCAACGTCCCTCCTATGTCTTATAGTTTAGTTGTAATTCTCCCTGGTGCTTGTAAGTTTAGCAGACAATTTTCCTTGTTGCATTTACTCAGAAGTTGTCACTTTTGGAAATTGGTCCATTTTCAATACAAGAGTTATTCCTAGGCTTTCAATGAGCGACGATATTTTCTGGAAATTTGCTTTTCGGCAGCAGTGCCAAATTCGCCAATCCCTTTTTGATATGAAAATTTGAAAGATGTTGAAAGAATTATCTTCCGTGCATTGACTCCAATGGGGAAATGGAGGCTATCTGACTTCAATGTGCGCTTAGGGTTCCAATTTCGGGTGGCTTGGGCCTTGGGGTAGTTCATTGGAGAATTGTAGGAAGCGCTTTCTAATGTGGATTGTAGACTTTTGGAGTTTTAAGTAGTTCTAGTCGACTTGCAACTTGCATCTGCTAAAGACAACATGAAATATTAACATTCTTTCGACAACACACCCTCCAACTCTTTCCTCGTGTACTTGTGTTTTTTATGAATTGTACTTACTGCACTTGTGTTGTTTTGCTTCCAAATTCGTGAATTGTTGTTGCTTTGCTTTTCTACTTCTTTCATTTTGTGCGTGTGTTTGGGTTATATACTTTTGCTCTTGTGGTTTCTTCTTGTGGGTGGATGGGTGTAGGGCAATGATTGCACAATGGCACCCAAGTTGAAATTGCTTGAGAACTTCCGCATGAGGACTTTTGGTTCTTCGTGTAATTTGATTGGGTTAGAGAAGTACCTCCTTGTGCTTGCTTCGACTTAGATGACTCGCATCTCGAAGACATATTTGTCCAATTCCTTACCTGGATTGCTACCTCGCTTTCCTTCACTCTTGGAGGTGATAGTTTGCTCGGTGGAGGTGGCTAATCTAACACCTGAGATCAACGACGGTAAACAAGCACTTGCTCTGAAGCCGCATAAACCTCAAAAAATTAAGCCTAGCACTATGACAAGAAGATAGCGAGAGGTGTGGGCTTGTTACTTCACGTAGGCGGAAGTAAAGTTTCATGCTTTTGGAAATCTCACTAGGGACGTGTGCAAGACGTGTAGTAGTGCGAGCGATTGGAAGAAGATTTTGGTGTCTAAGGGCGACAACTTTGAAAAGTACAAGGAAAGCGCTCTTGCAAGTACGATGGTGAGCCTATCACAAATCTAAAGAAAGGAGACACTTGTCTCAAGCGTGATTACAAACACATTCAATTCACCAAGGTGTGGACGCGGCGTCATGTGGCTGACATTGTTGCGGATTAGCTAATTGTAGGCTTGGAAGGTGAAGTGAGTAGAAAGGCGATACAGTTTTCAACTTTGTTTCAAATTCTCAATTTGGGTTAGTCCATGTGTGACTACGAGTAAGCAATATTTACTAAGGCACTTAAAGGTAAAGAGGGTTCTAAAAAAACATTAGTCCAAAACATCAGGGTAGGAAATGAGTGAACATCTTCATTCTTGTGTCTTTTTTGCTTTGAAACTCATCATGTAATTTGCCAGGTTTGTGTCTATTTTTGTTGATGAGGTAACAACAATCGATAACACATTGTGGATTGGTGTTCATGTGTATGCTGTGGATTCTTGGAAAAGAGTCCCTTACTTGCTCCATTTGTCTTGCGTGTCTGACTGTGGGATTGCAGATCACCTTACAAACATGGTAATGCATGCATTACTGGCCAAAGGAGGATTTAGTCATAACAAAATCACTGGTAAAACTTGTGTCTTTTGGGATAGATGGTGTAAGCATGTTTCAGGGACCGAAAATTGGGGTGTCCACCCAGATTCGTAAGAAATGGATGCCATTATGCTTAGGAATGAGCTATGCAAGTCATCTCATCAATTTGGTTGTTGAAACTCTATCTAAGTACCCCATGGTGTCTAGGTTGGAAGCCATGTGCCAATCTCTGTACAATGTTGCGCTGGGCTACGCATTGAGATCCACCTAGTGTCAATGTTCTGCAACATCTTATTCCCCTTTGTCTTGAGAAGATTAGCCCATTTTCATTACAAGAGTCTTGTGCCAATCTCAATGCCCATTTTCATTACAAGAGTCTTGTGCCAATCTCAATGCGTAGCCCAGCGCAATGTCTAGGTTGGAAGCCCTGTGCCAATCTCAATGCGTAGCCCAGCCCAGCACAAGACTCTTGTAATGAAAATGGGCCTTGATATGGAGGCCAAAGCAAATATTGTAGTAGTCACAAACTTTGGTTACCTAGCCAATATTGAAGTGCTCTTATCTCTTGCATATTTCATCCCCTTGCTCAATGTCATGCATTGCCTCATCAAACTTTTCCAATCTCAAGATGTTTTCATTTGTGACTTCCTCCAATCCATAAAGGTCTGTCAAACAGACCTGGCAAGGATGTTTGTCAATAATGCTACGACATTTAGAACTCTAGAGTTCAACCAATATGAAGAACTCATTTCCTTCTCTTGCTTCGATTTGCCTTTAGAGTGGAAGGAGATGCTAGAGGAGCCTGGCACTTCGTACTTGTTCTTTAACTTTGGAATCATGACCGTGTTTCTCCATTACCATTGCAAACTGACGGGAAATCATAAATTTGTAACAGAGGAGGACTTCTTGGGCGCCCAATCAAACATACAACGGCAATTTGCTAGTACATCCTTTAGCCTTGAATTTTTCTTGTTTGCATTTTTTTTTTCATCTTGTATACTTCAAATTCTTCTATCTTTGTTACATTGTTTTGGTTGTTTGAGTGTAATTGTAGACATTTGTTACCATTTTTTCCTTTGCATTTTTTCTAGTCTTCCATTTTTGTTTGCATTATTTCATTTTTTTGGGTGGTTTAGGATGGTCTTTTACTCCACTTTTTTTGGTTGATTTCCTTAGGCTGCTTAGGGTGCTTAATGTCTTTAAGGTGGCTTATTTTCTTAAGGTGTCCAATTACGATTTGGTGAAGGTAAGTTGTTGTTGGGTGAAGATAAGTTGTTGTTGGATGAAGGTAAGATGTTGTTGGGTGAAGGTAAGATACTATTGGGTGAAGGTAAGTTGCGGTTTTGTTGAAGGTAAAGTGTAGTTTTGTTAAAGTAAGCTATGATTTTGTTGAAGGTAAGTTGTGATTTTTTAGAAGGTAACTTGTGGATTTGGTGAAGGTAAGCTTCCAATTTGGTGAAGGTAAGTTGCTTAGGGTGCCCATTTGGTAATGGTAAGCTACTAATCTGAAATTAGTGAAGGTAAGGTACTCATGGTACTAATTTGGTGAAGGTTTAGTAAGGTATGCTACTTATGAAGGGAATTGCCACTTAGCAATTCTCAATAAATGTTTCTGACTACCATATTTCTCTCTGGCAAAAATCGCCCAGTTCTTCTTAGATGAGCTCAATAGGCGATTCCCATAGCAAGAGTTGCTAGATGCATTTGAAATAATTTATCCGTAGTACTAAAAGCAAGTGGGTGCGGAAGAGACTTCAATCATCACTTAGCAATTCTCAAGAAATATTACTCTCACCTAAAAGTGTTGAATATAGGAAAGACACTATAGGAAGGAAAAACGACCTTTACAATGCCTGAAATGTTGTCTGCTTTGAAACTTGACAATTAACGAGGGTTGTTCAAGATGACTATGAAAACTAATTGTAATGTAGCATGTGCATCATCTTCTAAGGTTGATCCTATGATCTTGCTCTGGTGGGATCTATCTCAATTACGGCATTTAATCAAACTCATTTTTGAATACTTCAAGCTTGTAGAAATTGGTTGCTGTCTCATGTTGGGTTCGGTGGAAGATGAGTGTTGTTTTTCCACACTCAAGTTTCTCAAGTCTTGCTAGAGGAACTACCTAGGCAAGCACTTGCCATTGATGGTGTGGATGTTTGGACAAAAGTATGACAACTTGGAGAATTTTCCATATGAGGAGGCCATTGAGTTGTGAAAAAATGCAATGAGACATGGGCAGCATGGGGATGTCTAACGTGTTATTGCTTTATGAGTATCCTTCTTATCTATGAGCCTCACATTTCATGACATTTACTTTGTTTTGGCACTCAAACATTCTGTGTTGTCTTAACATTGAAGTTCATGGTGCTTGGACTGGCACACTTGAGCAAGGAAGAGCGTTGAACAAGGAGGAGTGCGGAACAATGTTGACCTTTGGGGAGGTTGCTATAACATCGGCCTTCTTCATTCTAACTCTTGTAGCTAATGTGGTTTGTTTGTTTTGTGGTGTGTATGCAAATCATTGACACTGCAGTAGGACAGACTTGTTCTTAGGACAAGAAGGGTTCAAATCCCTTGTCAATGTTTTAAGTTTAAGTTTCAAATGGTTTTTGTGTGTGCAAATTTGGCTTCTTTCCTACTTCTATCACTTTTGCTTTACAAATTTTGTGGAAGTTTGAGTAGTTTCATTGTTTGATCATTCACATGTTCATTTGTTTGAATCAATTCATTCACACATACATTTATTTGAATTTGTTCATTGTTTAATCATTCACAAGTTCATTTCTTTCAATTGGTTCTTTATTTGTGGCATGTTTGTAAGCATTGGGTTGTTGCTTGTGAACATTGATCTATTGTATATAAGTAATGGAATTTGGACTTAGCTTAAGAAATGAAGGCAACCAATACACAAAAAATTTGCTATTTTTTTACAAATTCTCCAAGCAATTCACAAATTCAACCAATAAGAGTATTGAAAATTAGGCTGCCAACAACACTTCATTAACACACTTATTGCAAATTGTGCTCTACTAGACCAAATTTTTTTTTGGAATAATTCCACCTTTCTTTTGAGAATTTATCAGGTGCTTTCTACAATAATATACGATAATTCGTGAACATAGCCCCATGTCAAACACGGTTATAGCATACCTACAAATTACCATATATGTCATTGCTTAGGACCTATAACCACAATCTACCAATATTCTAATTTTAGAAACACACATAAATTTGGTTTGACCCCATGATGTTCTGTATTATTATTTTATCCCTATTGATAAAAGTTCAAATTTATTGAGGTAATTCTATATATAATATGAAATTTCTTTACTCTTCAAAATGATATTTTAAATTTTCTACTGTACTACCTAAATTTTTTTATAAATTCTATAAACATGTGATCTCATCTTCAAAAAATAAATGTAGAATTTTTTTTCATAAATAGTTGCAACATGGGAAAATATTGAATGTGATTGAAACACTATCAAGATAATTTGGTACCAACCTTCATGCCAATTCAATATCAAAGTAATTGGTATGTGAATATGGTGCATTGAAATCCTATTAAAATAATTTGGTGTCAACCTTCATGTCAACTCAATATCAAATTGATTGGGAAAATGACACTTAAATAGCCTTTGCTATTAAAAGGGCATCAAAATAATCTAGCCATAATGTCCATCTTACTATGCATTTATTCCATCTATTATATTAAATGCAAATTGCCATGCAATTTGTCAAGACTCATGACCCGTTGTAACAAATATGGTCACTCCAATATTTCATCATGTCATCCCAAATGTTATCATTGAATTATGTAAGACTTCAACTGTCTATTTAGTCCATATTCTCCTAAGTTCAATGTTACACTGCAATATATGTAAGACTTCAACCGGCTATCTAGTCCATATTCTAGTCAATGTTAGACTGGAATAGGTCTTTGCTAGTATATTTGAAACACAAGCAAATGTATTGGGACCACTACGTCTCAAGTACGTTTCAATACATGAATTCGAATGAATACATGTATTCAGTATTTGATGACCTTATTTGCGCTCTTACGTGAAAAGATGGGTCGACTTCATATCAGAACTCAGTTTATGTTTATCAGAACTCAACAACAACAGAAAAGAGCACGTACTTAATAAACAACACGCAGAGTAGTTTCGTAATTAAAATGTTTGAAAAGACAGCCTGCACACACACTTAAGTTACTATGCCCACCGCCTGCATGAAACAACAATGTTTCTGAAGAGTATTAATAAATGGACGAGTGGGAGACACTGGAAGGAGACAGGTTAGCCCAGTTCTATCATTCGTCGTAACGACATATCGGAACAGGTAAAAAAAAAAGGCAATGAGGTCACATACCCGGTCACATGCACATAATCAAGGAGGCCAAAAAAAACAGGATTTCCATGGTGAGAGCCATCCTCACCTGTCAGGCCGAGGCAATTTGATAGCAGCATTGGAATGCAACACTTGCCTGTGTGGTCTCAACTCTCCACAAAATGAAATCACTACAAAACCAATTCCTGAACTCAAAATATCAGTTTTGAGCAAGATAAAATACATTGCAGGGTTAAGTAATGCCTCAAAACTTACCCACAGGTCTTGAGAAAGAATGGTAGGAGAAGCTCTCCATGGCTACACATAGACGGCACAGGAGCATGACTCCCTTCATTGATAAATTATTGTCAAAGTCTGTACACTCTTGCAGCATCTCTGCTCGCACGTCGAGGACTACCGAACTTGGTAATTCTTCAAGACCATTTGCGATGAAATTACTCACTTCCGAGGTCAAACTAAAATGTTGACTGCTCTCTACCTGAATTCTAACCGGAATGCAAGACACGTCCTACATCACTCCTTCCTTTGATCAGTCAATCCTCTCACAAGTTCTACAAAACCCGCCCCAAATAAATATGGCTGTTTTTCCTCCTCTCCGACTTTGCTATTCTTGAGAGACTGAAATCACAGCTGGTCGTTGTTGAAACTGGATGCATCCCTAACGTGATACCGACTCTTCAAACTGCAACTATCCCTCACAGAAAAATGAAGCCTGGAGAAGAAAGATATGGCAGGGTGATATCTCGGCATAAGTGTCAAATTCAACACAACGCCAAGATCCTAAAAAATTAAGCCCTAAAAAAAGAAGTAAGAAAAAATTAGAGGGAGTCAAGAACTCCCCATCCTCATCTCAATGAATGTAGCAAACGAGGCTTCCCTACAGTCCTCCAATTAGCTCTCTCAATAAACCTGTCCAGTCAAAACTCAATTCATGAAGATGAAGAATGGGAAATGACAAAGGTTGCATGGAGGATGTACTAGAGTTTGCCTCTCCATCTTTCATTGCAAGGGAATGGGGATAACGTGTAAAACTCAACCCCAATTCATCCAGCATTAAAGATGAAGAAGTGTGCAACAGAGCATGTCACCTGGCCCTCCAGATTCTGATTCAAGGGAACAAGGATGAAGTCTAGGCTTGTTTTCACAATGGCTTGTTTCCAAACGGTGAAGATTCTCTCCTTCCGCGGCATGGATCTAAGGTGTAGGGTTTCGCTCTCCTTTCCTCCCCACCTGCGATCCCCAGAAACTCCCCATACTCAGCATTTCCTTGTTACATCAGCTTGCGCAACTTCTTCCGCAGGGCGGCAATCCTTAGCAAAGGCTCCAAGCTGTCCGGCCTAAACTTCCTGGCAAACAAGTAGCACACATGTCCTGGCTCCCCATTATACACACAGTTCCTGTCATTCCGAATACGGTTATAAAACCCCTCCGCATCATTCCTA
This sequence comes from Climacium dendroides, assembly GCA_950106755.1. Taxonomy (NCBI): domain Eukaryota; kingdom Viridiplantae; phylum Streptophyta; class Bryopsida; order Hypnales; family Climaciaceae; genus Climacium; species Climacium dendroides. The sequence goes on along the minus strand of OX467082.1, from coordinate 21,986,353 downwards.
CCAAAGCTCCCCGGGTGCCAACCCCCTCGCGACCAGTCCACGGCCGTTACACTCCTCATCGAGATTTTCGCCTGAAACTCCACGAACATCATGGTGGGGATGTAGTGCTCGTCCACGTAGCAGATCCCCGTGCAAAACCGCTTGAACTTCTCGTAGTACAAGACGTCGGAGATGATGAAGATGGCGAGCTCCCGGTTGACCTCGAACCACTGCGCGCCTTTCCGCCACTGCTGGAGGGTGACCTCGGGAGCCATACCTGGATTGTACCGACCGCGACCGACTGGACCTGGGTCGTCGAAGGCGCCCACGAAGCTTTGGTTGGAGTTCATCAAGTAGTTGTAGGTGAAGGTGAAGTTCCAGAGAGGGGCGCAGCTCTCCGACAGGAGGACGAATCGTTCGTTGTCGAAGTCCAGAAGTGCGTTAGCGAGGAGACGCCGCTCTGCGTCGTTCATGGTGATGTCGCCCCATTTCACCTCCTGCAAAAAAAAAACAAGGCACAAATACCCAAGTTAGGGTTTACGTCTCACCTTCAAGGATCAAGAATGAGTCATGTCGAACGAATCCTCGTAACAATCGAATGGAGCCATGTCGAACCGATTCTCGTATGAATCGAATGGATCCGTTTTGGAGTGATCCTCGAATGAATCGAATGGATCCGCTCTGGAGTGATCTTAGATGAGACTAGATCGCGGACAAAGAACAGAATTCCGAAAGATCTAGTACGAGAACTTGTGAAAATTTTCATCAAATTCGGGTGGAGAGAGCGAGAGAGCGTGCGAGACTAACCCGGCTCAAGATATGGCGCCCAAAGAAGACCGACGAGGGTTGGACGTTGGGCTCATAGTTGGGCAGTGCATGAACATAAATGTTGTAAAGTTCCTGATGCCCTCGGAAGAATTTCTCCCACAACGGCGCCAGCGGCAACGGCCCCACGGTGAGGAACATGAAGGCGACTTTCGGTGTGCGTCGCACGGGGAGTCCCGGTCGCTGGGGTACCATGGACGCTCTCCAAAGGAGCTCCGCGTCGCTGATGCCATGCAGCATGGTCTGCGTTTGGGAAGCCATGAAGTGCAGGTGGTAGTGCTGCTGCGGCGACGGCACCGCCGCGCCATTCATGTACGACGACAGCATGGAGGTGTTCAAGACGCCTTGGAAGTGGAGACCGAACACCAAACCCACCCCGATTCCCATGAAGAGCAAAAGGAAGACGCAGAACACTTTGACCAAACTGCTGCCAGGCTTGGGTGACAGCGCCTTTCCTCCTCCTGCTCCTCCATTTCGCAACGTACCAACACTGCTGTGAGGCCCGTTGCCGTTTAGTAAGCTCACCTCGTCTACCAAGGACGACGCCGACGCCCTACTTTGCATTGTGTGTGCTCACGGGATCCAAGCACTACAAGAACCACCCTTAAACCACTGCTCTACAATCTTAGGAGCAGCTCACGGGATCCCAAGCACAAGAGAAACCCCGCAGCTAACCCTCCTCGTCTTGGATTCTCACGTCCGCGAAAGATTCCCACCTACAGTAAAATGCATACCACAAAACTCTGCTTCACAAACCTCGCAAAAAAGAAACCACGGGAAGCAAGCGCACAAAACGAACCACCCCTAACCCTCTTCTTCTCAGATTCTCCAGCTGCTCTCTACAACAATCTCCCTAAACTTCGCAACTTCAAAGTTTCATAACTTCTGATGCCTCCCGATCTAAAGTGCTCCATGAGATTCTACCGAACAGGCGGGCTGCGAGGTCACATCCAGTCTAAGTTCATAATAAGCTCAGAACCAATTCATTCCTCGTCCTTCGATCTCCCAACCTGAAATCATGGACCACTCAAGTGAGCTTGATTGGGGATGCCTCAATCCCCAAGACCTATTCTACGACTACAACCCCAGGAGTCAACGGCTCTGGCACAGTGGTGGCACCCCCATCGCCAAATTCGAACTGTTTCTCCGGGCCCACTGCGAGCTCTCATCCCGCCCCGGCGTCGCCTCTGCCACTTCCAATTCACCAAAAACTTGCTCCAAACCTCTCCAAATTTCTTCCGAAGCCTCCAAATTCTCCAGTTTCCACAGAGAGGAGAGCAAAATCTATTGACACGAATTGCTCGCTTGCGACCCAATTTCTTGTAACCCACTCCACGGTGATGAATCCCAAGGCGCGTGGGTATCGCAAGAGTTCTGGAAGTTGCTGCTGCGGTGGAGTTTCATGCAGGCCGGACTTTGAGGCGGGGCCAGGGGGGACGAAGCTCGGTGGGGGGTGGGGTGCCAGGTAGCTTGTTGGGGGGTCGTGTCCAGATGGACCAATGGAACAGGGGTCTGGATTGTGCCATGTAGGACGGTTTCACTGGAGGAGATTCGTCTAGGGAGTTGGAGGCAGTGCTTTGGAGTCACTTTCTTTCGGAGAAGGAGCCCAGTTGTTTCTTCAATACTAATGTGATACCTGGGTGATACTTGGTGATATCTTTATCAAAACTGGGTGATACTTGGTGATATCTTTATCAAAACTGGGTGATACTTGGTGATATCTTTATCAAAACTGGGTGATACTTGGTGATATCTTTATCAAAACTGGATGATACTTGGTGATATCTTTATCAAAATTGGGTGATACTTGGTGATATCTTTATCAAAACTAGGTGGTACCTAGATAAAATTTGGCTATTAGTTTTAAAATAGTCTTAAAATATAGCAGCAGGCTGGCTATTTTAACCCTCCCCAAATGAAAAATTCCTTTCTACTAAAATAGCCAGCACCTTTAGGCTGCAGTCAATTGGCAAAAAATGGTGCATTAAAAAAAAACACTAATGATTTGGTGAGAGATTGCAATTGATGTCTACTTTCAACCATCTTTTTGGACCAATCAGTGCTTTTATTTGGGGGGTTTAGGGTATCTGGGGAAGGTCTATTCAACTGATTGCCAAAGACTTTTTTTTTTCCATTTTTTTTTCCCCTTTCTTCTGGCAGTCAGAAAAAGGACTCAGTCTTGGTCATGTTTCACGACTCATGATTTGTCATAATTTGTCATCATGTCTTGTCTTGGCAGTTAAGTTACTATTGGAAAGAAAACATGGGATTGTTTACATGTCTTACAAAGGGATGGCCCCTGCAATGTACAGTGGAGGTATTTGGGGGGCCAACAAATTATTAGCTGTATGGTAGGTGACCAGTAGTAGTTTCTAACCGGACAAATTCCCTGTTTGGGGAGGTGGTTAAAGGTATGTATGTATTTGGTGTTAAAAAGTGTTGTTACTGAGGGTCTTAGGAATGAATTCAAACCTACATCTACACTCGATTCACATTACAAACATCATCCCTAACACCAAATGCAAACATACCTTAACCTTATAAGACTGAGGCCTTTTGAGGGGTTATAGTCCAAAATGTCATTAAGGTAAAGAAATTACAACCATACAATCTTGTAGTATACGTGTTGTAGATGACATGAATCAAATTTGAAGTCATTTGGCCACGTAGATTGAAAGATTATTATGTTTTAGTGTTGAAAAAGGATGTTGAAATTCTTCTAAACCTACTCAAATGGAAAAAAACTTTAACCCCTAAAGGACCGATTGTGCTCTTGAGGGACAATTTGGGTCCGAGTAGGCTCCTATTGTCTCAATTTGTAATGAACGTTTTTGAGATTTTTTGAGGTTGTGGAGTTTGCCAAGAGCTCTGTGAATATATAATTTTTGTTTCAATCGGCGCCCGGGAAAAAAAGTTATGGCACCATAAGCCAAAAACAAAAGTCAATGGGCAGCACAAAAAAATCAGAAAAAGTAAAAAAAAAAATTAATTTTTTTTTCCTAAAATCTTGTATTTTTTTCTACATTTGAAGCTTTGATTCATTCCATTTTGACTAGTTATGAGAAAGTTATGGACAATCTTAGTTTTTCAGACAATCTAAACATCTTCTTGAAAAAATAACTTATAGGATTAATTTGTGAATGCAATTTTTATAATTTTCAAAAAAAAAATTTAGACAAGGTTAGGTTTTCTTTCTAGAACAATCTCATCGTTGGAATTATTGTATGTCAATTCCATCTTAAAGCTATTAATGATTTAGTTTTTCCTTCAATCTTTAACCTACTTCTACTTAATAATTTTTTATTGAGTGGAAATTAAGTGATTTTTTGTTGAATTTTTTTCTTTAGATTCTCAACTCAACTATTCAACATAAAACTTAGAAAATCAAAATTAATGGTACAAAAAATTTTAGTTAAAAAGATTCAAAGCCAAAAATCTAGTCAAGCAAGTTCTAAAAATATTTGTTTCTTCACTTTGGATGCAAACATCTTGCAATCTATGCGGCCAAACTTGATGAGATTTTTACCACATGTTCTCAAACAAGTTAAGTACAATATCCTATAGTTGGATTTTGATAAAAACATATTTTTTTGGTTTTCTTAGGTGAACACAATAGAAGTGGTAGTTCTAAGTGGTTTTTGACAAAAAACACCCTTGGGGCTTTAGGGGTTAAACTATAGAATGTTTCAAAACCAACATGCAAACACATTGGTGAAGGAAAATATCATTTAATTGACTCATTGTGTTTACAAAATGGCTTTGAAATGTCAGAAAATAGCAAGAAAAGTTGCAAGAAATGCATCTAGGGTTGAACATCTTTCTACTAAAATGCTTTTCAATCACTCATAATTTTTTGGTTTAATATGAAATTTGAAACAAACAAACTAAACTACTATGTGCAACTTTCTACAAAAACTTTATTGGAAACGAACAATGTATGAAGAAGAAACAAGCTATTGAAGTTCACTATAATCCAAAAATGTTGGAATTTTAAACTTCAAATTGCTCCCAAATATTCAAAACAACTTGGATTGATGTCAAAAATTTACCACATCAACTAGATTTCAAGGAGAATATAACCCTTCAAATTTAATTGAAAACGAACATTAGATGAAAGAGATTCAAGCTCCTAAAGTTGCAGTCATCAAATGCAGTTTGGTGAATCCAAATTGAACCTTTGAACTTCGATTGGCTTACAAAAAATCATCACACCTTGGATTGATCTAAAATTTTACCACACAAACTAGAAGAGAGAGCACAGATTTTTCAATAAGTTTTATTGAATTTGGACACTAGATGCAAAGTTATAGTACTTTGAATTGGACTTAAAACTATATGGGAATACTTTTGGTCCCTGTGGGCGGTGAGGGGTTAAACCCTGAGAACAATATCTAGTAAAATTATCTTGAAAAAGAAGAGGTTGTTGTCAATATTTGGGAAAAATGGGCATCTAGTGCAAAGTGAGTAGGTGAAAATGAGAAAATAACCAGTTGGATTTTTAAAGCACAAGAAAAAAACCAATGAAATAATCTAAAAAAATCTATTTCTCGTAAAAAAACAGAGAAAATAATTTGATTGGGTACTTGAAAAACAGGTTGATTGTAGAAATTGGAGGAAATCCGCTGGTAAGTCTCAAAAAAATTCCCAAAAATTGGCTGTCGCATGTAATGGAAGTTGCATCATGTTATTTGAATCCATGTGGAATTAGTTATGAATTTTCAAAGTTGGAACCGTAAAGAACCTTGAAAATGGAAATGAGCCACTTACAAAATAACAAATCTAGTGGTCATGGTTATAAAAATTGTTTCCAAAAATAAAATTTGGAATTTTTGACAAAAAAAAAATTTAAGAACGAATTGTGATGTGAAAAAGAAATTTCATAATTTAAGCATTTTGTGGAATCACTTTTTTCAACTTTAATTCCAGCAATAACTTTTAGATTGGAGCTTTAGTAGGTTTTTGGAGTGACCTTTGGAATTTTTCTATTGACATATATATGATCTAGGGATTAATATGATTACAAGGTGCCTTTGGATCTATTATTGGAATGATGGAATGAAGCCTAGACTAATTTAAAATGAAGCAATGACAAAAATGGTAGAATGAAGCTTAGATGAACATAATAGAATCTCAAATTCATAAGACTAAAATTGAAACTTATAATGTCTTTTCAATTGATAGAATAAAAAAGATTTTGAGGAAAATAACGAGAACCTTTAGGGTTCAATTAATTTATTAAATGAAATTTGAAAAAATTGAAATTAAAATTAATATTAAACATAGAAGTGTTGAAAGTTTTTTGAATTGTGTCTTTTGTTGATTTTAAAAATTGTGTGTATTTTGTAAAATTATTTTGAATTTATGACTAAAAATGAAACAATTTGTATCAAATGTAATTGATGATAAAGAGTCCAAATTCTTTTTTGCTGATTTATAATATGGTATAGAACATTGTGGTGCAATTTTTTTACCATGTCAATCTAAAATTAGAAAATCAACATTTCATGGTTATAGATCTAAAGTTCAAACTACTATAAAATTCCAGTAAAAAAATTTATTTTGGAATTGGTTTAGCAAATATTTCGAGTGACTTGATAAGTGTTTGTTGACTTTATGACTATGGGGTCACAAATAAAAAATGGAAGAATGAAGCTAAATGAAAATAATTAAAATTCAAGCCCACTGAAGAGAATTTTGTGTCTTTTAAATTGAGGGAATGCAAAGTTTTTTGAGGCAACCAATGGAAACCTTTTAGTTCCAACTAATTTTCAAAACAAAGATGGGAAGAAATTGAAATTTAAATAGAAAAATACGAGTGTGAAGAATCTTTGAATTTTTCTCCATTGACAAATATAGAAATCAATATTGATTACAAAATATTAATCAATCTACACCTCCAAAATTCAAAATACTAAGTTTTTAATTGCCAAGACTTCCATGTGAATTTAATTTCCCATGGTAGTAAGGTCCACAAACCAATCTTGTACTCGCGCTACCCTGTCAAAAGTTGCTTGCAGATTCCTTAGTTGCTCGTGATTACCTTCCACATCTGTGGAATTAGAAGATGCTTGGGCTGGATTGGCTAAGGGAGAATTGTGTTGCTCATTTCTCGTGCTAGTTGGGGATGCTCTACGTGCATGTTGAGGAGGTGATGACTTGCCTACACATTGAGATCCACCACTACAAGGGAGTAGTGTCAATTCGGACATTTTTTTTTTGTCAATTTGGACATTATTTTGTCAATTTTCTATCAATTCAAACATTTTTTTGACAAAATTCTGTCAATTCAGACATTTTGGTCAATTAGGACATGTCAATTTGGACACTGTTTTCTTGTAGTGCACTCGCTTGTCGTGGATTGTGGCTAAGTCGTACACGTCTAGATGGTTGTCCTCGTGATTGAGGTGAATCCGCACCCCTTGCCTGTAATGTCGGCCTTGGTCTCAGCCTAGGGGCGAATTTAAATTTGGCACAATTGGTGGCACAATCCACCCCCTTCGTGGAGGCGCACAGACCGGTTCTGCCTTGAATCCAATTTTCCCTGCCTTGGTCTTCACAATGTCAGACCACATTGACATCACCAATGTTTGCGGTCTCAATTTCCGTTCCCAAGCTACCCGTTGCAATTGGAATCTCCTCCGCAGCTGAGCTGCAAATTGGAGCCATAGTCCTCCCTCTTCGTCGATTCCCTTGCCCTCCCCGCCCTGATCTATCGTGTTGTTGAATTTCTAAAGTGGATTCTGCTCTAAATTCCCCTTCATGGTCTTGGAGGGGATTGGGCAGCTCCATGACCGCTTCCGCAATTGGAATAGCGGGCAACGCCAAAAGAATTTGTAAATTCCACTAGTAGAAAAATAGTGACCATGTCAACAAAAAATTAACAAAAAAGTGTTGAGGGCGTTTGTATCCGTGGTTGCATTGTCTTGAACAGTACCTAACAAAAAACTGTTGTCCGTTTTGTTATGGTGGTCAAATCAAAAAAATAATAATATTAATTCACTTTTAAATTTGCTCAATGAATGGCTGCCACATGGCAAGCCAAGAACCAACCTAATAGAAATTGCCATGTAGACTAAAACCAACACATAAACAAAACCAAAAATTAGACTTTACAATTTAACTAGAAGAAAGCTTACATTAGAGACTTTACAACTAATTTAAGAGACAAGTTTCTTAGAACTTAGTACTTGCACTTAGAAGAGAGGTGGCTTTGATAATAGAGTCGTAGAGAAGACAATCTCTTTATAGAAATGGGGTGGTAGAAGGTAGAACAAACCATATGGGATATGTGAATTAAGACTATAAATGATTCACATATCCCATATGGTTTGTTTTGACCTTTTATCACCTCATTTGTATAAAGAACTTGTCTTCTCCTCTCTTATGTCACCAAAGTCACTTCTCTTATATCACCAATGTGTGGGAGGCATGTTTTCATAACAAAAAACTGTTAACTTTTTTATTGATTTGGACATTGTACTATTTGAATCAACAAAAATTCAGTGATCATTTTCTTAACTTGTTCAAATCAAGAAAAAATTGTTAAAACAGTCAATACAAAATTTGGCCACAACTTTGTGTGTATGAAGCTGTATACGGGTACAAGAATCCCTATAGGATGTCCCTTTGCAATCTTCTATTTCCAACCCAAAGCACTTGCAATGTGGGTATAGCACAAGTGCCACCACTTGCAACTACATGGATACTTTGTCCACTAAAGGGAGCCTAGCTGTTCAAAATCAAATAAGCAGTTCCCATGTAGGCAATTGATAATAGCTTGAGCAATGAAGGGCTACTATTTGTCCCAAGTGCCCATTTGTAAGCAACGCACTAGATTTCTTGTACTTCTACAATTGTGCCGCGTCCATGGTGCAAGACACTTGACATCGTGGTATCCTGCCACAATTTGCTTTGTTGATCATGAGCACAAAAGGTGGGTTACGCACAACCTCCTTTGGAACAAACCACCATAGCCCCAAACTTGCAAAAATGATGGCGGAACACCATCTCTCCACTCCCTTCTCTCAAATAAGTCTAGAGATTGAGGACAAGTACAAAACTAGACTCTAAACAGAATTTCGTGCATGTGTGATGTCTTCGACATTGCGTACCCAATCCACGCTCTAGTGTTGCGATAGGAACATGGGAAGTAGATGTGTTCGTAGAGTGCTCCATTGCTGTCCCTCTACGGCAGTATCCAAAGCCAACGGTCTGACACCAGCAACCATCGATCAATTCGTACCAACCTCCATGTCCAATTTTGGACATATTCTGAATTACCTAGCTAATTTGCTCAAATTGTACACGCTGCACTAGTAGAAAAATGAGCAACCAAAACAACTAAAAACTGTTGATCATTTCTGTTGTTTCAGTCGCGTTGTCCTGGTCAAAATTTGACTGAAATCTGTTGATTTTTTTTGTTATTTTGGACAAATTTTTGGAAAATTAAAAAACCAAAAAAACAAGAAGAAGAATTTTGGGGGGCTGCTCAAAAATTGTAGGCAACCCCCCAAAAGTTTTAATTTTCTTGTTGCCCGCCCTACCCGAGCAATGGCAGGCAATCCATGCCATTGATGGCAGCCTATGCTAGCGGTGAAGTTTGAACCCCCAACCTCCGACTTGGGAGCCTCCAGCCCCACACCAACACACCATTCTAAATCAATATTAATGTCACTTAACTTAGCGGACACTTATAAAAGTAAGATTTCACACCTTATGAATTGTTTTTGATGTAGACAATAGACACTTCTCTTTGTTGAAGGGCTTGTTCAGGGTTTTAACACCTAAATGCAAAAACTACGTTTTTTGGCAACATTGTGATTCTGGGCAACTCACTATGAATGGATTTTTTTCTTTTTTTTCTTTGAAATGTTCTCACAACATGTGTCCCATAAGTAGCTTTAAGTCCCAACAATTTTTGTAACTTTTGATTACATGGTTAAAAAGTTATTGCATGATATATGATTTTCATTGCTAAGTGAATAGCTTGGGCAACCCAAAAATCTTCTTTAAAATACATTTTTTTCAAAATTTTCTTTTTGAAATTGGTTCTTTAAATTTATGTACATGTGGGAAGCTTTGAATCACTCCATTTCAAAAAGTGAGATGAAAGTTATGAAGGTTTTTAGTTTGCAGGTAGGTATGGAGTCTTTGAAAATCATACCTAATTATAAACTAAAAATCTTTATAACTTTCTTGTCATCTATCAAAATGGAATGATTCAAAGCTTCCCACTTGTATATAAATATGTAGAACCAATTTCAAAAAGAGAATTTTTTAAAAAGTAATTTTTAAAGAAGTTTTTTAGGTTGCCTGGGTTGCCCGCCGAACGTTGAAAATGACATGTCATGCAAAACTTTTTAACCATTCAATCAAAAGTTATGAAAATTTTTGGACCTTAACGCTACTCCCCAGTAAAATGTTGTGTGAAAATTTCAAAGAAAAAAAATGCAAACTTCATTTGTAATGAGCTACCCAAAATTGCCAAAATGCCAAAATACGTAGTTTGGGCATTTAGGGGTTATTGTAATAATTCTAGCAATGATATCCATAAACTCTAGAGTATTTAAAACAACATGCATGCTTATTAAATGAAGATTTATGTAAGGCTAAATATGCAAAAGAGGTTTTACTTGAGACATTGTGACCATATTGTATGACATGTTATATTCCTTTAGGCACCACTTCTTATTGGTTGTGATGTATACAATAGCTCAGCCGACTTTTTAAATAGCCCTTCAAATGAAGAAGTTATAGCTCTTAATGAAGGTGAGGTTTTAGACAAACTGTATAGGTCTCCTATTGAAATTATGCAATGATATTAACAGTAAAAATAGGGGGTGAATACATGTGAGCTTATTATGAACACTTTTGCAATTGGCAAGAACAAATTATCCATGAACGCCATGCTTTCTAATACCTAAAGCTACCTATATTCTATCACTATTAACATTGTACAAACCATGACATTTTAAACCGTTCATGTAGGAGGTTGTATTCACTATTCATGGTGAAGGAGCTACGTGGATGTCAAGAGTGTGCTCAAAATTCTACATGATCAGCTGTAGTAGCTCTCATTTGTGAAGATGGATTCAAATCTTTTAGCTAGGGAGAATTTGCAAGACTTATTGGTAGTTGGATTATTAGGCTACAAAGGATACCCAATCTTATTATCCTCGCATTTTGTAGAGTTTACCTCTGGGAATCTTGGTTTTCTACATGATTTAGTTAAACTATTGAAAAGTTTACGTACTAAGCGTGGGGATGTAAGTACTAGGCAGACATGGTGATGATATAGTTCTAAAATTTATAGTATGTACATATACTCTACAAGAAAATGAAGGAATTCTTCCATTCCTCTGGTACATTGATGGAAAACATTTATGCGCTTTTCTTTGCCACGTCTAAGTATATGTCATCAAACCTATGTTAAATTGGCATTGGAAAATGGGGTGCTAAGTACTTTTTGTACAACTCAATTATGTGGAATATTAACCAATACAATTCAATCAAATCAACAAATCCAAACAACATTTTTAAGTTCAAATTCTGTTGTTTTGGTCACTACATTTTTACTAATGGATATTTGAAAAAATGACCAACTCAATTATATGTAACTAACTAGTAGCTCTACTGTACAATGGGTTGATTGTTCCTAAGAGTAGAAAATTACAAAAATATATTGTTTTTGTCAAGAACCAAAAATTAAATAAACTAAGAATCTTATTTTATAAAAAATGTCTTTAACCCCTAAAGTCCAATTGTCCCTTCAAGGGACAAAATGGATTTTGGACAAGTTCCTATGGTCTCAATATTTATTGTGATTTTTTGAATTCTTTAGTGAAGATAGGAAAACACATTAGCTTTCCAAAATTTATAATTTTTTTTTTCAATTGGAGCCTAGGAGCAAAAGTTATGGAGCAATTAATCAAATTTTATAGTATACCATGTATAGATGTACTTTAAAAAAACAATGTAAAGTCAAAATGTTTAAAAAAGTTCTTTTTTTGTTTGACGGGTAAAAGAAAAAAACTTCAAAAAATTTGTGTTGTATAAATTATATATTTATATACATGGAAAGCTTTTATTCATATGGGGAATTTCATTAAAATGGCGATATTCCATGTGCCATTTTCACAGTGTGTTGTTCCCACATTTCAGACCGGATAGTCTGAAATCTATTAGTGTCCTAGATTTGTGAATTCTATACCCCTATTAGATGTATTAATAATGGTATAGATTTCAAAAATCTAGGACGCTAGTAGAATTTAGACCGCCCAGTCTGAATTGTGAGAATGCCAAAGTCACAGAATAATCGCCATTTTAATAAAATTTCCCATTCATTCCATTTGGATTTGTTATGAGAAAATTATGGGCAATCTTATTTTGGGGGCAATTAGAGCATCTTCTTTGAAAAAATAACTTGTAGAATTCATTTCTGACTTCATTTTTCACAACTTTAAAAAAAATAAAAGTTTCTTAAGGTTAAAAACTCTTGCTAGAACAATCTCACTATTGAGATTAGTGTATTTCAATTCCAACTTAGAGCTATTAACAATTTAGATTTTCCTTCAATCTTAAACCTACTTCTACTTAACAATTTTTTAATGAATGAAAATTAAGTTGTTGTCTTTTTTGAATTTTTTTTCCTAGAATCTCAATTCAAATTTTTATCATATAAAATTATAAATCCAAAATCATTAAATTTAAAATTTTAAGTTATGAAGGTTTAAAGCCAAATAATGTAGCTGAACAAGGTACAAAAAAATTGTTTTCTTCACTTTAAACACAAATATCTTGCAATCTACAAGATCAAAGTTTGTGAATTTTCTTCCACATATTCTTATACTAGTCTAGTACAAGATCCTACAATTAAATATGCAAAAAATCCTTTTTTTAGAAACCTTTTTGCCCTTTGCTATAGAAATGGTAGTTTTAAGTGGTTTTGATGAAAAAGAGGCCTTGGGACATTAGGGGTTAATGTTATCAAACTTTAACCCCTTAAGGACCACACCTTCAAATTTCAAACAACAAATGAATGCATCTCCAAGTATCAAACTTCAAGTCTCAGTTCTTCATTATGCATCTTCAAGTCTCAATTTCAGAAATTCCCAGAAATCACAAAAATTCTCCAAAGAGTATTTTCTTTTCTTTTCTTTCCTTTTCTTTTACAATTTCCAACTGACTCCAAAATAACCTCTGATTATAAGCTTAATTGTATACATGCAAATCAACTTTGAAAGAGGCGGTTTCAAGGAAGTCCACCTCGCAAGTATTTGGTGCTGTGGTCCCAATCTTACCAACCTTTCTAACCCTTCACCTTCTTCGAGGCTGGGCATGACTTTCTCCTGCTACTAAAGTGTATGTACGATTTGACTGTGCCAGTCCCCATGCAAGAAAAGACTTCTGTATGATGCAAGCATCAAGTCTAATAAGCTACTTTCACCCAAATGCCAAACTGAAATTGCAAGAACTTAGACCCAGTAGTGAATTATTTCCATTCCGCACGCTCTCCAAGTTGTGAACACATGTAAGGTTCAGCAGGACAGCGACGCAAGCACCATCCAATTCAGCACAGCCGATTTTGTAACTAAGTCTGATCGTACTCTCCCAATGTAAATTGCTAACAGTACAACTTGGACGACAAGAAATCCAACTATAAACTACAAACAAGCTCTTAGAGACGTACACATTACAGTTCTGTGGCCATATTAAAACAACTGCATGGGTTGCTGCTCCAGTAGTGTCGGAACTTCCCTTCAGCACAGTTTCCAAGACCTTCTGATGATGAACCAATATGGGATTTGCAATTCATGAATCTTCGTCAGAGTTGTTTCCTCCTTTTGTTGCATGCCGCAAAACCATTTTTTCAATGTAGTCTCTCTGGACCCGCTGCCTGACCGCATCACTGTCGGTCTCACCAGAGTTACCCAGAACAGGCCCGACCTGACTGAGCACTAGCGCCACGTCTGCATCATCCCGATGATTCAGGGGTCAGTCGGGGCACTTCGTGTGCATTTGCATGACATGATCTCATTGCAAGGAGTAAAGGAAAAGCTTGGTTGAAAAATTCACCTTCAGGAGTGCACTTTGGACCTCCAAACCTCCGCAGGCCCACCAAGTTAGCCTTCACGTTTGTACTGTTGTAGACTAACAACGTGGGAAGGAGGTTGTCAGGATAGTTTTTAATGCAGTCCGTGGAAACGATCTTCACAAACTTAGTATTGGAGTACTTCGCAGCCAGTTGATTCAAGCACTGCCCCAGCAACTCGCATTCTGCTAACCTGTTGGTGCAGTAGGTCGATCGTTTTCAGTGAACCACACTTCATTTAGGGCACACATGAACTTGAACAACTCTTGTCCCAGGAATGGTTTGAAAATCAAATAATTAGAGTCCTGTCTACAATTGCGTCACAGCCGCAGCAAGAATTCGTGCAAGACAATCGAGGAAGTAATCATGGACTAATAAATAAAAAGTTCCCCTGAGATTGAAAAGGTCATATATGTTAAATTAACAGGGAGTAGACTCATATAGTCCTCATGTTGAGTTCATGTTAGAGTAATGCAACTAAAGCTAATGTGATTCTGTATCATTTACATTAGCGTGATAATACATTGGCAACTAGTAGCAACATTAAGTCAATATTAACTTGACAGTAATTTAACATTATAATAATTTTGATCAAATGTCTTCTTAGATTAGCAACAAAAGCTTTGTCAAACTAATGGGTTGATTTCTTGAGATGCAGATTAGAAACTCACCCGTCTTTGAAAAGATGGACTACTACCCACACGTCGGCGGGCGCTTGTGAGACCTCCCTTACATAATCGGAACCAGAGATCAGCTGCACGGAGCCAAAACGTGGTTTGCTGGCTATTTCCTTCATCTCTGCCAACCGCTGCTTTCTGCCAGCATGCAATAACAATCAGTAGCAAGAAACGCTGTCCTCCCAGACTACAGTTAGAATCATACTCAGAAAAACTAGACTACCCCAGGAAACAACAACAAGAGGTGTCTAACCAATCGGCATACTAGTCAAATGATAATCAGCGGTATGCAATTTTCAGTGCAACGAAACATTACTGTTGCACTACCAAACATGGTCACGGAGACCAATTCCCAGTCCAAACACATTTAGAGTACGAGGAACATGACAATGGCAAGTAAACCTGGTCCACCAGAGAAAATTCACTTCACAAACTTCATGACCAAACCCTAATTGCAAAACCAAAATAAGAGCGACCAGACACAGACTCTCAACGGTAAACCCTACACCTCGTCGACAAAAAACAATAAGAATCTCTGGAAATGCACTCCACCAAAGGCTCCAAGCTCATAGTGCCACACAAGTCTACACATAAGCAACAATTCAACGCTCTCAAGTGCAAAATACAATACCACTGATCAACAAAACAGAGTTAAAAACCCGAACCGATATTGCTCCAGAAACCGATCGTCCTCCAACAGAGCATCATCTTCCAAATCCTCGAGCTCCTCGATGGACTTCTCCTGCAGCCAGGCGGCATCCTTCGGGGCATTCTCTCGATCCGAATCCGGCACAAAGCCGGGAGTGGGCTTTGGAGGCGGCTTCTCCGGCAGGTTGCCTAGCTTGCGCTGGATGTCATCCCACTCAGTACTCGTGCCCTCCACATCCTTGTACACGAAATTGTCCCCCATTGCAACCAGATCCTAAAACCCTAACTTACACCCCACCCCCAAAAACACTTCCTCGTTTTGTGCTCCGAACCAACGATGAAGACAGAACGAAATGTCGACAAACTGTGCCCTAAAGATCAAATCCTGAGTTCGATGGAGTCTTGTTTCTGAAGAGCAATCCCGAGGTCACATGGAAATGCTCCTTGCCGGCTGAGCTGCTGCGAATTCTTCGATGCACGTTCTGGAAGAAGCACATGCCATACAGTGAGTTTGTCGAAGCCTGACTAGATGGATGAGATGGCACTAAGGTAGACAAGCCTATCACCACCCTGACTTGGAATCTGGGGCCAATTTCAAGAGGGTCACATATTTTATTTTAAAAAGAGGTGTGTACTTATTTCATGGATCAAACCCAAGTGGAATTATATTTTTTCGATTAAAATTGTAATTTCTGTGAATTTTTGAAGTGTTCTGGCTTGAAATAACAAAACCACTTACAAAGTGCGGTCAAAAATGTCCCCTAAACAACGCACTATTGCCTTAAGATGTAGCTATTGGTACTTGAGTTCCCACCAATGAAGGATTGACACGTTATCCCTTTTGACATTAATGCACTGAAATTGTCAGAAAAATTAACAGATTTGGATGTTGCAGTGAGCGGAATGGGGGGCAAAACTAGGGAAACGGAATTGGGCAGTGAACAGTGATGGGATGGTGTATCTTAACTAAGGTAGGATTGTTAGGGTGGATTTCCGTGCACCTAGAATTGGGCAAACCTCGCATAAAAGATTTGCCCCAAAAAATCACAATCCTACATGGAAGTGTTTAATGGTTATAAAAGGCAAATTGGAATGGTTGTTTGGAATTGATGGGATGGGTTTCTGATGACTTTTGAAAAAACTGTTTTTAACATTGGACTTGAACTTTTTGATTACTTTTAGCTAGACAACAAGGCAAAGCTACTTTGAAAAACTAGATGTTAAACACCTCCCTACAAGCTATTCACAAGTACAAATGGCAATTTGCACGGCATGCCGATCCTCGTCCCCACTGATTCTAAAACAAAAGTTATGATCTACCCAGGTCGGAGGTTGCCTAGTGGGAAGAGGCAAGATTTCAAAGGAACTCCTAGGAATGCGAATTTGTATGTGTACTAAGGCTACCATTCTTCCATTTCATTCACAATTTTCTTATTGTGAACCATACATTGTAACCATGAATTCTATTCTGATTCCATACCTCCTTCAATACGTTCCATCCTGAAATGTAGCCTCTTCTACTTGTCACTTCATCTATGATACTAATCGTGCTCATTCAAATTCTGCTACCATTATCATAGACTTGAAATGCTTAAAGGCACCATAGCAAACTTGGTGGTCTCAATCACGATAACAAATAGCAGAGTCTCTTCCATACAAGGAACCAAGTAATGGACAATGCACACTACAATGTGAGGCTAGATGAAGCTACATCTGCACAGATAAGTAAAATCCTCTATACCATTCATGATGTGAATTCAAAGGTCTTGGACATGTCAAAACCCAAAAGTAGACCATTTGAGATGGTGTTTTTTAACTGGACTTTAACAAGGAAATGTGATGTGATCTTTGTTGCAATAAATTAATGACTTTGCGCATGAGAGGTGATGGAGGGATATGATCAATACTTAACAAAGTCTATCACTACACTTGTTCTTATTTTGTTGCTACTTGCCATTTTGCCAAGAACGTTGATAGAAAATTCCACATCTTAAAATGACCTTCAGGTTTATTTTCATCTTTTGATTAAGTGAGAATAAAGCCCTTGATAAGAACTTTGGAATGTATTCGTTCATTTGTTTAAAAAACCCAAGAAAACCTGAGCATTCACAAGCTTTCTACTAGCATCTGTAGGCAATCAACGTAGGAACTGAGAATGATGATGGAGACTCTAGAGCATGATTTATAGTAAGAGAGTTGTGAACAAAATGGAAGAATGGCAACCCTAGCACACACAAATCCGAATTCTTAGGGGTTCCTTTGAAATCTCACCTCTTCCCATCGAGCAGCCTTCAATCTAGACGTATTGTAACTTTTGTTTTAGAATCATTGGAGACTAGGATTGGCCTGCCACGTAGACTACCATTTGTACCCATGAATAGCTTATAGAAGGGTGTTTAACATCTTGCCTTTGAAAATGTAATTCCCCTACATGAAAGCATTATGGTAATTGACAAAGACAATTTTGACTTAAAAAATTCAAAAATCCATTTTCAATTTTGGCACAATTGGGAAGTTTGTTCTTAGTCCCTCTTTTGTTGGACTTGTTTGGATTTGTGGGATTCACAATTTTTTTGGACAGTAGAATGGTAAATTTGAGAAATTTTCTCGTGAGTTTTAGTCAATTTAAAAAAAAAGAGAGACAAATTATAGGTTATCAAAGCAATAATATATAGCCTCATTGTTTTCCCATATGCAAGGATGTTCTTCTCCACAACAAAGCTAGTATTAATGTGTAGAGTATAGAAACTTGAGTAGAAAGTAAAATTTCTACTAAATTATTCTTTTGTTGCTAAATAGTGGTGTCTCACCAAAGGCTAGAGTTAATATATTGATGACTATTCCCTTTGTTCTAAAATGATCTTTTGGTTGGACAAAATGTTCGGGATTAAGGTTTAAAATAATATTGTTTCAACCCATTTCTAAATATTTCAAGGAAGTTGTTATTCATTTATTTAATCTTCAAAAACAAAAATGATCATTTTATAGCAACCAAAGATAATTTTGGGACAAAGAAATGAAGAAAAATTTGAAGATCATTTTAGGATAGAGGGAGTATAAAGTACTTTGCCACCTTAGGAAGTCACTTTCAAGAATATATTTAAGCTCATATGACTAAAAAAAATGTATTGTAGTGCTTGCAATTCACCCCGATGACCTTTCTTCTCCAATGCCTTTGTCAACATTTGTTTGAAATAGGCACAGAAATGATCCCACAATAAATATGTACTAGTATTTTCCTTCATTTGAATTGTAATTATTTTATTGTAAATTATTTTTGGTATAATACATCTAACTACTTAAATGTATATTCTTGATTTTAGATTGACTTTGAATGGAATAGGATGGGATTCAAGAAGTTTGAACAATTTTTTCATAGTCTTTACTTGGGTCTTTGGTGGTTGTTTTAAATTTCAAAAGTGATATGGTTGATTCAAGAAGATTTAGATGAAATGGGTGAATTTAGATGGGTTTTGATGCATTTGGATAATCTAAAGTAGGAGGTTCATAAAACAACTATTTAAGAGCTAAAACTAAATTTGAAAAGCTAAAACTAATTGAAATTCCATTAGCATCTAATCCAAGTCATTTCATATTTTTTGGAGCTTTGTAGAATTAGTTATGAATTTTTGAAGTTGAAATGGCGTAGGCTCTAAAATTGCCCACCTTCTCAAATGTAAACTATTTATATATTGTTGGTATAGTAGAAAAGCAACATATACAAATAGTGTGCATTTGAAGAGGTGGGAAATTTTAGACCCTAAGTGCTTTAAGAACCTCCTATCTTAAATGGATTTTAATGTGCACTTGGATACACTTGGATTTGGATCACTCAAGGGATCAATCCAACCCACCTCAAACCATCAAGCTTATATAGGATAAATTTTTAGTTAATTAGACTTGCATCACTTCAATTGGTCTTATTACAATTACTTTGGTTCACTTAGACTTATTTGAGCTTAATTGGGGCTCACTTTGGATTCCATCCACTTATCATTGTTGAATTTAACGGAAAAAAATGATTCCATTTTCAACTACTTGTACATTTCCATTGTGTGAAAAAAAATTATCTTAACAATCCTCCAAAGTATCTTATCAACCTTACAAATCTAAAGCATCTAAATTGACAAGTCAATTTTTAGTATTGAATCAACTCAAATTTGTTGTTTGAATATTTATTAATATTTCTAACAGATTTTATATTTTTTACTATAAGTCAATCATTTCTAACTTCCTTCAATGCTTTCAATTTTCAAGTGGATTAAATTTAGTTACCATGGCCAAAAATTCTTTATAGACTCGTGTAAGGTACCTCAATTTATTTCATTTCACTTTACCTCACTTTCTAATTTTTTCTAAGTCCTTTTAAGTTTGTTCAACCTTTAAAAATCTCTTTTAGTTTCTAAAAAAAATCCTCTATATTCTCATCTATCCATTCAAATACACCCAAACCATGTACAAAATTAATCAATGTCAACTAAGTTAGCAAGGTTGAGGTTAAAGGTCATAACGATGAATTTTTTTCATCGCCTTACCTCTTCCAAGATGCTTTTGGAAGTAAACATGAGCCATAAAGAAATAGAGATGAATGTCATTTCTAAGAAAATAATTATTTTCTATTTTAGTATCCTTGGGGGGACCCAAACAATCCAAAAAATTGCAAAACAATATTTTTTCTTAAATCTTCTTTATGAAATATTTCTTCTTTTTGGCACTTCAAAGCCTTACTCTAAAGACCTAAGAGACAAGTAAAAATTCAGTAATATCGAGGAATGTTCTGAACTGCGGTCACAGGCCCTTCATCCATATCCATTCCCGGCATTAGGTCCCAAACCCATTCCTCCCCTATCCCCATGCCCTGCGAAGCCCGCTTCTTCTCTCCCCTCCCCATCAGAATTCTGCATTTCGGCCAACATTTCATCAATCTGCTCCACTTTCAGTTTCCCGTACAAAATTCTATCAATGTCGAATTTCATTACAACTACGCGACTTCCTTTCCCTTAAGTTTCTGGCCATGGAGATGGCTCCAGCGATGTCGAATTCTCGAAGCTCCGTATGTCTCGAATCCTTGAACGTGGGGCTCCGCAGTTCACCTTCCTCTCGTTTGAATTTGAAGCAACACCGAAGCTCAGTACATTGGCATGGCAGGAATTCCCAGCAGGTGGTGGTGAGCGCTTCCTTGAAATTGAGTCGGAGGGTGGCCGTGGTGAGCTTCATGGCTGCGCCTTCCGTTCTGACATTGGTGCCGCTGATGTCGCGGGCGCTGGAGCTTCCGTCGTCTAAGGACGAATTCGATCAGGAGGAGGACAGCTTGATTGAGCTTTTTTCGGTGAGGAGTTCCTTCTCGTTATGCGTGATTTGTTGTGTGGTTGGGGTCTTGGTGATTGTGACTTGAGGTGCATTGTTTTGCTGTTGTATGGGAGGGGAATGCGAATTTGAAATGTTTTTGCATGGAGCGTGGATATGGGAATGGTGGAATTGTTGTGGATTACGGTATTGTTAGAGGAATCGAATGCACGTAAGGATGGCTTGTTTGGACACTGTATGCAAAGTTACGAGGGTTCAATTGTTTATTGGGATTGGAAATGAACCTACAATCAAGATAAGGGCTAAACTGATTTGTCCTATTGGTGCTACTAAATGAACTTACATGTGATCATATATTTTTTACAGTGGAAGAATAAATGCTTTTAGCCATTGTCGATGTACTAGTGCTATTCAAGGTGGAAGAAAAGTCTTCACAATCATTGGTAAAAAAAATCCTCTCCTGCAAAAAGTTATAAGCATATGTAAGTTTACTTCGTGACACCAATAATAGAACAAACCAGTGTCGTGTCCTCACGATTGGAGTGGAGACTGGCTTGCTGATGCACTATTTTAAACTTTGGGTTGACCTATAATGGTGGATGAAGTGCTACAAAGATAGAGAAAGAGCCACATTACCACCATTTCTTACAAGTTTATTTGCGTCTTGAGGTGGATACTAGCATTAACCAAGTGCCTTGTGTGTTTGGAAAGTGCAGAATGCAACTAAATCTGTGGTGTCGGTTCAGAACGTGCAAACTTTGGGCACCAAAGTGGTAGGGCAACCTGTCAGTGAAGAGGAAGTGAAGGTGGAAGGTATAGGTTCCGGGTTTATCTGGGACAAGTTTGGCCATGTTGTACGTCTCCAAAGCCTTGTAGTAATTGCTTTACATTTTCTGCTTTAGCACCAAAAGTCGAAATGAAACATTTTCCTGATAGATGCTCACGAGGCATCCGGCAATAGTTTCTGTTTCGATTATGTATTTTTACCATAGATGTTTGAAATTATGCCTTTGTGGATCCCTCTAGTATGAGTTTCCGAAACCTATGGATCAGTTTTTTATATGAAATAGGGTTGATTTGAGGTCGCATTCTGGTCGTCTTTTGCAGGTAACCAATTATCACGTGATAGCCAGAGTGGCCATGGATTCTTCAGGACGACAGAAAGCTCAGGTATGAAATCGATTGTTGTGCAATGAGTAGTAGTTTGTGGAGATATCTAATAGATAATCTATCAATTAAGTGGCCTGTGTGTTCAATTTGGGTTTTCCATTATCCACATGTAGTGGAATGTGACTCATTTTTCAATTCTATCTTGGTCAGTCTTACAGGGAAGGCGTTGTAAACTCTTGCGGTTCGAATTTCTTAAATTTTTCTGTAGTGAGCGACCTAAGTGGAAATCTGGGTAATTCACGGGTTTGCTGTTAATATCCAGGTGTCGGTTCTCGGAAGGGATGGGACAATCACAGTGCATGATGCCTCTCTGATTGGCATTGATTCAAGCCACGATCTGGCTGTTCTCAAGGTATACGAAGCCAAGTTTATTTATGAATTCATGAATTACCAGGAACAGCTGTGACTTCACATATCTTATGTTTTCTTCTACGTCATTTTGTTAATCCACGCTGGTGCACGCTACCACGTCGAATTAACGAAGAAGTGATTTTGTTTTTTGAGATTGATGCACCGGCCGAAAGGTTGACCCCTATTCCTGTGGGGACATCTGAAGATATTCGTGTGGGCCAAAACTGTTTCGCCATTGGCAATCCTTATGGCTTCCAGCATACTCTCACGACTGGGGTAATCATTCTTGCCCTGATTACATTAGTTTAAGCTCCCTTGGCACCAGCAGGCTTATTCTTGGTATAGATTGTGAGTTCTCTTTTCTTTTAACCAATCTGTCAAACCTTGTTGTTACTGCAGGTAGTCAGTGGATTAGGCAGGGAGATTCCATCGCCAGCTGGAGTACCTATTCCAGGTGCTATCCAGACAGATGCTGCCATCAATGCTGGTAAATGCTTAACTCTGGATTGAAAATGCCCTTGCCCGGTCATTGTGCATGCAATATTCTGTCATTGACAAGAGCAACAACTGGGAAAGCAGATAGGTTCATAGTATTGAAAGTTTGTAGTAAATGTACGTAGCTACAGAACCACTCAACAGGGTGGCATTATCCCTGGGGATCTGTCTATTTCACACAACTTATGGATGAAAGGGCTCCAACCATAGTTATATATCGGTATCGGGTTGAGGCATGCGATTGGTTGTCAATTTTCATGTTTTTATTTGAATAAAAGGAAAGACGTGTTTCATGTCGAAAATTACGTTATTTATTGATTCTTATTCATATTTTTCTTCACTAGCACTTCACTTGAAGCGGATTTACTGCGAGAGTTTTACTGAAATCTGCTCTAGTTTGGTGCAGAAGTAAGTCGCACTAGTGCTGAGATATACGCTGCTTGTGACACCTTTAGGATGGCCTTTGCAGGTAACTCAGGAGGCCCATTGCTGGACTCGTTTGGACGTATCATTGGAGTGAATACTGCGACCTTCACTCGCGCTGGTCTGTGTCGAAATCCTATAATTTGTGTGCACATACTTAACATTCTGAGTTCAGTTGGAAGATCATCCTTATGGGGAAGAAATCATTGTATGCATATGTGGACCATAAGAATGATGGAAAGAACCATAGAGAGGATGGTGGAATAATCAATGACTAGAAGAGGATTGAAGAGAGCTTGTAGAAGCCAGAACCATACCTTTGTGGGAAAAGTTATTCTTTGTACAGGATGGTGATTGTGAATCTCAAGGCAATTATGAAATTAGGTTTAAGTAAGCTACATTTTCTTGTTTTTACAATAGATATGGTACCTGCAAGATAATGTGAGCTTGAAGGTAAAAAAACAGGGGTGTCAGAGCCCTGTAGAAATAGGTCATTTCATAATCGCGTTCCAAATCTCTACAAATGGACCAATACTTTAAACAAAGAGCTAGTACATTGGAGAAAGAAGAATTGCATTGTATCTAATTTGGTAACAAACCTCCAAATTGTGGAGTAAATTGCGAGGTCTGACACCCCTAATTTGAGTTTCACCGAATCAAAAGTCGTGGAAAGTGAGCATATGGCAGGGCCTCAACAAGCAACTAATTCATGTTTTGTTATCTTTCTGCAGGCTCGGGGATGTCATCAGGTGTGAACTTCGCCATACCCATCAACACGGTGCGCATGCTGGTACCCCGTTTAATTGTTTATGGGACAGTGACACCAACTCAATCACCACCTGTCATCCCATCCAAGAGTTTAGCAAAACGGTACAGCACGTAGTATTGTGTTCATTCCGTAGGGAAACATTTACTGTGTAACCAGCTGTGGTTGGAAAAGTAGAACTCAAAGCAATACAGTGTACTTGGTATTTCAAATCTCATATTCAGCTTGTGGAACATCAGGATCGTGACATTTTGTTGCAAATTATGAATCGCAAATGTATGATTTCGTTGATGTAAAGTGCACCATTCGAGTAATTATGATTCATTGTGTACAGGACTGTTTGTAAAATTATATAATGCTTACATCTCAAAGAATTGATATTGGATGAGAAACTTGTCCTTTTGTTAGTCCAGTCATTGTTTTCAATTTCAATTTGTGCATAGGTTTCAGAATGGGCCAATGAGTTTTCAAAATGTCAAATTGCTACATGACATTCATATAGAAATAGAAATTTCAATGATGAGCCCTAACATGCTAGTATGTTTTTATCATGTTTTATTTCATTTGGTGCCTTGTCTTTTTACTCTATACATTATGAAATGTTGTTTACTTTCCTCCTTTAGAATAAAGAGATCTGAGGTTCATTTTGGATGGAGGCTTGAGGTCAAAAGAAGAATAAACCTTCTAGACTAGCTGTGTGACTTCAAAATGTTTGAATGGCATATTTAGTTCAAGATCGGATTGTGTCTTTCAAAGGTTTAATTCTCTTACCCAAGCAAAGTTGGTTCTTCCTCTTGGCAACCCTGGTGTCACTTAGATGTTTGTTTTTCCATGTTTCATTGAAAGCTATGGCTTTCATCTAAAGTAAAGTTAAATTGGGATTTAAATTGGGAGACTCTACTACCAATATCCAATAAGAATGCTTGATTTTTGTTCTATCTTGCTTTTTAGCTCTTTATCTAAAGTAGGCCTTAATCTCTATTATTGAGATACAAAGAAAAATATTCACCAAAATTGCATGATATTTGTACCTTCAACTTTACAATTTAGTAATTCATCAAATATACCATCTACATAAGTATAATTTCTAGTACCATACAAGATAATCCGATTTGGTAAAGAATTGCTAAAAAAAATTCCAAGTCAAATTTTGACAAGTCCACATCACCTAACATCAATCACTAAATGTCACTTTTTGACAAAAACTACTTAGACTAATTGATGTTGAATTTGACTTTCATGTAGGATAATAGCATACTCATGCAATTTGCATTGGCAAACTATCTCAACCTCTAAACACTTGGCCTATGACTAATGGAAATTTTTCAATTTTTGTCTTTGACTTCTTTGTCAACTTATCATACTATCTCCATAATATACAATACATGCTCTTTCCATGATATACATGGTTAATTTTAGAAATTTTCATAATTATAAAGTAATTCAAAAACTAGACTCAATGAACCATACCTTCACCAACCTATGCTGAAAATTTACCTTAATACAAGCTTTGAGACCAAATATTTCCCTAGATCAATTGAAATCATTTGCAAAACCAAAACCGAGCTAAAAGCATGAAAAAGGCTAGGAACAACAAAACATACTACAGTCAAAAACTCAAGCAAATTTCAAAGACACTCACTCTTCAAAGGCCAAGGGCCTCACACTCTCTTTGTTACAAAGCTTTAGATTCACACTCTCTTTGTTACAAAGCTTTAGATTCACAAGGGAAAAAAAACAAGGAAGGTGAAAATCCATAGCAACAACCATTCAAAAGTTGATAATAACCACTCTTGTCAATTAGGAGCTCAAGGGTTAAGGTGTTAACTCCTAAAGGACCAAGTGTAAGGACCAAGTGTCCATTCAACGTACATAAGAAATCTTGGGTAGTTTTCTACAAAGTCATTTTTGTTTGGATGTTCATGAAATTGGGGCACATTGTGTGAACATGTACCTCCTTAGAGAAAATCTAATTTTTTTTCCACTTAAGTGCCTGGATCAAAAGTTATGTTACCCTCAACTTTTGGGGTAGCTTGGACAAATTAAGAATCTTTGGAGAATATTTTTAGTAAAAGCATTTTCTTCCAACTTCAAGCCCTATTGTCTTACAATTTGTGAAGTCAAAATTCTTGAAATTTGTTTTGCATATTCCAAATGTTTATCTCTTATTTTCCACCATTTGGATTTCGAATAAAAAAATTTCCTCATTGTATAAGAAATCATCAAAGATGACTCATGTATTGCCAATTCACATAACCTCCTTGCATTGCAAGGTGATTTAATGTAAACTAAACATCTCAATTGCTTCTAAAATTTTTCATGAGTGGACCTAACATCATTTACTTATGAATGATCAAAATCCTCATTTTTATATAAAGCAAAAATTGTACTTCAAGAGGGCCCAAAGTCTGCTGACCCTGCTTCACTGCTTCAAAGAAATGATTAAAAGTTTTTTCTCACTTCAAACACTATAATTTTTCAATCCATGTGGTCAAATGAACTGAAATTTTTTCTATATATTGGTAAAATACTTTACTTCAATTTTGTGTGGTTCAAGTTTTGAAAAAAAAGTTGAAATTTTCATTTCTAGATAACATACCAAAAAAAAAATTGTTTTTGACCGTCTCCCTGAAAAAAAAAACTCCGTCCTTCAGGGGTTAACACAAATTCTTAACCTTCTTGAAAGACCGTGCTTTTGGAGAAAATTAACTGGAGACGAGTGAAGCTACAAGAATGAATAGCCCAGAAGAATGGGAGAATCAAATGGCTATATGAGAGAATGGAGAACATGTAACCAAGAGGATCCTTTATTGGAGAATTCCTGCCCGTAGAGATACCTTTCGGAATATGAATTAGTCTCTGTTCAAGAATGTTATGGATTACAAAAAGGTGAAGAACCAACGCATCCACAAATTTCCGCAAATTATTTATACACTAACTCTCTCTCTCAGCCTACTTATAGACTGGTTATAATTGGATGGTGGCATTAATCCTTTTCCAAGCCACAGCACATGAATTGGCATATACATCCTTTGTATCAATGCCTCAAGCTACGTAATTCCTATACAAGTTTATTCGTGCAGTAATGAACTCTCATTCAAATCAAAGAATGGTGTTGTGCGCATTGAGCGATGAAGTCTAGGAAAAATATGAGGGTCAGGTATCCAACCCCAAGCGCCCACAACTCGGCATGCATGTACCTACATGATATCAGGACAGTTTTCCCAGTCTTGATTCTCACGAGCATCCCAGTATGAGCCCTTGAAAACCCACGATGGCTCGGAGTTACCATCGTCAATAGGCTTCACCTCTGATACTCCAGGCTCTCGCTGCAACAAGAAAAAGTTCAACTTTCGGTGGTAAGAACAACTTCGTATCTTCCAACTCGGATCCTATTCAGTTTCTGATGCGCTGACTGACAGGTCGAGTATTAAAAATGGTGCCTACGGACTAGACTCTGAAAGGGCAAAATTTAGATAAGCTCATGTCATGATATCACTGCTTTTCCAGAGCCATTAGACGCCACGTGCGGAAGGTGCTTTAATAAGGAGTTGAGAAGAAAGGGCACCTCAGCAAACCACATGTTCTGCCATTCGATCCCCTGTTCTTTCCGCACCCGTCGAGCTATCCTCTGTTTGTCTTCCAAGCGCAGCTTTTCTGGTGTAGCTTTCTCCAAGTCGCCATCCTCCTGAAGGACGGACAGTCAATTATAGTGTCTTCAATATTCATAAAAAGCAGATATTAAGTACTCAGCAAAAACGATACGACAAGAAAAGATTGTTCAATGGTATTCTCAATACTAGTGACCTCGATCGAATTGTACTTACCAGTGCACGTTGATCGGGTCGAAACCTGGAATCAGTGGGAGGAAGTGCCTCCTTCAACTTCGGTGTCAATTCTGCAGTTGACAAAGACATCGACATAGCGCATAAGCATCAGCAATACGATGCGTTGGCAGATGAAGCATTAACAAAATGAAAAAAATGTGATCTCATAAGGCTATCACGTGGAGAATGACAAAAAATCCAACATCAATAATAGTAAAACAAACAAACAAACATCTGATCCTCTGACAAACCCATCACGTCCTTAACTCCAAAACTTCTAATCAGACTCACCATTCAAAGCCAGAGTGTATCGAGTGAAGCAATATTGCTGACGATAATCTTCAATTTGTTCAGGTGCTTTCCAAAGTAGTCTCACATCCGGACCATTGACATCAAAGTTGGTGCATGATTCTGGACACGAATAAATAGCTTCCATGTAGTTACCAAAAATCGTATAGTGTGGAACCCCCTTCGCATCATAGATCTGCAATCGAGATCAAAAAATATTATCATCACAATCAACTTCAAACCTCTAATCTGATTAATCTCACAGTGAAGATTTGATTGCACATTTAGCTAGACATAACCGAGCAAAGCAGGAAAAGCAAAGCAAAAGTAACCCCGCAGCAATTGCAGTAGTCAAATTTCAGGTTTCATTAAGTATTCACAACAAACCTTTCCCGTAATGCGGCATTGCTCCCGACTGCTTGCTTTGTGGAAACGGACACGAGCCACTTCCCCTGTGTTGTGATTTACCACAGAAACCTCTCCATAATTGTCAATCCATGGTTTACCTAGGACAACATTGTGAATACAAAGCGTTGCTCGGTTCCATGTAATATGATCTCCGTACTTAGGAATTTTAAGATGAACTCCTCCATTGCACAGTACCTGCAAAAAAGCACTCATTTCAGTGCCGCAGTGGCATCAAGAAGTTTCTGAGATGATAACGTGATAAGAGCATGTGGATGGACAAACCTCAATACTTCTCCCCCAAAACTTGTTTTTGATCTCAATCTCGCCATAAATTTGATATGTCCCACCTGTGTTTTCACTCTGGAAGGCTAAAATTGGAGGGTGGTGGCTGACCTGCAAGAAGTCAAATAAATAAAACATCAGTACCGAGTGACTGCAGCCACGGAATCAATCACAGTGTCAGCTTCAGGTGCAGGAAGCATCTAGAAGTGATGCCATAGACTTTACTGAGGAAGATCTTGGTTACTGGTAACATCATTACACCAACATAAAAACCTGTTTATTACTATCCATGGACATAAGACTCGCTTGATCATACAAACCAATGATTCTTTAATAAATAATTAATGGACGAAGTACACTAGTCTATGCCTGAACAACCAAAACAGAATCGCACCTGCTCCGCCAGAAACCAGCACTGATTATCTTGGTACTCGTAAGTTTCCCCCAACAAAGGATTAAAAGGTTTCGCATCACGATGAATGCTCCCATAATAGCTTGCGCATGTGAATGCAGTGGCCGAAAGCAACCGCTCCAAAGAGTCTGTCTTCTGAACTGCCTGCTCCAATAAATGCCTGCAAAAATAAGATAAAAGAGGCGTTTTCGTACCACCATTTAATTGAATATGGTCAAGGCAGAACCGAAATCCAACCTTCTAATTCGTATATTTAGCGTTTGAAATTGTGTCGTGCTGAACTCTATATGTTCATTGATTGAATTTATAACAAAATTTAAGAAGTAAATTAAATTTATCGTTATACATACCACGGAGGGAATTCGGTACGTAAGTGTTTACCGATATTGGAGTTCCTCTGCACACTTTTGAAGTACTGAAAGGGGTTCATTGATGGTAGCAGGCATAGTGATGTGGTTGAGATCCCGGCCCACTGCATTCTTCAGTACTGTCCACAGAGTAAAACCTCGTGAAAGTGGTCTAGGAGCTGGTAATCTGTAAACAGTTATAAGGGAAATAGTGAGCAGGACACATTCTTAGAAGCAAAATAATACTATATGATAATATCAAGCATATCTAGATGAACACTACTAGGGATGTAGGATGTAAACAAGCAACAAACCTCGTCCTCGGCTGATCAATCTCTTCACCTTCAGCTTCGGACAAAAACTCAGCATCCCCTGTTTCAGCTTCCTCGGGAGGCTCTTGATTTCCATCAGCAGTTTCTTGTTCGTCAGGCAGCATTGACCGAGCCGCAAACTCATAATGATTCAAGACTTCCAAGGCCTCAAAATACTCCTTCCATATATACAGCACATGCCAAAATTTAGCATATTCTTGGTATATTCTTCACATCCTTCCAGATAGTGATTTCAATATCATATACTAATAAAACCAGTACACAGCTTCAAGGACCACAACGATGATATATAAATCATATCAGAAAGCGCTTCTTCAAACACTCATAGAGAACCCACGGGAAAACCAACACCTTAAGAAGTGAAATTGGATAACCAACAGCAAATAACCATTTCACTGCCCATGCGACCATATTCCGTCGCACAAAAGCATCAAATTTCAAACATTTCAAACCTCGAAACTCAAGCGAAAGAGTTTATTTCTTTTTACCCCTGATAGCTACTGATGGAGTACATCTTCTCCAACAACGATATCCGAACAATATAAAGAACACTCTGTTTCTAATTAACATTGAAGCGACTGGATGACTAAAATGCCCAATGAGAAGATTAGAGGGATTTACACAATTATGTCAGTTTTTGTATGGATGTTTTCATTCATACTATGAATCCAACTGGGTTTACCAATTATGCATAATTCAAGTTCAAATGAGTTAAGGATCCGTATTCAAAAAATTTGCTAAGATGCTAATATAAGTTAATTTTGAAAATTTAACACATTAAACTCTGTAGGTACGGATATTCCTGACCATTATTCAGTACAATTGCTTGTCAAAGTTGAAACCTAACAAATCTATGAGATAAAATAATATAGCACATCTGGTTCTCTTCATACCTCATTACCAACATCAGGATGTACTATTGCAATGTCCTCTTCAGTATCGTCTCCATCTTCCTCAACTTCCTCTTCAGAAGTATTTTTGCGACCACAATCGCACTGTTTCTGCCGAGCAACCAAAAAGGATGAACACCGGGGTACGAAAGCGCAGACGACAGGGGGAGCGTCCAAAGCTATTAACATGCAACACTACAAAAAACCCACTAAAAATGCATTTCTTCGCAAGTGACTGTCCTCTTGAATATGTATCTTGACCTTCCGAACAAATTTATCTCTCAGTCAAAAGAAATCGCAAACTTTCAGAAGCTTGTGCTCATTGACGATGTCTTTACATATGTTAACTATTTCCTGCATTTAATCACCAAAACAAGACACCAAAATACGAGAAGAAATTGAACACCTTGACGCACCTAACACCTATACCCTGTAATGCTTAAACGAACCTTCTGTCTTTCCTTCATACTCAATAGAGCTGCTCGATCGTGATGAAGTTGGGGAAGGGACCGCATTGCTTGTTGTAATACAGCATTCTCTGCTTCAAGTTCAAGCACTCGATAAATCTCTTCCTTCAAAGCCTACAAGGATCGTTCATCATAAGATATCACTAAGTCATTCATGGATACATCAGCGCACAAGAAAACAACAGTACCAAGTATACAGCAACGAAATGAGTCATGAACATCACCACGAGCGCTGAAGGACACCAAGCATCGACATAAGTACAGATGACAGCGAATTCGGAAGGTAAATTAAATATAAATGTGCTTCGGATAGTCCGTACCACATACCTAGGGTGTATGCTCAGAGGATTCTACAGTTTACTCAAAGAATAACAAAAGAAAGCTAATAGCTATCTCTAGAGGGTAGAGTACTCAATGACTTGACAATGCACTTCTTGAAGTCTGCTGACAACTCCTAAATACTAATGAACACATGCTCGTAAATACAATAGAAAAGAGAAATGTGAGAACCGACCTCTGTATACGTATCCAGCATGTTGTTCCAAGCGGCATGTAGAGGTCCTTGACTGAATAGCCCGTTCCTCCCAGGACCTGTAGATCCCTCCTTGTCGATCGCTTTGAATTGCGCAGTCCCAAACCTGACTTCCTTGCTTCCATGACTTGAGGCCCCACCTGTTCTAGAAGCTGATCCGTGTGATGACCCATCTGATTCTTTATTTTGAATGAAGAGCTCTCGCTCCAACTTCTTCATAAGGCTCGGATCGAGTTCCTGGCTGGATGTTGGAGTAAAACCGTAGACGGAATCACCATTTCTCTTCCGTTGCAAAGGACCACTAAACTTAAGACTCTGTTTTTTAGATCCTAATTCAGTATCCAATGCATTTCCATGAACACTACGCTTCCTTCCTGGAAAACACTCAGCTCCGATACAGCTCATATCCTGGGGAAAAGAGTCAGGATCATCCTCGGACCGCTCATCCAGCGACAAAGATAAACTTCGCCGCCTGTCCCTTCTAAATTTCTTATCAGTTCGTACGTTGAAAGCGGGTGCAGGCGCCGACTTTTGAGGCCTACGCAAGCAAGCACAGGCTGGTTAGCAGACCAAATGAACACACCCAGCTTTCAAATAATACTGAAAGAGTTAAAAGAGAAAAGAGAATATTGAAGTTACCTACAACGTATTATTATTATAGAACTGCCGATTTAAAGGCCAACATAAATATCTCAAAGGCAAATCAACTAAATTCATCCCACTGAGCCTCATTCAAAATGGTACAATTTTCCCACTCATCCACATATGTAAGCTTTAGTAACAACTACACTGCACACTAACTGGATACCTCAGTATATACTATTTCTCATTAGAATATGCAAATCGCTGCACGTGCGTTTTCCATAAATTTCGGAATCAGGGAATACTTGGATATAGCTCACGATACAGGAATGTGACTTAGGGTATTGTTAGGTTCACAGTCAGCATGATCAAGACAGAAAATCACCTGATACTTGTTACATCTTTAGTAAACTCCTTAGGCAGCAGGGCCTCTGAGTCGCTTTTCCACTTGAAAAGAGACCGAGAACCACCTCTGCCATGGGGGTCATTTTCCTGTGACTGCAACATTCGAGGTGAGGTGGCTCCAGAATGATTCTGGGAAGTATTTGATGCTCCTACCTCCGGGGAAGATATTTTGTCATCTCCCGTCGCTGGAGTAACATTCAGCTGCTGAGTGACATCTGAATCAAAAGTTTCGTCCTCCGTCATGAACAACCCATTTGACCTCCAATTGGTCTCAGGCAACGTCGGCAATGCAGGAATCCCGTTTGCCGTCTGTTTTGGAGGCACCTCCGAATGGTCAGCAAATCCAAGAACACCTGAGATAGACGATAATGATTGTTGCAGAGTCTGCAATTGATCCAGGAAAGCTGCACAAACAGGGGCACGGGAATCGATAGTTTGTAAAGATAATGTAATCATAGATTTGTAACTTGAAGAAGAAGTTTCACTCAACATCTTGAGGCTTCGTTTAACTCAAAAGAAGGCCCATGCATGTCAAGAAACCTCATAGGGAGCATCATATCCAAAAACCTACGCCTGAATTTCTCACTTCGGAGTAGACATGTGAATTAGGGATTGAACCAGAAAGAGAAGAGTTTTGAGGGATCGTGTTGTACCCTTCTGTGTGGGTTCCAAGTCCCTCATGCGTTCTCTAACTCTTCTTTTAAACTCCCTTTCTTGGGCGTCCCAATCCTCTCTCTCATGCTGCCAAAAAAGTAGGGTGTCAGATTCCATAAACCGAGTTATGAACTTCTTTGCATCTGAAGTGATGATGCAAGAGCGTGATTGGTCCTTGGTTTAATCGCATAACCCCAAACATCACAGTTGCATCATCATGCTCGACTGGAAACAGCAACTCGGGAGCATGATTGATATATTTACACTGTCAACATCATACACCTCTCCACCAATAAGTCCCAATTCAGTTATTGACTCTACCGAGGGTACGGAAGATTGAGGCAGTAAACCCGATCCATAATCAGCTCCGCTTTGTGCCTTCTCAACTGAATTATGATACACACGTATGGATTCATGAATCGCATCCAACCACGGCTGCCGATAATCACGACTGATTGTACGTAGATAGTATACCGTCGAACCTTTCATAATCTTGAACTGCCGCTCCTTCCCTGGGGCAGGAGCCACTGTGGCCCCCTGCTCATGTCAAATAAAAAAGACCAAATCAGTTGTGAAACACAGTGCATTGCAGTCTCACACAAAATGATTACATGGTAACTGCCGGTAATGATTAAGCATTTCTGCGTCATACAATTCACTTAAGATATAACAAATGCCAGAGGAAAGATAACACACGTACAAGAAGACTGATGCATCCATGGCGACCAATTTGATCTGAATTCTTGAAGTGGAGAAGCAGTCCAGGAGGATTTGCAACAAACCAGCGTCGGCGCCAACGCTTAAACCTTCCAGCCCAAATAAGGACCCATCCTGCAGGAGGCTGACCACCTACATCTGAACCACTATTTGTCCGCTTATGCCACCTTCGTGGATCATATATTTTCCTGACAGAGGACAACAACAAGAAAAGTCAACAAAAGTAAATTAAGAAAAAGCAGCTTCGTATCAAGAGCACCCTTGCTACGTCTCAAACGCATCAACATGCACTCATTACAATAAAAACTGGATTTTCTGAGAAGAAGTAATTGCATTGGCCGAAAAGATAAAATCCGAGAATACAGAGAAACCATTCAATCCCACCTGTTACCGTGCGCCAACTCCTTCGAAACTGAAGAGCGACGACGCCGTCGCTGCTGATGAGGAGCCATCGCATCCATTCGCAGGTCAAAGTGTCACCTAGGTCAACGGGATGGCTAACTAGGGGCAAGGCAGCCACAAAAAATAACGACACACGGCTGCGGACAGCCTGCAAATGCACAACAAGATTTACGCAGGTGTCCAGAAGCTACGTCCCGTATCTCAATTCACCTAATACACTAAGGCTCAATGTAAGGGTTTCAACTATTACATGTGTAATACGATACAGCTTGCTATGCAAATTCGGCTGGCTCAGAGAAGATAACCCATGGCACACGTCGAAACAGAGTCCCAGGTGTGCGTTACGAACCCGGGATCCACCCACGTCATTAAGGTCCCCGTTCCCGCCTGAGCATATTTTTCGTCTAGTTCTAATCTAATCAGCTCCAACAAGCGCTGCCTCCCACTTCACTACAAAAGTGCATCCTTACGAAATATTTGTCCCAACAATAACTTGCTCAATCTCAGAAATTCGGCGAGAGCTCTCTTGATTACAAACAAACGACCGACACCACGTCCAGCTCTCCCTGTGTTCAAAAGAATTCCCTCCAGCGCCAATATAAAGTAACCAGCCACCGTCACTCACAATTCGATCCCGCGGCTTCCACTCAAAGATCTCAACAAGCGTCCCCCTGTACTGTACAACGATCGCACGCCAGGTTTCTTCTACTCAGCAAGAATCTAAACACGCGATCCCGCCTCACACCAAAACGAGGCCCGATTTCAATGTGACGCATGCACTCCCGGTCATTCTATCCTCCCTACCTGACCGAAAATTTCAGAAACAACAATCACTAAGCTTCCAACCCCGAGATCGGCACAATCAATGTACAGAAACATATATGTTGATGCACCACTCCCCAGACCTAAGCTACACATCACCCGGGCGACGAGCAATCACTCCAGGTCCACATACTGCCTGTCGTCCGCCTAAAACTCTCCCACAAAGACCTAAATTACGGCCCAATTCCACACCATGTCACATCGTAAGACACGCCGGGACGCGCTTCATCGAAATTCCAGTTCCGAATTCCACGTTCCCAAGGGCAGTCAGGCTCTGCTGCTGCTACTGCTGCCTCCTCCTCCGTCCTCGAGGACGCACCCAAAAACCGACCCGACCCGGGGGGCTCTTTACGGAGCCAAATTCCGCCAGAAGGAACTCGACGGAAGCGCACGCCGCAATTCCGTCCAGGAACGACGGATCGAGCGACAGACGCTCATCACCCGTGTCGTCCTCGTCGTCTTCGCCGCAGCAACAGGCAGCAGAGGCAGCGCGAGCGCGGCTCTTTGTTGTTGTGGCGTTGTTGTTCGCGTGCCAGAGAGCGCAGGCACCGGAAAGATTTGGGGGCTCTTTCCGTCCCTTCTTTCTCCGTCGACGGCCACGATGTGCCCGACGCAGCATCCGACGGCGCGCGGCGCCAGAACGTGGACGCCTTCAGTTTGAAAGGATCTTTATTGCCGCAGGGCTTTGGGAAACGCGTAACGCCCTGGTCGCGGGGAATGTAGCCGGTGGGTACATTCGGGGAATCGCGATGCCATTCGATTCAAAATTGGAACCATTCCCTGGGGTTGGATGAAAAATGCATCGATGATTGATCCATCGACGTTCAAATGGATGAATGTTACGAATCCAGCATTTGAAATTGGATGAATGTTACGAACTCTGCATGGAGTATGGATGAATGTTGCATCGATGAGGAGCCCTCAGGCTACCTGAGTGCCACTCACTCTAGAATTTATTGGGGCGGTGGTACACTTGTACGGCCAGCTGCGATTTTTTGGGGGTAGCTGGGAAGAAGGACGAATGGCAATCAGTGGTCCACCACACTTCATGAGTTCACGTTTTTTTTTCAAATCTTAGAAGGGGGCTTATGCCACACGGCAACCTTGGATTGGATTTGGATTTGGGGCACCAATCAAAGGGCAAGACATTTTTCACATGCTACTTTTTGGGTACTTTTTTGGAAATTTCTAAGGGGAAAAAAAAAAATCAAGCTTATTGTGTCGCAATTGGGCCCTACTTTAATAATTGGAAGTGTCACAATTTCCATGATTTTTTTTTTCTTTAGTATGTTTTGAGATGGTTCTCTATGTTTCTTTTTTCTTATGTTTCAGCTTGGTTGTAATGGGCTCTGTAGCTTGGGTTGTCCAAATTCCAAATTCAAATATTCTTGTGTCTTTTTCTATGTTATTTTTTTATGTGTTTTTAAAGATTGTATTCTCAAGTTCTAATTTTATATCAATTAAAAGAGAGTAATAAATTTAGAGGGTCGTTTGTTGTGATTCATTGATGATGCCCTGACAATGATACT
Organism: Climacium dendroides; assembly: GCA_950106755.1. Lineage (NCBI taxonomy): Eukaryota > Viridiplantae > Streptophyta > Bryopsida > Hypnales > Climaciaceae > Climacium > Climacium dendroides. The sequence continues at coordinate 21,949,726 of OX467082.1, read as the reverse complement.
TTCTATTATTCACTATATCGTCAAAAATTTGGGAAATTTATACTTTTTTTCTAATAAATCGTACAAAATTTTGATGAATTCATTCCCAACTATGGAATTTGTACAAAAAGTACTGTAATTGTTGACTTTTTTCAAGAGGTGTTTGGGAAAATTTTGAGAAAAGCACATTTTTGGGTGAGCAATTATAAATCATGGTGTGCAATACCTACAAAGATTATTGGAATTTTGGGGCAAAATCTTACTTCACCAAATTAAATCTAAAGATCTTGTTTCAAATTTTTCATCTTTGATGAATAAATTTGCTTAATTTGTATTTAAAAATAAAAATTTATAAATGAATGATATAGCTATCATGTATATACTAAAAGTCATCCACAAATTTTATGATTCTAGTATACAATAGCCATGTATTTCACATCAACTTACTAATCCATCAAAACTTAAAAGATACAATAACTATGATGTATTATATGTGGTCAAAGCAAAATAAAATTGTTTCCCATCATTGACTATAACTAGGACCATTCACCTTATCCTTTGGGATGCTAAGGCAGCTTCCTTAATTTTGTACATTGCAATAAATAGTCCAAAAACATCCCTCACGATTGACTTGAAATTGAAGGAAAATGAGATAAACCTTTCATCACTTATAAACTTGCATGGCTCTATCAATTGAAATCATACATCATCATTTTGCAATCCCATACCAAACATTCTATATTAGACCTTTCTATATGTATGTATAAGTACAATGTCAATCACATAATTTGAAAAATACAATAAGTGATATTACATGTGGTCAAAGAAACATCAAATTGCTCCTCCATTGTAGACTATACTAAGAGACCATCTACACCTTGTCCGTTAAGATGTTGAGATAGCTTGTCCATTACAAAACTTAAAAAGTACAATAAAAAGTATTATAGGTGATCAAAGCAAAAACAAGTTGCTTCCCATTATATACTGTAGCATAGACTATTCACCTTGTTCTTTAGGATGTTGAGGTAGCTCTCTCAATCCCTAAAACACCAAACCATGTTTTTTGGGTAGCATAGCAATTTTAGACAACTCACTATGAATGAAATTTTAAAATTTTTTCCTTTGAAATTTCTATTGGTGGACAAAGTTTTTCTTTAGCAACCAACATTTTTCATAAAATCTGACAACATGGCTAAGAAATTATTGTATGATATGTAAATGTAATTTTCATGAGGCAACTTAAGCAGCTCAAAAAAATTCTTAAGAAATCATTTTTATTAAGAAATAAAAATTTGAAATTGATTTTCTAGATTGATATATGTGGAAAGCTTTTAATCATTCCATTTTAATTAATGAGATGAAAGTTGCAAGGAGTTTTAGTCTATAGGAACTTGTATATAGATATGGAATCTCTACTCTAAGATAAAATTTGAAGTCCTTTATTTAACTCAATTTTCAATACTTTTTGAAAAAATAAAATCATAGGATGTAGATTGTTTTTTTACAATATTACAACGATTGGATTGGCAATTTTCAAGTCCATCACTAAATTCTTAACAATGTAGTATTTTGAAACATTCTCTACTTCTTTCTACTTATTATTTTTTTCCTATATGTTGTACAATTCCAAATGATTTGAAATTTTTTAAGTATGTAGACAACTTGCCTTGAAGAGTGAATCCAAATAACTACAACCGTTTTGGACATTTTTTCATACAAATATGACCTTGTGAAATGCAACTACTTGGTTTTTTTGTAGGACTAAAAAAGGGATATTTGTCACTTCAAATGATGATACCTTACAATTTACACGGCGAAAAATTTTGAAATTTTTTCCACATATTTTCAAACCAAAAACCTATAAGATTTTATGGTTTCATGTGTCCAAAAATGTTTTTTTTCTAAAATTTGGTACTTGTACTAGAAATGCCAAGTTTAGAATATTTTATTGGTGAAAATGTAGTCAAAGACCTTTAGGGGTTAATTTTGTTCCATATTGCAATGATATTCCAAGAACATCCCTCCCAATTGACTCCTAATTGAAGAAAAATTAGAGAACCCTTTTTGTCAAGTGCAAAAAACACATGGTTCCATAAATTGAAATCATACATCATCATTTTGCAATCCAATATGAACCATTCCACATTAGACCTTGTTGTATGCATGACATCTTTGAGTACAATGTATATAACATGACTTAATCCCTAAAGTCCCGAGGCCTCTTTTCCATCAAAACCCATTCAAAACTACAATTTTATAGCTAAAAGAAAAAAAAATTAAATTAAATGTATTTTTTGCATATATACCTATAGGATCTTGTACTAGACTAATAAAAGAATATATGGAAGAAATTTCACAAACTTTGCCCATGTAGATTGCAAGATATTTGCATTAAAAGAAACAAGTTTTTTTGCCCTGTGCTTGATTACATTTTTTGGATATGAACCTTCATAACTTATAATTTTTGCTCTACTGATTTTGAATTTTTATTTTTATACAATTAATAATTGAATTGAGAGTCTAGAAAAACAATTAAAAACACACACACTTAATTTTCAATCATTAAAAAATCGTTAAGTAGAAGTAGTTTCAAGATTGAAAGAAAATCTAAATTGTTAGCAGCTCTAAGATGAAATTGAAATATACTAATCTTAATGGTGAGATTGTTCTAGCAAGAGATCTTACCCTTGTAAAACTTTTTTTGGAATTGTGAAAATTGATGTAGAAAATGAATCCTACAAGTTGTTTTTTCAAGAAAATGCTCTTATTGCCTGAAAAACAAGATTGTTGATAACTTTCACGTTGTTAAAAAATCTAATTGCAATAAATCAAAGCTTCCAATGTACGTAAAAATAATCTAAAATAAAATTAAAAAATTTCACTTTGATTTTTTTTAAAGTTTTTTTTCCTACATATCAAACTAAAAAAAAGGTTTTTTTGTACTATAACTTTTGCTCTTGGGCTCTGATTGAAATTTTTAAAAATTATATTTTTGGAAAGTTGATGTCTTCTTCTATCTTTACCAAAAAAATCTAAAAATTTACAAAAAAATATTGAGACCATAGGAGCCTACTCCAAATTCATTTTGTCTTATGAGCGGACAATGGAACTTTAGGGCTTAAAAGGTATAATAAGAAGTATTACAAGTGGTCAAAGCAATATCCATTGTGAACCACAACAAGGCCCTTCCACACCATGTCTATTAAGGTAGCCATACCTTATTCCGCACCCATGTTGCAATGATATTCTAAAAGCATCCCTCACAATTGCAGAGAAAAGAAATAGAAATTAAGCGAATCTAACTTTTGTTCGACACGTTGAACGCATGTGTGTCTCCATAAATTGAAATCATACATCAACCATTCCACATTGGACCTTTCTACATACATCTATATACAAGTACTACAAACGTCGAGTTTCCCAATTGCATGTGGGAGGACCAACCCACCGACCGACGGTCTCCACTCACTCAAGCGGGGTTGGCAAGGTCCCTCTATCAAATTCCACTAGGACTTTAGGGGTTAGGGCGGGCTTCCATGTAGAGTCACGGGCTAGTGGAGCTTGCCAATCATCAGTCAAATGGGCGTTCCTGAAAAAAAGGGATGCCCATTTCACCGATGATTAGCAAGCTCCACCAGCCCTCATTCTACAAGGAAGCCTACTCTTAAAAGGTATAATAAGCAGTATTACAGGTGGTCAAAGCAATATTACAAGTGAACCATAGCAAGGCCCATGAATTCACACCATGTCCATTTAGAATGTTGAGATATCCCGTAACCATGTCCCAATGATATTCCAAAAGCATCCCTCCCAATTGACCCCGTCACGATTGCGGAGAAAAATAAAAATAAAATCGAGCGAAACCCGGCTTTTGTCCGAAGCGTGTGTGCGTCTCCATAAATTGAAATCATACACCAACCATTCCACATTGGACCTTTTGGCATACATCTTGTGTGCAAGTAGTACAACAACGTCCCAATTGCGCGGGGACGGGACCCGGGGACCGACAGAAGGAAGGTCTCCACTCACTCAGGTGTTGGGGGGGGGGGAGTTGGTGAGGTCCGTGTTTCGAATTTAAAAAAGCGAATCCTCCAAAGTGGAGAGCGGGCAGCAGTGGGGGCTTGTGACTTATTGTCAAAGGGAAGCATCATGTATTGAGTCAGAAATGATCTGACATCAAATAAGGCCAAGTTTTTTGCAGCAGCAAGTCGAGGCTGCTGAAAAGTCGCGCACCCGTGACTGTCAATTTAAGGGTTTTGGACGTGATGTGTGTCCGACAAATTATTGGACCCGACAAGCACAAGAGAAGAAGAAAAAAAAGAATTCCTACGCACTTTTGAATGTTCTTTGTTTTTCTCCCTTTTTTTTCCTTTTCTTTTTTTTTTCAAAAATAAGCAATGATGAACAACATACGAAGGTAGAAGTACCTATTTCTCGAAGAACTTAAGTGTGTCAATGTGTATGATTTGGGAAAGTCATGGAGGAACTAATTCAGGGTGTGCGAAAATAAGGTTGCCAAAGAAGGTCAAAAAAAGAACAAGATCTTTTTTCCTAGAACAAGATATTTTATTGAATATAAAAAGAGGGTTTTTCATCCGGACCCGTTCTAGTTTCATAGACTCAGCTATTTTGGTTCCCTTTGGCACTTTTCCCTGAGCCAAGAAAGAAGAGAGATGAATGGGCAAGAAGGTACTAATAGAGAATCTTTCTCAATAACCAGTGCATTCAATTGGTGTCGACAATAGGTTAGCCTATGCAACCATCAGGGGGGGCTTGTCCGAAATAGGTTCTTCTACCTTACAAGGGTTTCCCGTCTGGTAGAGAGGTTGATTTCACACTAAGGTAGTCGGTCCATAAGTCGACCATCAAAGCACTGGAAGTGAATTTTCGGTAGGTGAAACTTCTCAAAATGTTTTTCAATAAATTTTCCTTGAAAAACAAGAGGAATTGGCATCTAACCCAAGTTGTTTCATACTTTTTTGGATTATTTTTTATTTAGTTGTGAATTTTGAAACGAGAAGTGTCGAAGGTCACTATTTATGATCCTAGGTCTTTCATAAAGTGTTCAATGACTATGGAAATCGTCCATTTTGATACCATGGGAATCATTGGTCTAAAAGAAATCTAAAAGCATTTGTTGGCAGTCAAAGTATTATAGAGGATCTCCCCTTTTAAATTTCTAAGGATGAATAGTTGCACTTCTATCCTACACTAGAAGATTCTCTTTCATCCATTGAATGCCAAATGTTTGTCTTGATATGTGAGGGTTAAAGAACTGACTTTAAATGCACCTAATACCAATACTAGGGTCTCATATTCAGGTGGAATGCATCTTTGTAATCACATCTATTCACTTCTCCAAAATTTTCCAAGATTTTAGAGGAGATGGTTGTAGGTATAGTGAGGGATATGGGTACTGCTATCGTAGCTGCAATTGATTTTGTTCATAATTAACTCAAGAATTTTCAAGCACAAGAAGTCGGTGTAACTTGCCTTCAGCTTTTAAAAAAACTTGGAGGACAAAAAGTGTCCAATGAATGAATGATGCAATTGATTTTGCTTAGAATGAGCTCAAGACTTTTCAAGCACATGAAGTCAATATTACTTGCCTTCGGTTTGTAAAAACTTAGAAGACAAAAAGTGTCCAATGAATAAATGATGCACCTGATTTTGCAAGGAATGAAATGAAGGCTTTTGTACAAGGAGTATAACTCTACTTCATCCTATAAAAATTGGGGGACAAAAAGTGTCTAATGAATGAATGATACAACATTTTGATTGGAATGAATTCAAAGCTTTTGCACAAGAAGTGTAACTCTCCTTCAACTTGTAAAAACTTGGAGGACAAAAAGTGTTCAATGAATGAATGATGTCAAGCACTTTCTAGAATGGAGGATTAATGCATATAAAGTATGCATACCCATAATTCAACCTTATAAGGATGTTGTAGACTTAATGAAGACCTAATAGATGACTTCACTTTTAATTATAGAAACAAATAATATACTTGTTGGCCTAATAATCAAAGTATTGGGGGGGGGGGCACATCCTTCCAGTTTTAACCCCAAAAGGATTATGTGGATACTAAAAGTTTGATGGATAACTTCACATAAGACTGTAGGATAGAAAGAAAAATATTCATTCAATATTCTTGGAGAAGTTGCTTGAGTTTGTACATTTTCAATGAATAGTATTATAAATTCCCTCATTATAATAAAATTGACTCTTCTAAAGAAGAAGATGTAGCTTGATCCATGAATCACCTTTGTAGTGTATTTTGGCCATTTCTTGATATTTCTTCATGATGTGAATTTTAGCCATAAAAATGATGTTTTTTGAATTTGAGTTCAACTAATGAGTTCAACTAATGATATCTATTTTACAAAAAAATTTCATATGGCACTTCATATTAGACTTTTTATAGATCATATTTTTATTACTTAATAGAATGTTTTTCAATATTAAATATGCATTCATGGATGTTTCTTATATATCTATACAATTGAACTAAAAAAATTCATCACCAATGTAAAATCATGAATATTAAATGAAACAATTTACCAAAAATCAATTTTTGCTTTTTTGAAATCCAAATTTGGTATGCTTAATTAGAATTGTATAAGCATTGAGTGTTAATTATACAAGATGAAAAAAAGCAAATTATATTTTATATTATGTGACCCCCTAAATGTAGCCAAATGTAGAGGGTCAACGGCCAAATCATGCTTTGGTAACTATGATTTGCTAAGACCTTTATAATTTCAGAAAATTTACCTTGCTTTTTAAGTACGTGTCCAATGTCTAATTTTGAATTTTTTTTGGTACCTTCTCCAAGTTCTATTCGGATGTGCTTCCAATGAAACAATTCTAAAGTTCTAATTATTTACCGTTCAAAAGTTAGTTATACAATTGTTGGCCAATATACCGGGGTTGCACTACAGATGTTCTAAGGTATAGAACTTTATATTGGGTGTGCTAAGTGTTTAATTGTTGTACATCCAACACTTCAAAGGTCATGCAATTTGCTTCTAATTTGAACTACATTTTCAATAACTTCCAATAATATCACACATCACATTTGGTTTGGAAGAATACATGAAATTGCAATTCAAAATAAAGAGAGAAACACTAGGCAATGGCATTAGAATCTTACACATAAGGTAAACCAACCTATGATAGGCAAAAGGCCCATGATAGACACCTAGGTCAAAATGCCCCCTCATAGTCTTGCATCATCCTATGACCCCCCCAAAATTCAATAAATGAGATGTGGACTACATTTGGTTGAGTTAGTAGTCACAATCAATGTCTTCGATGATGGTGATGACGTGATTAGTAACTGCAAGAATTTTTTCCACCTTCTAAATGCAGATTCATCATAGAAAGTGACTTTTTCTTTGGTCTTCGTATTGTGGCCATCTTAGGATTTTATTGTGACTGCTTTAAATGAATAAGTTGACTGTTATGAATACACATTTTGTTGGTTTGGGTTACCCTAAAGACTCTTTTGGACCATGACGAGTAACATACTTCAAAAATTCATAATAAATTCACACTATGCCAAAAAAATAAAATTTCAATCGTTCTCCCTCATTTCTCACATTTGTCCTTACATGGATTTTTTTTTTAAATAAAAAAATTCAACAATAGCAAGAGAGTCATTTTGCTTGTCATAGGCTGGTATATTCACATATTCATATGATTGACATTCCTTCAGCTTTCCCAAACGACTCATTGGTATGATTTCGGCTGGTAGGAAACTCTGCCACATAATTTCTGTTCACATTGACAATCACTACCACACTCAAATGTGTAGATTTGGAGGCTTTTCAAATATGTGTCGGTTTTTGTAGATTTGGGGATCTTCAAATATATATTGTTTTTTGTAGATTTTGGAAAACCATTGTTAGGGACTATCAATGGGGGAAAAGAAAAAGAAAAGAAAGCTTCACTCTTGGATTACACTTTTGAGATGTAATATCATAAGCACTAGTATGCCTTGTGCCATTGCCACAATGTAATAAAATAAAAATAAAAAACATATTTTTTAATTTTTTAATTCACAAAAACTTCAAAATGCAATATTTTTTCTACTGTGAGTTGGAATGCTACAAAACAAAGTCCATCAACACCCCTCCTTGCAGAGAGCTTTTCAATGGTACCAAGGATGTGACCGAGGGATCCACAGTTCTAGAGAACTCATTGTAATAAACAAAACAAAACACTTGCTACTAACTATAGTGAAATAGGAGGTCCATAAAAATTCCTATTTAAGAGATGAAAATTAATTTGGAGAGGTTACATTTCTTGAAAAGTTCTTTAGTAAAATTTCCTTTGAAGACGAAAAAAAATCAACATCTGAATTAATTCATTTCACAATTTTTTGGAGGCCCATGGAATTAGTTATGAAATTTTCATATTGAAATAAAGTCATATGTCAATTCCAAATCTTATTAACTAGGGAATATAGAAGTTAACCCTTGGACAAATTGGTCACCATAGAAACCATCCTCTTGATTATTGTGTAAATCACTTGCTTAAAAAACAATCAAAAACACTCATTGGAAGTCAAACTACTATGCATGAACTTTTGCATTGGAATTAGGCAAAGATTAAAAATAAAAATGCATTGCAAGGATCCACTCATATCATGAGCTCGACGATATTAGAAGCATTGGAGACTGTAAGCGATGCAAGCATGACTTAGCTAAATGTCTACGACCACAGATGAGTGATGTTGTCTTCCATCAAAGTAGTCTAAACCCTTCCACTTTGAAATTGCATAAGAAATTCATAAAAAATGATTAAAAAAAAGGTTTAGCTACCGTTACATACAGTAGAAAATATGCCAACCTAACAGTTGGATCATCTCTTTCAAATAAAAGAGAATCAAACTCCATCAAGTAACAAACAGGCGTCAGTCTAATTCAAGATTCTGAGCAAATAAGCTAGGACCAAAAATACCACCAATGCGATCCCCAAGCTTTGGATAGAAAATTTGGACCAAAATTGGGTGGAGCACCATCTGCGGAGCACAGTAAGAACACTGACGGCAATCCTGCCCTCCACCACATTATACTACAACGAAACTCATTCGTTTCTGTAGCAATAAATCAGTAGCTCACTGTGGAGCTGTGTATTGTACAAGGGAACAGGATAAACTAAACTCCTAACCAGTAAAACAAAGGGAACTGGGCCACACCCATGAGAAGCAGAAGATAGTGATGGCGAGTTGAATCTCTGTCATACCTCCTTGCTTCCGCAAACAACAGACGCTTCATCGTTTTCACCAAGAAGTTCGCCATGCAGAGACTTGTATAAGCCCATGTGATGTAGTAAGCATACGTCGATAATAAGTGCGCAAACACAGACAGGGAAACGCCAATGAAAGCATAACCTCCATATGCTACCACATCTAATGTCGGAGCATCTCCGCTCCCTAGAGTAAGGAGTGATGCCTTCAATATCACCGTTTCTACTGCCCATCCAATCGTTGCTTTCGTAACTAAGCTACTAATGACGTCTGGTTTGAACCTGTAGCATCATAAGCAAAAGGAGAGATATAACCATGAATATCACAAAAGCAAAAGACTATTTCTTACAAGCACAGCGAAACCCTGGAAATCTGTACTATTGTGCAGGTGCAATCCAAATCGATGCCAAAGACATGAGAAGCTCCAGCGGTCATCCTCATGATTGAAATGAAAAGACAAAAGGAAAAGAGGAGAAATTACATACTTGCCCGCCTGCCCTTGCGTAAAGCCACAGAGCATGATGTACGTTCCAAACGCCATGAGAGGAAGATAGAGGTCCGGAGCATTGATGTCATGCCGAGGAGGTTTGTATTTCAACCCCCCTGCTACTTGCTCTGCTATTCTTGTCCAATGGCCCTGCAAAGGAACGATTTCACAAACTAGCGTCAGCTCAGCTCGGATTTGCTTGAAAATTAAGCAATTTGAAATTTCAGTTTGAAATATTGAGTGCAAATGTAGGTTAAATCGTCTCCGGTCACGAGGACAGTTTATACTCGGCGCTCCGGTTCAAAGACACTTCTCCAAAGCTTCAAATTCCAAATGAAACTTCACATAATTGCGATGAAACTTGGGACATACCTTATGAAGAAAGGGGCAGAGCACCACTTTGAGCTTGTTCTTTACATACTGATCCGTCACTTGGAAATAGTACTGAATGTCATGAGTTGCAAAATATCGACTGACCTGTAAAACACAACGCAAAAAAGCAATGACGACCTTAACTCTGCCACCCGATTAAAAATATTATACTAACAGGAACCTGGGGCACAAACAGCAGGAATGATGAGAACTCAAGTGAAACTTACGTTGCTCTGCACGTAGTCTCTGCTGTTCCCCAGGTAAGTGCCCAGCAAGCCCGAGCTTGCACCATAAAACACGTCATTCAAGGGATTGTTTGGCCCGAGTGGAGCCTGTCTTTGCATCTCCGGCGGCATCCCTTGTTGCGCACCATACTGTTCAAAGCCTGGTCCCGGTTGCCAGGCCATAGATTATATTTGCACCTCACCAGCGAACAAACAAACCCTGCACAAAACCTAACAAAATAATACTCTGAACAATTTTTTTTTTTTAAATCCACAACAAGAGAACGTGCGGCAAAACCATACCTTTCTGAAACCTAAAAACAGCGCAACATCAACTGAGGCTAAAACTCGCGCAACCATCTCAAAATCTCGAACGCAGTTCAAAATTTTGTTAGAAAACAGAGAGACATTAGGTCTTCCGTCCCTAAACCCAAAATTTGTGACAGTGATCTTTCACCCAAAATCCGCCCAAACCCACCAAAAGAAAAACATCCTCCTCCTTCCTACTGAATGCAAGATTTTCAAAATGCCGAAACCACTCCGTCCCCATAACAAGATTCGCATCAAAATGCAGAGAGAAAATCCAGACAATCATAATACCTTCAAACAGGATGAAGCACTGAAACCCTAGAAACAAAAGCGGATCCGTCGCCCGAGCTTCCCAACCACGACTTGGATCCAGTCATGCAAAATTATGCACAATCAATGAACTCACAAAGAGAGCCATGTTTTCAAACTCTGACCAAGTTTCCATTCTGAACAAGCGAGTGGAGAGACCAATGACGTGGCGTCATAGGACGACGCGTGGCGTCTTGTAATTGGTCTGATTCGACGTCAGTGACGTCAGGGGAAATGAGTCAGGAAGCTGTGAGGTGGAAAATTTGGGTGAAAACCTTCTAAAATAAGCAATTCAGCATAGTTGGAGGTAACTTTTACAAGAATTTTTTTTAAAGTACTAATGGCAATTGAAAATTATGAATTTAAAAAAAAATTAGAATTTTTGGGTAAGATATGAAATTCCTATGAATTTCTGAAGTGGAAGCTCCGTAGATAGGCCTTTGAAACCATCACATAGCTTGGTTATAATACTGAAATTTAGAGAATTGAAAGTCAATTGATCATAATTGAATAAAGGAAATGGTTTAATGGCACCTTTGGGGTATACTTTCAATGAAAGTCTCCTTGTTAGGAATCGGGGTACATAGATGGTTTTGGATGTTTTCATCTTAAAACTAAATGTAATTTTTTGGGGGAATTTTTTTCCCAAATGTTAATTTTGCATGGAAAAATTAGGACTTTGCAAAATATTTTTATTTTTAGATTAGTTAGATGTTCCTTTTTTCTAAAAAACACAGTGATGTGTCAATTTTGCCCTTCATTTACGAGAGATTGGTTATTGTTGAGGATTGAGGAAGGTTCATAATAAAATATTTGAAAAAGGTCCAATCTATGGTCATGTAATTTTTCCCTTCGTTAATGACAAACTTTGCAGTTGATTTTTAGGAATTTCTTTGTTGACAATTTTTTGTTAAAATTTGTTAAAATTGTATCAAAACTTGTTCAATTTAATTAATAGATTATGAAGTTGTCTCTAAACCTCTAAACTTGTTCAATTTAATTAATAGATTATGAAGTTGTCTCTAAACCTCTAAACTTGTTCAATTTAATTAATAGATTATGAAGTTGTCTCTAAACCTCTAAACTTGTTCAATTTAATTAATAGATTATGAAGTTGTTTATCTCTAAACCTCTAGGGCACTCATTTACTAATAGGGTGTAGGTTGTCACAATGCACTAAAAAAATTTTAATTAATTTTTTTAACATATTTTTTTAATTAATCATCCTAAATATTTTGTATTTTTAATCACACCATATTGAACCTTATATTTTTAAAATTGTTAGAAATACAAATTTGAAACAAACATTCTCTAGATTTAATTTGCTTGTGTAGGGTTAAAACTAATGTCCACGAAAATGCCCAAGAAAATATTTTTTTCCATCCCTACTATTTCATTCATTGAAAAATCATTAAAATTTGCTTATTTTTTTATTAGACTATATTTCCTAAATAAGTTTTGAAATACATTTCACATTGAAATTTTGAAGATAAAAAATGATACAAGTATGTCAATTTGTTACTCTACAAGATCTTAGTTTACAAAATATTGAGATTGTTTCACCCTATTGAGAATTTGCTATTGAAAATTTGAATAAGATATATTATGTCCTCTTAGTCCTTGTAGGGTTAAAAAAACTTCAAGAAATAGTGAGTCATATATTGAAGGTAAAATGAGGTAAACTTCAATCTTGCCAGCAAAATTCTTCAAGCATTGTAGCTAAGTTTTGTATTACACTATTGAGAAACACCTTTGAGTTCTTTAAGTTACATTCTCTTGGCTTTTTCGTTAGTCATGGGATTTTCAGCAAGCCAAAATTTATTGCATATACTCACAGTTTCTATCTTCTTGGATAGTTTTGGGGAAATTTGGGGCAAGCTAAAAGTTATTGCATGTACTCAAATCCCTATCTTCTTGGATAGTTTTGGGGGAATTGGGGGCAAGCTGATAGGTATTGCATATTCATGGTCTTTGTTTTCTTGGATAGTTGTGGAACTTGGGACAAGTTGATAGGTATCATATGGAATTGGGATCAAATTAATGATTATTGCATACTTTTTGATCTTTATATTAGATGGTCATGAAATTTTGAGTTAGTTGATAAATATTGCATATTCACAATCTTTGTTTTCTTAGATAGTCAAGAGATTTTTATATATTGATAGGTGTTGTATACTCACAATCTTGGTCTTTTTGGAAAGATGTGGGTTTTATTGGGAAGATGAATAGAAATTGCATATTTTATTTTTTGATCTTCTAAGGTACTTTATTAGTTGATAGGTGTTTCATGCTCTTATTCTTGAGTAACATTGGATTATTGCGTAACATTGGATTATTGCGTCTTTGACAAATTGTAGACCTTCGGATATTTTTCCTTACAATAGTATAAAAACATTTTGAATCAACAAAGCATTCACTTGAAGGTATATATGCTATGATTATTTATAATTTCAAATAACTAAAATAAAATTTATAGTAATTTTTAGCATTTAGCTCAAAATAAAGACAATGAATGCCCAATGATGTAGTGAATGGCTACTCAAGATTCAATAATCAACACAATACAAAAGGCATATGAGTACTTATACCAAAATCCAAATAAATGAAAGACCAAATAATGTTCACTTGTTATATGACATTGACTATTAACATTAGCTACTAGTATATTATTGGTCAATTAGTTACATGTTATTAATACTAGGTTTGTAACATAGAGACTACCTTTAAAGGTAATAAGGAAGCAACAAGGATAGCCTTTGCTTTCTATATTTCTAAGATGTGCATAGTTGATCAAACTTCCACCATTAGAATTGGCATGTTTGAATTCCATATTTAATTTAAGGTAATTGCACCTAATTGTGATCACTTTTTAAAATCAACCCCTACAAAATCTTGCCTAAAATACATAACTTCTATTCATGAGAGCCTCAAGGTTGTATTTAGGTAGACCTATTTTCCTGTTGGTGTCCAAAAATGCATAAATGAATCTTTGGACTTCCAACAACAATTAACAAAAAATAATTCACAAATTTAATAATATGAACTCCTTTAAACATTATGATCTTAGAGACTCTAAAAAAATCATTTCTAAAAATTGATAGAAAAATAAACATATGGATTAGCTATGCAATCCTATAGTTAGAAATTGCAAAAGAGATTAAAATTTTATTTGCTCCACCTTGTTTGTGATGCTTTGTGATAGAATTATTCAAAACTAAAAGAAAAACACTTCTAGAAATTCAATATTAACCCTGCATATCTAAAAGGTCCAATGAATGACTTCACTATTAACCCTGTGAGCACCTCAAAGGCCAAAATCTGGCCTCTCTATTTTGAAAAACATTCTTGTTTGACTACTAAATTTTTTTGAGTAGTATGGGCAAAGGATGTGTAATTTTCTCCACACTTCTGGGTCTCTCTTAATTATCAATCGATACAATTGGATTATGTGGATCTTTTCTTAGAAGAAAGTTTGAGCGAATTGAAGTAAAAAAGGTTTAGATTTCACTAAATTTGCTCTGGGCGCTCAGGGATTAATCTATAAATGACGCTACATCCATTTTCTTGGTTGATGAATGATAGAAAATCTTTGTGTATAAGATAGAAGTGCAAATATTCATCCACATAATTTTGCATGAAAAGGGAAGGTCTTGAATAGTAGTTTAACTCAACGAGTGCTTAAACATTCTATTTACACAATGCCAAAAGAAATTATTTCCACGGTCACAAACCCATCCATTAAGGATTAACTCTAATGTAAGCAAGGAACTTGAATGTGGTTTACAATATCAAGGTTTCTTCATTGCATATGGTTTCTGTATGTCAAGTTCCAACTTATATTAAGGATTAACCTTATAAGAATAATGGTTCAATGGATGACTTCACTGTTGATTGTAGAAAAAGTGAATGCACCTATTGGTCCAATAATTAAAGAATTTTGGTGACTACCTTGATTATGGAGGGTCACATCCTTTCAAGGTTAATCCTTGCAAGAGAGCAATGCAAACCCAATCAAACTATTTTGAATTACAACTAATATTAGGTGCATTTTTTGTTTCTACAATTAATTTTCACTTTCAATTGATGTGTAGCAACAAATTTTCCAACAATGGGATCTTTTTCAAGGCTTCTTTTGTCTTAAAAATAATGTGGTGAAATATGTGGATTATTCATAAAGCATTTGGTCACTAGAATCTTGATAGGATGCATGCCTTGTGAATGACCTCATAAACTTGTTTGAGTTCATACTGATTCCTTGACAAATTATTGTCTTATCTAATCATTTCAAAAGTTCTAATAGATGAGATTGGTGTAATAGATGAGATTGGTGGATGAAGTTGATTGACAATACATTTTTTGACAAGTTCCTATGGATGCAATTTTTGATGATATTTTTAGATACTTTAATCCTTAATCCTTAAAGAACCACAAGGTGACCTTGGAAATCATTAATCTTCACTACATGAATAATTGGCTTAAAAAATTGCAAAAGCACTCATTGGAAGTCAAAATACTATAGAAGATCTTCCCTTTCCAATCAAAATTTTGAGGATGAATAGTTGCACTTCTTGTTCTACATGGAGAGATTCTTTATCATCCATCGAATACGAAACGTTTACTTCAACTTTCAAAATACTATAGAAGATCTTTCCTTTCCAATCAAAATTTTGAGGATGAATAGTTGCACTTCTTGTTCTACATGGAGAGATTCTTTATCATCCATCGAATTCAAAACGTCTACTTCAACTTTCAAAATACTATAGAAGATCTTCCCTTTCCAATCAAAATTTTGAAGATGAATAATTGCACTTCTTGTTCTACATGGAGAAATTCTTTGTCATCCATCGAACACCAAACGTCTACCTCAACATTTAACCCTGAAACGTCTTGATCCTTTTTCAAAATTTGACACATTTTTGCTTATATTTTTGTACATAAATATCATTCATTGCAATTTCTTGAAATTGGTCATTAAGGAAGGTTGTCTTTTCAACATTGATTTCAAGTATTACATTGGATGAATGAGAAGTTGGTTGGACAAAACAATGCTTGCAAGCCCTCTATTCATTGTCCAAAATATGGACATTGAAACGTTCCAAGGTTAAAGACACAACCCCATGACCAAGGTAGTCACCAAAACTACCCTGAATTTGAACCAATAGATGCATTTTTTGTTTCTATTAACAATGAACAATGAAGTCATCCATAGACCACTTCTCATCCTTAACCTCCTACAAGGGTTAATGAAAAGTAGGGTTTTTTTAGCTTTCTAACAAGCACATTTGCAAAAGTAACAAGTTTGTAATGAGAGATTTAAATTGTTATTTGGATTTCTCTAAATTTTTGGACAACTAATATATATAGTTCTCATAGAATAGATCCATATCCACAAGGAGAGTTTTTATTTGTTCCATTCCAATCATTTAGAGAGGTAAAAATATAAGGATTTTTCTCCTAAAGACAATCCAAGAGTTTACCAAAATAGATTTTACATGCACTTCTTTAGGCATTATACCATAACCTTGAAAATGTTCTTTTGTAGCCCTTAAGAGTGGATTCATTATCAATAGTAATAGAAAACAAACATTATGAACATGATTTATTGTTATTGGATCTTATTGGCAAAGTGAAACATGATTCAAACACACTTTACCAATCATTATTTGAACAAACACTGTAGACACTATATTCTCCTAGTCTCTCATGTTCTCAAATGTGTACATATAGCTTGCAATTTACACTCTCATGTTCTCAATGTGTATTTATACCTTGCATTTTACAATATCTACATTTAGTGTCACCTTTTGGGTCCATCCAATTTTAGGTGTCACATGATGTTTATGTATACCTCAGATAGGGTAGCGTGGAGAGTACCTGGCGGACAAACCAAAGCCTTCCCCTGTGTCACGAACTTGTCGTGACCAAAGCTCCTCTCTCCGGGAATGGTTGAGCAGGTGAGGATCGGAGCCGCCTCCCAGAGACCAAATCCCTATTGATCAGTGTTCAGACGATATTTATAAAAAAAAAATTGTTGTTTAACATTCCTATTACTTTATTTGTGGAAATTGCAATTTGTACAATTCCGTAAGTTATAAACTTTAAATGTGCAATCGTGAGACTTCGAAGGTAAAATCTATTTTGTGAAGTTACAGTGGCATTTTTAGCATGCCAAACGAGACGATGGAGAATTTTTTTGCAACAACGAAGCAAAATGTAAATGGTTTCATAGTTTTTTGGAGCCTCAAAGGAATTAGATAAAAGGTGAAGGTGAGACTCTAAGTTTGAACGATTTTTTTGTTTTTGGCGATACAGCCTGCAACAAGAGCCACAACATAGCAGTATTTTGGAAAGATTGCCATATACAAGCCCTTGTTGCAAGCTTGTATCACCAAAGAAGAAACCTTGAATGAAACCTCGGTGGATCTGAAATTTGTTTGACGCATACGAAGAAAGATATTTGTAGTACCAAAGCATTGCCCAAGCAAGAGCTTAAATTGAAAGAAACGTCACCAACACCTGTCCCCCAACAAAGTTGCCACCTCGAGAGGACAATAAGTGAACCCGTATTCATTACCTGAAATGGTTTCCAAATCCATCTTGTTTTTTGTCCTTCGTTGCTCACCATTTTCACCATTTCCAGTAGTCTACTTGTTCATTTTTCATCCCCCAAATAGGAAGAATTGAGTAAGAAATGGATTTGGGAGTAGTTACCTTACCCTACCTGGATCGAATAACACTTTGTTCAGCTGGTGCAACTTCGTTTGTCTGTGGCCTGGGCTGTACTGAACGGACAGTCAATGTGCTCAATCAATAGAATGTGTTCAGATAGAATCATGTTGTGTCCATGTGATAACAAAACTGCAGATCATGGAGCATAACGCAAGGTCCAACACCCCCACTGAAGTGTGAAGTCAAGTAAAGCTTGTGAAAAGAATTGTCAGAATAGAAACAGGAAAGAGGCAAGTGGTTATATGGCTTACTATATAACGCACTGCCTCTTCTCTGAATTCTGAACCTAGGTCTTACCAGTTTCCATATGGATCACTTTCTTCCAGGTTAAATTGTTGCGCAAATGATTACATGTATCTTCCCAAAGCCGTAGCTAGAGGAAACTCCTCTTGAGTGATGCATGCTCCATTTCCAACAACCTGGTGGCATCCTGGGAGTCGTGGGCAGTTCTGAGACCACACGACGATCGTATGAGTCCATTAAAATGTTGATTAAGAAATAGAATGAATGGCACCTGCATATTAGGCACCTACCCAAGTGCAGGAACATTATGAACTTTGGAACCATCCACTTTGGTGGACAATCCATTTTGCGTGAGAGTCTTGATGTTCCCAGCTAGGGTATGCCGCAAGGAAAAGGGCTGTGTTAAGTTTCCTCAGCTGAACTTTGTTGGGAATCAATTTCTGGATTTTAATGGAAACATAGGTTGGGTGGACGAGTTCGCAGAGCGCTCCCAATTCAAGGGGTCAGAAGCAGAGGATGGACTTTCATATTTGCAAGTGTCTCAAGCTGTCCACTGCGCAGGTCTGACCCAGAACCAAGCTCAATTGCAACCATGATCATGGGATCCAATTCTATGGATCTGTTATTGTTGGAAATTCAAAACTGAAATGCATGTGGAAGGTGAATAGGTCTACTTACAGATCATGGTTTTGAGTCGGTATAAATTCTTGAACAGGGTAGGAATCACTTGCAGCTCTCTTACGAAGTGATCTTCAACAAATCATTAGAGAGAAAGTCTCGGCTCCGAATGTGTGGTCACCTTAATTGAGGAAGAGCTCCAAGTCTCACCCTGCTAAGCACAAATGAAACCTGGAAGGATGAATCAAAGATTCCTTCCGCTCATGCACTTCAATTGGTTGTCTTGGACAGCAACGAGCGCAAGGAAGAGCACCTGTGACAAGCTCTTTGTCTTCGCAGACTCGTTTGTGGACATCGGCAATCGCCACCCCAACAACAGCACCTACACAGCCATCGGCAGAGTGAACCAGAACTGGACGCCACCTTATGGCCGCACGAGCCCTGGTTCACGAGCCCTGGTTCAGGAAAATGACACGGTTTTTCCCGAAAGATGTGATTCGGAAATCCCAACTGAAGGAAGTGCACATGACACGGCTTTACCCGAAAGATGTGATTCGGAAATCCCTTGTCTTATATGTAATCTCTGGCAACGATTACGCAGCATACCGGCGCAATAACAGCTCGACCGATGCGCTCTCCATAATTGCCTTGGTGGCTTCTATAGTGGATCAGGTGACCCGAGATTTGACGAAGTTGTATGACATGGGATTCCGGAGCTTTGTGGTCGGGAAGCTGGCGCCTCTGGGATGCGTGCCCTATGTCACGGTGACGCATAATTACAACTCCTGCGAAGAAGAATTTAACAACGTCACCACCTTGCACAACCTGAACCTCACGGTGAGGGTGATGGCTTCCTCGCCACATGCCGACATTCTATTTCTCAACCATCAGATCGCCTTCGCTCAAGTTCTCTATAACTCTTGCAACTCTAGTAAGCAGTGACCGTCAGTTTAGCAACTTTCAGAATCCGAAGCTTCATTGAATTATTTGAACCGCTTCATATGGATCCATACCTCTTAACTGGTTTCATGCCACTCGGGACATTGATTACTCTCCGAATGAGAGATGTTGTTCCAGATCGTCTGAAGACATGCTGCAAGGGCGTGCAGTTTGGAGCAGTGTGGTGACGTGAACGAGGCGGGCAGACCGCTGTACTCGTTGTGCAGCTCTGATGAGATGGAGAAGTTCTTCTGGTGGGACGAATTCCACCCCACGGGAGAAGGCTTCATATTCGACCTCTTCTTGCAAGGATTTCCCTTCTTGTACACTGATGGCAAGAGTCTCTCGCAGTTCTTAGGTGTCCAAGCCGGGAGAATCCGGTAGCTCCCAATTCTAAAACATTCATAATGAGTGGTCGCTCTTGAGAGGCCCTTCGATCACAGTCTCAAGAAATCGGTAAAAGACGAGGGAGGGCATTTTGAAGGGAATTAATTCGCCTGCTGACGTATTGATTGTTAATTGAAATGGAATTTCTCCTCCCTGACTTCAAGCAATTGAATCCGCTGATATAAAACTCAATGAAGTGAAGAATGAAGCATGTTGCGAGTTCCCACTAAGCTTTCTTGCGCACGTTTTCCCAATAAATCTGTCGAGCTTTAAAATAATTTGATAACTCATTTGCAAGGCAAGAACATATGCACTTGAAAGCTACATGAAACCTCGAAGGACATGTCTCCCAATGGATTTAAATTACACAAGCAACTGAAATTTAAAAACCAACCTTATCATTTTATTCACAGTCTTTGTCAAAGAATATGAGGCAGTGGAGTTGACCTACCTGTAATCTCGCTCATGGCAAAAACAAATGCAGCTCAAACTTTCGTGACACTATGTCTTCATGATCATGTCGAGTCGATCATTTTTCCGTCACATCTTGGTGAACTTTTTTATACATCCCTAGAATAGAATAGGAAGTTTAAGCACAGACTGCAGATCCAAAGATAATTGAACAGCCACTCCCAGTTGTTGTTTTTGGAACAGTAGAGGCTTGCATGCCCTCACACTAGTGGCGCATTTATGGAGGGATTAGTTCGGATAGGCTAAAATCGTCTGACAGCAGCGACAAATCGCCAGAAAAAAAAAAAACACGCTGGCCACTCCCACCATAAAAATGATTTAGTGCGCGAGAGACTCACCTCGGATGTCCCGGAAATTGGTGCTTTTATCGTTGCTATTAGGGATCGGGTAGTCCAAGATTTGAGGTCACTGTACAACCGGGACTTCACCTTCTTGTGTCTTCCACCAGTTGGGTACATTCCAGCTGTCACAATGTTCTGAAAGGTAACGTCACTTGCAATGATGGAATGCAGTCTGTTTCGACGACGCAGAAGTGTAATAGGGAGCCTGCACAAATTCCAAACGTCCAGTCTACATTGCCGGGAGCAAACGTGATCACTCTCAATACCCAGTTGACCTCCACCGCAGTCACTCTAACCCACGTCGGACTACTAAGGTTTTCCCATTCGCAGATTCGAAATCCTCTCGACTACTCAGGTCCTCATGACAATCCCTGGTATAGCAAATTTCGTGTCCTGAACCTTCTCACCTAAATTCTACAGGCACCAACCAAGATCTGGGTTGGCATGATAAATGCAGAGTTTCCAACTCCTTTGAAACCCCTCCAGAGGGTAGGGAAAGGGATCATGAACTCGCCAACTCCACGACAAGCTTTCGCCTTGCGCACCCCACGGAGGCAGATGTCTTCAACCTCTTTCTGCAAGGCGTGCCTCCACTGCACACAAATGTGCAGAGCCTTGCCGAATCCCTCTACCGCTGAAGAGGACCCGAGTCAGTTCTGTACCCCGAAATAAGTTCTTGAGGGTCGGGTCGGATCTGAGGGAAACCAAAGGTCGTTACGAGTTGTTGCTGTCGCGTACGCAGCAGCGGAGACAGGAACTTTTGGCTAGATTTGGGGAAAAGTCCTGAAATCTATTTGAAGGGACTTTGTAGAATCTCACAGAATCTCGGCATCAGGTCATCTTGGTACAGGTGAACCGGAATTTCAGGAGAAGAGCTTAGACGTCATGTTCACGTCATCATGCCCTGCGACGGTTTTCGGTTCAGCAAGTATGAATTCGAAGGAACAGTAAGAAAATTGAAAGCATGTATTGGTTCATAGAATGTGCATTGCCTTAGACTTTCTAGGCAAGTTGGTTCTAGAAATCAGTTGTGAAAAAAATTGGAAATTCATAGCCGGTCTTCTAATAGTTTCAGGCAGATGGCATCCAAATAATGCGTACCGAGGATTGTTGAATTTGCTGCCTTTGATGAGAAAGAGCATTCCATCCCTGCACAATAATAAGGGTTCGTAGACCTAGTAGACCCGCAGAGCTTTAAGCTTGATAGCATTTTAAATCTTCTTTGGGGACACAGGTCCGCACCATACACTAGGCAGCACCTTTTGACGAGGAGGAACACTGCGCTGAAAGAGTGAGTGCAGGTTACTCCATAGAAAACCTTTTGAGCTTGCAGCTTAACACGGGATCTAGCCTTGTAAAAATGTCTTCTTAACTGTTTTTCTAGATGTTAACTGGAATATTTGTAAAATAGAAGACAGAAATCCTAGCCCCTGCATCACTGGGCAAACAATCTTTGAACATGCAGAATTGCTCCTGGCCTGCTCCAATGCTCCAAACCGTTTGTTTTCTTATATATATATATGCTCCCTCTGGTCTCCGATGCTGTCGAAATGCTCTCGACGTATTTTGCGATCACTGCTCAAAATGAGAACTCATATTATTGCCGGTCCTGAGTTGCAGGCTGCATTCTGCTGTCCACGACTCCAGAGGAGAAAATTATTTCATCATCCATGTGCTTTTGAAATACAGTCCTCCTATTCACCACATCTCGGGTTAAGCAACGGAAAATGATGAAACGCAATCATTCGGACCCCGATTCGGACAGGCGAAAAACCGGAATGCAATGTGCAACAAGAGCCCCAGCGCTAAGGACGCTTCTCTCACAGTAGGGCCACCATGCCAAACAGTCCACGCCTCCAACATATAACTTTCCCAGCATTCCTTTGTCATGCGAGACTTTCTCAATTGCTAATTAGGTGCCTTACAAAGAAACGTCAAATGATCAACCAAACGAAAACAAAAAAATCCTGAAATGACTCTCCGTGATTAGCTTCCGCAAAGTAATTCAAGGATGGCGCATTTCCATTTACCCTTACCCTAAAAGCAAAACCCTACACTCAGAGTCCATAGCACGCTCAATTCTCCACCAAGCAGGGACACGACGGAATCGACCAACGCAGATTGCAGCGATGGTGCTGAAGGTGGAATGGACAAGATGATGTTCCGGCGATAGATGCAGCGGGCAAGAAGAATTCAATCCCGACGAATTTCAATACGAGGAATCCCGACACAGACCCGATTCAAAAGCGCTGCATACAGTCGTGCGAAAGAGGCGAGGCCGATAATATGGAGGGTTCGCGAACATTGATACCCGGGACAGGTGCGGAAGCGGGTATCAATGGTATCTTGGGCCCGATTTGAAAGATGGAGGCGGGTCTGGTACTCCTGGTTTGGGGAAAGTGGATTTGCTTTGAATGGCAAGTGGGGCCCATTGAAACCTTCAAATGCATGATGCTGGTTCGTCATATCCCCCGCTCATGTCCTATCAGGGGTTTCCCCTCCGACTACCTTTAGAACTACATATCTTCCTTTGCATGACTTTCTCAACACTCCAAGCCCAATATTTATAACAACCCCTTATTGCTTGAAATTTTTTTTCTTGAATTCTTTTGCTTATACTACTGTGACGTTGCCACATTATAACAAAAATAAAATAAAAATAAAAGTAATTTTCTAATTTTCTAATTCATAAAAACTTCCAAAATCAGTAATTTTCACCCCATAGTCATCCCATAGATCTAAATGTTGGGAAACAAAGTCTATGCACCCTTCCTTGTAAAGAGCTTTCCAATGGTACCAAGCATACAATTGGGGACACATGGTTCAAGAGATCCCAACATAACAAGTAAGCAAACAAACAAACAACCTAACTTAATGGATGGGTCTTTAAAAAATATGTATTAATTACCTCAATTTCATTATATTCATTATACATAAATATTAACCCAAATTATCTAAAGTCATCTCCAAAATTGACGATTTGAGAAAAAGTCATCATGAAGTATGCTTTGGAAGCATATTTTGGAATTGACAAACCAATGAAAGATGTAGACTTTGAGTTTTAGATTCCATATGTACAACTTAGATTCACCAATGTTATCACCAATATTTTTCTATAAACTTTGAAAGGCAAATTTTAAAATTCCTTTGAAATTCAATTACAAGCAAAATACTATCATTTTTTGGGTAATGGAATGGATTTGAAATGAGGTTCTCTTAATATAGTGATTTTTTGAAATTTTTGTATTCTTTAAATCTATGACCTCATTTTTGCAAATTTAGTTTTGAACTAGAGTCAATGCAATTTTGGCTTGGTCAACCACTTGACACACTTCCACATTTATAATGTTAGAAATATATATATATTTTTTTAGTAACACCAAATCCAACCATTAGACAGAACAACAACTTAATAAGGTATCTTCCTAAATTAGGATGACTTTCATCTAAGCAGTAATGAAAAAGAAAAATGATTTTCTAAGCCTTTTATGTTTTTAGAGATCTTTTATTGTGTGTATTTATTTATCCATGACTTTTTTTTTATGATGGTATAGAAGGAGGTCTTTAAACAGTGTGGGCATTTGCAATCAACCTTAGGAAAGGACTATAAGGAATGCATGTGGTTGCTCAAATGGATTCTATTTTTTGAGGTAAGAAAATGTGATTGCAAGTGAGTGATTTTAGGGTAGTGAGTATTACTTTTGGACCACTATTATGTGCTATTTATGAATCATGAATGCATCATTTAATTGTGTACACAAAATTCAAAATGATAGCAAGAAAGAAGTGGTAAATATAATTTCAAAGTACATATTTCTCTTGCTCAATATAGAACATTGCATTCATACATTATAGGACTTTCCTGAACATACTAAGTACCCTATTCATCTTTGGGGGATTTTTCTACTCTTTTTAGAAACACATGTTCATTCATTACTATTGAAGTCTACAGTTATCAATAGCAACCTATAGACTCTATGCTTTGAAAAATCATATCTAATTCATTTTGAGTCAAAAAATTACAATTTAAATTGCAATTTGTTTCTTTTCCAATTCTTTATCTACCAAAAGAAACTAGAAATCATTGATTGGCTAGTTTCTTCCACACATCTATTTTCTTTTTTAGATGTGCCATTCTTGAGCCTTGTACCTCGTATATAAGCCATACAAGAGAAGAAAAGATCAAATTCATAGAAAAGAATGTTAGACAATTGATTGAAATTGTGTTGTGTTCATCAAACAATATGGTGAAGAAAAAAAAGACCATCCTAGGTAAAGTAAATGAAATTTAGGTGGTCTATAGGGCTGCAAGTTTCCACGAGTTTCCAAACTATGGGAACTCTATTGCAACAACAGATTCAATTGATGTAGCCAAGCACTTTTAGACCTAAATTGAATTAGATATGATTTTCTAAATCATATAGCAATAGGGTGCTATTGAAGACTACAAGTACCACTATTAAATGTCAAAAAATTGTTCATCAATGGTACAATTGGCGTCCCATAATGAAAGCATGCAAACCTTCAACTTAAACAACACGACACCTGCATGTAATTGCTTAGGATTGCACAAAGTGTCCTATTCATAATTCTACACTACTTACAATGAACTTTAGTCTACTTCAAAATCAAACTTACTCCTTAACCACTCATAAAATTGTACAATAGTAATCCAAAACTAGCACCTGTCAGTTCATTACTAAATAGTTTGTCATTCCTATAATGATAGTCCATGGTTTGAAATAAGCTTAATAACTTATAGGACAATTTATAGAACATGGGTAGAATATGGATAAGCTACTTTACAACAGTGACGTAAACATCCCCGATAGCATATGGTCTACATAGGATGAGATCAAATACATGGAAGGGAATGTTAGAGATTGAATTGGAATTGTATTGTGTCTACATCAAACAATGTTGTGAAGGAAAAAATGACCATGATCTACTATAACGTAAATATACCCAAAAGCATTCCTATCCAATTGCATCTTCTATCTACATTTGTTTTAACTTTGTAACCTAATATTATATTGGAAACTTCCTTATTAAATTTTGTAGTTAAATTTTCTAAATTGTCATATAGAACTATACAATTTAATATAATTAAAAGTTTAAATTTCAAGAAATCATTAGATGTATTTTCAGGCCTCTAAGAGACTGTTTCAAGGCTATTTTCTTTGCTTTGAAACATGGCAGTGCAGTCAAATTATAAAATAATTTTAAAATTTTAAAATCATTTATTATTATTATCCAATGTAGCAGCCACTCAGCCACACCAAACTATTGTTGTAGTCAAGTTCCTATAGTCCAAGAACTCTGGAGAACTCTAAAAAAATTCCATGGAACTTGTAGTCTTGTTGAGTAGGTGAATATCATCTAATACATAGTAAACTCAATTCAAATGGCCTAAAAGCTACAAAAAACTATGCCTTAATTAAATTTCAATAATATTGTTAGTGAATTTTCTTCAACTTGTAGATGGATTAGTTATATATTTTTCAAAATTATAATTTTGAATTCATGATTTTTTAATAAAAACAATTATTTTCTAATCATATTTGTGAAAACTATGGTTTAACCTTCCAAATTCCAAAGTGTCATAGTGATATGAGCTTTTAACAAGAATAGTGTTTAAAATTTTGTTTCTTCCATAGAAAATTTGTTTTTAAGAAACACTCTCAAAATATTTGAGATTTGTTTCATGAATGCATTGGGATGTGGCTAAAAAGTATTGAGGGTTGTTAGTATCTAAACCCAAGATCTTGAGCCCACAAGCTTAGGAACCTAGGCACTTATGTTATAAGCATCATCCATGGTTATAAAATACCTATGTTATAAGTACCTTTTGTTGTTATAAGATACCTATGCTATATATATATATATATATATATATATATATATATATATATATATATATATATATATATATATCTATATCTATCTATCATAGACACCTTCAATGGTTATAGGGTACCTATGTTGTGAATGCCTATGTTGTAAGTATTTTCTATGGTTCTATGGTATCTATGTTATAGATACATATGTTATAAGCACCTTCAATGGTGTAAGGTACCTACTTACATCTAGGTTCAAAGTTCATATGCTTACATTTCTAGGCTCATACACTAATGTCATTGGAGTTTATTGATGTTAATTAAGATTTTCTCACAAACAAAATTGTAGTTGGCTTCATGATATTAAATTGCAATTTTTTTATAATATTGAGATGCAATGGAATCATTCTAATTAATCCCAAATGTTTATGCAAAAGTTACATGCCATCTTCATAATAGCATATCATTTTTCTAATGCGTATGCTTTCAATTATTTTTATATCTCTTAGTTTGATATAAAAATATAGTTTTTGAATTTTACTCAAAAACACTATGATTGACACCTAAATAGCTTATATAATTTTCTATATGTTGACAAAAGTTTATCTAAATGTTTCCATTTGCACATCTCTAGTCACCATATTTTCAAATTTTTACTTCATACATTGTTTATCAATAGATCATTTTGTAATATAAATATTTTATAATTCAAATGAAAAACTACTTCATCCATTTATACATCAAATATCATATAATTTAATTTTTTAAAATGAAAAATGACTAGAAAGAGGTTATTTTTGTGACCTTTCAAGTTTGAGATGCCAAATGCTTCTTATGCAACTCAAACCCTTCACTAGTTTAGAGGTGAGTTGCTTGTTTTTCCCACTTGCACAAATTGCTATATTAACTTCCAACCAATCATAAGTCTTTTAGTATACCAAAACAAATTTTTTTGAACATTTATATCTCAATGTAAAAAACTTAACTTAGTTACAAGGTCTGACAAAAAAATATTTTTAAAAGTAGATATCCAAGTTTTAGAGATATTTTATTTCATAAAAAGATTTTATATCAAATAAAATATATATTTCAATTTAAGGCATCTATTGAATTATATTTGCCAATTTTATTTCCTAATATTCACCAAAGAATGTTAAAATTTGACCACAAAGGTATAGTACTTAACCCATAAATGACATAGTAGCCATTTTTAGGTTGATGAATGACAAAGAATCTTTGTGTGTAGGACAGAAATGCAACTATTCATCCTTGGGATTTTGCATAAAAAGGGGAAGTCTTCTACAAAGTTTATTTTCCAACGAGTGTTTTTTTAAGCCAACAATTCACACAATACCCAAACATATGATTTCTACAATGACCAACTCATTGTGTAAGGGTTAACCCTTACAGGACATTGTAGCCAATGGATGACTTGAGTATTCACTACAAGAACAAAGAATACACCTATTGGTCCAATAATCCAAACTTTTTTTTGTCACTACCGTGGTCATTGGGGGCCACATCCTTCAACCCTTATAGGATGACCGAGTGACTTTGGACATCATCAGTTTTTATGACCATGTGAAGCATTGGCTTAAAAAAATTGTAAAAAAACGACAAACTATTGTAGAAGACCTCCCCTTTTCTTGCAAATTTCTAAGGATGAAGAGTTGCACTTCTGTCCTATGTGGAGAGATCCATCAACACAAAACATCCGCCTCGACGTTTAAGGGTCAAAGATTAATATTTGGAGGAGTTGCCAACCTTGGTAAAAACATGCCTTATTTATTGTGACATAGAGAGTCTTAAAAGTGGATCCAAACATCTATTGTTGCACTCTATTCATCTACTTTTGATGCCAATTTTAGGATTTTTTTTAAAAAAGTATGCTTTTACTTACCGGTAGTCTGCCGGTTGCCCCTCCGAACTGGGAGTTCCATGTCCCTCTAAACCCCGAAACAATGCGAGAGCTTCACCGCTGACTCGGAGGTCCCCAAGATGTCACGGAGTTATGGCACCGTATGTTACAAGCCTCCCCCGTCCAAGGAATGGATCCCAACTGCACCGAAGCTCAGGTGCCAAGGTAACAGACAAGTCACCTTCACCGGAGCACGAACACGTTCCCCGGAAAGTTCTCCACCGCCCGTTCCCCGTTCTCGGCCCCTGTCCCCGCGGGTCACCCGCGATCAAGAGTAGCGAGCCGCAAAGCTCTCCCGGCCTTTTCCCGTCCAGAATCGCGGGCCGAGCCGGAGAAAATCCTTTTGCTTTGGGGCCGAAAACCCGACCCGACCCAACCCGATCCGACCTGACCCGACCCTGGCCTCCCCTTCTCGGCCTGTCCCGGCCTGTCCCGGCCCGGTCCGGTTCCGGGCGAGGGCATGGCGTGGCTGCTTCTCACCGTTGTTGGGAAGCCCAGGGATGTGAGCCCGCCTCTTCTTCTCTCTTTGCTCGTTTGGACACACACACACAAACACTGACTCTGTAGCCGCAGCCTGCTGCTACTAGTGCCGCGGCGATGGTTGCGCACGGTTTGACACCCGAAGCACGCTCCGCCGGTTGCTCCCGTCCGCCTGGTGTGGTGGCGCTGCCTGCGTTTGCGGTGCTTGAGTGGCGTTTTCCATTCAGTTATTGATTTCGTCGCCGACTTGCGTGAGTTTTTTTTTTCCTGTTGCCGGAAATAAGAAAAGAGAGTCGAGTGTGGTCGAGCTTTGGTTTGCTTGCAGTCTTGTTTCGTGTGAGCTTGGCTTTGCTGCGCGGCCGAGGCGCGCGCTTGTGGTTGAGAGAGTCGGGGAGCGATCGACGCCAGGGAGGGAGGGGGGAGGGAGTGGTAGTAGGTGGAGGACCAGGGCGGGGAAAGGCAGGGGAAGGCGGAGAACGGGCTTCCGAGTGGAAATATGATGTGATGTGATGTGATGTGGTGTATGTGTGTAGAGCGGGGAGATCGGGTGTCATGCAAGGGAGGAGAGTGCATGTGGACGAGTTCGTGCGCCGGGAGAATAACGGACGACGCAGAGGGTCGTGTACAGGCCCGAGGAAAAGCAGTTGCTGCGGCGGGGGTGGTGGTGGTGGTTGCGAGGAGGAGGACGAGGACAGGGCGGGGCGGGGCGGGGTGAGCCACGCGATGGCGACCTCTGGAAATGGTGACATGGCGTGAAGGCGTGGAGGCGCGGGCGCTGGATCTTGGTAGACTTGTTCGTTGGGAGCCTGCGGTTAGGGAGAGACCCCGGTCTTATCGGGAGCGGCGTTTTATGGAGGCGAAAGCCGTCACGAGCGGCATGACGGCGATGTCGCGGCGATCTCGTGAGCATCGCTCCAGCAAGAACATCGCGGGTACGATCCAAGAGTCTCAATTAGATATGACGTCGACGTCCAAGAATCCCAAGGTAGGCATTCTTAGTTCGTTAGAACATCACCATCGTAAGGACAGTTCGAATTTGCGGAGGTCCTCTCGCGTCACGCGCTTTGCTCCGAATCCTTCCGTGTTTCTTTCGAAGGGCCTAGAAGCCCGGGCCATTGTCGCGAAAGTTCCCGTGAAGACTATATCTACCGCGCCGTCGTCTGTTAAATCGTCTGTGATCGTCGATGGTGAGAGCGAAGCGTTGAAGGACGAGGCAGCGGGTCAGGGGGTCAGTAGTTCGGTTCGGCAACCGTATGCCGTGGAGTCTAATCATATGTCTGCGGTTTCAGGGGTTGGCGGCTCGCCAGATGCGGCCGGGCAGCCCAAGGGGAGACTGTTGAGGGGGAGACCGCGGGGAAGGCATGTGGCACCCGTCAAGAAGATCGCGAAGCGAGCGAAGCGTTTGCAGGAAGTGCCCCTGACGGAGAGCGATGGAGCTCGGATTCTAGGCCGGAGAATAAAAGTATTCTGGCGTGATGAGAACAAATGGTTTTATGGAGTAGTGAAAGCATATAATAGAGGGAGAAACTCTCACAAGATAGTCTATGATGATAAAGAAGAGGAGTGGCTTAAATTGCACGAAGAGAAATTTAAGCTTCAGGTGTTGGCTGGGGAGGTGTTTGGTAAAAAGGAGCAACTTGTGTCGAGGCAGTCTACGGAGGTCACAGGCAATGGTTTAAAGATTAATAGCTTTCTCGGAAGGAATAGTAGGGTGAACGAGCCGGAGCAATTGAATGGAGAGACTGCGGCATCTTCGGCAAACGGAGGTGTTCAGGCTATGAAGTTAACCAGTGTTCAACCTAGTTCTATTCGACAAAACGAGAACAGTTTGGAATATCCAGGGTTCTGCTCTGATGGGGGTTGGCGTGAGCAAGGGTCAAGCTTGAGGAAGGCTGGATTCAATGTGAGACCTACCGACGAATTTGAGGGTGCTACGCCAATAGTATTTGAAAGCGTAGACATTGAAGACCCGTACGCCATAGACCATACCAGTATTTCTGATTCTCTGGTAAAGTTCATGAGATCCAAGCAGAGTCTTGTGGAGTCGACGAAGGTTTCGACATCGAGTGGTGCGGTGCCGCCTGTACTACCTGCTGCTGTGGCTACGAATCCAATAGAGGTATCTCCAAGCTTGGAACCATCCTTGTGTAATGAGGCGAAGGATAAATTAGAGATTTCTGATGTTGCACTCGCTTCGTCCGAGGCACGTGATGTTTTCTGTGACCTTGCTTCATCTGAGGGATGCGTATTTGAGGAAAGAAGAGGGCTCGAAGGGATCTCATGTGAGGATGGGAAGGGTTCTGTTGATTCTGAGTCACTTGAAAGCGCGAAGGGTGTGGACGTAGATTCAATTACCGAAAGCGTAGACATTGAAGACCCATACGCCATGGACCATACCAGTATGTCAGATTCTCTGGTTATGTTCATGAGATCCAAGCAGAGTCTTGCGGAGTCGAGGAAGGTTCTGACATCGAGTGGCGCGGTACCGTCTGTACAACCTACAGCTGTGGCTGCGAATTCAATAGAGGTATCTCCAAGCTTGGAACCATCCTTGTCTAATGAGATGAAGGGTAAATTAGAGATTTCTGATGTTGCACTCGCTTCGTCCGAGGCACATGATGTTGTCTGTGACCTCGAGTCATCTGAAGAATGCACATCTGAGGAAAGAGGAGCGCCTGAAGGGACCTCATGTGAGGATGGGAAGGGTTCTGTTGATTCTCAGTCACTTGGAAGTGCAAAGGGTGTGGTCGTAGATTCAACCACAGAAAGCGCAGACCTTGAAGACCCATATGCCATAGACCATACCAGTATGTCAGATTCGCTGGTTATGTTCTTGAGATCCAAGCAGAGTCTCACGGAGTCGAGGAAGTTTTCAGAAACGAGTGAGGCGATACAGTCTGTACAACCTGCAGCTGTGACTGCTAATCCAATAGAGATTGACATTTCTGATGTTGCACTCGCTTCTTCCGACGCATGTGATGATTTCTGTGATCTTGCGTCATCTGAGGGATGCACATTTGAAAGAGGAGCGCCTGAAGGGATCTCAAGTGAGGATGGGATGGGTTTTGTTGATACTGAGTTGCGTGAATGCTCGAAGGTGGGGGGTTTAGATTCAACAATCGATTCTGCAAAGCTAAATGGGTCAGACTTTTTGGGTAGTGAAGGTGGCGGGTTGCAATGGACTGGGCAGCGAAGCGATGAGCTTGGGGTAGAGGAAAACGGTGATTTGAGTGAGGCAGATTTGGGTCTGTTGGACGTGATTCTAAGCGAGAGACGCGAGGAAGACGATGTCAGACTTGAGACTAAATACGATCACGCGCACAGCGCGTCAGATGATGTTGAGGATTTGGGGAACAGAGCGGTTAAGTCCATTGATTTTAGGGAAGTCGTTTCATATTTGGGAGAAAAGCATTGGGCAGGAAGTGATTCCAGTAAGGAGTTGGCATCGAAGAAACAAGCAGTGTCCAGGCCCTCATGTCGAGGCAGGCACCGTGGTATTCGTCCGCCTCTGTTAACTTGGGTGGTGAGAACCGAGCGGTACATTTCGCGGTATATTGCAACAAATTTGGTGAAGATAGATTGCACAATACCCGGGTATTACCTTTCATCGTGGATTTCTGACATAGATGGCGTGTGGAGATACGTTCCTTACCTCACGCTTTGTGTAGACGTGGTGTTGGAGAGTGCTACCATCCAAGAAATTTCGTCTCTTACACCCAGGAACCGCTGTTATGGGGAGCATATCGAGAAGGGTATTGCAATGCGAAGGAATTCGCTGTCGGGACTCGGCTGTAGGATATGTGGAACCCTTGCATGTTTCTCCTTCCGTTTAGGAACTGCGAGGCTTGTACTTCAAGGAACTTCTATGTCATTGGATGGCTCCGACTCACAGCTGGCATTGAGGCAAGGCAATGACCCGGAGGTTGTAGTTGGACTTGTCGAGGCTAATCCACCGCTTTCCGAGTTTCCGTGTTCAACTAGTGAGGGCATGGCAGTTGAGCAGCCTTGTGAGCTGGTAACAACTGAGCAGCCTCTTGAATCGATGCCAGTTGAACAGCCAGATGGGGATATTACCCTTCCGGTTCTTGATATCCTAGACAATGGAGTTGAGAATATCCCTGTAGAGGGTGACATAGAAATAGACGATGCGAGTTTAACCCGCAACGGTGAAGATGGTGCTTCTGAACCTTACCTTGCAGCACCTCGTGCAAATTGTGCTGAGGTAAGTATACACTCCGTTGTAACTGACTGAAAACCTCCGTGATGTGCTCTAGCCTGACTAGGTCGTCTTTCGTTTTTTTCATAAACCTCGGAGGAGTTTGGTGCAAGCCGTTTACTTATGTTCGTAATTTTCTGTAGGATGACGTTATCAGAGATACGAACGTGGCACTGGGTGCTGGAAGTCCTGGAGGTACTGGAGGACTCACTGAAGTACAAGTTGGAAGCGCTGTGGAGGGTGAAGATGAAGCCGGTCTTGCTTGTTACAGGTAATTGATGGAGTCTTTCTTTGAACTTGCTTTATGGAGTCTTACGTGTAGGTGTGCTCTGCGTGTTCAATGGTATCATTTGTGATCAGGAATTCTTGGTAGTACTTTCCTTTGGGATGGTTGCTGGGCATCTTGGAGAGATTTAAGGAAATGACCTGCAGTTGCCACGTACAGTATAACAACGA
This sequence comes from Climacium dendroides, assembly GCA_950106755.1. NCBI lineage: Eukaryota > Viridiplantae > Streptophyta > Bryopsida > Hypnales > Climaciaceae > Climacium > Climacium dendroides. Next base: position 21,916,158 of record OX467082.1, on the reverse strand, counting down.
TTGAACTGTTCATTTTGTAGGAGTTGGAAGTCTGTGAAGCGGGGGTTCTCACAAGTTACACCTGAGGATCTGGGAAGCGATGGCTTAGGAACCGGAGGCAGGCTCCAAGGTTTGCTGGACAGTGAGCTGGGTTGCATGGCACTAACTAAACGGCAGAAGGTTCATGCGGAAAACTTGAGTAGCAGGAACTTTGGATACGGAAAGGACGACGGTGAGAAGGATCTTTCACTACAGGAAGGTGAGGTGCACGGAGATGTGAACACCAGGAGTGCGGACACAGGAGAATACGACTCAGCGCTTCCCAGAGTGAACGTGTTGAAGCTCCGTAAGTGTTCCACTGGCAAAGGTGGGTGGCGTGTGGCTGGAAACTCATGCATGGCAGATCGTACTGTCATGCAGCCTGGTGATGGTGGCGAACCTTTGACTCCTTCCTCCACTGCGGATAGGAAAAGGTCTTTCAGTGAATGTTTTAACCAACCAGAGAGTCCCGAGGAAAACGGTCATCCTGCGTCGTTTATGGAAGGCCCTCGTGCCGATAGCCAAGAACCTGTGCGCAATGCCGATGGGATTGAGAAGGCGAAGGGGAAGGGATTATGGTCAAACTGTGAAGTGTCATCCATAAATGATGTGACTTTCAATCCTAGGAAGCGTTTCAAGAACGGCTCTACTAGCTCGGGTTCCAGCGATGATTCATATGCAACTCATTTCAGAGCAGACGAGACATACCCTAGCAGCAATCTGACCGATCATGCTTTTCCAGATTCTGTTTGTCAAGGATGCATGGCAAATGTGCTTGTGGTTCAACACGACAGGGGTTGGCGGGAATTTGGAGCTACTATTGAGCTTCAATTTTGTCATGGCCAAGGTTGGATGTTGATAATATCTGTTCGTGGTGAGAACATGTATGCGTTTAAAGCTGAGCATGCTATCGTAACAGGATCCACGAATCGACACAGCCATGCTATAGTGTGGAAAGGCGGGAAGGGTTGGAGCTTGGAGTTCGAAGACAAGAAGCAGTGGCAGGTGTTCAAGGATTTGCACGAAGAGTGTTACCGGCGAAATGCAAAAACCTCTTCAGTTCGCCAGATTCCAATTCCTGGTGTCAGGCACATCGATGACATTGCACCCAGAAGTCCAGGTTTTCACTTCGTGCGACCATACAGGTACATAACCACAATGGAAGATGAAGTGGAGATGGCCCTGGGGAACAGCCGGGTGGTATACGATATGGACTCTGAGGATGAGCAGTGGCTAGCCCAAATCAACACCGAAAGGGCAAGTGCACGAGGAACAAGGACTCGTCCGCTGATTGCTGAGGAGACTCTGGAGAGGCTTATGGACAAGCTGGAAAAGGATGCGTACCTGTATCAGCAGCAACACAAGACAACGGAGTTGGACCCAAATGATGTTGCTTCGGAATCCTGCACTGGCCTAGCTACACAGGAGGTGATTAAGGTCATCTACAATTACTGGTCAGATAAGCGAAGGCGGAAGGGCATGCCATTAGTGCGCCATTTTCAGGTAGATTTTTGTGAGACGTCCTTCTTGCGGCTGTTCTTTACTGGTTTTATGCTTGGAACTACTCGAGTGTACTCTTTTTATGTGAAACTGTCTGTATAGGTCACGTGTTTGACATTGTGTCTCCATGTTTTGTGGCGTTACACTTTACGATCTCTCTTGTGTCAAGGAGTTTTGAGTTCTGATGTGGGTTTCTGACATCACCTTTTTCAGCCTCCGGCATGGGAGCAATATCAGAAACAAGTGAAATTATGGGAGCAGGAGATAGCAAGACTGCAGCTGGAACAGCCATCCGCCACCATGCAACAGTTGGCGGAGGTTGTGAGGAAGCCTCCCTATTTTGCTTTCTGCTTGCGACCACGAGGACTGGAAGCAAAGCATAAGCTATCCAAGCAAAAATCCCACAGGAAGCAGAGTTGGCCTGGAACTGCACCTCGGCCATGGGTTGGGTTAGGCAGCTTGGATGGCCTGGGCAGGCGGCAGTATTACACAGAGCCAGGAAATGGACTGCCTCCTGGTATTTCCCACGGTCCCTTTGCATTCCCCTTTTTCCATCTCCTACCAGTTGGCTAGTTTAGGTGGACTTTGCCATTCCAGTTGGGTTTGTTCGTTTGTTCTTGATGTTGATTTTTCCACGGTGCTCTTTCCTGTAGTATAAATGTTTCAAGGAATGCCTATATTAAAGTTATACTTATGGAACCTTTTGCTCTTCTACCTTCCCGAAGCTCTGCATTGTGTTTTACATTACTCGTTCAATACCCTCATCTTTAGATGGTGGTAACAGTTCTAGTGAATCTGGTACAGTATCTGAAGTGTCCTTCCGTACTTTGTCTTCCAGGACCAAGAAGACCTGGTCGTCCTCGCCTGACTGGCGTAGTGGGAGCGGACCTGACAGGTTCCTTTAACGCCATCATGAGGGAGCACCCTGTCCCTGGAGGAGCGTCCAAGGAGTTTCGGAACAGTTCCCTGAACGAGTATGCGCAAAGACGGGCTGGGAAGAAGAAAAAGGTTGGGCGCAAAGCTCATCGCCAGCGACTGTTAGCAGCTGCCCAAGAATCACGGCGGAAACGCTTGTTGATGCGCAATATCGGCTCACTAGGTCTGCAGCAGCAGCAGCCCACAGACCTAGCCTTGGCGGCAGCAAGGGCTCGCAACACTGCAGAAGCTGCCCGAGCCCGTGCCCAAGCACTCTACGCAGTTGCTGATGCTGCCATGCACAAGGCTGTTGCGGCAGTTATAGCAGCAGATGCTCTGCATGCGGTAGAGCATCTGCAGAACACAACAGAAGAAGCCGATTCACCAGGAGTGGGTGGCGGCGACTCGGCAGCGGCACCAATATTTGGCTCATGGCGTCGAGGAGTTCCTGGTGGTGCCCTGGCAGGTTCTGGCATGAAGGGGTCCGCCAGTCGACAAGGATTGGAGAGTTACGGGGAGGATGCGCTCCTCCCGGTTGCGAGCTGGAGCCAGGAGCTGGGTGCAGGCCTCGGCACAAGATTATTGAACAAAGAGGCGGAGGTGGAAGGTATTATCAGCACAAGGAGTGTGCACGTAGAGAACCCTCCTCTTAATGTTGGGATGGGGAGAATGAGAGGAGAGGGCATGGTGGCCATGCCCACTAGGTAGATAGGACTAAGTTTTGCTCACTGACTATTTAGTTGCAGCAGCAGATAGTGCAAGGTGAAATTCCGAATATGATGATGGATGACAACGACGGTCATTTAGCGGTTTGCAGCTGAAGCTGTATTTGTATCATGTTGTACAGGACTGGAGGTTTTATTGCCGCTCTGGGCTTCAGTTTACAGGAGACTATTCGTGAATTCTCTATTGCACTGCTGCATTGTGAATTAAACGTATGCTTGCATCTCGGGTACGTTGTACAGTATATCGTAATTTCTCCTTGTGTGCAACCTACTAGGTTGGTAAACCTGCACTTGGCTTTGTGAACGGTGTTGGTAAAGTGAATTCAGTCCAAAGGTTATCTCAAATCCACTTTTAATTCATTTCTGAATTCTTGAATTCGTCTTTGTTAACCCTGGAAGGACATTTCTGCCGATAAATTTCCGGAAACTAAGGCTTGGCAGATGCCCCCAAATGTAATTTTCTGTCAATATTCTTTTTTTGCACCATACAAAGAATTTGTTTTTTGACAAAAGCAATTGCACTACCCTACACTCGGGGTCAGATTCGTTAAAAAATAAATCAAAATATAAATAAATAGGGTATGAAATGAAATTTTCAGAAATTATAACATGGTGTATATGAACATTGTAGAAAATATTAATGAAAATATATGAAATTTGAAAAATTAAATTGTAAAAAATACTATAGTTAAAGTTGAATAAAGCCACCTCAAAGTGTGGAAGCCCCACTTGAAGCCCCACTTGTGGTCCCACAAAATTTAGGAAAAGTTGAACTAGTGGCAGTGTAGTATAGTTAAGCTATAGTGCCATGAATAATTCAAAATAAAGTCAAACGAAAATTTATAAATTCTAAAAGTAGATAGCGAAGTGGATATTTGGCCAAAAAGAAAACATTTTGTATGGGGTCTTACGAACCTGACCCCAACGTACGGTAAAATACATTTTGGCATATATTTTTAGAATTATTTTTTGCCAGTCTTGTCTTACAACTGTGGTAATGATTGAAATTTCCTCATTTTGTTTTTCAGAAATGTAATTACATGTCTTCTATGTGTCCTAAATTTTTCAAATCCTTGTGTGAAAATTTGAGTAAAAAGTGAAACAAAATTCATGTGAAATACATAAATCTGAAGTATTCTAAAGTAGGTGTATATAATAGTTTAGAACATCATGGTTTGAAAATAATTTTTATATTATTCTCAAATTAGAGAATATGCTCTTCATGGTGATTTGTCCACAATTCAAATTGCAAATTTTTCAAATTTTCAGATTGCAACCAGAACTAGACTTGATTAGCTTCATTTCACTAGTCGATTTCAAATTCAAGAAAAGGTAATTTCCATGATTCAAATTCACACCAAGAGAAAGGGCTTAGTAACTATCAAAATACACTACACAATGATTTGTGGACCAAGCAACTTCTTATATAGAAAAGTAAAAAATATCACAACGAAGCAATATTCAACACAATTCTCAAGTGTTCAAGTACCTACCACAAAAAAAAAGATTGGATGCAAAATTGTATTTTTTCGCCTTGTAGGCCTGCACAAAGTCATCCATCTATAATAATTGGTTACTATAGCCAATAGTGTAACAAGCCATCACTAGCCTTAGACAATTAAGCCTCCAAAGGAAGGGTCTAAACAACAAAATTGTACATTATTCTCGTACAATTACCCCCCTAAGGACAAGCCAACCACTATAAAATTGAATATGAGATTTCTTTACTTTGTATGCATCCAACATCCATTTTGCAACTTTTTTTAATGAAAATATTAGTATTTATTTTTCAAAAATGAAATTACATCCATTCTTTAGTTATAAGTTTGTAAGATTTTTTGTAAAAATTTAAATTACCATAAATTTTTTGAAGAAGTGAAGAAAATTCATATCAAATACATAATATAATTAATTTTTTTGAAAATTTCACCATAGGTGTATTTTATATTATAGAACATCTTTATAAAATTATTATTCTAAATTGATGTTTATAATACATCTTTACAATTTTAGAAATTTTGACTACCCCCTCTATTAGTGTCAACAAAACTTTGAAGTTAAATTCTAAACCTTACTAAATTATTATTTCTAGTAGTTTAAAAGATGAATTCATTTTGAAGTTTAGTTTCAATATCAATAATCCAATTTGAAAATGAATGTTTATGATTTTTTATTCAAGATTTTGTACAAGAGTCTCCATTACAAATCTTTATTCTCTAGTATTGAAGGCTCTTAGAAATGAGCTGTAGATACATTAAATCTTGGATACATTAGATACAAAAATCACATTACAAATTCATTCTAAAAAATTGTAGACTAGGTTAAAAAAGTCAAAAATTGATTGTGGTTATAGATGTTATGTCCTTTAACCTCTTATCTTTTTGGTGACCTCAATTTTAAATTTGACATGTGAAGAGGATTGAAAGACCTCAAATCACTTTCACAATTTAAACACCTTCAAATTAAACATTATAATCTTTCAATCTGTAAATGATATTGTTGTATTTTCTTTTTCCATGCAATCTCTAATATATTTAGCTTGAATTCATACAACTACAATTCCAAAAAAATTGATGATACTAACAAAATGTTGATTTTTTGTTTAATTTTGAGCAAATTCTAAAAAGTTCAAAAAAGGCCTTGGGCATTTAGGAATTAAGAAGCTTAAAAATTTGAATTTTTCACATCACCTTGATGTGTATTTTGAAAATTTTAAGCTCCTTGCTCTTGATATGAATTTTAGCTATAAAATGATATTTTTTGAATTTGACCCCAACTAAGTAAAATGAAGAAGATCAAGTGCAGTCTCTACCCCAATTTAAAATTTTTAAAATTTAATATTTTATTGCAATTTGAATGTTAGCTCTATACCACCGTGTGGATATTTTCTAATTTTCTATTGTCAAGGTAGCGTGTTTTGTATGGCATGTTGTAATAACATGTAATATACATGCATGGAAAAATTTTCAAATATTTTAAGGACATTTTGCACTTCTTGTGAAAATTTTGAAATTATTTTGAAATTTCCAATAAAAAGTGAATTTTTTTAATGAGATATTTTTACAACATATATTAGATATTTCATACCATTTTCTATAAATATACAAAGACATTTTCATTCATATGTGAGGTGAAGGCACCCATTATCAATCACTGATCCATCAACAATCAATAGGGTGTTTGAGATTCAAAATATACAAAGACATTTTCATTCATCATGTAAGGTGAAAGCACCCATTACCAACCACCACCCCATCAACAATCAATAGGGGGTCTAAAATTTAGGAGAGCATGCGAGTAATTTTTAACCATCAGTTCTTGGGTTTTGACCATCAATTCTAGATGTTGTGAATAATTTCCAATCATTAGTTTTTGGTTTATGACTATCAATTTTAGAAGCTGTGAGTAATTTCCAACCATCAATTTTGGGTTTCCCACTATCAATTCCAGAGGCTGTGACTAATTTCCGACCATCAGTTCTTGGTTTTCCACTATCAATTCTAAAGGTTGTGAGTAATTTCCAACCACCAATTTTTGGTTTCTGACTATCAGTTCCAAAGGAAGTAATTTCCAACCATTAGCTCTTGGTTTTTGACCATCAATTCAAGAGGCTATGAATAATTTCCAACCATTAGCTCTTGGTTTCTAACCATCAATTCTAGAGGTTGCGAGTAATTTCCAATTAGTTTTGGGTTTCCCAATTTTCAATTATCATTTCTACAAACTGCAAATAATTTCCAACCATCAATTCTTGGTTTTGGGCCATCAATTCCTTCCTCCATTTTTATTCCAATGTAGGCCCTCAGATTGGAGAACCAAAGTGTTTAAGAAACAATCTCTTAAATGAGTGGTTTTGAAATAGTCTAAGCATTGGACATGGGTCCAAACCAACTTTTGGCTTTCAGAATTCTTAGTAATTTCAGTTCAAGCAATAAAAGTACCAAAATTTTGCAATCCCTGTTATTTCTATCTTTACACTGAGGAAAATAATTTCTATCTTTACACTTAGGAAAATATTTGCTTTGCCTTATACTACCACAGTGGGTGGTTATGGGTGCCTCCACCATAGTTGCAAATTGGGAGTATAGAATAAAGGGAGTAATGGGTGCCTCCACCATAGTTGCAAATTGGGAGCATAGAATAAAGGGAGTAAGGGACTAAAGGGAGTAATGGGTGCTTCCACCATAGTTGCAAATTGGGAGCATAGAATAAAAGGAATAAGGGACTAAAGGGAGTAATCGGTGCCTCCACCATAGTTGCAAATTGGGAGCATAGAATAAAGGGAGTAAGGGACTAAGTATGCAAAAAGTGGTTTGTACACCCATCTTTTTAGGGTCAACCCTTAAATGACACTGAGGACATTTTCCAGCCAATGAATGACAAAGAATCTCTCCATACATGATAAAAGTGCAACTATTCATCCTCCAAATTTTGTGGAAAAAGGGGAAGGTCTTCTACAATAGCTTCTCTCCCAATGAGTACTTTTTCATTTTTTTAGGCCAACAATTCACACGGTACCCAAACAAATGATTTCCAGTGATAGGCTTGTCATTTAAGGGTTAATCAATGCATACATTATCTGTGGTACAACCATTTTCACTTGAGGAAGTCATAACATGCAGTCTAAAATGGTGAGTTCGGGGATTAAACTGCTGACTACTAAACCGTAGGCCATGAGCCCCCAAAGCCTAACAAGTACTAGCCTCCAGAAGGCAATACTGCGTACTTCCCAAGCATACCAATGAAGGTTCCAATATTTCTTCCCTCCCCATAACACAATTGCATACTCCATTTTCAAAGCATACTCCACTTCCTGACATGCTCTGTATAGTCAAGGTAAAAATGAAATTTAGAGAAAGTTTAAACTGTCAAATCTTGCTCAACGGGTTCAAACCTCAGTTACAAGATTGTCTCTTAAGGGTTGGCAAACTGATCACACGCATGTTCAAAATCAGATATTTCTTGTACTGTACAAAATCTACTTTCTAAGGGATTCCCAGATTCAGAGCACGATTACCAACAAAACAGATTTTCTCGTGTTCTATACCGCCATCTCCTTCCTCATTTCTAAGCAATAAACTTCACATCTAAATCACAATGTCCTTAGTTGGAAATCCACCCTTTCCCTGTTCGTCCACGCTCTTGACTAGGTCATGGACTCCCCCGGCCTTCGTACTTGTTCCTTCAATATTCTGCACTTGCTCCTCTTCGTCTTTGAGAACACCAGCTTTCTTTAGCATGGGAACGAGAGCCCCCTTCTTGTGCGCTGCTTTCGTGGCTGCAGTGCAAGAATGACTAGACTGTCAGAAAACAAACCCCGACGAGAGTACTCTTTAACAGGATCAATACATTACAAAATGTTCCCTAAAGTCTGCTACCCCTTGGTGTGGGAAACGGAGGGTAAGGGTGGGGGTCGGGGTAGCAATCTGCGTGGGTGGGCACTATACAGGATTATGCTAAAACTTTCGCATTCACAGGATGGTTTTACAAAACTGTTTCCGACAGCAGCTTGCAGTCTGCGGATTGTGGTTAGGGATAGAAGTTTGTGATTGAACCGGAAGAGCAAACCATCTTATCAGGGGCGTATTACTCACCATCGTTGCCACCGACGTGTTCACCGCCGATGAAAACATTTGGCACCGTTCGTTGCTTAGAAATTTCTACTAAAGCGTTTTGGATGTCAGTTCCATCACCTGTCACCGCACACCAGGATTAGAAAGTATCGAGACGATTGAACTTTAAAGTGCTTCAACAACCCTGATGCACAACTACTTGAACATGCTGAAAATCATATTTAAGCATTTTAGCGCTGTCGTCTTAGATAAGGGTTTTAAAAAAAGTCAGAAACATAATCAACTAAACCTGCATCCACTCTTCATTAAGCGGTGTAATCAAAGCCGACTAGTAGAATTCGAATATGTTGTTAGGTAACGTTAGAACACCAAACATTAGGACTGCAGACCGAAAGCCATCTCAATTCAAAACGAATTGAAGGTGAAGAGCTCTTACTTTCTTGGTCGAGTTCGACAACATTAGCTTCAGCACCTAAGCTCTTCAGAAGCTCCTTCACACTTCGGCAGTAAGGACAATAGCTCTTGCTGCAATTCAACACCGACCACCGCAAATCGTAAGCACAAGCTTGCTCAACACACCAACACCACACACTACAGTAAAGTCACCGCACAAGCAGAAAAGAGTCGCTTCACCTACTGCGAACTCTAAATTCCAATAAAATTGTCCCCCGACCTAGCTAAGACTGACCTCACTGCTCATTCTTCTCAAATTCTCAAACACGATATTCTCAATCACCAGTAGATAAATACTAAAGCAACTCTGTACCATCGTAAACTCCAAAAATCTCACTCCTAGACCAAGCGCGAAAACGCCGAATCTCGTAAGAAGGAAATCTACAGCAGCAGCTAGCTTGACACACGAACACCGCCTTGCCACACTAATTCACCGCAAACAAAGCAAAACAATCGCTTCAAAAAACCCTCTGCTGCTGTGAACTCCAACTTCCAAGAACGGTTCCCCCAGCCTAATCAAAACATCCTCACCCCGTGCTCTAGCTCAATAGACAAATTCTAAAAGACAATCTGTATCACCAAAAACTACATCCAAAATCGCACTCACGACCAAACACGCAAACAAACACTGACTCTCGTGAAAAGGAGATGGACTCCCAATTTACCTGAAAACGATGAGCGCTAGGCCTAATTAAAACAATCCTCACACCTTATACTTGTCCAAATGCTCTCAACACTAAAATTCCTAATCAACAGTACATAAATTCTAAAGAAACGCTGTATCGTCGTAAACTCCCAAACCGCACTCTCGTACAAACACGCAAACACTCACTCTCGTGAGACGGAAATTGACTCGCCAATTAATTACCTGAAAACGATGAGCCCCCGGCCTATTTAAACACAGTCCTCACCGCTTATTCCTCTTCAAATACTCTCAAATACTGCATTTCTGACAAATTCTAAAGAAACTCGGTATCATCGAAAATCACACTCTAAAACAAACAGGCAAACTCGCAAATCACCTGAAAACCATGAGAGGATTCTGCTGAATGAGCTCCTGGACCTTAGCCACCGCCATAGCTTGAGAATTCAAGAAGCCGAATCAAAATCTCCGTGCAAACAGGGACACACTGATTGTGTCGAATTCTGGTAGGGAAGAAACAGCGAGCGAGCAAGTAATCGACTGTGCGATGAGTGGTAGTTTGTGTCGAGAGACTGACAGAGATACGAATGGAAAGAGTGATAATAAGAGTGTCAGTTTTATCGGCAATGGGAGGAAGGGCGAGGAAGTTTTCCGTGAGAAAGAGAAGGCGAAGGGCGCTGCTGAGATGGGAGCGATGGCGGGTGACACATGGATGACGGACACCGCCAGTCGCGACGCCGCATGCACCACGCTCCGCCACTCGCCCCTTCCGCTTTTGCTTCAGCACCAACGCTCTTTCCTCCGAAGGAGCCCAACGTTTGGCAGAAGATCAGGAAAGCCCAAGCTGTGTTTGGGGAGGAATTTGAGCCAATAGTCTAAAGTATAAAGCTGGATTTGGAGAAATAAAGTAATCCTATTGGTTCAAACTTGGAGAGTTTCAACTAGCCCTCAATTTGACCCCAAGTATGAACCGGTCCCAATAAGTTCTTTATTATTGCTGGAGGATTGTTTATTGATTCTGAATCAAATAGAAGGATTTTTTTTCCTATCAATGAGGTGAAAACACCCAAAACCATTAAAATAACCAATTGGGCATTACTTAGTTGGAGGCACCTTTTTCTAAAAAAACAACATTTTTGTAGTACAAGTAGAACCTCTCTTAGGGCATGCTTCCATGTGGAGTTGAGGGCTAGTGGAGCTTGCTAATCATAGGTCAAATGGGTGTTCCTAAAAAACAAGGAAGCCCGTTTGACCAATGATTGGCAAGCTCCACTGGCCCTCGACACCACGTGGAAGCCCGCCCTTAGCCTATAAATGATGTGGAAGATGTTTTTGGGCCAATAAATGACAAAGAATCTCTCCATGTAGGACAAAAGTGAAATTATTGATCCTCTAAATTTTGTGTGAAAAAGGAAGGTCTTCTATAGTAGGAAAGTCTTCCAATGAGTGCTTTTTCATTTTTTTAAGCCAACAATTTACACGGTATCCAAACAAGATGAATTCCATAGCTCATCCTTTAAGGGTTAGTGCATCTTCTCTTAGTGCATAATTGTCACTTATGGAGTTAGTAGATGGGCCCAATTTCAAGCACTTTATTTTTTTATAAAAAGTAGTGTTGGAAGTTGACATTTGTTAGGTGGCCATTATTACACCCCTCTAAATGCATAAATCTCTCTTGTTGTATAGTCCTAGTACCATACCTAAGAGAGGTTCTATTTGTATTAGCAATTGAAATTCATAAACTTAAATCTTTAAGAATAAAATTTTTAGATAAGACATGTAATTATTACGAATTTTCAAAGTGGAATTCTCTTGGCCATTGAAATTCACGTAGCTTGGTTATAATATTGAAATTTTAAAAATCAATAGTCAATCAATTGCAATTAGGAATGGAAATAGTTTAATTGCTGACTTTGGGAGACACTTTCAATAGAAGTCTATATATTAGGGATAGGTATGTTGTTTGTGGGTGCTTTCACCTTAGAAGTTGTCTTGAAATTTTTTAAGTAGCTATCAAATTCTAATAAAGAGACAATGTGATGCAATAATAGATACATGCTTAGAATCTCTCATAGTGCAGATGTTTGTTGACATGATTCCATTATTTTATACACTTTTATTTGAAATAATAACTTTTTTGAAGTACGGATTGGTAATTTGTTTATGAGATTTTCTACAAAATTTTGCTACTTGGGAGATCAATTATTTGTCTATATTGGCGATTGTCTATTTATGAAATTGGTTATATGCTTATGATTTCATTTTGAATGAAGTCATTCTATAGCAAGTTGTTGGTTCTCACAACATTACAAGACCATTGAGTATAGGAGCATTTACGACAATGCAAGAAAAATTTTAGCATTTTGCAAATTTGGGATGAAAAAGTGTACATTTACCCTTGAAATGTTCAATCATCCATTAGAAAAGATGATGAATGTTTGAAAAATGATCAATGCATCCAATTAATAGTTATTCAAGATGCTTAGTATAAATTTGTGAAATATATAAATGAAAAGTAGAAAGAATGCTTATTATGAATCAATAATTTAAATTAATAGTTTAGAAGGGTTACAATTCTTAAAAAGTGGTCTTCCTAATTCAAGTTCAAGTAATTAGGGATTAAAGTCTCAAAGTCCATTTATAGATACATATTATTATTTGCATATCTACATTTTCAATTTTAATAATACTATGATCTTACTTAATTCCAAAATACCTTGAGTCAAATCTTGATTTGAATTTTTGTAATATTGTATTATAAACGACTTTGAAAAGTGATTTGTTTTCACTATTTGAAAAAAAATATTGATTTTGAACTATAAATTATATTTGTACAAGTTGTTTTATTATGTTATCACCAATATTAATAAATTAAATTTTAAATTTTAAAATGATAATTTTATATATTTTATTTATATAAATATTTAAAATTTAAAAATAAAATTTTTACTAAATTTATAATTGAAAATTCTAAATATAATTATTTCAAAGATAAATTAAAATTAAAATTCATGAATCTCATTTTTGGAGCCAACTTTCACTTGAACTACAAAATACATGCTTTTTGACCAAACATAATCCTAGTATGCTATTTCTTGAGATTTAAATAAACAATATTTTGAAAAATACGCACTACTCAAGTGCTATCCAATTAGTACTAGAACCGGGACTAGAACCTAAGATAGTTTAGGTGGATGAAAAATGTATGTTTTAGAACTCAAGGGACACATAAACCACCAAAAATAGAGTCAAGAATCTAGATAAGTCATAGCATACATATGTGTATGAAGTCTTATCGAACTACCGATACATGATGTGGATTTATGATACTATATTACGTATATACCTATATATATATACCTATATATATACCTACTATTGGAACCTTTTAAGAATCCATGCTTGGATTCACCTTCAAATGACTTCTCTTTAAGCTTTAAAAAAATGAATTTTGGAGGGGTAGCTACTTTTCCACTTTTTACTATTGGTAATCAAATTTCAAAATTCAATTGCATTTAGGAAATATCTTTAGGTACATTTTTAAAAAAATCTCAAATTATAATTGTTTTTAATTATATTGAAAGTCACATGTCTAAACTTTGTATATAAATATCTATGTATTGTACTCCATAGTAACTAATAAGGTTGTAAAAAATATTAATAGAATCAAAAGTTGAAATTATTGGATGAAAAGAAAAGAAATTCAAGGAACATTCAAAGAGGTGAATTCTATTTTCTAAGAAATATTAATTTTTTGGCCAATGAATGACAAATAATCCTTCTATACGGGACAAAAGTACAACTATTCATCTTCCAATTTTTGTGTGAAAAGGGAAGGTTTTCTACAATACTTTTGACTTCCAATGAGTACTTTGGGATTTTCTTAAAACCAATGATTTCCATAGCCACCAAGCCATCTTTTAACTCTTAAACATCAGTATTGACGTTTGGCATCCAATGGATGATAAGGAATCCTTCTAGTAGTGGTTTTTTGTCATTTGAGGGTAGGTGCTTCTTTCTTGCTAGAAACAAAGTATGGACAGGTAATGTGTCTTTTTTATATTTAATTTGGCATTTTTTCCTCAAGTCACTAGCTTTAGATTAAATTTTTGCCTTTGAATTTGATGTCACTTGATTATTTTTTAAATTTGGGTGTCACAAGAAGTGGTAATCAAGGATTGAAGTTTGGTGGAGTTTGGGCTATTAAAAGTGCATACTTGAATTGTTTTAGGTTATACTTTTTTTTGTTATTGCAAAATTTTGTAGAAATTTCAACAATACAATGTAAACGTTATCGTGTTGTAAATTTGTACATAATATAAATTTGCACCGATATATTATTATAATAAGATTTTATGATTCAAGAAGAAGAAACTTGTTGATGACGCTTTCAATAGCTTCAAGGTGACACTTGTAATTAACAGAGAATGATATAAAGAATTCAACTTTGGATTAACTTCATCAATTTGAGTTAGTTTTCTTGAATTTATAGTATTTGTGATTCCTTGTGAAATTTGGTTCTTAAATGTCAAATTGGAGGGTTTTTATGAAGTCGCAAGATTTCGAGTTTCAATCAGAAATGGATTTAGAACTTTTTTTGTCTTAACTGCTAGTTTAGCCAACCCAACCGATGTTAACAATACCATGGCAAGTCCGTTTACGAGAAGAAGGTGGGCCTTCTTGACCACTGAAACAACCTCGTGTAGAGCAACGTTAGCATGACAATCTTTAAAGAGATGCTTATGCTTTGGTGATTCTGCTTCAAGTCAGTTGTATTGAACCAAGTACTGAAGATGTGGCTTTTGAAAGCAATTTTGAAGGCCTAAATGAAGAGCAATACTATTGCATAGTTAAACCAATTAAAGGAAGTTTTGGCCACCAACGTTGATTGAAAGGGCTAGTGAATCCTTTAACAAAAGCTGAATATGCAAATTATGTAGCTGTTATAGTCCGGCGCATTTTAAAATTCTTGCAAATGGAATAGTATTTTTCTTCAACTTTCATTTTTACCTCTGTTTGGTTTTTATTCTAATGTAGTGGTTATTTCATATTTTGTAGTTCATCCATATATTTAGAATTGAAGAATAGAGGTTTAAACGAGATTTACCTACTAAAATTTAACTTTGGTGGTAGTTTTGGACCTTTGGAGGTAAATTAAAACTTCTAGAAGGACTTTCTTATGACTAATGAGAGTTTTAAAATCCATGGTGATTGTACATGGATTTTCCCCCCTACCCTAAGGTTTAGTTGGGAGGTAGATTTCAATTTTTTTTTGCCTAATCGGATTTGTGTGTGAAAAGAAGAAATAAGAGACCCATGACTTCAAAGAGTCATAATTTCTAATGTGTCTTGAGTTTTGCAATGAAATTTTGAAGGTTTATTTTCAAAGTTTGTGTACTTCTAAAAAGATCGTTCTTTCTTGATTTGAAATTGTGAGTGAAAAGTTATA
This sequence comes from Climacium dendroides, assembly GCA_950106755.1. NCBI lineage: Eukaryota > Viridiplantae > Streptophyta > Bryopsida > Hypnales > Climaciaceae > Climacium > Climacium dendroides. Next base: position 21,900,882 of record OX467082.1, on the reverse strand, counting down.
AGCGAGTAAGTGAAAGAAAGGCTATTGCCATCAAATGAAGAGAATTAGAGATTCAAGTGACCACTGTGACTTCTAGATTTTACCTTTCCTCTTGAGATTTGAAAGCATTAAATTTGTCTTTTATAGTTTTCTAAAGACTCAATTTTCAAAGCATTTGAAGCATTTTAATGAAAGTTATGAGAGTTTGAGTGAAAGAAGGTCTAGTGCCTTTCTATTTGAAGAGTTTGAGTAAGGTTTGCAAGTGGATGTATTTAGTGCATCCTATTTATTTTTTATTTCTTACTTAAGTGTTGTTTGGAAAAAAAAACCTAGTGTGAATTTCTTGATTTTGTCTTAGTACCTTCCTTCATGGTGAACTTTATCCCGTTTTGTGTTCGTGATTAGGCACTTTCAATTTGTAATTGTATCGTGGTGGTGAGGTTGGATTAAAGGTTGGCGAGACCATTAAATGTGCACCAAGTGGGTGGTGCTAGTTTTCCCTTGTAGTGAGACTGAAGTAATGACTAGTAGATTATAAGGTTTAGTAGTGACGCAAGTACAGGTATAAATTACTCTTACTTTATAGATAGTTGCAGGTACCCAAGTAGTCATCAAAACTATTTAGAAGTATTTGTATTTGAGACTTTGGGCTAGTGATAGATACCAACAAGGCTTGTAAGCCTAATCAACATTGAATACTATTAGATGCCTCAAATCTTAAATGAAAATAGGGTTGTTAGTTTAAGACAATCTGTGTTTTGAAAACAAGATTGGACTTAAAAGATGGATTTCAATCATTTGTGAAAATGTTGCCTATGAGAGATTTTAAGTGATATTAAAGTTGATGCACCTCCAATTTACAAAAACGTACTTTAATGTCTTTATTAATACCACAAGAAATAGGGGGTTCTTCTAATGTTATGCAACTATAGTTTGCCATGAACACCAAAACTATCAGTCACAAAGTATTACAAACTTTCTTTCATTGTTCTTCTTGAAACTAAATCATTGTTATAATGTCACTTGCAAGGTTGCAACCAACAAAGTGGCACACTTTGATTCCTAAATTAAAAAAAGAATGAAATGGATACAAGATTACAAGCAATGCAACACAATATAACATTTACTTGATGATATCACAAGTAAATGCTTCAGCTTGTCACAATAATATCACAACAACTAAATGCTTGAATTTATAACAATGACATCACACTATAAAAATGAGCAGGGTAGTTCAACTAAGGTAGCAACTCTCTCTATCATGCAAGAAGAAGCTCATTGCTACTCCGTTCTCAATCTACAGCCAACCACAAAAATCACCCAAACATGATAAATTGACAACAAGGAAGAAATGAAAGCCATGTTCTATAAAAGCAATACACCGTACGTAGTAGGGACATTCTTTGAAGTTACAAATACAATTCAAGTGCAATTAGAACTCTTTCACCTGACTACTCTATCATCTACATACAAATGGCAGTACATATTACATTTATACTAGGTCACGCGGTGATTGCATAATGCTAACACTTAATAGCTAGCAACCACTACCTGAAACAATCATCATATAGAAAGTTTCTCGAACTATGCACATTTTAGCAATGCATGCCAATAACTATGTCAAAGTGTTGATCTAGCCTATTATAGAGCCTATCATTCAAAAAAGACAACGTGGAAAAGGTGCATTCATCTTCCACACTGCCTAAAACGTAAACCTTAGCAATTTGTGTCAGTTTGATGTATTCTCTAAAATTCTTGCCAAATGAGGATTTTGTGTCCAAAGTTCTCCACAACTTAGTCAAAGGATTCACTAGTTGATGTATAAGAGCATTTAGTGGAGGTAGTTCCATGGTTGCGTGTGCATTGGCAATCATGGCAATTTTGAAAAGAGGTTGCTATGCTACATTTAACTACTTCTGGACTTTTGAAAGTCCAGAATTCATAATGGTCATTGGGAGATGCATCAAAGGATCTATCCAAAACATCAGAGGATCTAAATTTTCATTGGGGGATCAATTCAAAACATCAAGAGATCTATACCAACATCAAAAGATCTCCCAATCTATACAAACATTGGGAGATCTCCCGATGTTTTGAATTCAGTGAATAGTCCAGAATTCAATGAATAGTCCAGAAGTAGTTAAATGTGGCATTGCTCCAACTCTAAAGAAATTTGTCTAACATGGTAGAAACAAAACAATTGTTGTCACCCTCCCCAATTCACTTCAGCTCTTCATATAGTAATATACTTTTCGAAGCTAGTAGTACAATCTCCTTACAGCCAATATTGCAAGTAAATAACACCCAATGCGTCCATCAAGCCGTAATCACCCAGCACATCTATGAGCTTCTATATAACCTTCGTCTCAAAAACAAAGCAACAACTTAGGCAAGCAAGCCAAACGAAGAAGGATTCCACGAATTCAAAGACAAGAACCCATGCATGTTGCATTTTCAGTTAGAACTTTACAATTCAAGTGCACAAAGCAATTTGCATTCACCTTTTGCAATCATTCTAGATCGTGGCAATAATTGCCACATATCCCTCCTGATGCACCATGACTCCATTATGTAGGGCATACAATGTCTCTCTGTCTAATAAATGACAAAGCTTCATAAGGCAAGTTGAGATTTGCCTTCCACTTCATTAAGATTTGCCCGTGTGAACATTGTAGAGCTTGGTTATACATATGGAATTCATCCTTATAGAAAGATGTGTCAGCATTTAAGTAAAACGTGAAAAACTTGTTCTGGTAGGTGTCTAGTGCCTCTACGAAATTACAAATGAAGGCATCTTGTTTTTGAGCCCATTGAATTAGAGTATCAACCTCTTCTAATATTGGCAAGAGTGCCAACATTCCAAGTAAGACATAAAGATCAAGCATGAGAGTTAGACTAGCCTACTTTTAAAAGAAACCCACAATTTCAAACTAAAAATACAAAAAGTTAGCCAATAATGCTTATACATCCTCAATAGCCACAAACTAAACAATGAAACCTTATCCAAGAACTAAGAATTTCACCCAAGCAAGACTAAGAACCTCATCCTAATTCTAAACACCTCATCCAAAAAACTGAATTATAAAACAAGTTAAGCACAAAAATATGGAATACAAAATAAATCAACAAAAAAATATGGAATTCAAAAGAAAGAATGCAATAACAAACAAGAAAAGGAATAAATAGTGAAACTCATCCGTGCCTTTTGTCGCCACTTTTTGTCATTCTTATTTACAAGCATCATTGCGATAACACCCTTGTATTTTGCTAAGAGCCTACGGATTGGAGCAAAGCAACTCTTCGACCAAGTCTTCACATTCTTTAGTAACATTAGGCTTTTGGACTGAAGCTATTGTACCAAAGCTCTAATTCAATTGACTTCTTTGGAGAATGAGAGTACACGTGAATCATGTCAAGAACTTCTTCTACAAAGTGCATCTTTGTTAGGGAAGATAGAGACTGTATAGCCAAATTCAACCGATGTATACAACAATGAACTTTCGTAGCAAAAAGAGCATATTTCTCTTTGATCTACACCATGACCTCAAATTCAAACCCTAAAAAATGTTCACCCCATTGGCACTAAAGTAAAGCAGCTTCTCTGCAATTTCTGAATGATTGCCCCCCAACACTTAAAGCACTTGTGATCACAATTGTAAGTTTGTTTGCAATGGCACCATCAACATTCATCTTCTAGATTGATAGATTGAAAAGCACACAGCATTAATTTTACATCATGTAAGCATGGATTGTGATCCAATTGCTATTATTGTAAGCACTAATTTCATTAGTAGACAGAGTGATATAAGTGGTGGTGAATATAAGGATTTTAGTTTTGTACTTGACAAAGTCATACAAATGCTTAGCTATAACCCACATGGAGCCATCAATCTAGTGTTTTTGAAGTACATCGGGAACCTCAAGGAATGATATAATTTAAACCTTGCTTCAAATTTTGTCATTGGTCTCCTACCAACAAGTAATTAGAACAAGGTAGCAAACTATATTTTTTTTTGCAAGACTCTAGCATATTGCAGCCTTGAATTTACTCAGCCATGGTAGCAAATCTACAAGCTACATACGAATCCATGCACTTCTTGTGGATTTCATGATTGCCATTTTTTAATATTATATCACATTTTGGAGCTATTTGAACTAGTTTCCTATGCACCACTGTACACGGCTTCCAACGGACCATATGCATCACTCTATCCTCCACCAACACCACCTCACTCTAGAGTTCTATTGCCTAATCGCACTAAAATTTCTAGTAGAGATCAAAATTCTTTTGCAACTTCTTTAGTATACTTGTAGTGGAAGCTTATACACCCTTTACACTCTTTAGCCCCATCCCTCCACTTTTATACTTGTTTCCACCACAGCTTGGTGGATCCATGAAGGCATTGTCATGTGAATCGACCATGTTGTCTCTACTCAAGTTGGGATCATCCTTTGAATTTCTAGACACTTCTTCCTTATTGGACATAGAAACCACAACATGGCAAGACAATAGAATCTCGGTGTCCAAAAATTGGAAGCCTCCCATATTGATTGAACTATTTGCCTCCTACACCATACATAGTAAAAGTCCACAATTGAGAGAGTTTTGGCTAGAGGTGAAGTAACTACGCAACATCTTCAAATTCCTTACTCTCTTGTGTACCTCCATTTCCAACACCCTCTTTGATGCTTGTGCCTTCCGCTTGGCAACTGTTGCCTCTCACTCCAATCAAACAAGTTTCCGTCTGCGCCTCTTCGTTAGTAAGATGTTTGTGGCCATCATAGCACTTGCAAAGCCAATGTCCACAAGGGCAGAAAAAGAGTTTGCTATTGGAAAGGAGGAAATCCCAACTCCGACCTCCAAAATGTTTAATCCTAAACCCAATTTAGAAAAAATAGAACAAAACTCCTCCACCTCAATTCAAAGTGGAACAACAACAAAATATACAGAAAACAACTTTACCAAACTTAGAAAATGATACTATGATTCTTTTTTCTACAATTGCAAATTTAACCCTTAAACGTTGGGTTGGTGACCGTGGAAATCAACCCTTTTGGAACCGTGTGACATCATCTAGTTTAAAAAAAACAAAAATAATTATTGGAAGTCAAACTATTGTAGAAGATTTTTCCTTTCCACCCGTAATTCTGAGGATGTATAGTTGCATTTCTGTCCTACACAAAAAAATTCCTTCTCATTCATCAGACGCCAGACGTCTACGTCAACCTTCAAGGGTTAAGCATAGTCTAATATGCCCAATTACCCCACCCCTTCCATAATGTGTAGTAGTGACTCAAAGTATCAAACCCTCCACAATCATGAACATAAAAACAAGCCATAATTCAATTACAACACAACAATGCAATCACTCCCTGAAGAAAGTAACAGTGAATGTGGTGATACAAACGTCTACAAGCATTGTACATGTCACAAAGTGGCTCTAAATGCTAGGGACTCCATTGTGCACTGGCTCCTAACAACACTAGGGCATTGCAAAGTGGGCTATTGCAAATTCAAGGTGAATGTGAATGTAGCAAGTACAAACTTGAATTCATAGAAAAAGTGGCACTAAGAAGGATGACAACGAAAAAGAAGGTGATGCCATAACAACAATTGATAGAACAGATTAGAACATAGCCAACTACATTGTGGGAAAAGATGAAGCAAATCTCCCACGTCAATTAGCAATGTAACCCTAGTCCCCATGTCCATTCTGTATAAAAACAACACCAAATCCTAACATCGAGTGTTATATTAGCAATTCAAGGCTACTTTCAAAAACAAATTCCTATGTAAGTGGTGCCAAGCCAAAAATTTTAGTGCAATTTTACACCAAAAAAAAACACTACCTTCTAATAGGAAATACAACTATTCATCCTCAATTTTGTTGTAAAAAGAGAAGTCATTTACAATAGTCTCACTTCACTCAACTCACTCACTTCCGATTTCCGAGGAATGCTATTTCTTAAGCCATTCATCCTTTTAAAGATTATAGGTTAATCATCACCAAAACAAGACTTCCAAACAAGAGATATTTCTTGCAAGACAATTCTCAATAGAAGCTATATATCTAATTAAGAGTTCAAATTCACTTTGAATACAAAGACAAGAATCATCATTGATAATCTCTCTATGTATCACTTAAATTACATTAAATTATCTTAATAATTCAAATATAATTCAAATAAACTTATCAGAGAAACTGCAGTCCTAGTTAAACTGGACAACTGTACACTCATTCCTAGATAGAGTTTTCAATTTAGCTAAAAGGTCTCAATACCATTCAAACTAAAATGAAACACTTGAAAGCACCCAGCCAACTCGATAGTGCCTCTAAATGATTTGAGAGATTGTTTTCTATGAGACTATCTTGAATCTAGCTAGCTGAAGCAATCTACATCGATCTCGTATCTAACCTAAAATGTAAAACTGTAAGGTGCCAACCGTAACATAAGATGGGTCTCGTTTGCGTTTCGCAGTATGGAGGTAACATTACCCGCGTGACAGCTAGGAATGACCATGTGAACCTGAGCAAAGGACGCTAAAAACGTGCTTCAAGAAACGTTCATTGTCGCAAACGCTCCCTCACGAAAAAAAAGATGCACAAGAGCCATTGACCTAAGAGAAGCCGTTGATGGCATAAGGTGTCCTCTCGGTCCAGATCCTTTCCACCTTCTGAAATCTTTGGCCCATTCCATTGCTGCGGTTGCGCACCTCTTTCTTCCGGGTCCGTTCCACCATCCCTCCTGCACCTCCACAGCTGTCCGGAACAGTCTCTCTCCTCTCTCTCTTCCTCATGAGCTCCACCCTTCCTCCCTCTGCCCGTCTCTTGCCAGGACGAAGACAGTCGAGCATTTCTGCTGCATCACTCACATCGCACCTCTCTGCCTCGCTAGGCAATGCAGTCCTCGCCATCACCAACTGCAAGTATTCAAGAACCTTTGCAAATCGACGAAACCAAAAACCATATTAATGCTCATCACATCGTAGTTTCACTGTAAACAAATTCAAGAGACTCAATATTATGAAAGCGGCATGAAGACAAAGACTAAAGAATCGTAGGCCTGAAGGTACAGGTGCCTAATTGCAACACGTCCTCAAGAACGACACCTTAAAATCTTGCACCACAAGCACATATTGACTTTGACAATATCCACTTTAACATAAGAACTCAAGTCAGTTTTAGGTCATCTCCCCAAAAATCTTTGAATCCTCGTAACTTTCGCATACAAATCCAAAGAACGAATTCAATCGTGCATTGGAATCCTCTTTGATTAGCTAACAAGAGCAGCACTGAAACAACAGTCACTGATTCAAACACCTCACACGCACACACGACTCCATATCTTCATCAATTAAACTTCAAACTCCGTCGTCAAGATTACACGAGAAACGTAAAAACAGTGCAAACCATTTCGCTCGCCATATCGTCCTCAAATACGACCAGAACAAAGAACCAACACCTATAGCATGCAATTTCATTCAAACCTCTTATATCACCTGCTCCCTCCAACGCAAAACTCCTCCTCAACCTCTCTTGCAGATAATTTAAACCAAAATAAGTAAAAAATCAAGCCCCATTTCTACGAAAAAGATAGAATTCATCTCTACTTCATTAACAAAGTATGTGTCACTCATTTTTGTCTGCCTCCAAGGAATTCGAATCAAAAGCGGCGCGTAAAGAGAATCTTTCCTTTCACATACATACATACATAGATCAGCGTTTCAACTCACCAAAATCTGCACGGACTAAAAACTCCGAGGATTTTCCCGCTCGCAAGAGTATCAGTCTCTCTCCTCCACGACAATCCCAAGCACTACGGATTCCAGAGGCTCTAAGTTAAAAAACTGAGGCTCCAACTTTAGGGTTTCCAGAGCTGCTGAACTGCATTTGCGAGGGATGGCGGGGCATTTTCTAAATTCGGCGCGTGGAGCCAGGTCTCTTGCCTGCTGGCAGATTACGTGTCATTTCTCAAGGGCGTACGTCAAGTTTTCTACTTTAAACTTTAAAGTATCATTTTAAAAAGTAACTTTAAAGTATCATTAAAACAAAATGGCCGATTAGTACAACGCCATATATGATTTGGTTCTTGATAAACTAAAAATCTTCTTAGAAGGAAAACATGAGATAAATTTAGTATAGCCTTTTACAACTTGAACCTAGATTTCAACAAATGTCATTTTTGAATTGATTCTAATTTCAAACAAATTCAATATATGCATACAATTTGATCATTCTAAACCTTGTTATTTGAATATTGATTGGATGTGTTTTAAACACTTCAATTTCAATATTAAATTTTAATAGACTTGTAAATGACATTGGAAAAGTATCAAGCCCATTTCTAAGAAACAAGCTTTTAACCTTGGAAGGATACAATTCGGAAAAGTATCAAACCCATTTCTAAGAAACAAACTTTTAACCTTGGAAGGATACAATTCGGAAAAGTATCAAACCCATTTCTAAGAAACAAACTTTTAACCTTGGAAGGATACAATTCGGAAAAGTATCAAACCCATTTCTAAGAAACAAACTTTTAACCTTGGAAGGATACAATTCTAACGTAGTGTGCTGTAAAACCAACCCTCTCCTTCATATTGACTCCATTTTGGGGGGAGAATGGAGATGAGGTGATCCTTGAATGGACCACTTTAATTAGCAACCAAATGCATTGAGGAAAAATTGTTTTTCTACAAGAGCCAATCATAGTCCTTGATCTCTGCACATCTCTTTACAAGTTGCAAGTGGACAGATTTAGGAACACCTATGGTCACAAATAGGTGCCTATGCCCCAAATCTTTGAAAATTTATAAGAAATTCAAAAACGCTTGGAAAAATACAAAACAACTTGCGTTAGGTTCCATGTCTATTTTTCTTTCATTGAAAAATGATATAAAAGTATTTATGTCTAAGGAAACCTATGAAAAAGGCAGACCAGCCCTTAAATGGTCACTTGTAGAGCATCACCAAGTGAAGGTAATGAAGCAAAAATTGTCAAATTCTAGGTTCAATACATCTATTCATTTCTACAATTTCCTAGAAAATCATTCATCAGACGCTTCTTGTTGCGCCCGGTGTCTTCTTCCGCATCTTTCAATTCAGCTTTCACATGAGTGAAGCCAATCTGCAAAGGTTCATAAATGCAACTCTACAAAGTAAAGAATACCTGCAAAAGTTCCTGAATTAGGTCAAATATTTCATCCCCCTGTCTCGAACAAGATCAAACAACTCTCCTGCAATCTTCAATTCAACAAGTGGCCACACGTTAAGTTAGTTATAAACCATAATCCTCAGCACCATAGGCAAGTTGAAAGAACTTGATACCATAATGCACACTACGATTACAAGCAGTGTGATGACACGGAGAGATTGTTTGGCATGTCAGTGCAAAGACCCACAAAGATCTTCTATAATATTAATCTCCCGAATTCAATTGAATCATCTTCCTTTGAAATAGTAAATTTGGACCCTTCAGTGTGTAGCAGCATAGCTTGTAGAAGCGTCATAATACTGTTGTATAGAAAGTACATCCTTCATCCCTGCCGGTGTAGAACTGTCCTGCCATATCTGTAATAGCGATTCTCACCTCATCCCCAGACCGTTCGGATTCAAGAACGTGATGGAGTGCCATGGCCAAATCAGATCCTGAAAATTGGCCTGCTTTCCCTCACGCTTTGTAAAACCATTGTAAGTTGATTCCCCCACTCGAATACCACTCTTCTTTATGAAGTTACTTCTGTACATTCGTCCGTCCGTTTGTTCAAACACGGCAGATGCATGAGTAGTAGATTGCCAAGCTGGAAGATGGCTCAATATCTTCCCAAGCATCATCTTCGTCACCCTCAAAATCATCAGCACTAGCAGACGGCAATTGGAGGCTCAGATTGAACCGCAGTCATCCGATATATTTCCAGTTATCTTGCTGCCTGACTTTCCATTTTGATTCAAACCCAGTTGGCAGGCGTGAATCTGATGAGCCAGATCCGCATTTGAGAATGTTCGACCAAAGATATTTGCTATGTATTCTCAGCAGCCAATCAATAATGCGAATCAAAACTCATGAAGGTTGACAAATGGAATAGCAATTCAGGTCGAATCGACCTGAATTGCCTTCCCACTGCGAGTTAGGTCGACGTTTGCAGAATGCAAAGGTGACAATCAGATGTGCTGCAGCTGAGAGGTTGAATTCCGAGGTTGCGCCGCCTGAGGCAACGGAACTGCAAGTAGTGTCGCCGCAGCAGAGCACGTATGGAGAGCGCAATGTGCTTTGGGTTGCGTCGGAGCTGCAGCGCCTGCTTTCCATGCAGGTGAGAAACTAGTAGGCTACTTGTCTGAGATCACCTGCTTCCCAAATTCTCTTCATTCTCAATGCAAGGGTGGTGATCGTGGCCAAATGCAAATTGAGGGTGGTGTACTGCGTATTAAGATCGTTCCACCAATTCTTGAACCCGGAACCCTAAGTTGTACAAGAGCGTGATTCCGTTAAGATCGTCCCACCAATTCACAGGTCAGAAATCCTAAATGGTTACAAAGGCGTGATTCCTTCGGTCACTGCGACGATACTCTCGTAGGCTTTGGGTTTCAAGTAGATCCGCAAACTGTAGATCGTGACGAAATCAATATCAGGTACAGTAGAGTTGTCCTGAAAGTCTTTGCAAGTGAGGGAGGGTTCAGACCTTGCTTCTGCGAAGAAGTCGGGGTGAATTTCTGGGCTCCTGAATACTTTTTCGCAGGGACTTGAGCTGTAACAATTTGTCTGGTGAGCTTCCTTATAACATTGGTTACTTAGAAGAAGTCAGCACCTTGTAAGTCCAATATTCTCCTGAATTTTGGAGTGGATTCGCGTACTGTGTTCCATGTGCCCAAGCGGACGATTTCTAGTGTAAGTGAACTGACCGTCAACTAATGTTCTATCTACCGTTATGCAGGTCGTTGGAATCGAACTCCCTTTCTAGCGTAATTCCTGATGTTTTGGGGCTAACCCAAGCCCTCATGATTCTCCAAGTATCCTTGTTTCACCAACGTCTTATATGCTACACTTAAGCTAAATGTGGGGTTGCAGCCATTGCGAGACATTATGTACCCCCCATCTAGCAATTCACCCAGCATGGCCCCGGCTTCGTCACTGCCCAGACAAAGGCTTGCCCAAGCTCCCCTTCACGGCGCTCCGCTCATCATGCGGTGTCCTGAGGAATGCCTGAAACGAAGAGCAACCCAAACCACAGGGAAACGACAGACACGAAACTCAGTCGTGATCGTTGCCAGTAGAGGGGCAATTGAGAAATCCTTCTCCCTCCACTCCTTCTTCCTCCATATGCTCTAAAAGTGACCATGTTCTAAACGCAACCCTATCTAGGAATAGGTGACATGTTGCTTGAAATATATATGGCTGATGAGTTAGGTAGGCTTAAATGGTTGCTTTCAGAGCAGACTACCTTATACATCAAGGAAGGAGATGCATGTGCTCAGAAGAGGACTCAACTTACAAGCAGGGTTTGTACAATCCACATAATGAACTCTCACTGTACACTTCTTTAATTACTTTGTCGGGCTGAATGCCTAACCATGCATCAAATCTTCATCTAGTCGCATCTTCTTTACTTTGCGACCATTCTCTAAAGAATTGGGAAGTGGTTGCTCCCCGTTGGAAAAAGATACTTTTGTTGCAATTGCTTTGCGATGTTGATTATTGTCCCTTGCCGATTCTAGCCTGTTTGACTTTAATTTATCTCTTTGATTGGGTCCTTGAATCAAGTGAACTTACTCCAGTAAACTAATCTCCGCAATTTCACATTCTCCATTGTTGACATACAAAACAGGGGGGGGCATACCTTCTTTACCTAGACGTTCTCTCCATTGGTTCTTTTTGCTCACCAATTTCTTACTTTGGTGTGAAGTTTGATTGGTGAAGAACACAAAGTGTAAGCTTGGCTTGTATGCTAAGGATCAATAATTTAATCCTCCAAAACACAAAAATCATCACCTCTCGAGTGCATCGAGGCTATTCAATTATGAAAATTTGCCATGATTAGAAGATAATTATCTCTAATATCTTCTATAATTTGTTGAATTCTAAATATTTCTAAACATATTTGAGTTATTTTTTCAACTATTGGAATGACACACTTAATACTTTTTTCTCACTTCCCATTTTTTATTCCAATTGAATTTTGATTCAACTTGATATTTGTTCTGAATGACAACAAGGTACAATAACATGTGCTCTAACTACAATCAATTGTCTTTTCTATGTATTAAGTTTTTGGTCCCAACTAATGCAGCTTCTAGTCACCAAATATGGTTGGTTAGAATATATCATACATGAAAGCTAGGTTTAACATTTGTTGTTGAATAATTATCTAATTTGCCAAAAAAATAGGAATATTTTGCCAAGATTCAACAATATTATTTTTTTCTGTACACCAAAAAATCCCCTCCTTTAATAAATTTAATTTTCAAAAACTTTGGCATTCATTTTTAGAATCATTTTTTGTTGACCCTAATCTTTGTGTACATTAATCATATTGAATTCTCTTCTCCCTACATGACCTTTGTAAACCTACTTATAGGTTTGAAATGACAGTAATGATTTATCAAATTCTAAATTGTAAAATTGAAGCTAGAACAAAAATTTGATCACTAAACCTAGTCAACAACATCGTGTGTATTAATCTTGCAACATTAAAAGAAAATAAAGGCTTTTTGACTACAAGAACTACTACTTTTTAGTTGCATCAAACAATTACAATTGGTGCAAATTTGAGGATTCACTATTGTTATGGACAAGTCATTCATGGAAATGTAGTTGTAGTTATAGTTGTGAAGGACAATGAGATTATTTTTCATTTGATTCTTTCCCTTCTCATTCTCCACCACTTTCAACAATCTCTTTGCTTCATGTGTTACGGCCAACATTTGAACTTCAACTTCCCTAGCTTCTCTTTTTATTTGCAAATGTCTTTATGCAATGGCCCTCTTTTTTGCCACATCATGAAAGCTTGCAAAGCCTTCAATATCCAAGTCCTCTATTCCAACATCCTCAAAAGACTTTTGCAATTGGCTCTTAGATGGATGAATGAAGTTGATAGAATAATTCAAGTACCATCCTGACTCTACATGTGAGGTGAGTAGTAGTTCACGTTTAAAGTTGGATGGGAGTGTATATGTAATCCTTCGTACTCTTGTCAAGCCATGTTGCTAAGAAAGGGAAAAGTTTCTCTCAAGTAATTACATTCTTAGCAACATGAAGAAAATGAATCATTAGACATCAAAATACCAAGGCATGATAGTAAACAAAGATTTTTAATAATTTTGAAGTAGAATAACATCCCCCAAAAGAGATCTTTGGACAACCTTCTTGGACCCTTCGCAATTCATGAAGGAGTCTAAGAATTTGTCAACCAACAATTCTCATTCTCTTCTTGCAAATATCACACACTTTTATTTAGAATATTAGAATATCTTTTGTCTTTTCTACAATTGAAAGTTTGTTTGATTTTTATACATAGACTGAAATTCACTCTCAAAAAATAGATTGGAATTTTTTTCTTCCTTCATCTATGGAATTTTGGATTCCGCAAGCTGCAAAGAGAAGTAAAATTAAAGTGTGCAAATTTTTGCCAATTTCCTAGTAGATTTTCTTAGTCGTTGCTTCAATATTGGAAAAAAAAGAAAAAAAAGGGAATGATTATGACAAACCATCTCCAAAATATTTGAAACTTGTCAAATTTTGGATGAAGTTCACTTATTTTAAATAATTTTATATACGAAAGCATATACTTTATGGATATATAAATAAAAGTGAATGATTTTCTTAGCTTGCTTTAATACACTCTAGGGGATGTGTTGCACTAAGGTATGTGCATTCAAATGTAACACAAGTCATTTATGGACATCTAAAATAAGCCCTAAACTAAAGCACATGTAGACTCAATGCTAACAAATGAGTTTTCATGAATGTGTTATAGTGATGGGGCTACGTTTTGCATCGACTAATAAAACAACTGTAATACAAGCTCAACAAATGTTGCTTTGGGGTGTTTTTGTGTCTACTTTTGTGGTAGTCTATTGCCCACATCTACATACTTGTTTTCAGAATTTTTATTATATTCATACAAACTCAAAAAATAATTTTGTTGGTTTCCTAAATCATTTCCTAACAAGCACACATCATTTTATTCTGTACCTACCCTCAAGATTTGCAAATCTTGAATAAGTGTCACATTTAGGTGCTTCTACCTTACCAAGGAAAAACCAAAACCAAATCACTGATAAGGAGAAAGGAAAACTTTAAAGTAAAGTAGGAGAAACCGAAAAGGAAAAGGAAACAAAGGAAACGTTCACAACGAGGTGCATGCACTGGGCCGCTCCAAGCTTCGAGGCTCGCCATAGCCAGTGAGACTGGAAGTTCCGTCGCTTCGGATGCTGCAGTTGCTGCGGGTCGGTCGTTGCGCCTCCGTCAGGTAGTCGGCGAGCTCCGACGCCCGAGCTGGCGATCATTTCAAAGACACTACGACCACTGGCATCACGGATGCCGGGCCTGACTGCATCGCCCGCGTGCCTGGGATTGTCGTCTTTGTTCTGGACGCACGGCAAGGGCGGCGTTGCGAGAGTGGCTATGGCGTCTGCGTCGACGTGCACGTCCAGCAATGGCGTCGCACAGGAGCCTGTTCCTGCTCCTGCGCAGACGACCCCTTCGCCTCCCAAGGTGTGTACGCCCTTTTCCTGTTCTGTGTGTAATTGGTTACAGTTTGGGTGTGGTTTGCCTTCCGGGGGAATGTGGAGAAATTTCAGCTTACGTAGTTTGATCGGGCATTAGTTTTCGTGAAATTCGAGGTGGTTGAGAAGAGTTTAGTTTAGTTTCTTAATCACACCTAAAAGTGTGCTGAACATATTTATAATGGCCGAATTTCTATGTTTTCTTGTTAGCGAATCGAAGAAGATTCTAATGGACCATGAAATGTTGTATTTGGATGCCTTCAGCGAAAGTTGTGAAGGTTCGAAGTTTTAATGGTTTGTGACCTAATTACCGACACAATTGCTTGTGTAAAGAGGGCGTGCAGTCTCTGAATCCAATTTGTACTTATCGTTATAGATCGTCACAGTTAGGATTTTGTCTGAATTAGTTACCTCGACCTTGCCTACTGTAGATTTTTCGTCCTGTCCGTCTTGAGAAAGAGGCGTTTTGCGGTAGAGTTCTATGATTTGCTGGCCATTTATATCTAGGGGTGGTACTTCATTTAGGTCATGATTTAGATGCTCAAGGTCTACCACTCGGTAGAGTGAGAGGTGAAAGTATCCGAGGTTTTAGTTTTGATTCTGTGTGAGAGGTTTTGGTATTTCAGATTCAGGTTGCCAAGCGGCTCGAGCAGTTCAAAACGACTATTTTCACTGAGATCAGCATCCTCGCCTTGAAGCATAAGGCGATCAACCTGGGCCAGGGCTTTCCCAATTTTGACGGTCCTGATTTCGTGAAGAATGCAGCAATTGAAGCCATCCAAGATGGAGGCAAGAACCAGTACGCACGGGGTTTCGGTGTGGCGCAACTCAATGCGGCGATTGCAGAGAGTTTCAAGAAAGAAAGCGGCATCACCGTGAACTCAGAAACGGAGGTGACGGTCACGTCAGGATGCACGGAGGCAATTGCCGCCACGGTTCTAGGTTTGGTCAACCCAGGGGACGAGATTATCCTTTTTGAGCCTTTCTACGATTCCTATCAAGCCACTGTGTCTATGTCGGGAGCGACGGTCAAAACCGTCACTCTGCGCGCTCCACATTTTGCTGTGCCAGAGGAGGAGCTTCGTGCAGCATTCTCAAGTAACACTCGGGCAATTCTCGTGAACACTCCTCACAATCCAACCGGAAAGGTGTTCTCTCGGAAGGAGCTGGAGCTCATTGCGTCTCTATGTAAGGAACACGACGCCCTCGCCTTTGTGGATGAGGTTTACAACAAACTGGTTTTCAAGGGGGAGCATGTGTCACTGGCTTCTTTGGATGGCATGTATGAGAGGACTGTCACGATGAATTCTTTGGGCAAGACGTTCTCTCTGACAGGATGGAAGATCGGATGGGCCGTGGCGCCGCCTCCATTGACTTGGGGACTCCGTCTAGCCCACTCGTACTTAACATTCGCCACAGCGACGCCCTTTCAATGGGCAGCTGCAGAAGCATTGCGAGCACCGGATTCATTCTATACGCAACTGATCAAAGACTACAGCACCAAGAAGGACATCCTGGTTGAGGGTTTGAAGAGCGTGGGGTTTGAGGTTTATGAACCAGAGGGAACTTACTTCGTCATGGTAGATCACACACCGTTTGGATTTGAGAGCGACGTTGCTTTCTGCAAGTATTTGATTGAAGAAGTAGGCATAGCAGCAATCCCTCCCAGTGTTTTTTACACGAATCCAGAAGACGGCAAGAACCTTGTCAGATTCGCTTTCTGTAAGGACGAAGAGACCCTGAGGGCTGCTGTCGAGAAATTGAAGACGAAGTTGAAAAAACCTGTAACATCATCCTCTTGAATTGAGGAAATTTATTCTAGCTCTACCGGCACTCGTATGTTTAAGCAGTTTCCTTGTATTCTACGGTCATGTTTTCCCTAGTATCAGTACAAGGCATCTTTATGGTCACAGATATGAGTATGGGTGTAAATACTAAAATCACCTGGGCAGGAAGCATGCAGTTCACATCTGGGATACTACTGTTCACTCCGCTAGCTTCGAATCTGGTCGTGATACTTCCAGGATCAGGGTAGTGCAAATGAGGACAATGCACCAGAACCTGTCAAGCGTCGAACGAGCAACTGCACATATTCATAGGAGTCGACAACGGCCAACACGTAAAGTGGGATTCCCAGTTGTTTAGGAGGTAAAATCGTTAACTTTGATTGCTGCCGGCGTTGGAGTGAGACTAAATCCGTAAGAGAGGGTACCAGGAATCTTTACTTTCTTCAATTTTAAATTATAGGAAGTAGAAAGATGGGTCTCCAAGCACATAACACGCAGATGAGTTTTCAACATTAGAAATTGTTAATGTTGACGATTGCAAATGTATCACATGGAAACGATTGCAAGAGAGTAATTCTGCCTTGTTACAGTTTCCCATATTCCAACAATACATCTTGTATTTACGGATTTTACGGATCATGTTACAACATTGCTCTGTCACCATCGATCATCCTCTCTGTGAAGTACGAGTGCGGAGATATGGAGCTTTCCTAAGTTAATGAGCTCGGGAGTTCTACAGCATTCCCCCAAAACTCATCGATCCCAGCCCTTCCCAAACGCTGGCTGAGCCCACGGCCTCTGCGTCCACACCTACTCCTCCTTCGTCCCACCACCCACCACCGTCGGCATCTGCAAGCCGGAATGTAAGAAATCGTACTTCCCACACTTTAAACGTGTGCGTGATTGCTGTTATTCAAATAGTTCAATTTTCAAATCAATGTCAACTTTCCTACTTATGTGCAAATCTACTTATCCTGTCAGTGAAGCCGCAAAACTAGTGTCAATTTGCATAATACAGTGACATTTAGACTGTACTATTAGTCTGCACAAATAGTGTGACCTCAGTAAATTATTACTGGTTCTACCGGAGCACTTACAGATGATTTCTTACATTTGTATTTTACTGAATTCACTATGCCTACAATAACATCTTCTATTTCAATCATTTTTAGCATGTCACATAGGAGCCATTTAAGCACTACAGTACTTCGTATTCATTTTTGTTACACTCATTTATCCCATTAGTGCGTATGCAGTAATATCGATAAGTCACATAATTTGTAATGAGTAGGTTCAAATTCTAAGCTTGTTGCATTGACCGAACTTATATTTTAAATGATCATCCTACGCCGTTCTGATAAGTCAACTCAAAATGGCTCACATCTAAAATGAGAGAAAGCGAGCACATACAGTGGTTGAAGGTAGAGCTTGGCCTATTGTCCTTGTGACGAACATCCGCTCGTCTTCTACGCCTCGGCTCATCCCCGAGTACTAGCAGACTCTGTCTGGGCCTACAGTTGATGCCCGGTTCCTTGAACTGCATTGAGCGTTCTGCATTCAATGGAAAAACTCAATAAGTCTTTTACCAAAAATAACATCAGTTTGCTCAAAAAATTGGACCACGCACCTTCTCTTTTAAACCCCATATTCATTTAGATGGCAAAATTTCACAAAATAGGCACTGAAGTTTGAGATTTGAGGGGCAATAGCAGTTCTGAGCTGTCTCTGAAAACTCGAACCCTATTGAACCTCCTAAATTTCAAGTTGTCAGCCTCAAAACCCATCTGAGCACGTGAAAGACTTCATTTTCAGAGTTTTTACCCTTACAAGGTCTTATTGTTCTGGTCACATATTTTCCCTTCAATATCAGCGTTTTGTGTTTTTATTCTAATTACATTGTCATATTGAAGTATGACTTCATACTGAAGAATATAATGTATATGAATGCGAAGTCATATTTCAATAAATAATGAAGATTTATACAAGATTTATACGAGATTATACAAGATTTATTAAGGTGAATTTTACATACATTCCCCAAGGGACCTTTTTGAGGTACTGGGAAGTTGCATTTTGGCACTCTGAAATCCACCATTTTAACGAAACATGACCACATGATACACAAAATGAAGGTCTAAATCGTAAAACACCCACTACATCATTCATACCTGGGAATCTGCCCTCGTCTCCCCGGGCACCTCCATCCTCCACTCTCACGCTGCCTTGAGCTTGGGGTACCGAGTGTGTCTCTACCTTCTCCTGGACATCGGAAGAACAAAACAAAAAGTTACAAAACCCACAAGCACCTAGCTGCAACAGTGCCAAGCAGAAATGGAAAACTTAAAACTCAAGCATGCTGATGAAGAATGGGTCCACAAGACAAGTACCAAATCGTCGAGCTCGGATTCCACGTGAGCTTGCAGCATCTACAACCATACCACAGGTTAATCACGTTGATCACTAAATGGTTGGACTACTGGTTAATCACGTTGATCACGTTAACCCCTACATGGCCCCAGAAGGCACTCCGGAAGCTTCCCGAGTCACAAAAGTCAAATTAAGTGCTACACAACGGCACTTTCAATCAGTTGATAGGATTGGGACCCCTATCAAAAATTCGTTATTAGACTATTGTAGTTGTCCAATCATGAAAATGAATAAAATCAAATAAGATACGAGCGTCAAAAAATGCAGCTTTCAAAAAAGTCAACAAATTTCGACTGTTCATATTATCCAGGAATTTTGTTCAATTATGATGTTTTTTGCATTCTACCTGTGTTTCAATGTATATTATACCAAAACAAACTCATCTTGCCATTTGAAATTAAGAAGAACTGAAAATAAGCTTGACGTTTTCAATTTTTGATGTCCTACGTTGAAGGAACGGCAAAATTTACTTGACAGAAGACTTTAAAAGTTTTTACTTCATTTTGTTATGATCTGTAAACTTCAGAGGGAGACTGCAAATAGATGAGGAAACGAGGCAGAAATGATCACCAAAAATGAGGAAAAATGAATGACGTCCATAGGTTAAGAGGTGCGTGAGACTATTGTCAAGAAGCGAAAATTGATGAAATTCGAACGACAATTTTCAAAGAATTTGTTTTGAAAATTAGGACTGCTGTAGATCTTGTATAAGGATACCATACCTCTCGAGGGAAGAGCTCATTGCAGACTGGGCACATCTCCGTTGTTGCCTCTTCGATTTGCGATCGTTTCCTCTTTCTGTTGATTTCACTACTCTCCTCGTGTAGATAGACTTCGCCATCACATCCTCCACCTGCGGAATCCTCCTCCGTCAAGTCAATGAAGTCCATGTGACGGGTTTCAGTAGCATTCTTTCGCAGATGTTCTTCCCAGTCGTGTCTTCCTGGAGGTTCATAGCCTGCATCCCCAGCAGGTCTGGGAGCCTCTTGTACGTGAGCCCTGCTTCTGTCGAGGACGCGTGCTGTGAACAACTTGTCCTGCATACTTTCACCTAGCTGTGCATGTACTTGAGGCCCTCTCCAATGCTCGCTTGTAGGAGACTCTTCCGGGGAGCACGATGCGGTACACTCGTCAACTGAAACTTGTCCAATGTCATCCCCTCTCTCGTCCTGCGTGGTGCTTCTGCAAACATCCAAAAGAAGTTGAGAACGAAGAGCATCACGAAAACAGGGAATCATAAAATAAACCCTAAACCAAAACACATCATTGAAGCACCATGGTGCATTGAAAGATCAGAATAACCATTAAAGGACCAAGATATCATGGTTTTACAGTGATCGAGTTGATTGTTCATATTGTGAAAATAATAGAACTCAGATAGGGTCAAATTTCATTGATCACCAGAATCATTAAGAACGCTACATGTAAACAATTGAGTTCTCATAAGACCCACTCCTAAGCCCTACGAAGCCCAATTAGGGCTTCTTAGTCCTTCAGAAGTTAATGAGATAAGGTCGCATTTGAATTAGGTCACCTGATGTCATTCTTGCGAATCGCATCCAACCTCTCTCTCACCGCCAGAGTCAGACCAGCGTCTACTACACACCCCTGCAAAGTGTACATCATCCAATGCACCAGCTTAATGAGAATTTCCACGAGGAAACTGGGACATTCATATAGATAAACGAAACTATATGTCGTCTAGAGAACATGAAAATCAAAGTCCCGCCTGGCATTTCAGATTCTCCCAATCAAGGTATCCACGAGGAGTCGCTGACCTGAAGTGATCCCCGTTTCTCCGATTTCCGATTCAAAAAATCCATGAGGGGTACGGCGCGACCGTTACCCGAACCCCCAGCAGCCCTGAAAAAACCACACCTTAAAAAACTCGTCGCAATGTCCTCAGGTCCCGTATGATGATTACCAATGCTTGCTCTTACATTAGTGGGATTTCAAATTTTGAGAGAATCTCAAGAGGTCAATCACAACATTCATTCACCAATACAGAAACTTTGAGGATGGCATCAAGTTATGAGGTAATTAACAAACAAATAGTCAATACTGGCTTGAGCAAGTGAAACTGGCCATGATCGATTCTACACATTACCGAGCGATTGACATTGAACATTTCAGTGTCTAGTCCACACCACGCAGACATCTCCATTCAGCATGAAAGTCCGAAATTCATCACGAAATACATTCATTGCGACATCTAAAACCCTCTATCGTGCAATTAGCCAAGTGGGGGAAGATGGGACATGAGATCCAACATTTCAGTCCTCACACCCGGACTCCCACCTTCGAAGTGAGCCCAATTGAGCACGCAGAAAGAAAGAAAGACTCCACCACTGTCCAATCAGTAAAACTTCAAAGAGACTCATCCCAATTGAGCATTCGCCCACCCTTCCCAACCCCAGAAAGAAAGACTCCACCACTATCCATCCAATCATCAAAACGTCCAAGAGATTCATCCCAGTGGATCATCAACAGAGATTCATGAGCACTTACGTGGTGATTCGAGAGTTGGAGAACATGGAGGCGATGGAGCGTTGGCCTGGCAGCGCCGTGAGCTCCGCCCCAGCTGGAGCCTTCTTCCCCATGGGAAAAGCTGGCTGGGATAGCTTCGATTTGCCTTGCAGAAAGGAAGGAGTGGCATTCGCAATCGGAGGGAGGCTTTGTTGGGGGAAATGCTTGCGAGGTGATGAAGATGATGCCCACTTGTGTGAAGGTTTGCTGATGCTGGTGGGACGTTCGGGAGATCGCGGTGAAAAGGCGGCTTATTGTCGAGTTGGGCTTTCCCGCCATAACTCGGCGGGAGAACCTTTTGGCGCGTGTTCTGCCCGCATTGAAATTTACACTCGCGGGCTGGGTTTATTTTTAGGGAAGGAGAGGAGGCTGGACCCCTTACTAATTATTACTAGTAACATCTTGAGTCCCAACTTTGTATATAACTCATGGTTCGAGTCTAAGTCTCAATTTTTTGGGGTTGTAGAAGGTGGGAAAAAAATGTCAAATGTGGGACTTGGGAGTTCGTAATGTGAAGGCCAAAGTTTCCAATTTTAGTTCCACCTTTGTTTGTTGTATATTATAATGTAGCAATTGAGTGTCCCAAAATTGGGTTGAAAAGTCGAAAATTCATTTTGGGGGTACTTTGAGCTTCAAATCTACATTTTGAGAAAAAAATTTATCCCATTAGGATGCTTTGTATGGTGTCTTCATCCTCATTTTTTATTCAAAAAACTTGTTTGGACTTGGAGATTAAATTAGGTTTTCTTTGGTAAACTAATCCCATTATGTAGGATGTAGGATCAAATGTTGTGGAAAGTTCCAATTTTCAACAATCAGTTTTTGAAAATTAACTAAAATTTGGGACTTGGGACTTGTCATTTTTTATTCAAAAAACTTGTTGGGACTTGGAGATTAAATTAGGTTTTCTTTGGTAAACTAAACCCATTATGTAGGACGTAGGATTAGATGTTGTGGAAAGTTCCAATTTTCAACAATCAGTTTTTGAAAATTTGGAACTTGGGACATAGTGTGAAGTGGCCTTGAGCTAACAACACCTAAAAGCAACACTTTCTCTAATCACACATTCACACTACTTCAAGGTCAAATGACCAAAAATATTTGATGAGATTATTGAAAAACTCAAGAAAAGTGATCTTATAATTTTTAAAAGCTTTAATAATATTTTACAAATTTTCAAAGTTACTAAGCATAGGATAGCATATACATAACACTAGCTTCACTTTGAATAAACACTCTTGAAGGATAACATGTTTCAACTTAGATGTAAAAGAATGGAAGGTATTGCAATTAGATACTAACTTTACCTTGAAGAAGTTTGACTAAGTTAGCTACTAATTAATATATACATTTAGTATACATTAATTTAATTTATTAGTAGGGGGAATTAGCATCATCTCAAAATTTTATTTTTGTGGAAATTGTTACAAAATATTAATTGATCTCTAAAGGATCAAGGCACATTTTAGACAAAAATTGAAAAAAACTTGCTATTTTAAGAGCATTGGAAAAAAAATGAAATTTTTTTTTGAAAATTCAACCATAAAAATTTGTACTAGACTCTTATGGGAATGCATAAAAAAATGAAAAAACTTTGACAACATGGATTGAAAGATTATAATGTTTAAATTTAGAAAAAATATATTTTTTGAACCTTGCCTAATACTCAGCCTAATAGGGCCAATAAACTTTTATTCTTCCTAGAGTGAAATTTTTACACTACACATGGATTATTTTTCTGGACATTTGCATCTTGTATCATATAAGTTACATACCTACCAAATTTTAGAAGTAGAAGAAGAGTTTTATACATGCTACTCAAGTTGTCCAAAAAATTCAAAGCAATATAACTTTTGATTTAGACACCTGATTGGGAAATAAATTACATCATACTACTAAAATCACAATTCCTTCTATAATATCACATTTTATATTGTGTGATATTATAAAGTTCCAATTGTCGTTTGATCAATGTAATATCACATAGTGTTAAATGTGATATTACAGAGGTAAAGTGATATTATGGAGGTTTCATATTTCTTGGCTTCACATTTCATTTTACTTCCACAATTGTATGATTTTCCTTTCTTACTACCAAATGATTTGAAGCTTTGTTAGATTAAAGTAATTTTGGATTCTACAACAAAATATTTACAAAGCCTTTGCAATTTGACAAATTTGCATTTCAATTCTTCAATTTTGGTCACCATTGTTTGTAAGTGAAAAAATTTATCAAGTGGTGGTGTCCTTGCAATGTTTTCATGTTTGCAAAGATTTTTTTGTTGAAAATTATGATATAAAGATTTTCTTTAATTATTTTCTATTGCACAATATATGTATTTCCAAAAAATATTATATGAGAATGTCAATATTTTCATTTAAAGATTATACATACTTTATTGATCTACATTCTATCACATGAAAAATTGATGAAAATAATATAATTAATGCGTAGCAAAGCAAGCGCCAACCGCTAGTTTCTTCTAAAAAAATACATGTTCACACTTTGTGTCAAAATTTTGTGACTACATGGTTAAAAGTTATAATTTGAAAATTTCAAATGATTTGAAAATCTTCAAGCATGTAGCCACTTTGCCTTGAAGAATGAATCCAAAGAGTAACCACCGTTTTGGACATTTTTTTATAATGATCTGACCTTAAAAAGTGCAACTACTCGGGTTTTTGCAGGGACAAAAAAAGGAATTTTGTTACTCCAAACACTAATATCTTGCAATCTACATGGTGAAAATTTATGAAAATTTTTCTACACATTTTCAAACCAAATTAATATAAGATCCTATGGTTAGATGTATCAAAAATGTGTTGTTTTCCAAAAATTTGGTACTTGTACTAGAGATGGCAATTTGGGAGCATTTTTGGTGAAAACATAGTCAAAATCCTTTGGGGTTAAAATTGCTTCAAATACTTGTATCCAAAGCAAAGCTAAAATATTCACCTTCATTTTTCATTAGATATTTTTTAGCTATTGTGGAAGGTCATTTCAAGCCTATTCCCCGTACTCAGAACCAGCCACTATTGGCCAGAATTTAAAATTATTAATATTTAAAATATTTAAAAATATTATATTTTTCAAAAATAATATTAAAAAATAATTTTTAAATTATTATTTGACGTGGTAGTCGCTTTGCCACATCAGATTGCTATTGCAAGAAAGTTTCCTTGCATTCCTACAATTTGGGAACATAGAGGAATTTGCAACCTTCCAAAGAGGCTAAATTTCATCTAATGATTTTACCAAATTCAACAATAGGAACTTTTAGTTGGCTTGCTTGACTACATCCTTCTAATATTTTAGAGTAAGAATCCCTACAAATTGCAAGTTTCAATATGTCTAAACATTAGAAATCAAGATTTCTAATCCTTCCTAATAGTGAAGTTTTGACTTTCAACATTTAAAAAAAAATATATTTCTTATAACATTTACTTTTCATAACATTCTTAACAAGTTCAAATCTAGCCATCTCCTCCATTCTATAGAAGGGGGAAATTCCTTCCTAGATGCTTTGTAAGGGGGTATATATAGAGTGATCACACTTAACCCCTAAAGTCCCATTGTCTCCTTGGGGGACAAAATGGATTTTGGGTAGGCTCCCATGGTCTTATTATTTGTTGTAATTTTTTGAATCTTTTTGTGAAGATAGGAAAACACATTAGCTTTCCAAAAATATAATTTTTATTTCAATCAAAGCTCGGGAACAAAAGATATGGAACCAAAAGCCCTTCTTTTCACTCAACAAGCAAAAAAGAACCTTCAAAAAAACTTAAAGTAAAAAATTTTAAAAATTTGTTCTGTATAGATTATATTTTTATGTACATGGCAAGCTTTTATTCATTCCATTTGGATTTGTTATGAGAAAGTTATGAACAATCTTGTTTTTTAGTCAATTAGAGCATCTTCTTGAAAAAATAACTTTTAGAATTCATTTCTAACCTCAATTTTGACAATTTAAAAAAAAAAAAAAAAATCACAAAGTTAAAATGTTTTGCTAAAACAATCTCACCGTTGAGATTAGTATATTTCAATTCCATCTTAAAGCTATTAACAATTTAGATTTTCCTTCAATCTTAAACCTACTTCTACTTAACAATTTTTTAATGAATGAAAATTAAGTATTTAAAAAAAAAATCCTAGACTCTCAACTCAATTCTGTATCATATAAAATTATAAATTCAAAATCAGTAGAGCAAAAATGATAAGTTATGAAGGTTTAAAGCCAAATAATGTAGTAGAGTAAGGTACAAAAGAATTGTTTCCTTCACTTTAAGCACAAATATCTTGCAATCTATGCGGTCAAAGCTTGTAAAATTTTTGCCATACATTCTTACACTAGTCCAATACAAGATCCTATGGTTAGATATGAAAAAAAAAACTTTTTGCTCATTGCTATAGAAATGGCAGTTTTGAGTGGTTTTTGGTGGAAAAGAGGCCTTTGGAATTTAGGGGGATACCTCCTAAACAACCGAGGCCTTTTTTTGCTAAAAAACACTCAAAATTGTCATTTCTATAGCAAAGAGCAAAAAAATTGAATATTGTGTTTTTTGCACCTCTAACCATAGGATCTTACACCTAACTAGTATGAAAATTTCAAAAATTTTGACTTCAAATATTCCAAGATATGTATAAAGTGAAAAAAGTAAGTTTTCCAACACATTGGTAACATTGCAGGACTAGATTTTTTGACTTTGAACCTTCTTAATTTTAATTATTTGTACTACAGAGTTTTGAGTTTTAAATCTTTATGGTGGATAATTGAGTTGAGAGTCTAGGAAAAAATATTTCAGAAAAAAATAATTTTCATTCTTAAAAAAATTGTTAAGTAGAAGTGGGTATGAGATACGAGAAAAATCTAAATTATTAATATCTCTAAAATGGAATTAAAACACACTATTTCCAATGGTGAGATTGTTCTTAGAAGAAAATAAATTATGTAGAATTTTTTTTTCTTAGAATCTAAAAATTGCATTAAAAAATGAATCCTAAAAGTTATTTTTTCAAAAAGATGCTTTAATTGCCTACAAAACAAAATTGTCTATAATTTTATCATAACAAATCAAAATGGAATGAATCAAAGCTTTCCATGTAGGCAAAATATAATATGTGAGAAAAAAAATTCAAAAATTCAAATTCAAATTCAAAATTTTTTTGCTGCCCCTACTCCCCTATTTTGAGCTTATTTGGGCATAACTTTTGTTCCCAGACAAGGATTGAAAAAAAATTATATTCCCATAAAGCTTATCATTTTTCTATCTTCAAAAAATCATGACAAAAATTTAGCCCATAGGTACTTGCCTGAAATTCCATTTATCTCCTGAAGGGACAATGGTCCTTTAGAGGTTAAGCATGCATTGGATTAGTTCTTTAGAATTATAGTATAATATTTGACTTATTTTATTATATGTATTTCAAAAATGCAAAAGAGATCCCTTAGAAAGAGGGTTAATCTAGTATTTCCATATAATATATTAGAATATAGATAGAAAACACATGGAAAAATTTTAACCCAAAAAATTTCATATTCAACTTGAAAAAATTGTAGAGTGGAAAGTAATACTAGATGAAAGAAAACTCTAAATTGCTAATAATTTTGAGAAGATATCGAGAATTGTCAATTCCAATGATGAAAATGTTCTAATAAGCAATAAATATCTTTTGTTCTTATTTTTATTTCTTGAAATAAGAAATAAGAGTTCAAAAAAAGACTTCATATGTTTCTTT
This sequence comes from Climacium dendroides, assembly GCA_950106755.1. Taxonomy (NCBI): domain Eukaryota; kingdom Viridiplantae; phylum Streptophyta; class Bryopsida; order Hypnales; family Climaciaceae; genus Climacium; species Climacium dendroides. The sequence continues at coordinate 21,873,706 of OX467082.1, read as the reverse complement.
TTTCTTCATTGCTTGTAAAATAAAAAAATTCATATCTTTCATTTCATTAGTTGAAATATAATGGTTTGAATGTTTTTGTGCAAATAACAATCTACACAATCAAATGAAATAATATATTTCAAAAATATATTTTTAGTTTCTTGCTTAGACATTAAAATAAACCAAAAAAATTCCATGCTGCAATTGTTGGGAGAGTGATTTTACATTTGTCTATTTGACACTTTGAGAGCTTAAAGTCCGCTTGGGAAATGTTTTGAAGTTTGTTGCAAAACCATTATAATCAACATTTGAAAAATGGATATTGTAAATAAGGTTATTTTTGGCAAGAAAGTGTCAAAATCAAATTTTTAGATTGGAATTTTAGAGGTTGTCATCATTGTAAATAAATCACAAGATGACATATGGCATTATCTGACAATAAATGACTTTGTTAACAACTGAAGTCCCAAGGCCTCTTTTCCATCAAAAACCACTCAAAACTGCCACTTTTACAGCAAAGAGCAAAATTGAAATTTAAACATTTTTTTATGTACATCTAACTATTGGATCTTGTAGTAGACTAGTATAAAAATGTGTGGAGGAAGTTTCACAAACTTTGGCCTTGTAGATTGCAAGATATTTGCGTTTAAAGTGAAAGAAATAAGTTTTTTTGCACCTTACTCAATTACATTTTTTGGTTTTGAACCTTCACAACTTATAATTTATGCTCTATAGATTTTGAATTTCTAATTTTATATGATAAAGAATTGAGTTGAGAGTTTAGTAAAAAATAATTTTAAAAAAGGACACTTAATTTTCACTTGTCAAAAAATTATTAAATAGAAGTATATTGAAGATTGAAGGAAAATTTAAATTGTTAATAGCTCTAAGATAGAATTGAAATACACTAATCTCAAGAATGACATTGTTTTAACAAATGATCTTAACCTTGTGAAACCTTTTTTTTTTCTTAAATTGTGAAAATTGAGGTCAGAAATGAATCCTAAAAGTTATTTTTTCAAGGAGATGCTTGGATTGCCCGGAAAAAAAGGATTGTTCGAAAAAGAAGGATTGTCCATACCTTTCACATAACAAATCCAAATGGAATAAATCAAAGCTTCCCATATACATAAGAATATAATCTATACTAAACAAATTCTTAAAATTTTTTACTTTAAGTTTTTCGAAGGCTTTTTTATGGGCCCTATAGTAGTCCCTACATTGGGAACTTTGGTGCCGCTAGGGAACGAACTCTGAGAACTCTGGGAACGAACGCCGGGAACGCCGCTTCTGAAAATCGAATTGCATTGCGAATAATTGGTATCAAAGGCGTTGCAACTGATCATCGCGAGCCAAATTTCGTTTGGAGCTTGGCTTGAATTTGGAGCTTTTGGTGAAGGTTTTCGAATTTGATCCATGGTCGTGTGTTCGTATTGAGGATTTGTTCTAGGCACGGATGCCGTGGTGAGCATTGCCTTAGTTTTTGTATCATGTTTTTGAGCTGTTTGGGAACAGCTTCATCATCGGGTTATAAGTCGTGCTCAATTGCAAAAGCAATTTCTTATTGTAGGGTTTTGCAATCTGTGAATTGATGAGATGTATCGTACTCGGTTGTAGAAGCATTTTCTTGTTGTAGGGTTTTGTAATCTGTGCATCGATGAGATATATACCATGTTCAGTTGCAGAAGCATTTGCTTATTGCAGGGTTTTGCAATCTGGTTAATTAGCCTCTTCTAAACATGAATGTTACATTTCTTGTATTGAATTTTTTTAGTGCTTATTGAATTTTGGGGTGATGTGGAGGTTTTGCAGATCACAAAAAGTTATAATGGATGTGCACTGATTGTCATGGTGGGGCAAGAATTGCTTCGCCGTAGCTAGTGATCGTCTTCTTAAAGCAAATTTTCCGACGATTGCGACTGACCTTCAACGCATCTTCAAGATTCATGACCAACTGTACATTGGCTTCTCAAGTCTTGCCACAGACGTGCAGATGATGTAAGCTAGGATTTTCTGCCTTTCGTGAAGATGCCAGGAGTGGATGCACCATTTGATACAACTTATGTCGAAAGCTCAGTCGTTGCTGCTTGTGTATAAGAAACAACAGACAAGTGTCAGCAAATGCGAGAGGAGCAAAAACATGCGCTCGTATACCTTTGTTAGTCTGGTTCCAGCCATCTTTTAGGAGGAGAGGAAAAATTAGAGTTCTCAGTGGTGTTTGGGAAGAAATGATTATCAATGAATCTAGCTAAATTCAGCCACATCTGTTCTTTACGTTTTCCAAAGCTGTAGAAATTGTGAGTTCTGCTGTGTTAGATTTTAGTTTGGGTACACTGTTAACCTTTATGAGTTCATTTGCAACTCCAAATAGAAAGTGATGGTGCGAAGTTGTTTCGACATTGCATGCTGAAGTGCATTGATCGCAGCATGCGAATCTGAAACATTGCCTAACCCCTCAGTGCCTAAGTTATAAAATGAAAATGTCTTTGTTTGGAACACAGGTTGCTAATTGCCGATTGCATTAAGACTGCGTTTTTTGGTGCCATTTTCTAGCTTCCTCTGCTTTTGAAGGACCAAGAATACTTGAGAGCAAGCTTGCTCACATCGAACTGAAGTGCAGGCAACTAGCAGAAGACTTCGTGGTGTTCGGAACTGCTTCAGAGTCGCTGTATGGTGCTTGCGAGTCTACGTGCAACTTGATTTGGTGTGGTAGACAATTCAGGCCTTAATTCTACTACATATGTTTTGAATGTGAACATTCTAACGAGTGAATTACCCCCCTATGCACGTTGGAACTTGAAATACAGAGACCATACAAACAGGACACAATGAAGAAACCTTGGTACAGTAGACCACATTCAAGTTCCTTGCCTGCATTACGGGTTAACAGAAGGTTATAGATTGAAGGGCCCGGAGGAACTGTTTGAAGTAATATCAGGAGCACTTTAGTTGTCAAGTGGATTGGGACTACATCAATGGATTGGGGTGGCATTGTCCACATTGTAAAAACTTGGCTACGACTTTATTGAAGGAGTGGATGGCGCCTTACCCGACGTGTTAGACCGCCTCACACAATAAGTGGATGGTGCCTTACACTCAAAAAGAATTATTTTTCTTTTTATTGTGTTGTTCGCGTGAGCTCTTCATGCATTGAGTGGCATATTAAAGAAATAGTCATTGTTGCATCTTTACTGTCAGACAACGACCTCGCGGGAAGGCCTTATGCAAATGAGGGGCCCACCCTCAACTTGTTGGCCTCTGTGAGTTTCTTATTTGCGTAAGGTCTTCCCACTTGGTTGTTATCCTACACGTGTAAGCATCATTACCCCTCCGTGCATGCTTGCTACACTATTTATTTTATTTTGTATCACTACCTAAACCAAGTTCCTTTAGGTTATAGAATTTTCATTGGATTCTTCTTTTTTGGCCTATTGGCATAGCTCTTGCTTGACTCATTTTTAACGGCTTCTTCAAGCTTAGTTAGTGAACATACGTGTAATTGTAGTTATTGCCTGAAGTAACCTGGTTTAGAGTAAAGGGTGTGCTCATTCCAAATTATTTCACCTCCACTTGGGTGTTTTCAAATTATTGATCTTGGGACATTGACAATGATGTTGTTTGCGTAGAGTACAAACCAAGTGACCACCAAAACCTTATAGGGGCATATGCATTGATCAAAGAGCATGCATATATTCTTGATCCTATTGTAGATTGTAGTCGTGGATCTCTTTCAATTCGAAAAGAGTTGTTAAATGTGAAGCAAAAAAACTATCAACTATTTTGCTAGATTTTGTTGTTATATGATAACTCATCATGGCAATTGGGGTGCTCTTCATCTTATTCATCACTTTATAGACATAGGTTTTTTGCATTTCATGTGCATTATTGGCATTGCCATGAAAACGATAAAATTTGAAAATTAATCTTTATAATAGATCCAACTTCTTTCAATATATGATTTTGTAGATGATTCTCTAGGGCCTATACGTCTTACTGCCCACCAAACTAAAAAAAGGGCATTTTGTGCCATAACTTTTGCTCTTGGGCTTTGATTGAAATAAAAATTATATTTTCGGAAAGCTAATTTGTTTTTCTATCTTCATAAATAAATTCAGAACATAAAGACAAATATTGAAACCACAAGAGCGTGTCCAAAATCTATTTTGTCCCTCAAGGGGACAATGGGACTTTGGGGGTTAATATCAGAGTTCTCACATAGAATTTTTCTAACTCAAAGGTCATCTTGAGTAATTGACACCTAGAGATCGATTCTCACTATGTCCCAAGTTCCACTGAATTCTCAAAATTTGATTAGAAAGTTGAAAATGTAGATGTGGAGCTTCACACTATGTCCCAAAGTCCAATGCATTTAAAAATGTTTATATGGTAACACTTTTTGAAGGTTTGGGCACTAAAGAAGTTAGACTTGGAGCTTGAGTTGGGTTCAACAAAAATAAAGACCCAACTCATGATACAAGTCCCATTTATTGTTTTGTATATATTATGAGAAGAATAACACTAAATCAATATCCTTATGGATTGATTTGATTTAGAAAATTGTTCATTGTAGATTATGTACAAAAGTGCCTCCAAAATGTATGTTTTAAAAAAATATATATTTTTGGACATATATTTGCCTTATAATAACTTACATGAGAAAAATTTGGACTTAGAGTTGGCACTTTGGCCTTCATATTATGAAGCTCCAATTCTCAAATATAATATTTTAATTCACCTTCTACAACCAAACAAAGAGTTGGGATTTGACCTTGAAATGAGATTTGGAAAAATGGGACATGGAACATAGTGAAACAATCCTATGATCATGAAAGTAAAATTTTGCGTGTCTTCTATTTAAATCCAAAAAACAAAACACTCGACAAAAAACAAAAATTGCGATCTTACATTTGTCTTCTGTGGACTATAAGGAGATTGCAATTGCAGTTGAAATAATTTACAATGTGAAATAACTAAAATTTATACTAAAGATGCATACTTATGTAGCCTTGATTATCTCCTACATAAAGAACTTTAAAAAAAATTATGCATAGCATTTTCGACCAAGTCCTTTTGATCCCACTTCACCTCAATGGATTATATATAGAACTAGGATAGCTTTTTGTGGGATACTTTGAAGGATCCCTAAAGTCCCAAGAATACCCTTGGGGACTCTTGAAAGTTTGGACCAAAATTATGACTTCAAATTTTGGCAAAATTATTTGAATTTTTTTTCAAGATAGGAAAACTTATTTGTTTTTTGGGAGCAAACGTTATGCCACAGTAAGTCCCAAGCAAGTAAGGATGGGAAATAAAAAACACTACAAAATTTTAAATATTTATTTAAAAAAAATTTCTTTATAGATTATATTTTTATTTATGTAGAGCTATTTGATTCATTCCATTTGGACAAATGACGTGAAAGTTATGAAGCTTCTTGTTTTGTTGGCAATCTTAGCTAGCAAATTTTTGAGAAAATAATGTATTGAATTTGTTTATGAGCTTAACTTTCACAATTAAAAAACAAATTTCACATGGTTTAGTTTTCTTTCTAGAACAATCTCATCAATGGAATTAGTGTATTTCAATTCCATCTTAGAACTATCAACAATTTAGTTTTTCTTTCTATCTTGTACCTACTTTGAATTAATAATTTTTTAAAGAATGAAAATCATAGGATGTTTCCAAAAAGTTCCCAACTTCTCAACTCAATTCTTCAACATAAAAAAAATTAAAATTCACAATTTGTATTACAAAAAATTTAAGTTAAGAGGATTCAAAGACTTATAACCTAGTTAGGCTAGGAACAAAAAAAAACTCATTTTCTTCACTTTAAATGCTTATTTCTTGAGTGATCAATATAGCCAAAGTTTCTAAAAAAAATTCCAAACATTCTCATACTAATCTAATGCAAGATCCTATGGTTAAGCATGAAAAAGAAACAAATGTTTTCATAAAAAATCTTGTTTGCATTGAAAATGGTAGTTTTGAGTGTTTTTTGACCAAAAAAATGACCTTGGGACTTAGGGGGTTAAAATAAAGATGAACCTCATTTGAGCCATACAATTGAAGATTCAATTAAGGGACTATCCCACATGCCAAGGAAGGCAAAATTCAAGTCTCTATCATGAAGGTTATATGGTGCCACTCATACACACTTCTCATTCCAAAACTGTAAAGATAGTTGAATTTGAGTTTGTCATAGCTTGCAGCACAATGATGTTAGTATGTGAGCTTAGAAATGCAAGCCTATAAGGTTTGAACATAGGTGTAAGTAGGTATCCTACAACTATTGAAGGTGCCTATAATATATATACCTATAGCATAAGTATCCTATAACCATGAAAAGTGCTTATAACATAGGTACCTATAGCATAGACACTTATAATATAATATCTTATAACCATGAAAGATATCTATAATATAGGAGACTAGGCTCCCATATTAACAATTGTGGCTTGCGACATCTAAATTACTAAGAAACTTGTGCATGGTTACCTTGGGCATACCGAGCAATGATTGAAAAGACTACAAATAATGAAACATTAGAGTTGTGTGTGTTGCCTAATGATTTTTAACCAATGTTGGTAGATGATGGAACTACATTTTACTATTTGGTGAAAAGATGCACACCCCCCGCCCTTGCCCCCCCTCTTATTTTTTATTTAAAAGAATTTTAGACCATAGATCTTCTCATAGAAAAATAAATAAAACCAATCTCCAAGCCATCGATCTAGGATACAAATAAGGATATGAAAACAGATACGGATATGGATACAGAAGACAGATAAGAATACATGTACGAATGTAGATATAGAAGACGATACAAGTGCAAAAAACAAATATGGATATAAATATGGATACGAGTATGAGTACAAAAAATGTATACATATACACAATAAAATCCCATATCAATTGTAAAACCTCATGTTCAATTTGATGTTACAAATTAGAGATGGGGGAGATATTTAGGGTTTGGGTTGGGTTGGAAAATTAAAAAAATATATCATTTGGATTTCAAGGGGTGGATTGGGGAACTAAAAGAATATTTAAATTGAATGGGTGAGTGGGTGGGGGGTGTAAAACCTCTACTTCACTATGTGCTCAAAATACATGTGCATTATACTATACATTCAAAGCAAGTTTGGCACAAATTAATAAAATAAATTTAAGCCAAATATTGTAAAAATTGTTCTTGTTTCTTGTCAAATTACAAGAAAATTCCTTCGAACAATAACATATAATCCTTAAAAGAACATTTCATATTTAGGCTTGGTCAAACTTCAATAGATTTCTACATAAAAATGCATATTTCAAAATTTTGATATTTTTGGCATGTATTAATATATGTCTAAAAGTTAATCTCATTAGGTTTTCATAATTAAAATCATCAAGTTGAATTTTACATGATTTTTTAAAGAAATTTCTTTGTAAAAATTATAGTATTTATAAAATTTTACAAAATGGTTTGAGATTTTTAAAATGAAAATAATAGTGGCAAACATCATTAATAGTATAATTGATGTACTCCTTGAGCTTACACCAAGAGAATTTTGATAGAAAAAGTATAAAAATAGTGTATTTTGAACTTTCAAGATGCTATCTTCAAAGTATCACAAAAATCATAATTTTAATAGTTTTGAAAAAAATCACATAGAATAAAAAGTAGATTTTTGGAGATATATTTTTTAGTTAAGTATAAAATCATTTAAAGTAAAAAATTATTTAAAAAATCATATTTTGCCTTTCAAAATGCCCATGGGGCTTGCAAAGTTCCTTTAAGGGTTAAATTAAACATACTATCAATGAACATAAGTACATTTGTTGATGGACATTTGATGATGGATGGAGGCATGATTCCTCCAATGGTTACTAATAAATCCCTAGTCTAGGTGACACAAAAAGTTTTTAGTTTGAACCTCTTTTGTAGTAATTTTGTTGAATTTTCCAATTGTTGTCAAAATAGTGTAAATTAAATTTATTATTGTTATTAAACCTTTATTTTCCACTTTAAATTAATATTTGGCACTTTAGTACAAAAACTTGCAATCAACACCTATGGTAGTTGGACCTTTCTCAAGGAGTGAAAATTTTATTTTCCCACATGTGGGGATAATTGATACTTTGGGACAATTTGTATTATCACCACATCATTCAAAGTTTTTGATTCCAAATATAAATTCAAACCTTCAAATCTTGTCATCCATGGAAAAATAATCAATTCTTTTCATTTTTCCAAAATAAATATTATTTGATTTTTTTACCCTCCAAAAGAGACTCGTAGGACTAGTATCATTTGAAATGTCCTTAATAGATGCTCAACCTTGTAGAGTGTTGTTCCATTCAATTTTAATGCCCATGAATTCATTTCTTGATTACCAAATAAAATAGTGCTAGAAATTCAATGTTTCTAAAACCAAGTTCTATTAAGCCAAGTCCTCAACAATTCATTGTTTCTATAATGAAGAAAGACCTCAATAGTTGGATCTTGTTCAATCATTATCATTCAAACCTCTAAAAAGTAGAACAATGTAATGTCAAAGAAAGTCAAAGTGTGATGTATAATGATTATAACCATGCTCCCTATATCCAATGTGTCCTTGCCACCACTTTAGAAATGGATTGGGTAATGTGAAAGCAAAGCTACAATATAAAAAAGAGTCATGGCAGTGGCAAGGAATGTTATTTTTCATAATGCTAAAGTATGATGATGGTATAGAAAAGAACATGCCTCTCTTTGTCCAAACTAAAGGTGTCATTTGTCCTAAAATGACCTCCATTGACATTATAAATTAAATAACATGAAATTAAAGCCTTATTATGAGAAAGAAAATATCAAAATATAGGAGTAACAAGAGATGTTGCTTTCATAACAACAAGGTTGTATAAGGTAGAACAACCCATCATAGTTAAATGACCCATGACAGACACCTAGGGAATGATCCCACAACGGTTATTTTCAATTTATGAGATTTTGAGCCACAATCAATGTCTCGCCTGACACTAATGGAGTGATTAGTAACCTAATTAGGAACATCCAACTTTTTCAGTATAAATCATTGTAGAAAGTGATTTACTTTAGTACCCACCAAGAAGTTTACACTCAAATTCTCAAATTCAAAGTGCCATTGAAATGAAGTGCAAGTTTGATGAATCATATCTTCCACTTCAAACCTCCAAACTTCATGAAACTACCACCTATATGTTGAAAATCAAGTTAACTTTATGATAGGTGTCATTTAGATGCAAATTAAAGCCACATGTCTAGAAAAATTTGAATTGCATTGATTGTACTTTAAGTTTTGTTTGCACCTCCTACATTGTGAAGGTAATGTCAATGCTTCTTGTGCCAACACAATTTAGATTTTTGTCAACCAAAACTTTATATATGGAACTCCAATATCCTCTTATTGCGAAACATCCTTTGGCCAAACAATGTGGTGGCTTGTAGATATATTGTGTGTGTGCTTTGGTGAGTAAGTGCGCTTCTAGAGACATAAATAGATTGTGCAAGATTGTAGGTGTTTTTAATTGTAACGAGCAACTTCAACGGTAGTATAAGGTGTGCTTTAGAGCTATGAAAACTAGTAGTAGATAGCATCTAATTGGAAGAATGGGATATAAACATACAAATCTTCATTCAAAATCGGAAAAAGATCAAGGCAAGTGAGGACATGGCAAAAGTCACACAAACAATTTTTTTTGGATTGTTTAGTATTGTCTTATAAATTTGGTTGTTCATTAGTGATGATATGGTGTGTGTTCACTGGTTTCAATAATTTTCCTCTCCTTACAATGCCACTTGATAAATGGAGAATAGGAAATTTGTTGGTGTAGTTTATGATATGAATGTTGATTGAATGATTTCTACTTCTCTACAATTGCCTTGAGACACTTATGATCATGAAAAATGGCGTTACGGTGCATTGTAGCATGGATTCAAGTGATTGGAGGCAAGTGTGTGATAAAAGAATGTTTTCATGGCCCATGAACTTAAATTTCATCAAAAACCTATGGATGATTGTGAAAGACGTTGTCCAATATGAGGCACTACCGCAAGATAAAGAAGATTTGGTCAACACCATTCAAAGAGCATGGAAAGAGGTGTCTCTAGAAATGATTGGAATTCTTATTGCTGGCATGCCTTATCATATGAAAGTTGTAATTAAAGTTAATGGTGGTAGCACTAGATGGTAGATAGTATGCCAAAAAATGCTATTTCTATATATAATTTTATAAGTTTTTTTATATATTCTTAAGACATCAATAAAATATACTTCATTATCTTTCCAACGCACTTTGCATTTTATGATTTGGATCATTTTTGAGCATACGTTGGCAATTTGAAATTTGAAGTATATACTTTGTTTCTATTAATTGACTACTATGAACGTAAACTTCTCAGTGGGTACTGTACATTCAGATGCAAACGAGGTTGTACTTTTGGTTGCAAGTAAGGTAGAGTTCTCGAAAAAACTGGTTCACGTCATTCTCCTAGGGGCATTTTTGCCTTAAAAAAGAGTATTGTTTATGTTTTGTACTTTTTTTCTTTCTAAACTTGTTCTTTTCAACAAAAGTTACTATTAGAAATTATTTCATTCAAAGAAAAGTCATTTTTGAGGTACTTTCAGAATACTTTATTTGTCTTCAAAAGTGGCAAGAAATGACAAAGTAACTCAAATAATGAACTAATGCTCAATATATTCTAGAAAATACTTTTTTGGTTCCATTTATATATATATATATATATATATATATATATATATATATATATATATATATATATATATATATATATAAATGTGTGTGTGTGTGTGTGTGTTTTAGACATGTTATGTGGTTATTGTTTTGAAAACATTATGTTGTATATAAGATAGTTACTACTTCTTGAGTCTATTGTCATTGTAACAAATTATCACAATGAGCTCAAAACAAGTTTTTATTATTTATTATGTGTTTTAATCCCCCCAATTGTCATAGGTTTTCACTTAAATTAAAATTATCATGTATTTAATTCCTCCTCTACCTCCTGCCCCTACTTGTATTTCCTAGAAAGTAATTCTAATGAAATCAATATAGGATATATTAGTTTTGAGTTTTGTATTTGTATCCATATCTATACTTGTACTTATATTTATACTCTATTATATATTTGTATCTTCATCCATACAATGTATTCATTTTTACATAGCCAAGATCATTTGTTTGACATCCATGGCTTGGATTTTTCCAAAAGATTGACGATATTGGGAAGGGTGGAGAATTTTTTATGAGCTCAAATCAATGGCTATTGATTTTTTGGGGAGGTGTGTGTGGAGAAATTGCCCCTGGAACATCATGTTCGCTTATTTTCAACTCATTGTTTTTCTTGCAAATTTTATGTTTGAACATGATCTTTAAATGTTTCAAACCAACTTTTGAAGGTCTCTTACATCTCCAAATTGGATGGAATGAAAGCACTGAAGATGAAATTAAAGTGTTTGTGATATTGTGAAAGAAAATTATTATTTTTCAATAATTCACAAAGGCATCTTCCTTCAGAAAAACATCCAATATTGGCCAATTTTGGAGAAATAAACCCCTAAAGAACCACAATACTTTTAGGACCAAAATACTCGTAATTATATAAAGCAAAGCTAAAATCTTCATCTATATTTATTCATTAACAAATTCAACCATAGGATCCTTCAATTAATTTTTTTAAATACACCTTCCTAAAAACTTTACCAATTGTAAGATCATGATGCTTGAATTTCAAAAAGAAATATTTTTAATTCTTCCCAAATAGTTCACATTTCATTTAAAAAAAGTTTTACTCCAAAATGTGTATGTCCTACAACCTACATCTCCATTCATAATATGTTGAAGAGATAAGTTGGAAATACATATAAAAATTCAGAAAAAAAAATTTGTATTCATCCTTGAAAAAAGTAGTATATTGAAAGAAGTAAAGTATGATTAATAATATTAAATTGTTAAGAATTTAGTTATATAATTGAAAATTTTCAATTGCAACGGTTGTAATGTTGTAATAACCAATCTACATTCTATAATTTAATTTTTTTTCCAAAAATATTGAAAATTGAATTTAAAACAAGGCTTCAAAGTTTAATTTGGGATAAAACTCTATAATTATCCGCAAACTAAACTCCTCATAACATTCATCTTGTTAATTAAAATATAATGATTTGAAGATTTTTAAATATATATAAACATAATACAATATCGTTTTAAACATGCAATCAAATGTCATTAAAATTGTTATCCCTTGAAGCCACTCTTCAACTTCATGTCGTGTGAAAATTCCAAAGAAGAAAAATAAAAATTCAATTTGGTAAACGGATGACCCAAAAGTCTATATTGCCCCCCAAAACAACATCCTTGAGGATTTTAGGGATTAACCTAATCATTGCCTCCTACTTTGCATGTCAAATGCTAACCCTAAAATGCTAGACTAGTCATTGTGGAAATCACCCTTTTGGATACCATGTGGATCATTTGTTTAGAAAAACCAAGAGCACTTAGTAGAAGTCAAACTACTAAGCAAAAACTCCCCTTTTCACACAGAATTTCAAGAATGAATATTTGCACTTCTGTTCCAATGTAAAGAATGATTCTTTATCCCTTGAAAGACTGATTGGTGACTATGGAAATCATGTATTTGGTTACCGTATGAATTATTTGCTTAAGAAATTTCCAAAGGGAGGTCATTCTATGCATTTACACAACCCGCATGAGGCAAAGATTTTGGATCCCTTACTTGCTTCATAAAATTTTATTTAAAGAAAATAAAAAAAAATTGAATAGGTTTTTTTTACTTTGGAAGTTTGTATTTTGAATTATTGATATTTTAAATTAATAATAATTAGTTACAAATTTTTGAAGAAAAAAGATACACTGTAGAGCTAAAAATAACTTTAGACTTACTTACTTCATAAAAAATTATTTAAAAAATTAATTTTAAAAATCCTAAAAATAACTCTCCATTGAAAGTTTATTTTTCTTGAATATTGATGCAATGGTCATCCAAATGTATTCTTTATAAATGTTTGAGTTGAAAAACATGTCATTTCAATTCATTTTTCAACCTATTATAATAGTCATTTTAAAATGTCATTTGAGTTGGGAATTTTTGGCAATAGAAATCTATAGTCATTATTAATCAAAGTTCAAAATTATAGGTTGAAATTATAGTATATTCCAAAGTAAACAGGGGGTCAAAAAATCACTTCGCCGCACATGGTACATAAAATCCCCATAGAGTGACCTCCCCTCGGAAATTGCAAAACCACATATTGGAAGTCAAACTATTGTAAAAGACCTCCCCTTTTCACAACAAAATTCCAAAGATGAATAGTTGCAGTTTTGTCTTACTAGAAGGATTCCTTGTCATCCATCGGACACAAAAACATCCTTGTCGACGTTTAAGGGTTAACATCCATCAAATACTTTTAGAACACCGTATAAGAAACCTTTGCATCACTTATTATCTCCTCTCTCTCTCCAGCATTGGACCGCAAAGTCATTAGGAGAAAACTTTGCAGCTTGAAGTTGGCTGCTTGTTTTCCATTCAATTCACAAGTTAGTGACCACCAAAGTCACATGAATGGTCTGAAGATTCAAAGTATGGACTACCCTTAATGTAGCTAATCCATTTCCAACCACTTAAGCAATTAGGCATATTTGGAGCATAGTTTTTTGGAGTGCAGAATTTTTTCCATGTATTGAAAAAGAGTTTGGAAGGATTGTGTATTTTTCTAGAATTTTATTACACAAAATATAATTATTATAAAAATTTTAGTAAAAGATTTTCTTTGACCTGTAATGGTGGTATAGACTTTTCAATTTGTGACCATAGGCTGATTGCAAAATTGACCAAGGGCTGGTTGCAATATTGATAGCCTTACAACCAATCATAATGTGCCATAGCTGCTCCTTGAACTCTGCCACAACTTCACAAAAAGAAAGCACAACTTCATGGAAAGAAAACATGTCAACCTATAGATTGGAAATGGGGTGATCGTTGGGAATGGGTCAACTACTATAGGTACTTTGAAGAAGCTATTTGTGAGCTCTCATATTTTTCAGAGATTGAAAAGTTTGAGAGAAGTCAATTGCAAAAATAATGAAGACATTCCAACAAAAAGTAAATTTTTGTGATTTTTCAAAGCGATAATGTTAAACTATGAGTAGACCCTTGTTAAAGCATGGATTGATGTGTCCACTCCCCAAGTGCATTGCCATCATGATAATGGATTGTAAAGATAGTAGCAATAAATGGGCCATTGATGGAATTGGGTGGATGGTGGTATTAGGCAGTTCTATCTTATCATTTGTCAAATAGCACTATTTTCACCTTACAAAACCAAAAATTTCATTTGAATTGGTAGTCTATTTTGGTAATCAATGAAATGACTTGGATTTGATTCTAATTCTATTTTTCTTCCTACAAAAATTTACTAAAAACTATTTCAAGGAATTGAACTCCTCATTCTCCTCTCCCCCAAATGTAATCAACTCTTATAAGGTCGCTTTAAGAGCAAACTACCTTATAAGAGTCTTTCTTTGTTGTTGCTAAGTGGCTCACTTTTCTAGTAAGGTAAGGGAAGCAACCCATTCCTGACCACTTAAGCAGATACACATATCCGCAAGGCGTATTTCTTCAATGAAAGTTTTTCTGTGTGCAAAAATAGAGTTCAGAAAGTTTCCATAATTTTTCAAATTTTTATTTCTCAAAACATAATTACTGTAAACTTTTTAGTTACAAATTCTGTTCATATAGACCTTCCTATTTCCAACCAAGGGTTGGTTGCAACATTGAGAGTCTTGTAGCCAATCATAATGAGCCACAATTGCATTGGTAACTGTGCCATAATTTATCACTGCTCATCTCTTCCTGCATGGAAAGAAAGCGGCCTACATTGCCATGCCAAAATGGGGGTTGATGAGGAATGGGTTGCCCTCTCATAGTCTGCTCAACCTTCTTCACATAAGTTAACTTATGTAGCTTTTGTCAATGCAAAGCTTCCTCTCTTTTGGTCGAAAGCCAATAAAGAAACTAACTACAGAGTCTTGGGTCCAAAATATCTGCAGCATGGAATTTCTGCCAGCCTTCAATTTGGGCTGCTCTTCTTCAGTTGTAGCGACCCCACAAAAACCACTGTTGAAATCAGTGCATTGTGTTGACTGTACACATTCATAAGTTATGTAGGAGGTCCATAGATTGCCCACTCGCTGCAGAGCTGAAACTGAATTTTGGGGAGCTGAAGCTTCTTGAAATAATTTTCAGTAGATTTTCCTTGAAAGATGAGTAGAATTGGCATGTAACCCAAGTCATTTCATATTTTTTGGATCTTTGTGGAATTAGTTATGAAATTTTGAAGTTGAAATGGCGTAGGACTCTAAAATCGTCCACCTCCTCAAATGTGCATTGTTTGTACATTGCCAAAGGCTACCAAAAAGCAACATGTACAAATAGCCTACATTTGAGGAGGTGGGTGATTTTAAAGCATGTGTGCTTTTAGAACCTCCTACCTTAGTAACATTCTAACTTTACAATGAAAGGAATTTTTCATTTGAAACTAGTGAGGCCCTATATTGTTGGGCCAAGGTGAATTCACCCCCTTGCTTGGCCCCTTAGAAAAACACTAAAATTTATTATTTTCCACACATGATAAAATTTGCAAATTTTGAATTCATATTTATAATCAGATGCCTCAAATGAGCTTTGAGAAGTGTACAAGGTAAATTAATCAAGTACAAAATAGGGAGATTTATTTTTACTTGCACCCTTGAAATCACTTGGAGGAGCCAAGCAAGGAGGGCCAATTCACCCAAACCATGCCATTGCTACAAAAGAAGAAGAAAATTAAAGTAAAAATATTTTTTTAATTTTTTAATTCATAAAAACTTCAAAATTCAATATCTTTTCTGTCACAAAACAAAGCCCATGCACCTCTATTTGCATAGAGTTTTCCAATGGTACCAAAAATACAATTCGGGATGCACGATCCTAGAGATCTCTCCATAACAAACAAAACAAAACAAATAGCCTCATAGATGTCAATGTTCATTTTAATCCCTAAAGTCCCAAAGTCTCTACAAGGGATCTCTTGGAATTTTGGGTAGGCTTGTGTGATCTCGATTTTTGACATGACTTTTTGAAACATTTTTTAAAGATAGGAAATTAGATTAGTTTTATGGGCAAATAATTAATACCCAAAAATGAAAGTTATGCCACCATAAGTCCAAAAATCAACTTGAGGGGCAACCCAAAAAAATCACAAAAAGTTAGATTTTTTAATTTTTAATTTTTTTTCTCAAAGATTATATTTTTGTTCACATTTGAAGCTTTGATTCATTTTATTTGGACTAGTGATGAGAAAGTTATGGACAATCTTGTTTTTTAGGCAATCTAAGCATTTTCTTAAAAAAATAACTTGCAGACTTCATTTCCGAATGCAATTTTAACAATTTAAAAAAAAATTATCAAGCAAGGTTAACATTAGAGAAATTCTGAGCCCTCCAAAGGGCCGCTTCACAGTGACCAAACCAGTCTATTAACCGTCCTGGAATTAGTAGGGGCATATAGGTACAGTGCATGGTCAGAGTGTGTGAACTTCGCCAAAGATGTCAGGACTCAAGTAATGAGAGTGTAGTGGAAACCTCTATAATAATCAAGTACTTCAGTTTTAATTAATCCCATCAATTGACGAATTAATCAATTTTACTAAACATAAGCAAAGAGAAGTGAACTTTGAAGCTTGATGACAAAGTAATAAGAGAACATTCAAATATTCCAATTACCTCCAATTATCAAATAGATTAGGATATTAGTGAATGAGGAGAGAAGTTATTTATACAAGTGGTATAGTAGTAGGTAAAACAATGCATGTGGGATATGTAAATTAGGATTAAGATGAGCACAACCACCCATAGTTGAGTCAAAAGCTGAAATTGTATTCAAAGTTGAATTTCAGACCCCATTTAGGCATAATAGAATGATTTTTTTCAAAAAAATTTAAACTGAATAAATTTAAAAAATAAAACTAGAATTCATCTCCAAAAATCCGTTTGAAGTTTAGAGTCTTCAATAAAAAGTTATGGACAAAATTTGGAGAAGGTGTTTGAAAATTTCAAAGAAAATTTTTCTTTCAACCTCTTTTAGAATTTTGTCTATAACTTTGAATTGAAGAATGTAAAACTCAAACAGATTTTTGGAGATGAAAACTATCTTGATTCTACAACTTTATTTAGTTCAAAGTTTTTTGAAAAAAATCATTGTTTTATGCTTAAATGGGGTTTGAAATTCAACTTTAAACATAATTCTTGCATTTGACAATGAGTGATCTATCTTCTAAATATCCCATATCCTTTGACGATTCACCATGGACAATTGATTTTCTATAAAAACAAACTCTTCACCATCCTTCTAACCAAATGTTAATGATTAGTCTCTTTCATGATATCATCAAAAAATTGCTTGATGGTAGATGTCATTGAACTATTTTTGACATTTGCTTCTTTTTCATAACTCGATTTTTAACAAGGTATGCAATAATCAATATTAAGCTGGATTATGATAGTTCAACCTTTGATTACTTAATTACTTATACTTGGGTGCTGAACCTTGACAGTCATCGGACGTTGCGACTTCAGGTGGGCGAGTATAGGGGAAAAATTAATCATCAAGCAAAGTTAAAAGTAATCATGGGGTCCTTTTAGCTGCTGTGGAGCGGCCTTCCGGAGGGCTGAGAATTTCTCTAATGGTTTACTTGCTAGAACAACCTCATCATTGGGATTATCATGTTTCAATTCCACCCTAGAGCTATTACCAGTTTAATTATCCCTTCAATCTTGAACCTACTTCTATTTAATAGTCTTTTAATGAGTGAAAATTAAGTGTCTTTTTGTTGAATTTATTTCCCTAGATTTTCAATTCAATTCTTCAACATAAAAAATTAGAAAATCAAAATCAACAGTTCAAAAATTTTAAGTTAAGAAGATTCAAAGCCAAAAATGTAGCCAATCAAGATGAAAAAAAACCCCTTGTTTCCTTCACTTTGAATGCAAATATCTATCAATTTGTGCTGTCAAAGTTTCAGAAATTTTTTCCATGCATTCTTATACTAGTGTAGTACAAGATCTTGCCATTAGATATGTAATTTTTTTTTTAAAATTCAGTTTTTTGCTCTTTGCAATAGAAATGGCAGTTTTGAGTAGGTTTTGATGGAAAAAAGGCCTTGAAACTTTTGGGGTTAAACTGGAATAAATTTCCACAATTGTACTAAACTTAAGTCTACACTGATTGTAGTTATCAAAAGAAAACAACTGGACCTCTGTTTTGGCAATCAGGATGAATTGAAATTGCCTTTAACTTGAGCTTTAATTCACCCTCCTTTCTCTTGTGATCATGGGGTACTTTTGTTCCCTGTGGGGTACTTTTGTTCCGTGTATAGGAAACACGTTGAGAAATCGCCCACCGAAGAGTTGAAATAATTTTCAGTAAATTTTCTTTGAAGGAATTGGCATTTAACCCAAGTCGTTTCATATTTTTTGGAGCTTCATGGAATTTGTTATAAAATTTTGAAGTTGAAATGGCATAAGGCTCTAAAATCGTTCACCTCCTAAAATGTACATTGTTTGTACATTGATGAAGGCTATGAAGAAGGAACTTGTAAACATAGTATACATTTGAGGATGCGGGTGGTTTTAGAGCTTGTCCGATTTAAGAGCCTATTACCTATGTACCAGTAGTTGTAATGAAAAAGTGTAAGTTGTTTGGAAAGTTTTGGGGTCACTGTTTTCAAATGAATTTAAAGTCAATTTCAATAAAATTTGGATGACTTGGGTGCTTTCCAATAGGGCGCATGACTTGGAGCATAAAACAATACCAAATCTTGGTCTTTTGTTTTATGGTCTTAACCCTTAAACAATGAGCTGGTCATTGTGGACATCATTTGTTTGGATACCGTGTGAATTGTTGCCTTAAAAAAATGCAAAAGCACTTATTAGAAGACGAACTACTATAGAAGACATTCATTTTTCACACAAAATTTGGAGGATGAATAGTTGTACTTCTATCCTACATGGAGGCTTTCTTTGTCATTCATTGGCTAGAAAATGTCCTCTGCGTCGTTTATGGATTAACCCCTAAAGCACTAAATTGTGTTTTTTGGCAACATAGTGATTTTGAGAAGCTCACTACAAATGGAATTTTACTATTTTTTGCTGAAATTTTCACACAACATTTTCCTGAGGAATAGCTTCAAAGCCCACCAATTTTCATAACTTTTGACAACATGGTTAAAAATTTACTGCATGATATGTCATTTCCATTGCTTGGTAGGCAATCCAGGTAGCTCAAAAAACTTCTTTAAAAATCACTTTAAAAATAAAAAAATTGGAATTGATTCTTTAGATTTATATATAAGTGGGAAACTTTGAATCATTCCATTATGATTAATGAGATGAAAGTTATGAGGAGTTTTAGTTTGCGGGTAGTTATGGTTTTCAAAGACTCCAAACTTATCCGCAAACTAAAATTCCTCATAATTTTCATAATAAATAGGGGCATTCTTTGCATGGTTGTTATACTGGACAAGTTACTATTCATTTCTTGTCTTGTAGGACGAGTTACTATTCATCAAATGTACCTCTCAAGTACATTTGATGAATAGTAACTCGTCCTACAGGACGAAAAATGAATAGTAACTTGTCCAATATGACAACCATGATTCTTTGTTTCATTGTACACTATTTGTCCTCCATAGCATTGCAAGGTTAAAGGTCTCAAGGTACTTTTGGTGATAATGAAAATTATAGACAAGATCTTTAGCAAATGTGAGATTATTGGGATAAAAGAGCCAAAGTGGAGAACGTAACTGTACTAAATTAGAGAATGAGTGATAGACAATGGATGTGCACTATATTAAAACAATCCACCATTGGTTTTGTAAGAATTTAGATTATCTTGACCATGTATACAACATTGTGGATAGCGACATACATGAAGAATGCACTAATGCAAGCTTGCAACACTAGAAAACTTATGAAAGATTCACATTGAGGACCTTTGGACTCACTAAATATCATTTTCATGATTCTTTTAAAGGAATCAACATTGGAAAATACACCTTTAGTGTGTAAAAATACATTCTTACAAGAAAAGCATTTGACATTGGCATATACATAATCTTTTAGTTGAAATTGACACAAGTTTCAATTGTAGCTCTTTAAAATTAATCAACACCTACATTCAAGTATTCAAAGCTAACATCAACAATTGTTCCTCTTTTGCGATTCATCAATACTTTCATTTAGTTAGGTAGCAAAACATGGAGAAAAGAATTGGAAAAAACATATATTTAACTATAATACATAGAAGTACTTAAATCATTGCTTAACATAATTTTATATGTTGTATTTTATAACAACCACCTTTTTCCAATAAGTGTCTATCCACTTGTGCCACCATTGTATTTGCTTTCCTCCCCAAAACATCAATTCTATTCAAGATCCCACCTATCACATAAGGGACACATCTTTTACACTTTTTTCCATGTATCATACAAAGATTGACAAACTAATGCTTGTGTATAAAACACACAAAACTATTACATGCAATTGTCTTTTTCAAATCTAATTGTTCAATTTCATTATTTATCAAATGAATTAGTAATCTCCATTTCCTAATTTTCTCCCAATTCTTCTCAAATTCATAAATATTTTGTTTTTCACATTGTGGTAACTAGTTCTTGGTTCCCTTGAACCTAAAGGATTAAAAATGTTTGGACAAGATCCTACTGTTGAGATTATGTCTCACAAGTAGAAGTAGTAAGAGATTCTCAATACCAAGTCTAATTTTCAATGTAGATTTGTCACCATTCCATTGGGTAGCAAAAAAAGAGTTATATCTTATAATACAACTTCTCTTTCTACACCCTTAGATAATACAAAAGTGCAAATCTAGACATCTATAACAAACTATTATGAGAAACAATCCATTTTTGGTCACACCTCCATTTTGGCAATATAGTTTTGTTTTGCTTTGTGCCGGAAGAAATGAATAGTGATCAATTATGGCACATATAGTTCCTGACGTAGTTGTGGCACATTATGATTGGCTACAAAATTCTCAATATTGCAACCAGCCCTTGGTTGGAAATAGAAAGGTTTATATGACTAATATGGAACAAATAGAATCTTTAACTAAAAAATTCATAGTAATTATGTTTTGCCAAATAAAAATCCAAAAAATTATGAAAACCTTCCTAATTCTATTCATGGTTGTCATACTGAACAAGTTACTATTCATTTCTTGTCCTGTAGGACGAGTTACTATTCATCAAATGTACCTCTCAAGTACATTTGGTGAATAGTAACTCATTCTACAAGACGAAAAATGAATAGTAACTTGTTCAGTATGACAACCATGACTCTATTTTTGCACATGAAAAAATTTTCCCACCAAAAAACCCCACCTCTACACATACATGTAACTCGTTGAGTGGTTAGAAATGGGTTGCCTTTCTTAGACTCCACATGAAGGTGAATGCCCCTAAATGCGCCCAAAACCGCCATCGTCACTCTATGCACATCTCCAAAATCAACCTACACCCACGTGGAAGAAACGATTCCAGAACCTCTGCCTTAAGAAAAACTTTGACCCTTCATAACTTTTGCATATGGTATCCAAATGCCACGTTCTCTGGTGTGTTGAAACCTCCTTCCGCTTGCCAACTTAAAGAAAATCAACGAAAATTTGAACAGTCTAATAATAGTAACCAGTCTAATACTAGTAACTAGGGCACAGTAGCCCTGAAAAGTGGCGGTTAGGAGAGGTGTCCATCATGCTCTGTAGCCTCCCGGCTCTCCAGCAAGCATTATCTAGTCTAGTGATAACATCCCTCACGGCTTGCCCATGTTGTTGTTGCTCCAGTCCTCCTCCCGAGCTAGGTCCTCCGCTTTCTCATGCTACCTCGTTCCTGTCGCCCAAGCTTTCTGGCCCACAGCTAGCAGGATTGCAAAGCAAAGCAAAGCGATATTCGATTCCTGATGCCGGCTAGAGTGGGCTAGCAGCATTCATTCCTTTTCGATTCGGCATGGGACGTACACGCAATCAATCGAGAATTTCTTCCGATCCGTCTGCCTTATCTCCACTTCAATCGATCTGCATCATTATATTCAGAGCCGGAGTCCATGTGAAAATCGATCGATCGATTTCAGCGGCGATTTCAAGCTAGGCAAGCAGCAGGTCCGGCACCTCAAAATCGATTTGAATAAGTAGTATGTCCTACTTATAAAATCCAATCCCTGGCCGGGCTTCGAGAATCGCTTCGAAATAGTCATACGGGGCTCTCGGCAAGATCAGAAATCTCAATCAGGCCGATAACTTATTACTGCCCTACTCGCAACTTTGTTCAGGCACAGTCTGGCTTGTGACGTCACGCAGTGGGTTGTAAATCTCTCACAGAGTTGGTGAGGTGGGCATCGCCATCTTCAACTCTCTTTACATCTCCAAAATAAATTTATGCACCCTAAAGGTATGTTTCCAGTTGGTGTTAAAGAGTGCTAGTATTGAGGGTCTTAGGAATGAATTCAGACCTACTTCTAGATTGGATTCACATTACAAACATCACCCCTACCACCAAGAGTGAACATACTTTAAGGTAGACAAGTCTATTATCACCCTAATTTGGAATCTGAATATCTTGGGGCTAATTCCAAGAGGGGCACATGTTTTTCAAAGGTGTGCGCTTGTTTCATGGATCATACACAAGTTGAAATTATGATCTCCTGATTCAAATTGTAATTTTTGTGTATTTTTGAAGTGGTCTATCATGAAATTACAAAGCCACCCTTAGAGTGGATCATAAATATCACATGAACACACCATAATCGCCTTTCCATGTATCTATTGGCCCCTAAGTTTTTACCAATCAAGGATTATCCATTTTGACATTGATGCACTAATTTTATTAGAATCTTGAAGGGATTTGGATGTTTTTTTTGTACAAATTTGGATCTTTGAACAGAAAAAAATTGGGGCCAAAAGTAGGGGATGGAATTTGGCAATGGATGGAATTAGCCTAACTTATGTAGAAAGAACTATTTTTGAACCAAACTATCTTCCTTTATAACTTTTGGGTACAATATGCAAATGTCACATTCTTTGGTGTGTTGGAACCTCCTTTCAAATGTCAGTAAGAAATTATGGAAATTTGACCAATCTAGTAATAAAAACTAGGCACAAAAACAAGAAGTGGTGGTTTGGAAGGTACCCACTTCAAATCAAAGGATGTGGAGTCTTGAAAATATTGTTGGAGATCCAAGAATATTGGCTCAAAGAAAGGGGATTATTTATCCTTATACTAGTGTAAACCAAGGAGGGTAAGTAGGTCATCACTTCATTTGTTCCTAAATTCATTCTTCTTCTTCCAATTAACTAGGAGCTAAATATACCAGTGAACAACTTTATAACATTCATCAATTTATCTTCTACAATTCCATGTTAACTTTTTACCTTGTAACAATACGGTGGACTAAAATTGTTCAATGGACAAAAAAGTGTACATTTATATGTAAAATAGGAGTGTAGATGTTCATTTTGGAAATTTTGTGTAAAAAAGGAAGGTCTTGCATAATAATTATTTTACCTCCAATGAATACTTTTGGTTTTTTTAAGCAAATGATTCACACAATATCCAAAAGGATGATTTCCACAATAGCTAAACTTGTGCTCTAGGATATAAACAACAAATCAAGTCCCTTGGACTTGATTTTGAGAGAATGGTTGGCAAAAAGCAACTTTGAAATTATTTTAGAATGTTTCAATCTACTAAACACACTTCTATACTAAATATGGTTTTCCAAGTAATGCATTAAGGATGCAAAATTTAAAAAAAATACTATATACTATTCACTTTTTCATATCTTAACTGTATAAACTATAGGCAAGCAACAAGACCCATATCCTGCTTTAAGGAATTTTTTATTCTCCCTTTGATTGCCTTCCAACCAAATGAATGTTGTTTTAAGGATTAAACTTCTTATAAACTTTAAGTAAATTCATTCACCATTTCTATGAATTGATTATTATAGTAGTGTAGTTCATCCATTAGTTTGGTCTTGAAATAAATTTCTAGATCACCTATTCAAGGATGTTTTCTAATCTAGTGATGCCAAGTAGTACCTTTTTCTAGCATGAAGGAAGACATTCTCAAGCAAAAAACATACATCAAAAGAAACACAAAGCATCAAGATATATGTATCTTTGTTGGATAAATATTTATTGACTTGATTGGATGCAATCATCATAAACAATTGATGATTGTACATTAAATCATAGTAGGATGAAGCTGCAACAATATGCAACCATGATATACAGTTTTATTACCCAATTGTTCCAAAAATAAATGTTGTAATGGTCATATTTGTTGGCCCTAGACTAAAGAACAAGAAGTTTGGTATTGACAATTGATACATCTATCATTAATGCCTAGGAAGAAGTTTCAATAGATTGCCACTTAGAGTATTTAAAAAAGCAAGCCAATGTCTTAGGTATAAATCTTCTTGTTGTTTGGCTACTTTTTATTCTTCAATGACAATTTTATAGATTTGGTTCCCAAATAAAATCATTATATTGTTGAGCAACTACTTTTGCATCCTTGTAAAAACCATCTACATTTTTTTAGCACAATTTTGAGTTCAAACCATAAAGCATTGTTGGTATCTTCAATCTATAATTTAATTCAGTAATGCATTTTACAACACTTGATTATGAGACTTTTAAAATCAAAAAATTTAGTACAGGGAACAATTCCAAGGATGCAACCTCCTAAACCTCTAGAATGTTAATGATTTGGTTCCCAAACAAGATGACCATCCACGTATAAGAAACCATAATTCTCCAAGGACCATAAAATAGTACATACAAAGAAAAAAAAGTCTTTGGAACCAGATGACAATGAAATTTCTTTCTAGCAATTGACAAAATCCCCTAAAATTGACTCTTGAGGTAAAGGTTTACAACAAGCACTAGTGCAATTTTAAATAACCTAAGTGAGACTAGAATTGTATTCTGATTGATTGAAACTTTAAATTGATACACTTCAAATCTAGATTGATTGAAGGTTTTAGGGTATTGGACACTTAGACATCTCATTTGTAGCATTTTAGTAAAATTCTTCTTAATAAATATGGCCATCTTCACTTGATTTTGGATACTTGCCAAAAACTTTTAGCACCCTAATATATGTTAATTTAACAAACACACAAGTTAGAGCATTTCCACCCTACCTTGGTCTAAATGGTCGAAACAAGCATTCCACCTTGCCTTAATTTGGATAGACAAAAAAACATTGCCACATTTGCCTTGATCAACAAACACTACATTCCATACTCTTCAAATTCATGACTCCATTCAAAAAAATTGTTCCCTTTTTACATATTCATTGTCTACATATTCAATGGCTTTGATAATAGGATTCACTATAGATTTTGCCAATGAATGAGACAAAAACAATAAAGAAATACAATTTGGGACTTAATAGCCTAGCCACTTGCAACATGCTTATTGAAACATAGATTTGGAGTGTAGTCAAAGTTCAGGCAAGGTAGAGGTAATCTTATATCAATATAAATTCCACCAAAATACATACATAGACTCTAGTGAAATTCAACGTAACATTTTATTCTACCTTATATAAGCCCAAAGACTCATGAATATAGATTCAAAACTATAAACTGTCCTTGATGTGAATTAGAGAATTGAGACCACCTCATCTTTTGGAAGGACATTTAGATTTTTCAGATAGTTGTTCTTCCTTTAAGTTAGGGAACTACAAGGCTTAGGAAACTACAAATTAGTTTTTGGAGTGAGAAAAGTAGAAATAACTCATAATTTGAGAGGAATTTGAAGTGAGTTAGACAGTTAGTAAATGGAGGTATCTAATTTTTTGATAGAAAATGAATATTAGAATAATCCAATCTAGAAAATACAATGAATGCAACAATCATAGACATTTATGTACAACTATGTTTGCTAATTTCCATATATAATATGGAAATACATAGAAGAATTGCAAAAGATGTATTGCATCTACATTTGAATAACATTGGTGGTGTTTAGAAAGAAATAAAATACAAAGATGGCACAAGTAGACAGATACTATCTGGAAAGGTCATTGTAAAGAAACATGACATATAATACTATGTATAATAATGTTTTTGGTATTGTCAGGTACAATGGTCAACAATGTCTTTTTCCATCTTTTGTTGTAACTACTAACTTCAACTACCCTAGCCTATATACGTGTTGATTAGTCACGAAAGAAGGACAATTGAACTTGTGTTAATTTTGAGTAGAAGAATATTTTCACACATGGAAGATGTATCTTCAATGTTGATTGTTGTACATGAATCACGAAAGCATTGTTAACCAAATCCAAAGGTCCTTGAGGTTGTTACATGCCTATATTTGCAACCAATTTTTCATTTGCCACAAAATTCTAAATTCTTGCAATATCAACGATAGATTGTCCTAATTTTTTGCACACCCATTATCTATCACTCATTCTCCAATTTGGTATAGGGATGCTTTACACCTAGAGGCCAGATCAATTTGTTGTATAAGAGGCCCAAAATCCTCACTTGTGATTAGACAAAAGGCTGAAATTTGTGCAATTAGCTTTAAAAAGAATGACTTGGCCTCTAAGTGTAAAGCTTCCCTTACTTCTTTCACCTTGACTTTTGTATCTTCAATAATTCCACATCTCCTAAAGAATTATATCTACATTCTTGATCTCACAAAAAACAATCCTACATAGTTTAAAAAGAACCCTATTCCACCTAATCAATATTATTTTAAACTCCTTTATATGAACATTTGCAATATTCCCTACAACAAATATAGTATTGGCACTATACCAAGTGCAAGCTTATTTCTAATTAAAATTGAGTCCAATGTAACCACTATTGGGGCCTCCAATTCCACGCCCTTCATATGCAACCACTTGGGATTGGTTAAGAGCAGTTCCAATGAAACACTAAAACAAGTATATGAACAATGGCAATAGGATTTATAACATGCTTTTGCAAAAATTTGCTTTTCAATGCAACTATTATTACCAATGGGATTTTCCAAGGCTCTTCATATAAGTGCCTTTGCTCAATATTTTGGGGCAATTTGTTGAGTATAGAAGAGCACATGGGAAGTTCAAATTCTTTGACAAGTGGTGGTAGTCCAAAAAACATGTCGTCACCAAATATGGAAGAGAT
This sequence comes from Climacium dendroides, assembly GCA_950106755.1. Classification (NCBI taxonomy): domain Eukaryota; kingdom Viridiplantae; phylum Streptophyta; class Bryopsida; order Hypnales; family Climaciaceae; genus Climacium; species Climacium dendroides. The sequence continues at coordinate 21,846,451 of OX467082.1, read as the reverse complement.
TTACTCAAAAAATCATGTTTACTAAAACCTAATCCATTGCCGTCATAGAGTGTAGTCACAAATCGCACTTTGTACATAGTGTCGGTCCGCCTCTTGCTCTGACAACAAATTTGGACTAGACAAGATCCTATGGTCTTTGCATTGGAGCTGCTCTAATTTGCAAAATGTGAAGGACCCTCAAGGTGGCCTATTGTAGAAATAGCCATTATTGTCAACACTTTTCAAGCACTAGCATATGTTCTAATCAATTCAACCTTCCTTTGTTTCCATGAAAAGTTTTTTTTAATGTAGGTTCTTTTTCTTTCTTTCTTTTTATAATATAGAAAAATCCATCTTCGAAGTATGGATTGCCAACTCTACAATGGATTAATTTTTCTAAAGAAAACACTGGAACCATGCAAGCCTCATGGAATACCCCGACGCCATTTGTCACTACAAGGCTTATATGTCGGGTATGCATTGCAAATGCTCTCAATACTATTCCAAAATCCTTTGTAATTATTATGGCCCACGCTAACGTGGTAAGGCATTCTCAGTTTTGGTTCTCTCCTAGGTTCATGCATGATTCCTAAAAGCTTCCACAATTTCATAGTTCTTCTAGCCAAAATGATTGTTGGGTGCCCGCCACGCTCATTGACTCATACTTTACCTTGTCAACTTGTTGGTTTGTGGGCCATTTCTTACATTTAAAAAAAAAATCAAGTACCAAGTTGGTTAGCTCTTGATTATGCCAAGTCATTAACGCATGGGATTGTCTCACTTTGGCGTGTCCTTGAGACCAAAAAGTCGACTAAGTGGGGGGAAGGAAGCAACCTAGGAGCTTCCAAGCACATGCCACTCCATTTCCCTAGTTTGGAGGGAATGGATGGGGGTGTTTGGAGGGAACGGATGGTGATGCTCTTCCAGGAGAGGGCTTGTATGCCCGGTACGCATTCGCATATGCTCTAATTACTGTGGTCCACACTGACGCAGTAAACCCCTCGTTCTCGCGCCCTCATGCATGATGCCTCCAGGCTTCCACGATTTTGTAGTTGTTCCAGACAAAATGAGTGTTGGGTGCCTGCAGCGCAAACCCCCAGTAGCCTCGAGGTTGACCCTCAGTGGAGTGCGAATCCCGGAGCCCGAGTCCTGGCCTGGCCTGGCCTGGCGCATGGGTCCGTCCTCGCTCCACTCACGCAGCGCGCACAGTAGTACTGCTGTACTCTCCACCCCCAGCATGACCTCGAGCATTGATTCAAGCCCGCCCCGCCCCGGCCATTGCTGCAGGCAGCGCAGGCGCGCCTTCCGTGGGGAAACCAAAAGGCATCCCCAATTCCCCACTCAGGCACTCAGGCACCACGCAGGCACCACGCAGGCACGCAGGCACTCCTGTTGGGGAACTGTTCGCCCATTGCAATCAGTGGAGTCCTTCCCACCTGAAAGCACGAAATGATCGAGTCTCTCGCCCACCTTTTGGTACTGTACTTCCATCTCTGCGCGCGGACAGCCATGCCAGCGCACTTCCATTTGTAGGTTGCAATTGGGTGAGGCCGGGAGGGAGCTTTTGTGGATCCCAGTGCCCACAAGCACAAGCTTGTAGGAGGGCCACTGTGGGGGAGACACAAGAATGTTACAGGACAGTGGTATTTGGTCAGCTGTCACGGAGAGAGAGTGAAGAGAGATGAGAGAGATGAGAGAGATGAGAGAGAGAGAGAGAGGTGGTGGGAGCGTCAACAAACTGGCAGAACCTGCGCCAGTGGAATTGAGAAGGTGGGCACCCCGGACAATCGCCGCTTTTTTGCTACTGTGCCTAGTTACTAGTTACTATTATTAGAGCATCGCCACCCATTCCCCAAAAAAGGGACCTCGGAAAATGGGTTGGTCCCAACCTTGTTTTAAGCTTGGTCCCCGGTTGCTTCCGCCCCCCATTCATTCATTCATTCATTCATGGGGAAGCGAACACGCCAAAACAAGATGATTTCATGCACTAATGAATAAGTTGTCTGAATCACGAGCCAACCAAAATGATGATTGATTAAAAAAGAGATGGAAGATTAATGGCCCACAAGCCAACAAAGGAACAAGATCTAGTTTGAGTCAACTTTGCATGGCAGGGACACTTTCCTTGAGTTGTATGGAGAGACAATTGTGCCGTGACCAAACTCTTTTTGACCCCTCCTTGGGTTTTGCGGTGGTCAGGACCACTTTTTTCTCACCAGCCACGCCCAAGTCCGGGCCGGGGAGCTTCCTAATGAATGGGTGGCAATGCTCTTAGAGTGGTTTTCAAGCTGGGCAAGTGAAAGGAGGTTCCAGTGCATTGAGGAGCGTGATGTTTGGATACCATATGCAAAAGTTAGGAGGGATCAACGTTTTTTTTGGTTGGTAGAGGTTCGGGAATCGTTTCTTACACATTGATACATATTGATTTTGGAGATGTACATGGAGTGATGATGGCGGTGTTGGATTGGTGACGCATTCCATGGTGCCCACTTTAGAAAATGAAGGATAAGAGAGAATTTCAACCTACTTTTGAGGTTAGTTGGAGTAAATTAAGAGTTCCCTCATCTTGTGTCCCATTTGGTGCCTCCAAGGATACTAAGGGCCGCTTTATACCTAGAGGCTAGGCCAATTTTTGTTGAGACCGATTGCACCAAAATTCAACCTCTTTTGATCTAGAAGCCAACCTCAACTACTCATTATAATAAGATTATCAAGGGAGACAATTCTCCCATATGTAAAGGCCTTGGGACCAAAAATCCGGACTAATTCAATCAAACCTAGAAAAGAGAGAGAAAAGGGTTGGAATTTTCAGGATTCTTTTTCACCTAAAGGCTAGGCCAGTTCCCCTTGAGGCCGATTATACAACGTCCAATGGATCTAATTTGTTGAAAAAAATAATATTTTATAATAATAAAAAATTTAATTGAAATATGACATTGACCCTTAGGCCAAGAATTGGCCTTCCATTTTTAGTGCACCCAATTCAACAAGCTCAGACCATGCCAAATCATGTCTTTATTGAATAAAAATTTCATTTTATCAGATTGGCCTAGCCTTTAGGTGTAAAGGGGTTGGGATTGATTTCAAAGTTTTGTCCAATCACAAGCAAGGATTCTTAGCCTCTAACACAACAAATTGGCCCGACCTCTAAATATATGCGACTCTAAGACTACATTACCTTGGTTGTAGAGGATACCACTAACATCCATTAAGCAATTTAACTAATACTAACCCCTTAAGGACTACAAGTTCACCAGGTGGCTTTTGTAACATGTTTTTTTTGGCAATACGGGGCTTTGAGGGTTAAATAGTGGGAGTGTACTTTTGTTGAAAGATTAATACAATACTCTTACGAATTTATGCAATCATTCAACATTGGGAGGTTATAGACATTTTTGATACTACACAATCCCATTTCCGTTCAAACTTTGATTCAAAAATGAACATTTAGTAAAATTGTACCAAGTATAATTGATTTGCCAAACTCCATATGTAAAAATAGCTAAGTTGTTAGTAATAGATATCAATATAGAAGACAGGATCAAATCCTACCAATTTTAATATCCTCAACTTAAAATTTTAAACTAGCCCTATACCCTAAAAGGAGAGACCTATGACCATTGATTTTATATGATTACAAGTTATAAAATTTTCAAATTTTGTTGAAAAAATTCAAAATTATTGTGAATTTTTTAGGAAAAAATGCATATCAAATAAAAAATTACTTTAAAAATATGAGAATTTTACCATATATTTATATCATCATTAGGAAAAAATTGAACCCTAAAAGAGACCGCTTCATAATGCAAAAGCTTGAGTGGGAAGAGTCTTCTCAACTCACTAATTGGGCCAAGAATTGTATGATTAATTCAAAAATTTGTCATCATTACCTAATTCATCTCCATAATCTTATAAATCTCATGATGGTTCCATCACAAAGAATAGAGCATACACCATGTGGTGGTTCTAATAAGGATGTGGCCACTTTCATATTCATTCAATTAGTATAAAAATTAGTAAAAAAAACTCAAGGACTCTTTGTGGGTTCAATTTTTTCCTAATGGTAGCATACACCATCATAAAAGAAACCAAAGTTACCATATCAATCTAAAATAAAAAAATCAGTAAATCATGGTTATAGATTCATATCACTAAAACCTACAATTCATATTGCTAAAAAATATTGACAATTATGAATTCTTCAAAAAATTTAATTGGACTAAAATCTGCACGTATAAGCCTTCATTTCATTAGTTGTACCAAAATTCAAAAAGACATCATTTTCATGGCTAAAGAATAACCAGCAAGAAATGGTCATCCATACACTACAAAGGTGATCCATGAATTAAGCATCTTCTTCTTCACAAAAGTCAATAAGTCAATAATACCATAATGAGACAATTTGCAACACTATTCACTATTCCGAAACGAACATTGGATGAAAAAACGTTATTTTTTCATCCTATACAATCTCAGGTGAAGTCATCCATCCATGCACACTTCGTGACTACAGTACTGCGGCGTCCTTCTGAAGAGTTAATTGAGGTGTGGCCCGTGATCCATTATTGTGAAGTGTAAAAGTACAAGTTCCTGATTGAACTTTTGTCGCAGTTCAAGGTCCACACCAAGCTTACATTTTCCATCTTCCAGGGCACACAAGCAGGAAATCTCTACGCCTCTTATCGTAAAAAAAATGAAACCACAACGCCTGAGGGAACTCAAGAAGTCTCTTCACAGTTTCACACAAAAACTGCACTGCCTTGTGTTTTGTTGCACTCCTACATCTCTGCTAGTATTCCAATTTTATTCATGTGACTGCTTTTTCGTTTAGATGGTCTAGATGGGTGCAGTCGTCTACGCAATCCAATGATGTACAACAGCAGCATGATCTCCACGTCAAAAACTTAAAACTATGTCGCACTGTTCTCATGCTGGGACCTGACAAAAAGCATCCAAACCATTACAAGCCGTTGGTGAGAGGATTCCGCAACACGCTGCACCTCGTAACTCAAACTAAAGATAGAAACATTACTTTCCAAGAGAATCGTAATAAATAATTGGAACTTCTCCACAATAACTAACAAAAGCAACTACAGAAACAGTCGTGCTGGTGGTGCTCTTTCCATAGAAAGAAACTCTCATGGGGAAGATTTAAAAAGAAGATTTGAAAATTTTGATCTTGAAGAGAGAGAGAAGCTAACCTTGTGTGGAGACTAGTAATCGCCAGATAGTGTCATTGGAAGCGTAGGATACAAAGGTTCGATCTCGGTAGCCTCAATATCTTACAGCAATGTCGACAGGGAGTTCAAGCAATGCAAACCCAAACCTACTGCTGCGGCTGCCTGTATTCCCTAAATTAAAAATTATCACTATTTCCTATTACTTGAAATTTCTCCCTACCTCATGAAAAAAAAGCCTCTACCTGCTCACAGTCGGAGAAAGGCTGCAGTTATAAAACAGACACTAGTTAAATTAAGGTGATTACCACTACTGTACAAGTGCAGCCCCCAAAGTGATCTAAAGCAGTGACATCAGGGCAAGTTACAATTGTCTCCTTCATTCCCCCAACAAGCTAAAACTGGGATATGGTCACTCCACACCCCTCCACCTAAACTACATCACCAAACTTGCGAAAACTCCATCCTGAAAGAGTTGATAGAATCACACACCCAAAACTAGAATTATTCAATCCTCGAGGTAGCAAGTTTCATCAAATTTGCCGATAACCCTCCCTTCAAAGGAATTCCATAACCCCACGAGTACCAAATTTCATCGAATCTGCTGATACTCCACCCTTCAAAGAAATTCCATGACCCTCCGAGTGGCAAACTTCCTCGTCAAACTATCTGAAACTCCCATCCGTAAAAAGAATTGACAAAAAGCAAGGGAGAATTCAGCACTCCTCCAAGCAGCAAACTTCATCAGACTTGCAGAAACGCCATCCTTCAAAGGAATTGACAGAACTCAACCCTGAAAAACGGTTGTGGTGGGACTTGAGATCACCCTTGCTCAGAATTGGTGTCATCATCTTGAAGTTCCAACTGCGCCCACATCAAGTTGGCTGTAGATTTGGGTCCCACAGCCTCGGGCGCGAGCTTGAGGACCTCCGCGAGCATGGATGTGACCTTGCGCATGGACGGCCGCCGATTCCGCGACGCGAGACACATGCTGACGATTTTGCAGAGCGCCACGAGGTCGTCATGGTTGTAGGATTTCAAGGCGGGGTCAACCATGTACCACACCATCTTGGGGTCATTGAGATACTCGTTGGCCCAGTCTACGAGCGATCCCGTGAGCTCGCTGTGCGTGACGCGTCCGCTGATGACTTCCAGCAGCAGCACGCCGAAGCTGTACAAGTTGCTTTCGAAGTCCGGGCTGTGTCGATCCGCGCCCGGGTCGCTGTCGTCGTAGCCGGCGGATGCCGCGCGCGGCGTGAGCCAGCTGCTGGGCTTGTTGGGGTGTCTGTCGCTCCTCGCCAGCGCCATTTTGGACACGGCAAAATTCGCCACTTTCGCGGCGTAGTCGTCGGTCAGGAAGATGGCGTGCGAGTCCAAGTTGAGATGGCTCGCGGGCGGGACGAGCTCGTGGTGCATGTACGACAGCCCGAACGCCGTGCCCATTACGACGCGCATGCGCGTCGCCCAGTCCAGATGCTCGCTCTCCTTATTGTGCAAGTGGTCGTGGAGCGTGCCGTTGCTGGCGTACTCGAAGACGAGGATTCGCGTGAACGGTTCCTCCTCAGAGGAATAGCCCACGAGATTCACCAAGTGAGGGTGCTTCATGCGCGCCAGCGCTTCGACCTTGCGACGAAACGAAAGCTCCTTCGGCGTGCTCCAACTCTCCGAGGACACGCGCATGCTGGTGGCCGCGATCTCGGTCCCATTCGAGAGCGTGCCTTTGTACACCACGTTGTCGGAGGATGACCCGATGATGTTGCTGAAATCCTCGCAGGCAAGTTCGACTTCCTCCCGTTTCAGCAGCGGCGCGGTGGTGTCGAACACGCGCTGGAGCTGACCGCTCATCCCTTGCTTCCACGGACGCACCGCCGTGGAACGACGCTTGTGACGGAAATACGCGAGGGCGGCAATGGAAATCAGAATCACCAGCATCAGCGCGGATCCAAAACCCGCCAGGTAGATCCAGTACTGGGGTTTGCTCTTGCCGCTTGCGGATACTGATGGCATTCCTGAAGGACTGGCCGTGGGTAGGACTTCTGCCATTACTCGCGACGTCTCGTGCAGTAAGCGACCCGACGCGGACGCCGCGAGAATACAAACCCCACCCACCACCCCACCCACACGATTCATAGTCACACCTTTCATTGCAAATTCTAAACCACTAATTCTTCGGTAACCCTGTTCGGCACTTCTTTCCCCGCGTCTTCACTTGCTTCGCCTCTTCAATTCTTTGCACGACCTCCCCTGCTTCCCCCACTCCATACCCTAAGATCGTCATAGCTGGCCTTGCATCGACACACCAATTTCCACAGCTGGTCTCACGACTCCGCGCCTTGGGTCCTCAAATCCTACAACTACCACTCAATCGACGAGAATTTCAGACACTCCCCTCGTCCACTACTCCCTCTCTACTATCACCCTCTCCCTCTTCCTCTCCCCTCAAGAAAGACTACCACCTGGTCGGACGCTGCACTACGACACGACCTGCACCCACTCATCATCGACCCCCAGTTTTCCAACATTCAATCTCCACAACATGACAGAAGCTTACAGAGCGAGCACGCACACGTCCGCAACAATCCGCGAAACCCTTACCACGAATCCATCAAACCCTCAAACCCAAAGCAACCCAAACCCTTTCCCATCCTGCACCCCTCCCGGAATCCGTTCAAGATCTTCGCCGAGCTCCCTCCGAAAGAATCTCCCCCGCCCGGCCACCCATCGTCCCCACCCCAACGTCGTTGCCACTCCTCGCGAGGGCTCCCATGGCAGGGAGGAGGGATGGGGAGCTGGAGGGGGGAGTGCAACTTTTCGGTGGAGATCCCAGCAGAAGCAGAATCGCAACGACGCCAGGAGGACGACGCAAACGTTCCCAAAACTTCGCAAGCTGTGCAACCCAACGAAACAGACTCTTCTGCAACCCAGCAAATGAGGAGCTTGCAAACTGCCGTTGCGAGCTAGGGGAGGCGTGGCTATGGAGGGCGGGCGGGCGGGGTGGGCGGGGCAAGCGGGGCTCGAGACTCGAAACAAAAGGGAATCCCCGAAGAAATCCGCTGGGGAGCAAGCAAGGAAGACGACGCCAGGGACGACTCGGCCCAAGAGGGGGCTTGGGGGGAGCGAGGTTCGAGGAAGGTTCGGGGTGAGTCCACTAACTGACTAACGATCCCTCGCTTCTTACTACTTACTATCGTACCTCCTGGCTGTACTGTACAGTGAGTTACTAACTCGAGTGAGTGAGTGAGTGAGTGAATGAGCTTACTTTTGCTTTTTACTTTGGTTGGGGCGGTTGCAATCGTTTTGTTACTTTTCACTTTTTCCTTTACCTTTTTGTCCTTTATAGAGGCCACTGCACGGCCAGGGAGAACTGACCCCTGATTCCAGCCAGGGTAAATTGTGAAAAAAAGCCCCCTATATTTTTGCCATGATTTTTTATATTTCTACACTGCCCCTAGCTAATTTGGGGCCGCTGATTGCAAATCTGAATTCAGAATTTGCAAAAAAATTCATCTGGTTGCAAATAAAAAATCCCACAGCGTTTTCCCCAGGGGTAAAACGGGGCAATGAGGGGGTTCAGTTCACCCTGGCCCTGCACGGCCTGGCCATTACAAAAATTATTTGGAAAAATAGGAACAGAAAAGGGGGGACAAAAGAAGGCTTTAGGGGGGATTGAAAGTTAAAATGATGAAAAATTGAATTTCAAAGGGGATCTGCAACATTGCACACTAAATTTGACAGCCTAAAGGTGACTAACAAATAATAATACTAATAGTAGCAAAAATAATAATAACATTAATAGTAATAATAATAATAATAATAATAATAATAATAATAATAATAATAATAATAATAATAATAATAATAATAAGTGTGCTTTGTGTCATTGACACAACCAAAAGAAAAGAAAAAGTAATTTTTTAATTCATAAATTTCTTGAAATTCAATAACTTTCACACTGTAGGTCTAAACACCATGAAATAAAGCCTATGCACCCCATCTCGTAGAGAGTTTTATGATGGTACCAAGAATACTACCAAGAAGACGCATGATCCAAAGAGATTTCAACATAACAAACAATCCAACTTAAAGTGCAAACTTTAGAAAGGGATCATAATTAGGTGCGATTATCTTACTTTTACATTTATATTTGAAAAATGTTTCAACTTCTTGTTTATGATCTTTGCACATCAAATGTGTTTCATTAATAAATGTTTTTTGGACTTTTATAGATCAATCACATGAAGATCAACTCCAAAATAAAGATGTCTATTTGTGCTATTTTCAACTATATTAACTAACCCATTTGGGTTTTATAACAAGACAAAAAAGATTTGGTAAATCCCTTGGCCTTAGCTTGGATCAATGAAGCAAAATATTGCCACCAAAACACTAAAATTTATTGAAACACTATACTTAATGCAATAGGTTATAAACTTTGGAAATATTTAGAAGGGACGAGAATGATACCTTTCACTTACTTTGGCCATTGTTTCATACCTTCTCTATATTGAAGAATGGATGCTCTATAACAACCAATTCTATAAAAGAAATTAGGAGTTGAAATTAGTTTTTAAAAATAAATTGAACCCTCACTACACTAAAATTGGTAAATAGTGTAGGCTACACTAATTGTCAACAATAACACTAATTGATTTGCAAGGTTAGTGTTAGAACATTATTTACCCATTCTAACACTGTTTTAGTTCAAAATTTGGTCATTTCAACATTTCTACGAGAATGCATTTAGTGTTAGATGGGAACAAAATATAGAAGTTGGAATGATAATATAATAAGTTAAGGCTATGATCCAGTTCACTACAACACTAATTATCACCCAACACTATTTACCAATTTTAGTGTACTCGTTATCCTTTATTCTTGAGACATATTCAATCCACGTATTACTTTGGTTATTTTTCCTATTTAGATTGCAATTAGAACTCTTTTTTTTGAAATATTAGTTGTTTTTGATCTTGGAGTCTCAAATCAATTGTTGTTGTTTTGTTGTTTTTCATTATTCACAATGCAATAACTAATTATTTTCCCGTGGTTGTCATTTTAAATGAATCATGTAGGATGCTTCAAGGATAATAGCAAAATATGTCATTTGAAAAGAAAAATAATGTTTAAAATTAGAAATGTATTTTTAAATTTATTATAATTGGTTATCATATTCCAAACTTCAGATATTTTTTGTTCAAACGCCAAGAGTTTTAATTAAAATATATAATTATTTCCTATGTGTTTATGACATAGAGACAAAATATGTTATAATATAGATTTTTTTGTTATTTTAGTGAAATCAAATTTATTTTTTAATCCCAAGAAATTACATATAAAAAAATTATTTATTTTTAAGAAAATAGTCTTGGTACTGAACCATGGCCAGTACTTGGTTCAAGTTGGTTCAATTTTTTCAAAGGTGAAAAACATTGGCTTGAAGATAAAAATTCATGTTCAATTTTCCCTCCCCCCAAACCACATTACTGTATCTACAAACTAACATGTGATGTATTATACAACAATAAATTTTCATCTAAATTAAGCATACTATAAATGCAATAGAATTCCATTAATGTTGGGGGTTTATTTTAGAACAATCAAAAGAAGGATGAAAAATTTATCCAATGTATCAATTTTTTGACATTGTTTGAAGAAAGCCTTGTTATAGTCTGTTTTTAAACCTTGAGTCTTTAATGGTAAAATGTAGCCTAGATCACAACATTGTGGAAATAAATGAAAAAAAATCTATACCTTAAGTTTGCTTGTTTGTCATGTTGAGATCTCCCGGACCATGCATCTTCCAGACTGTGCATCTCTTCGTCATATGTTTGGTACTGTTGGAAAGCTCTCAACGAGGAAGGGTGCATGGGCTTGGTTTCATGACATTCCAACTCACGGTGAGAAAGTTATGCATTTTTTAGCTGTTTTTAGTTTTAAAAAATTAGAAAATTACTTTTATTTTTGTTTTGAGTGTGGCAATGGCACGAGGCACACTAGTGTAAACAATTTATAGCCAGGTTATTTATTTTGTTTGTCACGTTGAGATCTCCCGGACTATGTGTCCCCCAATCACGTACTTGGTACCATCAGAGAGCCCTTGGCAAGGAAGGGGGCACCAACTTGGTTTTGTGGTGTTCAGACGTATGGCGTGAAAGTTATGCATTTTGAATGATTTTTTATTTTAAAAAATTAGAAAATTATTTTTACTTATATTTTGGTCACAGTCTTGGTACCATCGGAAAGCTCGCGGTGAAGAGGGGTGTACAAACTTTGTTTCGTGGCATTCCGACTCGCGGTGAGAAAGTTATGCATTTTTGAGTTGTTTCTAGTTCTAAAAAATTAGAAAATTACTTTTACTTTTTGTTTTGATTGTGGCAACAACACGTGGTACACTAGTCTATACCTTAAATTTGTTTGTTTTGTTTTGTTTTGTTTTGTTTGCCACATTGAGATCTCTCGGACCGTGCGTCCCCTAGTCACGTGCTTGGTACCATCAGAAAGCCCTCAACAAGGAAGGATGCACCGGCTTGGTTTCGTGACACTCAAACGTACAGTGTGAAAGTTATTGAATTTTTGAGTGTTTTTTTTTTTCTAAAAAATTAGAAAATTACTTTTACTTTTGTTTTGATTGTGGCAATGGCACAGGACACAGGGTTGAACTCTATATTTTCTTGAGAAAATAATCCCCATCAAAATCAAATTCACATTAGGGGCCCCTTCCCTTCTCCCTTCCCTTCCCTTCCACCTGGTGAAGTCGTCATAAATGCCAAGCTTAGGGTGCGACGCTGGAGCTTAAGTGATAGGGGGGACAGAGTATCCACGTGTCAACTGTCGATTGGCAGTAAGAAGTTATTATTATTATTATCATATGTGGGTGGGACTGGCTGATTACGAATAATAATAGAACTAACTAATACCTTATTTAAAGTTAATAATAATATAGTGAGCCTGCAGTGAGTCTGAGAGGTCTGAGACAGTCACGGCAGTTGTAAGTGAGTTTACGTTTTTTTCCTTACAGCCAGGGCATCAAATCATCTCATTAGTATGATTCCTGAGCGTCACTAAAAATAAGCTAGACTGAGGTGGTCAGTGTTTCATGATAACAGCGACAGACTAAGTACAGTTACTAATAAGCTTAAGTTAGAGCTCCGGGAACACCATGCAGCCAATGCGGGCAGGGAGGCTCAGGAAGGCGACGGGGAACGAGGAAGCGAGGAACTCTATGCTGCTCATTATTGGGTTGAGGACCGGCAGAGGGCTGGACTTCTGACCCACGCTCAGGGTCTCTATCCGGGTTTCAGGGATTTAGGGCGGGAAATCCGAGATGGGGGCGCCAAGCGAGAGGCAACGAGGAAGGGAACGGAGAAGGGAACGGAAAAGTAGAAGGGAACGTAGAAGGGAACGTGGAAGGAACTTAGGCAGCTCTGGGGTGGGGAAGGGAACGTGGAAGGAACTTAGGGTGGGGAAGGGAACATGAAGGGAACGGGGAAGGGAACGGGGGAGGGAACTTAGGATGTCCAGCGAGGACATTTGAGGCCCTTGGAGGATATGTTCCGGGAGAACGGGTGGTTAGTTCAAAGTTAGCCAATGGAATTTGGGAAAAAAAATGGTCAGGGTTAACTGACCTCTGAGCTCATATCCCAAAGGATGCATGTAAAAAAAAAAGACCTCCTGGTTTGTGCCTGATTAATTTACCTTCTACAACTCTCCTAGCTAATTTGGGACCTCCAATTGCAAATTTGATCATGTATGAAAAAAATTAATCGTTTTGCTCTTGGAGACGAGTAGGAGGGTCAATTCACATTGCCCCCCCCAAAAAAAAAAAAAAAACAGTTGCAATTGGGGAACATTAGCAAAAGAAACGGTGAAAAAATCTTAATGAATTTCTATTGTGAGTAAAAAAATAGAAAAAAATAACTAAACTCTTGAACTTGGAGAAACCATTCAATTTTGGGGAATAGAAGGAAAATAGTTGGTGAAACTCATAAAAACTTCTTGAGCGTTGTTTGGAGGGTTGTTCAAACTTGGGATTTCAAAATCTTTCTTAATTGGGCATCATGTAGCTTGTTCAAATGACCAATCAATGATGAGATTTCACCCTCGTAAAGGCCATGAGCAACCTCAAAGTTGCTATTCAAATTTTTTTAATCAAACTTTCCAATGCAAGAATTGCAAGTTTAAATCGTTAATCAAAATTGAAGAATTAGATTGATAGATGCATATTGTGAAGACAAAGAGAATAATATCAAGGACGTTCAAATATAGTAGAGTATTGAATTGGAGGAGTTTTTATGAAGAGATTCCTTGAAAACCCTTGGGCTTAGTTTGTTGTTTAAGGATTAATTTAAAGCTATTAGACTTCTTGAAATATTTTTCAAATAAAATTTTCTTGAAAGGAAAATAGAATTGGTATCTATTCCAAGTCATTTCATTTTTGGGGGGCTTTGTGGAATTAGTTATGAATTTTGAAGTTGAAATGGCATGGGGTTCTAAAATTGTCCACCTCCTCGATCATACACTGTTTGTATATTGTTGAAGGCTAAAAAAAGCAACATGTACAAACAATATACATTTGAGGAGATGGGCAATTTTAGAGCCCATGTGCTTTTAGAACCTCCTACCTTTGGAGTAGGCATCTCATTTCCACCCCCCTCCATTTCCACAATATAGATTGTTGTATTTCCAAGCATACTGGACGTATGTAACTGCACGATATGGGCTAGACAAGGAAAGCATAGATGGGTGCCACATTCATCACTATCAAGAATTCTATACGGTTTATTATTCGCCCACCCTATGGTTGGAAATGCAATACCCTAAATGAGAAAAAATAGGTTTTACAGAATCTTTCCGAAAAAAATTCAAGATAATTCCATTTCTGACCAAAAAAATGTAGGAAAATTTCAAGTCCTCCTGAATTCAATTTCACTACATGAGAGAAATATTTCCCTCGGCACACCCCAACAGCAGATAGTCTCAATTCCTTAACTGGTTGGCAATGGGTCACCTTCTCATAAGGGAGCCGACCCATTCCCGACCAGGGACCCATTCCCGTCATATAGACTACACTCTTTCCAATCGTAGAAGAAAAAAAGACATTAATTATGGCACAATCTCCAGTGCAATCATGGCGCATTACGATTAGCTGCAGTCTTGGTTGATTTTGCAACCAACCCATGGTTGAAAATAGGAGGACCTATATGACAAGAATATGAATATGTTGAACAAAATCTTCAGCTAAAAAATTCGTTACTTATTATGTTTTGAGAAATAAAGTTGTGAAAAATAATATGGAATTCTTCTACACTCTATTTATGTACATGGGAAAACTTCTCCACTCAAGAAAAAGGCCGGAAATGGGTCGGCTCCCTTAGTCCATCATTGACAGAAGTGGAGAAGTTCCCTTGTGCTTGCCATGATCATAAATTAAAAGCTCACACGGGAAGTAAAACTGACGCAACTTCTTGTGTGCACCGAACTTGCAGAGTACTGAGGCAGAAACTTAATGAACTTGTGTACTAAGCACATGCTTGGGACAAGCGGAGTAACTTAAACCCTTATCATATACCCTTAAATGTCAACGAGGACGTTTTGGTATCCGATGGATGACAAAGAATCCTTCCAGTAGGGCAGAAAGTGCAACTATTCATCCTGGAACTTTTCTCGTGAAAAAGGGGAGGTTTTATGTAAGAAGTCTTTTACAAGGCAGCAACACCCATAACCCTCATAACCCTCGTCGCACCCATAACCGCCTAGTAGAAGTAGTCTTCTATACACTAGAAGAAAATTGCATTTTACTTGTCAAAAATTGCATTTTATTTGTCAAAATTGGGTTGTACTTGACAAAAACTGTGTTTTACTCAACAAGAAAAAGTATGGGATCGGTTTTGTTGAGTTCTCCCTTCATAACGCGAAATTCTGCGTTCCAATGTTTCAACACAGAATTTGACAAGTAAAACGCAGATTTTTGACAAGTAACACATGAAATTTTGTGTTGGAATGCAAAATTTTGCATAGCAAAGGGAGAACTCAACAAAACCAATTCCATACTTTTTTGTTGATTAAAACGTAGTTTTTGTCAAGTGCAACGTAGTTTTCTTCTAGTGACAAGGAACCAATACTCATAACCTGCACTGCAGCCATAACCACCTCTTCTAAAATCTTGGAAAATCTTGGGGAAGTGAATAGATGTGATTACAAGGATGTATTGCATTTGAATATCACACTCCACTATTGGTATTAGGTACATTTATAGTTGGCTCTTTAAAAATTTGCAACTTATTCTCACAGTGTCTAAATGTATTCAAAATGTATTCTCTTGCTAGTAGGGTTCAATAATTTGTTGGGTGCCTATTAATAGACATCATGTCCAAGAACAAAAAAATTGACAGTTATGGGTGTTGCTACCTTAGTGCTTTTGCAATTTTGTAAGCAAATGATTTACATGGTAACCAAAGGCATGATTTCTACAATTACCGGTGCGTCCTTTAAGGGTTAAGCTTTATAAGAGCATCTTCAAGAGCTCTATACTGGCATTTCTTTGGGTGTTGTGAAAAGGCGGACATGTCCGCAATCCTTTTCTCTTTGACTCGATGTATTGAGTCATGAAATGAAACTTAAAAATAATCTTCCACAAGCAAAGTCTCATGTCAATAAAGTGCTACATGGTAGTTATGAGGGGCACAATAATTGCAAGAAGGCATCGAAGAATCTTGCAAGTAGCAAGCTTTGTGGTAAACTCTTCAAATTTCCTCAAAGTGATGGGCTTGGGGTAGACTATTTAGGCAAGTGCGCAAACTTTCATTCATTGACAAACAAATGTTTGATATACGAAGGTTGCATTGGGGCCTCAAATTTAATTCATTGAAAGGGCCTCTTATTGTTTATTGATGGTTGTTGCTATCTATTCGAAGCAATTCCATTGAGATACCAATAATACACTCTTCTTCCTAATTGTTTTGAGATCAAAGTTTTTCTTACAATGCATTTTTTTTCTTGGGTTGGACAATAAATAAAAAATAAAAAACACATAGTCAATCATAATTTCTAAAACATAAATTGATTGTGTAAAGAAGTAGGATGTCATTTCTACTCTTTATTGATATATCACACGCCCACCCTTAAAAGATTCCTAAAAGATCTAATTCAACTTGTGTAGATATAGACATAGACACAAGTGATAATTTAAACAATTTAGGTTTAAATCTCTAACACTACAAAGGACATAAAGTGTTTGATGAATGAATGTTGAGTTTTTTTGTAGCAATAATAAAATGCACCATTCCTTCTAGATTTGTATCATTTTTTGGCTAACTACCTTAGTGATAGGGCTTGGCCTTTCAAGATTAACCCAACAAATACACTTAGGACTAAAAATTGCCCGTGAAACTTTCACGAAGGAACTGTAGAAACAAAGAATGCTCCTATTGATCTAGGAATCAATGATAGGACCACATTCTTTCAAAGTTCTAGTGAAATGATTGACAAATGTAGGAATTAGCAGTTTCCAAAAGAGAGAAAAATAGAATTCATAACATTCAACAGGGAATTTAGAACTCAAGCTGCCTGCTAATAAAGGTTATATATGCTACTAACAAGCAGCGACAGAAAATTCCTGCTTACCCATGAAATTTCAAGAAACACAGTTAATTGCAACCACGGTTTACTTACGCAAATCTGTGTCTTCATCTTCTACATGAAGCATCAACCCCAAAAGATTGAAAAGACCCTGTGCAAACTTCTCAAGTTGCTAAACTCAAATTTAATGTCACACAACGATCATTTCAAATCGCTTTATAGAACTGGAACGCTACCAGAATTTCGATATTCATTTACATCAGTTGACCAATCACAAAAGCAAATAAAATCAAGTGAGATATCATATAATCAATTTTCAACTCACAAAAAGTAAAATGATTTTGATGTCCATAGAAATGGTTTGTCAATCCTTGTGGCGTAGTTTGTACTACACCAAACACACTCTTCAGCTGGTGTAAAACCAGAGTTATTCTTCTTCTAGATGTCGAAGTTCATGCGCTGTAAAATTCAACATCTCATAAACAAGCAGCTATGCTACGAGAGGCTTTGTACATGTAGCAGTGGCTTGCTTTTCTCAAGTACCTACTCGAACTTCCTCACATCTAGCCAAACAAAACCACTAAGCAGTAAATGAGCTCTCAAAACGATCACTCAAGTCATTTCCTATGCCGATGGCACATATGTCAGCAGAGCGGACGGGGTTGCCAACATGTCTTGTTGCATGTATCGAAGTAAAGCCAGTGACACCGGACCTGGTTTTCCTGCAAAAAACAATGAACGAAGCAAAACTTCAACATAAGGTCACGAAACCGACCTTACAAAACCGACCTTCGCATATCTTGCCCAATGTACACCTTCTGGGAATGCGTGTTGAGCATTGTTATGACCTCATGGGAGATGCCACAACAATGCTCAACAAGCACTAACTTGCAAATGATATATGATAACCGTGTCCTTGATCACCGTTAGAGAATCCACGTGATCGTCAACTAGATGCCGCAAAACAATGCTCAACATGCACCAAATTGCCTTTCGTTTGATAATGAGAACTATGTCCTTGATTGCCATTACATACAGCACTTAATTGTCCAGTAGATGCCACAACCCATGCTCAACAAGCACTAACTTTGCAAAGGATTATTGGCAGCCTTGCCATTCCATTCCATAGCCCATGTCATGTGATTGTCCCACAGATGCCCCAACAATACACAGACAGCAGGAAGGTCTCCGCCAGAAACTTACCGTTGCCCACCGGTTTGCCATCCCACTCCACCACCGGCACGATCATGTAGCCGCTCAAGAAGAGCATCATTTCGGCTGCCTTTCTCCCTTCTGCGACGGAGATGGTGGTCATTCGCACGCCCGTAAGCCCGGCTATGGCGTTCTCCTTCACGAGCTTCGGCGCCAGCTCCAGCAGTCGCCGCGCCGTGCACCCGGACAGAATCCGGTCGAACGAAGGGAGCAGCAACTCCCCCTCGGTTGTGAGGAAGCCCACGTTCATGTTCTGGCCCTCCGCGAGGTGGCCCTCCTCGTCCAGCCAAATGCCCACCGAAGCGCCCTGCTCCTCGGCCTCGGTCACCACCAATGCATTCGGGAGGTAGTTGGTGGATTTGATGCTGGCAAAGAAGGGGTCTTTGATAGGGATGGTGGACGTGATCACCTGCACATGCAAGGGACTCTTGGCGTTTTCAATCCGCTAGACTAACGAACATGATCCGACAACTTGGGGGGCAAATTTCCACAACCAGGGGAGCAGGGTAAAGGAAGGGCCTGGCACATGCACAAGAGGATTTTGCCGGACTCAGGTGAGGTTCGAGCTTCCAGAGTGCTGGACTAATATGATTCAACAAGGTTACAATCCCACAACAAGGGGCACACGGCAAATGGCCTGCACACAATTGTACTTCGCAGTGTGCAGAGCACGTTGCTGTGCACCTGTGATGTGGAGATTTTGTCCAGCCTAGCCCACCTCACCCATCTTAACGATATGAGCCTGGCTAGTTTCCGCATCTAGGAGCGTGATTGACATCAATTGGAATACCTCTGAAATCCAAACGCATACAAATACAAAAAACTTGTCCATCAGCACGATCAAGAGAAATCTAAGGTGAAAAACACTCATTCCTGGAGGTTCTTAAGATAGTTCCAATTTCCAATGACATTTGACACTATTTATTTCCATGTTAGCAAATGAAAATAATGTTCTTTTAAATACAAATACAAATAATGATCAATGGGAACCATTTTCCATATGGAAAATGTGCTAGACACACGGTTTTGTTGCTAGGTAGGGACGAAACAGAATCTTGCTCAAAACATGACACATGGGAGTAAGGCTAAGGATTGGTTTTAGACGCTCATAATAGGTTTGGGTCTGGTTGCAAGGATGAAAGTGTGAAGTTTCCACTTTAAAAGAAATCTCCCCCCTGTACGAAATACAGAATGTGCAATTGCATACCTTTACACCATCAGGTGCTGCAAGGTCAATAATGTTATCTTCCAACAGACAGGCATAAAGTGACGCCTTGGTGCAGTCCTTTGAAGACAGATCGAAATTTCCTCGACCGACTGACAGCCAGTACCGGAGTATCCCATTCTGGCATTTCCCTGCTGCCACCGTCTGCACTAAAATCTCTCGCATGGTTGCTCGATCAAAAGGTGGTGTAATCTTGGCTTTTGCTGCTGACCTAAGAAAGCGATCTAGATGCGCATCGAGTTCGTAGATATACCTGCGCCCGGATTCAAAATTTGATCAATATATAGTCGCAAATGGCATCAGCAAAGTCCCTCCCCAATGATTATCAATAGTTCTTCAACAGTTTCAGTATTTTGTTAACTATAACACGGATCACAACTACCAACCCCTCCTTGTTTTACTGCAACAATAGTTTAAAATCAGTGTAGTTTCACTCTAAAATCAATACCTTATTCTACTTAACTAATTTTACACTGATTTACACTGAAAGAATGTTTTTAGTATTGACTCATCTTCTAGTTGAGAAAACACTGACAAGAAAACTGATGTAGGAACTTCAGTGATGGAGACGCAAACCCTAGACTGACACAGCCAGCCTGAAAGATAAAGATTGGAGAATTCTGCAACTGATTCAAAATCAAAATGGCAAAGATTGAGATGAGTTCACCCGTTTAGAAGAATGCCGGTATCGAAAACGGAGTGGCCACGGTGCACCATGTGGTCATCGAGCGGTACAACCATGGCTGCAACATCGGTTGTAATGGCCCCGACAACACTTGAGTACATGGAACGGAAACTCTTGAATCTGTCATCGCTGGCCTCTTTCTGCAACTTCGACATGATCTACCAACCACATACGAGTGGACTCATTGTCAGGGCGCTTTCCAAGTGATGGATGTCAACGGCCTCCTCTCCACAAAATTTGAACTCACTTCGATGTCAGAAGATGTATGTCAAAAAAAAAGGAGCTGTCGTCCGAAACCATAGCGTCTTGGATACCCTAATTCTTCCTTGCATTAGCAGATGGTATGAGCTCCTTCCAAGGACGTTATGCACGAATTGCCACTCACATCAGCGCACCAGCATTTCAAGAAGTTTAAACGGAGAAGGTTGGCAGAGAAGGGTAGTTCATCTCACCTCTTGAAGACCAAGCACTGGAATGCTGATTTTTGATTCCCCATTTGCAACTGTTCTTGATTTATCATCAGCCCTGAACCAAGGAAGCACCGAAAGAAATGTCACAACCCGAAGCCGAAATGTACAAATGGCCAAAAGTCGCACTAACAAGATTCATCGCCACGTGAAAAGAAGCTGTAAGCCTGGTCCAAATGAAGGACTGCTTGACAGTAATATAAGCACAATCCGTATCGCCACTGACTCCAAATCGCTACTCTAAGACAATACTTACATATTACATAATACTCCATAGAACACAAAACCAACCAAACATCTGTTCAAGTGTCACTTTTAGGTCATCTATCAGTTAAAACTTTGGACTTTCATAACTTTCGCCTACAGTATCCAAATCACGCATTCTTTCGTGCATCCAAATCCTTCCTTTCTTGCGAACAAAAAAATGTACAAATTCGATCAATCTGACTACAGAAACTAGCTACAAGTGGCGATTTAAGGTGTTCATACCTCGATACCTCGACCAAAAGGACCTGGGAATTCGAGTTCAAAATCGTACACTATCACGATATTCCAACTCGGGATCCATCATTGAACTCGCTCTACCATCAATAAGGTAGAAGATACGAATTCAAGGCTCTAAAAACAGAGTCATCCAATTCCCATTTACCGACAACCACGGACACGTTTGACGAGCGTGGATTGACAGCATTTCTAGAGCTCAATCCATGGTTAATCGCTCTCACGTTTCTTCAATCCAAATTCATCTCGATCATCTCAAAAAATCCAGAATGTCACCGATCCTGAACACACAATTCGAGCTGATCCAGAAGAGGCAAGAGGTTACCCCGTTCGGCTGGGCTGGAGGCTGCTGAAACTCTCCCCGACTTCTGATGCCATAGATGCGAAGGAGGGCTCGATCTACCAAGCTAATTACTCCACAGCAATCGAAGAATTGCGAAATTGCGAGAAGGATTTGCGAGGATTTGCGTGCTGCGCGAGTGAGGCAAGTGAAGAGTGAGGACGACGATGGATCAAACAAGCTCTTGGACCGAGCATTCATGGTCCCCAGTGTCGGGATCGCACAAGCTCTGACTCACTCCCGGAGTCCCGGTGGTCTTTTTTTTCAACCCTGCCCTGTACTGTACAGTGCACTGTAAATATTATAATATTCTACATGGATTGGAGGTAGGGTGGAGGCCAGTTTTGGTGGTTTTTTGGGTGTTTTTTTTCATTATTTTTGGGCAGCGTAGAAAGCAATCCCCCCATTGGAAAGGTGAACCTATTCATATCCATTGACATGGATGAAACATACTAAACGTGCACTACTAGAAAATTCAGATTTTTTGGTTGATTTGGACATGCTAATCAACACTTTTCTGTTGATTTGGATAGTAATATGTTGATTTGGACAAAAATCAACAAAAAAATGTTGATGATCAACATGTCCAAATTAACAAAAAATCTGAATTTTTTAGTAGTGGTGGATGAAAACACATGACTATATTCATCCGAAAGCGTGTAAATTTATCCATAACTGAACAATATTGTCCTCAAATTTTGTAGCAATTGAGTGATTTCAATGTTTGGTTGTTGCACATATAGTGGGAGTGCTTGTAACCATGCAGTTTTGCATATTTCAATGTAGAATCACCACACTAGTCATAGATGATAAGCTATTTTAGGAACTTAATTAAAATGTAACTCATTTGAATATAGAAAAAGATCCATGAATCAAAAAAATAGTTTAAAATAACGTATTTTAGCAAATTATTGTGCTCTTTACTCATGATTTAAATTCAACTATAAAAAACATGCATGTTAATTTTTTTCCTAAATCTAAGCCAAACTACAAATTGATCAAGTCATGAAGCGTAGTTCCTATTTTAATTCAAAAGTTCAAAGAATTGAATAAAGTTAAACAATTTTTTTTGCCAAGACAACTTTAATCTTCCAACCTACACTATTAATTTTCTAATCATAAAACATAGAAATTTATTTTCAACCATTGAATTTTCTAATTATATTCAATGTTATGCTACTTTTATATTGAAAATGACAACCACTTAAAGATTTGAATATTTTAGCATATTAACTTTTAAGTTCTTAAAGCTCAAGAATATATGAACTATCTAATTTAAAACTTGGATTTTTTAATATTTAATATCTAAATTATAAAATTTATAGTTTATCTATATTTAATTTAAAAAATTATGATTAATTCTCCAAAACTTCTCAAGTATTATAGTTTTATCTAATTTCAAATTGTCTTCAATAAGATTTTGCCATCTAAGGGTCTTTTAAGTTTTGTGAATGTGACCTTTTGTAGTTATCTTTTTTAAAGGTGAAACAATTCAAATAAAATGCAATCAATGCTCCAAAAATTCTAAGATTGCAAATTCAAGGAAAACTACCATGTCTAAATTATAATATGACTCAAAAACGTATGGAGGTATGAAAGACTAAAGGCATGATGTTGATAGTGCTTAAAGATCACTATGTGAAGTTATTTTGAAAGTCAGCCTAGCCTAGTTATCTGTCACGACTGTTTGCATTCTAGATAAGTTATAGTTAATCTAGTACTAGTTAAGTTCACCGTTGGTATTGCAAATCATTTAGTTTTTAATTCATAGTTTACAAATCTTTTTATTCTTAGTATACAGATTCAAGTACATTTTGATTCATCTAGTTTATAGTTCATAGTTTACAAATCTCAGTACCTAGATTCATACTACTCATTTCCGCTAAATAGAACCATGTTGAAAGAAACACTACACTAAAATTGGTAAATAGTGTTGGGTGATAATTAGTGTTGTTCCCTGTTTTTTACCCCCAACACTATTTTTCAACTTATGCGTAAATAGTGTTGGGGCACTTAATTGCTGTCATAAAAATCTGTCCCTTCCCTGCAAAACTGTAATTTTTGCCCCCCACCGTAAAAATCTGTCTCTTCCCTACAAAATTGTAATTATTGCCTCTCGCCGTGAAAATCTATCCCTTTCCAAGAAAACTGTAATTTTTGCCTCCCACTGCGAAAATCTGTCCCTTCCCTGCAAAACTGTAATTTTAGCCTCCCATCATGAAAGTTTGTCCTTTCTCTGCAAAATTGTAATTTTTGCCTTCCGCTGTGAAAATCTGTCCCTTTCCTAGAAAACTGTTATTTACTATAGAACTAAAATAGTGTTAGAATGGGGTAATTTTCATCTAACACTAACCTTGCAAATCACAATTAGTGTTAGTGTTGACAATTAGTGTTGCCAACACTATTTACCAATTTTAGTGTAGTATCTAACGAAGCAAAGCTATCAGGATCGTCCAACTTCCATCTCTAGAAATACTTGATAACTAGCACAGCAAAAAAAACCCTTTGGTCGTTACTATCTCCATCCTCTACTTCTTCAATGAAAGCTCATAAAGCTCCTGTTGATGCAAAGGAATCCATAGAGTTGGATGAAAAGAAAGTAGAACGTCTCATGTATATTATGAGTATGCCGATTAAACCAACACTCTTAGTACAGCTAATAATGTATCAAGAACCTAGAGTCTTGTGGAATTTCCTATGTCAATATTTTGAAGTTGATCATGATAGAAGGAAATTTGAGTTAAAGAATCAACTCTCCCTTTATCTTGTTCTTCAAAGGTATTGGTGTCAAAAGTTATTTTTCTCAGTTTTGACAAACACTGGCTCAATTATTAGCTATTAGTGTAAAGGTCGATGATGCAAATCTTGTCCAAATAGTGATGAAAGCATTACCAGAGAGCCATAACTATTTTCTACAAAACTACACAAGCTCAGGACGTTTTCCAACTTTAGATCACTTACATACAAGGCTGATACCGGAGGAAAGTTTTAGACAATCAAAGGCCGGTATGCAAACAACTGTTGAATCTGAAGCTTTATATTTCTGAGGAGTGCTACGGTATTGGTATAGGTCGCAACAAAATCGATATCAAGCAAGAGGAAACTACCAAGGAGGACAATCAATTTGCCAACTAGGATATCAAGGTAATACTAACTCCTTTGGTAATTCCAACTTTCAAAATTGTCAGATTAGATGTTTCTATTGTGGATGATTCAATCATCCTAAAGATATGTGCCTAGAATGTTTAATAGATACAAGGAGGCTTGAAGTTGACAGACGTGCCAAACTCGGCATCAAACAATTCTCAACTAATGCTGTTGAAAGAGAAGCATTGTAGGTCAATCTAGAGTTGTACAAAATATCTGATCATGAATAGCAACCACAAAGTGAAAACAACTTGGAATTTTTTGAGGCAGCTCTTTTGTCTTTTAACAAACAACAACAACCAAAGGCCAAAAGTAACTTCGAAATATTTGAAGTTGCCATATCATCTCTTGACATCAACGATGGAGACTCTAGTTGGTATCTCAATTCCGGGGCATCACAACATGTTAGAGGAAACAGAGGTAGCTTCTTTATTTTAGATCAGCATAGTGACAATGTGAAAACTGCCAGTGGACAAAGCCATCAAATCATTGGTAAAGGTTCTGTGCATTTTACCTTGCCAAATGGAGAAATAAAAATAATATTGAGGTTTTGTATGTGCTTGGCCTAAAGGAGAATTTATTATCAATTGGTTCCCTTATTGACAAAGGTATTATAGTATGTTTTGATGATTCAAAATGCTTCTTATATAGCCGTGGAAACAAGTAGATCATTGCAGAAGGATTATGAAACAAGAGAAATTGTTCATACCAACTTTCAACTCTTTATATCAACACTTCAATCAGTATAGCAGAAAGTGAGATTTGAAAGGCTCGTTTATGACATCACAAACTTGGACGCCAATACAAAAAATGAGGGAATAAATGACTATGAAGAATGACTACATAGTAGTCATTAAGGACACTTTCAACTACAAATTGACTTGGGGTCCATGTAGTCATTGTGGACAAGTCATTTATATAAATGATTGTGGGTGTATTATCACCATTCATTTCTACCTTGGAAAAGGAAATGGATAAAACAAATTCTAGGTAAGGTGATAAAGAAAAGAGGTTAAAGGAAATGGCAATTGAGGTGCTATGTGGAAAGCGATTTGTCATTAAAAATTTGACATGGACATCCATGTTAGCAATCATTCTTTAGTCATTTTCTAGTCATTCTAAAGTTATGATAGACCCATGAAAAATTTGATGTGGACATCCACGTAGGCAATCATTTTCTAGTGATACTGAAGACGTCGGAAGTCATTTACAAGTCATTTTGAAGTTGCAATGGAGTCTTTACGTTGTTCTAATGGACTAACACGTGGCAAGGCATTTCGTAGTTATTTTGAAGTGACATGAATTTAAAGTTTAGGTCACCCCCCTAGGATATGGGAAGTCATTTTCAAGTTGCAACAATACATCATACACAACACATCATACATATTACACCATATATAATTTATACCATACATCATATACAATACACCATAGTTAACAAAAGTATTGCATGGCTTCTGAAGCCACTTTGTGTGTGAGTATGAAGAGATGAAATAACAAGCCTTTTATACCATTAGGGTGGTTGGAGGCAAGACAAACCATGTGGGATATGTAAAATGTAGAAATTGAGTTATAAGTAATATTATAAACTTCATTTAGACATAGTAAATTAATTTTTTTCAATAAACTTTGAACTTAAAAAAAGTGGAAAATCAATCTCAGTTTTATCTCCGAAAATCCGTCTTAGATTTTGAACCTCAAATCAAAAGTTGTGGACAAATTTGAAGAAGGAATTGGAAAAGATATTTTTTCTAACATTTTCTTAACATATTTTTTGAATCTAGTAGCGCAAAATATGTGACGTAGTCATTTTTGCATCGTTACCCTAGCACAATACTATAATGCAACTTCCACTTCATTAGGTCCATTCAAATAGAAGTCATAGCTGTCACCTACTAAATTAGTGTTGTAGAAGGTCATTGTTAGGAATGTTGTTCTAGTTACTTTTTATAACCTAGTTCTAGGGGTAGTCTTAAAAATGGAAATTGTATACATATGCAACGACCCAAGAAGTGGAAGATGAAGGAATGTGCAAAGCCATCTATTTCTGTACTAATAGAATGGTTTTAGAGTGTGATGCGAGATTCAAAGCTAGATTGGAGGAACTAAAGGACATGAACTAGTTATTGCTGAGCAAAAAATCATTGTAGAAAGCCACTAGGTACATGCACATCTTGGTGTTTCGTAACTACTTCTGAGTGAAAGATGAGATGACTACTTGATTAATGAGTTACAACAATATGATAGTGTCTATGTTCGAATTGCCTTCAGAAATTGTAGATGATTTGTCAGTCAACTATTTGGGAGTTTTGAAGGACATATTGCAATTGGATTACAAAGCACTGCAAATAGAAATCATTTTGTTGTAGTGTGAATAGATCAAGTCCTAAGACAGTTGAGGAAAATGTACATATACACCAATACCTAGGACAACTTTGGCTTTCTTATGGTGAACTTCCGATATAAATTGCCTTATGTGGTAGAGTCCTTCATTTATTCTAGTCATGCCATACAAATTTTCTTTTTAGATGTTGTAAAGAAGTCCAAATGGAAAGTTGTTTTATGTAAAGAAGTTAGAGTGAAGCATGAAGAAGTGGAGACCATAGGCACCTTCATCAACATTGCAATAGAGAACGCAGGGCTCATTGTTCTTTGCAGGTAGCTTCATTTGGTGCAAACTGTGAATTTACTTGGGACCATCAAATTGTCTATAGAAAATAATTTATTGGCATAGGAAAAAAATCTAGGGGCAAGATTAGCACTCTCAAGAAACAAGGACATACGTAGGTGGTTTGGGTCATCTCAATTGATGCTCATAAAGTGGAATGGAAGCTGTGCATGATGTATGTAAGTAGGACATTGAATCACAATCCGCAACTTCCCGAAGCAGTAGTGCACGAGTTGTTCAATAGAACATCACTTCTATAATCGTATTGAAGTTGCAAGGAAATCATTGTCTAATAGAAGCAAAGAGGCCTGAGGGGGCACTTAATTCTACTACAACAAACCACATGCAAACAAGTGGTTTCTAATAAACTATAATCAAAACTTCAAATTTTAAGCATTGTTTACTAATGATTATAGGATTCTACTCTCAAAATTTCAAACTAAAATAAAATATAGAATGATTTCTAAAAGAGGTTTAAAATGCATTAAAATGGCATATTTTTTTAACTCAAATATTTTTAGAGAACACATTTAGATGACCATTGCATCAATATTCAACTCAAAATGAACTTTCAATAGAAAGTTAATTTTAGGAATTTTTTATTCATTTTTTAAACAATTTTATCTTATATAATATAAGGATGTGAAAGTTATTTTTTAGTTCTATAGTGTATCTTTTTACTTCAAAAATTTATAACTAATTATTATTAACAAATAAAAATATCAATAATTCAAAACATAAACTTTAAAAGTAGAAAAATCTATTCATATTTTTTTCATTCAATTTTATTTAAAATTCAAGAAGTATATAGGGGGTCCAAAGTTTTGTTCACATGCTAACTCATCAAAAAAAGGGGGAGTGCACCCCAGCAAAGAGGCATCATTTTCATAGTAGTATATAGTGCACCCCAGCAAAGTGGCATCATTTTCATTAGAAAGAAAAAAAAAAGATAAAAAAAAATTAAAGAGGATGGAAGAAGATTGAGAAGATAAAGAAGCATTAATGAAAGAAGGAAGACAAAGGAAAAATTGCTATTGTAAAGAAGACAATTTTTTCATTAGGAAAAAATTGAGCCTACAAAGAGGCCTTGAGTTTTCTTACTAATTTTTATACTAATTGAATGAATATGAAGTTGGCCACATCCTCATTAGCAGTGTTTTTTTTGGGGGCGAAATAATGCCCAAAGGTGAAATTTTTTTGCCCTCTGCCCGTTTCTGGCAGAAAGCAACTGATGTGGCAAACAACAGCCAGCCAGAACTTGCGCCCTCCACGTCAGGTGGGTGCCATCATTTCGCTAGTTGGGGCGGCCTGTCGCCCGCTCAGCCGGCGCCGAATTAGCACCGTTGATGTCATGATCGCCTGAGCGGCTTCCATCCAGCCGTTTGATTGGGATTGTGGTGCCACATGTTGACTCGTCTCTGCATCACAAGTTTCCTCGTTTGCTGCAGGTTGGCGCCAGTGTTTCATTGGATTTGAAGATCAGCAGTTTTTTGAGTGGGAGCGTTCTTGCAAACAAATTTTGCATTCTTGCAGTTTCAGGAAATCATGACTTGGTTGCGGTTACACACAATCATGGGCGATGGTGGAGGCTTGCAGTCGATGGAGACTTGGAGTTCAGTCGGCAAGGACAATTGGCATTCAATCTTCAGGTATGTTTGCAACTTTGCATTTGCAGGTTTACAATTCCAAGTTTTTTGAGTTTTCCGTGAATGTCTGCTACTCCGCTACTCGTTGTTGCTTTCGTGTATGAATCGCTTGAATTGGTGTTGTTCTACGTTCGGCAATCAGGTTCACTTGCGAGGTATCTTGTGCATATTTGCGACCGGTATGCATCGTGACTTATGAGGTATTAAATGCATCAATTGGGGTCAGTTCGTGTTTTTACCCTACTCGCTTAGGGTTTGGGTTGTTGTCGTTGTATGTTGCACTTCCTTTAGTTAGTCAATTTAGGGGAATTGTAGTCTGTAGTTGTGTTTCTTGTTTAGGATCTTGTAGGTTCCACATTTACTACAGATTGTCTGTATTCTCGATTGCTGTTGCTTGTATTTGGGAAGATGTTTCCTGGTATGTCTCTGCACAAGTTCTTTGTCAAGCTGCCAAATATAGGTTCGTCTTTGTCGTTGGGAGTGTTCGGAGATGGCTCCAGCTCAAATCCCGGGACGTCTACATCGGATTCAATGGTCCTTTGTAGCATTCAGTCGAGTGCCCAAAGTGGAGGAAACTCCGTGTGCAATGTGCCTCGCAAGCGGAAGACCAACGTACTGGTGAAGCGAAGGAGGTCGAATCCGGCAGTGATTCTGGTGGAACCTGGAGACAACATTGTTCAGCAGAAGAATTTCAATTCCGATGAAGTCGTGGAAGTGATCTCCCTATCATCAGGGGCATCCACGGGAAGTAGAGAGAATGTGACGCCTAAAGTGTCGACGGCAAACAAAGGGAAGGGGGTCTTGCCAGAGTGCGAAGATTTTGACGATGAAGACGATGAAGATTGTGTTGTTGGCGAGCCTGTGCAGAAGAAAGCGAAGAAATCATACGAGGCTAGTCGAAAATTTCAGGACACTTGGGCTGCTAGGCTCCCTTGGGCTGAATTGTATAGAGGAGGCGATGGGCTCTATGAGTCCGTGAAGTGCATAATATGCTCGACCGTGGAAGGCAGACCCAAAATTCTTGGTCCTAAGTGGGACACGCTGAAGAAACATGGAGGCAAGCGGAAGGCCACTTGTGATATGGCAAACGGGATCAAGAAGGACCAATGGTTCATTGCGAAGAATTGCAAGCATTTACGCAATGAGCGCATCTACGCAGCTAGAAGCCAAACTACACTGTTAGAACAAGTCACTGTACTCAAGGGGGAACGTGCAAGGAAACAAATCCAGTTTGCTACCATACTGCACTTGCTTCAGAATGGTCGCCCCATACTGGAGTATACCGCCCTGCTCCACTTTTCTGCTTCCTCGGTGTACCGAAACTGCCCAAAAAACACTGGTCAAATGGCGCGGGTTGGGAATTGGCTGAGTGCTTGTACAAGCAGGTGCAAGCTAAGACTAAAGCAACAATGAAGTCAGCAAGATTTTTCTCCATTATCTGTGACGAAGTGTCCACCCTAGACACTCAAAGTTGGATTAGCATACACGGGTATGTGTGCCAAGATTGGCAACAGAAGCCGATGCTCTTGTCTCTAGAGCGGGTTGTAAGTGGAGGTGGGTTTGACAGCATGACAAAGGTCATTGTGAATGCTGTGAAGGACTACGGTGGCATCGAGGCAGCAGACCTCGGAACACGGTTGGCGTCGTTTGGTGCCGGTAAGTACGTCATTCTTTGGCAGGGGCTTTGCAGTCTACATGCTTTCATTTTTGTGTTTCGTTTAGGATGT
Organism: Climacium dendroides; assembly: GCA_950106755.1. Classification (NCBI taxonomy): domain Eukaryota; kingdom Viridiplantae; phylum Streptophyta; class Bryopsida; order Hypnales; family Climaciaceae; genus Climacium; species Climacium dendroides. The sequence goes on along the minus strand of OX467082.1, from coordinate 21,816,100 downwards.
TAGTCTCTTCAAGCTGTGTAAAGTTAAGGGTCGATTTTAGTTCATGTTTGCTCTGTTTCTGAATTGGGATTGTTTTCTGTGTTTATAGATGGAATTAATACATTTCAAGGAAAGAGAACAGGAGTCGTACAACAACTCAAAACATGCTGGGCTCCTAGAGTGATTGGTGTGCACTGCATGGTAAGTCTTCATCCTGCATGTTTAATTTTGAATTTCAATTATGTTCATTGCATCTGTACAATTTGGAATGCATGTTCATTCTGCAGACTATATGTTAGCAAGTGACTTTATGGCGTAGCAACTGCTCTCAGTGCTTTCTTCCAAATTTGCAAGTAGGTTTGGTTCAAGTGTGACACCCTCGTTTTGCAGGCCCATCGGACAAACCTCGCTGTTGAATCTTTGAGTGCTCTTCCTGCAGTGTCACGGATCGAGGACATGCTGCAATCCCTGCACGCTTTCTTTGCACACTCACCGAAACAGCACTTGGAGTTTCAAAAATTGGCGGCGGTCATGCATTCAAATGGACTAAAAATTCTAAAGAATGTTAAAACCCGTTGGATTAGCATGTTATCCCCAACTGTCAGGGTGATGAACGAGTACAGGGTTCTTTTGGTGAAGATGGCGCTGGACTCCGTGCCCCCTGCTCTTGATGCAAATGGTAAGTCAGGTAAGAAGGACAAGCTTCTTATGAAGCTTGCCAGCCGCAACCTATCCTTTTTGCAAGATTACGAAATTCTTCTAACATTGTCGGCACTCCTTCCTCTGCTTCGATCAATCCACAACTTGATCAAATTCGCCCAGAGTAGGGAAGTCTTCATTTGCGACTACGTCTCAGCGATTCAGATTTGCATCTCGGAGCTCCAGGCCTTTTACTATCATGAATCTTTTGCGTTCACTCACGATGCATTCTGGGACTTCAAGGCTCTGCTGCAAGTGCGGCATGATGCCATTCCCATGGCGTGGATCCCTAGCGCCTTGGATTTGAATGAAGATGGCCAAGAATTCTTGCTGTTCACTCTAGGAGGCAACAACATTCAAGCTTTGTATTCAGAACCAGGGTCTCAAACCTCAACCCCAATCAATCGGGAGGTTCATGAACGCATCTGTGCCGTAACTAAGGCAGCGTGTAAAGGTAAGTATTCACTGTACATGTTGCATTCACAGTGAAGAAATACTTGTGTTCAGGGTTTAGGTTTGTGAGTTTGTCATATTCAAAGCACCGTGGATCTAACTGTGTCATTTTGTTGTGGTAGATGCAGCAGAGCGTTTGATCAATCAACTGATGTCACGATTTCCTTCATCAAGTCTCATGGACGCTTTTGGAATTGTGTACCCTCAGTACTAGAGGATACCAGAGGCAGATCAAAATTTCCAACAGCATATTGCTATAATCAAGGAGCACTATTGTTACCCAAAAGAGTTTCAGAAGAGGAAGCTGAAGAAGGGTGAGGACATGCAAGCTGAAGAGGAGGTTCAGGGCGTGAAGACAATTCAGCCTATCTTATGTGCTGTAAAGCTAGAAGAGCAAGCAATGATGTTTCAGATCACCATGAAGTCGAATTGTGAGGGCGCCATGATGGGAGATCTGCCCTTGAACCCCTTAACTCGTCTCTGGCGTCGTCTGGAAGCGTCTGGCCTGTTGCGCCATAAACTCTCCGAGTACTTGAAGATCGTCGAACTTGCCATAGTTGCAGTCTTGGGGAGCGTCAAAGATGAACGTACCTTTAGCACGTTGTCCTTCATGAAGAACAAACTGAGGAATCGCTTGAACGTGCACTTGCCCTTGGCAGTCGCTATGCATGCACAAGAGTTCTACACAGTGACGGACTTCCCTTACAATGTTGCCTACGACGATTGGAAGAAGAGTGTTCGCAAGGAGGACTAAGATGTGTGTGCACTGTGCAGCAAGACGGAGGGAAGGAATAGACTTACTAATACGTCGATGATGAAACGAGGGCCGTGGGGTTAGCGGCTGCAAACCTCACGGCTCTGAAACCAAATCCCTTCCCTTCCCAACAACCGGATTGAGTTGTGTTGAACTGCAGTTGTAATGTCTGCTTGTGTTGAACTACAGTTGTGTTTGCATGCGTCATTACTTCCTGTGTGCTCTATTGCTTCAGTTATGCTTTACTGGTTTAGTCGTGCTTTATTGGTTGATTTGGTTCAATCGTGCTTTATTGCTTCCTGTGTGCTCTATTGCTTCAGTTATGCTTTACTGGTTTAGTTGTGCTTTATTGGTTGATTTGGTTCAGTCGTGCTTTATTGCTTCCTGTGTGCTCTATTGCTTCGATTTTGCTTTATTAGTTTAGTCGTGCTTTATTGGTTGATTTGGTTCAGTCGTCACTGCTTGTATTAGAACTTATGTCTTCTTTGTAAGTAAACAGTAATGCTTTCTTTGCTTTCTCACTGAGCTCAATTCCAGGTGTGGTTTACCTTCATAGTTCATACTATACTGCTTAATAGTTTATACAAATGTGTGTGTGCTTAGTGAATGGTTTGTTGAAATATGTGTCATTTTATTTGTGTCATCGTAAACCAATTGTTGGGAAGGGAGATGGACAAACTGACAAAGGTTCTGAGACAATTCAGCACGGGTTTAGCATCTTTTTTTGCACCTAGGTAGCCAGTAGTTCATGTAGAATTTACTTACACACTATTTGTATCGCCAACTTTTGGCAAAAAATAAATAAAGAAAAATGCCAGAATTCTTTGTCTTATGTTCTCCTACAGCCACTCTACTTCACTCCCCAAGACCCTCTAAGAAGCCAAAATTTACATGATGCATTTTCAGTTTTGCCACCCTAGCTCCATTCTTAAAAATGTAGGATTTACACTGCTCATTAGTACCACCACTTGGTGTGTGCTCCATTCTTCATGATGGAACCATCATGAGATTTATAAGATCATGGAGATGGATTGGGTAATGATAACAAATTTTTAAATTCATTATGCAATTTGTAGCCCAATTAGTGAGTTGAGAAGGCTCTTCCCACCTAAATTTATGAGATCATGGAGATGGATTGGATAATGATGATGAATTTTTGAATTCATCATGCAATTCTTGGCCCAATTAGTGAGTTGAGAAGACTCTTCCCACCCAAGCTTTTGCATTGCAAAGCGGCCTCTTTTGGGGTTCAATTTTTTCTTAATGTTAATTAAAGACAAAATTACAACAATTACAAAAGATATGAAAAAGATAAAAATGAGATAAAAAAGGAAAAGTTTTAAAAATTACAATGGCAAAAAAATATCATGACAAATAAAGAAGATAAATAAAAATTTTGAGTGGAAAAAGAGGAGAAGGAGAAAAAAAGAAAAAAGAGCAATTTTAAAGGTTGTCCTTTACTAATCTATTTGTGGTGCACACACCATCTTCTAAAAGCTATGAGTATTATTGAAAAGGCGTTGTATGGTACCACCTTAAAAAATAAAAAGCAACCATAGTAGGTGCCACTTTGCAAAGTGCGGTGCAGTTACAAATTAGTCATTCCAAAGTGACCTAACAGCAAAGCCCAACTCATTGGAGACGTTTTGAAACTGCCTTGATGATGACTATGGCCATTTTCTTTTTCTTTATCCATCCAAAAAGAATAACTTTCTTGCCATCCAATGTGGGGAGGCTTTGAGTCATTTAGGAGTTGTTTTGAAGTCACACGTAGTCACAAAATAGTATTGCAGTTCAGTGCAAAATGATTGGGGCCCACCAAATGGAAATATCTAGGTCCACATCAAAAAATCAATGATGTTGTAGATGAAATATTGCGGATAAAGTATCAACCTTGTGATCTCTTCATCCTGCAGTCTTGAATGTTATTGTGTGCCAACAATAATGTTGTGGATCCTCTAACGCTTGTGCAATTAGGGAGCAATAGTCATTTTTGTCGTTTCAAACAACTAGTCATTCTTCTACAATCATATTTATGCCAATTTTCTTGTAGTGCACATCAGTTATGATCCTTGGGGAGGTCACTTAGAGTGTCCATTAAAAACCACATGCGAACAAAACTTTGGTCCCCCTGTATACTTCTTGAATTTTGAATAAAATTGAATGAAAAAAATATGAATAGATTTTTCTACTTTGAAAGATTATGTTTTGAATTATTGATATTTTTATTTGTTAATAACAATTAGTTACAAATTTTTGAAGTAAAAAGATACACTACAGAACTAAAAAATAACTTTTACACCCCTATATTATATAAAATAACATTGTTTAAAAAATGAACAAAAAATTCCTAAAAGTAACTCTCTATTGAAAGCTCATTTTGAGTTGAATATTGATGCAATGGTCATCTAAATGTGTTCTCTAAAAATATTTGAGTTAAAAAAATATGCCATTTTAATGCATTTTAAACCTCTTTTAGAAATCATTCCATATTTTATTTTAGTTTGAAATTTTGAGAGTAGAATCCTATAGTCATTAATAAACAATGCTTAAAATTTGAAGTTTTGATTATAGTTTATTAAAAACCAGTTGTTTGCATGTGGTTTGTTGTAGTAAAATTAAGTGCATCCCTCGAGTTATGATTGACTTCATCTGCTTTCATTGAAAGACCTAGCATCAAAAATTCCATACATTCCGATTCATAATGAGATTTGTGATCAATGTCAAGAAGGGAAGCAATCTAGGGAATCTTTTCTCCGTCACAGCTCTTCGAGAGCTTCCACACCCCTTGAATTATTGCATCTAGACTTTTACGGTCCTTTTCTAGTAGCATCATTAAATGGTTCAGAGTATTTTTTGATCATTATTGATGACTTCAGTTGTTATATATGGACTTTATTTCTACAACAAAAATCAAAAGCCTATGAGAAATTTAAATCTTTTCAAACCATGATCGAGCTCCAAACTAAGTAGTGCATACATATATTTCAAAGTGATCATGGTGGAGAATTTCTTTCAAAGGAGTTTTCAAATTTGTGCATCAAAATAGGAATTAAGCAACAACTGACAAATGTTAAAACACCAAAACAAAATGGAGTCGCAGAAAGATCAAATAAAAAATTACTTGAAATGGCAAGGAGTATGACAACCTTAGCATCAACACCAAAATTTTTGTGGATGGAAGCTATAAATATAGTCGTATTTCTCATTAATTGAGTGTCTACTATTGCAATAGAATCAAAAGTCAAAATTGGCTTATTTGTAGGCTATGATGAGGTGTCAAAGAGATTTAGAATTTGGGTACCCAATGAGAAAAAATTAATTTTATCTAGAAATGTTTGATTTGATGAATCTAGCATACTGTCAAGAATGGCTTGTCTTCTACCTAGTAACTTACACCTATATTGATCCCAACACTCTTTGGAAATAGTCATTCACCTACCACAATAACTCTACCAAAAGCTTAAAATCTAGACGATATAGCTTCCAACTTGATCAACTTGACCGGACAAAATCCAATCATCGATCCAAACAATAGTTACCCAATCATCGATCCAAACAAAAACTGCCTAGTAATTGATCCAAACATAATAAACAACTAGTCTAATTTAGTTAATCAACCAATCATTAAACCAGAATCCACCCAAATTTTGTCACCTTCTAGGAATAGCCAGGAAGCACCTTTTTGTCAAAAGTTTCAACTCCAGCCAAAAATTCACTATCTATAATTCCTATTTGTCAAACACAACCTCCTAGAAATAGAAACCATTTGTTTGCTTGCAAGATAATTATTCTCTTGCACGAAAAATATATTAGTCAAAATCAAAAACGTACTTAGAGATTATTGAACCAATCAAATACAACTGCTTCTTTGGTATTATTGAAGAACCTGTTGAACCTCTAAGCTTTGCCGAAGCTAGTACCCAACCTAGATGGCAAAAAATAATGAGATCAAAAGGGGATTTTTTTTACTCAAAAATTAAACATGGGAATTTTGTGACTTGCCTACAAGTGTTAAACCCAAGGTTAAACCAATTATTGCACAGTGGATTTACAAGACAAAACTCGATGCAAATAAAAAGCTTGCAAAGCTAAAAGCTTGATTGGTAGCCATAGGGTTTCAACAAATAAAGGGTATTGATTTCAATGAAGTTTTTGCCCCTGTGGCCAAGTAGAAAATAGTAAGAATAGTAGCAACATTGGCCACAAACAATGATTGGATTCTTGTACACCTTGATATTGTAACAATTTTTCTACAATGGCGATCTTAAAGAAGTGGTTTATATGGAAGGACCTGAGGGTTTTCAAAACTCCTTAACAATAAACAAAGTTTGCAAACTCAAAAAATCCTTGTATGGGCTACAACAATCACTGAGAATTTGGTTTGACAAAATTAATGGATTCTTGATGGAACGAGGATTAACTCACATAGAGGCAAATAACAATTTATTTTACATCAAAAGTGCCAAAGGACTGAAAGGAGTCATTGTACTTATACTATATGTTGATGATCTGCTACTAACAAGCTCAGACAATGACAAAATCTGCAAGCTGTGAGAAAATCTAATGAGCCATTTTTCAATGACCGACTTGCAACATCTATCTCTATTTAGGAATTGAGTTCATTAGAACCAATTGTAGCATCTTTCTATCATAAAAACATATGCAACCTACATTTTTGAAGAATGTGATATGCAATCTTACACACTAGCTTCAATTCCTATGGTCGAAGGTACATCACTTGGACTAGAAGAAGACTCTCCAAGAGTGGACAAAAGAAACTATCAACGATTAATTGGCATGTTAATCTATTTGGTTAATACTAAGCCAAAGATTTTGTACGCAACTAGAGTACTAAGTAGATTCATGCATGATCCTAGGGTACCTCATATAAAAGCAACAAACACAATTCTCAGGTACATCAAAGGATCTATCGACTTTGGAATTTTCTACAGAAGAGATTACAATCCATCAATAATTGAATACACTAACGCAGACTAGAGGAATTGCAAAATAGATAGAAGATCAATCTCAGGTTAGATTTTCAAATTGGCAAGGAGCCCTATATCATGGTCGTCAAAGAAACAAAATACTATTGCTATATCTTCAATAGATGCGAAAGCTAAAGCCTTAACATAAGGCATTAGGGAAGTTATATGGCTAAGAACATTATTTTCCAAAATTCACTACAACAAAAGCAGTGTTTTATGACTGCAAAATATGACTACAGTGAGTCGTAAAATCAAAAAATACGACTCACGCAGAAATCACTGTAGATGACTCGGAATATGACTGACTCCAGTCGTTTAGAAGCAGTCGCTTCAGACATCAGTCATATTGGCAGTCATATTTTCCGAGGGGTATAAATACCCATTTTTAGCCATAGTATGCCAACATGGCGTATACTTTGACTTTCCTAGGGGAGTCTTGACTTTTTCTTGAGTTTCTCGGGCAAACAAAAAAATCCTACATGGAATATGACTACGGTCAGTCATATTTTTGGATGACGTGGAATATGACTACGGTCAGTCATATTTTTGGATGACGTGGAATATGACTGCGATCAGTCATATTTTTGAATGACGTGGAATATGACTGCAGTCAGTCATATTTTTGGATGACGTGGAATATGACTGCGGTTAGTCATATTTTTTGATGACATAGAATATGACTGCAGTCAGTCATATTTTTTGATGACGTGAAATATGACTGCAGTCAGTCATATTTTTTGATGACGTGAAATATGACTGCAGTCAGTCATATTTTTGGATGACATGAAATATGACTGCAGTCAATCATATTTTTTTGATGACATGGAATATGACTGCAGTGAGTCATATTTTTTGATGACATGGAATATGATTGCAGTCAGTCATATTTTTGAATGACATGGAATATGACTGCAGTGAGTCATATTTTGCAGTAATGTAGAATACGACTCTCGTTAGTCATATTTTATGGAATATGACTTCTGTAAGTCATATTTTTGGCTTCATAAAGTTGCAAGTAGCTTCCAATGTCTTTGTTTCAACTTTTGATGCCTGCATATACAATCAAAGAAATGAGAGGTTAGTTTTTAGTGATTGAACAACAAAGCCTAACCTTCAAAGATTTACAATCAACACAAAATATGTAGCTCAAGTTTAGGATAGGAAGAATAAGATTGATGATGGAGGAAACAAGAAAAAAAATATAAGTACTAAGAGATAACAAGAATCAAAAGTTAAAATGCAATAAGGAATAAGAAGCAACAACTAAGCAACAACTAAGACACAATAAGAAACAAGAAGCAACACAAAACAAGAAACAACAACTAAGACACAATATGAGGCAACAATTAAGACATAAGAACAAATAAAAAGAAACAACTAAGATACAAGAAGAAACAAGAAGCAACAACTAAGACATGACAAGAAACAATAAGAAATGAGAGTATAGATGCAACAAGAAGAAATAAGAAGCAAAAACTACAAAACAAGAGGAAACAAAAAAACAAGAACTAAGAAGAAGAAAGAGTTCAAATGCAAGAGAAAGAAAGAATTTAGATGCAACAATAAGAAACAAGAAGCATGAACTAGAGAGCAACAAGAAACAAGAGTTAAAATGCAACAAAAAACAACAAGTGAGAGCTAAAAGACAATAAAAAGTAAGGAAGAAGAGCCACAAGAAGTGACGGCTAGAGTTTCAAAATCCTAAAAAGTGGAGGCTAGGGTTTCAAAACCCTAAAAAAATGACGGCTATGGTATCAAAACCCTAAAAAAATAGTGACTAGGATTCAAAATCCAAAAAAGTAGATGACTAGGATTTCAAAATTTTAAACAATGACTTCTCTATATTTTTTTGGAATTGCCTAAATTTTTCTTGAATTGCCCAAAACAAAACAAAATCATTATTATATGAAAATATTAGTGATAATATGACTCAATGTTCCCAAACATGTTCCCAACGTTCCCAAACATGTTCCCAACGTTCCCAAACATGTTCCCAATGTTCCCAAACATGTTCCCAATGTTCCCAAACATGTTCCCTACGTTCCCTATGAAGTACTTTGGTATTCCTAATGGACGTATAGTATACGCTTGTGAAGTACAAGGCGTAAAAATAATTGACAGTCATATTTTACAGTCATATTTCTCCCCAAAGTGTTGGCCTTCAAGAATATGACTGCAAGTAGTCGCCAGTCATCCTCAGTCATAATTTTGCAGTCATAAAACACTGCCATTGTTGTAGTGATTTGTGACAAAACTTCAAACCCCATAACATTGTTTTGTGACAACCAAAGTACATCAAGGCATCATGAGCAACTAAAACACATAGAATTGTAGTTGCACTTCATTCAAGAGAATGTCATGACAAGAACAATCGAGACCTTGTGCATACCAACAAAAAACAAAATAGCTGATATATTATCCAAACTACTAGAAAAGCAGCATTTTACAAAGCTTAGAGATGAAATGGGGATAATTAGCCCTAGTTCTGTGAGAAACAACTAGGTTCTGTCATGCAAATAGACTTCAACATCATTTTGTAAGTGAAAACTCTTAAACTTGGCTCTACTAAATCCTTTAACATGTCATTCACATTCAATCCAACTACAATATATACCAAACCTATAACCATGATAAATTGTATAATATTTTCTTGCTTCATCAATTGGCGCGACACTATCTGTCGGCTCACTTGCTACCACCAAAGACTATTAAAACCCTAGCTCTGAATTACGTTTCTATCTTGAACTCAAGATGTCAAGGCACCAATTCAAAATACGTTGAATATGACCAACAAAATTGCTAGCCAAATTACCTCAAGCTCCAATAGTGGCAAACATCTTTGATTAAAAAAACAAGCCAACAAAATAGGCAAAGAGTACAAAAGAACGCAATTGAAGAGGAACAAAACCACCTTACCAACGTCATTTCTGAATCTAGTCACCTCTCGGGACCTTGCTCTTGTTCTCTAGACCTCATTCTCATTCTCTGATCTTTAAACTTTATAAAAACAAATTATTGTATATACTCTTAACATTTCAGATTTAGATTGTAGGTTTTTGAATTTATCTCAGTTAGGTGGGGTGTTAACACTGTTCTGTTCATCTATCTCAATATTCATCTATTAACTTATGTATATGAACCTTGGATTCTTTTGTTAATCTTATTTTCTTAAGTCTTCAAGCAAGATTATGAGTATGAGTGATATGATTTCTTTGTATGTATGAGGTTGTATGAAGAATGTTGTTACTTGATGTATTCAGTCATTATGTACCTTTGATTCAACCAATGGCCACCATAATTCTTCAACCATACTACCTATGGTTGACATTTTTGTGGCCTTGGCAACATGGTTCAAAAAATGATATTTTAATTATTATTTGTTTTGACTGTGATTTAAATTGCGGAAGGTGCAATTTGATTTGGTCATGACCACTTGACATTGACTAGAAAAATAGAGAGAGGATTAGAAGATACAATAATTGTTCCAAAAGTCTTTAGACGGTCTACTAGATCCAAATGTTATTTGTGTGACTTATGAAGCTAGCCATTGATGATGTTTTTATAGAGTAAAAGTTCACCCAAATTTACATGCCAAACCTTTTGTATCAAAGAAAGAAACTCAATAGCTAGAAAACTTGGAAGATTTTAAAATGACAAAAGGATACAAGCAAGGTAAAGTGCTTCGAAAAAGTGGTCAATCTACTTCAAACTTGTAAAAGCATTTTAACACTAATTTAGGTTCAAAACTAGCAACTTTAAATGAGGGTTTAGGGTTAGTTATTTTGAATTTGTTCCTTACAAGTGTAAGTGCTACTTTAAGCCATTATATATTTAAAAATTGGTGATTTTATTTACTACTTTCAAATTACTTTATATATCACAAAAAATTAAAAAATAGATCTAAAAAAAATTTAAGTATTTGAAAATAAAAAATTCTATTTCAAGACTTTAGAGCTATGTAATTTGGATGTCATGTCATTTTAGTTTTCATAAAATTCAAAAGTTTGAAAAAAAATTAAATTTGAATGTTGAATATTTGAAATCTACTTTTATAAAACTTTTAAATTTACAAATGAAATGAAAAGGTAAGAAATGGATAGGTTGGTGATATTGTAAGCATTGTGCAAAAAAAACTGGTATTTTTTACTCAATTATCTTCCACATTTACAAATTAAGATCTTTTGAGCACTTTTTTATAATTGTCAAAAGTGGGATTGAATTGAACTCTTTACCTTTCTTGCATCCAAAAATAAAATATGCATCATTTTTGTTCATTCCAAATGTTTAAGATAGGAGACCTTATTTGTGTCACAATTCAAAACACTATAAGAACCCTGTGTCTTTTTGGATGGATTTTTTAGGATATCTATATGTTTTTATGTCAATGACAACATCAAATGTAACATCAAATATGTGTATGTCCAAAAAAATCCATCAAAAAGACACAGGATTTTTATAGTGAAAGCCACCTTGTTTGTGTAGTTATGCATTAGTGGTTTTATATTTCAAACTTCAAATGAACACCACTAGTACTCAGCATACAAATCAAGGCACAAATAGTCCCATGGCACATTTAGGATCTCCTACTATACCTTACTATCAAATAGCCATTAGACAAAAACTTATGATTATTTTTGTGTAACTTTTAGTGGGGATTGATTTAATAAGAAAATACTTTGGCAAGATTGTACATACAATGTCAATAAATAAAATACTACTAATAGAAAGAGAGTCGTCAAACCATGTCAACAAACAATCAAGATAAACTAAGCCAACCCATGACAAGCAAAAGACCATTAATTACACCTTGGGAATGATCCATTAGAGTCTTGTATTAATCCATGATAAACTTTATTCAATAAATGAGATTTGGACTATATTAGATTAAGTTAATGGCCATAATCATTGTTTTGGATGATAGTAATAGAGTGATTAGTGATTGCAACATGGACTTCTACCTTTTGAATGTAAATTCGTCATATAATGTGACTTTATTAGGCTTTCATATTGTGACCATGTTCAAAAATATTGTGATTCCTTTAGATGAATGAAATGACTGTTATGGATAACTTTTTTTTTGTTGGTTTTATAATATTCTAGAGACTCTTTTAGGCAAATTGGGCATCACACTTCAAAAATTTATACTTTGCCACCAAAAAAAAATTTCAATTGCTCTCTTCATTTCTCACAATTGTCTTTATGTAGTAAAAATTTTGAAAATTTTTACAATGTCAATAGGGCAAACTAGTCATTTTGCCAATCATAGATTGATTTACCTTACTTCATAGTTCCTACCATGAGGCCAAGTGGGTGATTGCAAAAAACACCTCTACTACTTTTTGTCACACTTGCATGTTGATTTATTTGTTGGGCATAAACTTTTGCATTATGGCTTCAAATGATTCAATATTTATAAATAAGGTACTCATGACTATTACACACCTTGGCATTTTTTTGGCATTTTTCAAAAATATTTTATTATCCAAAAGTAGCCCCCAAATTTTGTCACACTTGCTAGTTTGGAGGGATTTAGTACAATTAAGTATCCAAAAAACAAATTTGGAGCTGAAATTTTGAGGAGGATGGTCTTCTAGTAGACTTGCAACTATAGTCTAAAAGAATTCTATAAAATCTAGGTGTTTCTTGCAATCACCTAAGTTATCATTTTTGTCATTGTTTTAAATGGCCTTGATATGAAGACACTAAAGATTTGTAGTTCTCAATTCCCAAAGTTGCGGAGCATGGTAGGAGAAAATGATATTCCCACAATGTTTGCGTGTGTATCGCGAAACACCACTTTTCATAGGGTTTAGGGTAAGGGCAAGAAGGGCAAGAAATGAATCTCTTGAAATCTTTATCGAGTGGATTCCTTGGACGCAGTTGCAGTCGCCTTGAAAGTACCGAGTTCCCTCTTTGGCTTAGTGCGGATCTTCACATACCTACACATCACGTGACCATTGGTATTTTCCATGCCATGTATGAAATCATCCACTCTACTAGTGGGGATGAAACACTGCTGAGCTACGACGACATCTTTTCTGCGATTTCCCTCGTGTCGGCGGACAAATTGTGTTTCACGCAAATCCCAGAGCAAGTCCGATATACAAATCGAACCTTCTAGAGGATGTTGCACCATGGCTTCAATGCCGGCAAGCTGCTCTTGGAATTGGTCCTTCAACATTGCAATGTAAGATGCAGTACCTTCGAATTTAACGGTAGAGCTTGTCTGCTTGACAAAACTAGGGACACAGGATTGGAGCTTTGAATGCATCATCTGAACTACAAAACCGAATCCCACTACTACTAAAACCAGTACCTACATTAGTACTTGGTTTTCCGAACTATAGTAATCACAAAGCATGATTACCATGCACATTGTAGTCTGAAATGACAATCTTCTACGAAATAATTATATTATTGCATACAGTGCACTAATGAACTTTGTTAACCCTGAAGGCACCAGATGCACCCAAACAGTATACCCTAACTTGACATTGCGACCCAAAACCCTAGTTTTCTCAAGCACTGAGTATAATCTCTACCTCTTCATCCCATTCGCAATATAAGCAAATACAAATTCCACCATCCATTGACATGTCAACCCTAAACAATATTCTTCTTAAGAATTCAATGTACTCTCCAACTGTCTATCACCAAACTTGTGGACAACTACTCATGAATTCCCCCCCAAGTTGATACTTCGACCAGAAACAGTACTCTTTGAAAGTGTAGAGTGTGCTATCCAGCTCTCAAGCCCTGAAGGCGGTATAATCAAATGGACAAACGTAACTAGACATTCCACCCACTAACAGTATTCTGCTGTAAAAGCCTGAATGCGTTCCGACCCACAATAAATTCGACAGTGAGCTCACATTCAGACAAGAAACAGTAATGTTCTCAATCACAGAGTATACTATCCACCTCTTTATACCATAGGCTGACACAACCACAGAAGGACTGCACCTTCTACTGATGTTTCGGACAGCAACTCAATACTTCTGAAGCAAAGATTATATTCTCCACTTGTCAAAACCTGAAGATAGAACAATGAAACGGAAATTGCAGCTTACACTAACATTCCAACTAGGAACACAATTCTTGTCAAGTATAGAGAATATTCTTCACTTGTCAAACCCTAAAGGCGGCACAAATCAAACAAAAATTGCACCCTATTATCACATTTCGCCCTAAATTTTCATTTTTCTTAAGCATAGAGCGTGCTCTCTACCTCTCCAACCCTAATGGCGCCAAAAGCAAACAGAAATTGCAGCATCAGTTGACATTTGCAACAGAGAAAATATTGCACTAGAGCATACACAACTCTCTAAATTTGAAGCCCATAGCACCCAACTGAATTCTCACTGTAAACTACAATTTGAAACTCGTTTCCTAGTCGTCCACTACTTCAAACCCTAAAACCGCTAGCCCTCATGCCTCTATGCCCAAACTAGAAAAGACTTTCCGCAGCAACCACCCTAAACCACCACCTTCAGCATCATCTCCACATCGAACCCTAAACCGAACAAAAAACAACCCGCAAAAGAGAATGAAAATGGCCAAAGCTTTCCCAACACTGAAACCCTAGCCACCTGAAACCCTAGTACTGCCGATGGATTCCTGGGTAAGACACTACACTATCGCGAAACATAAGGCCAAAATACTAACATTATGCATGGGGCATGCCTCATGCCACCATGGCCATGGGTACCGCATGAGGCATGCCCATAATAGCACAAGGCCTTGTGATTCAAAACACTGTCATCAGAGTTACCAGCAGGGTAAATTCCTAGGGGACAGCTGGAACCGCTACCTGTCAGGCGGGTCGCAGGCATACCAATACGCACCAGATTAAGTCATGAGGGGCCAGGCTCTTAATGAGCCGCAAAAAGGAGGGTGAGAAATAGTGTTCAGCCATTGAGGTTGCTAAATGGCAACACTATGTTCATTTACAATTTTTGTTGAAGTGTCACTTGGCTTTGTGTTGAAATTGTGCTTGGAGTAGAGAAATTCTACAGAATTTGAGTTCATTTTCCAAAATGAAAGTCGCAAAATTCACTATACTAAGTCTTGTGGATGCTCTTGCTTTGTAGTGGAGAAGTTGCTTTGACAATGACACTAGCATGAGAGCTTAGAAATGCGAATCTATGAGCCTTGAGCCTAAGTGTAAGTAGGTACTCTACAATTGGGACCAATTCATTTACGGATTCTAGGCGTCTAATAGTTTGTGATTTCACAAATGTTGATCTTTTTCTACACTTTTGCAAAATGCTACAATGGCTCTTCCGACGCCAACTTTTGCAAGATGTGTACTAGGGCTAGTTATATGTCTACCACATCTTCATATGCCCCATTCCGCAACCGCATCACAAATTTATAAATGGAGTTTTCATAATTGTTCAAAACAACATCGGCGTTGACCTTCATCACAAAATTTAAACCCTACGGATTGTCAACAATTATCATGTGGTTATTGTTATTTCATGGGTTCGCACGTTCATTACAATTTATCACATCATTACGATGCATTACTTCGCATTGTTACGATGCAGTTGCAAGTAATGCATTGTAACGATGCGATAACAATGTGAAGTAATGCATTGTAATGATGCAACAAATTGTAATTAACGTGTGAACCCATGAAACAATGATAACCACATGATAATTGTTGACAAACTATAAGGTTTAAACTTTGTGATGTTATTCACCAACCTCCCTACCCCACCATGGCAATCCCTTCCCAACTAGTAATTGCACCAAAAGATTGTTCTTTTGCTCCTTTCTCAACTCCGCATTACCTCACTTCAAGCAAACTCATCGTCGATTCAAATTTTGCAATTCTTATCATCTTGCATTGCTTTCCCATTTTGCTTTGATTTTGCCTTTTTTTGTCCGGGGGGGGGCTTATACTTTGCACTATTTGGCTAGATCAAGGAATCCATGATGATGCTTATGGAGTAATTGAAGAACTCAATTCACTCTATTAGCCCACATTCGATGGACTTCATTCTTTGCGTTCATTCCCTATCATTCCTTCTTTCCTTGCTATGTCCATTTCAATTCCTTCTCACTTGATTTTCAGTGAATCAAGTACACATTCATTTGTCATTTCAATCACCAATCACATTCACTCATTAGGTCAAGAATTCAAAGCTTAGCTATCATCCTTAACAGCTTACAGGAGGTGAGTTTTCATGCTTGCTTTTTTGGGTGTTTTTATACATCAACAACAATTTGCATTCCATTTTTATATGTAGCTTTGTTTATTTACAAATTACAATGCATAGTCAAATATTGAGTGACGATGAGATCATGAGAAGACTTTAATTGTAAAAATGTGAGATGGAGATATAAAATCTAGATGCATTGTTGAATTCATGGAAATGCCTTGTTCTACAGTATCCATTGTTTTGACTAAGTGGAAGAAATTTGGCTACATCACTACTTAGAAACCAAAACTTTGGCCACCAAAGCTCTTAGATTGGGCACTTAGAAATTTATGTCGCCTTATCCGTGGAGATTGCCGATTCACTTTAGGAGCGCTAACTAATATCTTCAGAGTTCATCAAAATACCATCTGGAATATGTCCACCGCCTTGGATTTGGAAATTGCATAGCTTGTCAAAAATCTTACCTCAGCCTACTTCATAGGAATCAAAGATTGGTTTTTGCTTGCAAATATAGACATTGGACAGTTGAAAATTGGAATAGGGTCATATGGACAGATGAGTCTTCATTTGAACTTAGCAAAGATTCCCAACGCATTTAAATTTGGAGGAGAGCTCATGAGAAATATTTAAACAAGTGTCTTGCTTCTACTTTCAAATTAGGAAGAACATCAATCATGGGAGGGCATTTATTGCATTTGACAAAAATCCTCTAGTTTTTATGTCTCAAGGGGAGTAAAGTGCCACAAATTTTGTCAAACATGTATGCAAAGGCGTTTTTTCCGGATTCTACATGAATGCCCTCCAACTTCTCATTCTTATGGAGGACGGTGCTCATATGCATTGCAGCAAACTTCCTGTACTTTAGAGGAAATCTCATGGGATGCAAAAACTACAATGGCCTCTAAATTCGTCTAACTTGAACCCTATAGAGAACTTATGGAAGATCATGAAAGATTTACTCTACTACTACAAAAAACCAAGCAACAAACAAGAAATAATTGAAACCATTGAAGCGATTTGAAACAAAGTTTTTCTTGAGCAATTCAAAAAGTTAATTGCAACCATGCTTGAGCAAATGCGAGCTATGATTTTAGCTAGGGTTGGTAGTACTACAAGGTAGGTACTGTGCACAACACATTCTAAATGTTGTATGATTTTGGACTTTGCATATAAAATTTTTTAATGATGATAAACTACTCTTCACTACAGTTCCAATCCAACTTGCGGCATAAAAATTGGTTCATTTTCCAACATGATACACCTTCTTAAAATTCAAGAACTTTGGAGTGAAAACTGCTACTATCCATAATTTATAAATGAATTGTACCTGATTATATAACTATTGAAGGTACCTATAATATAATTATTCTATAACCATGGAAGGCACTTATAACATAGGTACCTATAATATAGACACCTATATTATAAATATGCTATAACCGTAAAAGGTGCTTATAATATAGGTATTTATAATATAAGTATATATAATATAAATATTCTATAATCATGGAAGGTGTCCTGAACACATGTACTTCTAATATAGGAGCCTAGGCTCCTAAGTTCATGGGCCAAAAATCCTAAACTCACATGCTAGCAACTATGGAAATCTTTGCTTTATTCTTTGACAAACCAAGTTTAAGAGATGTTACTTTAGTCATTTGTATTTGAATCCTTTAGTGTTGAGTATATATAGCTCTATACCAATCATTTTCATAAATAGAAAAACTTTAGAGCCTATTTTGATTTATGTATTAGGGACGATGGGAATGCAAGTAATGTTTGTAAAGCTTTTCAATCAAACTTTACCATAATTTTCACAAATCTAGCTTGATCATGATCGTGGAGATCATTTGACAAACAAGTGGGGTTTATAAATCTAAGTGTATTATTTATTTTGGGTCATTGCAAGAAAGACCAATCTTATTTCAAGTTGCAATTTTTACTACGATAGGGGTCTCTAAATTTAATGCTTTAGAGCTGAATTTTCATGGTCTATTTTCATAGTAGAAAAGCATATTCCTACCAAAAAAATTCTAAAAATACCTTATTTTGCATCTTCCACATGAGTACAAACAACATTTCCATTGTGTGCAATTTCTAAACAATGAAGATGGTTCTAAGATTAATCTTTTAGTGAAATCTCATCACTATGAACTCTTTCCAAATGAACAATTTTTAATTTAAAAAAAAAAATATTTTCCTATTTTTTATAAATAAATGCGAAACTACAATGATAGTACTTATTTTCATGAGATTTTGCACTTTTCTAGTTCTCCTACTTAGAGAATTCTTCTATGCTTTTCTTTCCTCAAGTACCTTCTTTTTAAAGGTGTATACATTAAATATATATATACATATACATACATATATATATATATATATATATATATATATATATATATATATATAATTTTAATTATAAAGCCTTCCAAAACAAAAAATGAGTACTATACAAAACACTACGCAAAACGCATAGTCTTTCTTGCAACGACTCTTCCATCCTTAAGCTAAACAAGAAATTGCATTTGTTAGATTGTTTGCCAATTTTTGCTACCCAATGACGACCTTACTAGTAACATTGCCCCACATATCAACATTGCCACAATTTCTTGCTAGGCTCAAGTGACTAGGAATTCTCTAGTTTATTCTTCTAACCAACAAGCTTGTGTTGTTGCATACAACTCTTTGATGGTGCAACCCCATGCAAATAAGTTCTTACTTTGGTTCCTTTTTGAAATTTGAATTTTTCTTGAATTGGTTGTATTGCAAATGTGAGATAAAAATACTTATTATATTGTTCATTTCTAGTCAAGTTCTGAGACTCCCTAGTTGGCAAATGAAAGAAGATTTTTACACATTAAAGATCTTGTTATTGGGATAATGTTTGCAAAAGTTATAATGAGTCTAGGTTTTATTGGCAAGTGTTTAACAATTAATCGCTTTTGCAACAATAGGTACATGGCTAAATATTTGTTTCAAAAGTAATTCTTCGAGCTTCTTTGTTCAGTGATTGCTTGAGGTTAGATCTTAGGTTTTCTAATTGTGTTATGGCAAAGAAAATCTTGGCATGTTAGCTACAACAAATTGATCCTAAGCAAAAATTCTAAAATTTGATGACAACACACGTAGAATTTATTTTGTATATATATTTGAATTGCTTGGTTCAAATAGAATAACTATTAGCCTATCATAATTGACAATTATATAACATCACAAGTTGAACAACTTCATAGAGATAACAAGAAACTAGTAGGATCTTGGAGGATTCACATCCCCTTATGTTTGGTAACTATGTACAAGAATGGGATATTTAATGAGTGTGTTTATCTACTTATAAGTATTTTTTCCTTTCTATTTGTAGATATAAAGTTACTAGCATGTACTTTTCAACCAAAAAGAATACTATTGTATTGCAAAACCAAGTGCGTGAGCATCAAGCATTGTATAGCATTCAAATTGAAAACCATTGCAATAGATATTACATTGCACTAAAAAGGACATTAAAAACACAATCAATATTTAAAGAAGACCTTTGACAATAAAATGAACTCTAAAACATACAACCAATGAGTTGCCACATGAAACCCTGAAGTGTTATGAATTCCAAAATGGAAGACCATGTTGAAACACAACCAATATCTAAAAAAAACATTAACAATAAAACTGACTCACTACTATAAAATTTAGTTTTTCTGTTGTTTTGGTCACGTTGATCCGGTCAAAATCTAATAGAAATCTATTAAAATCAAAGATTTCTGTCAGATTTTGACCGGATCAAAGCGACCAAAACAACAGAAAAACTAAATTTTATAGTAGTGACTTTGAAATACAAAACATAAAAGTTGCAACATGAAGTTCTGCAGTAGTATGAATTCTAGAAAAGATCACATAAAAATACAATCAAAATCTAAAGAATACCATTGACAATAAAACCAACTTTGAAACACAAAAGCAATCATTTGCAATATGAAAACCTACAATGGTATGAATTCCAAAAAAATGGAGCACGGTGAAACACAACATAGGCAAATATACCAAAATTTAATATGAAAGTTGTGTTTACAAATATATCACTAGTCCTAGCCCAACCTTGTACCTCAAGTTTACAACTTCAATGTTCAATGCTTTAGATCATCCACCATCTGTTACTTTGAATATACATATGGGATGTATTAAAACCGAAAAAATTGGGGATAGAAGAACTACCAGCCTATGGATGTCTACCAACACTAACTAAAAAACATCAATGACACTATTTGTAGCACTTCACATTGGGAACAATAGTAGAAATACAAGTCAAAAGAAACAAAGACCAAAATAACCTTCAACAAGCACTAGATTCAAAAACCCACTTGTAAGTCGTAAGAATTGGAGAGATTTATAATCATTAGCCCTTGAACCTTAAATTCCAAAATCAGAGCTTTGGAGCCCACCTAAACTTCAACAATAACTCCTTTATATTTTCATTGTAAAGCATAGGATATCTGTGCCAAGCAAAACAAAGATGATAGCTAAAGATTTTAGACTCAATCACTAGAGTGGTGGGAGATGTTGTCTTCAAACTCCACGATTCACCCAAAACCATTCCGGAATTGTTTTCAAAAGTTGTTGGAAAGCAACAAACCCTACAATCTTATGCAACTTATACTACTCTCCCTAAAAACCTTCAAATGGCATAACCAAAAAGCTTGACAAAGAACCATGAAGGTAGAACTACAACAAACCACACGTATCAACATTAAGCCCTAATGTCGTTGACGATGCCAAAGCACTCCCAACTACTTGCCCAAAAGAAGAAGGAATTTCCCTCCAGAATTCAAAAATGGACAAAAAAATACATAATTGTTCATAAACCTTATTAGATGATAATTATCCAACTAAATCTTTTACATAGGTTTAGGAGGATTTGGAATTTGGCATCCTATTTTTTTTTACTAAAATAGAGGAATTATACAACACCTTATTTTATATAAAATTATACAAAACACATATTATCAATGCTAAGATAGATCTAAAAAAGATATAAATTTTTTCTTCAACTAATTAAATTGACCCTATTTTTTATTTCAAATAGTTTATAAAGTTTTTATGGTCATCTCTCATAGAGAGCAAGATATATTGTGATATGAGAGTGCCAACTATGCAATAATTGTCACTATGTGGTTTATGTAGATATGGATAAACCAAATATTTTCATTGAATTGCAAGGGGTGTTTGATTGCCTTGCATTGCACTTTAGTTGATTTTGAATCAAAGACTCTATTCTTAAGTTGAAACTACATATACAACATTGAAAAACATTTTTAAAAAGCTATGTGTCCAAAGCTTTGATGAATTAGGTTTTATAAGATGTTACAATAATTTTGTGTAATTGAATCCTCTAGTTCTAGCCAAATGTACATAACCTTGTACCAATGCTTCTAGTAATCACTAGAAGAAACCCCTATTTCTTGTGGTGTTAATGAAGACATCAAAGTATATTTTTGTCAATTGGAGACAGATCAATTCTAATGTCACCTAAAATTTGTCGGGCTAAGATCTACTGTTACATGTCGTGATGTCTATATGTTTCATAAAAATGGTTGCTAATACCTCGTGTGTGTACTCTCTAAAAGTCCGCCACATGGATGCCACATGGTAGCCACATCATTTTTTTCCATTTAGGCAATGTTCCTTTTTTCCAACAAAAAAATCATTGTCACAACATGGCACATGAGTTGGCTTGCTCAAAAACACATGTGACATTGTTTGTATGAAAAAATTATTTAAAATAATAATAATTTAATTAAATCAAATAATTATTTTTTAAAATTAAAAAAAAAGAACAAAAAAAATTGTGAAATTCAGTAGAAATTGACCATCTACCATCAAAATAATTTTTGATGGCAAAGTCAAATTATTAGTGAGAATGAAGGATGGAGAGGTTATATAGTACATATTGGTCAATTTTGGAAATAAGTAGGAAAAATTTGGGTCATGTTTGAAATTTTTAAAATTGTACAACTATTTCTAAAAATCTAAAAAAAATTCATTGTTGCTAATTCTGAATATCCAAAAATTATTCTTGAGAAAATTTAGAAAAAAACACACATTTACACACAAATTGAAAAAATCAATCTAAAATTAGGAGTGTTGAAAAAGTAGAAAGAACAAAGTGCTTAAAGCCAAGAAAAACAAATTAGGTTGCCAAATTGTCTAAATTCTAAAATTAAATTAATTTGGTACTAAAGTGCTAAAACTGATCTGAGTGTATAGTATTTACATTGAAATCTATTTTGTCTATGGTTAAACAAAGAATATGTGATAGTTGACATTTAACTTTTTAGACATGTAAATATTTTTTTAGACATTTTACTTTGAATAGAATTCTTGCTTTACACATCCTATATGAGTTGCCTTACTTCCTACCATCCTACTTGTATAAAGAGCTTCTCTTTTTATCCATATTGCATATCCATCCATTTCTTTTTTTTACAAAACATGCCACGTGGTTGCCTCTCTCTTATGTTTTTCACATCTAGTCTACAATTAACTTCAATCCACAGTAACTTACAAGAATTTACCAATTGTGAATCCAAAGCCTCTAACTGACATGGCACTTCCATATTTTTTGTGACATTTTAATAAACATGACCATGTTTTATCTGATGTGTAGAAACATACACATCCCCTATGTCATCTACCTATTTTTGAGCTAACATCTCCATGTCTTTTCCAACATTGACCACAAATTTGCCTCCCACAAGTTTAAAATTCATGATACATTGATGTCAATGAAAACATGACCCGTTTCTTCAAAACACCACAAAAGGCAAATTTCTTGTAGAGAATTTTCTTAAGTAATCAAATTTAAGTTCCAAGTACAAAGAGATTATGAATTGGGATCAATTGGTTTTTCACAATCACATGTGTAGGTTCTAAGTTGTTGGATTGATGATTTTTCCAATGCTTGTCCTTATGTCCATTGGCAATGGTAACAAAGTAATTAGTTGGGAATGGAGTGTCAATTAGTCTCCTGGAAAATGTATCATATAGACAACAAGATTAGTTTGCTATAGGTTTTGTCTTGGGTTTCATATCATTTGTATTCATCTTGAGCAAGCAAAATCAAAGTTTTTAGAGTGTTAAGGTTGTTAAACTCTCAATGTTTCAAAGGGCAATATCTAAAGAAGTGCATCTATATCACAATTCAAATTTAAAATGTAAATCAAGATTAGGGCAATTGAAATTCTAGTTCCATGCCTTTTATTATTTAGGTTTCTACAACAATTTCATTTTGGTTTGAGAAAAATCCACAACTCAAGATGTGTAAAATGCTATATCTCAAGCCTTACTCTTTAATTAACTATGGTTACAAGATGTGAATTTAGTTGGTGAAAGAATATCACCTTTAACCCCAAAATGACAAAGAGGACAGAAAGTGTCCTCTCACAATTTGAAATCCAATTCAAAGTGTTGTAACTTTTGCATCCAAGGTCCAAATCCAATAAAACTTGTTGGAAAAGTTGTATTCTTCCCTCTAGTTTGTGTGTCAAATATTTTAGATCAATCCAAGATGTACTGAGTTTTGGAGGGCCAATTGAAGTTCATAGCTTCAATTTGAGTTCACCAAACTGCATTTAGGGCTGCAACTTCAGGGACTTGGGTCTCTTTCATAAAACATTCACTTTCAATAAAATTTGTTGGATTTTGTTCCCCTTGAAGTCTAGTTATTGTGGTAAAATTTTCATGTCAATCCAAGTTGTTGTGAATGTTTGGGAGCAATTCGAAGTTCAACATCCTGGCATTTGGGGAGTAGAGTGAACTTCGGCGGCCTATTTCTTCTTCATATAAAGTCCATTTTCAATCATTTTCTTTGGAAAAGTTGCGCATACTAGTCAAGTTTGTGAGGCAAAAATCTCATGCCAATTCAAGAAGTAATGAGTGAGTGAGAAGCATTCTAGTAGTAGTAGGTTCAGCCTTAGATGTGTTTTTTGCAATTTTTCTTGTTGTTTTTTGACATTTCAAAGCTGTTTTTTAAACACAATGAATCGATTGAATGAAAAAAAATTCACCAATGTGTTTGTATACTAGTTTCGAATCATTTTGTATTGTGAAGTTTTTTCATTTGAGTAGGTTTAGAAAACAAATTTCACCTCCAAATGTGTTTTGGGGGAAATTTCAGCATCTATTTTTGACACTAAAACATTGTGATCTTGCAATCTATATGGCCAAATGACTTCAAATTTTGTACATATCATTTAAAACATATACACTACAAGATTGTACGGTTGAGATTTGTATAACTTGAAGATATCTAGACCTATAGAGCTTCAAAAGTAATGATGTTTTTGAACCTTGGATATCAAATGTCACTTTGGGGTTAACTAGCAACATTATAAGTGCTTTTCTCCACTACATTTTTGTCAACTATTAATTTTCAAGCACCCATTTTTATTGTTCCAATGTCAAAAGATTTATGCATGTTCTAATGGCAATGCCTATTCATGGCCTAATCACTTCAAACACAAGACTCTTTGATCCAACATTTTTGACAAATTGGTATTTATTTTCACTTGGTAGGCAACACATTGTCCATAACTAGTACATGACCTCCCGCTATAAATATGCTAACAAATATTCATATGAAACACTTATGAAAATTTATAGCTTTTACCTATAACCACCTGGCTAACAAATGACATATAGACGGATTAGGGCTACATCATTTGTTTCAATGAGTTTAAACAAAGCTTCAAGGTGGCCAACATATTTTCTAGCTATTTTGAAGTACTCTATTGCATCTCCAAGAAGATGGAGAGTATGAACATAACTTGATATTTATAAATACAGTGTAGATGGATCTTAAAACAATGTTTGTAAAAAAATGCGATGCACATAAATCTAAAGTATGGACGGTTATTGTTGCAATATTCCAAGAGCAAGTGAAAATGGAATTTGGTATATTGAACATCCTTTTCAAGTAAATTATAGCTAATTTTTTTGGTTCCCAAAATCCATCAACTACATAAACATTTAGTAAATAACTTCAGAAGAGTTTGTTTGATTATGATTCACCCTTTTGATTTTCACAACTAAAATGTACAAACTTTAAGGCTTGATATATGTTTCTAGAGAAGAGAGTGATTTTTTAACATCATATTTATAGTGATTTATGCTCAAGGAGATCACTCCTTGTAATTTAAGGCATACACATGAATAAAGAAGGTATTTGGTATGCAATTATTTACCTTAATTATTGTATTTAAGATGATCATATTTTTATATAAGAAACTATGAGGTCATATTTTCAATATCCTATGGTTTTTTGTAAATTCATTCAAATGTTTTTTTAAGTGATGCTATCTTCCAAATAAAATTTAAATGTCTAATTTTTCCACCAACACTTTTCTTCACAAATTCTTCTTGTCTTCTATTGCATACATATATAGATTATACACCACAAAACCAACAACAATCAATTCAAGTGCCATTGATGAAGTGACTTTTTTAATAACATGCTTACTATTGAACACTTCAAAATCCACAATAAAACACATTCCTATCAATATGAGTGTTTCATACATAATTATAGCTTCAAAGATTGAAATGAAATGGACTAGAAATTCTATCCTTGTATTATACAATTTTCAATTTGTCAATCCCACAAAGAGAAACATTTTCTATTAGTGCAATATGACAAATTTTGCAACTTGTGGTCAAAGTCTTACATTTTTCCTTAATGTTTTTTATATATGCAATACTAGTAACAACACAATTATATATAGTACTAGTAACATTGCAATCAAATACCCTTTAGAATAGATTTTTTTAACTATATCCATTTTATCACCCACATAAAATTATTAGCCCACATCTATATTCACTATAGTTTGAAAAATTTGCGCAATCCCTATCTGTCAAGACTAACTTATTAATAATTAAAAATTCCTTCTACATGATGTTTTTACATAGACTAATATATATATATATATATATATATATATATGTACACTTTAGTAGCCCTACATATTATTTAAATTTTTCCTCTTTTGAATTAAATACACCATAATTTTTTAACTCACATAGCTTTCTAAAAAATGATGGTGATCTTTCCAGGGATTTATGTCTTATTCCATACCAAAATTCATCAACCCAAAGCATCAAAATTGACAAAACAACCAACTCAGTGACAATCATTTATGTCAATGTGCTTTTACACAATTTGAAGATGGTTATTTCATTGGAATGCACACACCTTAAGGTATTTCTCCCTAGATTTATGCAAAAGCAAGTGAAAAAAGTGGAATCTAGGGCAATTGGGAGAAAAGACACTCACTAAGTATGCTTGCAAATATATCAAAACATGTAAATGTAGAGTCCCTTGTACTTGAAACCTTACAATAATAAAATGCAAACAAGGTTAGGATATCACCCTCTATGAGATTAAAAAGAATCCCCCTTTAAATACAATAGGACAATCCTTGAGGATTTGAATTATATCAAAATAGGCATTAGATGATTTTTGGAGGGCGGGGGGTCGTTTGAGGCCCATTCCTAACACTAGTCCCCCCGTAGATTTTGATGAATGACTATTCCCAACAATTTAAAAAAAAATTACAATCTTAAAATGAAGAAAAAAGTTGAAAAAAAAATCATTTAAATTTTTTTCCAGACATGGTAGTCTCTCGACCACGTCAACGAGCTGTCGTGGCCCTTTGCAGGGGCAATTCTCGCAGTTTGAGAACTGTTGGGAATTCACAGCCCTCCAGAGGCTAAAATCTCATCTAATGTTGTGAACCATCACTTTGTACATGTAAAACTCTTAGTTTAGTAAAGGAATGGATTGCTAAAGCAGGTTCAAGAAATTCCAACATCATCACTATTGTTTGTCTTGAGGCAATGTTTCGTTGAATTCATCTAAAGTTTATTTGATTGAAAAGTCAAAAAGTAGGAGGTGAGTAATTTGGCAAAATACAAAGAATAAATGAAGAATACTAAACTAGGATTTAGCTACTCCATACTACTTAATGATACCCCAATGTTTTGCATCAATACTTCTTCTAAAGAGAATTCATCTGTAATGTCCAATCAAACAATCTATCATTACTTAGTGCAAAATCTCTACAATTCAAGTAGGTGGGAATGCGTTCCACAGTAGAATTTTTTTGTATATGACGTATTGTGCTTTCTATTGATGTTAGAAAAACTGGAACATGCTTCAACGATGCAAATTTATTGATAGAAAACACATAGACAAAGGAAATTCAAAATCAATTGTGGTAATCCAACAATCTAGCCCCAAATTACAAGGCAAACATAAATTTCCAACCTTAATTCAACACACACCAATATAAAAATCCTGGAATTGAATTCGTGTTAAGTTCCATCCAATTTCAAATTTGGCAAATCATAGTCTAATAGGAGAACCTCTCAAGTCCTCAAGATCTGCATGTATAGTGATTTTTTGAACCCTCATACGTTCAAAGGATATTTTAAGAGGGGTGTGAAATAATATTCAAATATTTCAAGAATATTCTACCAAATTTGAACATGCTAAAAACATTCTTATAATATTCTTTAAACTTTTTTGGAGGAAAGATTTTAGAAGTACTAATTGTATAGTTAGTCCATTTCTTACACATAATTGAATTATTGAACTACTAATTTTGAATGTAGCTAGTGGTTTTTGAAACTTTTACATAGTGCAATCCTTGAGCTCAAACTTAAAAGTGCCATTGTTGAATATGCCACAATTCCAAACTCTAATTGCAACAACCAAACACTAAAATTTGAATCTTGGAATCTAATTCAAGAAATCTTCGTATCTAGTACAAGAGACATCGATGCCGATGGACTTTTCAATATTTGTTTTGGGGTAAGCCTTCTCCGAGGTATATCTCATCAAAGAAAATTGACTTCACATGCTTTAGAGGTGTATAACATCTCAAATTATTTAAACTTATACTAGATTCTTCCTTTATTTGTTTACTCTCCCTAATAATCCATTTTCTTGGACTATTTATAATTGGAAGCAATTTCTTTTTGCTACCCACCCCTCTTGGCAGGCTTTACCCAATAAGATGCAAGTAGATTTTTCTATGAAAAATTATATTGTAGACAATTTAAAACTCTCGGTAATACAAATTACCTATGGGTAGAAGTGGTATTGTGACAAATTTGTATTAAAGCTAATACAAAATCATTTCAACCAATGATGGATTTGTACTAGTGATCGTTATGACTTTGTATTTAATCACCAACAGTGGAGCTCAAAAATCATTGAGTAGTATAATTGGGCATATCTTACATACTATGGTTATATTGCTTGGGTAATAGATAGCAATAGAGAGAAACCTAGCTTTCACTTTATTTGACAAACTATTTGAAGTCTAAACTTGGGATGGGAACAAGGTTTCTTAGATGGAGAACCAACGGATTGTGCCTTTAATCTTATTGTTGCCAAAGTTAGCTAAACCCTAACTTTGCCTTTAAGTGTTCTATGTTGCATGTACTTTTGTTTGTCACTGAAATGAAGCTTAATGTGTACCTTAAATTTTTTTAAATAGACCAATTACATGGAGTTATGGAATTGGAAGATAATTTTAATTTTTTGTATATGGAATGAATTTTTGTACATGGAATCAAATTTCTTACAAGTTCAGTTACAGCTTTAAAACTAAAGATTAATATGTTTAAGGAAAAAAACAAAGAAGACCACACCAAAGATTCATTCCATGTACAAAAAATTAAAATAGTATCAAAGACACACTTTATGAACAAGAGTTACAAATAAAAAATAGATAATTGGTAGTTGATGATATATAAAATAGATGCCTTGATTTTATTTATGGCTTTACACATTTGGATGCTAATAGGACATGTTTAGTTTACAAATTGTGTTTGGACAAGCCACAACATTACATTTTGGGCACAATAAGGAGACATTAACTTGATGCACATCACTAGAAATTGACATAATGGAGGTGTTAAAGGTGTCTTGTGAATTTGCATGGTAGAGGAACATTGGGAGGATGACAACTTTGAGAGTTTTAGGATGAAAGTATGTGGGATTATTTAGTTATATCTTTTTTGTAATAAAATTATACAACATGTGTAATAGAATGCCAGTAGGATTTGGTATATTTATAAACATTCTCTCCACCATCAAACTCAATCAAATAAAAAATAGAGAGGTGGTAGTTGATGACATACAAAATGGATTCAATAGATTTGCCAAATATTTGTAGAACAATTGATGAAGCCCATATGTGCAAAAAGATAAATGATTATTTCTAATAAAGTTTTTGAAGATTGGTCATTGTACATCTTAACTTATGCACACTTTGTGTTTTCCTATGTCCTTATTGATGGTTTTGATCATATTCCATTAGTTGCACACATTTTCATCTTTAAACTTCACATTTCATATTCTATAATTGCAATGTGTAATTGTATTCAACATTAAAGTTTGTAGGTGTAGAAATAGCCTTAAATGAAAAAATTGTAACATTGAATATTATAAATGAGAAAAAAAAACAAGATGCAAAAATGGATAATTCTTAGAATAACTCTAATACATAACCTTACAATGGATGGAACTTGTGGCCAAATAAGTATGCTTAACCCTAAAAGATTTTGCAAGGACTAAATATATGGTTGTATATTTTATTCTTAGGATACAAAATATGCACTAAAATACATCAAGTCATATACTATTAAATTAAAAATTCAACAACTAGCATCTTTCTTATGGAAGTCATTTTAACCCCTAAATGCCCAAGTCACCAAATTTTGGAATCAACAATACTTTGAAGTTGAATAAAACCTAACCAAGTTGCTATTTTTAATTGATTATATTTTTGATAAAATATTTTTGAAGTCTAGATTTAGCATCAAAAATCCATTTTTAAAAATGATAGATTGTGATTTTTCTATTTAAGATTTTGTGCAAGGGTGTTTATTGCAATCTTGACATTCTACAGTGTCGAGGGCTCTTAGAAATGATCCTCAAATATACTAAACCTTGAAGAAACAATCACACTAGAAATTTATTTAAAAAAATTGTAGAATAGATTTTGAAAAGCCATAAATTGATTGGAGTTATGCAAGTTAGGCCTTTCATCCTCATATTTTTTTTGGATGACCAACTTTTCAGATTTGACATGTGAAAAGAGGATTAAAAGACTTCAAGTCACTTTTACAGTTTTAACATGCTCATGATCAAACATTATAATCTTCAATTTGTAAGTGATATTGTTGTGTTTTCTTTTCCTATGTAATTTTTATTATGTCTAGTTTGAATTTATATGGTTACAATTCAAAAAATTATGATGCAATTTATCAAAATGTTGTCTTTTTTATTCAATTTAGAGCAAATTCCTAGAAGTACCAAAAAGGACTTGGGTATTTAGGGGTTAATATCTAAACCTTATCATATTCAAATATTACACCATACATATTGAATACATAGCTATTTGCAACTTCTCATATATGTAAGAGGTGTAATAATTATCTAAATTGGAAGTGCCATATGAATTGACTCTAGCTAAGAATGAATATAATTTTTTGACTCATGATCACCAACAAGATAGGCTCTTGGCAATTAAAACTCTTGGTATAGTGCATCCAATAGAATTCTATGGGATGCCAATAGTAGATAAAAAAATAAATTTGCCAGATCCACCATTGCACGTATGGTGAGTACACTTGGCCAAGTGCGTAAATGACAATTTCTACATTCAATGTAAGGTAATATTTGTCCTTAAAGTGACTAAGTTCTTTAAATTGCCCCTATAAAAGGTGTCATATGAGAAATGTGATTCTTATCTTCTTTTCCACCCTAAGGTTTGAAGAGGTAGGCGGGATTGGCAGAAGGTGGCATGGAGTACCATAGAGTATAGTTAGCATTGATGCGAGCTTGGGCCTTGGTTTTGACATCTAAAAAATTATACAAATCCATTTGCTTTGAAAATGGTCTCAATAGAAAGATAAAAGTGTTTTCATGATTTTCACCATTGAAAATTTAAATATTCAAGTGTTGATTTGGAGTTATTTGAAATCTCTATTTATTAAAAAAAATTGCATTACAACAATTGCAAGGGGGATTGTATAATGAATTTGATAGCTTTTCATGTGAAATTAAGTTTTTTGAAAGAGCATTATAGTGTGCTATCACTATTTGTAGTTGTTCATGTCACCTATAATCCCAAAAAACTTTTATTCGCAGATTTCTAAAACATTGTGGTAAAGGACAACATACTAAAAACAAAAAATATACATTTTTTTGTTATAATCTCACAACTCACTTACAATTTCAGACTCAAAATTGGTATATGTACTAATAAGCAAGCTCTCTAAACATCTACGAGGTCAAATTTTGAAAATAAATAAATTTGCTTCATTGAGGACAACTATAAGCCCATGCTCATTTTTTCATATGAAAAGCATCCTTGGAATGGCTTAGGCATTTAGGGGTTAAAAATGACATAGATTTGATTATTTGTATATTGTGAGTTTTTTCTAGCTTCATTAGGAGCTTTCCCTCATGTTTTTATTAATAAAGGGGTGGTTGTAGAACCACTTGCTACACTTGGTGCACTCATGTATTATGAGTGTTTATTTTTTTGCTTTTCTATGGATGTTGCTAGTATTTAGTATTTGTTATGATATCAGTTGTTTTTTGCATTTCTTTCAAAATTTGTGAAATTTGTTGCAATTGTTACATCATAATCACTTGACATTTTTCCTATAACCATGGTATTCATTGTTGGTTGAGAGCTATTGAGTCTTGGTGTGGTTAGATTGTCAGCCAATTACAAAGCTCATTATTAACTTATAACATGCTATCTTTCATATTCATGTGATTGTGATTATTGATCAATTGACAATATGGCAATCCATGGGCCCTTGAACTACCATCTGAAATGGTATTGAGGCCATTAAGAGAGTCTAATAACTGAAGAATTTTTTTTTTAATTTCACAAATTTGATCAAATTTTGGTGGATGTGATGGAATTGATAGACATGCCAAGTTTAGGTTCCGGTGACCATAATGTTTGTGGGGGTTCAAGTCCCTCTATTTGTACAAGTCAAAACTTGAAGTTCTGCGATCACTAGGCCTTTAATTGGCATGATGTGTTTGTGTGCAATGCATGGGCTAGTATAGGTAACTCTAAAGTGAAGAATTGATGTGTAGAAATTCAATATTTGTCTATATAGGGTATTTAGACATAATGGGAAGTTGTGGAGGAACAAAATTCAACCTTAAGATGGATGAAAAGAGAGACAACGTAGCATTCAAGGAAAAATTATAATCAATAAGAAAGTTGCAAATGTTTTGTTTTCAATTATTAGAATTACCGTCGTGAATGTTTCGTTTCCGATATTCCATTTTTTTCAATTAGTGAGGGACACTTTGTCTAAATCCATGTTGTGTGCCATTTAAAAACAAGAAGATTGCTTTTAATATACATCACACAACCATGTTATGTGATTACTACACCACCTATGAACTAAAATAGTGGCCTACTAACTTTCACTATTAAAAATTACAACTACTAACTAAATGTCTAGCATTCTAAAAAATTATGCAACTTCTTGTGTTCATCGTGGATTTTGATTTCATTTCACCAAAAATTCATCTATTGCACCAACCAAACCCAATTTCAATTCACCTAATAAAGGGTTGCTTCTTGGACTTGTCCCCTTACTTATCAATTCATGCACCTTGTACATTAACCTTTAAATGTCGGACTAGTGGCCATGGAATATAGTGGTCTATGAACAATGTGCATGTTTTAAACTGACCAAAGGAGAAGGCATTGTTCTTGCATTTGGAATGAAGTTGTGAAAGCTTGCATTGCCTATTACCCTTATAGAAATTGCAAGCAAGGTAGCAGGGGCTCTAATACCATCCTAGTGAATTTCTGTGACATTTGTTTACAATTTGCAACACCCAAAAATAAAAGAGCTTTGAAAAGCTCCTATATCTAGGCTTGTACAACAAAACAAGTCTTGTTCACCAAAAAAAAATGGACAAAAAACACCCTTCTTACATCCATCTCATGGACTTTTGTCATTCATCAGATGTCAGACGTCCTCATCAATGTTCAAGGGTTACCCCTCTAACATTGTTACGGACACTAAAAGTCCGACGTATGAAAGAGAA
Source organism: Climacium dendroides (assembly GCA_950106755.1). Lineage (NCBI taxonomy): Eukaryota > Viridiplantae > Streptophyta > Bryopsida > Hypnales > Climaciaceae > Climacium > Climacium dendroides. The sequence continues at coordinate 21,782,908 of OX467082.1, read as the reverse complement.
TCCTTCAATATCAGACAAAGGTACAAATGCACATCCTTGGAATTTTGTCTCAAATAGTTTGACACAAAATTTAAGCATGGTTGTCATACTAGACAAGTTACTATTCATTTCTTGTCTTGTAGGACGAGTTACTATTCATCAAATGTACCTCTCAAGTACATTTGATGAATAGTAACTCGTCCTACAAGACAAGAAATGAATAGTAACTTGTTTAGTATGACAACCATGAATTTAAGTCCTGCACAATAGTTTGACCTCCAATGAGTGTTTTTGGAGTTTCTTAAGGAAATGATTCACACGGTACCCAAATGGGTGCTTTCCACATTGAGTAATCCAGCTTTTCAAAATTTAAGTACTCCCAAAAAAACCCAAAAAAATTAGGCTTCTGAGGGTTAAATGCAGGCCACATGAAGCAGCCAAGCAAACCCTAGAAATCCACGATCCGACCCACAGACCACAGACCACAGAATCCAGATCATGCGAAGCCCAGCTGTGGACGTACCCCGCACCGCCAGCTCACAGGCACGTCCCCACCCTGGCACCACTCACACTGCAAATTTGAATTTCAAGAACCGGCCCAACGGTCCCTCCACCGATTGAGAACCGGTACAGGGGCCGCGGGGATCTACCGGGTATACACTCGGCGTGCTGTTCCGATTCTATATGGGGTCTCATTTGCGATGCCTTCCACATAGCTTCTCCCTCGTTCTGCTGTTCTGTATTCCTCCTCTCTCTCTCTCTGTCTCTCTCTTTCTCTTTGTATCTCCCTAGCCTGCGCAGGCTGCTTGGATTCGTAATCTCCTCATTCTTGCCGTCCTATAGACTCCGGTTTTGGTTTCGCTTGTGCCGATTTGCATCAGCCTTGGATACATAGGGGTTTTGTTTGTTGTTTGTTGTTTTTGCTTTTTCATAATGTCTCTCCGTCCTAATGCTCGCGTGGAGGTTCGCAAAAAGGGCTACAAGTTGGCAGTTGATGCGGATGAAGCCCGCAGGAAGAGGGAGGACAACATGGTGGAGATCCGGAAGAGCAAGCGGGAAGAGAGCCTTCTGAAAAAGCGCAGGGATGGCATGCCGCAGCTGCAGCAGTCGTTCATCCCCGCCGCCCAATCTGCCGCTAACGAGAAGAAGGTTTGTATTTTTCACGAGTCTTGTTTTCTTTTTAGTTGAATGTTGGCGTGGTCTTCGTGTTTCATGTCGTTTTTTCGGCTGCATCATGTCTTTCGGCTGGACTGTTTTGAATATTTTAGTTTTTTTTGTGTTCCTCGATTCGGATCTTCGTGTTTGTCGGAGTTTTGCATCTCGTTGAAGGGGCGTGATTGGGACCGGGTTTCGTGTGTCTCTGTCTGTTTGGTGAGTCGAGGATTGAAGTACGATTTTTCTTTTCATGTAGCAACTGGAAAGCCTTCCGGCCATGGTTTCTGGAGTGTACTCCGACGATCCTGCCACGCAGTTGGAAGCCACGACGCAGTTCAGGAAGCTTCTCTCAATCGGTAACTGGTCGTTTCCCTCTGGAGGGCCGTGCGGAGATACGAATGTGCATTTTGAATTCCGAGCGCTTTGTTTTCGAGTGGATGAGCTGCGCCTGTTGGTTGACGATAGTCGTGTTGTGCAGAGCGTAGTCCACCCATCGAAGAGGTTATTGCAGCGGGTGTGGTGCCGCGGTTCGTGGAGTTTCTCGTGAGGGCGGACTTTCCACAGTTGCAGGTACCTACTGAGGGTTTTAAAGCATCGCTTAGGTTTTGGAGCGTTCTGTGTGACTCTGGTTTGGTGGGAGCGTGACTGACTCGTGGATTGGATGCTGTACAGTTCGAAGCTGCGTGGGCGCTGACCAACATCGCGTCCGGAACATCCGATCACACTCGCGTCGTTATTGATCACGGTGCCGTTCCGATCTTTGTCCAACTGCTGAGTTCTCCGAGCGATGACGTGCGAGAGCAGGTACGACTGATGGTGCTGGAGATTTGTCATTTTAGGGTTTTTGGTAGTCGAATTGAACTCCCGTGTTTTTTTTACTGGAGGTGAGCATGTTGTGTGATTCGTGTCTCCGCGAACACTAGCAATTAGGACGTCTTTCGGAGGTCCCGTTGAATCCGAGCGTTCGGAATCCGCATTCGGCGTGTGGAATGCCGGCTCTGGCGCGTTCTGTTTCGAAGATGTCGGTCGTGCTCTCGCTTGTTTCCGCGCTCTTAGCCTGCTGTTATCGTGGGGTCCTTGTGTTCGTTTGGTTTGGAAGGTCACTGACTCTGTACGATTCTGTGTGATCTTTGTTGCAGGCTGTTTGGGCTTTGGGCAATGTGGCTGGTGACTCTCCGAAGTGCAGGGACCTCGTCCTGAGCCACGGTGCTCTGATGCCTTTGCTTGCTCAGCTGACCGACAATACCAAGCTGTCAATGCTACGGAATGCCACATGGACTCTGTCCAACTTTTGCCGCGGCAAGCCCCAGCCACCTTTTGAGCAGGTGTGTGTCCATTTGTGTGTCCCGTGTCGTTCTGTGCATTGTCCGGCGTCTTGCGACTAGGTGTCAGTTCTGTAGCGTAGCCTCCCTTTTCCAAGCGGCGGGAGCGTTGAGAACCTTTACGGTCCGTCTTAGGTCGAAGGAAGAATTACTTCGCGACATGGCTTCCCATGCCAACTTTGCGACCCAGTAGGAACGAGAGTTCTAATTCGATTGCTTCCTCTGTCGTCCCCTTGTAGTCCAAGCCAGCCCTTCCAGCTTTGGAGCGACTGATCCATTCCAACGATGAAGAGGTCCTTACCGATGCGTGCTGGGCACTTTCTTATTTGTCGGATGGCACCAACGACAAGATCCAGGCTGTTATTGAAGCCGGTGTCTGCCGTCGACTTGTGGAGCTCTTGCTGTAAGACTCTTGTTTTGCTCCTGTTTTTCTCTTTTCCGTTTTTGGTCCGTTCCGGTTGTTTGGTGTCTGGAAGCCTTTCTGAGCGTGCGGGGAGGATTATTTGAGGACTGATTTGGGTGTTGTTGTGATTCCTAGCAGCCATCCATCCCCCTCTGTCCTCATTCCCGCGTTGCGAACAGTCGGCAACATCGTCACCGGTGATGATGTTCAGACTCAGGTACTTCTGATCGGTCTCAACTCTCCGGTTTCAATAGCTGCGTCTACGGGGTCTTCCCGGTTTTGTTTTCCGTACCTTGGGGTCAGCCGACCACCGCACTTTGCCTTTGAACTTCGTGTGGGATGGGAACAGAGCATTGGTTTTCTTTCTGCTGAATTTTTCTGCACGTTTTCCTGTTCTGCAGTTCATCATCAACAACCAAGCTCTACCTTGTCTTCTGGCTCTCTTGACCAACAACCACAAGAAGAGCATTAAGAAGGAAGCTTGTTGGACCATCTCCAATATCACTGCTGGGAACAAGGACCAAATTCAGGTTGGTGTTTCTTTCTCCGTCCCGTGTTGAGAATTGATTGTCTTTTCATTGGGGGATTTTTTTTCTGACTTGGTGTGTATTTCTGGTGTGTTCTGCAGGCTGTAATTGATGCGAACATCATTCCTCCCCTGGTGTCTCTGCTCGGCACCGCGGAGTTCGACATCAAGAAAGAGGCAGCGTGGGCCATCTCCAATGCCACTTCTGGTGGAACGCATGACCAAATCAAGTACCTTGTGAACCAAGGCTGCATCAAGCCGCTGTGCGATCTGTTGACGTGCCCGGACCCACGCATTGTGACCGTTTCTCTTGAAGGGCTGGAGAATATCCTGAAGGTCGGAGAGCAAGAGAAGGACGTGGGCAACAGTGGTGGGATCAACCTTTACGCACGCTACATTGACGAAGCCGAGGGCCTGGAGAAGATCGAGAATCTGCAGACTCACGACAACAACGAAATCTACGAGAAGGCTGTGAAGATTCTGGAGACTTACTGGCTGGAGGAGGACGAGGACCAGAATCTCGCACCTGGAGCGGAAGCTGGTCAGAACTTTGCGTTCGGTTCAAGTCAAGCTGCAGCTCCCCCTGGTGGCTTCAACTTTAGCTGAAAGGTACGCTTACGAGATTCTTTTGATTTTTCCCCACTTCACGGGCCTGAGGGAGATGAGGGTTCTGGCCCTTCCTACTGCGCTGTTCCCGAACGAGACCACTTCGGAGCACGATCTCGAGCGTGTGCTTGGGCTGCTTGGTGTTTTTCTCGAGTTTCTCTTATTCACACTTTGTTTTTCCTTTTTTTGGTGCAGGACGAAGGGTGATGGAGAGAGCTCTTAGTGCCTCAAACTACTTTTGAGGACAGATGATCTGCGTAGCCAGGCTTCTTCTAACGATGGCTCTCTAGCGTCGACCTGGAATGTTGGTTACTCGTAGGAAAGAGTCTGGTCCTGAGTCTCACTGCCCCCTGCTATGGCGCGGGCCTGTGAATGTTTTGGTTGTGGGATCAACCACTCTCTAACAGAACTAATCTGTGCGAAGCGCGCAGGTCGTGTCCGGTCCAAGGACCGTTCCGCCTGCGATCGCTTTGCTGGGTCCGGGTTTCTCCACCGAAACCCGTAGTGTGCTGAAGCAGCCGCTGCAAGAGATCCCCTTCTCACGCTTGTGCGGTCCCACATGCGTCAGGAGTCCTGCTTCGTGGCAGACGTGAAGCGTCTCCACACAGCTGTATTGACATGTCATGCACCAGAGGGTGCAGCCCACCCATCGGTGCACCCACTCGATAATTTTTGAGTGGGCAGCATTTAAATGCTGTCCGTTCTAGTCTTACGTTGACAAAATAGTCACAAGGAGTCTACTCTGGGGAGATGAGCTGAATGTCCCCTGTTTTGTCCCCTCAGTTGCTAATCTTTGACTGTGCCTCGGCATGGTCTTACTAATTCCACAAGGAGGATGTTCTCAACCTGTGAGCAACCTTCTAATTATGACATTTTAAGTCTGCCTTCGAGCGTCTGCCGATTTGTCGTCGCTTTCAATTCTTTTGCCAATGCATGCTTGGGTGAGTGCAAGGCTGGGCTCTCAGGGCTGAGCCCTGGTATCCATGAAAACTTTGTATGGCCGCCACACATTGGACATTGACCAGCTAACATGTCGAATGGTTTTTTGCTTCCCGTTCGATGACCCTTGATGGACTAGTGGTCGAAGTGGGCAGGAGAGACACTGTTGTTGTAGTGTGTAGTTGCCTGCGGTCATATTTCCAATTGCGGTGAATTTTTGATGGTTACACTGCGTATGACCAGACTGTCGAAGTGGTCTGTCAGTGCCATGTGATTAAGAAATGTTCCTTGCGGACTTTTGTTGAGGAATCTTTGTAAATGCAATATGAGCTACTACAGTAGATTGGACCCTGACGGTGTGTGCGATGAAGGAACAGCTTGTTGTTAATTGCATTGTGCATCTCGAGTGCACGTTTGAAGAAGATTTGTCTCTTATGTCACGTAGGCATGACCGGTCCTTTGCCTTAAACTTCAGCTCCTTGAAGGGTTCGATAAGAATTGCAGCTTACAGCATCTAAAGAGCTACAGTAGAGTAGTAATTACCGTCAATGCTGTCCTTTAAGCGGAAGTATGTTTAGTGGAGCTTTCCAGGGCTTTTTTTTTTGGCTTTCTAGTGCCAGATTGCACCAGAAAAAAAATGCCAAAAAAAATGCCAAAAAATTTGGATGAAATCGCCAAAACACTTCAAACTTAAAAAAGGGTTTTAAATTTAAAAAAGTCATGGATGAAATTGACAGTTTGGAGCAGCACTATGACATTATATTGCCACTTTGGCACTTCTTAGAAAATGGAGAAAGAGAAAAAACAAACCCCTAGAAACTTAGAAAAAGATGAATTCTTGGTTTCGACATGGACGCAACATTTGTCACTACTTTCATATGCTCCTTACAGGTTTTAAGGACAGTGTTAACCCCTAAATGTCTGTCGGAGGCACTAAGTTTTGGTGTTGGCAATTCTTTGAAGTGAAGTAAAACCAAACCAAGCTTCTATTTTTAGTAGTTTCTATACTTCAAAAATTCTTTTAAAAGTTGAATTTTAGCATAAAAATGATTATGATATTTCTATTCAAGATTTTGTGCAAGGGTGTCTTGCAATCTTGACTTTCTGTAGTGTAGAGGGCTCTTGGAAATGAGCTTCGAATACACTAGATTTTGAAGAAAAAATTACATTAGAAATTCATTAAGAAATTGTAGAGTACATTTTGAGAAGGCATAAATTGATTGTTGTCATGCATGTTAGGCCCTTCGTCCTCATTTTTTTTGGTGACCTATTTTTTAAATTTAACATGCAAAAGCAGGATTGAAAGATTATAAATCACTTTTGCAATTTTTAACCCCAAGTGTTTTGACATCCAATTTTTAAATGATGAATACATTGAAACTCTTGATTCCTGTTCATTTTGTTGGGATGAAAGTCATTCTAATTTGTGGAGATACTTTATCAAGTTGTCCCATCTAATGATTGGATTTGGTGGTATTAGAGAACATATTATTTTTCAAAAATTACAAATGTGGAAGAATGTCAAGTTGTTGACCAAGTCAAAATTGCATTCACTCTAGTTCAAAACTGGATTTGCAAAAATGAGGACATAGATTTTAAAAACACAAAAACTTCAGAAAAAAATCGCCATGTCAAGAGGACCTCATTTGAAATGCATTCCAAAAAAATTTACTCAAAAAATAGTAATATTTTATTTGTAATCAAATTTTGAAGGGATTTTGAAATTTTTCTTACAAAATTTATAAAAAAAATATTGGTAATAGCATTGGTAAATCTAACCGTATGGATGGAATCTAAAACTCTAAACCTACAAGTTAACCCCAAAGTGACAAAGAGGACAGAAAGTGTCCTCACACAGTTTAAGGTCCAGTTCAAAGTGCTGTAACTTTTGCATCCAAGGTCCAAATTCAATAAAACTTGTTAGGAATGTTGCTTTCTACCCTCTAGTTTGTATGATAAAATTTTCAGATCAATACAAGATTTATTGATTTTTTGGAAGCCAATTGAAGTTCACAACTTCAATTTGAGTTCACCAAACTGCATTTTATGGCTGCAACTTCGGGGCCTTGTATCTCCTTCATCCATTGCTCATTTTCAATAAAATTTGTTGGGTTTTGTTCCCCTTAAAGTATAGTTATTGTAGTAAAGTTTTCATGTCAATACAAGTTGTTTTGAATGTTTGGGACCAATTCGAAGTTCAAAATCCTGCCATTTTTGGAGTATAGTGAACTTTGGCGGCTTGTTTCTTCTTCATACAAAGTTTATTTTCAATAATTCTTTTTGGAAAAGTTGCGTATACTAGTCTAGTTTGTGTGGCTAAAATTTCATGTTAATCCAAGAATTAATGAGTGACTAAGAAGCATTCTAGTAGAAGGAGGTTCACCTTTAGATGTGTTTTTTGCAATTTTTCTTGTTAATTTTTGACATTTCAAAGCCGTTTTGTAGACACAATGAGTCAATTGAATGAATTTTTTTTTCACCAATGTGTTTGTATACTAGTTTTGAATCATTTTGTAGTGTAAAGTTTTTACATTTGAGTAGGTTTAGAAATCAAATTTCACCTCCAAATGTGTTTTTGGGAAAATTTCAGCATCCATTTTCAACACTAAAACATTATGATCTTGCAATCTATGTGGCCAAATGACTTCAAATTTTCTACATGTCCTCTACAACATATACACTACAAGATTGTACGGTTGAGATTTGTATAACTTGAAGACATTTAGATCCATAAAGCTTCAAAAGCAATGATGTTTTTGAACCCCAGAAATTAAATGTCACTTTGGAGTTAAGTGATGAATTGAGACAAAATTTGAGGACTACAGTGGAGAAATAGGGATGGGATTGCATTTGAGCTTTTGGTGAAATGTATGTGAAGAAATGGGAATGGAGCCATAATTATAAGTACATCTATTGTTTGAATATATTTGTTTTTAAGGAAAAAAAGAGTAACAAATAAGGTCAATGACAGTAAAAAAGCACTTCAAATAAAATTCTACATTTTTCAAAATTGGATTGTTATATAAATAACGAAAGAATTGGAAAATTGGAAAACTAATTTAAAATATGGCAACATCTCTTAGTCAAGTATGCACTATGGTTTATTGCACGGAATGGTAATCTTTTTGTCTAGTCTTGCCATGACATGGAGTACAACCACTATACTACTACTACATTCTTCCAATCTTGTGTTGTAGTTCTTAAGAGCATGTCCATATTTTGTTGAACATTTGTAATGAAGACTCTAATATCAATGATAGCAAGTGCAATCAATTTCACACAAATTTGAATATAATAAAAATTATGAAATGCGTGAAGCTTGTAGTGGAGAAATTCATACATATCTGTTGGTATAAAGCCGTAAAATTGGACCATTATCCTCTGTACAACACCAACAAAAGGATGATTCTTCTCGCTCAATTTCAATTAAACTTGGTCCTTTTTCTTTTATCTTGAACCAAGTATGATTTTCAAACTACTATTTATAGAATAATAATGCCCTACAAAGTACTAAAGCTTTGCATTCATGTCTCTTTGAAGTAATGCAATATGGTAAGGTTTTGGTTAGCACCCAATTCACAACCTAGAATTAGCAACCTTAACACCATTTTGGAATTGTATATAAATGATTATGTAACCATGATCTAAAATCTTGCTTCTATCTATCACTTCAACAATTTTAGTTGCACCTAATTTGAATCCAATCTTCTCCAAACAATCATTGGTGATGCTTGTTGTTACTAATTGCACACATGGAGCCTTTAATATGACACTAAATTTTTTTTAAAGAATCCTTGCAAGCACCTTTTTTGACTAAATTTGACTCTCTTGTGAGCTACACAATATTTGTTTTGTACAATTTATAGAGATATCTTTTGGATTCTTTTCATTGTAGCTCCTCCAAGCATTGATTGGGCCAATTGCCTCTATTTTTTGGCATGACCACTAGAGTGAGGTAAATTTGAGAAATCTTTAGAAGCTCTTGGGACTTGCCTTGATTGCAATTGACTACACTATTTCTAACATCATGACACACTTTGTTGCATGCTTTAAATCTAGTGTAAACTTCTGTAGCTCCGTTTCAATGACTTTGAACAAGCATCACGTTTTTTTCAATGTATTCCTTTTGAATTGTGTCTATTTGAAATTCTAGGGCCACTTTTAATTGCATATTGTATTCAAGGTCCACACTAAAGGAATCAACTACAGTAGTTGATGTACTTTGAAGTGCGGATAATTCAAAATACAAAGTTTGAATTCATTGCGAAGAACTAAGAATTTTGTTGCAAGCCTTTGTTTAATACCACTTAGTTGTTCCTCAATTTGCATTGGTAATGAGTCAAATTCTTGTTGTTTCTCATTTAAATATTGCTTGAGACTTTCAATATCTAATTCATTTTCACATCGATCAACTATGATTCTTCTCACTGTTTCAAAAAATTTCAAATTACCTATGAAATCCAGGAGTCTATTCTCTATCACCTATATATTTCATGAGAGTTCTCACATCATTAAATTTTGATAATTTTCTAGTTGATGGATCTAGTGTATTTGTTGAAGGATTGAACCATAAATCTAGACTTGCATCACCACGCTTTTTTTTTCAACAAATGTAGATCTAAGTGTTTGCTCATGAATGAGGTGTCCTCTAATAATATCAATAGCTTGTACAATCCCCTACCCAAAGTTTTTGTAATTGTCTTATTGCACTACCTCTACCATTGAATCCCTCACTAGTAAAAAACTATGTTATAGTCAACAAAAGCTAGCTAACATTTTTGATGAATTCTGTTGTAATGAATACAAATTTTTGAAAATTGTGTTTCAATGAATGTAAACTACTGAAAATGTCAATTAGCTTTTGTTGAATGTGACACAGTTTTCTTCTAGTGCTTAGATTTATAAATTAACATCCATAGCACAATAGCCTTCAATTTGGAATTATTATACGTCATGTGAATCGTATAGAACTATATTTCTACAAAATCTTTCTATCTAATAATTCTTGTTCAAATGCACCTTCGTAACTTGGTCTATCCATTTTTTGCCTTCATCTCAACAACCATGTGTTTTGGCATGCTTTTGATCAATAGTGCAAAGGCAATGTGCTCAATGGCATCCAAATTTGTTGTAAGGCCATTTTCATTTTTTTGACCTTGCTTGGCATAGTTGGACGCTTCTAGATTTCCAACTTTATCTTGAACCATATGTTTTCAATGGGATTCCTATTTAATAATTGAGCAAGCTAGACAAGCTTCTCCAATTGAAGAGCTTTCATTGTGCCATTTGGAGGGAAATTGATTGCTAATATAGTAAACTAAAGTTCCTTCTTCCAAGAGGATTTCTCCTAGTACTAATGGGTGATTGCATGAACAAGTGTCCTTATTTTCCATCACACGTTCAATGCAAAAGTTGTTTTGTGTCATAAATTTTGCAAAAATGATTGAATGAACATGAAATTCACAAACAAGCTTACTACAATAGTAGAAAATGTACTTCAGTTATTTCAATTTTTTTAAAATTAATTCAACGAGTGAGATTGAATTTTGAATATATGCCACACATATAGTTTTGGTGGTTGTAGTACTATTGAGTACTTTTTTTAAAAGAATTACTGTAGTCTAGATTTTTACTTCTTCACAAAACACCCAAGACGGCAGGACTGTAGTATAGGGGTTCCAAAATCTAAGGAAATGGTCGAATAGTCTAACGTATTGCGACTAGAGTCACTTGTATTTTAGATTTAAATGGGCTTTACTATATTATTTTACAAACAACAAGGAATTATACATTCACTCTTATCCCTACAAATGTAATTTGATTGCCAGTCCTTCAAATAATGCTATGGACGTATGAAATGCAGTCCCAGTCCTGCCTAGTATTTTAGGGGAGTTTTTCAACAATTTGTCAAGTTTGACCACAATTTGTCATGCGCATGATCTAATACTAGACAAATGCAAATATATAATATATTTATATAATTATACACAATTCCTTAATTAGTGGTGATTTGCGTTACCAAGACAATTTGTCCAGTTACTAATTAACTAGCCTAATCGCTCGTTAAATGAGTAACAAACCAATCTCGGTCCTACAACAATTTGTCTCTATCTATTGTACTGGAAATGAGTGTTTTATGCAATTCTTCTGAGCTTAGAACACCCTGCACATTCACAACAATTTGTTAAAGTACACTATTCATACAAACCCAGGAATCCGCCAAAGGCACATAACCTCACGGGCAGGCTTACCATCTCAAATTGTTTCTCAGACTAATTGTCTTATGCCAAATGAAATAGCTCTATTTGATCTAGTCTTCACAACTATATAGTAATCTCAATTTATTATCAATCAATAACTAGTTTACACAATCCCTGTGCTAACTGGTAAGATAATTAGTCAATCTTAACGTTCTCCAATCCAAGACATAATTCTCACTCCATTTCACACTCTAATGTAAACTAATCACTAGTTCCAATTGACTCTTCAAAATCAACCCTTTGACAATTTGTATAATTACTTCAAAACTATAGTTCAAAGATCAAAAGACAATTTGTTAAATTTTCCAAATTGGAAATAAATTATTTAACAAATTGTAGATCACAAGAAATTATTATTGACTTGCTTGTAGTCATACAATTCAATTCACACAATCTCACATACACATAATCCAATTCACAATTCAATTTAAATTCACAAAAGCAATTCATCTGCATCCGGCTGGTCCTTTACTATCTTCAATAGTACCACCTAGCTTACTCAAATCAAACACGATAATTAGTCTTATTATAAGGCTAGTATTAAATTATTGAATCACACAATTTATAAATTGTCCTCAGCTCTTATCAATACCAATTTAATTTAGAACATCATTGGTCCATATAATTAACAACGACAAATTGTCTACAACATGCAATGAATAAATACAATCTCTGGATCACTGCTTCAAACTAGCGACTTACAAATGCGTCTATATTTAGTAAGACAATTTGTTTTTACACATACATTTAAGCACACAATGAAATCCAATCACTGGACTCTCAAACAATTTGTATAATTTTCTACACAATTCAGTGGAACCAATCACTAGTCCACAATTCAACTTGAGAAATTGTCAAGCAAATTGATCCAATCACTGAATCTTAATGACCAAGTAGACAATTGGTCCAACAACTCATACAATCAACCTTTGCAATCAAAACAATTAGTTGCAAGTCACTTACCAGGTTTTAGGCCGATCTCTGTTGTTACTTTACAATTTTGCTCCAATCTAATTCTCGTGCTTGACCATTAGTCCTTTGCACCATGAGACTCCATCAACAATAATATCTTGTATGGACTCTCATCATCTTAATTTAACTTACTATTAATTATTGAAATGAATCTCACAAAATCCAAGCAATATTCACAGTCTGCTTATATTCAATATTCAATTCAAGATTTATAGCAACTAGACAACAATAGTCTATGCAATTGATACAATCAAAGACAATCGCCTAGTTATTTGATTTGTGTTGAAGAAAAACACAAATCAAATAACTAGGCGATTGTCTTTGATTGTATTAGATTGACAACTGATCAAGGACAATTGGTAGAATGCACACCCACCCAAACAATCATAAACTCAGACCTTAATGTCACAATTGAATTGCAAGTGTCAAATTCAGAAGCCAGATCACTAGATCAATTTACAATTACAATTCGTCACAAAGAATTTCAATTATACAACTCTTCTATCCAATTTCTAGAGTACCGCAATGTACAGGCATACAAAAGGAAGAATATCTGTACAATTTGTCAGCAACCCCACAGATTGCTCTTTCCTGTAACAAGATTGATACAAAATCACACGACTAGACCCACACAGGATCAACTCACAGATACACACAAGTGATCACACAGATTCACCCACAAACCAGACAAGACCCACCTAGGCTCAACCTCCACAATTTGTTCAAAAACAATTTGTATTGAAGGAGTTCACAATTTATAACGTAGCAAGAATTCACAGGACACTCAAGAGCAATAGCTGAACTGAGAAGTGAGAGAGAGAGAATGACAAATCGTTTGCCTATATGTTACTGCAAGATCTGCAGCTTTCCAATATCAACCGCTACTAAAACAATTCATCACCTTTCCTATCTAATAAGTGTAAAGCCCTTAAAATCTGTAGACCAATTGTCTTTTACATTCATTTCTCTTCATTTCCTACTTCCTATTAGATTTCATCTATCCTTTTAACTACAATAGACAATTAGTCAATTCAAAAATTTGAACGCTCATAATTACACCATCAAAGGAGAAGAATGTGGTAGGCTAGCTCTTTTAATAGAAATACACCTTCAAAAGAGAGGAAATTCCAAAAACATGTTCCAAGTGTGTTTTGCATTGGCCTAAAGTGTGCTTTATTCAAGTTAAATTTATATTGAATTTAAAAGGTTTCTTAGTTCTAACTTTGACCTTCCTTCTTTGCTCTTAGTTGGCAACAATGGATACTTTTATAATAAAAAATTTCAAGTGCATTTTCTAATTTTTATAAAATAGAAATGTGAAAATCTCACTTTCTAATGTAAATTGTAGTCTATGGCTTAAAATAGTATTTCAAGGGACACAGATAGTACTTGTAATGGCCCATAGTGCCTCCAATTTGCCAATGTCAACTACTTTTATGACAAATTAAGTATTGCCATCCATCCTTGCCATCCAATGATGAACATCACGTGTTGTCGAATAGTAGATTTGAAATCCAATTAATTGTTTAGATTTCATATTCCATGCCTCCAAAAGTATTGAAGGTGATTTATAGTACAAAAATACTAAAAGGCTGAAAATCAAAAACACAAAAAATAATACAAATATTTCTTGCAATTACCATATTGGAAAAAACTCTTTTAATAGTCCCTCATGCACAATTCAATGAAATCAGATGCAATGCACCATTTGGTAGGCATCAAGCCAAGTTTTGACTTTAATGAATCATAGAAAATTCTCCAAATTATCACAAAAGTTCTTCTGCTTTTGAAGGTTGGTGCAAGATAACTTTCTAGATATTGTTAACCAAATTTTTACTATACCCTAATTTGGCATGAGTTCTTCCTAATTTTGAAGGTGGACTTATCAATCTAAATGACTTTGTTCCACTGCTCAATGGTCCACTCCTTATGCATTTTTGCAAAATGGAGACAAACTTACCAATGCCTCTTAGTCAAAAATAGCTTCTTGCAAGCAATGCAATTGTGAATTCTAACTTTCTTCATTGCATGTTAGATTGTTGAAGCATGAACCTTGGTTGGGCTTGTGTTTGTAATATCCTAGAGTATTGCATGTCGATTTTGCTTTGCCTCATTTGCCAAAAACTTGACCTCTCTTTCTATAAGTTTCATAGGCCCAGTAGAATATAGAGATGTGATAGCTATCTTGATTTTTGTATGCTTCCGAATGATGAAGTTCACAACTGACCATGGAATCTCCATCGCTCTTGCAATTTGCACCTTTGTTTCACTAGCCTAATGCATTCCAACAATGGTGGCTTTTGTCTCAATCCTAAGGTACATTTGTAATACCTTTTAGGCACTCAAAAGGTTGTATGTTAGCTAATATGAAGAGATTTAGGTATTAAGCTTCTCATAAAATGGTGGTTGTGACAAGGAGACAATGACAAAAGCTTTGGATTTGAACCTTGAATCAAGGATCAATACTTTTTATATCAAGCTTCATGAATCAAGAAGGAAGTTGAAGTATTGTCTACACCAACTACAATTCATTGGTTGGGAGATATGAACTAACAAAGTTGCAGTGGTAAAGAATTGGGTATTGTAATAGCTTCAAATAGACTTTAATTCTAAGTCTTTTGGACAAAATCACATTATGAATGTTCTTATTGATCTATTTAATTTTTATTTAATGACAAAGGTCAATTATATTGTGCATATCAATGATGGGAAACTTTGCCATTGGATTTCATTGATATGGATCTCATGTGGTGTGATGAGACCTTCAACCAATGCAAATTGATTTCTAGATTAACACAACAAGCTCATATTGCACCAAGTTGAAGAAAGTAGTGGATTCTTTTCACTCACTCTATAATTTGTTGTTGACTCCAATTGTATCTTTTTTTTTACATGAGAACAATTTCATATACAA
This sequence comes from Climacium dendroides, assembly GCA_950106755.1. Taxonomy (NCBI): domain Eukaryota; kingdom Viridiplantae; phylum Streptophyta; class Bryopsida; order Hypnales; family Climaciaceae; genus Climacium; species Climacium dendroides. Next base: position 21,767,832 of record OX467082.1, on the reverse strand, counting down.
TAAACTTCTAGTCATATACAATAGAGCAGTACTAATTTTTTAAATTTGTGCCTTTGGTTTCAAAGTGTTCCTTGAGGAAAAAAATCAATGAGGCACAGAGAATGAAAATGAACTTTGATAGATCTAATCTAATCCTCAAATTCTCATGTCCAAATATGATGTATTCTTATATTTTAATAGTAAAAAAGCTTTGTGGATTTTTTTAAAATGAATTTTCTGGACACAATATAAATAGATTATAAATTTTGAAACTCGTGCAAGGAAGTAAGGTAAGTGCACCATTTGTCAGACATAGTGTATAACTAGATAGTCACCACACAAGAACCACACCATTCTACAAATTAGAAAACATTGTCAATAATAACAAGAACACACATGATGAAGTTCTTCTATATATGGATGAAATTTTGTGAGTTGATGATCTTTTCAGATGGAAGTAGCATTAGTACTATATTTGCAAACGAAATGATTCTTTAATGAACCCTTTGACAAAATCCCTATTCTGAGTACAAAACAAAGGTTGTGGATAGAAGATCAAGCACTATAGAAAGAGGCACCAATGAGAGTTATGCAATGGTGTTGTAAAGGTGCACATCAATTACATAAAGAAGGTATTTACATGTCATAACTTTCAAATTTCTACAACATTCTTCAACTTCAAACCCTAAACCTTCCAATGTAATGTTTCTTATTTACTATGGCTCTATGTGTTGTAGATAAGGCCTCCTAGTGAGAGAAAGTATGGCAACATTTGCATACCAATGTAAATGTATCCAAGAGGCTAAAGAGTGGGCAAGTTGCAAAAGAACCAAGGAATGGTTTCATAGAGAATACTAAGGGATACCACCCTCAAGTATTCAAGATTGGATAAAAAGGGAAAACATAGACCATCAATCCTACCTATCACAAACAAAGGAATTGGCACTACTCCAATGGTGCTTTTTAATGCACCAAATAGCCTTATGTGCTTCTCTAAACATGCTAATGTTCACTATCAAAAGTATCTTGGAATACTCACCAAGAAAACATTCTTTTAGAGAAGGAGTTCCTAGTGCTAAATAGTGGGCTCTTCAAGCAAAGGCATCCAAAAATATACCTATGGTGTGTAGATGGGTTGGAAGTTAGAAGAGCTTTGGATTTATCTACAAGCGTGTAATCACATGCTTTGAGAAGGAGGTGGAGTAGATGAACAAATGCTCTTTAAAGTTTAAATACTTGTCTCCACTGGACAAGTTGAAGGCGGAGCACAAGTGTGGTGTTATGATTGATATTGCTTTGTTGAAGTTCTTTGTATATTTGACTATCACAATTGCAAGCTCTATGAAGAAAAAAACTACATTTTTCTATAAAAGTGCATGTTTGTAAGATTTTGTAGTGTTGTTAGGGTTGGTGGTATTTCCATTAACATAGAGTTATATGGTTGTTGGTTTTTAATTTATATCATTGTTTGTGTTGCTCTTTTTGTGCAAAAGTAAGATTGGTCGTTATTGTGCCCGAAATGATAAATTATCTTCATTTGTAAGGAAGCTAAATAAGCCGATCCCGTAATACAACTGCCACTACAAGAGAAACGTGTCCTAATTGACAAAAATCAGCCCTTCCTAATCTACCAAAAATTGACAGGTTTTTGTCAATTAGGACAAAAAAAACTGTTCGAATTGACAGAAAATTGTCCAAATTGACAAAAATCAGTCAATTTTCTGTAGATTAGGAAGGGCTAATTTTTGTCAATTAGGACGTGTTTCTGTCATTTTGGACAGGTTTTCTTGTAGTGTGCCATTGCCCTTAAGGTTTGTAACTTGCTAAGAGTTCTCATTTTTTATTATCATTTGTTAAGTCATCTAAGGAAAAGTTTTGATTGATTTGCCTCTTATTAATTTAGTAGTTGTGGTACATTGGTTCTCTATTGTTGATTCTATGATGCATTTTGTGGTTTGGCACATGTTTCTCAAGGAGCTTTGCACAATGCTCAACAAATCTGTTTCTCTATGCTTGTAAGAGTATGTGATTTCTCTTTTAGAGAGGACAAAATTGATATTGATATCAGCAATGATGGTAAGCTTCATCTGTAGTTTGGAGTTTCATGCACTCTTTAGTGGGTGGTGAGAATTTGCAACATCACATGTGTGTATAAACCATGGTTTGCAATATTAGTTGTCATGAATGGACTGAAATAGGATTTTCTAGCATTGCTTCTTGCTAACATGTTTGGCATGACAGAAATCATAAACCATGGATTAAAAAGCGTTTGTGATTATCTTGCACAAGTATTGCTTCTTTGAAGGTGGCTTAAGTCCATGCCACCCTATACCTTCCTCATGACCACTGCTTGATCATTCAAAACTTCATGATTTAGGTATGTTTTTTTTTTGTAATGCTTTGGAGAGACAAATATTAGCTTTAATCTTCTTGTGAGTAGAGGTTCGAAGAAGTAGGTCAATTGTTTAGTTTATTTTAGGGCATTTGAGTTTTTGAACTGCACTACATTCTTTGTGGGAGCTGTGTGACAACTTAGAGGATGAGCATTTTCCGTGCCCTAGAAGTGTAATAGCCATCAGCATGTGTAGGTGGTAAATACAAGAAGAGAGTAATAACATTGTGACAATCGACAGCAAAGCGTCTATTAATTACAAGTTCAACATCATCAAGTTCTTGTAGGTAGGGTGGTCTAAATGAATGGAAAAAGCATTCATGATCAACATTTTAGTAATAACTTGCTTGGGATTTTGTAAGATCAAGTAGGTGATTGGATCATATCCCTATAAAATCTATAGTTCAACTTGTCCTACTTGAAACATAGAGAGGAAATCTAAACTATAGTGTGCTGGATCTAGAATGGCTTAGATCTATGATAAGGAGTTTCTATGAAGTATTTGTTGTTTGGGCCTCAAAATTGAGGAGTACATTTGGCTTGTCACACTCTACCACATAGGTTTTCCAGTGAGTTGGAATTGTTTGCTTGTAATTTCAATTGTATGTAAATCAAGAAGTTTGAACCCTCATGATTTTGTTGATTTTGTTTTTTAGTTGTAAAGTGATAATAATATGAACTCTAAGTGAACTCTACATAATATTTTAAACCCTAATTTGAATCCTAATTAAAATCCTAATTAATTCCTAATTAGTATTCTAAACCCTAAATAAATCCAAATTCCTAACTCAAACCCTATTCTAAATATATTTTCAACCCTAATGAAGCCTAAATTATTATAAAACTCTAATCTTAAACCCTAATTTTGGACACCAAATGAATAATAAAGGAACAAGGTCAAAGAGAAACCATTACTGCTTGAACTTGTCAAGAAAAATATAACTCAGTAACTTATCATTCAATTCAACTATCATTATCAAGGCAAAAAACATCATCAATTCAAACTTGGCACTAAAGTGGTCAATTAACCAATTTTATTTCTCAAGAAGCTTACACATAAGGGATCTCTTGTCACTAGCTAAGGCAAAGCTAACTCTTACTGTTCTTCATATCAAATTTATGTGTCGGCTAGGTACCATTGACATGTTATTCAATCAACTTTCTTTTACATTTCTTTTATCCCATTTTTGACCATGTTATCAATCTGCTTTCTTTCTTTTTCTTGCTTCTTCCTATGTGATTCATCTTACTTCATCTTCTTTTTCTCTTGAAGGGCTAGTATTGTTGCAACATCTTTGTCTTTTTTTTTTTTGATCTCAGCAGCAAATAATTCACTTGTAATAAGTTTATTGTGACTATACAAAGTAGTAATTCTCCCCGTTGCTTTGGTAGAAATAAATCTTGGAACTGCAAGGATTTATGAAAGTATTGCTTGCTTTGTTCAAGAGTAGGATTCTCACATGTTCTCTATTGTTGAATTAGTACAAAAATTGTAGCATGATCAACATGTGGTATAGAAGCAATGTGTGGTGTGGAATGCACTAGCTTATGAAAACTCTTGTTGAAGGTATAATAAAGTCATATTCTTCCTCTTCTATTTGACTATAATACCATCCTTGGTATTCAATTGGAATCTTGTCATTTAGGTCAATTGCATCTTTTTTTTCATCACCATCTTGGTTGGATCTGAACATACAATCATGTTTTTGTGTGAGTTCTAGGTAGATAATTGAAACAACAATTGTAATATAAAAATGCTACATGATTGAAATATTTATGTCGTAAGGATTAGTTAGCCTAACCTTGGAAAATTGATTGCAGTTTGAAGAGGAGACAACTTTTGAGCCTCTAAATCAATTGCCAAGGACAATTGAAAAAGAGATTCAATGATTTCATGAGGAATTCTAGCAGATGCACCTTGAGAGATTAGGCTAGGTATGCACACATCTAGCTCTAGAAATAGGTTAGGTATCAATGATAGCACATAGCCATGCTTTATTTGTGAGAAAATTCCAAGTAAAATGGTATTAGCTTGGATATTTTATTTCCATTCGAGTGTCCACTCGCCTTCAGGTATAGTATTAGGATCTAATTTTGAATCCACAGCTACAATAGCAATAAGATCTATACCTATAGTAGTAAAGCCAGATTTAATATTATTTGATATAAGAACCTTTACTATAGCTCTTGAAGACATCTTAGTAAGCATAGACTTTTAGTGAGGACCTTGAATACAATATGCAATTAAAAGTGGCCCTAGAATTTCAAATAGACACAATTCAAAAGGAATACATTGAAAAAAACGTGATGCTTGTTCAAAGTCATTGAAACGGAGCTACAGAAGTTTACACTAGATTTAAAGCATGCAACAAAGTGTGTCATGATGTTAGAAATAGTGTAGTCAATTGCAATCAAGGCAAGTCCCAAGAGCTTCTAAAGATTTCTCAAATTTACCTCACTCTAGTGGTCATGCCAAAAAATAGAGGCAATTGGCCCAATCAATGCTTGGAGGAGCTACAATGAAAAGAATCCAAAAGATATCTCTATAAATTGTACAAAACAAATATTGTGTAGCTCACAAGAGAGTCAAATTTAGTCAAAAAAGGTGCTTGCAAGGATTCTTTAAAAAAAATTTAGTGTCATATTAAAGGCTCCATGTGTGCAATTAGTAACAACAAGCATCACCAATGATTGTTTGGAGAAGATTGGATTCAAATTAGGTGCAACTAAAATTGTTGAAGTGATAGATAGAAGCAAGATTTTAGATCATGGTTACATAATCATTTATATACAATTCCAAAATGGTGTTAAGGTTGCTAATTCTAGGTTGTGAATTGGGTGCTAACCAAAACCTTACCATATTGCATTACTTCAAAGAGACATGAATGCAAAGCTTTAGTACTTTGTAGGGCATTATTATTCTATAAATAGTAGTTTGAAAATCATACTTGGTTCAAGATAAAAGAAAAAGGACCAAGTTTAATTGAAATTGAGCGAGAAGAATCATCCTTTTGTTGGTGTTGTACAGAGGATAATGGTCCAATTTTACGGCTTTATACCAACAGATATGTATGAATTTCTCCACTACAAGCTTCACGCATTTCATAATTTTTATTATATTCAAATTTGTGTGAAATTGATTGCACTTGCTATCATTGATATTAGAGTCTTCATTACAAATGTTCAACAAAATATGGACATGCTCTTAAGAACTACAACACAAGATTGGAAGAATGTAGTAGTAGTATAGTGGTTGTACTCCATGTCATGGCAAGACTAGACAAAAAGATTACCATTCCGTGCAATAAACCATAGTGCATACTTGACTAAGAGATGTTGCCATATTTTAAATTAGTTTTCCAATTTTCCAATTCTTTCGTTATTTATATAACAATCCAATTTTGAAAAATGTAGAATTTTATTTGAAGTGCTTTTTTACTGTCATTGACCTTATTTGTTACTCTTTTTTTCCTTAAAAACAAATATATTCAAACAATAGATGTACTTATAATTATGGCTCCATTCCCATTTCTTCACATACATTTCACCAAAAGCTCAAATGCAATCCCATCCCTATTTCTCCACTGTAGTCCTCAAATTTTGTCTCAATTCATCACTTAACTCCAAAGTGACATTTAATTTCTGGGGTTCAAAAACATCATTGCTTTTGAAGCTTTATGGATCTAAATGTCTTCAAGTTATACAAATCTCAACCGTACAATCTTGTAGTGTATATGTTGTAGAGGACATGTAGAAAATTTGAAGTCATTTGGCCACATAGATTGCAAGATCATAATGTTTTAGTGTTGAAAATGGATGCTGAAATTTTCCCAAAAACACATTTGGAGGTGAAATTTGATTTCTAAACCTACTCAAATGTAAAAACTTTACACTACAAAATGATTCAAAACTAGTATACAAACACATTGGTGAAAAAAAAATTCATTCAATTGACTCATTGTGTCTACAAAACGGCTTTGAAATGTCAAAAATTAACAAGAAAAATTGCAAAAAACACATCTAAAGGTGAACCTCCTTCTACTAGAATGCTTCTTAGTCACTCATTAATTCTTGGATTAACATGAAATTTTAGCCACACAAACTAGACTAGTATACGCAACTTTTCCAAAAAGAATTATTGAAAATAAACTTTGTATGAAGAAGAAACAAGCCGCCAAAGTTCACTATACTCCAAAAATGGCAGGATTTTGAACTTCGAATTGGTCCCAAACATTCAAAACAACTTGTATTGACATGAAAACTTTACTACAATAACTATACTTTAAGGGGAACAAAACCCAACAAATTTTATTGAAAATGAGCAATGGATGAAGGAGATACAAGGCCCCGAAGTTGCAGCCATAAAATGCAGTTTGGTGAACTCAAATTGAAGTTGTGAACTTCAATTGGCTTCCAAAAAATCAATAAATCTTGTATTGATCTGAAAATTTTATCATACAAACTAGAGGGTAGAAAGCAACATTCCTAACAAGTTTTATTGAATTTGGACCTTGGATGCAAAAGTTACAGCACTTTGAACTGGACCTTAAACTGTGTGAGGACACTTTCTGTCCTCTTTGTCACTTTGGGGTTAACTTGTAGGTTTAGAGTTTTAGATTCCATCCATACGGTTAGATTTACCAATGCTATTACCAATATTTTTTTTATAAATTTTGTAAGAAAAATTTCAAAATCCCTTCAAAATTTGATTACAAATAAAATATTACTATTTTTTGAGTAAATTTTTTTGGAATGCATTTCAAATGAGGTCCTCTTGACATGGCGATTTTTTTCTGAAGTTTTTGTGTTTTTAAAATCTATGTCCTCATTTTTGCAAATCCAGTTTTGAACTAGAGTGAATGCAATTTTGACTTGGTCAACAACTTGACATTCTTCCACATTTGTAATTTTTGAAAAATAATATGTTCTCTAATACCACCAAATCCAATCATTAGATGGGACAACTTGATAAAGTATCTCCACAAATTAGAATGACTTTCATCCCAACAAAATGAACAGGAATCAAGAGTTTCAATGTATTCATCATTTAAAAATTGGATGTCAAAACACTTGGGGTTAAAAATTGCAAAAGTGATTTATAATCTTTCAATCCTGCTTTTGCATGTTAAATTTAAAAAATAGGTCACCAAAAAAAATGAGGACGAAGGGCCTAACATGCATGACAACAATCAATTTATGCCTTCTCAAAATGTACTCTACAATTTCTTAATGAATTTCTAATGTAATTTTTTCTTCAAAATCTAGTGTATTCGAAGCTCATTTCCAAGAGCCCTCTACACTACAGAAAGTCAAGATTGCAAGACACCCTTGCACAAAATCTTGAATAGAAATATCATAATCATTTTTATGCTAAAATTCAACTTTTAAAAGAATTTTTGAAGTATAGAAACTACTAAAAATAGAAGCTTGGTTTGGTTTTACTTCACTTCAAAGAATTGCCAACACCAAAACTTAGTGCCTCCGACAGACATTTAGGGGTTAACACTGTCCTTAAAACCTGTAAGGAGCATATGAAAGTAGTGACAAATGTTGCGTCCATGTCGAAACCAAGAATTCATCTTTTTCTAAGTTTCTAGGGGTTTGTTTTTTCTCTTTCTCCATTTTCTAAGAAGTGCCAAAGTGGCAATATAATGTCATAGTGCTGCTCCAAACTGTCAATTTCATCCATGACTTTTTTAAATTTAAAACCCTTTTTTAAGTTTGAAGTGTTTTGGCGATTTCATCCAAATTTTTTGGCATTTTTTTTGGCATTTTTTTTCTGGTGCAATCTGGCACTAGAAAGCCAAAAAAAAAAGCCCTGGAAAGCTCCACTAAACATACTTCCGCTTAAAGGACAGCATTGACGGTAATTACTACTCTACTGTAGCTCTTTAGATGCTGTAAGCTGCAATTCTTATCGAACCCTTCAAGGAGCTGAAGTTTAAGGCAAAGGACCGGTCATGCCTACGTGACATAAGAGACAAATCTTCTTCAAACGTGCACTCGAGATGCACAATGCAATTAACAACAAGCTGTTCCTTCATCGCACACACCGTCAGGGTCCAATCTACTGTAGTAGCTCATATTGCATTTACAAAGATTCCTCAACAAAAGTCCGCAAGGAACATTTCTTAATCACATGGCACTGACAGACCACTTCGACAGTCTGGTCATACGCAGTGTAACCATCAAAAATTCACCGCAATTGGAAATATGACCGCAGGCAACTACACACTACAACAACAGTGTCTCTCCTGCCCACTTCGACCACTAGTCCATCAAGGGTCATCGAACGGGAAGCAAAAAACCATTCGACATGTTAGCTGGTCAATGTCCAATGTGTGGCGGCCATACAAAGTTTTCATGGATACCAGGGCTCAGCCCTGAGAGCCCAGCCTTGCACTCACCCAAGCATGCATTGGCAAAAGAATTGAAAGCGACGACAAATCGGCAGACGCTCGAAGGCAGACTTAAAATGTCATAATTAGAAGGTTGCTCACAGGTTGAGAACATCCTCCTTGTGGAATTAGTAAGACCATGCCGAGGCACAGTCAAAGATTAGCAACTGAGGGGACAAAACAGGGGACATTCAGCTCATCTCCCCAGAGTAGACTCCTTGTGACTATTTTGTCAACGTAAGACTAGAACGGACAGCATTTAAATGCTGCCCACTCAAAAATTATCGAGTGGGTGCACCGATGGGTGGGCTGCACCCTCTGGTGCATGACATGTCAATACAGCTGTGTGGAGACGCTTCACGTCTGCCACGAAGCAGGACTCCTGACGCATGTGGGACCGCACAAGCGTGAGAAGGGGATCTCTTGCAGCGGCTGCTTCAGCACACTACGGGTTTCGGTGGAGAAACCCGGACCCAGCAAAGCGATCGCAGGCGGAACGGTCCTTGGACCGGACACGACCTGCGCGCTTCGCACAGATTAGTTCTGTTAGAGAGTGGTTGATCCCACAACCAAAACATTCACAGGCCCGCGCCATAGCAGGGGGCAGTGAGACTCAGGACCAGACTCTTTCCTACGAGTAACCAACATTCCAGGTCGACGCTAGAGAGCCATCGTTAGAAGAAGCCTGGCTACGCAGATCATCTGTCCTCAAAAGTAGTTTGAGGCACTAAGAGCTCTCTCCATCACCCTTCGTCCTGCACCAAAAAAAGGAAAAACAAAGTGTGAATAAGAGAAACTCGAGAAAAACACCAAGCAGCCCAAGCACACGCTCGAGATCGTGCTCCGAAGTGGTCTCGTTCGGGAACAGCGCAGTAGGAAGGGCCAGAACCCTCATCTCCCTCAGGCCCGTGAAGTGGGGAAAAATCAAAAGAATCTCGTAAGCGTACCTTTCAGCTAAAGTTGAAGCCACCAGGGGGAGCTGCAGCTTGACTTGAACCGAACGCAAAGTTCTGACCAGCTTCCGCTCCAGGTGCGAGATTCTGGTCCTCGTCCTCCTCCAGCCAGTAAGTCTCCAGAATCTTCACAGCCTTCTCGTAGATTTCGTTGTTGTCGTGAGTCTGCAGATTCTCGATCTTCTCCAGGCCCTCGGCTTCGTCAATGTAGCGTGCGTAAAGGTTGATCCCACCACTGTTGCCCACGTCCTTCTCTTGCTCTCCGACCTTCAGGATATTCTCCAGCCCTTCAAGAGAAACGGTCACAATGCGTGGGTCCGGGCACGTCAACAGATCGCACAGCGGCTTGATGCAGCCTTGGTTCACAAGGTACTTGATTTGGTCATGCGTTCCACCAGAAGTGGCATTGGAGATGGCCCACGCTGCCTCTTTCTTGATGTCGAACTCCGCGGTGCCGAGCAGAGACACCAGGGGAGGAATGATGTTCGCATCAATTACAGCCTGCAGAACACACCAGAAATACACACCAAGTCAGAAAAAAAATCCCCCAATGAAAAGACAATCAATTCTCAACACGGGACGGAGAAAGAAACACCAACCTGAATTTGGTCCTTGTTCCCAGCAGTGATATTGGAGATGGTCCAACAAGCTTCCTTCTTAATGCTCTTCTTGTGGTTGTTGGTCAAGAGAGCCAGAAGACAAGGTAGAGCTTGGTTGTTGATGATGAACTGCAGAACAGGAAAACGTGCAGAAAAATTCAGCAGAAAGAAAACCAATGCTCTGTTCCCATCCCACACGAAGTTCAAAGGCAAAGTGCGGTGGTCGGCTGACCCCAAGGTACGGAAAACAAAACCGGGAAGACCCCGTAGACGCAGCTATTGAAACCGGAGAGTTGAGACCGATCAGAAGTACCTGAGTCTGAACATCATCACCGGTGACGATGTTGCCGACTGTTCGCAACGCGGGAATGAGGACAGAGGGGGATGGATGGCTGCTAGGAATCACAACAACACCCAAATCAGTCCTCAAATAATCCTCCCCGCACGCTCAGAAAGGCTTCCAGACACCAAACAACCGGAACGGACCAAAAACGGAAAAGAGAAAAACAGGAGCAAAACAAGAGTCTTACAGCAAGAGCTCCACAAGTCGACGGCAGACACCGGCTTCAATAACAGCCTGGATCTTGTCGTTGGTGCCATCCGACAAATAAGAAAGTGCCCAGCACGCATCGGTAAGGACCTCTTCATCGTTGGAATGGATCAGTCGCTCCAAAGCTGGAAGGGCTGGCTTGGACTACAAGGGGACGACAGAGGAAGCAATCGAATTAGAACTCTCGTTCCTACTGGGTCGCAAAGTTGGCATGGGAAGCCATGTCGCGAAGTAATTCTTCCTTCGACCTAAGACGGACCGTAAAGGTTCTCAACGCTCCCGCCGCTTGGAAAAGGGAGGCTACGCTACAGAACTGACACCTAGTCGCAAGACGCCGGACAATGCACAGAACGACACGGGACACACAAATGGACACACACCTGCTCAAAAGGTGGCTGGGGCTTGCCGCGGCAAAAGTTGGACAGAGTCCATGTGGCATTCCGTAGCATTGACAGCTTGGTATTGTCGGTCAGCTGAGCAAGCAAAGGCATCAGAGCACCGTGGCTCAGGACGAGGTCCCTGCACTTCGGAGAGTCACCAGCCACATTGCCCAAAGCCCAAACAGCCTGCAACAAAGATCACACAGAATCGTACAGAGTCAGTGACCTTCCAAACCAAACGAACACAAGGACCCCACGATAACAGCAGGCTAAGAGCGCGGAAACAAGCGAGAGCACGACCGACATCTTCGAAACAGAACGCGCCAGAGCCGGCATTCCACACGCCGAATGCGGATTCCGAACGCTCGGATTCAACGGGACCTCCGAAAGACGTCCTAATTGCTAGTGTTCGCGGAGACACGAATCACACAACATGCTCACCTCCAGTAAAAAAAACACGGGAGTTCAATTCGACTACCAAAAACCCTAAAATGACAAATCTCCAGCACCATCAGTCGTACCTGCTCTCGCACGTCATCGCTCGGAGAACTCAGCAGTTGGACAAAGATCGGAACGGCACCGTGATCAATAACGACGCGAGTGTGATCGGATGTTCCGGACGCGATGTTGGTCAGCGCCCACGCAGCTTCGAACTGTACAGCATCCAATCCACGAGTCAGTCACGCTCCCACCAAACCAGAGTCACACAGAACGCTCCAAAACCTAAGCGATGCTTTAAAACCCTCAGTAGGTACCTGCAACTGTGGAAAGTCCGCCCTCACGAGAAACTCCACGAACCGCGGCACCACACCCGCTGCAATAACCTCTTCGATGGGTGGACTACGCTCTGCACAACACGACTATCGTCAACCAACAGGCGCAGCTCATCCACTCGAAAACAAAGCGCTCGGAATTCAAAATGCACATTCGTATCTCCGCACGGCCCTCCAGAGGGAAACGACCAGTTACCGATTGAGAGAAGCTTCCTGAACTGCGTCGTGGCTTCCAACTGCGTGGCAGGATCGTCGGAGTACACTCCAGAAACCATGGCCGGAAGGCTTTCCAGTTGCTACATGAAAAGAAAAATCGTACTTTAATCCTCGACTCACCAAACAGACAGAGACACACGAAACCCGGTCCCAATCACGCCCCTTCAACGAGATGCAAAACTCCGACAAACACGAAGATCCGAATCGAGGAACACAAAAAAAACTAAAATATTCAAAACAGTCCAGCCGAAAGACATGATGCAGCCGAAAAAACGACATGAAACACGAAGACCACGCCAACATTCAACTAAAAAGAAAACAAGACTCGTGAAAAATACAAACCTTCTTCTCGTTAGCGGCAGATTGGGCGGCGGGGATGAACGACTGCTGCAGCTGCGGCATGCCATCCCTGCGCTTTTTCAGAAGGCTCTCTTCCCGCTTGCTCTTCCGGATCTCCACCATGTTGTCCTCTCTCTTCCTGCGGGCTTCTTCCGCATCAACTGCCAACTTGTAGCCCCTTTTGCGAACCTCCACGCGAGCATTGGGACGGAGAGACATTTTGAAAAAGCAAAAATTACACAGCAATGACAAGCACACGAAAGAGAACCCGAATAGAATCTCAGAGTGGAGAGACACTAGAGAAAGCAAATCCGGAAGTCTAAAGGACTGTTGTGGAGAGACAATTGCTAGTCTAAGTACCGTCCGCAGGCTGTGGAGATACTATGAGGAAGAGTAGAGGGGAGATGGAAAACGAGACAGAAACGTTTGTATTGTATTGCTCTGGAGACCCCATTTAGGGTTCAGGGTTTTAGGGTTTACGGCCTAGGGCTTAGGGCTTAGGGTGATAGGTTTAGGGTTAGGGAGGTGGATGTTCTACGCTGTATAGCTCCATGACTCTGTTGCATCAGAAATCACTCTACAACTATCTACTTTAGTTGCGATGAGAAAACATGATACGAAATTGATAGTTTTGAATATCTAGGACCATGATTATGGACTAGACTAGTATGAGATCAGTAGACAGTTTCAGAAACTTTGATCAGGATGATTGCCAGATTAATTGTGTAAGTGGTGAACAAGAGCAGCGAAAACTTGTAGTACCAATTCATACGTACAGTACTCCACAAACACGTAGCAACTATTCCTCTAGCCAAATTGCGAACTTCGTCTCGACCAAACTACCTATCCTGCCTGAATAATCCTTTCCTCCCTGAATGTGCCACATGTCAGGCACTTAAGGGTTAGAACAAAGCTAATGGATCCTTGCAGTTCACTGTAAATTTGCCAAATCGGCTATACACTCCTAGCTCATCCCTATTACCATATCCGGCTGTCTTTTGCTGCATTAACATCATTCCAGGTTTGGATTGTGGAGGCCTGAGGCGCAGGGGTGCTAACGAGCCAACGAAATGTGATTTCTGTTGTGAAGAGGTGTAGACGTTGTCATGAACATATTCTAAGAATGTCTTGAACATGGAAGTCTTTCTAGAAGGACGCTTTCTACAAGTTGGTCGTCTAAGTTCAAGATCTAGACAGTGCATTATTATTTCGTCAAATCTCCACCTTTTCACCTAGCTCTTTCATGCTTAAGATTTAACAGCTTTACAAGTCAAGGAATTCATAGCCTTGCAGAATTGGGCCTGCTCAATAAATGTATCAATCAACATTTTGCGCAGCACTACTTCACTTCCTTTCTCACTTGCATTGTGGAGAGCTCCTCCAAAATCGCCGTTACTCGGTTCATGTTGTCGGGGTGATCGATTAGTAGATAAGTCGAGCTTACGAAGCTCCTCATCCTCCTGAATCAATAACTGTGCCTACAATGCATATTTATTTCAAAGTCAGTAACAGATTAAGAGAGATTGTCCATACATGTGCATGCAGTCAGGTAACTTTTACGGGAACAAATACAGCATATATAAATGATTTCACTTGAAATTGAGCTCATTATTGCACAATAGCCCGTCTAAAGATCGATTGATATGTCATAGAACCAGATTTTGAAAACAAAGTACCTGCCCAATTAGAAGGCCAATGCGATTCTCAAACGTGGACAACATATCCGATGCCTCTTTGCTCTCCAATGAACCATCCTTTTTACACAAGTCATCCATATTGCATTCCCGTAGGCGGGCCTGGAGCATTGCTATTTCATGCACGAACTTGCCTCGTGTTTTCTGCGTCTTTTCTTCCAATTGCTTCTCTTCTCTAAAACTCGCCTAATTTTTTTCGAAGAGAGTGATCCAGATATAGCAAGTTAGTGATGAAGAAAAATAAATTACCTGGAGTTCCCTCAAAACATCTTATAACGGTACCGCCAATTAGAACAGACAACCATCTCCATTTTCAAAGAGTAAATAATCAAATCATGGTTACACTGAAAATACACTAATTACAACGAACTCACCTCCATGATAGCCTTGGCCTGCATTGCTTGCTTAGCCTCCTGCTTAAGCTCCATATGTGAAGCTCGTAAATTCTTTACTTCTTTAGCCAACGCCTGCAAAGTAAAAAGTTTGAAGTGCTGTTATCAAGGCATAGATTTGGACGACACACGAACTCTGTACAAATCGTCTTTGAATTGCAATACAATGACTCCCAAGGAATTGGCCACAACAATTTGAATGTCGTATACCTTCTTCTCAGCACGTGCCTGAGCATCCACAGAATCAACCTCTTGTTGACGTGATTGATATAGCTGACGAACATCCGTCAACTCTTTCTCCACCTTCTCACACTTCATAAGAGCTTCATGAAGGTTCTCCTCCAACTGAGCGTTCGCAGTCTGCACATCAAAAAAATCTATCAAAACCCGAGAAAAAGAGGGCTACTCACTCCCTACCTAGATGTCTCGACGTGATGAGCAGGTACAAAAACTAAACTGGAACAAAATTGAAACATTGGTAATGCACCTTTAATTTTATATGCTCAAAGATTATTATAAAGTGCAGAGAGGTATTCTGAATATCGCTTAAAGGTTCTCTGCTACCTAACATGCTCATCTTATGAGCAGTTACAGGCTAATATAATTTGGCCAAATAGAATGGTCATACTGAACGAGGAAAAGAATCAAGAAGGGTGTCAGGCGTACCTGTAAAGACTGAGAAGTCTCTTCAGATGCCTGGAGTGCCACACGACAATCATCCAGCTCCCATTGCAGATTCGTCATGCGTTCCCGTTCCGCCCAAACAGCTTGCTGCAATACCTCTCGACTTTTTCGCCGCATCCCGTCCAGCTCACCTTCTAAATCCCTCACCTACCAGAACAGGCCAAAACATGTCATGCAAATAAACCCCTTCTAAAGAAGCCACAAAATCTTCTGTTGGGTGAAAGAATGTAATAAAAGAAGAATATTGCTCACGGCTGCAGAGCAACAGTTTATTTCTCATGTGGCAAACTGGTGCCCTGCCTTCTTCAAGCCTTAGGGTTGGATACACAATTCACAACAAAATAATCCTACCTTAATAGATAAAAATTCTTTGACGGCAGTTTCTTGATTCAAGCGAGCTAGCAGGTCTTCCATATCCGTTTTTGCAGCCCCAAGGCGTCTCTGCAATGTAGCCATCACTCGTCTGGCCTTGGTCCGCTGGTCCACTGGCAAAATCAACCCTACTCCTTTCAAAGACTCTGCGTCTGTCAAACTTGGATCACCATTAGGATCGCCGCCCGAAAAAGCCCATGAAGGATTTTCAAGAGGTGCATCCGTAGAAACACCTCTAGACAGCTCACTTCCTGGTGCGGAGCTCATCTCGCTGAGTAAACTTTCCTGAGATGTCCTGCGTCTGTGTCGAGGCCCCAGTTTTTCTAAGTCCAAACTCGACGGAGGTCTTGGAGCTATTTCGTCCAAGCTCGCTTCAGCCAAGCCAACCTGATTTTCATTTGTAACAGCTTGATTTTCTTGTTCTTTCTGCAGTACAATTTGTAACGATGGCTGCACAAAACAAAACAAAACAATCAAATCGATGAGTGTATACACAGTTAAAGATGAATTCACAGTAAATGATTTCACATTTGAGTCTCCGGCAAACCAAAAATAAAAGCACATGAAGAACAGCTCAAACTCAATGATAAACAATCAAACAACTATTTTCATAAGCAATGTAATCCTGGAAAAACAGATAGTCTTGCGAAGCTATCTAGACCCTGTGTACATTTCAGGATATATAAGTACATGGAGACCGCGCAGCAGATACAGTCTACACATGTATGCCAAAAGACGTACCTCATCTGCGGTAACGTCGTCCATGAACTCTGCTCGATTCTGCACCTCCGTCGCAAGTGCTTCACTATCATTCTCAGTCAGTTCCTCTGGGTTCGTCCTTTCTTGCTGCTGCTTATCTATGCAATCTGTTGGTTCAGCAACAATGGCAGCCTGTTCTTCAACAGCCAGAGCTTCCATTTCCATCTCCAGACCGACTTCACTCCCTTTGCTTGGAGTGCCAACGACAGAGTTCTCATAAGTAGCATCACTCCCATAATCCAAAGTAGAGTATCCACCAGATGCAACTGAGGACCCACCACCGGTCCACGATAATCCAGAGCGAAGACTAGGAGTTGAATGCAATGAAATATTGTTTGTCACACTCAGCTGTGGTTGCCTTTCCGAGATGGAAGTTACAGCTGCTAACAACAACCATCATCACTGTGAGGAATTAGGAACTGATGGGAATGCTTTGAGGAAGAAACTCCTTCCCACAATCAGACTGATGATTCTTATAATTGCAGTGTGTGAGAACATACCAGCTCGAACTGCCGCCTCCAGCTCCAGGAATGAGGCCAGTGGTACGCTACGGGAGATATCAATGTCAGCAAGTAACCTTCCCATCCAATCTTCTAAAGCATGTCTTCTCTGTGCAAGAGCAATATGCACTTGATGAGTTAAATTCACCTTAATGTATTCGAAGGACAAAATCGCCGACAGGAATGAGGGCAAATAGGATACCGACTCTGAAAAAACTTGAGTGATCGAAACCTTCCACATAAACACTCAAGAAGGCTTCGGACAGTCTATCACCACCGCAGAGTGAAAGAACTTAATGTCATAGGAACTCGTGGTTACCTCCTGAAGGAGAGACTGGTTGGAATTGATCCGCATCAAGGAATTCTTAGGAGGTGCCGCTGGCAACTTCTTCTTTGGAAACAACTTCCTTAGCTGTAGCAAATTCCAACATGTAAAACTAAGTCATAGGCGAATTTGTAAGCTATAAAGGATAATCGACAGTATAAACAGGCTCTCTAGACAGCATCCGTCGAAACGGAAATAACATCAACAAGCGTAGAGAAGAGAGACTTAAAAAAAATCATTCCGAAAACGACCATCAGCAAGAACTGGGGAGCAAGCAATAACACGACAGCTCTTGAATAATATCAAATAAAATCAGACGAAAGCCCAAGCTTCGTAACCTACCGCAGCATACAGCTTCAGAAAATCGCTGAACCTACGAAGGGTTTGTCGCAAAGTGCTGATACCATCAGGGGACTGGATACCAACTTGAACTTTGAAAAACTGCCACACATATTAATTTTCACCAAAATTGCTGCACGTATATTGAGACATACTTCCTCAACATTCACAGTTTGTAGTCCCAAACACGTAACAATCCAATTCTACGTTAAGCAGCAGATATACGTGGTAGTTAGAAATATCAAAGCTGAGCAAATGAGCAGATATTCAAGGTCAATTTAAGATACCACAGTAGGATTGATAGCTTTTCCGTTGGAATTTTTTGCTTCCGGTACACCAACCCATGACGGGATAAACACACAATAGCTCCATCCCGTACGAGGATCATGCGGCCAAACAGTCTGTGGACCATTCTGTATCAATTCAATTCACAGAACCTCGAGCTGTTAGCTATTGTTACAATTGTGCTTCAATATAGAGTCCGTGCACATCCAAAGGCGATACTAGAAACTGAGCAGATTTCCCAGGCCACGTGGGACGCTCCAGCGTCCAACTCACAAAAGTTGGTCAACTACAAGGCTAGAATTAGAAAAGGTACTGTAGGATCTTGGCCGGGCTGGATACTTGTGTAAAAACAGTACAGATAATATGCAAAAGGCGTAGTCACAGAAATGATGAGAGGAAACATAATTCGAAAGAGATATATACCTCTTAACAATGAAGAAAATGTCAAGGACGTGCCAGGTTTTATAAGTCAACACCTCATTTATACTGACGGACATTGCTGTGCGCAGCAGTCCCTAATTATACAAGCAGCGACACAAGTATGCATATCTGTTCACGTCTCAAAAAGCCTCCTACACTTAAAACCAGGTCGGCACAAGCAAACGCGGATTCTAGCAACAGAATTCAGTCTTCAAGCTATCATCCCCGGGAATACAAAATCGCAACAATCAATACCACCAGGCAGACTCGACCTAAAAAGATCAATCGCAAATTGCAACAAACCGCAAAGAGGAAAATCCAATCAGAACCCCTGGAAGTCAAAATAATAAAGAAAATCTCAGATTCTATAGCAAAACACCTAATTTATGTATTGCGTGACCATCATATGCGCAACAGTTTCAAATTACGTAATAAGCAGCAGCCTACGTATGCAGATCTGTTCCCATCTCAAGCCTCCTACCCGGTAGGTACAAGCCAACGCGGGCTCTAGCAATAGACATACCAGTCTTCAAGCTGCCTTGCTCGAAGATAAAAATAGAAAGAGTCCAAACCGCACCAGGGAGACTCGACCTAAGTAGATCAATTGCAAATGACAACAACAAACCTTAAATACAGAGGAAAGTTCAATCCGAACGCCTGCAAGTTCACTGTAGCAATCAGGAAATCGTCCGGGACGCCAGAGAATCGTATTGAGAGAGAGGAATTCGAGAGATCATACCCAATGTGCAGGAGCCGAACTGGCGTCGATCCCGAGCGGCAGAGGCGACGATCCATCGTGCCGGTGGCGTGGCGGGCTCCGTCCTGCCATCACATGGAAACTAATGCTTGTTGTACGGCTGAAACGGTGAATCGCAGAAAGCAAAAACCATGCCGCAAATCCACCTTCCTCGTCGAGGAATTGGCATGCCCCGCGAGGGTTGTATGTAGGGCTTCTGCAAGCACGCTACAGTGGTGCACAGACAGCGGAGAACGAAGCTTTCTGTCCGTCGCAAAGGCGTCTTCGACTACCGTTTCCAATTTTTTCTTCTTCTTCTTCCTGCGTTGTCTTTTCTTTTTCTCGACTCTCTTTTTTTAAACTTTCTCTGCGCTTTTCTTTTTCTTTTTTTCCCCTTGACTTTCTCTTTTGCCTATAAGTCTACATTAGTAGTCTTGGGGCAAAAGGAGAGGCACTTAGGTTTGTTCACACTTGGTGTTAGGGGTGATGTTTTCAATGTAAAAAATAGGTCTATATTCATTCCAACAATACTCTAAGACCAAGTGAAAATAAACCTTTATTTTCATTGTTGTAGCCCCTAAGAGCATCCCCATTCTTACTCAATATATATGGCTAGAACTCCACGCTTCAAAGAAAAGAGCTAAAATAATTCCCACCATAGCATTAGATGTTATTTTCAAAGTACTAAGGGTGTCATATTTTCATTCAAGTACTTGAACTTCACAAATCCATGGGATTTTTGAGTGGAGCCCAAAGTCAACTAATCTTTGCGTATTATTCCTTTTGGAGGGAGCTTATGTTTTTCACTGTTGAAGTTGCGAAGGCAACTAAACTCATTGTGGTTGTAAATTCCATACAACCCAAAATCTATACTCCCTTATACTAACCAACTTTCACATCAAATGCCTTTAGATTGATTTTATGAAGATCTACAAAGTATTTTATAAGTAAGATCACATACTTTAATAGGACTAACATCTTTTTCTTTGATGAAATCTTTAAAAAATTTAAAGAATCCATAATGTATACTTCACTTGAATTTTGGTCCAATTCTCTTTATTAAATGTTGAAGGCACAAAAAATAATTATTATTCATATATTTTATATGGATAGAGGGATTTGTATTGTTCCTATATAGATGTCTAATGTAACATGTTCATGTTCTATTGGTCATCATTGTTGACATAAAAACAAAGCTGTTACATTGGATGTGGAACAAAATCAGTCAACTTAAATACGGGCTCCTACTAGTGAACATTGCAAAATGCCAAAGAATTGCATCTCCACAAACTAAGCTAAAGTCTAAATGGAAATACCTATGACATGCTATGTCAAAATTGAACAATAGTTTGGAATTCTAGAATCAAATTCTGTGGTCTTTATGCCAAATAACCACATCTCCGCAAACTAAAGTTTGAATAGAAATACCTATGTCATACTACGTCACAATTCAACAATCGGGCAGAAGGGAAAAATTCGGCAAAGACGCTTCTACTTTGGAGTTGGGCTTCGGGATAGTGACCCTACCCAGAAATTCAAGTCATAACATAGCTCGAAGTGTGGGGTCCTTATACATGATTGATACCTACTCAAGTTGAGTGACTTTGGCTCCATTAACAAATTGCTAGCCACCATCCACACTATTAGGCAATGACATAGAATTCAACCCATTAGTTCCAGTGATACCTTGCTGCAAAGTCGTGAGCCCGTAAGGCCCACTTTTGGGACAAATGTACTTTAGAAAAGTAAACATTTTTGCACATGAAGACGAAGCTGCAAGTGTTGCAATAGTTTGCTTATAAACACAATACTTGCAACGAAATTGCACCTGCATTTGTACAAAGTATAGGGTTGTCGGATGTTGATTCCACGTTGTGCTTGTGTGAAGCTGCACTATCTTTGGCAATATGAAGCCAAATGCAATGTCGTACATGAAATTTACCCACCTCATTTTCCTCTCTCCCCATGCACGTCTATCATGGCAGTAGAAAATCCAAGCGTTATGAAGGACGGAATCTATAACAAACATGAAGTATTTGTGCTACCACTTGTTGTTCTAAAATTGGGTGGTATAACTCTTCCGCATCTAGTCAAAGAGATCCACGCCGTGCATGTTGGTTTGATATTCTTTTGGACCAATGTCCCCCTTATTGTCCTTACTACAAAAGCCAGTTTGTAGAGGGACAAAGTTAGAGAGGTTAGATTTCTAACAATGTGGCAAAATTTCACCAAAAAAAGCCCTAGTTGCAGCTTGGTTGGAATCTCTTCACGCACTCTTTTCAACCAACAACAAGCAATCGTTAATTTGGTAGGATCGGCCAAAGTACTAAAAAACACTATAGGCTTACTATTATACTACATAGATGTAGCCATTTGTCCACTCGAATGTGTAGCCCAAAAGATAGAAGATTGGAGGTGGTCACCTTTCCTAAAGCCTTGTAGAATGGAAGGAAAACCAATACGTTGTCCTTTCATTGTGCTTGTTGCAAAGATGCCCCTTCGTAGGAGACCATCAAAAAATAACGATCCTAAGAAGGAATTATCCACATATACTTTGTGGCCTCAATGTTGAGGACCGACAGCCAATTGATGCACTACATGTTTGCCCAAGCTGACTTTAGCCTTGCCACCACCCTTTACTAAGGTAAAATATTATATTCCAAATGTAGCTAGAATCTATATATATGGTTGCCCAAAATTTGAAGCCATATCTTGTGGGTTTGTCTATCATATATTGACAACAAGGACTATAGCAGCCTTGATATGCTACCATTATTTCATTGCACGTCAACCACTTATTTGGATTGTCCAAGCTTTAGGAGAACCCCACAAAGTGTTGAAGTAACCACCTGATCTTGAACAATTTATCATAGATTGGGTCTACCTTATCGCGATAGGCTACAGCATTATCAATGCAATAGCAACTCAAATCTATTCCATGAGAAAACAAGTGGAATAACACCATAGCGCCAAAAGACATCTTCCCACCAATAATCACAAATGGAGGGTGAAGTTCTCAATCCCATCTGAATAATAATCCCTAGGAAAGTATGCATCTCTAATCTACTAATTGATGTTCATTGTCTTCCACCATTGGACCTTCCTAGTCTACCCCTTCATCTCGGGTCAGCAACATTGGTAGCCATCTAAGAAACGTAGAGATTCATTTGAAACACAATGTAATCTATTGTTGCATCATGAAACCAATGGTTGAAAAAAGATCGGGCACTCGGTTTGTTGCGAGTAAAGCACTAAATAGGTTCTAGAAACGGCCCTGTGAAGGTGGTTCAATCACCAATCAACACTAGGCATGTGTTGTCCCACTTCGAATCCCTATATACATGGCAAATTCTATCTAATGCAATGTGTTGGTTGGGATCTAGGAATCTGTACTCCTAATACTGCTCTACATCGAGTGGATTGTCATCTACTTCTGCTACATCGTCATCCTCAATCAACAACAACTCTGAGTTATTCTCATCAAAAGAATTGTTACTTGTATAGTTAGCGAAGTCGGGCGCCCATGCTATGTCTCTAGAATCTATCATCCAATTGTCGATACTATTAAGTCCCAACCTGTTAGATTCTCCGACACCTCGTCTTGGTGGCATGATGAAGCCATCTCCGCTCGCATTGGCTAAAAGGGTGTTGTCAGAATTGTGAGCTTCTACCTTGCCTTGGTTTTAGAAATGCCCAATGTTGCCTCCTTTATTGTTGTTAGTGACAGTCCTACCTCCTTCCATTTCAATGACTAAGACTAAAAGTGTAATTGGTAACATGGGTTGTGATCGCCAATCAAGACATAGGCCCTCCTACTCAATTAGATCTGCTTGTGGTTTCAAATCCACCAGATTTGTGACCGCTTGCAACCACTCCCCTATTCTCGCAGTATTGTCGAAGGCCACTCGCAAATTCACCGCGCACTCTAGTACAATGGCACCCACGGGCTCCTATTCTTTAATGTTGACTTACACTAGCCTCAATGGCGAGCATTGAGTCCTACCTTGGGGAGAATTGTTGGTCGCCAGGCTATTAGGATCAATTTCAAAGGAGGCTCTATGCTTAGCTTGATGAGCCTTGTAATTGTCACTTGAGATAGGCGAATGTGACAGTGATCTATAGTAGTGCTGTCCAAATTCACTACCATGTCTTTGAATTGTTGATCAAAGGACAAGAAGTGATGTGCTACCAATGACAATTGGAAGTAGTATCCACCCCCTCAACTCTTGGACATTTCGAATGCATCTACTACGATAAAAACCATAGTCCCTTCCTCTCCATCACCTTGGCCCCCCTTAGCTGCACACTATCTTCCCCTACTTCATCCAATTTGGACCCTAAATTGAAATTGGTCCTACCCCAATTTGTCAATTCTATGCCCTCCTACACCTACTTCTGACATCCCAACATTGGAATTTTGCACATCAATCCCCACTTCCCTAGCATTACCTCCACCTCTCTTGTAGTAACCATCGAGACTCCTCCGACTACCATTTGCACTCCCACATGGCCTTCTCATAGTGAATTGTTGTAGTCCAAAGTTACATTGACTTGGGGTGGACATTATAATCATTGCGTTCATTTGTGACGTGCTAATGGCCCCTCTTCCTTGCTGAGAATTTGCCCATGACGCCACCAATGCCCTCTGAGTCCGTGCCCGTTGTTGAGCAAGCTCGGCTCCCAAGTCCACGGCCGCTTTTGTCCTTGCCAAGCGCTTCATTGTCCAGCAAGCAAAGCCATTACTTTGTACGTAGGAACAAGTTGAAGAATTCCAAAATTCCTCAGTGACCTCCTTTGGGATAGAGCTCAAATTAGCCCAACAACCTTGCAATTTGACATCAACACAAATACTGTCAATTTTATGTCCCCGGATTGTCACGCTAGTGATGCTTATAGTACGGCTTTGACAACAACAAGAAGAAATCTTCTTATAAACAATTTACCACTTTTTGAGCACAATCAGTGCTTGCTTCTTTAGAAAGCACCAAAAGAAACATTTATCTTGCACCTGAAAGACCTCTTATTGTATAGCCCGCCCTACCCACAAAGCCATCGTCATCTTGTTCAAAATTGTGAGTGATTTTCACTGCGAGGCAAAAACCATTCACAAATTTGAGCCGGAAGATGAGTGTATAGAACCTCTAAACTAAATTCACCTCCAAGCAATGAACTCTATTAATATTTTGGTAGATTTTTAGTTAATTTACCCTAAGCAAAAGAGGGTCAGCCCTCCTAAATCCCTAAAAAACAAGCTCTAATCTACCTCAATCACTAAATCACCCCTCCACACATTTTAGGAGAACTTCCTAAATCAAATTGCATTCAAATATGCCCTTAACCCCAAAACGACCCTACGATTTCTGGTCGTTTGTGGCCGTGGAAGGGAGGCAACCAGATTTGAAATTTTTAATGTTGGAGAATGGTTGGGAATTGTGATCAAACCGGACCAAATCAGAGTACCTTCTTCCATCGAGGTATAAGAATTTTTACAGCTCTGAATTCTTTTTTTTTGTCCGTCAGATTGACTTGTTTTAGCGAGGGCACGATTGCCAAAATGTGCTTTTTGTAGGGTTGCGGGTGCTTTGATTTGTGCCACAAGGCGATTGGGAGGCAAAATCGGGGTCAGGTTGCAAGAATTCAGTAATGCTCTAGCTCGAGAGTAATCTTACCCAAAAAAATGGCAAAAGAGACAACATAATTTTGTTGTATTCGAAGTCGAAGTACGAGGTGTCAAGTACTGTCAATGTAGGGAAAATGTACTAAATGATTTTTGGAAAAAAATGCGTAGTGACAGACGTTGATCCGAACGGTAGACACAACACTCGGAAACATATGCATGCACTCAAAAAAATTTAGAGAAATTTAATTGTTCTTTTTAGACAAAATCAAAATCAAAGGTAGATGCAGGGTGACCCGGAGAAGGAGAGGGTGACATCGGTGGGAACCTGCCGTGGCAGTTGCCAAACAAGCAGGAAAACACGCGGGATACATGAGTTGTACCTATGGCGCGAAGGTGGGATGAGCCAACAAAGCAGAAGGACTAACTACCTCGTGCACGATTTAGAGAACTGTGTTGCTTCTCCGTCGAAGCGCCTCACTCTTCGCTGCAATCTTGAATCCAAAACTTGAGTCATACTTGAATTGAAGCCTTCAAAGAACAAGTACCTTAAACTCAGTTGCCAATTGTCCACCCTTATCTTCGCGCTTGGAATCGTATATTGTTTCTGAATGTCTGCAAGGAGGCGGCTTCATCAGAGTGATTAGCCAAACCCTTGGCGGGAAACTCTATGTCATGAAAGACGGACAAGCGTCCCTCAACAGTCTTTCATTGGGTCGCTGCACACGTCAACCGGGCCTCGCATCTGATGTGGCATGGTACTTTCCTCTCCGGTCAGGGACCCTTGCACACTTCAGGGCCTTTTATAAAATGAAATCTACGTCAACTTTGCAATGTATAGATACCCCCGATGCAGAAAAAAAAAACTCTACAATTATGTAGTTGAGTAATTTTCCAAATTCGGCTTTGATTTTGCATTTTTCAGCCCAAAACAATGCTCGGGAACAAAATATGTCCTCTAGGGCATTTTGGGGTTAAAGGCCTAAAATGACCCAAATTGTGCTTGAATTGACAATTTCAACACACCATGCTATCCCAAACACTCAATTTTCATTAAGCCTTAAAAACGAGACTTGCATACTATTTCAATCATTCTTTAAATATCCAACTTATTTGTCATTGCATTACCAATTTTTTTCCATAACCATGTGCAATGAAAATTGCAACTTTACAATGACAAGTGGAGGGAAGTTCACTAAAACCTTAATTTCAACCTCATAGTAGGGCCAACAGATACCCCTTCACTAAAACAGCCATTAGCGCCTCAAATTAGGTGAGACTAGTTTTGTTTGAAAGTTAACTTGGAAGAGCATCTCCCCTATAAATTTCGTTGGATTCCAAGTCTCCATCTGCACGTTGTAGCTCTTCAAAGTTGGCAATCTTCCATGGCCGCGGCAACACACCATCTCCCACAAAATTGGTTGCCCTGATCTCACCCTTCTCCTAATTAGGCAAGTAATAGCTTCTTGGGAAGCTGACTTCAAGACGCTCCATCCCTCCAAAATTCAGCTTCATTGGAGTCTTCATGCTCCCGCAATTGCTCTTCAAAGTAGGTAGTTTCAAGGGGGATTCTGAAAACCTAATTTTCTCTTCATGTTCTCTCTCAATCTCCCATCTGACCTCACCAAACCTCACTATTCGTCCCATCTTTACCTCACAAGGTGAAAACCTATTCAACTAATTGCTTGCACTCTTAATTTAACTCTTTGCAATCATTGCTTTCTTCTCTCCTCCTCTAAACACACCAAACACTCAAAAAATATAAGAAAAAAAAGGAGGAAGAAAGAGCTCCTAACCCTAATTCAACTTTTACCCCAACTTCCTAACTAGCTAGCACTCCTAATCACTTCATCCATCACTAATTTACTGAAAATCCATTAAATCACTACTTATTGCCTCAAGTAGTGTTTCTACCACTAGGTTAGTGTTCTCATAATAGTTTTAAGTTTGATAGCTTCTTTTGTGCTTTTCATATTTCTTCTTTTCTGTTGGTTTTCAATTTATATTTTGATCCATTTTCAACTTCTAACCTTTGTTTCCAATTCTTTTTTTGTATTTTTTATCTTTTAAATATTTTTGGTTTGCAATTTTAATCTAGTTTCTTGTCCTATGTACTAAAAGCCTTCTAACTAATGGTTATAGTTAACTCTAATGTACTAACATTCTTAAACTTAAAATCTCACATATAGTTTTTACATTTTCAATTATCTTAAAGGTGAACCATTATGGTGGTTCACAAAAATCCACACAAAATCCAAACTGTTGCTACTTCAAGGTGATAAATGATAGTAGCGCGCTGTCGTGTTGAGAGAGTTTGCTTCGGGAAATCGCGAAGATTCTAGCTGCGACTGGGAATAGTTTTGCTATGGGTTTTGTCAAATCTTCTTATCTTGAGTCTTTGGTCTTCAATCTTCAAAACTTGAATCTTCATTTGATCTTCTGTTGGCCTATCCTGTAGTGGTTCTATAGGATCAAGGGTAAAGATGTGTAATAAGAAACAAGTCTTCGGACAGGTAAAACGGGATGGTCAATTCACAAGTTGACCATCCGGAAATTGGCTCCTAAACTTCAAACCTACGGTGACCAGGAAACGCCTTTCACCAGTAGGAACAACATAGAAGATCGACCATGTGAGTGATCAATCCCACTTTGTCACCACAAACATAAAATGGGGCTAATATTGTCATAAGAATGACTCCATAGCCCGCAACCAAGTTTACAATGCAAAATTTAAATAACAACTAACCCCCAAAACAAGTTGGGAAAACAAGAAATTCACAACGAGCCTCCAAAATCGGCTAGGAAAAACAAGCCACAAGCCACAACACACGAATCTTCAACCTTCTTCCACTTTGAGTCTCAAATCTTCAATCTTGAGTCTTGAAAACTTCTTTCACTCACAAACTTGAAGAAATTCCAACAAAAACTAAGAAAAACTAAGTCCCAAGCAAGCTGCAAACTTTGATCTTGTGTCAAAGATGCTCTAGGAACTCAAATGCTAAGTGCTTTAGCAATTTAGAAAGCTAACAGCACAATCTAATCACTCACAAAATTTGAAACTATTCTAAGATACTGTCCAAAAGTTATTAAAGGGCAAAGTAGAAGTCTTTTTCTTCCTTACTAACCAAACACTGCCTCTTTAAACCTCAATAACTTTTGATTACAAGATCGAAATACTATGTGTGAGAACAATTTGAAAAGCTCTCACTACTATCTATGAGTTGTGAAAATATCACAATAATCTAAGATACTGTCCAAAAGTTATGAGAGGTAGAGTCTCGGCCTTCTCAAACAAGAAGGTAGAAATCTTCTTAACCTTTGATACTTCATGACTTTTGCATTACAACTCCAATTTGTATAAATAAATACAATTTGAAAAACTAAAATGATAATCTACAACATATCAAAGTTTCAATTCCATCAAAGAAACTGACCAAAAGTTGTAGGCGTTGAAGTTACGGCCTTTTTCCTTCAAGTTCAATCTTCACTCCAGACTTCGTCACCTCATAACTTTTTGATAAACATTCCAAACAACAAATATCATATCTTTTTAGAAAGATATAAACAAGGACAATACACCTCCCAAATATCAAGTCAAATCAGTAAGTACTCCAAAAGTTATAGCTTGTTGAAGCCTCTGACCTCTCAATGGAGATCCTTGGGTCTTCACAATTTCAAACTTTCATAACTTTTGACTCCCAACTCCAAATTCAACTTACAAACACTCTTTGAAAAGCTCTGAATACAAGGAATGTTGTGCCAAATTTTCATTACTCAAATGTTTATGCTCCATGAGCTACATCCACCTAAAATTCGCCCAAAACCCTCCCAGAATACATACACACTCTCCACTTCCTTTCTCCCCCAACTAAGCATCTTTTCCCTCTTTTCCTCCCCATCTAAAGTGAAGGGTGGGGCACATCAGCCCATGCCCCTACCAAGACCCCACCTAAGATTCCAAACTAAATCCCTATTCACACTCTCTCTTAACTCCAAACTCCAAGCTAAATACTGTCACTAATTTTTCATTCTACATTAATAATCACACACTGATTTCAATAAAATACTCAAAGTAAAAACTAACATCCAATAAATGCTCACTAGAGGTAAAAAACTAAAGTTTCAATCAAAGCTTCATTCCATTTGCAAAAAGTTGAGAATGCGTTTAATGGTGGCAGCAACATAATTTGCACGCTCGGCTTTCATCAATGGGTTGACTGGACCTTCCAACCAACATTGGTGGCCACGACTACCCTCCACCGGCTGAACCATACAATAGTATTGATCGATGTTTTTGCCCTCATAACTCGCCTCGAATGTCACTTCCCGAGTGCCCAGCTCAACACACCTAACTTGGAGCAAGATCACCAAAACACGAGCATCGCCGCTCTATGCGAGGTTGTTTCGGCAGTCGAGAAGGCCCAGCTTCATCTCGAGGATGCCTAAGTGGCAATGCAAGATCTCGCACCAAAAGGCTACTCCGGTAGTTGTGACAAGGAAAGCTCGAATTTAGCCTCCGGTTGAGGCTCTTCATCTTGAGACTCAGAAAAAACCCTCCACTTTGATATTCTAACTCTAAAGTAGGAAACAAAATCCACTATTGAAAAACAATGAAGGTCAAAGGCAAACCGTCCTCTTATATATATATCGAAACGACGTCACCTTGAAGCTATCCAATAAAATATATTATAATATATTTTTATATAATACACA
Source organism: Climacium dendroides (assembly GCA_950106755.1). Taxonomy (NCBI): domain Eukaryota; kingdom Viridiplantae; phylum Streptophyta; class Bryopsida; order Hypnales; family Climaciaceae; genus Climacium; species Climacium dendroides. The sequence goes on along the minus strand of OX467082.1, from coordinate 21,738,417 downwards.
AATCTACAACAGGACAGCACCTGCAACAAGACCCCCACTTATGAGTCCTCCAAAGCCACCTTCATCCAACACTTACGAAAATGATGCATTTCTATGCACTCCCTACTCGCCCTCTTCATAGTATCTTGACAATGTACAAATCCGTCCTCAGATCTTTGGGATCAATCCATTACTACATAGCTACAAATTGTACCCTAAACAAACATGATTCTCTCACCAATCATTGTTGGCTTCGTTGTGCAAAGAATGAGTGTTGTGCTCTCACGCACAATGTAGCACTTTCCAATGAGTGTCTTAAACCCTACACCCATGTTCCTGCTATGGCAAATGGATCCAAAGCCCAACGGTCTTCAATCGGGGACTCCCAATTATTTTTGGAACATTTTGCCAAACTGCCATGTCCCTTATTTGTATTTGAAATGTATAAGTACAGCCAAACACTATAAATGTATAAGGCCACCAATGCATTTTTATGATTACTGCCCTTGCAAAGGCCATTAGTTTAGCACATGCTTTATCCCACCTCACCTCTAAAATCTCAAATGGCACCAAGCCTATTTTCAATTTCTAGTGACCATAAACCCTCTACTTAGATAGTCTAAAGTTAATGTATGACTCATTTGTGACTCATATGTCACTTCATTGCAACTCATCCATGACTTCGTTGTGACTTCATTGCAACTTGTTTGTATCTTATTTGCAACTTATTTGTAGCATATTTGTCACTTGTAGAAATCTACACAATATAGAAATCTATAAACCATAGAAATCTAAAAACCATACAAATCTTAGAATTCTTGCACTATAAGAAACCCGTGATTTAGGTGATGAGCCTAATTTTTTTAAACGGATTTTAGGTGATGTCCAATGCAACAAACCCATGTTTTTATGTCAACATTGATGTCACATTGGATGTTTTTTTGACATAAAAACATGGGTTTGTTGCTTTGGACATCACCTAAAATCCGTTTAAAAAATTAGGCTCGTCATCTAAAACCCTGGTTTCTTATAGTGTTAACAAAATTCATTACATAAGAGTACAACTATTTACAAGTCTTATATGTCCAACCTAATAGTACTCTTGACAATTGAAATGGGACAATTGATATAAGAGAATCAAAAAATGACTTTGAAAATGACTAGAAAACAATTAGGAAACGAATACAAAATGACTACAAAACAACTACGAAACAACTATTGACATTTTACAATTACAATTGTTTCTTAGTAATTTTCTAGTCGATTTTTGCAACTACAAATTGACACAATGGATATCATAAAGTGTAGATTAGTCTACATCAACAACTATGATGAATATTTATGAGATATTTTCACTGTGATGGCAAAAAAAACTCTAGAGTTGGTTGCTGGGTAGTGTATCAGACCTATAATCTAAATTGTCTTTTAAGCAATGGACTCCAATGATGTTTTGGTAAATTTTTAATTAAACGACTTGAGGTAAAAAGGGAACATCCCCTTAAATCATCTAAAATTGTGTCCTAAAATCCCCCCCAAATCCCAATACATACTTTAGAAGGTGAGGGTAACCTCCTAGGCCTAAACCTACCTAATTTTGGCAGTTAGGGCACCAAATGGGTTCTAATTGAGTCCTAAAAATTAATTCTAGCGCAACTCAACCCACCTAACAACAAATTTCACATGCATTCTTTCTATTTTCATTCCCCATGAATTTCCAAGTTATCTATATTTAAGAGATGAAATCTTCTCAAGCAACATTCAATGGGACCACATTCCACATGCATCCATGCACAAGCAAATGTTCCATGCTTAAAATCACCCTAAAACCACCATTAGGGCACCAAAAGGGTGTTAATTTAGCCTTGAAAAATAAATTTAGCACACATCTTCATCCCCCAAACACCTTAATTTCAGGCTAAAAAACCCATGCATTCCTTTTAGACACTTACATCACCTACTTAGATCCTAAGGTATAATTTTTTAGAGGAAATTTGGGCCATAGTGCCAATCCATCCAAAAATTACACTCTAAATCAATTTCCTCAAGAGAATTTCATACACAAAGACAAGACCATTCAAACCAAAAATACAAGAAAATATTGTAATCAATCATTACATTTTAAAATTCAGGATAGATGTAAATAACAATAGAATAGAAAGAAACTAGTCACCGCATCATGGACCTTCTAGTACTAATTTGGTTGCCCCGTTCATGTCCTTGTTTTGAATTGGGAGAGTCATCATGTGGTCTTGGATATATACTAAATGCCTAAGAATTGATGACCTCACACTCAACAATTAATTGACTAGTAGTGCTCCTTGAAAATGTCTCCAAAAATCTGCTTTTCAATATTCCAAAACTATACTTTAAAAAGAGCTCTAAAACTCAAAGTTTTTAGAATATTAGAAGTGTACCAAATTCTACTTATAGTACAAAATTGAATTTTTAAAATATTATCTTTTGCCTTAATTCAGAGTATTTTGTTCAACAAAAAGATCATTTTGGAACTGAGGTAGTAGCATTTTGGTTTTCATTTGAGCATCATTTTACCATTAGCCAAATTTGGTTATTCTACTAAATCTTGCTTAACATCTTTTTAGTTTTAAATTCCTATTTTTTCTTTAACATTTTTCCTTCATTTTCTCCTTATGGCATTTTCTATATTTTTGCCTTGACCTCCTTAAGTTCCTATTCCTATGTACTAAAAACTCTCTAACTAGTGGTTGTGATTTAATCCAAAATATTAATACTTCTAGACTTGCAAATTCAACCAATTTGTTTATCTTTTCGATTTTCTAAGAAGTGAACCAATATGGTGGTTCACAATATTAAATGGAGAATCATTTTTAATTTGAATTTTATAACAACTCTTGCAATCCTACACTTCATTCTACAATTATTGTGCAACTAAAACAATGTTTAATACTTGATTCTATGACTACTTTGCAACTAAAACAATGTACTCATGATATAAAACAATGAAGCAAAATTTGGTGCAAATAGAGAGGGCTACAGTTGCAAGTTAAGATAGTTGTATAGGACACTTAATTGCAGTTTAGTTGGTTGTGGTGGACACCTTTTTCTTTTAGTGGCCCTTACTACCTATGATGTCATATACTAAGTCTATCATTGAAACAATAGTATGATTTCATATTATAATGTGCACATTGAACAAAAATCATCAAAACAAAATAAACATGATGTTTATAGTTGAAATTTCTCAACCAAGCATTAAAAACTTAGTCTAAAACCCAACCAATCTAATACCACTAAAAGAAAATGAGGGGTTTTGCAATTACAAAGAACAAGTTCTAGTTTTTGAGTTGCATTGGACATTTGCAATTAGTGAGAATCTGAAAGCCTTTAGTCATTGTGGACAAATTTTTTAGTTGTATTGAAGTTGCAAGGTGAAACATGATTGTTTCTTATTCATCAACTTACTTGAGACTTCTGATGCATTTTATAACATAGATGCTTATGTGGTATTTGTTGCCACATGAGGTCAATTACCCAATTGGTGAGTTGTACAATTTATTGGCAACTCATTTGAGTTGAAATGTATGACTTGTTTGCAACTCAATTGTGACTTTATTGCAACTTTTCTATGACTCATTTGCAACTCATTTATAACTTGTTTGTAACTTGTTTATGACTCATTTGCAACTTGTATGTGACTTGTAGAATTTGTAGATTTCAAAATTTACAATATGTAGAAATCTACAAAATGCAAAATCTATAAACTATAGAAATCTTAGAATTCTATTAACAAAAATTCATTATATAAGGATACAATTATTTACAAGTCTTATATGTCCAACGTAATGGTGCTCTTCACAATTAATATGGTACAATTGATATAAGGCAATTGAAAAATGATTTATAATTATAAAATGACTATTGCCATTTTACAATTGTGTTTGTTTTCTAGTCATTTTCTAGTCATTTTTTGTGACTGTAAATCAACACGGTGGATATCATAGAGTGTCTACATCAATAACTATGATGAATATTGAATGGAGAATGACTTACATTTATTCTACAACTACTTTGCAATTAAAACATTGTACTAATGATGTAAAGCAATGACATAAGAATTTGGTGTAAACAGAGAGGGCTATAGTTGTAGGATAGTTATACAAGACACTTAGTTGTATTTTAGCTGGTTGTAGTAGACTTATTCTTCTTCTAGTGTATAAACCTTGTACAACCTATACTTTAATAACACTAATTTTTTGCCCTGCCAAAAAGACAAATGAGTCATTGACCCTCTATAAATGATGGATATGGTACATTTACAAGGGTATTGCAAATATTAAAGACACCTACATATAGAGAAAAGTATTCATTATTAAATCAAATTAAATGATCATGTAATGCTTCATTTGTAAATTATTTTAGAAAAATTTTACTTCAATTAATTTAAATTTGGATTTTATATAGTCTAAATATAGAATATGAAATTTTTCCAATGTTTTCACTACTTGTTTCACTATGGAACTATTTACATGTGATAAACTCTAAGTATATAATTGGAATGCAATTTTCAAGTTTTAAGAATTGGGATTGCTTTTGGCTTTTTGCCGACTTGCATGATGTTTACACTTCTTTGTGAGTAGGAGGAAACTATCATTTTAGGATTAGCTTTGTCTATTGTCAAACTAAAAGCAATTTGAAAGTTCAAGTTCAATGTTAAAATTAGTTTTCAAGAAATTGAAAACTTATTCCCTCTACTTTTCATGTGCTTCTCCTTATAAAGTGGCCAGAGAACCATTTCCATTCCCCCTTGCAAATATTGCATATTTACATGTAAAGTTACAAAAACATTTAGTCTTTTTGCAAAGTTTGGCCAATTCTGACACACAAAATTTTGCCCTAAGTGGATGAGAGAATGCATATGATGGGATACAATCTTTGATTTGTCATTTGATCTTGTTGTGATGGTACTTGACATCTACCTTTTTGTACAAATGCACCTTCTTTTGTTTTTCTATTGTATGACTTTCATTGGATTAAATCTATAGTATGTAAACATGCGATGTAAGAACATCTCTTGTGGTCCATCATAATTTGAACAATTCAATAATATTTGGATGCATACTAATTTAAAATAATGTAACATTGGTACATTATCGTTACACTCACTAACAAGGCAAATGTAAATGAGTGTGGTTTTCAATCAAGGCTTTAAAAGGCAAAGCATCATAATGCTAAAATAGCCAATTATTATGGAAAATAGCATGCTTCCCCTTATTCAATGAGTGACTACTATTTGTATGGATTTATTTATTTTTAAACAAACTAGGCATGTGGGCCCTAAAGAATATCCTTCAAGAATAATATTATAAAAAGAACTTGTTTGCGCAACATGTACATGGGATTATTCATAGGAATTTAGTAATATTGTTTAAAAAGTCCAAGAGGATCACTAACATATATCTATTGCAACCATATAAGTTAAGAGGGTATTTAAATGAGGGCTATCACATACTTGAAAAACTTGAGGTGTATTTTAGGTTCTAGTCATATTCTAATTAGATTCTCAAATTATTGCAATTAAGGTGGTAGAGGATCTAAGGCAATCTACTCTTAAAGTGACCTTTTAAGAGTTGATTGCATTTGGGGAAAAACTAGACTTCTTAAGACAATTTTCAGTAAATTTTCACACAAAGAAAAATGAAATTGGCATCTAATACAAGTCGTTTCATATTTTTTGGACCTTCATAGAATTAGTTATGAATTTTTGAAGTTGAAGCACAATGGCACTAAGGATGACCCATCTCTTGAGATATACACTATTGATGCATTGAATAAAGCAAAATGTACCCTATGTCTTATAGGTCGCTTTTAGAGCGGGGGTGCTTTTAGAACACCTTACTATATGTGCATTCTTGCAATGTTTCAAAAGTTGACCTAGGCAAAGCTCTCTAGACATCTAGATGTTGTTTCACAGCTTAAGGATTTATTTAGAGATAAACCATTTTTTAGTTGTCAAAAGAAGCAAGTAAAGGAGAGAAGACAACATCCTACTAAAGGTCATGCCTAGTTGAAGTCTCTATAGAAGAGCATTGGAAAGAATACCGATACGCCAAGACAAAATTAAATTAAAAAAATTGGTATACTTTGCTATATAAAGCCCATCACCAAAGAATTTTATGGAATTTAGGAAAAGAAATTATTTGTGATTAACTTAGTGATTGACACCTTTATAAGTACATTTCTTTCATTTCTCGATTCAAATAAGTTAACAATTACATTGACATTCACTTAGAATTCATATAACATTCAATAGCCTTCAAAGAGGCTACATTTTCTTCTGTGAATTTTTCATCCATGAAATTCATCCACATCATTAATGTAAGTTTTGGTACCAAAATGGTGATAGTATATTTATGGTGTGCTCCATTTTTTTAATTTTAGGATAAGATAGACAAATCAAAATTTAATTGTGAAAAAAGATGGTTTGCCAAAAATCCAAAAAATCCATTGAATAATATTCCAATGCAATTTAACCATCTACAATCAAAAATAAATTTTGATGGTCATTAGAAGAAAATGAGGGGTTTTGCAACTACACTATGCAATTGGTTTTTCAATTGTATAGGACCTCGTATAGGACATTTGTGACTAGTTTGTGACTAGTGATAATTTAGAGACCTCTAGTCGCAGTAGACACCCTAAAATTTAGGAAAAAGGTATACCAATTGCAAAAGAGATGCCTCGTTTGTAACTTGTATATTTATAGATTTTAATTCAATAATTTATAGATTGCAAAATTTTAGAACTGCCTTTTTCTAGACTTTAGAATTTCAAATCTACCTTTTTCTAGATTTTTGGATTTCAGATCTATCTTTTTCTAGATTTTAGAATTTCAAATCTAACTTTTTTTGAGATTTTAAAATTTCAGATCTACCTTCTTCCTAGATTTCAGAAATTCAAATATTGGTATTTAATAGATTTCATTGGTTTAGGAAAACTTATAATTTTATAGATTAAAAATTTCTTGGATTTTAAATAATTTTTTATTTCTATAAATTGTAGAAATCTATACTCCATAGAAATCTATAAATCATAAAAATCTAAAAATTGCAAAAATCTTAGAATTAAATCAACAAAATTCATTGCATAAGACTACAACTTACAAGTCTTATATGTTCAACCTAATGGTACTCTTTATAATTGATATGAGATAGTTGATATAAGACAAATGAGAATGAACTTTGGAAGCAACTAAAAAACAATCAGAAAATAACTAAGAAACAACTACACTAAAATTGGTAAATAGTGTACGCTACACTAATTGTCAACAATAACACTAATTGTGATTTGCAAGGTTAGTGTTAGAACATTATTTACCCATTCTAACACTATTTTAGCTCTATTAATAGTAAAATTTGGTCATTTCAACATTTCTACGAGAATGCATTTAGTGTTAGATGGGAACAAAATATAGAAGTCAAAATGGTAATATAATAAGTTAAGGCTATGATCCAGTTCACTACAACACTAATTATCACCCAACACTATTTACCAATTTTAGTGTAGTGTACGATTTAAAAGCAACTTAAAAATGACTAGCTTTATTATTAAAAAATTCAGTTTTTTGTTGATTTGGTCGCATTCATTTGGTTCACTTTTCAATTGATTTCTATCCAAATCAACAAATTACTCTTCAAATCAATAGAAAAGTTAATCAAATCTATGCAACCAAATCAACAAAAAAGCTGAATTTTCTAGTATTGTAGGAAATGACTACAAAACAACTAGTATATGACTAGAAAGTGACTTAGAAACAATTAGAAAGTGATTAGGAAACAACTATGGTCATTTTACAATTGTAATCTTTCCTAGTTGTTTCCTAGTCGTTTTTTGCAATTATAAATTGACTACTTTGCAACTAAAATAATGTATCAACAACAATATAAAACAATTACTTTAGATTTGGTGCTAATATAGAGGTCTTACAATCGTAGAATAGTTGTATAGGACACTAGTTGCATAGTAGTTGATTGTGCCAAACACGTTTTTCTTCTAGTAGGTAAAATGAAGGAACTGTATCGTTAACATTTGTAGAATGAAAGGTGTAAATGTCACTTCTACATTGAAATTCATTGTCTATCATGAGTCCTCAAAGGGTATTAGAATAATATAGGATTTTTTCCAATGTACATTTGGCTACTAAAAAATTTAAGTAAGAATGGAACAAATTTTAGCCAGTTCTATGAACGCTGCACCTTACTTCTTTCCTTCCTTAACATCCTCATCTTTAGCTTTGGTTGCTTGCCTACCAATAGGTCCACACTCTCAAAACTCCCTAACGATTGGTCCTTCATAAGGCTTCTCCAATTAATCTTCCTGGATGCAATTTGAGCAAGAATTCTATGAAATCGAAAAAATTGGCAAGAGAAAAGAGGAGCCAATAGCGAGTTGTTCCATGTGAAGAAAGTGTGACACCCCTTTTTGTTGTTTGGAGCAATTTTCAAAGAATATGTTATCTTCAAACTTGGATGGAAGCTCCTATAGCCACGCAAAGTCAACAAAATTGAAAAAAACTTGAATTTTTTTTCTCCAAGACCATTTCTTCACCTTTAGAGGACATTCTAAATTCTTGAAGAACTGGAGCTCCACCTGCCACAAATTGCCTACAAGAAAATGCCACTTGTGCATTCTTCTCGAGAATTGCAGCTGTAGTGAAGAAGATGTGACTATCCATAGTATTAGCATCATTCTTGACATCGATAATTAATTAAGTTGCTTCCTCTCTTGATCTTTCTGCACATAGAGTTCGGCATGCTCCACCATCTATCCATAGATCCCATAGAAGACTATATGGTGATGGCATGTTCCTCTCTTGTAGCTTTATCACGAGCATACATGTTCATAATGCCATTTGCAAGAAATTGTGAGATTGTGGATGAAAACAAAATTATGGATATGTGATATGCATTAATGTGACACTTTCTATCTAATATGTGGATGAATGTTGAAATTTGGAGTATGGCTATAATAAACATTTAATATTGTCACTTTGACACTTTATAAAAAATGAAAAATGAAAAAAAAAAACTTTGGTTGAATTCGATGAAGTCATCGAAAACATTCCTTATTGCCAAAGTTCCCCATCAAGGAAGCATCATTGTCTCCCGACAGGACCCATAATCCATCCATTAAGATAATATGTTTATTTTGTTTGTTTGATATAGTGAGATATCTTGAATCATGTGTCTCCCAATTGTATGTGCTTAGTACTGTCAAAAGCCCTTGGCGAGGAGGAGTGCATGGGCTTTGTTTCATGGTGTTTGAACTTACAATGTGAAGTTATGGATTTTTGAGTTATTTTCTAATTTTTTAAAATTATTTTATTTTATTTTTTTAATGTGGCAATGACACAGGGCACACTAGTAAAAGTGAACCTCACAAGCACGGCCAGGGTGAATTGACCCCCTCATTGCCCTGTTGGGAGAACACTGGAATTTTATATTTGCAACACATGGAAAAATTGGGAAGTTTTGAATTCATATTTACAATCAGAGGCCCCAAATTAGATTGAAGAGGTGAAGAAATATAAAAATACGCGGCTCAAAATAGGGGGCAAATTTTCAGATCACTCGCTCTTCATCTGCTTCTTCTCCTTCAATTTCCTCTCATACGGAGCCTCGTTGTGACGCTCTTGTGCAGGGAGGACGGTTTCGCTCAACCCTCTTCTCCGCTTCCTCGCTTTCCATTTCCCTCGTTTTGTACACACGCGGCGTTGTCGAAATGGAGTGAGAGATTTGCAGCTACAGTCAGTTTGAGAGTCATTCCGGGAAGTCGTCATTTGCACGTGATCGAAGGAGCTTGCCAACAACCATGCAAATGGTAAGTTCTGAGGCTGTGGAGGCAGCCGCCATGGCTTCCAAGTACCGCAAGTATGAGCGCGACTATTTGCGACGCATCAATCACCTCTATTTCTCCTGTGCCATGCCCGACAACTCCGGTAACAATCCTCCGCTGTCACTTCATTCCATGCTTCGAATTTTCACTCTCCTCTTTCTTTCATTTGATTTTAATTTTAAATTCTATTTTATACGATCAGACCAGATCAGATCAGCGACATGGCCTATTGCTCTCTTTCTTTTTAATTCGTCGTGCTTGGTTACCGTTCTAGAATGTTCTCGCTTTTTTAACTCATCAGGAACCTATTAACTTTTCTCAATGTTGATCTGAGAGTCTATAGCTCGAATGCATATTTTTCCAAAGAAGAATTGACAAGAACGCAGAAGTCGTTAGCTAAAACGCAGTCCAGAAAAATCAAGTCTCAAATCTTGCAGCGTTCTTCGTTCGTAGTCGTGTTCCTCATGGTTTCCAATGAAGTCGATAGTAGAAACGCACTCCAAAAATTGAATCTGAAATACTCCGGCATCCTTGAATAATCTTTTGTTCCTCAGCTGTTGATTTGAAAGATTACAGCACGACTGCATAGTTTTCAAAAGAAAAATTGGCACGAGCGTGACAGTCTTTTGCCAAAACAGTGAAAAAAAATTGAATCTCAAATTTCGCAGTTTTCTTCGTAATTTTGTTCCTCAAAGTTGATGTGTGAGATTACAGTGTGAGCGTATTGTTTTTCAATGAAATCAGTAGCAAAATGCAGTTTAAAAAAATTGAATCTGAAGTATCCCAGCGTCCTTGGTAATCTTTTGTTCCCCATTGTTGATCTCAGAGAGTACAGTGCGAGTTCAAAGGAGAATCGACAAGAACGCAAGAGTCGTTTGCCAATACTTATTCCAAAATAATCGAATCTGAAATATTCCAGCGTTCTTGGTAATCTTGTCCTCATGGTGTCTGTGCATGGATGCATCTTACGGTAGGGGTTTAGAGGTTTCGACATGAGGTTTGTGCGAAGCGTTGAAATTCAGCGTGGTGATGGATGTCTATTTCTGGTGCTCTGGATTCTGTTATTTCTCTCCTTCGTTGTGTCGATAGGACTTTGCGCTTGCAGAAGGAAGAGCAGCGTCATGTTTCATACGGCATAGAGTATAATTATTAAGTTTTTAATCTCTTAGCTTGCTTTGTTCAATGCCTTGGAGGAGGAATTCTCAGGAGAATAAATCCTGTGTTGTTCTAGACGCAAATTCTGTACTTCTACAATAATTTAAGCAGAGGTCATTGCTGAATGCTCTTCCGAACCCTATATGTATAACGTCCACTCTGAATTGGTTTCGTTTATAAGACAGCATTCTCAATTGACTGTAATAACGGTCTGGTTCGTGTCCAGATAGTGTTGACAAAATGGATCTTGCAGGTGAACTATTTGAGAGCGTTGCCACTGTCGACGAGTTTGTAATTAAAGAGGGCAAGTAAGTAACTCAAAGAGCACCTGCAATTTGTATTTTGTCCTCCTCTCATGGGCTAATGTTAACAGTCACTGCCATATTTTAGCAACGTTACACCTGCGAATGAGGGTCGGTTGGGGTAATATAGGGCATCACATTTTCAGTTGATCAGAATTGGAGGTATTCTCAATGACCAATTTAAATGACCGGTACTCTTGTCATGACGTATGTGACCCTAAAAGGTCTGTTGCATCTCGTCCTGATTCCTGGGGTTTGCTTGTGTAGGGAAGCCCCAATGAAGAAATTCCTCGCAAACTCAGCTCTCGTGAACAAGGATTCCCCAACCCCAAAGTTTGAATCCATGGATGTTGATGCCAACCTGCCATCTACTTCTAGTAAAAAATCCCAGCGTGCTACTCCAGATGGTAATCGGAAACGAGACAGGAATAATAAATGACCGCATTTATTCAAAAGACCATCTGCTCCACATGACCATTCAAATTGTGTATACAAGTCTTTGAGAAGTAGAGACCGTCTGAGGCAATTGTGAGGGTCGTGCAGGCGCATGCAATCTCTCAGTTTTCTTTTGATTTATGCAGACATAGCTCTACGTTTCTTATCACGAGTATGGTTACATATGTACTGCAATGGCAGAGTATTTTCAACTTGAAACGTCCATTTGAAGCACCTTTCTCTTGCGACACGGTTCTTCCTTCTAAAGGTTGCTGTGGTCTTGCTGTCGGTAATTAGTATCTCTTGAGGCCAGTAATAACGTACCAGCTATCAGGCAACGGCTATGGATGGTTTGCATAAGAATTGGCAATGTGTAACTAGTCGCTCTTCATCTTGTGAGGGGTACCACTGTAACTTATTCTAGCACTGAGGTAACGATGGAGGTTACAATATACTACATTGTATGAGAAAGCACTCTTCAAGGTATTTGATGCTGTCCTTTGTTAGTACAACGTGGTTCTTGCATTTGTTCAAAATACTATTTGATTACTAACTCTTCTATGGAAGGGCATTCGCTGTCTGTAATTTTCTTTTATATACAGTGATTTCCGACACTTTCTGAACATTCCACCTGAATGTACGCAGAAAGTTTGGGGAAGAATCGCTATCCACGGTCTCGCCTGTTCGGAGAAATGGAGGGCAACTACCTTAGATGAGGGAAACTGCTGAGCAGAACGGCTACGATGTCAACCATGTCAGGTCTTGTTTCTGATCAATAGCCACCACAGTCAAGAGAGAAGAGAGAGCAATGCTCAATGACTGGGCCATGGGGTTTCCATGTAAGCCACTCGATCAATTCTAGTGTACTCTCTGCTGACAGACATCGCGAAGATGCTGCGAAGTTGAGCATTGCAACGAAGCAGCTGAAATGAATTACGAGCATTTTTTGTCTCCACTTTTTTATTATCGCCCGCACACTAGTGGCGAAATATTCGAATCTGTGACAACTGTCTGCTGAGATTCTGACTCAGTGATTATTTGAGGTGTTCTTTGATAAGGTTATGTTTTGCACAGTTGGTGAAGTTCGTATTATTAAAGTCTGATTTATGTCTGCATGCGAAAGCGCAATTTCTTCGAATCAGGTGATGCTCTTCTTTCTTTTCATTGTTTTATCATCCAGTTCTGTTTCTCTGCATCGAGGCTGCTTGTGTCATGCTATGAGTGTACTGCACGGCAACGCGTACAGACATTTTGGATAAGTTAACATAAATATCGCCAGTTCTTTAACCCTCGCCTACTGTACCCGAGCTATATCTGCCACATGGCGGTTCAGGGGAGCTTCGCAATAACTCGTGGACAGTTTCTCCTTTACAGGCATTGTTAGTAGTTTATTAGTACAAATGAAACTGAACTATTTACTAAGGTTGTTCGAAGGTAGTAAGTTAGGGTTGAAACTCACCCTGTCGTGAGGAGTTTCATGTGATTGATAATTATAGATTGAATTGATTTTAGTTCAATTTCTTTGTTTATAGACCATTTGAATTTGATGTAGACTAATTCCTAAATATCGTTAATCCTGTCGTTAATACCTGATTTCCTCTTGTATTAAGCTTAAATTTGTTTGTACAGACAGATTAGGAGGTGAAGCCGACTGACCGACTGCATGGAAGGCCGGGTCAAAGAATTGGGTGACCCCACCCAGAGCTCTCTACTTCCGAGAAAGAGCCTCATTACCATTAAATCATGTCTGCACCACTGCCGCTCTGCTTATAGAGGTACAACGCCTGAAATTCAGACTGTACCTGTGTATGTGACTTTCAAAGACACGTAACTTAGTCAGTTATATTCTCATCGTGGAAGCAAACCGCTCTCGATTTTGTGCTCGAGTTCCATTTGTTGAGGGCTTTCAAGTTATGGTGTTCTTGAGCTTTGGAGGGGAACGACAAAGAGTGTTCAAATTAGAGGGACAAGAAATTGGCCATCAGGGGAATTAGCATTTGGGATCCCCAGTTGAAAGTGAGGATCTAGATTAAGAACAGGGAGGAAAGATTCAACTCATCCTTGTAGGTGAGTCAAAGTTGAGTTGCGGACATTTTGTCAGTAATAAGAGGGGGTGAGTCTAAGGGAGAAAGTCTCTGAATTCAAGGATATCACTATTACCTCTAAATCTTGCGCAATTCTACCTGCAGTTTTCCTTTTGGGGTTACGTTGTCGAGAAAGGGGATCATGGCAACGACGTGGAGTAAGAGTCGACGCACAACAACAGAGCAAGCATCGCCCAGAGTTGCGAGGAAATCCAGGATTCAGGATCTATTTGGGACAACCTCGTCTTCATCCGATTCCGCATCGCCACCGCGCCGTCGTCGTCGTCACGGCTTTAGGAAGATGGTGAAGAAAATGGTGCAACCACGGAGCAGTAGCATTACGCCAGATCACATCGAACCGGAGTACATGCCCAAGGAGTACGTGGGCGTGAGGTATCGCGTGGAGCTCAATAAGTACGTGACGGAGATTCGACCCACCAAGAGCACGAAGAAAATCTGGCTGGGCACGTACGACACCGCGGAGGAGGCCGCGCGCGCCTTCGACATCGGGAACTTGTGTTGCAAGAAGAATCTCCCCTTAAACTTCGAGGACTCGCCGCGTATGCTTCGGAAAATCTCCTCTCGGCTGTCACCCGACGAGGCTCGCAACGCCATCGCCAAGCTGGCCAAGGAAGTTGCGCGCGTGGTCGTCATCAATGTGAGCTCGTCGGAGACGACCAAGAGGAAGGAGGTCGATCGCGCCGCGGCTCAGAAAGCCCATCACCTGGTCCAGCAAAAACCTCATGAATCCGACCAGTCAGAGTTGCAAGAACTGCAAGAGCTGCAAGAGCTGCGAGAGTTGCGAGAGTTGCGAGAGCTGCACGAGCTAGATTACTCGGATGGAAGGCAGGCGGCGTCCCGAGCCCAGCACTTTGCAACCGAGGCCTCCGCGGCCATCACGTACACCGAAACAATTCCGGAAACGCAATACGTCGTGGAAGAATCGGATTCGGTGGCGCAGTCCATGCCATTGAATGCTGGTTGCGAAGGAGGCTCTGGAGGCAGCTTTGACATGACACAAGTATTTTTTGACGATGAGCGAGCTCACGTTCCTCTTCACAAGCTCATCAATTTTGGGCCGGATTAGTCCAGGCCCTATTAATGGCGAGGTTCTGTATCACTACCATTCCAGAATCGCCTATTACCACCGAACAATTCCGCCTTCTTCAAGAATTTAATTCGTAAGATGGGTGACAACTGCCAATGTTAGAAGAGTCAATGAAGAAGTGCGTCAAACGGCAAGTTCTGTTCAACGATGGAAAGGCCGGCAATTCAATTTCGCCATTGTTCAGCTTTTTTCTCTCGCCAAACCTGGTAACGACATTCAGATCAATGTCAGATTACGAAGCGTGAAGGAGCGAGGAGCACCAAGCAAATGGCGCTAATTCTTCCAAGGGCAAATCTACATATGTGCAAATGTTTTCTAGATTTGAGGCTGTGCTTTGTATACTGATTGTTAGATAACCCAATTTTGTAGACATGTGTGCATAGTTTGCCCAGTTTGAGAATAGGAGTGTATAGAGAGATAGAGACTCATGTGAAAGTCATAGCATTCTTTTCTAGTGGCATGGCACTTTTGAGAGTAGTGTCAATTATATCAGATGTAGCACAAAGTCATGTCAAATCAGCATAAATGGAGCAACATGAAAGCTTCGACATACTTTTACAGGACATGTGAATGGCTTCTTGGGCTCAAGAAGCTCTCACTTGTTTACACTTCTTCAAATTGAGCTTCACAGACAAAGTGTCACAAATTCTTTTTCATACCAATTCATGAGATGTTCAACAAGGGTTCTCTGGAACCTTGTAATGCCCATGGATGAATCATGTACGACGGACATTACCAAGAAACACATTTAGTGTTGTTTGACACTAAAGATCACTAAAGATCACTAAAGATGAAAAAAGTGTTGGAAACAAGACCCTTTTTTTGGTTCGAACCAATGTGTGGTAAGATACTAGCGTAGAATTGCCTAATACCACCATCCACCCAATTCCACCACCTGCAAGATCCTTCCAATTGTGTCAGTGAACCATCTATTCCCACAATCCTTACAACCCTTTATCATAATGGCAATGCGCTTAGGGAGCGGATACATCAACCCATGCTTTAACAAAGGTCTACTCATGCTCCAACAAGGATCTCTTCATAGTTTAACATTTTAGGTTTGAAAAATCACTAAAAATCACTTCTTGTCGAAATCTCTTCATTCTTTTTGCATTTGACTTCTCTCAAACTTTTCAATCTCTTGAAAAATATGGGAGCTAACAAATGGCTTCTCCAAAGTACGCAGATAGCAAATCTGTGTGCTAATGTGCAGTTCTATCTTACATCACTTGCGAAACAATTGGAACAATTGGAAGCAGTGGCAAACCCCAGTTATCATCATACAAGGGTTTTGAGATGTTGTCTGAGGCAGTGAAAGTGGAAATCCCGTGGCAGCTGTGCTGAGGTAGACTATTTGGAACTCTAGGCTCCTTCCAAGAAAGTGCCTGGTGGACTTAGTCTTCCAGAATTTCTCTCAGTCAAGGGTAAAGGGTCGGTTACATAGCCTTTTGGACTTGATGGGTGTGGGTTTCCGCCTTTGGGGGCTTGCCAAAAGAGTTTTCAATTTTCAAGAGAGATTTTTAAGAATTTTTGTTTTTTTGTTTTTTGTTTTTTGTTTTTTGTTTTTTCATTTGTTAGTTTGTTTGAAACAAGCATGTTCAAGAAATACACTATAAAGATTTTCCATCAAGAAAGAGAGGATTATCTTACACAAGGTAACAACCTTGTCCCTGCTAGGGATCGAACCTGGAACCACGCCATTTGGTTTGGGTACCTTACCTTCATCACCTAGTAGTTTAGGATCATCTTGGATATTTTCAAGAAAGATTTCATTTTCAATTTTCAACAAGGAAATTATTTTTAGATTACAACAACGATTTTTTATTCCAAATTTTCAAGCTAAAGAACTTTGCAATCTAGAGATTCAAAATATTGCAGGTTATGGATGAAACATCATTAATTCATCTATTCTATTTAAGTGCAAAAGTGTCACTATTTTGTTTGATAGACAAAATATCATCTTTTATTAGAGTTAATCATAAAGTTTGTCTTGTGTTTGTGAACCTATGTCTCACAAAGGTTTAACTAAAAATAAAACAAAACAAACATGGCACCAAACTCAATTAGACTTGAATTTAGATGCTCCAAGGAATTTAGTCCTATGTTTTTTCCAAACTCCAGCTCCTAGTCTTGCCTTGCACACACTTTATGATTAACCTTATTCTCCGGTGTTTTTCATTTGCATGTTCTTACTAAACCTAAATGACTTCCTAACTTCTCAATGAAGCCTTGCAAGTTGATGAAATCTTTTTGGTATCATTGCACGGCAATGAGATTCATTCTACTGCCATAGTCTAGATTTACAACATCTTTCAAAATGATGTTTACACTTCCAAAAGTTGTCCAACGATTCTCAAATCATATGATTGAAAAATAGGATTTGAGAAATAATAGAAATAACATGGTTGAGAAGTCATGGCTCTCTTGGAAGTTTGGAAGTACAATTTAGATGGAATGTTAGTATAGGGTAATGCCCAATTCTGAGGGCATTTCGTGAAAAAATGGGGCCAACAAGGAGGGTCGAGCTTGACAAGGAGGTCCTTTTTTTCATAGAATGCCCGTAGCACAAGGGCGTTGTTTGGCGTAAATGCCCTCCAAAAAATACAATTTGGAAAGATGTCTTTCAACATTTTTTACATGAAAAACATGAATACTCTTCACTATAGGGAAGTGCCCATTTAAAGCCTCCAAGAATTCGTAGAGCTCAACTAAGGAATAGCAATTATAGATCAGTAATTAAGTAGTTGGATTTCCAATCTATCGAGTGCTTGAATGTTGTAGTGAGGATAGCACTTAGGATAGCAACCATATATAGACATTCAATCCCTTATTCCATAGCCAAATTGGATGGCACAAGTAGCTTGTGTTTCAAAACTTTGTCTATTCATGTCTATTGCTTGGTATTAGAGCTCGTAATGAGACTTATACTAATGATGCTGAACTTAATGGATTAATGCAAGTTTTTGTTTAGCAATGGCTAGCAATGTAGACCTACATTTGCGCAACCTAAGCAAACACATAGATGAAAAAGAAAGTATTGCTTTTCGAGTATCAATGGTAATGTTTATTTATCCAAAATCCTTGCAATAAATTGGTCCTAAAAAATACAAATGACATTTTAGACTATATAGTACCATTTTTCTATGATTGCTATGAGTATAGAAAAATCCGTAGATTGGAATGTCAATACTTAAATTCCAAGTAAAGTAGAACCATCAATAGGGGTCTAACCATAGCCCCATCAACAATCAATAGGGGTCTAAAATCCAAGAAAAGCTAGGACTAATTTCCAAACATGAGTTCTTCATTTTTGCCCATCAATTCCTCCATTCTTTTATGACACATTTGCTTAGTTGGAAGTGTCAAAGTGAACAAGAAGTAGTCTCTTAACCCCTAAAATCCCATTGTCCCCTTTGGGGACAAAATGGATTATGGCTAGGCTCCTATAGTCTCAATCATTTTTTGAATTTTTTTGTGAAGATAGAAAAACACATGAGTTTTTCAAAAATATAATTTTTATTTCAATCGGAGTTTGAAAGCAAAGGTAATGGCACAAAAATCATTTTTTTTAGTTTGGCAAATAGAAAGAAACCTTCGAGAAAACTTAAAGTAATAAATCAACTTTTTTTATATAGATTATATTTTTATGTACATAGGATTTGATTCTATTTGGATTTGTTATGTGATCCAAATTGCCTAAAAAACAAGGCAATAAAAGCATTTTTTTGAAAAAAATAACTTGTACAATTCATTTTTGAACTCAATTTTCATAATTTAAAAAAAAAAGTTTCATAAGGTATAGATCTCTTGCTAGTAAGAACAATCTCACTGTTGACATTAGTGTATTTTAATTCCATCTTAAAGCTATTAACAATTTAGATTTTCCTTCAATCTTGAACCTATTTCTACTTAACTATTTTTTAATGAGTGAAAACTAAGTGTTTTTATTTATTTATTTTAATTCTAGACTTCTAAATCAATTTTTTATTATATAAATTTAGAAACTCAAAATCAATAGGGCAAAAATGATAAGTTATGAAGGTTCAAAGTCAAAAAATGTAGTTGAGCAAGGTGCCAAAAAACTTCTTTCTTTCACTTTACATGCAAATATCTTGCAATCTACTTGATCAAAGTTTGTAAAATTTCTTCCACGCATTCTTATACTAGTTTAGTACAAGATCCTACAATTAGATACTCAAAGAAAACATTTTATAATTTTCTTTGCCCTTTGCCATAGAAATGGCAGTTTTAAATGGGTTTTTTTATGGAAAAGAGGTCTTGGGACTTTAAGGGTTAAATGAGCGGTTTTGGAGTAGTCTACACTCATTGGACATGGGTCCAGCCCAGCTTTTACCTTCCAAAATTCTTAGTAATTTCAGTTCAAGCCATAAAATTACCAAATTTTGGCAATCCCTGGTGACGACGGAATCTTCCAGGCATCCATGGATGGATGAAAAGCTGACCCATCCAAAGTCCTCATTTCCATCTCTGCGAACCCTAAATTCAAGCTCCTGGAAGCACGAGCTTTATCCTCCTCCAAGGAGTAGTCCAGACTCCCCATTGAATTGGTGCTCTTTATGGAGTGCGCATCTCAGGTAGGAATTCTTTACGAAAACAGCGAAATCATGGAGTGTGTCCCAGGAAGGAATCCATTTCAGAAATGGTGAAACGGCGAAACTCAAAACTAACCGCAATGCTGCAGTTGTTCTCACGTAACGTATTCAGTCTTCAATTAAAAAAGTGAAAATGCCAGATGAAGCTCTATGGCCGAATGCCGAATGTGATTGTTGTTTTGAAATTTTGCTGAATCTAAAGCTTTCCCGCAATTGTGTGCACCTTGAGCATTGCTACAGACACGGTCGTCGCAGCTTAGAATTTGCAGAACCCGAAGAATGTTAGTTGTTGCAAATCGGAACCCACTGACTCCCAGGGACCGATCCATCTCACAGTACACTGACAGAGACATTTAGAAAGCACCCAAAGCCATCGATCGATTTATCTCTCCGCAAGTACATTAACAGAGACTTTCGAAGCGTCAGCGATAAAGCATTTCGGAAATAAAAGAGATGAAGAAGACGCCTTAGGACGAACAGAAAACTTTTTCGGATGACAAATCCGGAATGCCCGATTGACTTGCATAATGCTCTGATTACGGAAAATAAATCGCCCTGCAAATGAAGGTAGAATTTTCTGGCGGGGGTTTACGATATGTAAAGTACTTGCAGGTTCAGAAGCTGTAGAAGTAGATCTGGTGGAATCGGTCCTCGTAATCTTGGATATGGTGGTGTTGCGACAAGTCACTGCAACCACAAAAAATCAGGAAATTTTAAAACCATTTGCACTCTGACTTGAAGTGCAAGTATTCAATTCAAATCAACGTAGTTACAGAAACAATCATCAAGTCTCTCTCCCGACTGTATACACCTCTCGCTCTGCCTACAGAAGCATCATCAATACGAGACAGTTTTGACAAAAGATTTCAACCCAACTCTCGCATTCCCAAAAATGTTTTGAAGCTTGTGACGTACAGAAAGTTGAGGCTCTTCAAGTTGCCTAACACAACCAGGATTGTGGCATTCAATTTGTTGTCATGAAGATCTCTGCCATCACAATAAAAGTAGCCAGGTTACTACTCTGTTGTATGGTCCACAAACCACCAACAAATAATGCATATGATGAAATTACTTCGTCATTTGGTCTCCCAAGACTTTTAATTCCCTGTACCACAGAACAAGTGCAGACTTTGGGTTTTGCATGACAACCAACTATGTTCCCAAAAAATACCTTGACAGCAAAAACTCCGAACAAGTCGATCTATTAATTTTTCTAAACATGAATGGTCAATTACCTAGGCACTAAATGGAACTCAATGTCAACATACAACATTGCTATATCTTTCAAGCAAAAACTTAGTCTAGCGAATGCAAAATTTAGACAGTAAAAATGGCTAGGAATTCAACTTACAGTTTAGTCAGTGAAGTAAGATTCGCGAGGATTCGAGGATTCATGTAGCTGGTTCTTACTCAGATCTCTGAACCAAATTAAAAGTTACTTGGGCCTTCCCCAAAACATGAAAAAATTCCCTGTTTGACAATGAAGGTGGCTACAGGAAGGAAGAATGCAGTTCCTACTCGCACTATTATACTAACGCTATGATCCTCGAGTCAGGTCAGTCAGCACTCTTTCTACAAATCAGATTAAAAGAGTATATTATCTTGTGAAGCTCAAGTGTAGCATATAAGACATTGGGGAAAACAAGGGATACTTACAGAATCATGAGGGTTTGCGTTAGCCCTAAAACATCAGGAATTACGCGAGGAAGCCAGTTCGATTCCAACGATAGAGAGAACATTAGTTGGCGGTCAGTTCAATTACACTAGCATATGGAACGCAGTATGCGAATCCACTCCAAAATTCAGGAGAAAATGGGACTTACAAGGTGCTGACTTCTAAGCCAGCCAATGTTATAAGGAATCTCTCGAGAAAACTTGTTAAAGCTCGAGTCCCTGCGTAAGAGTATTCAAGAGTGAGACTTTCAAATGCTACGTAATCGTTGAAGAATCTCAGAAGCTTAGAATCTCAGAAGCTTAGGACCAAAAAGGCTTACAATATCTGAAATGATGTGCAGTTTCCAACGCCGGCCGGGAGTGGCCCTGAAAGTTTGTTCTCTTGAACAATGCTGTGATCAAATCAGTTCCAGCTAGAACTGTACCAGTGGCGGTGGAGATTCCACTCCCAGGCCATCGATCCTTTGCACCCCGAGCTTCCCGAGCGAGCGAAGGGAACCCATTCCTTGATCTCCAACGTTGCTACTCCACGCACTTGGACGGTGCATTCTCGAGGAACGCAGCGGCTGCTGCTGCCGCTCGCGAAGGCCGAATTCAGCTCCCCTGCGAATTGCGAGTGGTGGGTCTTATGGATACTTGTCGATCGAGGTGAAGTCTCTGCTCTCTTGGGCAATTGTTGATTAAAAATTGCCTTGCTATGTCCAAATGGTTTAGTTGTAAATCTCCCACAGACAAGGGCTTGGGATGTGATGACCTTTTCTTCAGTTGTAAGAGCAAACGGCTATAGAGTATAGTGTTTATCACTTCTTCAACGAATACACCAAGCTTGTATCGTTGAAGTGTTTTAGCTGATCTTATTATTTGTTTAGAGGTATGTTTGCATTTGGTGTTAAAGAGTGTTGTTACTGAGGGTCTTAGGAATGAATTCAAACCTACATTTAGACTGATTCACATTACAAACATCATCCCTAACACCAAGTGTGAACATACCATAGGGCAACATTGTTATTTACAGAGTTGTAAAGGCATTGAGAGAATCAAGCAATGTACTGTGCAAGTCCTTCATTTCAAGCTTTGGGTGCAGTGTTGTTGGCATTTTTGCAGATTCAGCTTGAAGATGGAAAAAGTAAGTTCCGATCTGCAAACTATCTACATGGGTTGTTTGGCTTACAGGAGTTTTCTTTCAACATTGTTCAGTAGACTCTACTCAAAGTACACGAGAGTGTGTGGTTTGTTATTACATATAACCTTGTCCATTATTAAATGCAAACAAGTGATTATAATTAAAATTCTTTGTGATCACACCCTCAACATCTTAAATTAACAAGATTCTTAACCCCTAAAGTTCCAAAGTTCCTATGGGGAGTTCTTGGGATTTTGGATAGACTTGTGTGATCTCAATTTTTGACATGGTTTTTCAAATTTTTTGTTGAAGATAGTTAATCATATTAGTTTTCTAGGAATAGAATTTTTATTTCAATCAATGTCCAGAAACAAAAGTTATTCTATCATGAGTCAAAAAAAAAACACTCCAGGGGCAGCCCAAAAAAATCACAAAAAGTTAAAAAAAAAATTCTCAACGATTATAATTCTGCCTACATTTAAAGCTTTGATTCATTCTATTTGGACTAGTGATGAGAAAGTTATAGACAATCTTATTTTTTGGGCAATTTAACCCTAGACCGCCCATGGCCGGATTGGATTAAAAACATTGTAGCTTTTGAAGTGCTAAAAATCTAAATGAGACTAAGTTATACAGATCTGAACCGTACAATCTTGTAGTAAACATGCTGTAGATGATGTGGAACAAATTTGGAGTCATTTGACCGCATGGATTGAAAGATTATAATGTTTTAGTGTTGAAAAAAGATGTTGAAATTTTCCTTGCAACACACTTGGAGGTGAAATTCGATTCCAAAACCTACTCAAATGAAAAAACTTAAAACTATAAAGTGATTTAAAACCAGGATACAAACACATTGGTGAAAAAAATTATCATTCAATTGACTCAATGTGTTTGCACAATGGCTTGCAAATGTCAAAAAATAGGCAAGAAAAGTTGCAAAAAACACATATGAGGCTGAACCTCCATTTACTAAAATGCTTATCAATAACTCATAACTTCTTGGATTGATATGAAATTTTAGACACACAAACTAGACAAGTATGCGCAACTTTCCCAAAAAAGATTATTGGAAACGAAGAATGTATGAAGAAGATACAAGACGCCGAAGTTCACTGTAGTCCGAGAATGGCGGGATTTTGAATTTCGAATTGATCCCAAACATTCAAAAAACATTGGATTGACATGAAAATTTCACCACAATAACTAGACTTCAAGGGAAATCTAATCCAACAAATTTCATTGAAATCGAACATTGGATGGAGGAGATACAAGCCCCCAAAGTTGCAGCCATGAAGTGCACCTTGGTGAATCAAATTGAGCCTGTGAATTTTGATTGGCTTCTAGAAAATCATTAACTATTGGATTGATTTGAAAATTTTACCACACAAACTAGAAAAAAAAGCGCAAATTTTCCAACAAGTTTTATTGAATTTGGACATTGGATGCAAAAGTTACAGTGGTTTGAATAGAACTTAAAACTATGTGAGGACACTTTTTGTCCTCTTGGGCGGTCTAGGGTTAAGCATTTTCTCGAGTAAATAACTTATAGAACCCATTTTTTAATCAAATTTTTACAATTAAAAAATTTGTTGGTGAGGGTTAAGTTTGCTTGCTAGTATAATCTCACCGATGGGATTATTGTGTTTCAATTTCATCTTAGAGCTATTAACAATTTAGTTATCTCTTCAATTTTGAACCTATTTTGATTTAATAATTTTTTAATGAGTGAAAATTAAATGTTTTCTTGTTGAATTTTTTCCCTAGATTCCCAACTCAATTCTTCAACATAAAAAAATAGATAAGCAAAATCAGTAGTGCAAAAATTTTAAGTTAAGAAGGTTTAAAGCCCCCCCAAAAGAACTTGTTTTCTTCACTTTATATGCAAATATCTTGCATTCTATGTGGTCAATGTATTAAAAGATAAATACCAAATCATGATTACTTTGAAATTCACAATCAAGGTTGATCAAGGTGCATCTCTTTTTTGGATGCGCAAACCTTTATTGGGATAAAGGCAAGGCTTGGGAATGCTACTTCTTTAATTATGGAAGTCAAGGATATAAGTGTTGGATTTGGCACTTGCCCATCCTATATAGGCCAACTTGGTTTGACCAAGAAACTCATTTGAACAATTGAGTGGGGCTTTGGCTATATGGGTTTCACCACTAATAATGCCTACTAGTTTATGAAACACAATGTTGTCAAGTTTGTTAATTTCTTTCTTCTATGCATTTTTTAAAAGGTTAGATGTCTACTCTATGCAATTTTGTTTTGCATGCATTAATTACCTCTTGATTGTTGTGTCTATTTGATATTATTAATAAACATGGGATTTGATTAGACAAGATGTCTTTATGTCTTAGACTTGTAGTCTTGTTTTGAATATAAAATACCTAAAAGAACGTGGGTTTTAGGATTTCAAGCTTCTAATTGAAACTAATTCTTCAAGAAAGATAATGTGATCAATGATCTTGCATAAACTTCTAATTAAGGAGGTGTGAAATTAGGTGATGTAGAGAGGGGACTGTAATATCCACTACCTCTCTTTGAAACTTGTGCAAGATAAAATCTAGCTTGTTATAAATGAGATCACACCTTAATGTAAGGAATTTTTTTGAATGCTATTTGAAATGTCACAATGTGACAATGGTGAACTATATATATTTGTAACAACATTACAATGATAGTAAGTGCTTGTATCAATTCCATGAATTATAAAGCTTTAACAATGTTACAAAGTCTAAACAAAGAATGTATTGCTAGGTACCTATCCTTCTCATATTTTCTTTGTGATACCACATGTAATGTCGGTCTGACCGACACACGTCCCGCACCTCACTCAGCATGGCTAACTCCTAACCTGCATAGTCCAACCACACAAGTTAGTGTTGTGATCCATGTTTATAATAGGACTTCCCATTCAACTACTCTGAAGTTATAGTTCTTTAAATCTCTCTAAATTTCTAGTGGTCTTCAATTCAAATAAGTCTTCTTGATCAAGGTGAAGTCTCTACTTCAATTGCCTTACCAATAGTTTATAGACAACTTGGTGGGGGCCCTTGAGAAATTTGAATTGTGAATGGATTGGGGAGTATTTTGGATTTGTAAGTGTCCTTTCAAGTCTTGAAATGTATAGATCAATTTGGCATGCCCACTAGTGAACAAAACCTCTTGGATGAAGCAACCATAAAGTTGTTGAAATTTAGAGTGTTTTGAGCCATTTGCATTAAAGTTCACTTTCAATAATAAGCACATCAAAGAGTTGAAGACTAGTCACAATTGAGTTTTATTATGCAAACCTATTTGTAGTTGAAGATGGAGAGGAGGCATTTGGATGGCAAGCAGCTATATAAGGTTTATCTTTTATAGGCCATGGTATACAAAAGTGTATTGTGCCTTAATAAAGAAAAATATGTGTTGTTCAAGTGTAAGCAAGATTTTTTGGAAGATACAAATAACATCTTGAGCAATTGGAATGCCTCAAACAACACATTGTTTGTGGAATGTTGTGAAATGCATTCATGATTCCATAATTGTGTTGGACTTCTTCCCTCTCTCTTTTTGCCATTTGGTTGGGGACATCCATGCCCTCACTCCTTGTAAGTGGCTTTGAACATGCTATTGAGGATTTGTTATTTTAGACCATTTGTCTTTGATTTTGAAGTGGTGCATTGATTAGGCAACATTGTGATTTAGATTTGTGGTGAGGTTATCTTAATTGACGTTGCGTGTATTGGCATGTAGCAAAGTTTGTCAATCTTACAATCTGAAGTGTAGAAAACACAAGTTTGAGCAAAAATTTCCTTGAAGACATTGTAAACTGCTCCAAGATGGTGTACCTTAATCTAAATTGGATCCACATCAGTGAGAAATTTCCAAATGACTTTACTAAACTCTGGCATTCGCAAGTATTGGACCTAACAAGTTCAAACTTTAGAGGCACTATAGACTATAGATTTGATGAGCTACAAGAGCTACAAGTTCTACATCTTGGTTGAAACCACTTCAATGGCTAGATGCCAAATTCCATTTTTTCATTGACAAAGCTTGAGGAATTGGCTTTGTCACATAACAATTGGAATGGTACTCTACCATTGGGCTTCTTCACCATTTCAAACATGGAAGTTTTGTGATTAGGCTTAGACTTGGAAGCCTTGGATATGGTGCCTTGGTTGAATATAAGCTTGTGGACAAGCCTAGAGGGTCTTTATTTGCATGGTGTAAATTTCCCACCATCTCTATTTTTAAAAGGGCTATTAACTTTGATGAAGTTGAGGACTCTCAATCTTAAGAAGTGCCACATTATACATTTGATTCCCTCTCTTGAGAGTCTAATGCATCTGAAAGAATTCAATCTAGGCCAACAACTTACTCAATGACCACATTCTAGACATGTTCAAAAATATGCCAAACTTGACAGTACTATGGCTTTATTTAAATCAATTGACACAACTTCTTCCAACCTCCCTATTGTAGTGCAACAAGCTTTGGCAAGTAATTGTTTTCTCTAATGGCTTGAGTAGAGACATAATAGTCCTAGATTTAAAGGACAACCATACCTAGCTTGACAAGGGAGCAACAATTTTAGTAGATAGATTCCTAATAATTTGAAAAATTTGACACTTCTCAAATATATCAATTTGGATTCAAATAAGTTGAATGGACAAATCACACACATTTAGAGGAGCATACCGCTTTTCACTTTGCTCAATTTGAGTGTAAATAATTCAAGTGGGCCGATTCTTCTTGAAATTGCCAATTTGGAACAAGTATCTAAGCTTTGTCTCTACTAGAACCAATTGACTAGTAAAATTCCATATGATCTCGAAAAGAATATTTTACTTCAATGGGTGGACTTGGAGTACAACGCTCTTGAAGGTCCTATGACTCTATACCTTTGTTGGGGCAACAATGCAAGCTTGAAATTCCTTGGATTATATAAATACAAACTAATTAGTGCAATTCCTAATACATATGGCAATTACACAAACTTGAGTGTATTGTGACTAGATGGTAGCCGAGTAGAGGAGCTTGTGCCGACATACTTGTGGGAAGGTCCCAACTTGGTGAAGATGCAATTGAGCAGGAATCATTTGAAGGGAAGTAGGAACGCCAACATCGAAAATGAAAAGTCATTTTCTATCTTGTTTGTATAAGACAATCAATTTTTAGACCTAATTCTTACAGGGATTAGACAAACCAGCTTGATCAAGTTCCAAGCCAACTCCAATGGATTCAATGACTCCTTCACTCCGTTGTTGGAAAACTTGTTGAGCTTGACACAACTTGTACCGAGTGCCAATTCATTCCATGGCACCATTCCTCCCAATTTGAGCAATTGCTTTGAACTTTTTCAATAATTTAGACCTTTTTAGGAAGCGTCTCAAAGAACAACCTTATAGGAACCATCCCTGCAAGCCTCTTCAACATGACAAATTTTCAAACATTGAATGTAAACTTCAACAATTTATTTGGGGTCATTCTGACAGAGGGAAATAGGGTGACATTTGTGATAGTAAACTTCACTGGAAATCCACATTTATGTGTGGAAGGCTCATGTGACTCCAATTCATCCACCCAAAACTTGGCATCCAAGGAGGATAGAAAGCAAGCAGGGATGGTGCTAGTGGGGGTATTTGGTGTTGTGGTGTTTGTATTATTTGTGGTGTTGGTTCTCATTTTTAAAAGTTGCATCAACCACACCTCACAACTGGAGATTTTGCACTTTTTTGAGGAGGAAAGTACATGGACATTGACGTTGCTTTACAATAAAAAGTAGCACAAAGATGAGGTCACAACTTTAGAGGAAGAAAATATGATCAAAGTTGGTGGTTTGAGCCAAGTGGACAAGGTTACATTAAGTGATGGTGAGATGGTGGTTGTGAAGAAATTGTGGAATGTGAATAGAGAAGAGGGGCAATGTGGTTATGGCTTCAATACTTCAAGGTTCGAAAAGTCCTCTGTTGGTTTTTATTAGTTGCAAAAGTACAAGTGTAGTTTTTTGCAAATGCTGAGTCATTTATGCGGAAATTTGACTATGGATGTACATGGCGTTTGTTTGTTTGGATGGGGTGCAGATGAAGATACATCATAAGAAACCAATTTTTTTTTATGTTTAAGTTGACGGATTTTAGGTGATGTCGATCTAATAACCCTTATTTTTATGTCAACAATAACGTCCAATATAACATCTTGCGTGACCACTCTTGGGAATCAATCATGTATATATAGGTGCCTAGAAAATAACAATCGGATTTTCCATTTTCTATATTGGCAGGGATTGGAGTATTTGCACTATGATTGCTCCCCACAAATCCTTCACCAGAATGTGAAGTCCAATGACATTTGGGTAGATTTGAAATATGAAGCACACTTGGTTGATTTTGGAATTGCAAGAATGATAGATCCAACAACATTACTTGACTTGTCTTCAGTTGCCGGCGTAGTGGGCTACATCCCTCCAAATGAAGATTTTCCATCCATGGCTATGTTTGTAGTAGGTGGTGGAACTATTTGAGATGTAGAGTTCGTCAAGCATTGTTCTAAATTATAATGGTTGATTCTTATGGCATGAATGTAGTATGATGGGGATGGAATGTTGAATGTAGAATACTTGTTTGGAACGTGAGTGATGGAAAAAATTGATATCTATAGCTTTGGCATTGTGTTAATGGTGCAATGGGTTCATAATAAAGGATTAATACCAAATGGATTGTGTGAGATTCTAGACTCCAAGTGTAGGAAGAGTTCACAAAGTGAGATGGTTCAAGTCCTTCGAATGGGGATGTTACATGCTTGCAAATTGTCCCTTAATGCATGAAGTGGTAAAAATGCTTAGGGACATGGCTCCCTAAATAGGACATGAATGTTGACTCCAACAAGGATTTAGGAGGCACTCTTGAGTTTAATGTAGTTGTATAAAGTTGACAATGTACTTGATGTTGCATTTATTTTGAGGCTTGTAATGGAGTCTTTTGGTGGACCTTTTTAATTTTAATGAGTAGAAGTGAACTCCTAGTCATTACAAACTCCCAAGTAATTTCTTGCCTAAAATTGTCACAAGAAATGACCTCAATCCCACCTGTCATTTTTTCATGAGTTCCAAAAGGCTTAATGCTAAGAAATTTATCATTCATTGTTTTGCCAAGAGTTGCCACCAAAAACATTGAAAATTTTCCTATAAAATGTTTATATATTGCATGCATTGAATTATGTAGAATTGAATACTTTAGGGGGCCACCATAGGAACAAAAGTGAGTTCCAAAGGGCTTTAGGAGCCTTCACCTTATTTGAAAATTTGTGAAGATGACAATGTTCAATGATGCAAGAGCCAAAGACTACTCATTGCTTTTATTCATTTTATAAGCTAGAATTATAAGAAATTCATATTCATCATGAAAATTGAAGTATATTAGAATCCTTTCTTAAAAAAGGGGACAAAAAACACATTCTTCAGTTCCTATGTTAGATGAAAAAAGTCACTTAAAACAATTGAAAGTTACACAAATAGATTCCCCACCTCTTAGGTTTGAATTCAAATATTTTTCCATCCAAAAAAGGAGGTGGGAGTGTGGTGTCTTGGTGCTCATGCAAAGAGAATTACCTAATTTATGAACTTGGAAAAATTGATTGACGGTGAAGTCTATTGAATGCACATAGAGTTTCCTTCATTGTAGATGTTCATATCACATGTCTTTTGATTGCATGTTTGATGCTAATTCATAAACATCCTATAACCAATATAAATTTTTTATTTTGAAAGATTATCAAATTGAACATTAGAATGAATTTCATGTGTTGGATTTGCTAGTGCATAAGATAATTGCTTTGCAATCTAAATACATGAGTACCAAAAACCATTGAAAATGTGTCTCATCTTGTGAATCCATCATTTGTATGCCATAATTAAGTTATTTTCCGTATGCATCATTTGTAGACAGCTTTACTATTGATTGTTGGTGCTCACTTGAAACAAATTTTAAAAGTAGATACCTCTCCATTTAGGGGTCAAAACTCTCTATTCTCACTTCACCATGCCATTTTAGGTATTTATTATAAAAAAATAAAAGTAAAAATTGTTCCTTCATCCACATTGCAAATAACTTCTTGGTATTCATAACTTTGAAATATTTGGAATTTTTGTAGATTCATCAAATTATCTTTTTTGAAGGTAGGACAAACACTTGCAATATCATAGTAGGATATGTTTAATATTATAACAACATGATTGTTTAGTATGGTCAAATTTTTTTATCACAAGGACACACTATTCAACACCAATGTTAGTGTTGTCCTTGTAAGGTAGTCGGTCTAGAAAAGCGAGCATCTAAGGACTGAAACTGAATTTTAGGCAGGTGAAACTTCTCAAAATATTTTTCAGTAAATTTTCCTTGAAAGAAAAGAGGAATTGTCATCCAACCCAAGTTGTTTCATATTTTTTTGGATCACTTTTGAATTAGTTATGAATTTTCAAACAAGATGTGGTATAGGTCCCTATTTATGTCCCTAGGGCTTCCATAAACTATTCACTTACAACTTCTGAAGATAAATGGGAAAGCAAAGAGTATGATTGACTCTTGTCATGAACAATGCTTTTTTCTTTCCACTCATTCAAAGACTACAAAGGTCCATTTAAGAACCACTTCATATCCATTCACAACCACCTGTATGAGCAGTTCTTAATGCCCGCTCATATTTCGAGCCCCCTACCTTAGCATTTGTGGTGTGCAGGGGTATTGTTGTTATGTTCAATTGATCATATTGATTTCCATGCTCTCTAATTATTTACCCACACAAAATATCCATAATTTTTCACTCAGTGCAGTGGAGTGATGTGTACAAAATCACTTGCAGCCCTTTGTCAACAATCACACTCTGACTGAAATAATTTAGAATAATCACGTACGGATCCCCGTCAATCTTCTGCACATGTTGGATGCCTTACATGGTAATTTGCAATCCTCTTCTGATTACAGAATGATTCTGAGGAGAGACTGACAAGGAGTTCTGACAGTGAACAGCTCAAGGTGTTTGGTAATGCAGGCATCTTCTTCCAACCTCAAGAGAGAGTCAGGGATAGCAAGCTTGTAACCCTCAGAAAATGGAAGTGTACTGCTGCAGCTGTTCGTAAGTTCGTATTTCACATCAGCTTACATGCCTGCCTGCACCACCAACTTCACTCCGTCCGCTGCACATACAAGTTCTGAACCCAAAAACCCCAGCCCACTGGAAACACAAATTTCCCTGGATCCCCCAGCATCAGAACTCAGGTTGAAGTCAACCCTGACCTTGGAGACTAGCGGGTGTATTTTTACAAGAAGACAGAGTAAGTTGTCATTGTACAATTCATCGTAGGCTTCGAGTGGGAACCAGTGACAGGTCGGCGTCAGTTATTAAGTTCTAACTACATCACACACAGGGTACTTGTCTTGGAAAAAAGAAAGAAGAGACAAAGCGAAATGATTCAAGGTTTTGTAAAATCTCCACGAATTGATCAATGTAGTAACCTTCTGAGTATCCAAGTATCTAAATACCTACCTATATACCATACGTCCATGTAGTTTGATACGAGGGCATTTTCACAGCACTGGTGGGAACGTGATAAGCTTGTATTCCTTCTTTTTTTCGCAAATTAACAGACACTAGTGCAACAGCAAAATGGACTAGATATTCTTCAAGTGCCGTGAGGCTCAAGAAGAGTATTGGAAGTAATACTAAGTGGTTTTATTGGATATTGAACATCCATACTTGAGCTACAAATTATGCATAAGGATGAAGGTGGGCATACCTTGCACTCCGTCTATCCCACTTGCATACCGTATGCACAGATCTCAGCCCAAAAATCTTGGACTAGTGTAGACAGGGATGCAAATAGTGAAGGGATGATAATGGGTATGGTTATACTTTCCTTCTGTCCAGCCTAAACTCTTGACGCAATTGCCTCAGAAATTCAGGCTTCGTACTCTGTGCAGGCAAATGATGCAAGAATCGTAGAAGAAAACGATGCAAATTGTGCAACGAAGACGATACACCTTGTATTTCGGTACTGCTCCGTCCGTCGACTTTATCTTTAGCGAGGGGGCAGGCATTGCAGACATTGTAGGCTTCGCGAGTTTAGGGAGACAGAGGCGTTCCTCTTTTTCGCGAATTTCAATGGTAAGTCAGACACCAGGACAGTTGCAAAAAGTTGAGAAGATGACGGTTTTAGACAACAGGCATGTACGCTTGAATGTCAGGCGGAGGAGCTCGCACTGTCTGCACTCCTGCCTCTAGACGGAAATCTGCAGTTCAAGTGATTTCCGCAAACAGTAGTCTAGCCCAATTCGAGGGCGTTGTAAGTTCCTGCATCCAACTCCTATGCAGAGCTTCGACAAAACTCTACAGACCGTATTCTCTATCCGATTCTTCATCCAGAATGACAAGAGGACCACAGGATATGACTCTATGTCTGAGCAGCACCGACCTAATCAACACTTGCTTGCTAAAACGAACTTCAGGGATACATGTGCGCACAGGTTTCAAGGGCAGATTACTTCGCGGCCACATTAAAGAATTACTCGATCAGTCCTTTTCTTTTTTGAAATAGAATATGATTGCAGAGGTAAATTACAAAACATCAGCCACAAGTGGGCCTGTTGGGACTCCGAACAGACACGGACCAGAGCGAGAAAAGTTCATTTGCGCAGTGCGCATTGCTGGCTTCAGTCCATAAAACAAATTTGGTGGGACACTGTCTCTCTTCCAACTTTTCTAGGGAAAAGTGCAAGAGGGCGATAATCCTTGTTTGGTTTGTTCATCCCCCGAGGTTGGACAGGACGACTGGCACACAGCTTCGAAGACCGTGCGACGCAGACGACCGGGACAGATGTGGGATACTGATGTACTGACAAAATCTTCAGGACTACAGGTATTCATAGTAGGCAATATTTGACAAGTTTCCCCCAAGAAAACTGCTGGGTATTTAACTGCTGGAAGCAATGATACAGTACATGCATACGGCAGGGGATTGAAGCGTTTAAAGAGTTGCAGTGTGGCAGAACATTTGTTTACGCATGTTCTTGAATTTCATGAAGATGAGTTCTGCTAAATTGCATTCAAACCTACACTCTTAACTACTGAAGCGCTGGAAATCAGTACAATTCTAGCATGTCGACTACAAAATGAGAATGTCAAGAAAAATTGTGACATGCACTGTTGAGTCCTTGCTGTGGTGATGACAGATTCAAGTCGTAAAAATATCAAACCCTGATTGCAGGCTGTACCAATTGCATGAGCACTTTCCTCTGCTCAGCAAGAGGATTTCGCCAGCTGTACCAATTCGATTACACAACAGAAGTTGTTCGGCAAGTATGTCTTAAGGTCATGAAACAGGGGTACCCCTAATAGCCATTTGCAGTTACCTAAACTACCTTCCCGAGCGCTGCAAGTGCTCTGTTCTTCATTGCTAGAAAATGAAGATACTACCGCCACCATGACAAGAAACATGCCTAACGGTGGAATGGTGACCACCGGAAGCATCGAATGGTGCAAGGAAGTGGGAAAAAAAGTTAAACCTTATATCCTAGCCGCCAGCAAAATGTCGTCTTTCATAGGTAGACTAGTAAGCAGGAATCCGCGAGTAAGAATATCCTTTGTAGCCACGCCACGAGTAGTAGGCAATGCGAGTCTCGTAAAATCCGGGCAGGAAAAGGAGTATGCCAAGCACCAGAAAGCCGTATGCCTGAGAGGAGTCGCCCTCCATGTGCTCAGTGTAAATGAACTGGGAAATAACCAGGAACAGGCAGCCAAACGCAAGCAGGACCACAGCCAGAGCAATTGACTTCCATGGTACTTCCTCCGGGAGCTCAAAGCGGTAACGGAGGTCCTCGTGGGCGGCAGTCGTCCGTCCAGAGAATGCCGACTTCTCTCTTCGATCATCTTGATGAGAAGACAGCGCAGAATAACGCAGCTGTGACCGCTCTCCCATTTCTCCCCTCATAGCTACCCGAACACCTCGCAGATGAGTGATGCACACCTTAGGAGTCATCCGGATGGGATTAACCGCACACAAGGCTCATTCGAACAACTATTACTCCTTGAGAACTGCAGACAGCCTTCAACCTTCAGGTATCACTTTCGAAGGTCAGTTCTCGCACAGAAATTCAGGCTTCCAGTGGAGTCGAAAACTTGGTAGGAGGCATTCAAACAGATTCGAAAGTTCCACTCCCAATACTGACACCATGTACGCGAAATAACGACCGAGCCATAAGATTAGCAAACCTGTTCGAACAACAGATATGTCAGCTGCACTCTTCCATGCAATTGGTCCACAGTGGTGACACTAATTGAACCAGCCTTTCCGTACTTCCTAAGAGTAACACTCATCCTCCCAAGAACAAAGCATATAAACTACAGTGGTGATAGACGGCCCCTGTTCTAAGGAAACAGAAGGAAGACATTGATGCAAACACTACAACCATCTTATAGATACAGAAAATGATACTGAGAAAAGGCGTCTAATTAGAGTTTAATTGAACAGATAGACTATGGTTGGAAAAAAAAATGCAGCACTGAGATCGAGGGACTGCAGAATAAAATCCAGGTTTGATTCTGTCAGTGCGTACTCTGGCGCGCAAGCTACGAAGCGTGCCATCACCATAGCCATCACAGCAGCTCACACGCATGAACTGACAGCAAGAAATGGCGACCGACAAATTGCAGGCAGAGGGCAATGCCTACCTGACAATTAATGTTGTAAGTATCCACTCGACACAAACTCTTGAAGACGCAACTCCGCAGCAATCCTCGACCTTCAATTACTGGAGATCCAAAACAACTGAAATTTATTCCAAAATAATCAGAAAGATTATCCTACTCATTGTCCTGATGTCAGACCGAAACTTCACCGCCAGAACTTTTCAGAGAGAAAACAGAGCAAAGGCGAACTGACCTCTACACAATGCACTGGCGGGAACCAAAAGAACATATATACGTACTATGCATAAATCGCTCAAATTTATTCATGGACTGACAGTACAAAAGGAAACTTAAAACGAAATCCTCCAAACAAAATCACCCAATTTCTAAGGAAATACCACAGCATTGTAGATTAAAACCAGGGAAAGAACTTACAAGAACAATAAACAACGTGATGCATGGAGCTCGATCGCGGGCGCGTGCTTCCCAGCGTTATACAAACAATACGAAACGACACTGCTGAAGAAGAGAAAGAGTGCTTCCGGTACTTAGACAAGCAATAAACGGAACAGGCGCTGAGAGTGCTTCTCACTCCCCCCAAACAGGAAAGAGTATTGCTGCGACCGCTATTCAAAACAGAAAAGTAAGGAAACAATAGTGCTATGATCTAAAGTTAGGAAAGACTCCCGAGAATGCTATTCTAAACTGCGCAAGTGATCAAGAATGGAGAGGTATACAAAAGGAAAAGGTTGAAGAGAAGAGAGCAAAGCCAAGGCCAAGAAACAGAGTAACTATGAACGCCACCACGGAGCACTCATGTACATATAGAGAAGAGTGTGACGGCGGTGGAGGATATCACAGTGAGCGAGCGAGCCTGAGCAAGAATAGAAAGTAGGCCGAATGAGGTCACAGTGTGTCACCTTAAAAAGGAAAGGAGCGCCGGAAGCTTTTAGCAGCAGCTAAGCTTAAGGTGGTGCAGCTGCTGTTAGGAGCGCAGGGGCAGGGAGAGGTGATGGTGGCGCAGTGGAGGTGCCGGGATACAGAAGTAGTACACTTGGGAATTAGGAGAAAGGGCGGCTGCAAAAGTGCAGGCCGCAGGGGAGATGCAGTGGTTGTCACTTAAGTCATGGTTTTAATTTGCTCTGCAACGCTTAAAGCCTAGCTTGCCTAGGCGCCTGGCCATGAAAGCTCCCGTCACGCGCCACAGATTCACGCGCAGGAAATCCATTACGAGAGCCGGAAGCACGAGAGCGCGCCGTTAAGGTAAGTTATGCCAGGGATCTCAGTGTAGCAAAATCTAGCCAAATTTCGAAGGGTACGTTCTTACCGAGGGGGGAAATAGGAAACGGGGAGCATGCGCATCGGCACTCGTCAAATAGGACACGCTACAGTAAAAGTAAGTTTACAGGGTATTTTTTTTCAAAGAGACCTCGAAATTTTTGTCCCCCAATCATGCTTACCAATTGCGCCCCATAAATAGTCAATTAATCAATCATTGAGTAGAATGTAGGATAAAGCTCACTAAACTGAGAATGAACAATGATTTTGAGGGCCATCAGTTTGGTTTGTTTCTAAACAAATGCAAGGCCAGCCATGGGTGGTCTCGCAGGGGCCGTGAGAACCGTGCACAACAAACACCAATAGGATCAACAAACAGACGGGTGACACAAAGATGCCAAAAGACAACATGAAGAGAGGTTATGAAGCTTCTCACAACTAGAAGGAGAAGTGTCTAAGGTGAAGTTGTAATGTTGACAAAGGAACTCAAGATAGTTGAAAGATGAAATCAACATAGGGGTCCAATGCCTTCCACTCTAGTTTCCCATCTACCATTGAATCAACACCTCGAACATGCACCCACATTTTTCCAAGGCACTTCTCAATTTTTGAATCAAGGCATGAGATCTATGGCAACAAAGGTTATTGTTTGATTTGTTAAGAGTGCATGCTATAAGAATATTATGAAGGACCTCCAAGATTGTCATTGAAGTTTGCCGCATGTTGAATCTTTGGCACAAGTTGGTGCAAATGCTCTTAGGAAGTCAAAGCACTTCCATGTCCATACTTTCAATGATGAACAAAGTGCTTTACGATATACTTTCTTTTAAATAAATTTTCATTCATCCAAAATAATATTGGGACCTTTAAGGAAAAAAATTCTTGATGATCAATTTGATAAGGTGATTAATATATTCAGACAAAGATATAAGAAAAAATTAACAAAATTTAAAAACAACTTTTTGTGTGTCAAATTTTTACATTTTTCAAACTCAACTAAATCAATTATTTATTAATTGTTGGAGGATTTGTGTTGGATTGAAGAGAGACAAGGTATTGAAGGAAGCTTGTTCTTCTAAAAAATGAGAGGTTTAACTTTTGTGAAAATCTTTGAATAGATTTATTTTTATTAGTGAAGAGAAAGTTATGATAATTTTTATTTTATAAAAAATAATATTTGAAGTTGTTTTTAGTCATCTTTTAATATTAATAGAAAAAAATTAAGAACATGAGGTGTAGATTGTCTACTTCAACATTATGACCATTGAGATTGACATTTTTCAATTACTATTTTGTTTACTACCAATTTGACATGTGTCATCAATCTAATCCTCCTTCCATTGAAAAATCAAATCAAGAATGATTATAAAGTATTTATTTTTACATTATTTTCATGTATTATCACTTTATATACTCAATATGATATTTTTCTTTCAATTTGTAATACACTTTTTTTAATAATAAAAATCTGAAAGATAAAACCCACCTCTACGATGGTTTGAAAAAGCCTTGTTTCTGAAATTTGTACATCATAATATTATAAGTGTTGAGGTTTTAATTTCATAATTTTTAAAAAGCATATACTTGAACAAGCTAACAAATAAATTTTACAATTATTGTAGATCTATTTCAAAAATAATAAATATCTAAGAATTAAATTTTTCTAAAGGGTATCTTGGGATAATTATTGAGGCAAAACAACCTAAGAATTTTAATCCTTTAGATCCTAGAGAAGCCAGATAGCATGTACTTCACAATAAGGTGAAATCTATTCAAATCTATCATTTTTATGCAAACCAAACAAATGTTAGGAATCCTTCTCTACATAAATTGGCCCAATTTTTACATGCATTTTAAGTTGTAAAGATATGCACATCATCTTTGAATATCTTAACCCCTAAATGCCTAAGGCCTTTTTGAGCTATGATGAATTTGTTCAAAATTGAACAAAAAGCAGCATTTTGATAAGTTGAATCAACTTTTTAAAATTGTAACTATACAAATTCAAACTAGACATGTTAGAGATCATATAGAAAATAAATATAACAATATCACACATGGATTGAAAAATTATAATATTTAATCATGATGGTGTAAAAATTACAAAAGTGATTTGAAGTCTATTAATCTTCTTTTCACATGTCTAATCTAAAGAGGATAGAAGGCCTAACATGCACAATCCCAATCAATATATGGCTCTTCGAAATCTTTTCTACAATTTTTTTTAAAGAATTTCTAATGTGATTTTTTCTTCGAGATCTAGTGTATTTAAGGCTCATTTCCAAGAACCCTCAACACTATGGAAAGTCAAGATTGCAGTAGAAACTCTTGCACAAAATCTTTAATAGAAAAAAATCATAATCAATCATTTTCAAAATCATATTTTTGATGCTAAAACTAGACTTCAAAAAGAATTTTTCAAAAATATAAACTACTAAAAATAGCAGCTTGGTTGGTTTTTATTTAACTTCAAAGTATTGTCAACACCAAAATTTAGTAACTCAAGCATTTAAGGATTAATATATATTAGCAATATGCTAATAATATAATAATATACCACAACAATACCAAAAGCACTTCCACTTTGACATAAGTTATTATAGATCTTGCTTGTAAAATTGCTCCTACGTACTAGTGGTTGACATGTGACCTTCAAAATGTCAACTACCAATACATAGGGACAATTTAACAATCAAGGGCTATAATAGAGGATCATTCCTATCTTAACACACACAAGTGCACTTTAGCCAGTTTTTATAATTGGAATCTATGTACATACTTCCATATTTTTGAGGTAGGAGGTTCTAAAACTAACTCTTTTTTAATACCACCTTCTACATTTGATCTTCACCCAAAAACATCAAATAGTTTTAAGAGCAACCAATGGAAGTTGAAGATTTTTTTGAGGCAATCAATGAGAATTGAGCATATCATGCTAAATATGTATCTGTTTAAAGGGAGTTTTTCAGAAATGAATAGTTATTATATGCTTTCAACTTTGAAAATTCATAGAATATGATGCAAATATCAACGATATGTATTGGGTTGATTTTTACCTAACCAAGATGGTGAATGTGTCATTTTTTTATTGCTTCTACCATAGTTACTTAAAGTCTTTAATATTTGTAATATAAAACTTGAAGACTTTGTTTGGGGGGTATTTAGTAATTCAAAAGGTAATTGTATGGTCCTTCTCAAAAGAACCTTTCCAATCCAAAAAGAGACTCTTCAAAAATGACTTCAATAAATAAGACAAAAAAGTACCTTTAAAAAAACATCATAATTAGAATTTAAAATTTTGAACTAAAAAATAATTTCTATAAAAATTACAAATATTCAATCTAAATTAAAATTTTATTGATAAATATCAATTAGAGTGGTAGTAAATCCAACCATACAAATATGATCTATCAATCATGTTTTACAACTTTTGTTTAAAAATCTTTGTTGATTCATTCTTCTAAATTGCATTTTATAACTTTGAAAATTTGGAATTCCGTTTAGGGATTAAAAAAACTTTGTTAGATTCTCCTGCCTTGCATACCATTGTAGGGAGAAAAATACTCCTTAGATTGTAAATTATGGTAACACCACCTAATTGTGACCCCTTCCTAAAATTGCCCCCATTGATTCTTGCCTAAAACGTACAATCCTTATTCATAAGAACCTAGGGTTGTATGTGGATACAATTTTTTTCAATACTTTGAAAACTCGTAGTTTATTCTTATAGTGTTCAAAAATTGTTCTCTAAAAGAATCTAGAATCCCCTTTAGACTACCAAGAAGATCCCACAAAACCTTTTTCAAAATAACAATAGGAACCATGCTGGATTATTTATTTAGATGCATGTAGGTGCAATTACCTAAGCCAGTCTAATTATTGAAAAATCAATTGATAAGAGGAAAAAAAAAAGCAAGCTCTAATTTGACCATTTAGATTGCATGATATTAGCGGTCTAAGCGAAGGAACAAGTCATGTTCCACTCTTCCAAATGGTGAAGTTTTTTCAAACTTTTTACTAGAAAATGAATGTATCCTCCAACTTGTAAAAGACATCAATGTCAATGCTATAAGTTTTGAATACACATATAAAAATTTGATAGAAAATGGTCAATATTCAATCATGTAAAAAAACTTGAACAGAAAGAGCAATGGAAAACACTACTACTATAGATGGTGAAGTGTTTCCTATCACCTCGTACTTAAAATTGACAAATTCTAATTTTGTTTTTTAAGGGGTTTAATTAGCGCACATTAAAATATTTTATATTATCATACTTGTAAGAAAGGTTCAATGAAAAATAATTCTAAAAAAAAATGTTATAATTTTATGTTTTTAAAACATACTTAACCCTAATAGAGGCCTAAAAGCCCATAGTGGCCATATAGTATATTATGAATAGGGTGGTATTTGACCAGAAAACATTGATCAAACACTAGTAGAAAACAGCATTTCTGCCAACAAAAACCAGCTGATGTTTTCTGAAAACTGTGTTCTTGCAAACGCAGTTTTTCTGAAATTGCATTGGCTGTAACGCAATTTCGGAAATTTTGCATTTGCAGGAACGCAATTTTTCAGAAAACATCAGTTGCATTATGTTGGCTGAAATGTTGTTTTCTACTAGTGAAATATTATTTAATACAATGAAAGTAAATTAATGACAACAACAATATGTAAATAATAATGTACCACAATTCATGTAGCAAACCACAATTGAAGAGTTATAAGGCAAAAACACAAGTCATATCGAGGGACCCCAAGGGCCTTCCAAGGGCTAATTTTATGTACTATCTCAAAGAAATAATTTCCTCATAAGTATCACTCAAACACTACGTCTGGAGGATTCAACAGAGGAGATCGGATCCTGCCTCCAACATGTAAGTTACCTTGCGACAGTACGCTAGTTTCCTGTAGTAACACTAATTTTGTGTCCTCACTAATAGGATAACAGCAGATAAAAGCAGTCTCTCCCTGTAAAGCCAGAACGTGGTCACCGTAAAAGTAGAAAAAGTGGGGAAAAAAGTTGTTGGGCATGCATCAAATCAATCACTGGGAGTTGGTTTGGGATTTTAATTCAGGGAGATTCAAAGATCTGGTAGTTGGCGGTTTATATGTTGGAGAATCATCAATTGGTCACATTAATGTGAAATGAATGTCAATGGAATGATGATGTTTTTTCCCCCTTTCTCTCACCCTCTCTCCCTTTTACTTTGATGTAAGTTACATATCATTACTACTAAATTACATGATATGATATGTTGTGTGTGAGCAGATTCAACACTCAAATTCTTTTTCCAAAAAAACAAACAATTTTTTTAAGAATTAATTTGTAGGTTTCTCATATTTTTTTTCCCCTTAATTGGAAAAGAAAAACCATTTTCCAAAAACTTGTGATAACTTAATGTGTGCACTGTGACATGCATTGAGGTTACAAACAAACAAACAATGTCAGGTGGATTGGGATCCAGTTCAGTTGGGTTTCTTCATTGAAATCAGTTTTGTTTTGTTGCATGTTTGAGCTTAAGCTTATAAATGGGTTTGTGCTCAGTCAGTTCATAAGTTATTTGCTGCTGTTGCTTATGTTGGCCACTACCCATGGACACTTCCTTCCCTTATTAAATGACCAAGTCCTTGGCAGAACCAAATCAATCACCTACAGCAGTAGGAGAGTTGGGTTTTTTTGGGGGGGTGGGGAGCAACATCCAAGACGGATAGATAGACTCCATTTAAACTGGTGTAACCACATACCTTAACTTACCTGCTGCTAGGCATGAGTGTAGCAAAACAATTTAAAAGCATTTTGCTGTCCGAAGAAAAATAATGTAACATGATGAACCCTTAAATGACGAGCCGGTTTCTGTGGAAATCATCTGTTTGGGTACTGTGTGAATTTGTTGGCTTAAAAAAAATAAATGAAAAAAAATACTCATTGGGGGAGAGAAACTACTATAGAAGATGTTCCCTTTTTCCACAAAATTTGGAGAATGAATAGTTGCACTTTTGTCCTGCATGGAAAGATTCTTTGTCATTCATTGGCCAAAAAAGGTCCGCTGCATCGTTGAAGGGTTGAGATGTGAGTCCGTCTATCTTATTTGGGCCTTAGAGAGAGAAACTAACTTACATTGAATAGTGAAATTAGGTTGCCATTTTTAGTTTAGGTTGCCATTTTCAGTTGTACACATTGGGGGTTCATGAGTCCTAATTATGACAAGACTGAATTCAAAAGTCGTGCATTCTTATACAACAACAATAAATATTTGTCTAGTGTCACATGTGGAGAAATTAGTGAGGAGCAACTTGATTTCACAATTCAATGTACTTATTAGAAAGGTTTTTTGGGCAAAAATAGACTGTGAGTTTTCATGAATCCTTGAATTGCAGGGAACTATGGAACTCTACCAAATCAACAATCTACATTAGATAATATTAATTAATAAAAATATATTATTATTATATTTTTAAATCATTTCTAATATTACTTTATTTAATTAAATATTTTGATGCATTCACAACTTTAGGCATTAGACTTGAAAAAACCCTTCCAAGCCCTCAAATTCCTTCTAGTTGAGATATATGACATGAATCATTCCAAAGTCATTCATTAGATTCCAAAATGTTCTTAACCCTAAAAGGAGTAGGTGGTCAAATTTTGAACAACAAGATGAATTTAAAAACATCCCAAACATACAAAAATGCATTTCTTTATCCATCAAAATTTTTGAAGTTTTTTGTGTTAATTTTGTAAAATTTATACAATGTAGATTTTGAAGATTTTGTTTTTGTAAATATTATAGTATAATTCACAAGATTTTGGTAGGTCTAGCTTGAAAAAAGTCTTTTTGTCAATTCTAAAAATGACCCTTTATAAATTACTTGAATTATTATTTTTGCAATCTTAAAAAATTACTGTAATTAGAACTTAACATTTTAATTTTGAAGAAAAAAATCTTGTGAAAATTGCAAATATTCAATCTACAATAGATTTTAGAAGGAATTCTCAATTTTGGCTTCAAATTTTATTGAAAAATATGGATTTAAGGACTAGTTCATCTAACCATATTGATCATATTTAACAACTATTGTTAAAGAGCCATCATCAAATTATTTTTTCAGGTTGTATTTTATTATACATCTTCACAATTTTGGAAATTTAGACTATCCCTTGATACTTAAGAAATTAATTTAATCCACCAATTTTGGTTGATTCTACCTAGGGAATTTTACATCCTTGACCTTTAGATGTTTGTGGGGAACCATATACCATATTTGTAGGATAAGTTTGGTGAAAAATGATTCTTAAAGTATATGCTAATTTTTTTGGAAAATTAAATTTTTCATAAAACAATAGTTTTCATGATGCAATAAAAAATGTTGAATTCAAATAAAAACCTTTTAAAAAGCATTTGTTGATCCTTATTTTTTTGGAAATAAACAAATATTTGGCAGCATGGTGTTAACCA
The DNA here is from genome assembly GCA_950106755.1 of Climacium dendroides. Lineage (NCBI taxonomy): Eukaryota > Viridiplantae > Streptophyta > Bryopsida > Hypnales > Climaciaceae > Climacium > Climacium dendroides. The sequence continues at coordinate 21,694,658 of OX467082.1, read as the reverse complement.
TATCCTTTATTTACAATACATATTATTGTATTAGACTACTTGGATACAAATCAAATATACTATATTCATGCCATTTAATATACACTATATTTATGCCATTCAATTGATAATTTATCAATTGTCATTTTTCATTTGGATGTCTAAATCTCATCATGCTCCAATATATACCATATATGCTAAATATACGATCATTTCAAAAATTATGAAACATGTAGGAGGTGCAATGATGATTCAAATTGGGAATGTTATGTACAAGGCAATCACCAAGGCAATCACCAAGGCAAAGGGAATTTTAGTAAAAAAAATAGGCATATGAGAACAACAAAGCCTGATACCAGTAAGAATTTTTTCTTCCTAGTATTCCCAACAACAAGGAAATTGCATGATGTAAAGAAATGCATAAAACATGCTATCCACATTGAATATTGAAAAATGGGTTTTCTAATCCTATCAAAATTACCTCACTCATAATTATCCAACATATTTCTTTCATCCATATATGCACCACTTGAACAATCCATTCTTGCAACCTCCAAACAATTAAAAATGAGATTCAAAGAGTTGCATATTCTAAACAAGTTGTTTTTGTTTCATTTTTATGAAGTGCCAAAGTAGTGATATAAAATGTTATCGTAGTGCTCCAAATTTCAGTATTCATTCGAATATTAAATTGAAAATATCACATGTCTCTAATTCTATTTTCACTCACAATCTAGCAATTTCATTCCAAGATTTTTTTTTTCAATTCAAAGGTTTTTCTAGTGAAAAACTTCACAATTTTTTATAAAATTGTTTTTTCTGCCTATTTTTTTTTTTCGCCTTTTTTTTTTCTGGTGCAATCCGGCACTACAAAGGGAAAAAAAAAAAGATGAAAAAAAAGCCCTGGCTCCAAAGCTTGCTCCAAGTTCAAAAATGAGTTCCAAAGCTTGTACTTGTTTGCAAATCAGCACAAGATCACTACAACGCGGTTTTTTGGGGGAAGACAGGGCAATCCTGTCCCCCCCCCTTCAAATCATGCCCTGTACCTCTTGCTAACCCTAAAAGCCTTGGATGAACTTCATCCACCATTACTCCGTCCGTCCTCTTCGGGTTTTTTTCCAACGATTTTCATCGTGGTGCCCCCCCGAGTACAGTACCCGCCACCCCGCCCTGTAAAAGCCTACGCCTTTGGATTGATGGGACGAGGGGAAGCTGAAGAGGGCTGTGGGTGGAGCCAGTACAAGGGGAGTAATAAGGGCTTGGCAGCAAAATATATCCAGGGTACACAATCTAACGTACTTGCATATCTCTGCGCCTGGTACAAGGCTATCCGGGAGTCAGAGCCCAAAGCATGCTGGGATGATGGCGGGTGGATGAATGTCATCCGTGTACCCCAAACGAACTCTGCCACAGATATGGGGGTCAGGATTCTCTTTATTAGGGGGGGCTCCTATGGCCGCATGCGGGGTTGGGTTTTTGTTTTTTTTTCATCCCCGGAAAAAGAAACCATTACCCCTTAAACGCAGAGGTGGTGACCGTGGAAATCAGCCCTTTTGGAACCGCGTGACATCATTTAGTCTTAAAAAACCAAAAATAGTCGTGGGGAGTCAAATTGCTGTAGAAGATCACCCCTAATTCCGATGATGAATAGTTGCATTTCTGTTTTACACAAGAGAGTTTCTTGTTGTTCATCGGACAAAAAACGTTTGTTGTAGGGTTTATCATCCAGAAAGTACGCCCCGATTGCAACAATATTGTTTCAATGTTTGAACAATAGAGTACTAAAAACATACTATTGCAATACTACAATAGTATATTTTCAATGGATAGAGTACACCCTCCATTGAAATTGTATTGTTGTAGTAGTGAAAACAATATGTTTTTAGTACTCTACTCTTCAAGCATTGAAACAGTATTGCAACAATATTGTTGTAATGGGGGGCTTTTTCCTCACGATCGGTTAAAAGAAACGAAGAGAAACATTCATCTAGCCTATGGTCGCATTTTGGTTCCCCAAGTACTTTTCTTTGGGTTCTACAAAAAAAATTTAGAGAGAGAAAAACTTCAAATCATTTATATTTATGATTGGTGTGCACGAAGGTTCCATGGGTAGTTTCATTTAGGGTTTTTTCCCCTTCTTTGTTCTTTATTTTTCAAGGGTCCTACATGTTACGACCTTGTCGTAACAACTGGACTAAAGGATGGTTGCAAGTGGTTAGGGTTTTAAGGTAGGTTGCTCTCTCCCTTAAAGCCTAGTGAGGGAAGCATTGTCCCCCATGCAACATATTATCAATACAAGGGAGTATTTGTGATTATGATTTCTCTCACTCTCTATAGCTTTGTGCGTGATGGTGTGTTGCAGTTACTTAATCTCGATGAACTTATTCTCTCGCACTTGGTAGCAAGGTGGAGAATTTGGTGCATCATTGGTTTTGATATTGAACTCTAAGAGAGCAATAGTCAAACTAGAGCGTCAAGAGCACCTCAATTTATGAGCACAATTCTTGATGCTACATTTGTTGTCACAATTTGAATAGGAGGAGAATGGTGGGTCTTTGCGCATCGATGAATAGTGCCAAAGCATGGTATTCAAGGCCCACATTGGCACCAGGCTAGTGCCAATAATTATAGGCCTTGACTGGCATCATTTTCTAGCAACATTCACTTGTACCCAAAGAACACCATTTCTACTAGCATTGGAAGAAAACTGTATTACTGTCAATATAAGCTGGTTGACATTTTCTAAAATTTGTGTTGCATTGAATGCAAATTTTTGAAAATTGTTTTGCATCAATGCACATTTTATATTTTTTGTAACAAAATACAAGAAATGTCAACTAGCTTTTGTTGACTTTGACACAATTTTTTTCCAGTATAATGTATGGTACGTGTATAGCATGTAATTGCAAATTACTCCTTATTATCTTCGAGTTTTCAAGTGTACCTTATACTAACATATTGTAATAATTTGTCCTCATATTGAAATAGTCAATACAAATATTGAAATTCACTCTGCTTGGCAAAACATTCATTATCTTTGTATACATCAATTAATTAACCTTGTAAGGATGCACCGTTCCCTCCATGACCAAGATAGTCATCAATTTTTTTAAAATTATTAGACCAATAGATGCATTCTCCTTTTCTATAGTTGATAGTGAAGTCATCTATTGAACCACTATGGTCTACAATATCTGTATAAGGTTGAGCATGCTTTCACTATATTTCCAATAAAAATACAAAAAAATTAGTATTGAATTTTAGAAAAAGAATCATTAGAAATTATAAAAAATAAAAAATACATATAAACAACTAAAACTAAATATCCAATCTGTTGCAAGGTTGTTGCCTAGAAGTTATTTTTTGAATTGTTTCAATATTTCTTTGGTGTACATATGACTTTTTTTGATATATAAAGTTTACATGTTATTATAAAAAACAAAAAGTGCATTACAATGTAAATAAAAACAAAAGGTAGCTTGGTTCCAATCCTTTTCAACCTCAATTTGTTATCCTCTAAATATTAATGGCATAACCAAAAATAACCTCATTGTTCTTAGAATACATTAAAAGTTTGGAGCAAATTCAAAACAACATCATGCAAAGTCATTGCAAGATAGCCTCAATCCCCATGCATTCAATCTATACAACTACTAAAGTAGACGAAAACAAATGGTGTAGGAAAAAAAGAGAAGTAATTCTTGAGTGTTGGCCATATTAATAGAGAGCCACAAAATCAACATGATGAGCATGTACAATAGTATACATTCCTCTAATTAATCGCCACAAATTATAACTAAACATAGTTGCTATTAGAGGGTTGCTACCAAGTGAGCTTAGGAGCATGAGCCCATGAGCCTAGAAGACAATGCATCTATATAATAGAAGTTTGTATTATGGAAACCTTTTATAATTATAGTACGATTATATTATAGATACCTACATTATAAGTGATTATATTGTAAGCACCTTCAACGGTCGTAAGATATCTACTTATATACATGCTCAAGGCTCACTTACTTGCATTTTCATTCTCACACATTAGCATCATTGACCAACTAACTACTCCTAGGAAAACAAAAACTGGAAAAAACAATGAAAAGAAAAATAAAGGAAAAAAATAGAAAAAATAGAAAAAAATAGAAAGTAAAGGGAAAAAATGAAAAGAAATGAAAATAAGAATGAAAAGTGAAGGAAAAAAATGGAAAAAAAATTGATTTCATATTTATATGTGCATTATTGGATTAGAGGTTTCAATTTTATTTCTTGACCAAGCATACCTTTTTCCTTCAAAACCTTTGACTAGTAAAACATACTCCCATACTTCAAAAATGCATATACATATTCCATTCCATACGCTTCAAATCATTTCATCTGTAATCAACATAAATTAACACAATAGGAATGAAGTATATAGAAGAATGTAACCATGCCTATTCTGAAACAATGTTGATTCCTGCTCAAATTCAATACATGGATGAATTTGTCCTCATGGATACTTTGGAAAAAAAAATAAGATCACTTTGACAATTTGTCCTCTAATGTATTCAATACTTTCCCACTTGTTCTTCTGCTCTATAATTGGTGCATTTGCAATTTGTTGTATGGCTTGGTTGTTCTTGACCATCAGATATACATTTGCATTTTGTGGAGGTGGTTGATTATAGAAGACGCTCTTGAATATGTTTAACATGTTGAAATGTTAACGTGTTGATAATGTAGGTTGCTCTTATAAATGGAACCTTGCAAGTTGTAGTAGCAAAGTCATCTCTTGACTAAGATTGGTGTGAACTCCCAATTTGTCACTTCAGACTCATGATTTATTTATTTATAATTTATTTTTCAAATTTGAGTGTAGTTTTATATACATAAGCCCTCCAAAGAGTGTAAAATCAAAATAAGTATGTCACATGCTAATATAGTATTTGGTCATAAATAGAATATTTTCCAAAAGTAAGCCCAAATCCCACATGTAAAAGGGTAGAAGGGTTATTGCAATAACACCGGTACTATTTACTGTCACCTATTGAGTTTTGAAGTTCTATTGTCTTATAACTTTTGACTCCTAAGTCCAAAGAATATGAAATTTTTATTGGAGATGATTCAATGTATGCTAATGATGAATGTAATTTTTTTAAAAGCTTAAAAAATCATTTTCTATTTAAAAGAGACTTATATTAATCTGTCATAGTTGTAGTTTTTGAGTTTTTTACTACGTTCCAAGTATCCAAATTGATGCATATAGAGCTCAAATTTGGATGGTATATTCATATACTATGTGGACATGTGCCTAGAAAAGGGCATGAAAAAATATTATTTTTTTATGTATTGTACATGCAAGTGAAGAGGGATAACTATTTGTTTTTTCTTGAACAATGACAAGTGTAAAAAGCAAAAAAAGTTGGATGAATGTGAGTAGCATCTTGCCTACACAAATGGCCAATTTTTAGTTTTTTTTTCCTAAGTCGTCTTCTTTTTTCCATGAATTAAAGTATTTAGTTTAGTGACTTTGTAGAAAACAAAATTTGTGAGTTTTCATAGTACTCATAGTATCCTAAAATACACGTGTCAACACTGCAGAAGAACGCCAATAAGATCGACAGCTACTAAGTCATCGTCCATGGTACTCATAGTATTCAAATTCAATAAAACCTAGAATTGTAGGGAAGGCCCAATAAGGGCTAGAAACGCCCGGTGTTTCTTGCAATGACCTAGAAACATGGATATTTAATAAAAATTACACAAATGGCCTAAACCTACCTTGCATGTAACAAATTGTAGCTAAATTAGTCCAAGGGAACCTATGAAAGAACTCTAAATTGATTCCTATGGAGAGGTTTTAATTTCCCAATCCATTTTGAGAAATAGTAGAATCTCCAATTATTAGTTTGGAGGTGGAAAAGACTTAAAATGAGCTAATAGAGGGCATCTACAACCAAAATAAATTATTTCAAGATGAAAATCATGCTAGGAGTCCAATGACAAAATTGGTTTGTCAAGATTCTCTTCCGTATAAAAGATTTTTTATTCACCAAAAACTAAAGGAGATAGTGGAATTTCATTCTCCCTCTTTGCGTATGCAAAATAAAAATATGAGCTTGCACATATTTTGTAAAATTCTATGAGAGTTTTTAAAAAAAAGTTACAAATTTTTTTTGATAGTTAGAAATGGTCAACTACCAAAATTAATGATGAAAAATTTATAGGAATTATCTGAGGTGCCATAAAATCTTACTAAAAATTAGCATATTTTTTTATGTTGATAACATGATTCAACAAGTTTCATGACATTTTAACATCTAAAGGTACGTGAACTAAAAATATTCTTCAAAACCAACAGAACTAAAGAAAATTTGTAGAGTTGATTGACGTTCTAAGGGTATATGTAATCGGAATGGGGTCAAAGATGGGTCTTTTTTCACTCCATCATACATACTAAAGAGCCAAGACTAGTCACTTTTCTCACAAAAATAAACTCCAAAAGTTGAATTTTTATCCCTTGTGACTTTTCACGAAGGAAAAGAGGATAGAAGGTCCTCTACACTAAAAATAACCTTTTGAAGCAAATGACACAATTTGTTTGTGATTTAAAGTCTTTTTTTAGAAGTTAAAGTTTTGATCCAACATAGAAAGTTGAAAATTTAAGTTTAAGGTGAAAATTTAAAATTTAAGATTACTAATAAGAAAATGAGAGGAGTTGGATGCCCTTGGAAGAATATAAAAGGGCATTTTCCTCTCAAACCACCCTTTGTAGCCATTTTTAACACATTGGCACCATTAGGTTCATTTAGTTGGATTTGGGCCATTTTTGAACCCTAGCTCCAAATGTGTGTGTTCTAGAGGCATCTTAAGCTCTATTCTTTGAAGGACATTGAAGTCCTTTCAAGTCTTAATTCTCAATCTTTGATTGTTTGGAGTTCTTATTAATTTGGTTGTGTTTTGTTAAAGTTTTGGAACTTATTTATTGTTGTACTAATCCTAAAACAACCCTCTACTATACCTTGGCGATGTCACTTTTGGGAGAATTTAGTGTAAAATTTTGATCATTGTTATACTAACAAGTTTTGTACTAACATATGTATATTTATTTTTATACTAACAAGTGGTTATTCTAACCAAAATTGTATTAACTTGTGTTTATTTCAATTTGTGTTGTCTACTAAGTACTAACTTTGTCAAAAAAGCCTTGTAGTGTTTTTTGTTTTTGTCTAACATTACAAAGCTTTGACCCTCTTTGGTTCTAAAGTCTTAGAGTTTTGTGTGAAATTCAAACTGATGGTGAAGCTTTCAACGTCTCCTTTGTTCATATCCAAAGTTCAATCTCTAAAAAGTATTTGGTGACACCCAAAGTTTAGTATCCAAAAGAAACTTAGTGTCCAATTATCTACTTAACATAAAACTTAACCAAGAGTCATTTTGAATCCATAAAGGACATTTTCATTCCCAAGAATTAGAGTTTGCAAAAGTGTACCCTTTTATTTTTGTTTCTCTTCATTTATTATATCAGTAAACTTTAAAAAAACACTATATCTATATTTATATTTATATCCATATATAGAGAGAGAACCCTCCAATTAAAATAGACCCCCAATTGAACTAGAGACCCCCCTAAAGTTGAATTAGCCCTTTTAAACTAGTATTGGGAGGCCGGTTATTGGAAGAGCCCTCAACAATATAGAAGCCTCCCAAGCAGGTATCGGAAGGCCAATTCTTGGAGGAGCCCTAGCAACATGGGAGCCCATCTAATGGATATTAGGAGGCCAGTTCTTGAAGGAACCTCTGACAGTATAGGAGTCCTCTTATGATATCAGGAGATTGATAGTGGTTGCTCTATTTGGCTTAAAAACTAACTATATTTTGGCCAATACTATTTTTTTTTCTCAAACTTGGTATACAATTAAAAACAAAATATGTACAAACATCATTGGGTGATTAAGAACTCTGTAACTAGTGCAAAGTTAGAGTAGAATTAGAAGATAAATGATAGAATAGAGAAGGAAAAAAATCCACAATATTGCCGAAATTGCCATATTTTAGAAAGAACAAGAAAGATGCAATTAGAATTATAATAGAAGGGGATAGGAAGAGATTAGAGAGGAGGATTTTAAGTACAAACTCTATAGCCAAAGAATCCAACCTCAAAGTGAAGTAGTTGAAGAAGATAATACAACTTGAAAAAAATGAAATGAACTTAGAGAAGGGGAAGGCAATTTAGAAAGATGAAGTGGATGTAGGATAGGATTAGAGGAAATCTAAAGGAGTTAATTTGAACCATTGGACTATAGATTAAAAAATTATTGACTTGGATTTTGAAGATAGAAGTAGGCAAAAATCAATTGTTGTTTTGAAGTTTGATGCAATTATTTAGTCTATCCAAAGTCAACCTTGGATACAAATAATGGAGTAGAATAGTTGTTGAGGAAAAAGAGGAAGTGTAGAAAGGAATATAGGAAAGAAAAAGAAAGATGAAGTAGAAGTAGTGGAGGATTGCCCAAAACCTTTGTATTGAAAAAAACTTATAAAAATTAGTGTCGAATACAACTTTCAAATCAAAACAAGATGGCACAAGAGGAGGAATTTGAGGGCATATTTGACCTCCTAATTGACGAAGTAAGGTCTGAAGTATTTTACTAACTTTCCTTTATTTTATCTTAATTAACAAGTTTTAAACATAGCCAAAAGCTAAGTTCAATTCAAACCATTAGAACCAAATTTGAAGTCAAGTTTAGTTTCAAAAACTTATAGAATAAGTTTAGAGGTTTTCAAAAACATAAAGTATGTAGAAAATAGCCTCAAACCACAAAAGATATATTAGTGAATGAAGTTTAAAACCTAGAATCAATGAGTATTAGTAAAATTCATCCAATTGAACCAAGAATAGAAACATGGGAAGTAAATATAACTGGTTTTTGACTTTTTGAACACTAAAGTGGCACCATCCCATTGGCAACCCATCACCATTACCATTACAAGTTGCAACTCATAACCTTCTTTCCTTTCAAATTGCTTCCTACACCTTTAAATCATAAAGATTAAAGGCGTGATTAAAGGTTGTGATTGAAAAATGTACAACTGGTTATGTACAATAATCTATTCACCACTAGCGCAACTCATTAGTTATCTAATATATAATCTAGATTTTAAAAGTGAAATGCTAGGTTAGTTTTGAATTGTAGGTGAATAGTAAATAGTTGATGAAGTTTGAATTACTAATTAGCAGTCAAACTTCATCCATCAATAAGGATAGTTCAAACTTGAAGTACCTTATTATTTTGGATGGCCTTTAGTAACCATGAAGTAACAAATTAACCTAACTTGAGCTTTACAAAGGAGGAATTTAGGCCTCGATTTAGGTTTAGAATTGGATAGAAAAGATCCAAGGAAGTCTAGAACTAGTTCAAACTTAGAAAATTACTTAAAATCCTAAAGGATAATGAAGGATGAAGTTTAGACTAAGAAATGGATGAAGTTATTCATCCGGGTTCAAACTTGAAATTTAGTTAGAAGTTTTTAACCTAAGGATAGAGCCAAAATTTCAAAATCAATTAAAATTAGGAGTGGATTAAAGAGAACAGATGAAGATGAATTAATCATTCCAACAGCTAAACTTCATTTAGAAAAGGCATGATTTGATTTTGAACTCAAGATAATTAAGTTTTTACTATAAACACTTTATCCAAAACCACAATGACCTTAGTTAATTCAACCATTTCGGTTACTTCTTGCATTTAGGGTACTAGTTCTTGTTGCTTCTTTTGCAAGTCTAGGGTATTAGAAAAGATTTGTATTTTAGAAGGTACAATGGACAATGCTTAGGCACCCACCTACATTGAAACTAAACCTTAGTTGTGTTTGTTTAATTACAAGGTTTCATTGAGGTCCTAATGTAGAAGTTCATTAGTGTGTGATTATATGGGTCCCAACAAACATGGCTACAAGCCATGTGGCTAGTAACATAGAACATTGATGTGGCTTTATTGGTTGGTTTTGGAATGATCCAATTCAATGTGGAATGAATTTGAAGTTGATGTGAAAAATGTTCAATTACCTTCGCATCATTTGGTAGTCATGATGTCTGCTACCATATTCATTTTTTAGTGATTTTTGAGTTGGATGAAATGATTAGAAAAGTCGTAAATGTGCTCAGGGAGTCAATCTTCATAATGATGTTGTCAAATCAAACCTACTAAGCTTGAAAACATGATTGGTGTGGCTTGTCATGCAATTATTGTGTAGTTGGATAAGAGTGTTTGTATATGACATTTAGAAAGCAAGTGTATTTTTGTGCCATTGTAAAGGAGTCCTCTTCTCTACTAATAACTACAGAATAATTAGTAGCTTTAGGTTGTAGCAGTGGGCAAATATGAAGACAACAACTTATGACTCAACAATGATTTGGACAAATGACTCTAACAATAGTATTTCAATCATGTAGATAGAAATACTATTGTTAGAGTTACAAAAAATGACAAGCAAAACATAGACAATATTATATTTAAAAAAAGAAAAAACATGATTTTTGTGGCTATAGTGATCATGAACATGTTTATGGAACTTGTACTTGATCACATCATGGGGCTATCATTATGATTTGCCTAAAGCATACAATGAGAGGTTTTAGGTAGGTTGTTACATCCATATCACAATTTTGGATTCAATGATCTACTATTTGGAACTTTCCCTCCCAAAGAGCACTAGAACCTATAGCATTCTTCACCTTTGTCTACATGTTAGGGAACATCAACCATACATCTGGCCAAATGGAAATTGTGACATCCATTTTGAAATATATGTCAAGAATTATAACAAAATGGAACTTTTGTTGCCCATCCAAGCCATTGATGATACTTGTTGCAATGCTTTGCTTCACATTCCTTGGATTGAGCATGAATACTTCTTAGCCAAACACAAACTACCAAATTAAAGGAGCCAACATCTTACATTAGGACAAAGATAACAAACAATAAGCATTCCGTGAAAACCACGTCTAAACACACACTCTAAAGAACAACACAAGTGACAATATATTATTGGGAGTTCACCTAGAGTCATTTCACAAGCCCAAAGCAGTCATAATTAGGAAAATGACTAGACTATGACCACCCTATGACTATTCAGTTAACATCCAATAACTAAAAAATGACTTACTAGTGACAAATCTAGACTTATCTAGCCAATAGGATAGAGTTGACTTATTTGTATATAGAAGATTGTAGTTCAATGTAGCATGAATCACAAATAGACATCCTATGGGTGCTTTATCCTCACCCTAAGGATAACACAAATATAGCCAAGTTCATAATGTTTGTCGTAAAGATTTTGCCTACTAAGTGCCGTCTAATTGTGCCTTTCAAAAAATGGATAGTTTTTTTGTTGTTCCTAATCTTGATTCACCTAAATAAATACTAACCAAATCAACTTGACATTAGTAGAATGACTAATTTTGGCTATGACAACCAAAACCAAATACCATGAAGGGATTAGTCAAGCACAAAAGGTTAAGATTTTAAATTTTAGGTCTTGTTTTTCCCTTTCCAAAATGATAAAGATCTCCAAGTTTGGACTAATTCCCTAAAAGCTATTTGTGGACGAAGTTTAACCTATGAACTAAGCTCTATAACTTCAACCGTTGTTTTTTCCTATTCTAATTATCAGAATTCACTTTCAATTTTTGGATTATTCGTAGTTTTGATTCTTCTATCTAAATTCTAAGTTTAACTTAAAGTGATAAAAGTTTGTGGACTTTCATCCAAACTACATCCTAGGTAGTATGTAAGTGCCAATTTTAGAGTACAAACTCCTACATGAGAAACCAAAACATGTATACTATTCTAAAACCACTTTCTATCCAAAAACTTATTTTAGAGTCCACTATGCAAAATACAAAAGAACAACTAGTCATTGCATGAGCTACTAAAAATACTACTCAAAATGAATTCCATCATAGCAAAAATTTCTTCATTGTTCTTGGTGAAAAAACTATTGCATATAATGTGAACTGCAACCCTCTTCCTTAGTTCTGTTTGAGACGAGAAATTGTGCCAAAGAACTTTGATTTCTCTACAAGATTGAAGGTCATGAAGTTGCCATTTAGGCCTTTACAAAGCAATTGGCAAGGACAGAGTCTTTCCATCTAACTCCAAACTAAATTTGTAGCTCAAAAAGTTGATTTTGTATTTATGCACAAACTTTGAAGGCATTGTTTGGAAAGACATGTTCACTAAACAAATGAGATGAGATCAATGCAAATCCTATACATGCAAAACTTCTTTATAGTAGTGACAATGTTCATATTTCACAACTCAATTTTGAAATAAATCCTCAATAGTAAACCATCAAGTGTACCTTCAACAATTGGGCCAATAACCATATTGCAATGCAAAAGCATTTGTATAGAATGTGCTTTAAGAGAACGCAATATACAATTGTGAACTGCCTAAAAAAAAGAAAGCAGACAGTTCTATGAACACAACAACTTGAAAAAAGGAAAAGCATTTGTACCATGTAAATCAAAGGACTATAGGAATGCACTAGCATAGAAATTGTAGACTTCTTCATTGTCCTCTGAAGGACTTACTGCAGTCTTTTTCCTACCCTTCATTGTCAATTGAAAGGTTGCTTCTTTCTTTCTTTTGCAACATTTGGAATTTCCAAGGATGTAGTTGGAATTCTATAGAAAACGAGGTAGATGCAAGACAAATGTGGTCCTATAACGTCAAAAAGGTAGCAACTTGTTCTTTGTTGTACCAATTTATACAAAGAGTACTCAACCAAATTGACGTATCTACAAAACAAAATTGTGTCATGCATGTAAAGCTAACATTTGCAATAATTTCAATATATGATTTTCATCATTATGAAATGCAATTCATATTTCATAAGATTTGTGAACAAACGTGTTGGGTCCAAGCACACTAATAGGAATCAAAGAGGATATACATTCATAATTTAGTAAAATTTCTCAAAGGTTTTAAGATTTCACAAAGATTCTACAAACTTAAGATTTCATTGAGAATTTTGTACCTCACCATCTATACAGTGAAGTACTACAAATTAATATAATAAAGTAGTACAAAAAGGACTTGTAATTTTCATTACATATATGTAAGTATGCCAATGCCTAATTCATGGAATATGATCAAAAAATGCAGACACTTGTATTGTCTAAATTCTTGGAGTATAAAGGAACTGAAAATCCCCTTTGAAATTTTCCAATCACTTACAACATAATGAAAGTAAAGATAGAACAATTCATTCTCCCTAAACTCGGAGCATAAAGAAACCAAAAAACAACCAAATTCTAGCAAGGGAATGGATAAAGTAATACCTATTGCTATAGTCCAAAATCATTTTTTGTGATGTTGTTTGGTCTTATGGTGGGGGTTCATGAAGTTCAATCTTCAATATTTAGCAATTTCCATATGCACTTGCACTTTTGATTAGGCTACAAAATTTTGAAGTTAAGATCTATACAAGCTAAGTTTTTTTAGTGTAAATAATGTGCTCAATTCACCCTTAATGAAAGAGGTTCAATGTTTGATCCTAATTTCATTTTATGCCAACTTTTGCTCTTGACATGGGAGCTCAAAAACAAAAGAGACACTCTTTTCAAAGACTTCAATACACAAATGTGAAACAATAAATGGCTCCCAAAAAAGAAGACTCCTTTTGAATAGTCATGGGAGGTTGAAGCTTTTAAAGCAAGAATTGTACAATTTTCACCTTTTATCTGTTTCAGTTTATTAAAACTTTGCTCATAGACATACATAGCAAATGTTCATGTACCTTTCCTTTAGTAATTTTTTGATTTGGCCTTATCTTTTATAATAATTGAATTCAAAGTCCTACCCCAAGGTCCTTCATCTCTATTTGATTTGATGTTCAACCCTATGTCACTTGCCACATTCTTTTCTCCTAAATTTTGTAGAGCTACCTTTCTCTTTCCATCTCCATGATCAAATGGATGATCTATAGGTCCATTCAACGTGGTATATTTAAGCCTGGGAATGTTGAGAAGCTCAAAGGTACTACCAAATTTGGAATTTTCTAAACAATGAAAGCATGACAAGTAAAATCAACCAACTGCAATATGAAAACTCTATCCTAATTTGAAAATCCTAAACCAATTCTAGCTCCAATAACTTCTAAAAGCAACGAGGTTAGGGCAAACTTACCAAATTACTCTTCTTTGGCTACCACCATATTTTTTGTCAAAACTACACACAATCAAGAATTTCATCAATATCAATGTATTTGCCACTGTCATTTGACGTTGCATTATTCTCTAGTCTAAACCAAGTGCACTCTTATTATAAAACATGTTGAAAATAATGTACATACCCAAATTTATTGTGATACCTTCCTCTAGAAGTGCATGATGTTTCATACTATGATTGATTCTTCACAAGAAAATCTACTTCTTGTCCCAGACAATTTAAGATCTCAAGATCAAATTCATTGGTGTCTAATTCTTCAAATAGAGTAATACTAAAAAACAATGGAAGCCTACACAATTCCACTGTTGTTGTGCTCAATTTGAGTAAGAGAATTGCAACTTCATTTTATCGATCCACATGACCTCCAATCAAAATATAATGTATAACATTATGGTATAAACCAAAGTTATTGTATCATTCTCTAATTAAAAAATCAACAAACCATGGTTATAGATCCAAAGTCCATATTGCCACAACATATCTAAATTTAGTTTTTTCCCCAAAATTTCCAATTGGAATAGAAAGTGAAATGGATAAGCTTCATTTAATTAGTTGGACTCAAATTCAAAAACTATCCCAATTTTGGCTAAAATTACATCAAGAGTAAACAATGAAAAAAAAGTCCCAAATCCACTACAATGATTATATTTGGATTAAACATCTTCTTTTTTAGAAAAGTCAATAAAATCATAATGAGGAACTTTTTGCAATACTATTCACTCAAAATGTATTCAAGTACCATCCAAATAAATAAATTGGATGACAAAACATTCGTTTCCATCCTCCAATCTTTAGAGAGCTAAAGTCATCGATTAAATATTTAAGGTAGAACAACCCATTACCGCCATCCACCCGATTCCTCCATCTAGAGAACCCTCCCATTTGCATCGGTGACCCATCCATTACCACAATCTTACCAACCTTTTATCACAATGGCAATGTACTTGGAAAGTGAACATCCAACCCATATTTTAATAAGGATTTGCCCACGTTTTAACAAGGGTCTATTCATGCTTTAACATTCCACCTTCAAAAAATCACAGAAAATTCAGTTTTAGCCAGAATGTCTACATTCTTTTTGCAAATTAATTTCTCTCAAACTTTTCAATCTCTTAAAAATCTAGGAGCTGACAAATAGCTTCTCCAAAATACCTGGATAGCAAATCTTTATGCTAATTTTGTGGCTGGGCGTTTTTTTTTTTCTTTTACAATGGAATTCCGTTTCATTTGTGTCAAAAAAAAAAAAAAAAATCTGGGTAGTTTTATGCTGCAGCAACGGTACAAGGCCGGTTACCAACATTGATCGTCAACCTGAACACTATTTGTCAACCAAATGAGAAATAAAGGTGGGATAAGGAACACTAATTAATACGGAGTACCCCACATTAATTTCATTATTAGGGTGCTTTGGACACCTCCGTGATCAAATAGTTGCTGCATATTAAACCACCTGCTTGCGTTTTGATGCACGAGTCAGTCTGATTGTCAGGGATGTCCGTGCTGCGGAGATTTCCGAAGGCCGACGCAGGCTCTGGGTCATGGCTAACCCTAATTTGTCACAAACCCAGATCCTGGAGACCCGAATTTGGGTGCTTGAAGAAATTAGGGTTCAACAAAGATCCGGACCCAACTTGCGCTTCTCTCTGACCAGGGATGCGAGATCGGAGAACTGTAGTGGATAGGGCAGCCAAGAATGTAGAAGAATGTGGAAGATGGCACCTCCACTCGTGACCGCTCTCCGACTTGGTACCCGTTCCAATTCGCCTGCAGTTTGCATTAGACTTCGCAGTTTGGAGGTCTGCCGGTCTACTTCGAGTATTGCATCCATGGTGCGCACTCGGCGCAATGGCGATGGTTCCAGAATCTCCGTCTGTGGAGCCCTTTATCGATCACCAATGTTGCTTAGTGATGCAGTGGCGGTGGTGGAGAATTTCATTACCTCCCGTTGGATGTGCGTGCGAGATTGTGACTTTGGTACCGCCGTGGTGACCATGGCGAATTGGCGAGCAGTGTGTGGACTTTTGGAGAGCACAGTTCCGCCTTGATTTTAACGGAAGGAGGATCTGCATTTGCAGAAATGATCCTGCCCCTCGACACTGCGTTGACTCACCCCATTGTCCGCTGGCAGTGGTTTCTTTGTCCTCAGACGAACTGCGCCATATATTGTAGCACGCTCGACGTTCGCTGTTGCTGCTCGCTCGACGCGTATGAAGCTGTGCGGGGGAGGGCATTGAGTACGAATGCTCAGGCGGCGAGGGGTGGTTGTCGATAGCCGCGGGAGAGGGCGTCTGGCCGAAGCGGGTGCATTGTGCCTGTCGTTTTTATGCGATTATGGTTTGGTCTCACTTGCATCCATTTGTACGGGTACGTGGTTGAATGTGTGCGAGAGCGGGATTTGGAGGTGGTAAAGCTACATGATGAGCTAACTATCTCCCTGAAGTAAGCTTTCTTTTGCATGTCTTTTTGCGATTTTTGACATGCTGCACTGAACCGATTATTGGTCCGGAATGCTGGTGTAAAAGATGCTGTCATCGATTGATTGTGTATCCGTATTTGTGAAACTTTGTGAAGCGTCTCTTGCTGCGGGCTACGTTTGTGATGAGTACTTGGAGTCCGCAGTGGAGTAGAGTGGATTGGATGGATGTCTGGATGTGTTTCACATGATCTTGAGGACCTTGGTGTTGTGACATTAATTCTTTTGATTTGAAGGATGATTGGTTTTGTAGGTTGTGTTGCGCGTCCACAAGCAGGAGAGAGTGAGAAGTTTGAACAGCGTGGGAATGGAGAGTTTCAGAGGTTTCTGCGACCTAATTTATCGTGGCAGTGATTGTTGGCGCTGAATACGCAACTGGCGGTGTTGCAAGGTGAAGAAAAATGTAGTTTTTCCATACAGCCAGCATATAGTGCGTTCCAAATACCTTAGGTCGGTTGCGGTGGGTGCTTATTTATAGAGTCAAAAGTACTGAATTTTGGGACATTCAATTCGTGCAGATTCTGCGACGTGTGAAAAAATTCTTGTGGTCAATTCTAGAGGAATGGAAGGAATCATGCTGAATTCAAACAATGCCATAGCAGAAGCATGCAAAGTGAGAAAATAGTTCTATTTAATAAAGTTGTAAGGCTGTGTTCATCCTTACCTTCACTTCCAAAATCTATATAGCAAAAGGTCCCTCTGCAATCGACAAGCTCAAAATTTTGAAATTCGAAATCAACACCCAACCTATGGCACTGTTAGCTTCATCCTAATATTTATGAAGTACCTTGTTACTATACTTCGCCACGCATGTACTTATCCGATGACGAGATCAGTGGGTTTGAAGCATGGATTCCAACCCCAGAAGAAACAGAATCCCAAACGACTCTAACCTAGGCGTTTTTGCCCACCACGTTCTCGCCCTTCTCCATCGCGTAACCGCTGGTTGCCATGGATGAGAATAGGACAACTATTTGTCTCTTCAGAGCTTTGTCCAAGGGCTCTCGTTCCTTGACTAATAGTCGCCTACCCCCGCCTGGATGACTGCTTGTTGGTGACGTTAGTCGCCGCCCACCCCCGCCTCCATCACCGACTGCTGGAGTCGAGGACAGTGGAGCGGTGTCCACCTCAACAGTGAGGCAAAGGCAAACGAATGCCAGGGAGAGAAATATGATATATCTGGAAGCCATGTTACAAGGAGATTGATTTTCTGACCTCCACACGCTGGGTATTTATATATGGACATTGTTGTGGGCTATCGAGCTTACGAAATCTAGCAAGCTCGTGAATTCATGGGTTCCTCCTCGTGAATGCATGGGCTCGTGAGACGACCTCGTGCCTGCGTGACTCAGACGGGTCCACCAGTTCACGGGGAGCTCTCTTGCTCACGAGGTTTCAACCCGCCTGTGACTCATATGGGGTCCACCTGTTCACGAGGGGCTCTCTTGCTCACGAGGGTTCAGCTTGACTGTGTGACTCATCTGGGCCACCCCGAGCACCTGGTTCACGAGGAGCCCTCTCGCTCACGAGGGTGCTGCCTGTGTGAGCACTATCTGGGACCACCCAGTTCCGAGGAGCCACTCCACGGCGGGGGCTGGAGGGAATCACGCACCCACCACGGCCCAGTCGTGCGCCCCAATTGGACCCCGTGCTCCGGGAACCCTGGCGTTTGCAGCTTCGTCTGTTTCAGTTGAATTGCGGAATGCATCGACGGCGCTCGTCTGAGCTGTCGAGGACGCCTGCTTTGTGACCTGCAGGGCGAGCTAAATTGGTCTTCTTGCAGGCTCGAGTCTTGCAATCGACGGGACATGTCAGCAGTCTCCATAACAAGCTCCGAGACCTCCTTGAATTATTCTTCTGCCTCTTTCAAGTCACACAGCTTTCAAACGATCGAGTGAAGCCAACTTGCAGGCCTGCTGAACTCGCAGGCCAGGGCTGTTTGATCTGCGGGTTGGAAGAAGAGGAAAATTGAGAGCGTGAGGTCCTCTTGGAGAAAGGAATTTGTCTTTGCAAAGGAAGTCTCATTCAATGTCATCTCGAAGTGTAGCGGCGCTTGCACTCCGGGTGCGCCGCAACTCTCGTAAGCTCGAGTAGATTATCTCTGTTCCGGAGAAATGGCGGCGACTTGTTGTTTTTGAATTTTTTGTTCAATGGTAATTAATTCGGTTTTGTGCTTCTAAGAGGAAGCGTTTGGCGCAGGTGTTTGCCGATTGCACCAGTAATCTATTTTCCGATCTCTTCTCAATGAAATTTACATTTCCTTTCGACTCATGAGAGTTCACTGTATATTTCTTTTTGGCCAGCAGGATGCTGAGGCAAATCAGAGATGTCCCACTGTCGGTTGCTGCAATCTACCGTAAGAACCTCGGAGCAAGAGGGTACTCAAAACAATTGATGCATCAACATCGAGGTGGCAAAAGGTGATGCATCTCGTCGAGCTTGTCTTCAGGAGTTGATATTTTGTAGGTTGAAGCGCTTGAAACTTTAACGTCTTGATTGAAGTGGAAGGGTCCTCTATTCTGATCTTAGAGATACTACTCCTGAATTCTTTTTTGTTGTTCTGTGCCATTTCCACATGATGGTGATGTTATGTGTTGGGAATGGAAATATTAATGTGTATGTAGGAGCTGCAAATTGACTACCTTATAACAGGAGGAGCAGCCTAAGTGAGCTGCTTTCGTAATCTGTTGGGTTGACTCTCTTATGGTTCAGTTCAACAAAAGTTGCTGAGTTTCCATACCCAAGAATATTTGGGATTTTTTTTTCTGGTAAGAGACTAGGAATGGAATTTGAGTGTAAGTTTGAAAGCTTAAGGAGTAATTTTACCAAATGGATCATTCATTCTCTTGGTGAGCCTGCTTTTTCTAAGTAACAAAGTATGTTTATATGCTCATGCAAAATCTTAGGAACGTACTTGATGTTTTTCATCTTTGCTTGCAAAACCAAGGTTGTAGAACTTAAAAGAGGGTTTTTAGTAAAATTAGGCACTTCCAAGATTTATTAGGTGTCTTCACAATGAACATTAAGAGTCTATGATTTATATTGAAGCCCCTATGGTCATTATAGTGATTATACAAAGACCTTATGTAGAAGATTCCCTTTTTTTTGAATCTTTGTTTCTTATTTCTTGACTTCGTTAAGTACTTACATTTTTCTTGCATGTGTTGGAATTCAATATCCCATAAATTGTGAATCTATTGTAAAACTCCATGTAGGTTGTTGAAAGTGTTTGTATATAACTTTAAAACTTTATCTTGCTAGATGAATGAAAATTTTTGCCCTTCATTGTGATTGGATGATTTTGCATTTTCCTCCCTTCCCTAGCTAGCTTGTATAGTGACTAACAAAACTGAGTACTTTGTTGAAGAAGCCAACTTCAACAAGCCATTACAGACAATGTAGATATTCTTTTGCAAAACTAAAAAGTGAGTTAAAAAGCAAATAGAGCTATATGTACACAAAGTTATACATCAAATTGAAAACTAGATAATTTTTTATAATTTACAATCACCAACCATATACAAGTACTTAGTATTGTTTAATTTACTTCTTTGAACTTCAATAATCCGTCCAATAGCCTCTAGCAACCAATACATCAACAATCCTTGGTGGCATACTCTCATATAATGCCATGCAATCCTCCTCACTGAAATTAGAAGAAACAATGCACACATGCTCCCACAATTCTTCTTGGAGGTATAAAAAATTCATTCAAACGTTGTTTGAAAAGAGCCCAAAAATGCTCCATGGGATTCAAATTCGGTGATTGAGTAGGCCACTAGAGAAGTTGGAATGGTTGCAATTTCAGCCATTCTTGCACCTTCTTACTTGTGTATTTTGGATCATTATCCTGTTGAAATACAACATTGTTTGGAACCAATTTGTATTACCAGATTGTAAACCACAAGAAGTTTTCCAAAATAAATTTGCACACATGCTAATCCATTATACTTTCAATTCTATGCCAAGCTCCAAGTCCAAAGGCTATCATACAATCCCAAATCATGAAATGTCCATCTCCATGTTTCATTGTTTGTTGGACATGTTGCAACTATATATACTCTCCATCTATTATCCAACACTAGGACCTAGTACCATTAGAATTAAACCTATTTATCTTCATTAATTCACTAAAAATAACACATTTCCAATCATGAACGGTCCAATTTGCATACCTGTAAGCAAACCTCAACCATGCCTGATCATGTCTTCTTGCCAAAAAGGACTTTTTCTATTGCACATGTATAGCCAAACCTTCCCATCACAAAGCATGCCTCATAGCTACATCAAATACATTTTTACTTGATTCATTTTGAATCTCTGTTGCCACACCTTTGATGCAACTCCCAGACACTCTTCTGTAAGCAAGGTGACACATCATCACCTCTCTCTCTCATAGTAAGGAATCTTGGATGCCCTCCTTTTGCCTCTCAAGCTCCCCTGCGATCTCTTTTCTATGTCTAACTACCCAAGATTGACTCATTCCAACTGCATCTGCAACTTTTTGTGTTGAATCACCATTCCGAAGTTGCTTTAGCGCTTGGAGCTTTTGAAACGCAAATGAACAAGGCATAGAGAAGCAATTGCACAAATACTCTCTACTACACAATTTCCAATTGCAGAGCATCACAATGCACTAATGATCTAACAAAATTGAGCATAAATCAATAAGCAAATGAAAATTGAAGTTTGGCTAGCGGCTCTGAACAAAATTGAGTCCTTGAACCCTAGTTGCTTTGACATGGCTATTTTCAAAAACCCTATTATTTTTTGAAATTCTCTTTTTACATACATGAAGAAGACTACTTGTACACACACTTTGTTCAATTACTTTGATGATATTAGATTCCAATCACCAGAGATTGCTTGCCAAAATTGAATTTCATAGTTGAGTACTTAGTTTCGTTTATCACTATAGTCTTAGTTGAAATATAAATCCAAATTTCTCAAGTTTATCATTTGATAATAGATTTTGAGCCAACCCTCCCCTTGCACTAAATACTAGGGTGTGACATGGAATTGGAGGTAGGAGAATTGCTTAGAACCAGACTACAATAGTTTGGGGTTGAGATCTAGTGTGGGCTAACTACTTTGGAGATCTAGTTTGGAGTTTTAGAGCATAAATAATTTCACCTTATAATTTTCTAAATGAAAACTTCAAAAATCCAAGTAAAATATATTTTGTCAAGCTTCAACTACATTATTCAAATATCTCAAGCTTTTTTATTTCATTTATGTTAGGCAATGGAGGAACAAATCTTTAGCTACGTACATACATAGACATGGATGAAACATAAATGAATATTTATTTATTCATCCAAGCATACATACATTCATCCAAAAAGAACAGTACCATCCCAAGATTTTGTAACAATTTGAGAGATTTCATTCATTGAAAAAGAAAACCTATTGTCAAACATTTTATATATATATATATATATATATATATATATATATATATATATATATATATATATATATATATATTAGCAAAATTTTGCTCAAGAAGAATTTTGCACATTATATTGTCTTAATACAAAAAGTGTTGAAAATAATTTGAAATCTTGGCTTGGTGAGCAAAGAATCTACAATACAATAGTCAATGTTAACCCATTAGAAAAAAATTGAACCTACAAAGAGGCCTTGAGTTTTCTTACTAATTTTTATACTAATTGAATGAATATAAAGGTGACCACATCCTCATTAAAACCACCACTTGGCGTGTGCTTCATTCTTCATGATGAAACCATCATGAGATTTATAAGATTATGGAGATGGATTGGGTAATGATGACAAATTTTTGAATTCATTGTGCAATTCATAGCCTAATTAGTGAGTTGAGAAGGCTCTTCCCATCCAAGCTTTTGCATTATAGACCTGCCTTTTGGGGGGGTCAATTTTTTCCTAATGCCCTAAATGCCCAAGGCACAAAATTCTGGTGTTCACAATACTTTGAAGTTAAATAAAACCTAACCAATTTGCTAATTTTTAGTAGTTTATATTTTTGAAAAATTCTTTTTGAAGTCTAGTTTTAGCATCAAAAATCCGATTTTGAAAATGATTCATTATGATTTTCCTATTTAAGATTTTGTGCAAAGGTATTCATTGTAATCTTGACTTTCCGTAGTAATTAGGGCTCTTGAAAATGAGTGGTTACAATTAAAAAAAAATTGATACAACCTAGTATCAAAATGCTGGTTTTTTGTTTAATTTAGAGCAAATTCCAAGAAATTCAAAACAAGCCTTGGGCATTTAAGGGTTAACCAACATTCTCAAAATTGGCTAAAATTTACTCCATTGCTACTTAAAATTGGAGAAAATCCTTGAAAAGATTAGATTTCACCCAAGATTGCAACAAACAATAGAATTTGATATCCAATTTGCAACTTCCTCCACATTGGCATAAGCATCTATTTAGATAGTTTTGTGTTCTGGTACTCCCATTAATCCTTTACAACTTGCAAAATCCTTGCTTTTCTATTTTTTGAATACTGCTCACTCTCAAGGTGTGTAGCCAAAGTTGATGCCTGTTTGTCTTGAAGGTAGCATATTGCCTTAATTTCCATAAACTAACCTGAAATCACTGGTGTTAACCCCGACGGGATATGTCCCATTTGGACGAAGAAATTGACTTACAATCAAGCCCTTCAGGACGACAATTGCATCACCAGAAAATTGAACCAGAGATTGAACCAGAGAATGAAAACAACAAAGAAAAAACCCAATTGCAATTCAACCCTGGAACCAAGTAACTATTACGTCACCAAAGTCACAATACTCATCAAGATTGAATTGTCTGTGCTCTTTGCAACCATCCCGCTCAGTAGAACCAAGAAGATTTCACAAAAATGAAGCATACTGAGATATCAAAATACTTCCAAAACCAGTCCATCTGGTCATCTTATACAACTACATCATACTCATGAAAGCCCACATCAACTTCAACCCTTGCAGTTGGCTACTTTCTTGTCCAACTTGCGAGCCACCGACCTCAACCCCTACCAATTTCACCACCTCGCGCATTGACGGACGACTTGCAGGCATGTAAATAGCTCACGCCATCGCAATTCTTAGGACTTGAATCGTCTCACTCAGTGAGCTCATCCCACACTTGAAATCTAAATTCTCACACAACTTCATTGGTGTCACCACTCTGTTGCGAACCTGCTTAGTACCTCTACACCATTCAATGAGCCGACTGCACTTTTTCCAGTCACCAACTCCAACACAACGCTGAAGCTGTAGTAATCAATTTTCTCCGTCACTTGCGTTCGAAATGAGTACTCTGCACGGATCGTCCCACCCACGACTCACACCCTACTCATGCCATAAGATTTGTGGTGATACTGCACAACTACTACAGCACTATCAATGCAATCCACATCACTATCTCATCCACCAAACACTGCATTCAAAGTCATGGACAGATGCTGAGAGCACTTTACCAGGAGGAATGTAGCCCAACAAACCAGCAGCTGTGGACGAGTCATGCGAAAACTGTCGCCTCTACCATCCTGGAAATGCCAAAATCAGCCAGAAGCGCTTCATACTCCAAGTCCATCAAAATGTTGCTGTAAATGATGTCTGGATGTAGAATTTGGGGAGAGCCATGGTGGTGCAAATATTCTAGTCCCAGACAATACAACAAAAGACAAGTACCATACGCATGATTTGAAATTTTCAGTTTCGTAACGGGAGGGATGGCCAGCCATGACAAACCATAAGCTCCCATTTGGCCATGGCGCCATGTACTGGGCGTCCAAGTCTGAGCCTAACCATAAAAGTACCAGATTTAAAATTGTGGTACCACTCCAGTTGTTCTTTGACAGATTCAATTCCTTAAGCATTGTTAGTGAAGGAATGGACTCTGGCATCTGGCCTTGGAAGTGGTTCCAGCCAAGACGCAGAACTGGTTTCCTAGAGCTCGCCAAATCTGGTCTCCATTCTGCCCTCGAAGCACGCATTCGTTAGGTCCAGCACTGGCAAATGCTGGAGTTTACTAAGGTTTTCTGGCCATTTCCCGCCAATGTAGGTCCAACTCGAGTTGAGGTACACTAGCTTTGAGATCCTCACAACGTCTTTAGCGAAATTTACGTTCAAACTCGTGTTCCCCATATTCAAGATTGTAAGATTGCATGCCAACAAACATCATTTCAATAAAAATAATCACACCAATGTCCCCAAATTATTACGCTCTCTCCTTGCACTATCATGTCAAGTTCAAATAAACTCACTAGTAGAGCAACGCCGCCAGAGGATTCAAGCATTAACTGAAAAAAAGAGTGTGGACATCGCCAACCACGTTTCAAAAGCGGGTTAGGGAGTAATCTAATACAGATACGGAGCCTTGTGTGAACTTCATAGCATTCCAGAAGCAAAGACATTTGTCTGAGGCATTCCAGTTGCTCAAGCTGTCATCTGCATCCTCCAGGTCCACTTGAGCAGCAATTGGTTTTCTACGTTAAGACACAGCACAAATCCTGAAAACGCATGCGCACGCCATAGCATATAGAAGATAAACACTCCATCCACGCATGACGTCAATATCCACTTCTCCATGTCCGCATATGCTTCCCCTTAACCCACCAACATAGAAATTCTTCCAAAGCCCGATGTGCCCATTCTCATAATGGTTTCCAAATACAGCTAAATACATCTAACCTTGCACAACATCAACCTCAAGTTCGATTACCTTATCAGAATATCAGGTCCACCAAATTCGTGATTGCTCAGCTCATAAAATCAACTTCGACTATTTCCATGCAACACCGCCAGTTGTGTATTCAGCGCCAACAATCACTGCCACGATACCACACTTTCGTGCTTCACAGGTCGGAGATCATAAATTAGGAAGGTCGCAGAAACCTCTGAAGAATGGCCAGAAGAGAGCCCTACCAATCTGGACTCTCCATTCCCACGCTGTTGAAACTTCTCACTCTCTCCTGCTTGTGGACGCGCAACACAACCTCCAAAACCAATCATCCTTCAAATCAAAAGAATCAATGTCACAACACCAAGGTTCTCAAAATCATGTGAAACACATCCAGACATCCATCCAATCCACTCTACTCCACTGCGGACTACAAGTACTCATCACAAACGTAGCCCGCAGCAAGAGACGATTCCCAAAGTTTCACAAATACGGATACACAGTCAATCAATAACAGCATTCCGGACCAATAATCACTTTCAGCATGTCAGAAAATCGCAGAAAGACATGCAAAAGAAAGCTTACTTCAGGAAGCTAATTAGCTCATCATGTAGCTTTACCACCTCCAAATCCCGCTCTCGCGCACATTCAACCACGTACCCGTAGAAATGAATGCAAGTGAGACCAAACCATAATCGCATGAAAAAGACAGGCACAAAACTATCAGGGTCGTATGCCAGTGATCTCCAGACGTGCAACTGGGAAAACCTACCGGCCACACAGAGTCTCTTATGGACGTCAAGGTTAGCAAAGGAACTGCTCTTCACGCGCTCAGGCAAAAGCAGGACACCAGAAAACCATTTCAGTCCCGAATAGGGATCGCAAAATGCACACAGTTGGCTCACAACGAACCTTCTTTAATTTCCCCATTCAAAGCCTTACAATGCATGAAATCTCCATGCAATCAGAAACTGCACAGGAATTTAGATTCTCCACATTTTACTTGACTGCTCCTCAAAATGGTTCAACGAAGAATGTCACCTACAGGCGTCCCTGATCACACATGGGCAATTTCGTTAAAATGGCGGTATTCCATGTGCCATTTTGACATGAGAACCGTTGAGGTGATTTTGCTTTGTCGGCAATTTCGTTAAAATGGCGGTACTCCATGTCCCATGTTGACATGAGCGACCATTAACTTGCCTTTGTATTGTACTATGTACTAGTCGTTGGGCGTAGCGCTAGTGAGTGGCAAATGGGCCCCTTGCATACGAGTGCAAATCCTTAGGATTTCTATACAGGACTTGTGCGAAAGACAATGACTATAGATGTTGTTAGTGAAAGTCTTGGTAGACTAATAGGTAGAACATGGAAATCTTGTCATGGAGTTGTTGGTGCTCAACATGGGGGTCATTGCCCATTCAAGTGGGGGGGGGGAAATATTTGTGTTCATCATCATGATGGGCACAAGTTTGGGAACTTGTTTAGGTTTGCATCGTTCATGAGTGCGTGGTCAGTGAAGTTGGTATCTAAAATACGTCTTGTTGGAATAGTCGTCTCCCAGGACTGGTATCTAAAATACGTCTTGTTGGAATGGATGCAAAACAGAAGGGCAAAAACTTGTATTTCAGATTGAACAAAATGGAGGTTGCATACAAAGATCGAGGACCAAGCAACCTATGATGCCTACAGTCTATTCAAAATTGTACAATCCGTTGCAATGTCATCGGACGAGGAAAACTATCACTACCTGTTGCATAATTAATATGTGAAGGTCCACCTTCTACAATACAAAGGGGCATCGCAAGCATGAAATATGACTGTTGGAATAGTCGTCTCCCAGGACTTCATATTCACCAACCTTGTTCTCCTTCAACAATTCGACGTAAATGATCCACTGCAAACTGCACTTGTTGACGAGGAGCAATGAAACTATTTCCATCGTTCTTCTTTGGTTTCCATGATGCCATGATACTATCTGTGGAAACATAGTCAGCTTTGTCGGCCGTTCGGTCAATCTTCCATCTAAAATTAGGCTTTGTGTCCCACCCCGTATACAACCGTTGCACATCTTTGGATGTTCCACATGGGGTGTACCATTGCACTAAGACTTCGCGAAAGTGAATGGCCGTGGGATCAAATTGTGGATTTTCTACTGCCCTTCCGAGCCATACGGGCTCAAGACAATCCAATCCTGGCCTCACAAAGAGGTAGAATCCCTCACGAACATCAGTGACTACATTGTATGCTGGTGGGGGCCTTCCCTCTAGAGTACCAATGTAAGGATCTTCGGCCTCCACCTCTTGACGTGTCCTTCCATCTTGCATGAAATCTGTCATAAGATCTCCGGGTTGTCGAGTCTGAGGCCAAAATCCTTGCTGCAATTCATTAGATTGGGGGGAGTCTTCTTCGCCTCCATCCAACATGGCATTTCTCACGCGGGTCCAATACGTGACCAAGTTTGACATGTGGGTTTTGTACTCCACCGTCCTATCTTCTTCGGATATGTCTTTCCAATGTTGGATGTATCCATCAAGTCCACGCAAAATCTCAGCTTCGTTTGTCATCTTCTTGGGGGTCACGCGCGGTGGATCACCTTGAGGAAGTATAGGTCTATGGTCGACATCTTCCTTCCATAGCTTCAATCCCCCTTCAGGCAACCATGGAATGTCTGTACACGCCAATTTGTATTGCATGATAGGCCATCCGTTGTCATCCATGAAGAATTTGTACTGTCTCCCATGAGAGTGGCCCACCAATTGTTTATTGTGCATCCCAATATAAGGTTTGACATAGGCCTTGAAGTCGGGCACTTCTTCAATTAGATGTGGAATGAACGGACCTTGTTCCATTTCCATGTAGGATTGCATCAATGATGGTAGGGTGGGATGGTCTTTCTCGCGGAGTTGCATGCTCCATCGCCCAAATGATGCATCCATGTCATCATGGGTGTGACCCACTATCATGAAGGATACCACCACTTCTTTCACAATGTGTCTTGCCACCAAGAGGGACCAAAAACAGAAAACATACCTGTTTTTGTTTTCCCTCCAAGAGTTGTCCATCTGAACGTTGTCGTGTTGTAAATAGGTGTGGTGTTTAAAAACTACGAAAAGAACTCTTTAGAACGTCAATGGAGTATAAGGATTGAGTTAGAAAAGGTGGGGTCGTGGAGAAATCCACGGTTTGGGTTTTGTACTACATCTTGTCGCTTAGCTCAGGGGAAGTAGGAGGCTGGCTGGCTGGTTATTTCCTGCCTTCACTAGCGGTGCCAAGTTGCCGCTGCTCAGATTGATTCAACGGGCCCGATGGTATTCGAACCCGGAACCAGTCGACAACTAACGGGGACTTCAACAACCAGCCAAGTCCGCAACTTGGCGTTGATTGTTAGCCCCACAACGGTTTTATACCGTTGATGGTTGCATCGTGTGGTATCAGATGAACGAAGCAGTGTACCTTGATCCATTTCTACATAGGTTTTCTTTTGAGACAAAAACATATACCTATAAATATTTGACTTGGGATTGGTTAGTTGGAATTAGCTTCTCAATGAAGCTATTAGTTTTGTATAAAGGGAATGGGTTACATTCCTTGGTTTAGAAGAACCTGTTTAGGCTTTGATTTTGGATTCAGTTATTTGTAGTGATGGATTCGCAGAATCTTGAGGATTGGGAGCTACCATTATCTCAACCGCTGTTTGATCCTGATTTGCCTTCTACTTCAAGACGTCGTGTACGTGATGAAGTTGAGCCTTCTGAGCGTTGTGTTCAACCGCGAACAGATCCAGACCCAAGTAATTTTCAATTTGCAGCTGCAAGTATTCAACTTGATACCAGGGCCTTGGTTATTGTTTTGGAGGCTGAATCTACGCTTTCTGGAGATCATCAAATGATATTTGAAGGACGTTTTGAGAATAACGCTGAAAGACAGATGGTTAGTCGCATTTCAAGTGAAGTTGGGCATCGCCTTTGGCTTCAAGGGCAACTCAGTCATTTGAGTAGTCAACGGAGGGCTAGTTTCATTTCCGAAGTAGTTCTTCAAATCCTTGAGTTTTTACATGTTTAGTCATTTATTTCCTCTTAAAATACCTTTAAGAGCGGTTGATTTGTATTCCAGTGTTTTTTTTATGTTGAGTTTAGAGGAACCTTAACTTGTTCTAAAGTTCCTACAATAAGTTGTGAGAAGGGTTTTTTTTCCTACTTGGTTTTTCCCTTCTAGTTGAATTTCTAAGATTTTAGTAAATGAATAGAAGATGTAGTGGAGATAAGAGGGAGTAGTACCTCAACCAATGGGCTTCTAGATGCCTTATGGGTCAAGTCATGGGCTGATGTGGTCCTTAGGAGAGGAGATAAGGAAGGAGGGGGCTTCCTCCTCCATCTCTTTTTTTTTTTTGTGTGTTGTTATGGAAAAAGAAAAAAGTTTTTGCATACTGTGATTTTCGAGCGACTAAGGCTTTGTGTAGGAGACGAATTTTGATTTGAGATTTGGCAGAGTTGCACACCTTGTTCTTGCGCTTCTTTTGGCACTAGTTTCACTTGATTTGGAGTTGTTATGAGAAAGTTATGAGTAAAAGAGTGAGGGAAGGTCTGCTGCTATCCGATTAGAGAAGTGGAGACTTCGAGCCTCTCCTGCAGACTCAATATTTCTTGTATTCAAGTGAAATTTAGAGGAAGTGTAGGTCTTATTGTTAGCTTTTCAAAAAGCTATCACACTTGTAAATTGAGTTTGTGAAACAAAAGTTATAGACAGAAATGTGAAGGAGTGATAGGAAGAAGGAGATGAAGTTAAAGACCGCTTCTACAAACTTTAGTTTTGAATTTGGAGTGTCATAGAACTTAGGTAGGGTGGAATTTGGAATTGAACATTTGGTGTAGAGTTTTAAGGCAAGTTAGGATTCCAACCTTTCAAGTTTCAAGAGTTTTAGAGTATTATTGAACATTTTGTGGCCGAAACTAGCACATGTACATTCAGCTGCCAAGCAAATTTGAAGTGCTTAAGTTTGGGGTGCTATAGAAGGAGGAGTATTTGGAATTTTGAGTTCAGTTTTGGAGGAGATCTTTATGATACTTTAAGCTTTTCAAAGACTCAAATATCAAGCAATTTGGAGCGTTTTTGAGCATTTTATGTCTTACAAGGTGTATGCATGTTCGGTTGCCAAGGGATTTTGGAGCACCAACTTTGAAAGACTATAACTTATGACTTGTAAGTTCGATTCTGTTGAAATTTGGAGGAAGAGTAGATGGTGTTGTTAGCTTTTCAAAAACTTAAAACACACTTCATTTGAGATTATGATGTGTTTGGAGCATCCATTTTAGTGTTGCTGCTTTCTTCAAGAGTTTCAAGGCTTGCGGTTTTGATTCCTACTTCATTTAGAACCACACAAACACTTGTATTAATATTTATACGGTGTATATACGGTCTATTATATACATATTCTACATATTCATATACACATATTTATACGTATATACGTACACGAATTTTATGCGTATTTTATACTTGTATTGTACGACTATACGTACACGACTTTTATACATATTGTATATTTGGTATAAAGACGTTTGTATTTGAATACAAGTATTTCTACCTATACTTGTATACATACTCTTGCGTATTCAAGATTATTCTTTTACCTTGATGGTTCATCCATTTATTTACGGACAGCTTTAGTTCCCTCCACTTGAAGTATTATCATCTATTGTATTCTCTTAGTTTGGTGTTATAAATCAAAGACCTGACTTTGTTTTCACTTGCTCCCAAACCTAATCACTTCTAGTTGCAGCAAAAAACCCTGTGTTTCCCCTAAGCAAACTCTTATTACCCGACATTTGGTGCTTCCACTGAGAGTGCTAAGGGGCTACTAGTTTTGGTTTTGGTAATGGGAGAGAGTGGAGGAGATTCTGGTCCTGGACCTGGTGGTACCAGGAATGATATGGAGAGGGTGCTTGGTGCTCTTGAGATGTTCATGGAGCATCAAAGAGTACAACCCATTGATACTTATGGGTCTACCAAGGCTCTTAAGGGCGTTGTTGATAAGATTGGGAGGTTTGATGGGAAAGATATTACGAAGTTTTTAAAGGTGTATCTATGTGAGATGGAGGTGCATCTGGTTTCCGAAAACCGGATGATTCAGACTTTTGGTCTTGCTGTTGTGCCGGAGATTCGTGAGAGAATTCGAGAGATTATATTGGATGGTGCTGTTGAGACATGGACTATTTTTGAAGAAAGATTGAGGGATGAGTTTTTTGAAGAGGATTCTGAAAGGATGACTAAAAGATCCTTTTTAGACTGGGTGGAAGGACAACCTGGTAAAGATATGGGCCCAAATGAATTGCTTCGGGACTTCGAGAAGAAATATAATCAACTACCTATGGCAGAGAAGCACCTTCTAGATGCCAGGAAGGCAGAGCTGTTTCTTCAAGCAGCTGATGATCTCTTGGAAGACAGACTTCTTATTCTTCTTGGAGATCGGACTACTGAAGGAGGTTTTACAAATGATTGGAGGAGGGTTGAAGAGACTGTTGGTCTATTAGCCAAGCAACGACGAGTGAAAGGGAGAGGTTCTACTTTACAAGTGGTGCAGTCACCTCACACAGTCACGAAGGAACGTAAGGTATCATTTGCGCCATCAAACTCTCCATCTACTCTAAAGTCTATAAAACCAGTAAGTGAGGAAACCCTTGAAGAGCTTATCAAGGGTTTCAAAGAACTCAAGGTGGAAGTGACTGAGTTGAGAAAGGCACAAGCTTCTGGTTCTTCTCCTTCATCTGATAGTGGGAGGAAATATGTGAAGAGGTGTGTATTTTGCGATCATGTGATCAAAGAAGGTGAAGAGCACAGACTTCGTGATTGCAAGGAGCTTGATGAGACTATTAAGAAGGGAATTGTGTATTTCAAAGATGGCAAGCTTCATGATGCGGCAGTGGATTTACCTTTGTCTACTAACTTTGGCAAAGGAGGTATGAAGAAGCTTTTGGAAGATAAGGTGGGAAAATCTAGTACTTTGCTCGCAGAAGAGGCAACGAGTTACAGTATTGGAATTGATCGTTGTCTGGCGGTTAATGCTTCTAAAATTATGGATGTAGAGATAATGAAAAGAGGAGCACATGCTATTAGGAGAGCCACTGGGTGGGAAGACTTAGTTGATGCCACCAGTATTAGAGCGTTTTTGGGTGAAGTACAAGGTGACAATGAACAACATGAAGTCTCAGTTGAAGAGAAGAGAGGGAGGGTTGGTGAGGATAATAATGAAGAGCCAACATCTAAGAGAAGACCTCAAGGGCAAGCTAAGGCTCCTACAGAAGAGAGGCGTAAGGTTACTACGCGGGCAAAGACACCTAACCCTGCCTTTATACATCCTGGAGATGCACCGCTTCCTGATAGTGATTGGGGTCAGTCAAGTGGCAAGGAGAAGGAAAGAGAGAAGGAGACTTCTATCAAGACCAAGGCAAAGGGACCTGCTTATAAGCTCCAATCTGATATTGAAACTTCTATTGATTTAAAGGGAGTTTTGGAGGA
This sequence comes from Climacium dendroides, assembly GCA_950106755.1. Classification (NCBI taxonomy): domain Eukaryota; kingdom Viridiplantae; phylum Streptophyta; class Bryopsida; order Hypnales; family Climaciaceae; genus Climacium; species Climacium dendroides. The sequence continues at coordinate 21,661,822 of OX467082.1, read as the reverse complement.
GAGAATTCTTGATGCAAAAATTGAGTTTACACTCAGAGAAGCTCTTGGTATTGCAAAGAAGGATTTTCATGAGTTGATTATTGATATTATCAAGAGGAAGAGGCAAATGACGGCTGAGACAGTTATGGTGGAGGCTTTGGATACGCATGTCACTGAAGAAGAAGAAACGGAGATTGGAGAAGTATTTGCTCTGATGGTTGAATCAAACAAGGAGGAGCAAGATGTTGTATTTAATGGAAGAGAGGAAGTGGAAGAAGGTCTTGATCTGACTCTTGATGAACATGAGATTTTGCATATATTTATTAATGATTGTGCAAGTGAAATGGAAGGAGGTGTTGTTGCGGCAAAGAGTCTTGTAGTGAATGATGGTACTATGGCCAAGAGTTTAGAAGGGGTGAGCAACTTTGAGACCAAGGTTGGGTCAATGGAGCGTATTATAAAAACGGAAGAGATGAAAGATAATATGGTCTCAATGGTGTTGTGCGAAGAGAGACTTCAAATGGAGGCCAATACCTTTGATTGTGCCATTGATTCATCAATGGACAGGGAGGATGGAGAAAAGTCAGAATTCTTTCAACCATTTTGGGCAAGGGCTACTACAGAAACGCGGGTGAGGCTTGGAGACCATGACGAATTAATTTTGGCCCTTGTAGACCATGGTTCAGAGATTAATATTATGTCTCGACAGGTCTATGAGAAGGGCAAATGGCCAATTGATATCCATCATGGTTGGGTGATGAGAGCGGCCAATAACGGTCGCAGTCAGTTATACGGAGCTTGTCCATCAATTCGTGCTAGGATTGGAGATGTGGAAGTGGAGCAGAATTTCTTTGTATCAAATCAAGGAGCATATCCAGTTATACTAGGCCAACCATATATTACCGCCTCAAGAATGGAGACCAAAGTATTGGATGATGGATCTCATTATGCACGAATTCGAAGTCTTGATGGTAAAAAGTCTGTTCAATTCTTGACAGTGAAGCCTGAGAATGAAAGGCATCGACTTCAACTCAGAGAAGGGCCACTGAAATTTCGCTCTCATGACTTTGAGGATTTCTAGAGAGCACGCGCGGAGTATGGGGGTCCGCGGGTGCACATGAATCTAGAAGTCTAAAATTCCCCGGTGTACATACTATTGAGAGTGGAATTTTGGGTATGACAGAGTGTGGGTTTGTGCGGTTTGTGTGTATTGGAGATTTAGACCGTATATATAAGAAGGTTGTGAGAAAAATGGAGAATAATTTGAGGAGTATGAACTTACTTTTGGACGAAGAAAGCATTCATGGAGTCTATGAAGAGAAAGGTATGACGGATAATGTAATGCAATTTTTGAAGACATTGGAAATGTATGGAATGGAGGGTGATACTATTGACGTTGTGATCAGCATACATTCGCAAACATTATATGATGAAATCTTCAAGGCGATGTCATTATTTGATGAATGTGGGAGCTATGGATTGAAAAAGGAAGTTGCTGTATATACAAAGTACAAAACAGTGGCGAAGAAGGTGAAGCCAGTAGCGACACAATTACCATCGGATATTGATAAGCATATTAGACAAGCGGAGAAAGAGCCAAGTCTTAGAGGTTTGAAGAAGATTGGTCATGTATTTACGGAGGAAACATTAGCAAGTCTCAAGATTGGAGGAGATGGATTTTTATTGGAGTTGGAGAGAAAGAAATTTCGAGACATGCTTTCTACTCATGGAAAGGCATTTGCTTCTTCATCAGATGAAATCGGATGTGTGCATCCAAGTGTGGTTGCACCAATGGTTATATTCACAGTTCCGCATGTGCCATGGGATTTGAAACCTATACCGGTTCCACGAGCTTTGCTCCCCAAGTTGATTGAATTATTGAAAGAGAAGGTGCGCATGGGGATACTAGAGCCTTCGATGGCTCCATATTCTAATCGATGGTTTACTGTGCCTAAAAAGTCTGGAGCATTGCGATTTATTCAAGATATGCAGCCAGCTAACAAGGTAACCATACGAAACAAAGGATCGGGGCCTATTGTTGATGAAGTAGCAGAAGCGTTTGCGGGGCATGCTATTTACTCTATTGGAGATTTGTATTCGGGTTATGATCAATTCCAACTTGCATTTGAGAGTAGGGATTTGACAACTATGAAAACTCCACTTGGGTTGGTTAGAATGTGTACATTGCCTCAAGGTGCTACCAATTCGGTAGCACATATGCAGAATGCTATGAATCAAATTTTGAAGGAGTTTGTACCACACAAAACTATACCGTTTATAGATGACATTCCTATTAAAGGATGTGAAGAGGCAAACAGAGATTGTAGTACTCAAAATGATGGATGTAGAACATTTGTGAGTGAGCACATTAGAGATGTAGACAACATCTTGAGCAGATTAGAAGAGGTGAATCTAACTCTTTCTATTGAAAAATCTAGATTTGGAACCAATGAGATTTTGGTTGTTGGACACCAATGTGGATGGTATGGGAGGAAACCTAACCCTGAAAAAGTAGATGCTATTGGCAAGATGAAGGCTTGTAGCAATACTACTGAAGTAAGGAGGTTTCTAGGAGCATGTGTCTTTTATCAGATTTGGATACCACATTTTGCTCATATATCAGAAGCCCTTTATAAGCTATTGAGAAAAAAGAACAAGTTTGTTTGGAAACATGAGCAAGATTTGGCAATGAAAGAATTGAAGAACATCTTGCAGTCGCCGCCAATTTTGAAGCAGGTTGAATATGAAAGTGGAAGACCGGTGATTGTAACAGTTGACACAAGTCCAATAGCCATAGGGTGGGCTGTTGGCCAAAATGATGCAGAAGGAAATCGATTTGCTATCCGGTTTGGAGCAAGGATACTTACTGAGCGTCAAAGAGCTTATCCACAAGTTAAGAGGGAGCTTTGGGGTGTGCTTACAGCTTTGAAAGCAGAAAGAAATTATATCATTGGTGCTGATGTTGTATTGGAGACGGACTGTTTACCTCTTTTGGGTATGATTTCTAATTGCAATTCACCAGATATTGCAATGCTTCGATGGATAGCGTACATCAAGTCATTGAATCCAATTTTAAAGCACATTACGGGCAAGATGAACCCTGTGGCGGATATGTTGTCAAGAGCCAAATACTTTGATGAAGAAGAAATAATGAGTTATGAAAAAGATGAAGATATTGAAGATGAAGGTTATGTATTGGCTACAGACATACAGAGTGGGGTTAATGAAGCATTGCCATTCAGAGAAGAGCTTTACAACGGAAGATTAAGGGATATTGGATTCTATATAAGTACTTTGGAGAGGCAAGAAGGATGGACGGACAAAGCTTTCAAAGACATCCGACATCAATCTTATGGGTATCTTTTGCAAGATGGTTTTTTATGGAAGAAGGCAAAGAGAACTGATGGGTTGCCATTAAGAGTGATTGATGATTTTGAAACTAAAAACCAAGTGCTTCGAGAGTTTCATGATGCTCTTTGGGCTGGTCATAGAGGAATTTGGGCCACTTATACTAAGATCAAAGAGCGGTATTGGTGGAAGGGTTTATATAAAGATGTGGAGGAGTTTGTTGCTTCATGTGTTACATGTCAACTTCAATCAAAGATTCGATATAGAGATGAGTTACATCCTACTTATCCTCCTTCTATCCATTTTCAATGGGTGATTGATTTGGTTATAATGCCACCTGGAGTTTGGGGTATGAGATATCTTGTTTTGGCAAGAGAAGAGCTTTCAAATTTTGTTGAGGGAAGAGCGTTGAGAACCAAAACCACTGAAGCAGTTTGCCGGTTTATACTTGAAGATATTTTCAGTCGATATGGGAGTATTGGTCAGATGAGAGCTGATAGAGGAGAATTGGATGTTGTTGAAGCGCGAAATTTCTTTGAGAGATATGGAGTGAAGTTGAGATTAACAACTGCTTACAATCCCGAGGCCAATGGCAAGAGTGAAAGGGGTCATCCTCCTATTATTCATGCATTGGTTAAGGCTTGTAAAGGGAAGGCCAATATATGGCCTAAACTACTTCCGTTTTCTTTGTGGGCTGATAGAACCACTCATAGTACAGTTACAGGTTATATGCCCATTGAACTTATGCATGGACACAAGCCTATGATGCCTGGAGAAGAGTCTATTCCAACTTGGGTGTTTCTATCTTGGGAGGATAATATTACAAGAGAGAGGTTATTGGAGATCCGTATTCAACAGCTTGGAAGATTGCCAGAGGATATGGAGATTGCACTTGAGAGACTCAAAGTTGCTAGGCTTGGGAATAAGGAAAGATTTGATAAAACTCATCGTTTAAGAATAAAGGAGATTGAAGAAGGAGATTGGGTATTGATGTTCGATAGTACATTGGAGAATCAACATAGTACGGTGAAGAAGTTTTCACGAAGATGGTTTGGGCCTTATGTTGTTATGAAGAAGAATGGAAACGCCACTTATACACTCCGTGAGTTAGATGGTACTATGTTGAGAATTCCAGTAGCAGGTAAACGAATCAAAGCATTTCGAAGGAGAGATGGGAGATTTGATTCAAATGACTTGCATTTGATTTTCAATCCACAAATGGCACAAGAAGATATTGGAGATGATGATGATGTTTATCTTGGGGATGATCATAGATAACCTTGGCACATACCAGAGGATGTGCAGGTTTAGAAGGGGTGAATGTCGTGTTGTAAATAGGTGTGGTGTTTAAAAACTACGAAAAGAACTCTTTAGAACGTCAATGGAGTATAAGGATTGAGTTAGAAAAGGTGGGGTCGTGGAGAAATCCACGGTTTGGGTTTTGTACTACATCTTGTCGCTTAGCTCAGGGGAAGTAGGAGGCTGGCTGGCTGGTTATTTCCTGCCTTCACTAGCGGTGCCAAGTTGCCGCTGCTCAGATTGATTCAACGGGCCCGATGGTATTCGAACCCGGAACCAGTCGACAACTAACGGGGACTTCAACAACCAGCCAAGTCCGCAACTTGGCGTTGATTGTTAGCCCCACAACGGTTTTATACCGTTGATGGTTGCATCGTGTGGTATCAGATGAACGAAGCAGTGTACCTTGATCCATTTCTACATAGGTTTTCTTTTGAGACAAAAACATATACCTATAAATATTTGACTTGGGATTGGTTAGTTGGAATTAGCTTCTCAATGAAGCTATTAGTTTTGTATAAAGGGAATGGGTTACATTCCTTGGTTTAGAAGAACCTGTTTAGGCTTTGATTTTGGATTCAGTTATTTGTAGTGATGGATTCGCAGAATCTTGAGGATTGGGAGCTACCATTATCTCAACCGCTGTTTGATCCTGATTTGCCTTCTACTTCAAGACGTCGTGTACGTGATGAAGTTGAGCCTTCTGAGCGTTGTGTTCAACCGCGAACAGATCCAGACCCAAGTAATTTTCAATTTGCAGCTGCAAGTATTCAACTTGATACCAGGGCCTTGGTTATTGTTTTGGAGGCTGAATCTACGCTTTCTGGAGATCATCAAATGATATTTGAAGGACGTTTTGAGAATAACGCTGAAAGACAGATGGTTAGTCGCATTTCAAGTGAAGTTGGGCATCGCCTTTGGCTTCAAGGGCAACTCAGTCATTTGAGTAGTCAACGGAGGGCTAGTTTCATTTCCGAAGTAGTTCTTCAAATCCTTGAGTTTTTACATGTTTAGTCATTTATTTCCTCTTAAAATACCTTTAAGAGCGGTTGATTTGTATTCCAGTGTTTTTTTTATGTTGAGTTTAGAGGAACCTTAACTTGTTCTAAAGTTCCTACAATAAGTTGTGAGAAGGGTTTTTTTTCCTACTTGGTTTTTCCCTTCTAGTTGAATTTCTAAGATTTTAGTAAATGAATAGAAGATGTAGTGGAGATAAGAGGGAGTAGTACCTCAACCAATGGGCTTCTAGATGCCTTATGGGTCAAGTCATGGGCTGATGTGGTCCTTAGGAGAGGAGATAAGGAAGGAGGGGGCTTCCTCCTCCATCTCTTTTTTTTTTTTGTGTGTTGTTATGGAAAAAGAAAAAAGTTTTTGCATACTGTGATTTTCGAGCGACTAAGGCTTTGTGTAGGAGACGAATTTTGATTTGAGATTTGGCAGAGTTGCACACCTTGTTCTTGCGCTTCTTTTGGCACTAGTTTCACTTGATTTGGAGTTGTTATGAGAAAGTTATGAGTAAAAGAGTGAGGGAAGGTCTGCTGCTATCCGATTAGAGAAGTGGAGACTTCGAGCCTCTCCTGCAGACTCAATATTTCTTGTATTCAAGTGAAATTTAGAGGAAGTGTAGGTCTTATTGTTAGCTTTTCAAAAAGCTATCACACTTGTAAATTGAGTTTGTGAAACAAAAGTTATAGACAGAAATGTGAAGGAGTGATAGGAAGAAGGAGATGAAGTTAAAGACCGCTTCTACAAACTTTAGTTTTGAATTTGGAGTGTCATAGAACTTAGGTAGGGTGGAATTTGGAATTGAACATTTGGTGTAGAGTTTTAAGGCAAGTTAGGATTCCAACCTTTCAAGTTTCAAGAGTTTTAGAGTATTATTGAACATTTTGTGGCCGAAACTAGCACATGTACATTCAGCTGCCAAGCAAATTTGAAGTGCTTAAGTTTGGGGTGCTATAGAAGGAGGAGTATTTGGAATTTTGAGTTCAGTTTTGGAGGAGATCTTTATGATACTTTAAGCTTTTCAAAGACTCAAATATCAAGCAATTTGGAGCGTTTTTGAGCATTTTATGTCTTACAAGGTGTATGCATGTTCGGTTGCCAAGGGATTTTGGAGCACCAACTTTGAAAGACTATAACTTATGACTTGTAAGTTCGATTCTGTTGAAATTTGGAGGAAGAGTAGATGGTGTTGTTAGCTTTTCAAAAACTTAAAACACACTTCATTTGAGATTATGATGTGTTTGGAGCATCCATTTTAGTGTTGCTGCTTTCTTCAAGAGTTTCAAGGCTTGCGGTTTTGATTCCTACTTCATTTAGAACCACACAAACACTTGTATTAATATTTATACGGTGTATATACGGTCTATTATATACATATTCTACATATTCATATACACATATTTATACGTATATACGTACACGAATTTTATGCGTATTTTATACTTGTATTGTACGACTATACGTACACGACTTTTATACATATTGTATATTTGGTATAAAGACGTTTGTATTTGAATACAAGTATTTCTACCTATACTTGTATACATACTCTTGCGTATTCAAGATTATTCTTTTACCTTGATGGTTCATCCATTTATTTACGGACAGCTTTAGTTCCCTCCACTTGAAGTATTATCATCTATTGTATTCTCTTAGTTTGGTGTTATAAATCAAAGACCTGACTTTGTTTTCACTTGCTCCCAAACCTAATCACTTCTAGTTGCAGCAAAAAACCCTGTGTTTCCCCTAAGCAAACTCTTATTACCCGACAACGTGTAGTACCGGTGGCAATGGTTGAGCCTCAATAGGTTGAGGAGGAACAGCTCCCAAAGAATCAATACAGATCTCGCTACCTTGCAGCAATGCTCGATATAGTTCCGTGCTTCCGGCTCCTTCGAACAACGTCCGTGAAGACATTGCGGGGGGCCTTTCTAAATCTCGTAACAATTTGGCGATGGATCCCACTGTAAAGTTGCTGTCGCTGGGAAACACGTCCAAATTGTAATGTGCATATTTGCCATCCCCGTGTCCATGTGCAAAAATCCCTGATACCTTCACGGGCAATTTCATGAACCCATCTAGGGCTTTTGTTTTCCTTGCCAATGCAGGACATGCTGTTTTTGAATGATCCATTTTGTCGTGCATGATAGATAAAAGTTGCATAGGCCGTAATTTGGACAACCATCTACTACGGTAGTAGGCATGTCGACAAGCTTCTTGTAGAAACAAGTGCTTCTCGAAGCGCCTTTGGATTCGTTGATAGTCCTCCGATCCAGGAGCAAAAGAAGCTCGTAGTTGCTTTAGATTGTCACAAATACTACATCTTGCGAAGGAATCTCCCCTTCCCTTCACGACGTACTCAGCAAAATATTTTGTTCGAATTTTACTAAAACATGATTGCGAGAGTGTTGACAGCCCGAGTTCTTCATTGGCCTACAAACAATAGAAACACGCGCACTCAGTCTGCGTATTCAACAAGCACTTCATTGGATGTTGGAGGACTGTATGAGCTATTGTGGTCGATGCGACAATTCGACCATGTCCTTTTCATATGAATGCTAGAGGTGACATTGCGAGCCATACCTTGTTCACGGCGGCTAGTAATTGCCTCCATTCGGTACCGGTCGGAAGAACTTTGAGGCAAACCTTTTCACCAGTGGGCAAGGTGCGAGACAAATGGGGCATGTGGTCGGCCATTGCCTCCAATAATGAGCGCAAAGTCTCGATGCCTTGAACAGTGGCAGTCCTTGTCTTTTTTCGATTGGAGTTCCCGTGTGGAGCGCCTCTGACGCCAGCCTTGGCCTTGGCCCTGTATCTTTCGAATGTGCGGAGGGGGATGTTGTGAAGAATCCTCCAAGCACGTGGACAGACGTCTATGCCTTCTAAGGTGACAACTTGCCTCCCCCTCGGAACCGCTTTGTTCATTGTCCTATGAACATCCAAATTTTTGCTAGATTTTACTTGAAATGTCTGTAGGTGCATTTCCGCGCGAAGCACACGGATGGTGGAAGGACGGAACTTACGAGTGCATTCATTATCGCAGCAGATTTGTGTGAAGACCTCTGCAATGGATTCATGTGATACCATCTTCGTCTTCTTATCTAGTAAAGCGGCAGCTCGAGCTCTCCTATCATAACGATACTGTCGCACGCCCCCATTTTTTCTACTCCCTTCCATTTCTTTATCCAGAGCTTCTTGCTTGCGAGCGTGATCATAAACACTGACGTACCCATTTTCGCCGTGGTGAAACACTTGCCACATAGGCCAGCGTAAGCACATGTCTCCTACGTTGGGGTCCCCGTTGTACACGTCCAAGACAACAATGCCAACGTCATCCATCCCCAGCCTGCTCTGTCCATCAATGCAAGCGTTGGGATTGGCATTGATGATGATGACTTCCGCAAAGTCGGAGCCGTCCGCATGTTTTGCGAGCAATGCCTTCCCAGACCATCCGTCTCGATCAATGCCCTCGCAATCTGGGATGGGACTATTGTCTACGTTTGCCTCGGCATATGCTTCCAAGTCCACGTCCTCTTCCTGACATTCTGCAAACCCCTGCACACCGAACGATGAAGAATTGACACGACATCAACGACAAAGGAACGCAATGTACAATAAGAAACGTGAAAACTGACGGGAGTAGAAAGTTATATACAATACCTCATCACCATCAGAGTCGTCCGAAGAAAACATAGGAGATGTTAAAATCGTAAGTGTTTTCTAATAGAAAATAGCGGCCTCGTAGGAAGCATGAGAGTGACACTTGAAAGAATTGGTAGCATATACGTCCTCTTTGTTCAGCCCACAAGGGCTAACACGCCTGACAGCAGTAAAATAAAAAGTATTAGAAGAAATGACAAATAGGCGAGTGGCGAAAGCGGTGAATATGAGGACATCATTACATAATCAAATACAGTATGAAATAGTGTAGCAACTGTCTCGAACCCGCCCACTTGCTGTGAGGTTTGGTATAGAATGCAATGAAGTCTGAAACTGACGGCTCCCATAGAACGTAGACTACCGTGGACCCCATTCCGCAGAGCAATGCCACTATGTCCAAGAAAGCCAATCAACCGCACATGAGTATGGACCGAACAGTCTAAGTCCGAGGAGACTGGAAGTCTACGCACATATTCCCCCAAGGCCTGTTCACTGAGCCACTCTGAACTGCGTGGAAGAGTTACACCTCTCGCAGATATTGTTCTACACCCAATATAGAGGAAGCGCGCCAAAGGATAGACAACCCAATGTAAAGAATCACAAAGAAGAACTCGTTCCTACAATGAATGCTGAACAGTCCAGAGTCTCCAAGAAAGAGCCCCACCGAATAACAGTTAAGAACGGCCGCTCTGAACTGCGAGGAACAGGATGCATGCGTGATTCATCCACGTGATCGCACATAATTGGGGAAACGGAGGACTAGGATCTAAATAATGCGCATGCAAAACATAGATCAGAGCGGCCGCTCTGAACTGGACAGAGAGTGACAAATCATGATAGCTCGAAACAGACGGTGACTGAGCTCCGTCACCCTCCGTTCAGTTCAGAGCGGCCGCTCTGAACTCCAGGGTGGGTGACGGATCTCAGTGACCCTCCCTGGAGTTCAAAGAGGCCGCTCTGAACTGAACGGAGGGTGACGGAGCTCAGTCACCGTCTGTTTCGAGCGATCATGATTTGTCACTCTCTGTCCAGTTCAGAGCGGCCGCTCTGAACTGAATGGAGGATAGCCTTCGCCTCGGTCATATGCTTGCAGTTCAGAGCGGCCTCTCTAAACTGAATGGAGAATAGAGTTCTTCTCCGTCACCTCACGTTCAATTCAGAACGGTCTCTCTGAACCGAACGGAGGATAGCTTTCGTTTCCGGCACCTCACGATCAGTTTAGAGGGACCGCTTTCATCCGAACGGAGGATAGCTTTCCCAATCGTCACCCCACATTCAGTTCAGAGCGGGCGCTCTGAACTGAACGGAGTGTCATATTGCTTTCCAATCGTCACCCCACGATCAGTTCAGAGCGGGCGCTCTGAACTGAACGGAGTGTCATATTGCTTCCCAATCGTCACCCCACGTTCAATTCAGAGCGCCCGCTCTGAACTGAGTAACACTAATTTCGGGTGACACTAATTATCATAAATCAATCTGGACGGAATGCCATCCGAACTTTGTCTCATGTAATAGATGATAATGCTAAGGTATATCAGCATTGTATAAACCATGACTCTGAAATACCACAGCACTGTGGATAATTGATTGTCTACGGGAATGTGAATAACTATTCGGAACCGAATGAGCACAAACTACAATGAGCATAGTTCTAGAATTCGCATTTCAGCAAATGCAGCATTTTGTCTAACGCGAAGACACGCCTCGCCTGTTGCTAGTGTGAGATTCTAGGAATGTGGCTCATGTAGTACTACAGATGCAAAATAACTGAAGAAAAACATGAAATTCGTTGAAATCCGTTGAAATTGAGTTCTTAGAGACAAAAAACAATCCTGCGAACCGAGAGAAGAGAAACAGGGGATAAATTGTTCATCGAACCTGAAATGAGGACGTACGACGTCATTGGCGCTTCTCAGCAACAAAGATGGCCTCCAGCGGTCGACAACGTGCTGCACAACGCGGACGGAAGTGGAGAAAGCGGTGCGCGCTCTAATATCGACATACACAATTGCAGACGACAAAAGAAGAATGGCAGAAGCTGGTTTCAGTTTTGTATTATGAGGCTGTACTTCAATGCGGCAGCCGCATATGGCGGCTGCCACGTCGCCAGCGTAGGGCCACGTTGGATTCGACAAAAAAATAAATAAAAATGAAAAATTCGGACATCTCTGTCACGCGTAGTTTCTACGCCAGTCGCTACGCTAGGTTATTAAGTGTGTTGTCAGAACCAGTTCTCGACCGCGTGGTTTTTGCATTCGGAGGGTACAAGATATTTTTGCACAACCCCAACTGCTTTCCCAAAGTCATTTGCCTCCGGTGAAGGGAGTCGACGACGCTCCAGCAAGTTCTATAGCAAAAGGGTGAAAGCGGAGGACATTGCATGTGGAGATCACAATCGCACGCACTTCAAGAAGGTTTGTTCACCGCCACTCTTGAATTTCCATAATCCTCAGCAATTTTTTTTGGGTTTGAACTTCAAAGAATAGTTGTTCTGGCTTTCATCGTGGCTTCATTTGCCACCATCACCACTTCGCTACATCTTCTATAATAGCTTGAGATTTCTTCATTTCGAGTTTGGGAATGGAAATGCTGGAATTCTAAGTGGTAGAGAAGAAAGAAAGGTTTCTTGATTTTGTTTAAGGTTTGCAGAAAAGTTTCCAATGTAGTCAATTTCCAATGTCAATGAACCCACTTGGAAGTGGTTTTGAGATTCCATTGGGAATGCTTCTCATTTGCAACTTCTCAGTAGGCTTCAAGTTCTCATTTTGTATTTATTAGCACATTAGAAGATATTTAAATTTTCTTAAGACTTTTTCTTTTTCATTCTTGTGAGATTGTATGCTATAAAAGAGCTCTTGTAAGGGCTCATCTGTCTTTTTCATTGTTCTTCTTGGTCTATATTCTTTCTAAATCATGTTTTTTAGCAAGAAACAAAGATGTGGAACCTAAGAAAATGCATGCACCAGTGATTTCTAGCAAGATGTTGCAAATTGAAAGATAAGGATTGTTGATTGTAATAGAATAACAATTTTGCATCTCTTCATTCTAGGGCTTAAGGATTTGGTGGAAGGATTGCCTCATCTTCACTCTCTACCTATTAGTAGGGTTGATGTGTTTCATTGTAGGGCATTTTTGGTTCTAAACAGATTCAATGGCTGGCGCTGCAAACTTCAGTAAGTGCTCCGAGCAGCTTAGAGTTCTTTTGGACAATGAGGACTTAGGGTAAGTGACTTCTTCTTTTTCTACACATGTTTTTTGGGCTTTCTGCATTTACAGCTGTTGCATGATTTTTTACCATACTTATGATTGCTTCATTGGAATTGATTCAAAATTGCTTGAAATAGGGCTCGCGATTTTTGGCAAGGCTACAAGCTATATTGCTTTGCCCATTATTCTCACTGCGAGACGTCTAAAGAGATGTTCCAAGACACCAAGATGGGTAAATACTACATGGATTATGTTTTTCTTCTTCCATTTGTAGAATTGTGTACTTCAAAAGCATGTGCAAAACTGTAAGTTTTGGATAATATGTAGGTATCACATGCATGGTTGTTCCTTAGTGCAATCTTTGTTGGTTTCTTGTTGCAGGTCATGTTATGTGTGCATTGCAAGGCACACTTGAAGTTCCTTGGGGAGCACAATTTGATGCTGCAATTCGAGATGTGTGGGCCATGATGGAGGAGTATGTCCATGTGCGTCACAACAAGGATTGCACAAACCTTCGGTGAGTTTTTTTGGTTGTCAAGTACAACATGCTATACTACATATTAACATTTCTTGATTGATTTTGATGCTCAATTCTTGTTAGCATTGTTTCTTTGTTAGTTCATTTGTTGATAATTGTTTAGGTTTGCAAAGGTTTTGCTTGGTTTTTGAGATTACAGTATGTACGTACTTGGACATGTTAATTTTTGATATGATAATATGTCTTGATTCACATGGCATGTAGGGCTCTCATGGAGGAATTCGATGATGAGGATGAGCTCGCCGCATTCAAGAATGGTTCCTTGCTTCTACAACTCATTGAGGTTTGTAATATACATTGCTTTTGACCTTCCAATAGCAAAGGAAAAAATGATGCCCTTCGATATCTCTTTATTCTTTGATTTTTTTTTCATGATATTGAATTTTTGATGATGTCAATTTCTTGGGTAATGTTGTGATTTTTTGAATTTTGAAGGATTTATAAAAGATTTCTCATTGAAATATGTCTTATTGGTACTGCATTGTTTAGGATGACAAGTACGGGACTGAACATTTGCATAGGGAGTCTCAAACAATTCACTTTGGAACGGATATTTTTGATGAATTTCGTGCCCGGCTCAATCAAGCACAAGCAAATTTGGATAACCTCACACCTGAGCGTCGAGCGTCCCGTCGCCACTATCGTTGAAGGAAGACTTCTACTTACTTGTTGTATGTACATAATGAATTTTTGCTAAGTACCATAGTACCGGGAGTAGTTTTATTAGAAAAAGACGTTATGTTTTGTTTCTTTATTTTGTACAAGTTTTTCTAATAAGTAGCTTTCTTACTTTTTGGATAAACTGGAGTCACTTTGTTACCTTGGGATTTACCTTTTTGTAGGCCACATCAGGAGAACATGACATTTCTATTCAACATGTTCAATTGGATGATTAGTAGATCCCCCCAAAGACTTTACATGCAGAACTAATTTTTATCAAACATTTAAAGTACAACACTATCTGTGTGTTGCTCATTAAAAGTGAACAGTTGATGAGATTAGTATGGTATGTGGAACTTCTTCCAAGCATTGAGAATCTTTCTAATGTTCTTGTGTTTTACATTGTAGGCGATGTTCAAGTATGTACTTTTGTGCAAGAGATGCTTACATTGTCTTCAAAATACCTTCTTTTATCACTTCTTGCATTTTGGGTGGACTTGTAGCGGCATAACTTATATTTTAGGACAATTATTAAAATGAATATTACATTCCTTGATAGCTCATTTGTTTAAGTATCTTCAAACTATTTCCTAAAATCATGTTCGAAATTCAAATCACATGAGGTAACCCTAAATCTCCAAAGTCCTCCATAGTTTTTTTTGGTCGTTAGATACTTTATTGTAGTGTTGAACCAACAAATTTATGTTGTTGCAATGAACTATGCAAAAACATTAAGTTCGTAGATTAGCAAATTAGCAAATTTTTTTTTTTTTAAATTAAAATTATTTTTATGTCGTAGAAGCTTTTAACTTATTAAAACTCTTATTTATATTAATAGTAAAAAGGAGTTTTCATGAGTAACGATACTATTGCTAATATGATTACATGTATAAGAAATGCGAACTAGGAAAAGAAACGTTGCAGTACTGGACTAGCGGTTGGCGCTTGCTATGCTACGCATTCACCATAAAAATTTCATAAGAATTTTTATGTATGAGATAGAATGTAGACCAAATATTTCAATAAGTCTTCAAATAAAAATGCCTAAAATCTTTGTATAATTTTTGTTCTAAGTAAGCATATATAGAAAAGTAGCATAGAAATTTATTGAATGATGAATGAAGCATATGCAATGGTAAATACTATAAAAGATACACATACATTAGAAATTTGACTCCATTGTTACAGAAAATTGCAATTCAAATTGAAGAATTGAAAAGAAAAACTAATAAATCTCAAAAACTTTGTGAACAAATTCATTGTTGTGGAATCCCAAATTTCTTCAATTGAATCAATTTCTCAAAATCATTTGGTAGTTGTGATAGACAATTGAAATCATGAAAGCTCAAAGTTCATGAAAGCCCAAAATCATAGAAGTGCAAAGAAGTTTCAAGCCAAGAGAAGCAATGCATTTGCTACCTCTATATATCATCCTCTGGATCCTCTTTTATATCCTCTCAATTGCAACGACTATATAATTTCTATAATATCACCCTTAGTAAAAAGTGATATCAGAGGTGGTTGTGAAGTGCTCCTCTATTTCAGTAATATGCCATTATGTGCAAAACATGATTTGTATGTATGCTTGATTGGAAATATTTTTATAACATTATTAAAATAATTATTTTAAAGACTTATTGAAACCGTTATCATGCATCCTATTGAAATATATCAAAAATTTACTAATCTGTGATACAGTGAATGCGTAGTATAGCAAGCACGAACCCCTAAGTATTAATGGTAGCATTTGTGCTATTACAGAGGGAGTTCTAATTTTAGTAGTATGACTAGCGGTTGGCGCTTACTATACTACGCATTCACCATTAGAATTTCATTAGAATTTTTTATGTATGAGATAAAATGCAGAGCAAGAATTTCAATAAATGTTTACATAAAAATTACTAAAATCTTTTTATAATTTTCTAAATAAGCATATATTGAAATAAATAATGATGAATACTATAAAAGATACACATACATTAGAATGCATTAGTAATTTGATTGAATTGTTCCAAACAGTGGCAACCCCAATAGAAGAATTTAAAGGAAGAACTTGTCAACCTTCAAAGCTTCTTAAACAATTCAATTGTTGTGAAATTGAAACTTGGCTCAAGTCATTTGGTATTAGCAATAGGAAATTGCAATTCGAAGCTCCAAGCTCACAAAAGCACAAAATTATAGAAATGCAAAAGAAATATGAAGCCAAGAAAAGCATTATCATGTATTCTATTGAAATATATCAAATTTTTATTAATATGTGATACAATGAATGCATAGCATAGCAAGCATGAGCCCCTAGTATTAATGGTAGCATTTTTGATATTACGTAGGGACTTATGATTTTAGTAGTATGACAAACATTTTTGAATTCCATAACTACATTCTTAACACTCTCGTGTTTTAAATCATACTGTAGCTTCTTCTACTTATAATTTTTTAAGCATGAATATGAAACATTTTTTGTTTGAAATTTTGTATATGTATTTCCAACTCATTTCTTGAGAGCAACATGCTATAGAATCTCAAAAACCTTCTACAAAAAGTTTGAAAGATGAAATCTAACCATTCAAGAAGAGTTGAAAACATTTTTTTTTGAAATTCAGACGACTTGATCTTGTAGATGGTAAGGTATTTTATTCTAAAGTTTTAGGAGGATATAATTTAACAATTTAACTAAGGGATCCTATGGTTGGAATTGTTAATGAAGAAATATAAATGAAGGTTTTAGCCTTGCATTGGATTTAAGTAATTTGAAGCAATTTTGGATATGAAAACATCGAATTTTTTTGAGGGTTAAAAAAGTGTAGATACACTCATATACTTAAGTATTATTTGACTATCAAATGATGGAGCCCCCCCCCATGTTATGATGCTTCATTTAGACTCGGCTTAGGTTCGGCAGAGGTTCGTTTTGGGTACGTTTTGGGTTTGAGGGGGTTGGGTTCAGGTTCGGCGGAGGTTCGGTTCAGCTTTGGTTTGGGTTTGAGGGGGTTGGGTTCAGGTTTGGCGGAGGTTCGGTTCAGCTTCGGTTTGGGTTTGATGGAGGTTGGGTTTTGGTTCGGCTCCAGGTTTGGTTGGTCGTCTTCCCTGTTCCGAGGGTTTGCATACACACTCTTTCCACCGGTACCGCGCCTCTCTCTTCCTTTCTTCCGTTCCCCCGCGCGCAGCGCTCATTTTTTCTTGCGCTCATTCTTCTTCTCATTTTTCTTGCTCATTCTTGCTCGCGCTCGTTTCTTGTGCTCGTTCCTCCCCGCGCAGTGGTCTTTCTTTCTGGCGCAGCGTGATTTCCTTCTTCCGTTCCTCCCGCGCGCAGTGTGATTTCCTTTTTGCGCTCCTCCCGCGCGCAGCGTTGTTCCTTTCTTGTGCTCCTCCCGCGTGCATTTCGGTACCTGGTGTGTTGCTTGTGGGCACCTCGTCTGCAAGGTACGCTCTCCATTGGTTTAGGATTTAGGTCATTTCATTGCGAGCTATCTCGTTCCTTTGCTTTTTTGAATGTTGGTGCGAGCTACCCTAAATCCACATACCTCTTGCACTGTAGTTCGGTGGCTTCACTCTGCGTTGATGTCTGTTGCTGTTACTTTGCGTTCTCTGAATGCAATTGCGTATCTTATTAGTTTTCATTGAGTTCCATTGCACATCATCTGCAGCTGCCAGGGATTTTGAGTTCCTGGAGTCTTCACAAACGAAGCAATTTTGCTATTCTAGGCTGAAGAAGCAGAGTATTGAACAGGCACCTAGCCCAGGTAATCACCACATCCCAATTGATTGCAATGCCAAGCATTCCTAAACAATTTGAAACCATGCAAACATAGAAGAATTTTCTAAAACAAGGACCCCCTATGACCGTGCACTTGTTGATGTAGTTGGCAGGGTTTAGAGCGGTCGCTCTAAACCTCCAACTCCATAATGAGCGTTGTCGAGGTTCAGAGTGACCGCTCTGAACTTGCACTAGTGAAGTCGGCCAGACTGATTTAGAGCGACTTCATAATGGAGCAGGAGGTTCAGAGCGACCGCTCTAAACCTGCCTGTGAACGAAATCCCAACTCTATCATTTCGTTCACAGGGAGGTTTAGAGCGGTCGCTCTGAACCTCCTGCTCCACTATGAACCTAGAGCATTGGAATCCAGCACGAGGAGGATTAGAGCGGTCGCTCTGAACCATGAGCGACATCATATTGGAGTAGAAGGTTCAGAGCGGACTTTCTACACCTCCCTTTGAACACAATGACAGAGCTCTGATTTCGTTCAGAAAGAGGTTCAGAGCGGTCGCTCTGATCCGAGACCATGCTCATTACAAAGCAGAGGTTCAAAGAGGCTGTTCAAAACCAAATGAAATCGGTACTCGGAGTGGTAGAATTGAGCGCAATCGTTCGCATGGAGCGTGATCACGGTTTAGAGCGGCTGCTCTGAAATGAAGCACTCGCTAAAATCAGTGCAACGGATTCATAGTGGTCACTCCAAACCACAACTTCCACAATGAGAGTGAAAGCGGTCCAAAGCGAAAACACTGAAGCTTCCATTTGGTAGTTAGGGTCATGGTTCTCATTGGTCGCTCTGATTCTCAACGGCGGCGATGAGCGCTGTCAAGATTCAGACAGACCGTTCACAACATCCTCAGCGTTGAAATTAGAACTACAGGTTCAGAGCGGTCGCTCTGAAGCTGTATCGGCATGGCCGGAGCTTACTAGATGTATGTGCTCCCTATAGTGATGAGAGGCATCTCTGATCCTGTAACATCTCTTTCAACATTACGGAGGTTTAGGGCGGTCGCTCCGAACTCATTCGAATGTCTCCCTGAAGTGAGCATCCGATGTGATAACATCTTCGCGTAGATCGGGTACAGTGAGTCCAGTACCTCTGACCGATGAATTGAATGATTCATCTGGGAAGACTATAGAGAATAGAAGGGCATAGAACCTAGGTTCTGATCATTTCACATTGTACCATAGGATCCAGTGAAACCGATCGATTAGTAGAGTAAAGCCGTTGTGAAATTTAATTGAAACCCAATTAAATAGCAGGATACCAAGCCCATACACTAGATATCTCTCACGGTCAATGGTATAGAATTGTCTATAAGCAGACCGATGTGAACGTCTACACTGAATAGGTCGTGGATCCAGATCAGTTCAGAGCGGTCGCTCTGAACTAATCGAAGGGCTAGAACCCCAGTAATACGGGGTCGCTATGAAGATTGCAATTTTAAGCGGCCTGTCTGATTCTGAGCGGTCGGTCTGATTTGATTCATGTGGGCAGTGACATGGAGTCCTTCCTCGAGAGCAAGCCACCTCTCACGGGCTACATTACACAAATACCGCCTGAGCGGCTAATGGAGTCGTGGAAGGCCCACGTTGAAGGGAAAATTCCGCTGACCTTCATTGCAACTAGAGCATTGTGGACCGTAGAAATGACTTACCTTCACGGCTCCCTGATATTTAATTTAGAATTGGGGTTCACAAAACTGGGAGGGCCTAGATGGAAATCCTTTAAGAACTTGGTAGTCATTAACATTACTGTGATGCGAGAGGCCGTTCTCGTCGACGTAGTGAATTCGTGCAACAGTGCTCTGGGAGTAGTCATCATCCGCGTAGAGGACGAGATGATTTTCTGCCATGAGCGCCTCATCAAAAATTATGACCGGGTTCCGCATGTGTTCCAAATCCTCATGCTGGACATACAAGCTAGGTGCGAAGCGCACTCTGGGGACTTCGTGAAGACCGCACGGGTCGCGAGCGCGTATCTCACTAATGCAAACACCTTATACGTGTCGTCGCTGACTAGTAGTAACGCATTACAGGGAGTAGGGAACGTCGACATGGATGCGCAAGGGCGGACCCAGAAGAAAAAAGCGGTCGCGTCCGCCTCGGTGCCTACCAACCGTTCCCGTCCGCCAGCAGCGTCAGCGCTGCCAGGGTCCGCAGGCATGACAACTCATGCGCCGGCTGAACCTGCACGGTCTGCTCCCGCAACGGTGGCGCCACAGACGACTCCATCCCGATCCCCTCCGTCCCGGCCCACTCCACCTAGCACGGGAGTACCAGAGCGTCCCAGGCCCACGGCACGGGACAAACAAAAGTCACGGAAGAGGAAGTCCGCACCCGTCGCCACCGGTGACCACTCGGCCTCACAAGATGAAGGGGCGTCCCGCTTTCACAAGACACGACGGACCTTGCATGATGTGGAAGAGGGTGAAGGTGCCCCAAGCGCATCCACGCAGAGCGCCTTCCCGGAGTCCACCGATTTATCCGAAGAGGAGGCACAGAAGGTGGCATTCAAGAAGGTGAATGGCCACTGGGTTCACAACCCGGTGACCTTGCCGTTCGATGAGAAAGCTGTTCCAGATAAGCTGTTTGTGGATCTGGAGATCAAGAAGGAGCCCAAGCGCAGCGAAGAAGAGGAAGCCCGGAAACGCCTCAAGGCCGAGGCAGTGGCGAACAAGAAGTTCAAGGAGTTGTCCACCTACATGTACATTTTCGGACGGGGCAACTTCTTCGAGCTGGACCTCGAGGACATGACAAGTGCGGACGAGACGTCGGGAATGATCTTCAGGCCACTGGAGAAGAAGGGTGTCCTAGCCGTCCTCGACCGCATGGTGAAGGTCAACTTCACCAAGCAAATCCTGACCGTCATGCCAGACACGCCAGAGAGGCCTACCTGTTGGGCGGATTGCATCAAGGCCTTCCCACTGAAAATTATCAACGGCCAGCACACGTGGAAGGCTGCGACCGAAATCATTTCAGGGACAGCATCCGTCGACGATGAGGCGGTCAAGAAGCGGGTGCAAAAGTGGACTTGTGAGATCGTCTGGTCCAAAAACAAGGACCACCTGCACGCGCTCTCCTGCAAGTGCAATGACGGGAACGTCACCGGCCCGTACCTGTCGTCGCTCCCTGCCACGATCCGCCATTGCCGATATCTGTGGGACAACGCGCGGAGACCAACCCAATTCCGGAAGAACACGAGGCAGGCGGACAAAGGAGACGAATTCAAGGCCTACGAGGTATGTCTCCTCCACTTGGTCAGTTTAGATCGCCCGCTCTGATCTGTGATACAGTAGATCTTGTCGAGTCCACGTTCATGTTGTTCCAATGCCTTGGACAATGGCACAATCGTGTCACATTGTTCCACCGTAATGGAATGAATCCAAGCCACTTCAGAGCGACCGCTCTGAACTTTCATATTGTATACCTAGGATGCTGTCCTTCAGATCCATTCAAATTGGCTTAGTGCGGGAGGTCTGATGCATGTTCTCAGAGTTGAAATCCTCTAACCTAGTCAGTTGCGGTGTGCAGGACTTCCGAGACAAGGCAGAACAGAGCTTCGAGTCCACCGGACTCCTCAAGCCGCTGTCTGGAAACCGAAGAACGTACGACTTGGATAAGATGGGGGAGAGGAAAATCATCATGGCCTCGGAGGAAACTTGGTCGGCTTGGCTGAAGGTCTTTGAAGCTCACGAGCAAGGCACGCTGCACGACATGGACACGGGCGGTCCATTCAATGAAGCGGTGAGCAAGGACGGGAACGCCAAGGTGTACAAGTTCCAACCCATCACGAATAATATGATGAAGGCCTTGCTCGGAATGGAAGATGACGCCGTCGGCGAGCTGGCCCAAAAAATCCTGGACGTGCCGCCCAAGGTGTATCTCAACAAAAGACCGACGGTCTGGACGTCGGCCATTCCTTTCCTCATGTGGTGCACAAACAAGAAGCACAAGATGCAACTGGCAAAGGAGATTGTCGACAAGGCCGACACCTTCGGCATCGAGGAGGCCAAGGGCGTATTTCCCGAGCCGGGAGACATGAATGTCAAGGCTTGGCGGAATCTGAAGACCGCGTTGTGCATCGGTGGCTTCCACATGTGGCACCTCATAAGTCTCGGTTTGGATTGGGTGAAGTCCCAGTGCCGGTCAGGGAGGACAGTGGAGAAGCCCAAGAAGCCATTCCTGGCGGCGTTGGATCAGGTCGTGCAAAATGCCGACCGATGCGAGAAGGTCAGGAAGTGCTCCCGAGCCACCGTCTGCCGATGGATACGAAGCGAGAAGCACTTCGACCCACAGCTGTACGTGCATAAGAATGGGGCGTGGTCACCGTATCGATCGGAAACTGGAGCCGCGAAGACGGAGTACTGCGAGGTCGGCATTATTGACTTCCGACTATTTCCGAAGGTGGAAGGCATGGAGGTCACTTCCGGGCACGCGAAAATCATGGAGGAAGTGAGGGAGGTCTCCAACTCCACTATGTCCAAGACCGTGCACACGTGGATGTTCATCTTCGACTCGAAGCGGGCGGCTGCGGTGGACAGATTGGCGACGGAGCTCTTCCCGTCCTATTCACTTAGGCGGGAATGTGACTACGTGATCTGCAAGGGAGAGCCGACCTTCAAGGAGAGGAACAGGGACAAGGTCATGTACTTGCAGCGGAGTGCCAAGAGCTTCATGAACTCCAAGTTGGTGGACGCTAAGGGCAAGGTGCCCAAATTGTCCAAGGACGAGGACAACGACCTCATAGCCACGGATCCCATGTATAAGACTCGGGAGGTCTGCCGTCACGATTTCCCTCGGATCTTGTCCAAGCGCGAGCTACGGTACGACGTGTACTTGCGCTTCATCGACAAGTTCTGTAGGGATCAAGGGACGGTCATGCTCGTCTTCGCTGGAGTGAAAGCAGTCTCGGCATGCACGGTAATGATTTCACCACTCTTGTTATTTTTCTTTGCAGGGGCTATATGGTCCAGAAGAATAGATATTCCACATTCACGTTTTGTCCTTTCACTAACACTGTGTCCTGCAGATGTTGTGTCGCAGTTCCGTCTCCTTCATGATCTCCACCGAGAAAGCCCTTCTCCTCCATTCCGTGCATCAGCGAATTGGTGCAGAAATGTGGCCTCATGTCTTCGTGCCGGGCTACACCCTCAAGTACGACTACGACGGGCAGTCCCCGACGCAGAGGTGTCGACCGACCATAGAGGAGGAGCCCGCACCAACCAAAGAGGAAGCCATGTCGGACGAGGCGTTGGACATCGTCGATGCCGGGCATGTGGACGCGGAACACCCCGTCGAGGATGAAGAAGCGGACAAGGGGGGAGAAGAGGACAAAGGAGAAGAGGAAGGGGAGGACAAAGAAGATCTACTTGATCGAAGGGGAGAAGATCTTCATCAAAGGGGGGCAATATTGGAGGAAGTGGACGGGCTCGAAGATGATGATGATGATGATGATGACGAGGATGAAGAAGAGGACGAGGACGAGGAAGATGATCTAGACGAAGACGTATTGGATGATCGAACGCTCGACCGTGACGAAGAAATCATAGGGGAATCGTCACAAAACCGTATGGACAGCGAGGCAACGGTACAGTCTGAGGAGGCTGCCATCAGATCGGCGGGTGCTCCTCGTAACGATCAAACTGTGCGATCTAATCACGCGTCTCCCACTGCAGCAGTTCAGAGCGGGCGGTCTGATTCAGTCCCTTCCTTGTCTCCCACTTCTCCATCCTCCCATCCACACCTTCAAACTCTACGTTTCGATTCTCCTCCAGCAAGAGTTCCGGAGTTGCAGAGGGCCCAGGCCGATCCTGCCTCACCCCTATCGAGTCGTAGTCATCCTCGCCTCCAAGAGGTTCAGACCGTGCGGTCTGAAGTGAGCGGCCCCATCTTCAAAACTCCCGCTCCGCGTACATCCACAAGCCCATCTTTCAGTGCGGGCACTTCTCGTGAGTGCTCTCCTCCCGCCCTTCCCAGGATGCAGATCGAGGATCTCCAGACGGAGTTGGACGATCTCAAGGCGAGACTCTCTGAAGAGCAGCGGGTGGAGCTGGAGAATGTCCGATCCAACGTCGGAGACTACTCCACCGAACCTGCGCGGGGATCGATGGATGAAAAAATTAACAAGGTCAAGGACGCTCTTCGGGAGTTGAAGTGTGCTCAACCCCCACTGGATGCCGATGGAGTGAGCAAGCTCATCACGGTGCATGTCGCCGTTGATACCTTGCGGTCGCAACTGCCTCCCGCCGGCCCCGAGGAACTCGTT
Source organism: Climacium dendroides (assembly GCA_950106755.1). NCBI lineage: Eukaryota > Viridiplantae > Streptophyta > Bryopsida > Hypnales > Climaciaceae > Climacium > Climacium dendroides. The sequence continues at coordinate 21,638,101 of OX467082.1, read as the reverse complement.
CTCTTGGCTCATGTGCGGGCCATGAAGCAGAAGCTCAATTTGGCTCTCCAGAATGCCAAGGAGAACCCGATTGACCTCGACGACGTGGATGAGGAGGATCTGAATATGCGGCTCTCCACGGCGAAGGAGAACAGGGAGGAGTACAGCCAGATGGTCAAGGCTGCCACCCAAGGGGGGGATTGCACTTCGTCAGACGCGGAGACCGCATCTGGAGGTGGAACGGCCGCACCTCAGGCGTCGGGGAGCTCGGACGTGGGGAGGAAGGAGACGAAGCCCGACACCATGGACAAGAAGGCGGGCCTCAACCTCGCGTACATCGAGATGATGTCCGAGCGATACAAGAGAAAGCATTCCGTGGTGGTCGAGAAGTGTGCCGAGACCATCGAGGCCCTCCAGAAAGAGAGAGAGGAGAAGGAGCGGCTGGAGCAGGAAAAGAAGGCCAAGCGCAAGGCCAAGAAAGCGGAGAGGAACCGCGAGCTCGCCGAGAAGGAGAGGCAGTTGGAGGAGCAGAGGAGGCAGCAAGCGGAGAAGGATAGGCAGTACGAGGAGGACAGGAGGCGCGATCGGGAGATGCTGAAGATGATGAACGAGCGCTTCGAGATGTTCACCTCGGCGATGCCCAAGGCACCTCCCACACCCGTCACTCCCACGGCCCATCCTGCCAGCGAAATCCAGAACCTCTCTGGAGTGTCCACCACCAACTCCGCTTCCGCGACGGCCACAGCGGCGTCGGGCCTGCAATTGCTGGGGACCGTGGAGCCTGCAACTATTTCGGTGAGTGTCACTCGCGACCCAGACTACGATGACTTGTCCCTCAGTCAGTTTCCGTTTATTCATGTCCCTGAACCCATGCATCGTCCCAGCGTGGTCGACGATGATCCTTACGACCTGGACGTTCAATTGGAGGATATGGAGGCCTCGTTCACTAACTTGACTCAACAGTATGCTCCTCTGCAGGCAGCAGTTGCTCCACCGCAGCCCCAGGTGACGCGAGATGATCAAGCCCCGGTGGACTCGCCGGCCAAGGACGACGAGGCTCCCGCGGTGGGTAATCCCTACATATAGCTCCCATCTTTGTAATTAGTCGTAGTGGTGTGGACGCTATGTTAGGGTGTTACGTCGAGACAATCGAAGATCATCTCGACGAGTCTGTCTTGAGTCTGTTCAGCCGCAAGACCGGGAGTCTGGGGACTCTCATCTTGGTTAGGATTGTAGTGGTCCTGTTAGGTGTAGACTACTAGACTTGGACGTGACCACTGAACCTCTGCATTCACCGTTCAGTTCGTACAAACTTTGTATTCCACTTGTAATATATTGGGTGCTTTTCTTTATACATAACTCTTGTTTCGTTGAAATGCTCTATGGGATTTGTCTCCGACTACTTCTGGACGTTGTAGTTACGCCCTTTGCATTTTCGGTTCAGGTTGTCGATGCTCTCGCACGTGACAACGAGTCTCCGTTGTCCCCACTTCCCGTTTCGGCCCCGAGGAATGATGAAGTCCTACCTGCCATCTCCATGGAAGTCGGCTCTCCTGCTGTTGCTGTTGTCGAGGTCGTCCCTCCCGTCAACTTGGAAGTCGCCACTCCGATGCCTCAAAACTTAGTGCCTCCTTCCCTCGTAGATGTCCATGCTCCCACTGTCGATGAGGTCGCCACTCCAGTACCTATGAAGATGGTGCCTCCCTCCCTCGCAGATGTCGACACTCTCGCTGTCCTGGCGCCACCGGCACCACCTCCTCTCGCGGCCACCACTCCCACGGATGTAAGAAAGGTGAGACTCCATATCCTTGCAACCCTATGCTCGTTGTCTCTGTCCAGCACTCGCTTGGATAGCTTGTAGGAAGTGCAAATCTGATTCACGTTAGAACTAGGATCTTCATAGAGAGGGGGTTGTTGTCTCTCTCTTAGCAAGGCAAAGTTTGAGGAGTCGCATGTTCATTTTTGTGGACTTCATTTCTCCATAAAGAAGAGGACTTTGAGCCCGGGATTTCGCATATGCAGGCTCTACTGCCGGTGTCCGCGACGGCGCCCCCTGTCGCTTTGCCTGTGTATAGTTATTTCGTCCTTCTGGAGTTGGAAGGGGTCCTCGCCCAAATTGAGGACGTTGGGCGCGTCCAGCCAACTCCCTCGACCACGAAGGCGAAGCCCTCGAAGGAGGATTACCACCCTCGACGGCGCCACGTCTTCGGCAAATACACGATGCATTGCCGTCCCGACTTGCACCGCTTCCTCACGGGCTTGACGAATCGATTTTACGTCTCCGTCTGGACTCGGCTGCCCGCCGTCGTTGCCAAACCCATGGTCGATTTCCTCTTTCGGGACTTCAACCGCACTTACATGCGGGTCCTCGCGCTGGAGAACTGCACCTCGATTATCGAGAGGCGGCCGTGGTGGGATTGTAGGTGCCCGCCCTTGCCGTCCCTTCCCGACCCACCCTGCCCGGGGCACCCCGCCCATATCTCATGCGATCCTACTATCGACGTGAACACCTACGTGCAGTTCCCCGACCATCCGGAGGGGCAGCTGCGGCTGAAGGTGTTGCACAAGGTTGTGTGGGACACCGAGACGTTCGTCACCAAGAACTTCCGGGCCAATTCGTCCAATACCCTCCTCATCGATTCCTCTCCGGAGAGCAGCATCCTGAACCCTGTGCACAACGCCGTGTTTCCCTTGTCGTATGTGGGCAGTGAACACGATTCCACTCTCTTGGGGACTGTGCGCCCGTATCTCGAAGGCCTGCTCGCATCCGGGCTTAGCGTGTCGCAATACGTGTCTCAGAACGCACTCTTCGGACACCTCACGATACCCTTGAGACAGACATATCTGGGACTGCGCGTTCGCGTGTTAGCGCCGTGGCAGGACAAGCACCTCGTGCTGGAATATCCGGACTTTGTCGGCAAATACACTAGAGAAGGGGACGATTATTTCACCCGACAAAGAGGGAAGAGGAAGCCCAAAATAAAATCTGATGCCCACACAAAAACTTGATGCGTGTGCAGGGGCGCCGACGCGTTCACGCTCTGGGCGGGCATGCTACCGCCGCCGATTCCCGAATGGGAACCGGACGCGGCAAGCGGCGACGGATGCAGATGACGGAAGGGGTGGGCTCCTCCGACGGTTGCATGACCCCCGACGAGGCGGGCCAGGACGTCACGTCCGCTCGAATTTAAATGGAGGACGCGGTCGGCGGGCGCATGGAGATGCGACGTGCTGCACATATTGTAAGGTGGGCTCATCAATAGCTAATGGGGATGGCCGAATTCAGGTACGCAAGGCCCGACCGGTGACTTTGATGGAGAAATAATTTTTTCCCACCCTACCCTATGATGTAGTCTAGGATGGGGAGAAATTATTTCTCCATCGAACACTCTGTTGCGCTCCATTTCCACTCTGAACATGTCCTGGGCTTATTTATGCCGTCATTGAACGGCCACTCTTGTCCGACGGACCCTCACGGTTGGCTTGTTGTGCAGGATCCTGGGTGCACCATTCACATTTGCGGAGTCGACCTCCTCCCAAAGCAGCCCACACAACGAATGAGCAAATCGATGTGGAGGTTCGAATGCCACTACAAGCGGTTCAGACCGCCCGCTCTAAACCGGGGCTGACATCCTCGACTCATTTGCGGAGGTCAAGATGGAAGGTTGCGCGGAGCTTCCGCCTTGGATGTAGAATGTAGTTGAGCTATGGAACTGTAGATGAATATTGGATTCTAAAATCATTTTCATTTTATCATTCTTCTCTACAATACACTCTAGTGCACCCCCCACATTGAATATAGAAATAAGAATATCCACGTTGTTATGAATAGTTTGGCTTCCCCATCGCTACATAGCATAGCACTCTTTCCCAAAGCATAGTGTCATTGGTATCATTGTAGCAAATCGGCCCCCTCTCAAATTGCATCATCAGGGCTCTTGCAAATAACAAGAAGCATCTACGGATCACCATTAATTTCTCCAATGCCAGCAGGCATCTATTGTCAATCATGTCGTTGCGAGATCCATGCAGGGCACTATGAGAACCTCGGACACACGCTCGTCAATTGCGGCGCCGACCAATTCTGACGCTGTCTATGTGCGAGATGGATCATTGTTAAATTTGTGGCTTGTGTGGTGAAGAAGCGGGAACAATGACAAGCCATCCACATTCCTATCGGGAATATTCATAGGGGTAGTTAGCTTTCTCTTTCAAGATTCCGTGGTCACGCATAACTGCAAGCCCTCTACATATGGATGGGTGCGGCATTGACAGAGTGGATGTAGTGTTCACGGAGCTCGTTTGTGCACAGTGAGCAAGTTCTGAGATAGATCGATCCTCCTACCATTACCGCCAATAGTACATCAGGTCCAATCGAGCTGACGGACGCGAAGGGAAGTGGCATAGAAAATGGATGACGGTCACTCCTGCCATCCCATCTTGAATAATATACGGTTCGGGCGTGCCCTTGACTACCCTCCGTCATGCAAAGGAGCTCTGTCAACTCTGCATCCACTCTATCAATGCGGCACCCATCCGTATCTAGAGGGCCCGCAATTATGCGCGACTACGGAATCTTAAAAGATAAAGCGAACTTCCCCTATGAATATTCCTGATAGGAATGTGGATGGCCTGTCATTGTTTCCGCTTCTTCACCACACAAGCCACAAATTTAACAATGGTCCATTGGGCACAAAGGCAATGCCAACATTGGTTCGCGTTGCTGTTGACCAGCATTTGATCGTGGACTTCACAGTGCCCTGTAGAGTCTTCTCAACAACATGCTTGGCAAATAGATACTGGCTGGTGTTGATCAAGCGGAAGACTCCCCACACGTGCGAGGATACGATCGAATGAAGAGGCGCGGTCGAAAAAATGCCGAGTGCAAATTTGCGGACCCTCCATCTTATCATATGGCAAGCTACTGGGCATTGGAAAGCTATGGGTCACCGTGCAAGCTTTGGCCAAAGAAGGTAGGGATGGTCAGACCTCCTTTTCAAGAGGGCACCTCTCCTTCCTCATCCCTCTCTTCCTTCCTTCCTTTTTGGAAAAGAAAGTCACTGCACCATGTATTTTGAGGGGAAGCTAGGAATGATGTAAACAATGGTGGATCCCTCCGAGAAATCCATATTCAAATTGAATAAAGTATTTGTTCTTCAAACCAAAACCGTGTTTTTGTTGGCATGCACGCACGTTGATTTTAATATATCACGTTATTCACATATCACGTTATTCAGTGCATATCAAATCAAGAAGGCCATCCGTTGGAGTGGTATTCGATGCACTACAAGAGAAAGTGTCTGAATTGTCTAAACTTGTCAATTTTCTGTCAATTAGGACTAGTTGATTCAAGTCAGTTTCTGTCAATTAGGACTAGTTGATTCAGACCCGTTTCTGTCAATTTGGCCACTTTCTCTTGTACTGATGAAATTGAAACAAAAGGATTAGACAAGTTGTAGGGGATCCCTCCATTGGGGAAATTGTGATAGGCAAGTGACCGCGTACATGCTAGTTTCTATGTGAAGGAAGTAGCAAGTTGGCAATCAAATTCTATGGTCTGTTGCAATCTTTTTGAAAATCTAATTCTTCCAAGGACTTTGCTCCCATGTACATTTGGCTACGCAAACTTCTTAGTGGCGATGGAGGAAATTGCAGCAAGTTCCGTGAACGATGCTGTCCACTAAGGTAGGTGGATGGAATTCCAACCCTCTTCTTCAGACCGTCCCCTAGCTGGCTTTAAAATGGACCTTAAGAGGTTCGTAAATAGGTAATCAATGTTCCTTGGATGATGAAAAAGAGGTTTATCATTTATCAATTATTTGTTCATACTTTGATAGGGGACATGATTAGAGCCAATGTGGGTCCATTTCTGAAAACATGTGTGCATTCCGAAAGAAAATGCACTCAAACTTTGAATGTTAATATCTTTTAATCCATATGGTCAAACTTCATGAAATTGTTACCACGTGATCTCATATAAGTAAAGTACAAGATCCTATGGTTAGATTTTCTTAAAACTATTTTTTTTGGTGCCTTGGATGAATTGAGCAAAAATGGCAGTTTCGAGTGTTTTTGGACCAGAAATAGGCCTTGGCACTTTAGGAGTTTGGTTTAGTACACATCACATTCAGGAACCTTGTCTACTATATTTTTGCATGCTACAGTGCTTGTTTTCAGACCGCACGTGTGTAGGTTTTGCAAGGCCTAGGGATCATAAATAGGTACCTACGGCAGAATTCTTTGAAAATTCATAAGTAATTCATAAATGCTCTGAAAAATATGAAACCACTTGGGTTAAATTCCAAATCAAATTTTCTTCAAGTGAAAAATAAAGTAAACTAATTTCAGGCATCTAAAGACCATTAAGAAGGCCGACCATCCCGTAAAGGGTCGCTTCATGAGCCCCCTACCTTAAACTGACCCTCAATGCCATCTTCCTTTGAGACCGTGGAGTGACTGGAGTCTAGTTAAGACCTCAGACTAATGAATTGCCCAAAAAGAATCCCGCATTGCACTGTCTCTTTGGCTTTCATATTTTCCAATAGGCGAAAATGCTTGAGTCTTCTATTGTATGATCCTCCATCATGAACTCAATCTGAGCTTCCCAGTCGGGGAGGGGCCCCATTCCATCCCATGAGCGCTAAACAAACAATACAATATGCACTTCAAGAACCCTGCAAGCCGCATCTCAACAAGTTTCCGGTCTTCTCGGCTACCGGAAAACCGCCATTTCAATGGAATTTCGCCATTTTAACGAAATTGCCCATACACCCTGTATCGGCGTACTAAAGCTCGCAACGCACAAGGGTACCCTTCCCATCCGAACAGCCAGATGAGAACCAGGGGTCGATCCAAGCCAGACTCCAAACTTCGCGTTCCCAGAGGTCCGCGAAACAGACCCGCCGGGAAGAAAACGAGCCAGACACAAAGTCCACGACGCCTGTGCAGGCCCCCCAATTAAGAGTTCGCAATGCACCCGCTTCGGACAGACGCCCTCTCCCGCGGCTATCGACAACCACCCCTCGCCACCTGAGCATTCGTATTCAATGCGCTTCCCCTCACAGCTTCATACGCGTCGAGCAAGCAGCAACAGCGAACGTCGAGCGTGCTACAATATATGGCGCAGTTCGTCTGAGGAGAAGGAAACGACTGCCAGCGGACAATCGGGTGAGTCAACGCAGTGTCGAGGGGCAGGATCGTTTCTGCAAATGCAGATCCTCCTTCCGTTAAAAGCAAGGCGGAACTGTGCTCTGCAAAAGTCCACACACTGCTCGCCAATTCGCCATGGTCACCACGGCGGTACCAAAGTCACAATCTCGCACGCAAATCCAGCGGGAGGTAATGAAAACTCTCCACCACCGCCAGTGCGTCACTACGCAACATTGGTGATCGATGAAGGGCTCCAGAGAGAAAATCAGACGGAGGCTAATAGAAAATCAGCTGAAACAAATTAGCAAATTACTGTTTTAATTTCAGAATTTTAGGCCGTATAACCGAACAGAAAACTTGGAGTATACGAAATCAACCGCTTATGATAAAAAAAAATGACGGTTTTTGTCAAGAAATAAGGGATTTTGACTGCCCTACTTATGCTACCACTAGTTCCTAGGTGACTAACCCAAAGGTTAAGCCAACATTCAATGAATTAAAGAATCCAAGATATCTTGCAATTGTCAAAAATCTTCCATGTTCATTGAATGTGAGTACCATGAGGTATGAAGACAAGCTCTTTGTACAAGTGAGGTGGTAGGAGGTAAAGCACCCCATGTAGAATGTGTAAATTAGGATTAGTTGAAAGCTCAACTATTCATAATGAAGTCATAAGAATTATGTATAAAGTAGAATTTTAGACCTCATTTAAGAATAGAAAATTTTAAAAAATTAAAAACTTTGAACTAGAAAAATGTGGAAAATCAATCTAAATTCATCTCCAAAAATCCGTTTGTGATTTTGAGCCTCCAATCAAAAGTTATGGATAAAATTCAAAGAGGATGTTTGAAAATGCCAAGCAAAATGTCCTTATTAAATCCTCTCTAAACTTTGTTCATAACTTTTGATTAGAGTCTCAAAATTACAAACGGATTTTTGGAGATGAAATTTAGATTTATTTTCCACATTTGTCTAGTTCAAAGGTATTTGAAATTTTTTATTTTCTATGCTTAAGTGAGGTCTAAAATTCTACTTTATACACAATTCCTGCATTTTTGACAATGAGTGGTCAAAGCTCTCGTCTTCAAATAGTCCCATAATCTATAACAAACAATGAATTTCATCATAGAAATGACCTCTCCCCCCTCTACTCAATAAATGCTAATGAAGTAATCCCTTAATTTTGCCATCTATTTTTTTTATTGGTAGATGGTCAAATGACAAATTGGTCTTTGACTTTATGGATTATTATTAGATTCAATGGATTTTGGACCAACCATCTTTATATTTATTTGTAGATTTGGCTATTTGGTCTTTGAATTAGTAAAAAAATTCAACACTTTTTAAAAAGTTAATGAAAGTTGAACTTGATTTCCAAGTATGGCAGTATGCAAATAAATTGCTTTTAATTGATGAGTTGTCTTCAATTGAATTTTTGAACTTAGTTTTTGTATTTTATTTACCTATTTTTTACCAATTGCTTTTGCAAACTTAAAAAAAATTGACTGAAGTAAGAAAAAAAAATTGATTTTTTACTGAACAAAATGACTAAGCTTAGACAACAACTGAATAACAATGAAAAATTACCGAATGACATTTGTAAAGAACAGGAAAAAGTTGAGCCACCCTATAAACTCCTCGGAAATCTCCTCAGCACGGACATCCCTGACAATCAGACTGTCTCGTGCATCAAAACGCAAGCAGGTGGTTTAATATGCAGCAACTATTTGATCACGGAGGTGTCCAAAGCACCCTAATAATGAAATTAATGTGGGGTACTCCGTATTAATTAGTGTTCCTGACCCCATCTTTATTTCTCATTTGGTTGACAAATAGTGTTCATGTTGACGATCAATGTTGGTAACCGGCCTTGTACCGTTGCTGCAGCATACACTAAGTGTTTGATGGATGACTTCAGCTAAGACTGGAGGATGGAAAAGAATGTTTCTTCATCCAATTTATTTATTTGGAGGGTAATTGAGTGCATTTTGAGTGAACAGTAATTCAAAGTCCTGTCATTATGATCTTATTGCTTTTTCTAAAAAAGAAGATGTTTAATCCACTTATCATCATTGTAGTGGATTTGGACCATTTCTTGTTGTTTACTTTTAATGTAAATTTTAAGCAAAAAAGTGGGGTGTTTTTTGAATTTGAGTTCAACTAATGAAATGAAGCTTATCCATTGCACTTTCTACTCCAATTGAAAATTTTGGAAGAAAAAATTAATTTAGATATTTTTTAGCAATATGGACTTTGGGCCTATAACCATGGTTTGTTGATTTTCTAATTAGAGAATGACACAATAACTTTGGTTTATACCATGATGTTATACACTATATTTTGATTAGAGGTCATGTGGATCTAAACAATGAAGATGCGGTCCTTGTAGTATCAAACCAAGTACAACAACAATAGATTGAATTGTGTAGGTTGCTACCTCTTCCTAGTAACACTCCATTTTAAAAACTAGACACCACTAAATTGGAGCTTGAGATTTCAAATTGTTGAGGACAAGAAGTAGATTTTTTTTGTGAAGAATAAATCATAGTATGAAACATTATGCACTTCTAGAGGAAGGTGTTACTATAAATCTAGTTGTGTTAGTATATTATTTTCAACGTATTTTATAATAAGAGTGCACCTAATTTAGCCTAGAGAAGAATGCAACATTAAATCACAATGGTAAATGTATTAATATTTATGAATTGTTTGATTGTATGTAGTTTTGACAAAAATGTAGTGGTAGCCAAAGGAAAGCAATTTGGTCTATTTGTCCTAAGTCCTAATCTCATTGATTCTAAAAGTTATTGGAGCTAGAATTGATCTAGGGTTTTCAAATTTGAGTTCAAATTAAGTGTAGTCTTGATGCTACAATTGGTTGATTTTACTTATCATGCTTTCATTGTGCAAAAAATTCCAAATTTGGTAGTGCTTTTGATATAATATGTAATTTTCATTGCTTGGTGGACAACCCCAACATAAAAAAAAAACTTCTTTAAAAATCACTATTTTTTAAAAACAAAAATTTGAAATTGGTTCTCTAGATTTATGTATACATGGAAAGCTTTGAATCATTCCATTTTGATGAATGAGATGAAAGTTATGAGGAGTTTTAGTGTGGGTAGTTTTTGGATAGTTATAGAATCTCTACTCTAAAATAAATTTTGAAGTCCTTTATTTTACTCAATTTTCAATATTTTTGAAAAATAAATAAAAGTATTAGATGTAGATTTTTTATTACAACATTACAAACATTGGGATTGGCATTTTTCAATTCTATAATTAAACTGTTAACAATTTAGTATTTTGAATCATTCTCTATCCCTTTCTACTTATTATTTATTTTCTATATGTTGTACAATTCCAAATGATCTGAAATTTTTCAAGAATGTAGCCAACTTGCCTTGAAGAATGAATCCAAAGAATCACAATTATTTTGGACATTTTTATAATGATATGACCTTGTGAAGTGTAGCTACCTAGGCTACCTAAGTTTTTGTAGAGTCCAAAAAAGGATCCTTGTCACTTAAGATGCTAATATCTTGTAATCCACATGATGAAATTTAAAAAAAAAAAATTCCACATCTTTTCAAACTAGCATACTACATGATCCTACAATTTCAATTATTCAAAAATGTTTTTTTTTCTAAAATTTGGTACTTGAACTAGAAATGGTAATTTTAGAGCATTTTTGATGAAAACATAATAAAAAATCTTTAGGGATTAAAGACCAATTGGAAGGGATTTGTCTCTCATGAAACCTTTTGTGTACTTCCCAAATGTTCATTGTATCTAATGAGAGCATTGCCAAGCCCCAACAATGATGTGATCCTCAATTCTTGACATCACATTCTTCATAACACAAGGCACACTTTTATATGTGATGTTTAAGATTTGTTTGGACATAAAATATAAGTATTTTCTCACCTTAAAATATCAAAAAAATTCATGAACTTTATAGGTAGTAAAGTTGTATTGAATAATATTTGTGTTCATAAACACATTTGCTTTATGTGTGATATATACAATGAGTACTTTATTTGTAGGACCTTGTAATTGTGAATTCAAGTGAAAGGAATGTTGTTCATAAATCATATAGTGCTCATGTTTAGTTATTTATGTTTGTTATGTCTTTATATGTTTCAATTACAATATGCTTTCCAATTTTTTTTATCTATACACATGATTATTGAACTTTGATCACACATTGTTTGAAAACACACTACAACACATACATAAAAATAAGTTGAATTCTATCTATGTTTTCTTTGTACTTTTTTAAAAATATTTTTGCTTTCACTTTGCTTTTCAAATCACTTTTTTTCATTACAAAGAATGCAACCTACTAAAATTGGTATGGGTAATAATATAGGTAATGATAGAGTGCTATATAATATAGGCTATTTTAGAAAATTAAGTAATTATAGGCACCCTTCTATTTTTGCCTTAGAAATAAACAACCCTTTAAAAAAATACCCAATCGCAACACATTGTACACAAAATCCCCATAGTATTCCCCACCTAAATTGAGAATGCACTATTAATATTAGCTTTACGAGAAGACTACAATTTTCTTCACCTTCAAAGTTCAAACTATAAGCTTATTGAATATGAAACTTTTCAAAATGGACCATCAAAGGGGATTTGAGGTCATGGGAGGGTTGTTTCAAGTATGTTCCTTGGTTGTGAATGTGTGAGAATATTTAAATAATAAAAAATTTAAAATTATATATATATTAGAAAATAATTAAATAATATTATTTGACATGGCACGATTGCAGCTACATTAGATTGCTAATTTGGTAAAGTTCCCATTGTTCCTAGCAATCTGGGAACTTGCACTCTTCTTTTAGCCTAAAAAATCTTCTAGTGTTATGAAATCTCTATGATGTATAAGTAATGAAAAAGAGGGGCTTTACTTGAAGATCATGAATTGTGATGTTAGACAATGATACTAACAAGAGTATCCAACCTAGTGGGGGAGTATAGCTTGGATAGTGATTATTCCTAAATTTTTTTCTTTTGCAATTCTTGTGAATATCTAGTTTTACAATATGAAACTAAGGCTAATTAAGATTACCAAAAACCAATTTAAGATAATCTACCTATTATGACAAGATACACAAGAACCCACAAGTCATGCCATCATAAAATCCATCAACCCTAACAAGCCCAAGTTAATCTTTGCAATTGCTTCCATTGATTACTTAGAAAGACCCACCAAAACACTCCATTATAAGCCTCAAAATAAGTGTAACATCAAATCCATAATCAACTTCATACTACTACATTAAACTCAAGAGAGACTCCTAAATCTTTGTTGTAGTTAACATTCATGCTCTACTAGGGAGCCACGTCCTTGAGCATTTTCACCACCTCACGCATTGAGGGACGACTTGTAGGCGTGTAATTGGTGCACAAAATCCCTATTCGCAAGACTTGAACCATCTCACTTTGTGAACTCGTCCCACACTTAGAGTCTAGGATCTCACACAACCCTTTCGGTGTCAATACTCTATTATGAATCCATTGCACCAAGTTTGCTCCATCCACATCCTCCATTGGGTTTGCAGCACTTTTTCCAGTTACCAACTCCATCAATACAACACCAAAGCTATAGATATCAATTTTCTCTGTCACTCGTGTTCCAAACGAGTACTCTACACCCAACCACAATCACACCATTAGGAATCACCCATTGCAACATAGAATGATGATTTAACAACTCCACATCTCCAAGAATTCTATTACCCACTACAAGCATAGCCATTAATGGATGAATTTAGCTTTTACCTGGAGGGATGTAGCCCACTGAGCCAGCAACTGAAGACAAATCAAGTGAAGTTGACGGATCCACCATTCTTGCAATTCCAAAATCAGCCAAGTGCGCTTCAAACTCCAAGTCCACCAAAATGTTGTTGGACTTCACATCCCGGTGAAGGATTTGTGGAGAGCAATCGTGGTGCAAATATTCTAATCCCTACAAACATAGAAAACGCAAACTCTAATAGTTATTCTCCAAGTATCCACATGCATACAATTGAGTCCCAAGAAATCTAGTCATCAAGTAGGAAATGGAGTGGTCACAATTTTATTTTGGAAACATAAAGAATGGGTTGTAGTAACAAACCATAGCAGCCCCCAAGGCTATTTTGTAGCGTATTTCCCATGAGATTGGGTTCGCCTTGGTACCATGCAACAAATCTCCTAAGCTGCCATTGGGCATGTACTCGTACACCAAAAGATTGTTGTTGCCTTTGGTACAACTACACAAAAGCTTCACAATGTGCCGGTGACGAATGTTGGCTAATGTCTTTAACTGCATTCCATCCACATAAGCAAACCCCATGTACATCCACAGTCAAAATTCCACATGAATTACTCAAAATTTGCAAAGAATTGCACTTGCACTTTTGCAACTAATGGAAGGTAGCAAAGGACTTTCCAAACCTCGGTACCGAAGCCATAATCACACCGCCCCTCCTCTTTCTTCACATTCCACAATTTCTTCACGGCCACTATCTCACCATCACTTAGTGTGACCTTGTACACTTGGCCTGAACCTCCAGCTCCAATCAAATTTTCTTCCTCCAAGGTCGTGACCTCATCCTCATAGTACACTTTGTTGTGAAATGATGTCAATGTCCACGAGCTATCTTCCTCAAGTGAGTCCAAATTGTCCCGTTGTAAGGTACAGCTAATACATCTTTTGAAAATAAGAACCAATACTATAAACACCACAAAAGCCACAACACTAAAAACCCCCACTAGCACCAACCATACTTGACTTTTCCCCCCCTTGGATGCTAAGTCTTGGATAGATGAATTGGAGCCACAAGAGCCTTCTAGACATAAGTTTGGATTTCCAGTGAAGTTCACTGTCACAAACGTCACCCCATTTCCCTTCGTCGGGATGACCCCCGACAAGTTGTTGAAGGCTACATTCAACAACTGCAAATTCACCATCTTGAAGAAGCCTCCAGGGATGGTTCCTGTGAGGTTGTTCTCCGAGACATCTAAAGTGCTCAATTTGTTGAGGTGGGTCAACTCATCGGGAATGGTGCCATTTAGATGGTTCTTAGAAAGGTCTAGCTGAAAAAGCTCAGAGCAATTGCCCAAGCTCGTAGGAATGGCACCATGGAATGAATTGGCACCCAATACAAGTTGTGTCAAGTTTGACAAGTTTCCTAATAAAGGAGGAAGAGTGCCATTGAATCCATTGAGGTTGGCTTGGAATTTGACCAAACTTGTTTGTCCAATCTCTATAGGAATGGGGCCCGAAAACTGGTTGTCTTGCACATACAAGATGGAGAGAGATTTTGCATTTCCAATGCTAGCGTCTATACTTCCGTTCAAACGATTTCCGCTCAATTGCATCCTCACCAAGTTGGTGCCTCCCCATAAGCCTATTGGTAGAGAACCCTCAAGTTGGTTGCCATCTAATCGCAATACACTCAAGTTCGTGCAATTGCCATATGTATTGGGAATTGTACCAGTTAATTGGTTTTCGTATAATCCAAGGAATTCCAAAGTCACATTGTTGCCCCAACAAATATATGGAGGCACAGGACCTTCAAAGAGATTGTGCCCTATGTCCACATGCTGAAGCAAAGATTTCTTCCCGAGATCATATGGGATTTCACTAGTTAGTTGGTTCCGTTGAAGATAAAGGTAAGATAACTGTTCCAAATTGGCAATTTCAAGAGGCATCGGCCCACTCAGATTATTTAAGCTCAAATCCAACACAGTGAGAAGTGGCATGCTCTCCCAGATGAGTGGAATTTGTCCGCTGAGATTATTTGAACCAAGGTTGAGTTGTGTGAGAAGAGACAAGTTCCCCAAAATGGGTGGAATTTGTCCACTGAGATTATTCGAGCCTATAGCAAGGTATGTGAGAAGTGTTAGATTTCCCAGATTGGTTGGAATCTCTCCGCTAAAGTTGTTGAACGCAAGGTCAATCCAAGACAAGCTGCCCCTCAAATTTTCTAGGCTTGCCAAGTCTCCACTCAAGCCATTATTGAAAGCAATTATTTGCCAAAGTTTTTTGCATTGCAACAAAGAGTTTGGAAGTGGCCCCGTCAACTCATTAGCAAAAAGCCACAATACTGTTAAGTTTGGCATGCTTCCAAACATGTCTGGAATGTGGCCACTGAAAGAATTGTTGGCTAAATTGAGTTCCTCCAGATGCGTCAAAGTTTCAATAGAGGGAATGGGGCCTATAATGTGGCACCTCTCAAGATTGAGAGTCCTCAACTTCGTCAATGTCAACAAGTTTGTTGGAAATAGAGATGGTGGGAAATTCACACCGTGCAAGCGAAGTTCCTCCAAGCTCTCCCATGAGCTTACATTTGGCCACTGTACCATATCCAAGGCGTCCAAGTCTGAGCCCAACCACAACACTTTCAAGTTTGGAATGTTGAAGAAGCCCAAAGGCAAAGTACCATTCCAATTGTTATGTGATAGAGCCAATTCCGTGAGCTTTGTCAATGAAAGAATGGAATCTGGCATCTGGCCTTCGAAGTGGTTCGAGCCAAGACGTAGAACTTGTAGCTCTTGTAGCTTGTCAAATTTGTTCTCTACAATGCCTTCAAAATTCCCGCTCGTTAGGTCCAACACTTGAAGATACTGCAATTTAGAAAAGTTATTTGGAAATTTCCCGCCAATGTGGGTCACACTCAAGTTGAGGGACACTAGCTTGGAGCAATTAATGATGTCTTCAGGGAAATTTCCGCTCAAACTTGTATTTCCCACGTTCAAGATTGTAAGATTGACAAATTTTGCTACATGCCAACACATTCAATGTCAATGAAGTTAACCTCATCCAAGTTCAAAATCCAAATGTTGCCTTCTCAATTCACCACTTCAAAATCAAAGATAGAAGATCTAAAATTAAAAAATCCACAATAGAATAAAGTCACTTACAAGGAGTGAGGGCGTGGATGTCCCCAGCTAGGTGGCAAAAACGAAGAGGAGAGAAGTCCAGGACAGTTACAAAATCCTGGGTACATTTCACACCATTCCACAAACAAGGAGTGTTGTCTGAGGCATTCCAATTGCTCAAGCTATCATCCACATCCTCCAAAAAATCTTGCTTCCACTTGAACAACACTTGGCCTTCTTCATTGAGACATAACACACACCCAGACAATACATAGGTGCATGTCATTACCCATAAAAGATAAACCTTGTATAGTCGTCTGCCATCCAAACTCCTCTCCATCTCTAGCTGTGAATGGGTAGCCTAGTAACACTTGATAGTAACAATTTCTCCCTTGGTTGTGACAAATCTTCAACCCTTCAATGTGCCTATTACTCAAAGTAAACTTCCTTGCATATGGCCCAAAGCATCATGAATTCCTGATTTCAACAACAAGAAAACTTTTTGTTAATTGGGAAACTATTAAGTCATAAACTTCATGGTTGCTTTGTCCAAGAGGTCCCCTTCACTAGCCTCCATGCCAAATTGATCCATACACATTTCAAGACTTTAAAGGATACTCACAAATTCAAAATACTCCACAAACCACTCACATACCAAGTTTCTCAAGGGCTTCCACCAAATTGTTTTTAAACCATTGGTAAGCCAATTGGAGAGTAGACTTCACCTCGATCAAGAAGAATTTGAATTAAAGACCACTAGAAATTTGGGGAGATTAAAGAACCATAAATTCAAAGTAATTGGGTAGCTCGTTGGGTAGAAAGTTCTATTATAAACATGGATTGTAGCACCACAAAAAAATATAAAAAGGATAGACATCTAACAATGTATGCCTTGCTTAGACTTTATAACATTGTTAAAGCTTAGTAATCGAGGGAATTGATACAAACACTCATTATCATTGCAATGTTGTTAAAAATATAGTTCACCATTCTCACATGTGGCATTCTAAGTAGCACTCAACAAAGTTGTTTGCATCAAGGTGTGATCTCACTTATATCAAGCTAGACTTCAATTGTAGAAGTTTCAAAGCAAAGTAGTTGATATTATGGTCCCTTCTCTATATTGCCAAATTTCACTCATCCTTAATTTAAAGTTTATACAAAATCATTGATCACATTATCTTTCTCAAAGGATTAGTTGTAGGATTTCAAACAAAGCCTGGTTTCAATTAGGAGCTTGAAAATCCTCAAACCTACATTCTTTGAGGTGTTTTACCTTCAAAACAAGACTACAAGTCCAAAATATGATGACACCTTTTTTAACAAATCTTGAAGGGGTATTATCAAAGTCAAATAGACACAACAATTGAGAGGCAATTAATACTTGCAATACAAAATTGCAGAGAATAGACATCTAACCTTTTTAAAAATATTTAGAAGAAAGAAACCAACAAACTTGACAACTTTGTGTTTCATGAATTAGTGGGCAATATAAGTGGTTAAACCCATATAGCCAAAACCTCACTCAATTATTTAGAAGAAAGAAACCAACAAACTTGACAACTTTGTGTTTCATGAATTAGTGGGCAATATAAGTAGTTAAATCCATATAGCCAAAACCTCACTCAATTGTCCAAATGCATTCTTACTCAAACCAAGTCGGATTGTATAAGATGAGCAAAACCCCTAAAGGTTTGCATATTCATAAAGGGGATGCATGGTGGTCAACCTTGATTGTATCTTTTAAACCAACTATATTTGGTATTTGATTTAAACTAATAATATGAAACAAGGTTTGAAAAAATCCTCGCACTAAATAAAATATTTCATTTACAAACTCTATATAATAGAATCTAAAATATAAAACATTGTGTGTCTTTCATTCATATTTTCTAATTATGATATAGTTTTGAATTTTTATTATTGTATTTCTCATTCTAAACTTTGCTTAGAGTAGAAATTTCAAATTATTCTAATACATTTTATAATTGATAAAAATTTAGATTCAATCTTTAAATAAGAAATTACTATCATTAATTTTTATTTTTTCCATTAAATTTTTAAAAAAGTCAATAACAATAGAAAATAACTTTAAATTGCCGATGGCATTTAACTTGATGGGCATTGGCAAGGTTGTATTGAATGTAAAATACAAATTAATTAATTGAAAAATCTTCACACCAATATTCATTACTATTAGTACCTTCGAAAACAATCAAATTAATAGGACAATTTTTGCTATATTTACTAAATTATTCATTTTTTCCTTCAAAAATTATGGCAATGGAAATTTAAAATGAAAAAAATTGAATTTTTTATAATGATAGACTATCTATAATATTTCACGTATTAAAAATATAAGAATGATATCAACACAATTTAAAAGGCTAAATTTATATCAAACATGATGTTTGACCATTTCACAATAGATAAGGTCCTTTAAGGGTTGAAGAAATTCTATACACATGTGATAACATGGATTAAGGTCACAACATCTACAAGCAACATTTTTTACAATCCCACTTCCTCAAAAGTCAAATGACAAAAACATTTGATGAGATTATTATTGAACTTGAGAAAAATGCAAACCAAGTGGTTTTGGTATTACAACACTCTAATAATATTTTACAAATTTTTAAAGTTAAGAACATAGGATAGCCTATATGAAACACTAAACAAACCTTGAATGAACATCCTTGAAGCAAAATCTATCTCAAGTTTCATCAATTACTTCTAAAAAGTTGTAGTTTGGGGTCATGGATATCTTCTTTAAAGATTCATTTTTAGGTGTTGAAGAATGGTTCTTCTACCTTGTGAGATGTAGGAATATTTATTATTTAGTAATATTGATGAAATTGATCCAAATAAAGTTGTGAAATAACATCAAACACTAACAACCCTTTTTTCTAGCACCATGAAATTGGATTGCACCAATTGAAAATAAATCTTTACTTTTTTCTTGATAAAATTAGTTTTTTTTGCCAAAAGAATTTCATTTTTGTTTAAAATGTGGATGAATTTTCCAAATTTGGATGAAAAATTATTTTTTGGTTCTAAATACGGATGAATATAGAAATATAGTTCTTCACCAAATTTTAAGTGATCACCATCCTAGCACTTCTTCAAAAAGTAAAAAAATAGATCTATTCCATAGTGTCATCCACCCATGTTAAGATTCTTGTCTATTTCAATTTTTGAGGGTGTGATTACAAAGAGTTTTAACTATGAACACTTGTTTGCATTTGATTATCTCAAGATTGTGTGTAATCACAAACTACAAACTTCCATACACCTCATGCAAAGTCTACTAAACAACATTGAAAGAAAACCCCTATGAAGCTAGAAAAATCATATAGGTAGTTTACAAAAGATAAAAACACATCAAATGTGATTAGAACTTACTTTAATTGACTTCAAGCTGAATCTCTGAATGCCAACAACATTGCCAACCCAAACCCGAACTTTGATGACTCTCACACTACTTGATTCCTTCAATGCCTTCACAACTCTGCACATTAGAATGTCACCCCAAACAAATAGTAAAAATCAGCCACAACACTTCAACTACACAAGCTTTGTCCACATACTAAGGAAGTGATAAACATGACGCTCTATTAATAGCCCTTTGCTCTTACAATTAAAGAGAAAGTAATCACCACCCCAAGACCTTGTTTGTGGAAGTTTACAACTAAACCACTTGGTAATGCCAAAGCTATCTTAATCACAAACTGCCCAAGAAGACATCCATGGAAAATCCTAGCTAATTAAAACAAACTCAATGGAAAAGTTGCAAAAGATGGAGAAACATAACAATGGATATGAAGTGGGATGAACCAATTTTAAGCATAATCATCCCATGAACAATGAAGACACACATTTTGCTCCTCACAATACACTGAATACAGAGAAAGATGCACATGGTGTAACCCGTACTTGTAGGTGAGAATTCAAACTCCGAAAGTCTATTCCCTCGACAGCTTCACGGATCTGCAAAACAGAACATCGCCACAGATGGTAAACTACAGGTCGATTATAATCACCTCTCCAATTCAACACTAAAATTCCAAAGCAAGAAGACCTAAGCAGCGTGATCTGTAACAGCAACCGAGACAAAGCTGATCTAGACCCTGAGCAAATGATTCACAAGATGCTGTCACCCTTAAGCAATAATTATAAGAGCCCAAGCTGTTGTTGTGGTGCATTACATCTAGACCACTTGCCCATGGCAAGGCAATCTTCAATCGCAAACTGGCTAAATTCTAACCTGCAGAATCTACCCAACTAGTTACAACAACGGAGATCAATGATTGCATAACAACCGATCAAAACATGCTTGCCCCAATGTCAGACAGACTCGATTCTCAGCAAGAATCAGCTGATCAAGACAGATGTCTCAATCCCCACCATACTGGCGAAGATGCGAATGCAGCCACTCGTACCTTGAGGTGAGAATTCGCGCGGAGCTTGCAGGCTTTTTCCCTTCACGAATTCACGGCTCTGCAAGAAAGAATATCGCCACAGATTAGTATCCAAGATCGAGCCTACCACCTCCGCCCACCGAAACCGAAACTCTAACTTAAAACTCCCAAACCACCAAGACCTACTGCCCAGCGCGTGATGCGTAACGCCAGACGAGGAAACCTGAGACAAGTACTGCAACAACAACTCACAATATAAGCTGCTATCGTGCATGTATCTCGGGCAGAGCTTCAATTCGTCGGGAAGCCCAAGAGAGCGGAGACTTCACTTCGATCGACAAGCATCCGCACCACCCACCAGTCGAAATTCGCAGGGGAGCCTGAATGCGGCCTTCGCAAGCGACGGCAGCAGCACTGAGTTCCTCAACAACGCAGCGTCCAAGTGCGTGGAGTGGCCACGTCGGAGAGTAGGAAAAGGGTCCCTTGGCTCTCTCGGGAAGCTTGGCGTGCGAAGGATGGCACCACCACTGCCACAGTCGTGATGCTGTTCTCGCCCTCGGTCCAGCTAATTTGGGAGAGGAATCTCTAGGCCTCTACAGTAATGTTCACCGCCACTGCTACAGTAGAGCGTCCGCAAAGCATATTCCCTGTTCTCGCCCACGGTCCAGCTATCTCTAGGCCTCTACAATACTGTACATCTCCAAAATCAGTGGAGTTAAACAATCTTCAGGTCAAACCTAGCTTTTCGCAATCTTCTGAAGGGGATCGTTGCAAATTTTTTGCATCCGGGTGCACCTAGTATTGAATTACTTACATCTGCAGGGGTCCTTCGAAACAGTCGGAGAGCGAAGCCCACCGCACCTCCGCGCCTAACATCAGCATCTCGACCTGCACCGCCACGGTGGTCAAATGAAAACACCCTAGGTTTTCACCAAAGAACGAAGGAACCACAATGAGCTCCAAATCCCAGTCGAAGCTAAGGAGGCTGGTCAAAGTGAAGAGCGGAAAAGCGAAGAAGCATGATGAGCAAGAAAACATAACCTTTCTGCTCTAGAAACTAGCCAGAGCTCATGAATTTCTGGTACTGCAAAGTGCTACAACGGCTGAGCAAGGCTGTACCGCTAATTCCTGCCTGATTCCCTTCCGATCCTCGGAATTGCGCACATTCTGCTCGCTGAGTCGCCGAGGCCCCCCTCTACAGTAGCTTACTCCACGAGCACATCCTGCGGGATGGGGATTCTGGAATAATCGCCATTGCGCCAGTAAGTTGCAATTCTGAACTACGAACTTTTTCCATGAAGGAGATCCGCTCCGGGGAAACCAACCGGAGATTCTGAATCAATCGCCAATGCGCCAGTGTAGATCCGCACTGGGCATGCAATATTTCAGAATGACACCCAATGTCGCAGGTGCACTGACTTTTACCAATGCATGTGCGGTCGCGGGTCTTTGGTAAGGGTAACTTATGTTCCCACTGGCGTTTGCTAACTCCAATTTTCAGCATCTTCTTAAACTGATAAAACACCTTTACCCAGGTATACAAGCTGTTGACTCAAAGTTTTATACAAAGTTTTATATTCTGTTACCCTGTGCTTGATCTACTGGGGATTATCTCAAGAATATGCGAAGACTGATTTCAGCTGCTGCTGTGAGGTGACAAGAATATACTCGTTTCTTACGTGCTTACAACAATAGTCAATTTTTGCTCCCAGTTTCAGAGTACAAACACCACGAGAGTCATGAGCTATGTGTGGAGTTTTGTGGATAGCTTAACCCTTAAAGAACAATTGGGTGACTTTGGAAATCATCTCTTTTCATTACTGTGTGAATCATTGACTTAAGAAATAGCAAAAGTACTCATTAAAAGTCAAACTATTGTAGAAGATCTCCCCTTTTTACAACAAAAGTTTGAGGATGAATAGTTGAACTTCTCTCCTACTAAAAGGATTCCTTGTTATCCGTTGGACGCCAAATGTCTATGTCAGCATTTAAGGGTTAAGACATGTTCCCACTTGGCCTTATGGTGACAATGATAAGGCATTAAATGAGTTGTAAATTGTAGCACATTCCCACTTGAGTGCTTAGCTATCCATCAAACCTACATGGTAGCCAAGGTGGCATAGACTTGACAATGCTACTATGGCCATTAATTGCTTTTGCTTTATTGGTTCACTACTAAGAAAATAGTTTGTAACAAGAACTTGAAAATTCTCTAAAAATGAAGATTTCAGCATTTTGAGGGTCGCTCTTATCAAGTGGAGCTCTCAAGAGTCCATTATATAAGAATAGAGGCTTCCCAAGGTAAAAATTAGTGGGGCCCAACTTGAGAAAATCAAGAATATTGAAATTTTTTAGCAACCATCTCATATAAATTTGAAAGTCTTTATTGATGTGAGGGTATGAAGATGTATAGGCAATCTTTTTATACAAGTGGAGTGATAGGAGGTAAAACAACTCATATAAGATATGTAAATTAGGATTAATAACAGAAGCTCAACTACTCATATCTGGTTAAGTCAAAAGCAAGAATTGTGTTCAATGTAGAACTTTAGACCTCATTTAGGCATAGTAGAATATTTTTTTTCAAGAAACTTTGAACCAAGAAAAGTTGGAAAACCAATCTAGATTTCATCTTCAAAAGTTGTTTGAGATTTAGAGCCTCAAAATACTTCAAGACTCCAATCATAAGTTAGAAACAAAATTCAAAGAAGGGTTGGGAGGGACATTCTTTTGACATTCTTAAACATCCTCTCTAAATTTTGTTCATAACTTTTTTTTAGGGGGGATCAAAATAAAAAAAGAATTTTTTGAAGATGAAAGTTAGATTTATTTTTCAACTTTTTTTAGTTCAAAAGTTCTTAAAAAAAGTTATTCTATTATGCCAAAATGAAGTCTAAAGTTCTACATTGAATACAATTTTTGTGTTTTGACAATGAGTGATCAAGCTCTCATCCTCAAATTGTCCCATACCCTTTGAGGATTCATGATGAAAAAAGATTTCATTATAAAAACAATTTCTCTACCAATTGTTTAATAAACATGTATTGACAACAAATTGCAATTATATATTTCTAGTATTTGGACTTTCTTTACAATTAATTTTCCTTAGATTTGACAAGGTGACTTATTAATTTCCAAAACTAATCAAACTTTAAAATTTGATTATTTTTCACTAAGGGTGACTTTGGTTGTAGGCCCTCAAGAGGTTGAAGTACATCTAGAAGATCATCCATTTCCAACCACATAAATAGTTTGGCCTATGTACAACATGGGGAAGGTTGGGGAAATTCTTTCCCCATATACAGATAAAATGGATTCCATATTTTTCCAGACTTTCATTTTGAAAAATGAAATTATGATAAATTCTTTTTATAAAGATTTTGTTTGTTCCATTCTCGATATATAGGCAAACCCATTTCCAACTCTAGGATGGTTTAAAGACCTATGTAAGTGATCATTGTAGCTTTCAACGTATATGCTATTAACATTGTATGCTTTCAATGTACATTCAAGTCCAATTCATTTATGAATTGCTTGTTTTAGTTGTTTAAAGATTTGTATATAATATATAAATAAAATTGACATTTTTGGCCTTGCATAATTAATACTCAATTTTTACCCACTCTCAATAAAACATACCAATTTCAGTTTCAAAAAAGCAAGAATTCATTTTGGGTGAATTTTTAAAGTCAATTTTCATGATTTTACACAATATTTATTGATGATAAATTGATGATGAGTTTTTTTTAATTCAATTGCGTAGATATGTAGGGAATATCATACGAACATCTTTCATATTAAAAAATGTTCTCGTAGATAACAAACAAATGATCAATGAAGAGTTCAATGAAAAGTGTTGTATGCCCAAAATTTGAAAAAATGAATATCTCTATATTTTAACTAGATTTGTACCACCGTGCTTAAATGTTATGAAACATTAAAAACATTTGAACCCTTAAAAAGCCCCTCAAGAATTGATATGCCAAGCTATTTATTGAAGGCTAGAGATGATAGCCTAAGTACACAAATATGTACATTATTGTGTCACTACCTTGTATGAATTTCATCAAGTGCACATGAACTTGTCAAAATAAAGAATTCATTATAGTACTAAGGATTTGAATGACAAAAAGTATCTAATGGCTTATTGTGCAATAAGAGGTATTTGATTGTGCAAACATCATGAGCATCAAGTACTCATGATCTTTTAAGAATAAGGAATTCATTTATAGTACTAAAGACTCAAATGACAAGAACTATCTAATGTCTTATTGTCCAAAAAGTAACATTTCATTGTGGAAACATAATGAGCCATTAGTACTTGCACTAAATTTGTCCTTCTCCATATAAATAATTCCCTCACTATACTTAGGATTTGAATGACAAGAAGTACCTAATTTACCATTGTTCAATAAAAGATATGCAATTTTGTAAACATCATGATGTCAAAAATGGGTGGAAATAGGGAAAAAATATCATTCCTTCCTTGACAAGTACACATTTAAATCCAATTAAGGTCCCCAATCAAGGCCATTCTAGAGGTCTCTTTTAGGGCCCAAATTTCTTCTAATGTTAGTTACCATGTGAAGGGCAAACAAAAAATCGAATTACAATAAAGAGATACCTATTCTCCCAAATTAGACATTGTCATGACAACATTGAAATCTCTATAGAAGGAATTATAAGTTATTTTTGCAAATATTCATTGAAAAAAAGATGTGTGTATAAATGTTTCCTACATATCTATGCAATCAAATTGAAAAATTCCATCACCAATGTTTTTCAATGAATTATCTTATACTATCATAAAAATTATATTAAAAAATCTACCCAAAATGGAGTTTTGGTTTTCTGAAAGTGAAATTTGGTATGCTTGATTGGAACTGTGTAAGGATGCAATGATGATTATATTGACCAAAATAAAACATTTTAAATCTACATTATACAATTTTTTTTAATGGTTCAAAGAGGCTATTCATAAATGAATTGGACCTGATTGTACATCTCCGTGTGCTTTTACTAGTCATGCTGTATACAAGCTGTCATCTACACAAGAATTGATTAAAAATTAAGTAGCCTAAGCTATAAGAATGGGATGCTAGTTGGAAATGGGTGATCTCCCTTAGTTACGAAACTCTGACAGCAGTTCCCAACCTGAACTTCCATAAAAAAAGATTATTTCCTTGTGTAGAAGTTTTATCTTTTAACACATAAAATAGGAGCACCCATAACCGTCACTGTACCCATAATTGTCATTTCTAAAATCTTGAAAAATCTTAGGAAGTGAATAGATGTGAGTTATAAGGATGTACTACATCTGAACATCAGCCCATAGTGTTGGTATTAGGTGCATGCATAGTTGGCTCTTTAAAAATTCACAACTTATTCACACACTATCCAAATAATACATTTGAAAGTGCATAGGAAATCTTTTTCTCTTACTAGTAGGGTTCAATACTTTTTGGGATGTTTATTAATAAACATCATTTCCAAAACCCTGAAATTGACGGTTATGGATGCTCCTACCTTAGAGTTTACAAATGTCAAGTGGAAATGGGTCTTTAGACTTACGTAGCTTAGACATCTTACATTGTATGAATAAGTTTTTTGCAATACATTTTTTGCAATGAGCACAAAAAAGCTACTTTTTTTTTTAGAATCTCATGAAGATGCTAGTTTTCTAAGTTAGGTGCACCGGAGATTCTGAACCTCTCGCCAATGCGCCAGTGTAGGTCCGCACTGGGCATGCAATGACACCCAATGTCGCAGGTGTCACTGACTTTTACCAATCTGCGGTCCCCGGTCTCTGGTAAGGGTATGTTCCCACTTAATTGCGTTTGCTAACTCCAAGTTTCAGAAAAGAAAATTCCCTGACCAGTACTTGCGATTCGAACACATTACCCCAAGTCTAGGCAGCTCCAAACATTGGAATCGACGATTTGGGTCTGAGAGCGGTCAATCTCATAGCTATGTCCTTAAACTCAACACTGTTTCAAATGCACGATTGAAACACAAAAAAACGGCTGACAAACAGCTACACAAGCCAATATTCTTGAAATTCACCCCGACTTCTTCACAGAAGGAAGGTCAGCACCCTCACTTGCAAAGACTTTCAGGACATTTCTACTGTACCTGATATTGATTTCGTCACGATCGGCAGTTTACGGTTCCACTTGAAACCCAGAACCTATGAGAGTATAATCGCCGTGACCGAATCGAAGGAATCACGCTTTTGTAACCATTTAGGATTTCTGACCTGTGAATTGGTGGAACGATCTCAACGGAATCATGGTCTTGTACAACTTAGGGTTCCGGGTTCAAGAATTGATGGAGCGATCTGACTACGCAGTGCACCACTCGATTTGCATTTGACCACGATCACAACCCTTGCATTGAGAATGAAGAGAATTTGGGAACCAGGTGATCTCAGAGAAGAAGCCCCAATAGATAGCAAATATCTGTGGTCGAATAGAGCCCGGAAAACGGACCCTAGCCTGGCCTTCCATCGTTCCAATTTCGCATCCATCACTGATTCACTCAAACCATTTTGGATAGTTTTTCCAGGTATTCTGATGTCATTTCAGCTGTTTAACGGATTTTGGAACATATTTTTGCTCTTCCATTTGTGCCATGTTGTGCAACCTGCTGATACATTACCTTCTTGTCCAATATAGCTCCAACGCAAATTCGTGAAGCTCATGAGTAGTTCTTTGTGACTGAGTTTCTAGATGAAGAAGTGTCCTCTGACACTTGCAGCAATCTGCTAGTCTGATATATGACGTTTTTTGTGATCTGAATGGTGCGAACGGAGGGCCTGAATCTATCCAGACGGTACAGTTTATCGGTTTTGAGATGCTCAACACTTCTGCTAGTTTACTGCTTAGGGTATTAGTTTTCTGTTCACCTCTGACGGGTCAAAATTTCATGAGTGTTAATTCATATTATTGATTGGCTGCAGAGAGAAGGTAGCAAATATCTTTGGTTGAACATTTTCAAATAATCGATTGTCTGAAGCTGCGGATCTGGCTCAACAGATTGACGCCTGCCACCTGGGTTTGAATCAAAATGGAAAGTCAGGCAGCAAGATAACGGGAAATAAATCGGATGACTTCGGTAACTTACTGCATGCACGGGAGTCCTGGATTCTGGAATAATCGCCATTGCGCCACAGCGCCAGTGCGTTCCAATACACTAATTCTGGACTGCGAACTTATTCCACACTTCCATGAAGGAGATCCACTCCAACGGGAAACCAACCGGAGATTCTGAATCACTCGCCAGTGCACCAGTGGAGGTCCGCACTGGCCAGGGAGGACTGCCCCCCTGATTGCCCCTCTCCCTTGGACGGAGAGAGGGAGGTGGGGCTATGAGGTTCCCTGTCCCGCCGTTCCTACCGCAGCTCCCCCAAATGCCCGTGACCTTCTCCAGGAGCAGCAGCAGCGGCAACCGCAAGAAGACTAAAGCTTCTACTTCCAACATTATGGAAGTCAAACCAGTATACTATACTGGGGGCTTCGATCATCATCAACCGCCTCAGCCCTTTGATTTGTCGATTTTTATACCAGCAACAGCAGCTGCAGTCAAGGTATAGATTTACAGCACAAACAAGCGACCGGAGTTTTTTTCTTCAACGTCAAAATGTGTACAGAATGATATAGTTTTTACCAACACATTTGTTTAGTCTATCTGCGGTGTGTCACTGTGCTTTCAGCGCTCATGTGCACTTTAGCAAGTGAGCGTAAAGCAAAGTGGTGAGCATGAAAGCAGGAAGTAAGGTAAGACAGCCCATTGCGGTCAAATGACCCATTGTGGACGCCTAAGAAATGATCCATTGTGGTTTTCTTTCAAGATGTGGGATGTGGGCAACAATGCATGTCTTACATGACAGCAATGGAGTGAACACTGACCTCATTAGGAACTTCTGAGTTTTTAGTGTGAAGTCCATTGTAAAAATTGACTTTTTTGGCCTTCTGTAATAGAAAATATTTTGACTGCATTAGGCAGTGAGATGAGCATTACAGATTCAGATTTTGTTGGTCTTAAGGTAGTCTATAGACTCTTTTGGGCTCAATGCTTCAGAAATTTCTAGCGAATTCATACTTTGTCAAAAAAATTTAATTTCAATTGCACTTGCTGTTTCTCACACTTGTACTAATGTAAGAAAAAAATTGAAAAATTTCAGCAACAAGATGATGCCGAACTCCTCATTCTGACCACAATGGGCTGATTTACATTAGTGAGCATGAAAGTAGTTTGGCTAAGATTGGAATTAGAAGTGTGTAGTGATTGTTTATGAATCTGAAGCACTTTTTGCCTCCCAAAATTCATAGTAGTTTCAATTCAAGCAATAAAATTACCACTTTTTTTTGCAATCCCCGTCATTTCTATCAATGCAGATGTTTGCACTTGGTGTTAGAGGTGATGTTTGCACCCCTAAGAGTGAGTCTAAATTTGTTCCAAAGATCTTTAGTAACAATACTCTCAAACACCAAGTGTGAACATACAATACCTTAACCCTTGAACACCGGGCTAGTGACCGTGAAAATCAACCCTTTTGGAACCATGTGACATCATCTAGTTTAAAAAAAACAAAAACACTCATTGGGAGTCAAACTATTATAGAAGATCTCCCCTTTCCACCCCTAATTTTGAGGATGAATAGTTGCATTTTTGTCCTACACAAGAGAATTCCTTATCATTCATCGGACAAAAAATGTTTGTCGCGTCGTTTATGCCGGTTAAGGATTTGTAAGCTAAGGGTTAACTCACCTATTCAATGATTCCCCCCTTCAAAACATAGAAATCATTATCCATCAAGCACACCAAGGTTATTCAATTTTGAGAATTTGTGATGACTTGAAGATCTCTCTAATATCTTCTCTAATTTGATGAATTCTATATATTTCTAAACATATTTGAGTTACTCTTTCAATTATTGAAATGATGCACTCTTTTCCTCCCACTTTCCATTCCTATTTTTGATTGTAATTGAATTTTGATTCAACTTGTTATTTGTTTTGAATCACAACATCAAGCATGCTCTCTAACCACATTGAGTTGTCTTTCTTATGTATTGAGCTTTTGGTTCAAAGTGATGCAGCTTCTAGCCTCCATATATAGTTGGTTGTAATATCCTATATTTGAAAAGTAGGTTCATCATTCTTTATTGCATAATAATTTAATTTGCTGAAAATTAGGAATATTTTTTCAAGATCCTACAATAGTTTTTTTTCCTCCATATCAAAAAATCATTTTCTTAAAAAATTGATTTTCAAAAATCTTTGTCATCCATTTTTAGAATCATTTTTTGCTAACCCTAACTACTATAAACAATGGTCATATTGAATTTCTTCTCTCTACAATGACCTTCATGAAGGCCATGGACTCATAGTTTTCAAATGACTATTTTGATTTACCAAAATCTGAAGGATAAAATTGAAGTTTACACAAAAATTAAATCAACAACATTGTATATATTAACCCTATAACATTATAAAAACTAAAAGTATCTAATGAAATTGGGATTTACTATAGAAATGAAAAATGTACCTATTAGTCCAAAAATTAGATCATTTTTCAATGCCACTACTTTAGTCATAAGCCCATGTCCTTCACTATCAAATACATCCACCTATGAATTTTGAAATTTGAGTAAAATCCTAAATTCTATATGAATTTCATATACAGTGATTGACAAAGCTGAGTACAAAGTTGAAACGTTTTCATTCAAACAACCATACCATAAGTATCAATGGACAAAGTCTAAAAGTAGATGTGCAAAAGTTGTAGTGTGCAATATATTACACATTATTGTAAAAGTTTGAAGAAAAAATTACTTGTGATTTGAAAGAAAATCAATTTCAAAGTTAACCATGTCTAAAACTCAATTTTGTTCAACCCGATTTGTTCTTTTTCCAATTTTTTCTTGGAACTCCTAAATAACTTTTTGCACCTTGGCATGTTGGTATATTTTATTTTAGATCATTGTACACAAAAATTGAAGGAAATTGACATTTATAGAATTGAAAATATCAACAATTTAACAACCACATAAATGATGTTGGTTCTCACAATATTTGGATTTGGGGGGGGAATTGATAGCATGGGATAACACTAGCCATTGTAGAGAGAGTACAAGTTGCAATATGGACCATTTTTACATCTTAATGCCCTTGCATTTGAAATATTTGTTGAATTAAGCAATGTGTTTAAATTATATTTCATAGTCATTTAATGCGTTTTTGGGTTCAATTTGTTTGTCCAAAGATTGGAGCTCATGATGTATATAATTAATCCAACAAATCCCAAGAAAATGAATTACCATTGTCAATATGGTCAAAAAGATGCCAACTTTAGTAAGCTTAGAGTAATTTTTGATAATGATAATTTATTTATTTTTGGATTTCTTAGATTAATTATATACATCATGAGCTCCAACCTTTGGACAAACAAATTGAGCCTAAAAATGCATTAAATGACTATGAAATATAATTTAAACACATTGCTTAATTCAACAAATATTTCAAATGCAAGGGCATTAAGATGTAAAAATGGTCCATATTGCAACTTGTACTCTCTCTACAATGGCTAGTGTTATCCCATGCTATCAATTCCCCCCTCAAATCCAAATATTGTGAGAACCAACATCATTTATGTGGTTGTTAAATTGTTGATATTTTCAATTCCATAAATGTCAATTTCCTTCAATTTTTGTGTACAACAATCTAAAATAATATATACCAACATGCCAAGGTGCAAAAAGTTATTTAGGAGTTACAAGAAAAAATTGGAAAAAGATCAAATCAGGTTGAACAAAATTGAGTTTTAGACATGGTTAACTTTGAAATTGATTTTCTTTCAAATCACAAGTAATTTTTTCTTCAAACTTTTACAATAATGTGTAATATATTGCACACTACAACTTTTGCACATCTACTTTTAGACTTTGTCCATTGATGCTTATGGTATGGTTGTTTGAATGAAAACATTTCAACTTTGTACTTAGTTTCAATTTCTTATAACATTTAAAATCCCAAAGTTCCTATGGGGATTCTTGGGATTTTGGATAGGCTTGTGTGATCTCAATTTTTGACATAATTTTTTGAAACTTTTTTTGAAGATAGGAAATCAAATTAGCTTTAGTTTTATAGGAGTATAATTTTTATCTCAATCTATTGATTTTAAGTTAAAAAATTAGTTAAAAAATCTAGTTAAATCTAGGCAAAAAATCTAGTTAAATTAAGGTCTTTTTGATTTTTGGCTAGATTCTTCAACATAAAAAATCTAATTAAATCTAGTCAAAAAATTGATTTTAGCCAATTTAACACCTTTATTTCAACACTATTGATTTTGATTTTCTAATTTTTTATGTTAAAGAATTGAGTTGAGAATCTAAGAAAATAAATTCAACAAAAAAACACTTAATTTTCACTCATTAAAAAATTGTTAAGTAGAGTTAAGTTCTAAATTGAAGGGATAACTAAATTGTTAATAGCTCTAAGATGGAATTCAAATACAATAATCCCAACATTGAGATTGTTCTAGCAAGCAAATTATACCTTGCCCAAATTTAGCAATTAAGGTGTTAAAATAAACTTATTTTCTTCACTTTAAATGCAAATGTCTTGCAATCACACAATCAAAGTCTGTGAAATTTTTTCCATGCATTTTTATACTAATGTAGTACAAGATCCTATGGTTAGATATACAAATACAAAAATAAATTTTAAACTTTTTTGCTCTTTACAATAGGAATGGTAGTTTTGAATAGGTTTTGATGGAAAAAAGGCCTTGGAACTTTAAAGGTTAAAAACTTATCTAAACATTTTACAGCTTATCTAATTTCATCTATTAAAAAAATAAAAAATAAAAACTTTAAAGAATAATAGTCCCAAAACGAGAACATAGAGAATGCAAGAATAAAAAAAATCATTTTTGTAGTCATAGGCCCATCCTTTCAAAGTTAGATTGTCTAGGTTTTGGTACCACCATTGCACCTCCAAGCCACAATGAAGGGTCAAAAGACTTTTGCACCTCAAACTTTTTGACCCGACTTTGGACTTTTATTCTTCAAGGCTTAGACACACTAGGAACATTAGGTAATTTAGAAAACCCTAATAAGGTGCATATGCCAAAGATGAAAAAATCAACGTATTCCTTCAACAAAAATGGGAGACAATTTCATTGTGTACATTCTTGCTCTAATCAAATGTGCAATATCCTCTACTCGTGTAAATTTCTGCAAAGGGTTTTGTAAACAACTTTTGAGCTAGTACAAACGGAAGGACTGCTAATGTGAAGTCTTCAGTGGGATCTGGATGTCATCCCACAAGGCTCTCAACATGTTGAAGACCTTTTTGCTTCCACATACTCAATTCAGAGCCATGCACCCCATCCTGGAAACATATGACTCAAGCGCTCAGGATCCTGTGCATCTTGAACTAGCTGTTGTATCTGGAATTGGAGGAAGTGCATAGATCAGTTAGTGGAACAGAATAAACGTGAATCCCATGAAATCATGACTAAGGTAGAACGACCCAATGCCATCAATCACCCAATTCTGGATCCTCCCATTTGCATTAGTCGCCAACCCATTACCACAATTTTAGTCCCAACAAACTTTGAATGATCTCAGAAAATTCATTTCTTGTCAGAATGTCTTCATTCTACTTGCAAATGGCTTCTCAAACTTCTCAATCTCTACAAAATGTGTGAGTTCACAAATAGCTTCCCAAGGTAACCAGTCAACTAGCCATAGCAATCTGCTTGGTAATAGGCATGTTCACACTTCTCAATCTCTACAAAATGTGTGAGTTCACAAATAGCTTCCCAAGGTAACCAGCCAACTAGCCATAGCAATCTGCTTGGTAATAGGCATGTTCACCTTATAGAGGCCTGAACGCTGGAGGGAATAACGCAAACTAGGAGAAGAGCAGAATGACATAAAATTCCGATCCATTTTGGCTTATGCGTGTTTCTCTGAAGCTGAGCATGCAGTTAAGTGATTAGCATCCTAACCAGTTTGGATATCGATATTAAGCGGGTAGAAAGTTAGGTTCATCTGCACCATGACTTTGATTTATGTTCCTTGCAACAGTGCGACATCTCGGGCAGAGTTTCCAACGGCTAAAGCAGTACTCGAGGGATTTGGACCCGGTGACGTTACTCTTGCTAGGCTCCGACAGTACCTCAAATGGGAGCTGATAGTAGAAAGAGGGTATCTGCTAGGAATGATGTGAGTCTGAGCTCCGTACCTGTCCTTGGAGGCTTCTCATTTCACCTCCTTCATACCCATCCAATTTTTGCTTGACTCGTAACAAAGCTCGTGCAGCATCTTTGTTACCCTCGCCTTGCATCTCAGGTTGATTTAGTTCCTCGGAACTACCTTCATCAGCAGTTGCCTCCTGCAATGAATAAGGAAAAACATCGTCCACCGTGACAACAATTAAGAGTGATATTACATGCTTACCAATAAAATGCAACTAGAACACGGAGGCATTCGGTAAGGATGAGCACCTGCTGCCGTTGCAAGGCTTTCAAAGGTGACAATGCCCACTTGTATAATGGATCGTAAATGAAAACCTGCGCACCCAGACGAAGAAAACCATAAGACGAAGAAAATCTCCCATTCAAGTCTAGTATTTGCTGAATGATTTCATAGCCCTCTCGCAATTCTTCATGACATATGTCAAGCAGGCTTCAGGGAAATAATGTTCAAATAGTAACATCAAAATCTTGCTTTTGTGGTAGTAATCGCGGGAGTTGTCTGGAGTTAAGTGTCTCAGCAAACCAGCTGCGAGATCCGAATTCAATCCACTCCCCGATTGGATTCATGAGGAGAATCATATCATTGCACCGTAAATTTTTGCAAACTGTCAATGGTCATGTCATACATGTCCACACCGGGCTAACATGACAACTGTTTTACAACTAAAATTCTCCTGATATTAATGTCTACAAAAATCATATTACTAAAATGTTATTTTGATTTAGACACAAATGTCATTTCTTAGCACGTCCTTATCAATCTATTGAAAAACATTGAAACTATTGATACTAAAATGACTATCACCAAGACATCGATGCACAAGTGGAGGATCACTCTTCATCTCTAGCACGAAGTCCCATAGCTACCCAGTAATCATTTTCCACTCAGTTTGGATCCATTTTTCCAGTACAACGTAAAGGTAGCAAGGAACCCATTCCTATGGTTTCTATGGTTCTTTTGAGTGGTTTCCAATATTAGATTAGGGTTCTCTTTTTTCTTTTCTTTGATCTCAACGTCAATTTTGAGAAGATTCCAACACACTAAGATATGTCTACTTCGGATAGATTAGGAATAAGTTACAATTGGCGAGGTTTGAAGTAGAAAGGTCTCAACACCTACAATGGCCTCAACTACCCTGGGACCATAAGTGTTGCATCTACATGGTATCACAAGAACCTAGAAGTAAGAGATTTTGAACAAGTCCCATGTTGGGATGCCACATGAATTGTAAACGGGTGGTTTTAAAACCCATGGATGAAAATCCCTACAAAACTGGACTCCTGACCTTTGCGCATTCTGACAGCGTACACAGAAATACGATGCATCAACTGCATGCAAGATATAGGCAAAGCTCACCTCGATAATGGTCAACAATGCATCTTTGTTGGTGCGCATGACAGAGAGAGTAGCTTCGCAGCATCTTCTGAAGATACCCTCCACACCGGACACTCCCATGCCATCGATAATGTCACGAGTGAGACGGAATGGTACCTGACATGGAACACCACCATCAAAACATAGTTGGTGCTTGAATCCAACCTTTCTCCTACTTTGATCATACGCTTGGAAAGTAACGAGAATGTTCATTTATTAAGGGACACTTCTGACTGGACAGGCCGAAGAAACAAGCTTTAGACAAAGAGCCATGTAAGTCTCACCTGTTCATGCTCATTCTGGTAAAACTTGGATTGGTGTAAACTAAGTTCAAATTGAACAAATCCAGGACATACAATTAGAAGTGTTTTTATAACCAATCAAGGTGTTGGATTTCTTGTTATCTCAAGCTTGTGGCTTCAACCTGAGCAATCGACACTGCCCCTAAGATTTTCCTTAGTTTTGTAGGTGAAATATACACGCACCCGCTCAGGAGTCTTCAGCATGAGGCCTTGCTCAAAAGCAACACCGAGATCTATATGCACCACTTCAGCGGTGGCCTGGTCCAATAAGACATTCATTGAATGTCGATCTCCAAGGCCCACAACATATCCGACCTGGAAAAGCAAAGTATCAAAAACGAAGTGACTAATTGCCAGTGGGCAATTCAAAGCAATTGCTGACCAGAACGAGGCGTCTGCTTGCAAAGTATGGCTAGAGGACACACACCATTGAACTCGCAGCCACACTGCGAGTATAAGCAAGACGTTTTTCGAACCAGTCTGCAGGACGTGTAAATCGTTCCAGGAAAAAGTTGTGCATGACAGGCCTGTAAACCAGTACCAGCAATAAGGGACTGGTTTTGAACAATGCAAGTTACAAAACAGATGGAACCACTGCTTGGACGTTATCTGGTACTCTATAATATACCTTGATAGCACGAGTGATCCTTCCACTACACAACTGCTTCACAACCCTAAGAATTAATCCCTTAAAGGTCTAGGATTCATGGTTTGAAAATGACGAGTTCAATTCATCATATTGTCAACACTTTAGTTCAGATGAGGCCATAGTTTATATCACCAGAACCAATGAAGAACATTGCATGCATACGTCAAAAAACGAATAGAATGAACAAATACACGTCCCCATATGACCTACTCCATTTGAACTGCTAGAAAACATGAGGACTCCTGGTCCTTTACGGATTAATCATCCTTAGGGTCGCAACCAGCCTTTGGCACCAAAAGAGAACTCACCGGAAATTTTTGCAAACTGTCTCAAATGCATGTCGCTTGTCTTTTTCCTACAAATGACAGTCGAAATCCAGATATAAAATATGCTTAGGGGAGGTGTCTGCTTTGCATGGTCCTAAATATAGAGCGTCCTTCATTCCAAGCGAATAATCTAAGTTATTACCATGCGTATCTTTGCCTAGAACTTGCAAATTGAGCAATACATAGGATCTCTTCTAGAACGGTTACTTACAACCGACATGTGTTCCCGGCATTTCATGAATGTCCAATCACTGCCTCCATACCTAGCATGGGCACCTCCAGACCGGGTACTGCACAGAGGTAGGCATATATTCTGTTAAGAACGGACACAACCTGAAAGAATTCAAAGGTAATCCACATGCAGGCCCTTCAATTTTTGCAAGAGACAGACCTGCCAAGAAGATATTCTCCCAAAGGAATGGTTCCATCAACCCACTCGAGCACGCCAGCACTTGGTGTAAATGGAACGACCTGCAGTTCAACAATTCGCATGCGTACATGTTAAAAATTCGTTACGGTTTCAACTGCAGTTCCAGATACGCAATGTACTGAAATAGACACAGGGATAGAGCAAATGGGACTTACCTTATATGTACGAATGCATAATTGGCGTTTACACGTGTCAGGGTGATCTTGCAGTAGAGTATTGACAAGTCCAAAAAGCTGCTCCATTACCTATGACAGTGCATCACCACATTTATCCACCACTTGCTGCAGCGCACATTATTATACCAGCTCAGCAAACCCGACAGCGAAGAATAGAACTTGAAATCTTACCGCGTCCTGTCGCAGATCATCATTACCAGACTTGGCCAGTTGCTTGTACCGGCGACCATCAGAACCCTTGCATTCTAGAACCTTTGGGGCGTTTATTCCATTCATAACCCTGTCAAAAAGTGAGGACTTGTAGTCAGAAAACGTGAGGGAAAATGGGTCAGTCCAAAAGTCTAATACTGCTGGAAATCTCACTGCATAGACAAGATATACTCCAGAAAGATCAGAGATTCATGGTTTGGAAATGACCAATTTGATTGAACATAATGGGAAAAATATAATCAGATGCGTCCAGCTTTGAAATCACCAAAACTAGTAAAGAATCCCCGGAAGAATCAGTGAACAAGTAAAATTAAAAAAAAAGCTAACCATCCCCCCTCCGGCAATATATGACATACTTAAAAACTGCATTGAGAAAAAAGTAAGCCCAATTTTGGCTTCTTGGTCTTTTACGGGTTAAAGCATGGTGATTAAAGACGGCAGAACCGCAGAAGTGGGACATACTGCAACGTGTCCGATAAGCCTTTGTAGTACGGGAAAGATCCTCTTTCATACTGACAGGCAGGATCCACCGGGATATGTGCTGTAATAACTGGCACCTGGGAATATAAAAAGTTATCACGCAGTTCTTAGAAGAAGCATGGAATGGTAAAACGAGGGTGCTGAGAAAATGAGCTCACTGCCTTCGAAGCACATTTTGCTAAAGTTATATTTGGAAAATAGGTTACTGACAGTACATAAACCGCTTGTGGAGTCAAGTACCCACCAGTTCAAGCTGTCGAATGCTGCGGATTTCCCTTGGCAAGGGAATCCTTTTGTTAGTATCCTGTAGTCATACACCATTTATAATTGCATATATTTCAGACGAGAATAGAATCGAGACCAATCGATCATCATTGCAAATTACCTCAAAGTCAACCAGATTACTTCTGGAGTCATATGAGTCTTATGCAAAACAGAGAAACCTTTAACTCAAACTCAAGAAAGTAAAGAAGATAGCAATGCATAGCCCTAATGTTCAGCGTAGGAAAGACTTCCACCTCCTTTTTGGTCTCAAGCTCAGCAAGCTTGATGTAAATCTCTACCATTCGCTTCATCTACACGAAAAGAAGAACCCACAAAGGTTATCTCGACTCAAACACTCCTATTTGATAAGTCCTAAACCAAGAACAGATGTCCAATGAACTCTGAGTGAGCCAGAACCTGTATCAATAGATCCTTGTGATATGCTGTCAATTTCTTCAATAGTTGGACGGCTGTGTGTTTCTTGTCCATATCGACGAC
Organism: Climacium dendroides; assembly: GCA_950106755.1. Classification (NCBI taxonomy): domain Eukaryota; kingdom Viridiplantae; phylum Streptophyta; class Bryopsida; order Hypnales; family Climaciaceae; genus Climacium; species Climacium dendroides. Next base: position 21,599,699 of record OX467082.1, on the reverse strand, counting down.
AAACGCGATCTTCCCACGTTGATTCTCCTTCACACGGTCACCATTCGCTAAAGCAAACACCTGTTCCCGAGTTGTTCACAATGCGCCCAATTTCACATCTTTAAAACTTGGGAATCCAATGTAATCTAGGACACCAGCTCAGTGAATCATACCACGCACATCTCCAAGACATGAAAATGTCGTCGGGAATTGAAACTATGCAGACTACGTAGCATGACGGAGATGGTCTCAATCAAATACCTGGTACATGGTGTGGTACGGATGGTCGATTGCCATTCGTTCTACAAGAGCACATAATGCATACTGCCAAAAGTGCACACGAGGTGAATCCATGAAGTTAAATTCCCACCACTCTACTCATTTGTAATACACAAAAACAGGTGTTTCCGGGGATGTAGCACCAAATATCAGTCATGTTTGCAACCATTAGCCACCAAGTAAAACTCCTCTATAAGACTACCGCATCCACAGCCCCACCTGGAAACTATGAGATCCTGTGGTTTGCTCCTTCAAATTCCCCATTCGAGAGGCTATTTGATAAACCAAGGGTACAAACTTGTATGACTGGACCTGCAATTCAATATACATATGATAAGAGACAGAGTCAAAGATATTCTCTCTCATTGGGTTAAAAAATTTGCAGACAACACCGGGTGGAATTTTTTCTCTTATAAACCTTCCAGCAATTAGAAAGCTCTACTTAAACAGAAGCCTCAATATCGTTGGTATTAAATATGACAAACTTAACTGACAACTTGGGCGTTCAAGAGTACCTTATTTACTGTCTCCAGCATTGCATCAACCACCCGCGGATTTGTGGACAGATTAAACCACAGAGACAACAATCTGAACACCTGAGGTCACAAAGAGGCAAACGTACAGTTTCAATGACTAACTACTTTCAGAAAATTTCAGAAAATATAGATTGTTTGAGGAACTTTTAGACATCCCAAAGAACATTTTCCCCTTAATAACCAAAGCACACCACCTTCTTGAGTTCGTCAAAGAATCAGGAGGATCAGAGTCCACACATATAGGCCTCCCCATCATACATCGAGAGGCTTGTGTGATCGCCTTGACCATAGTTAGACCACCCCAAGAATCGTGGGAAGATATTCTTGACAATGCTGTCTAAAAACCTTTACTGAAAACCTTGCTAATTATTTTCTCTTCTAACAAGATGAAGTGATCGTGGAAAGCCCTCATCTAAAATAGGAACCAGAGTTATCGCAAAACCCCCGGCGATTTCTTTGGCAGTCATAGCACTGAACGCTTCATTTATCTGGACAGTTTCAGCTTCGTCAGGGAGGGAGCAAAAAGAAATACCAAGCACAGGAAAAAAATCCATTACGTACCACTCGCAGATCATACTTGTTGCCTGTGAGTAGGCAGTTTCGATAGTTGTCCAGTGCTAATCCTAGGAATTGATCTTTATCACCCTACGAGACCACAACGTCATCAATACGTTGAAACTTCGAATCACAAGGGTACTACTCAATTATCACTCGTGATCTTTCCACACCAATGTAGTAACGGTGTCAAAATTGGACGTTGAGCATGAGATAACCTGCATGCACTGGGCTTCCTCATCGTCCAGAGCAAGTTGCTTATGCAGCTCAAAGATCTTCATGGAGTAGTCCCTTGCATCACCCTGCCACCAAATTTGCGCCACGACATAAAATACAAGTTGAAAGGACGTAACGCCCTTTGACAGGATCGGAGCTTCTACTAGTACATAATTTCAATCAAGACTCAACTCCGGATCAGAATTTTTTCTGGCGCAAATCTTGTGATTTAGAATCGTGCCCATGGGTCAATTCCAAGGTCAATGATCACAAAGCTCAGTATTTAACTCTTGAGTGCCCCAATGGGCAAAAGGGGCCACTTTCATGTCTTTAGGAGTAGAAATAAATAATTGAGGAAGCTTCAAGGGAACAAAATGCAAGAAGAAATCATCTCCTAGATTTTTGAACAAGAGAGATATGTTCTGAAAGTTATAGAATTAACTACAAGCTTCCAACGTGGGTCTTCTATTCTTGACTTCTAGGGCTTTAGGATTTACGAGATTCGGATCACAAATAACACCTAATACAACGTATTCACTTACCTTTTGACTGTTGATACGTTTCTTCAAGGTTTCGAGCTCCCGAGACTGCAAATCACATGAAACATCGAGGTGAGATACTAGCAGTCTATATGACTACAATACAGGAGTACACTATAGAACGAGAAATTTGGCGGTGACGAAACAGAAACCCATTGGTCCCCCTGAATGGGAACTGCTGGACATGAGCAGTCTACCTTGTGCTGCCGCAACCGCAATGCTGCTTGCCACTCGCTTGAATTGAGGCGATCTTCATAACTTCTGTAAAGACTGTCAGTGTAGTGAGCTAGCCTGTAGTAGGTACGGCACAATCGTTGCGCCCACCTCACATAAACGCCCGCACTCTGGTCAACACCCTTAACGGCATTTTCCACCACTTCGACCGACTTTCCCAAGTAGAGTTCCAATATTGTCCGGAAGCTGTACGTTGCAAACAAAAGCAAACAGTCAAGTTCTGTTCAGAAATCAGAACACACGTGAAGACATCTCCTCAAGCATGCTGCACCTCCAATTCTGGACTTGGTAATTTGATCATTGCAAACCTGTCTGATCGCGTTTCTGCAAGCCATTTTCCAGTGAGACAATGAAGGGCTGCAGATTCTCCAGCTTCAACGTCAGAATATTGCAAGATGTATTTCATCAGGTTCACTGCCATTTCTTGTTGACCCTGGGCCCACAGGATTTTCGCCTCTTCAACCTGTTACCACCCATAACCTACGATATATTACAGGAAGACTAGAAGACGACTTGGCTCAACATAGTTCCAAGACGCTGAATGGATCACTTCAGTCCATTAGCTTATTCCAGAATGTGGTTAGGAATCAGTTGAAATGGCTGCTGGAGACCGTGAATCAAAGCAGCTGCAAGACCTTACCCTGGCAGCTGATAGAAGTTTTCCCAAAAAAGGTCCAGATACATCTGGACTAGATTGTCCTCTAGTGCCACTCAGAATCAACTTCAACTCGTGAATTGAATCAGCAGCTTGATTCCGTCTACCAGCCTGCCACGTAGACAAAGAACCTCAGCTTCAGGCGAGGCGTTGCATACCACTTGCGGAGGTGGTACGCTAATGAAGGGCCAGAATAATTTGCTAAATTGCACGTCACCCAAATCAATTACAAACGTTGCAAGTGTTGGTCAATAAAAAGAAAATTGGGAGATAAAGAAAACCCATATGACCCACTCAAATATGCTACAAAAACATGAGGCCCAACTTGAACTTCTTGATCGTTCAGGGAATTCAAGCACAGGCTGGGGTACGCATCTTCGCATGATACAAAGCAAGATAAGTTGCACACCTTCCGGGCGAGAGTTGAGAACTCAAGTAGGTGACGAGGTAGGTAATCTTGACGATTGAGTACATGAAACAATACTTTCCGAAAGGTGATATATGGCTCCAGCAAATCATAATGAGATTGCATCTGCCTTATGTTTTCTTGCCATAAGTCCTCAAATGCAAACACCTGGAATGTGGTAACAAGTCAATGTGGTAACAATGTGGTAACAATGTGGTAACAATGTGGTAACAATATGGTAACAAAATAAAAACGACCTTTCTCGGATGTGATCCAGCAAAACGATAAGAATAAAACGCAAAGGCTACGATGGCATGTATTAAATAACTAGAAAATCGGGGCCAAGCTTAATCTTCATGAGCTGCAGGGCCTTAAAATGTCACTTGCAAGAGTTTCAATAAATCCATACCTTGATTATCCCACTTGATAAACGTCATATAGCCTTTACCTGTGTGTCAGACGGAATATGTGGACCAGCTACCACAGTGCGCTGCGACATCCTCCATCTCATCTCCCATGCTTGTGAAAGGCACTCAAGCATCTGCGTTGAGAAATATCAGACATCACTATGACAATTCTCCAAAAAATGAAACTTTCTCTTGCATAGCTCGAAAAAAACCACGGCTTCGTCGTGGTCAACCCCAAAATGCCCAGATGGTTAAAAGTGGCCTTGTTCCATTCCTATCGGAGTTGAAATAAATCATTTAGAATGCTTCAAGAAAGTTAACAAAATGCAGAAATAGGAGGTAACAATCTTATTCTATATTTATGAACAATAGGTGAAATTTTTTTCAGATACTATTAGCTTCCAGAGTGAACTTTCTGTTTTAGTTTGGCCACTCGACCAAAACTATACCTGAAGTTTCATGATAGCAGGATTCACAGTTTGCGTGCTCTCCATGCTACTGAGCGTCATGCCCGTAATGATTCCCTGCAGTTACACTTCACACAGTGAGTGCTCAGATAAAGAATGAAACTAAGAATGTCCTGCGGAAACATTCTGAACCCGACGAAGATCATGCATAAGTCTCTGGACATGTCATTTTTCGAAGAATCACTCCGGCAAGACGAACTCTCTTACTGTATCTCACGTGGATTTTCATACCTGTCTTGCATGCTGCAACCGAGGATAAAAAATTTCAGCATCACCTTCCACCAGGGCTCTCAAACAACTGCCCAGAAGTCCCACAGGACGCAAAACATGTGAGAATGTCGACGAGATGCTCAAATTGAAGTTTCCTGCATTTTTCATATCCATGGACAAACAGCTCGAGCTTGCAAATAGCAAAATAGACAAAAAATGTTTCAAAATAGCAAAAAGTTTATAACCTAAATCTGCCACTGCTATGAATATAGTATCAAAGGGATCATTGACGAGTTTAGTAGAATTTTACCTATGCAGGTGTGCATGAAAAGCGAGTCCTTTATGACCACCTGCTTGAACATTGAACGAGTCATCGACAATGACACAACCGGAGGGGTTGTTGTCCCAATTACATGACCTCCAGGCCGCCTCATATTGCAGTTCTCGAAACTCGGGGTCACCTTCAAGGTCTCTCTGCTGTGCAAGGCTCTGATTGCAAAGGTCAACAACGTATGTGCATCCCATCTGCCGTAAGGATCTCATCAAGCCTTTGTGAGACTGCCAGTTTTGCTCGTCTGCAGAGTCCCCTACTGCGTCACCTGATCTTGGGTTCAGCAATGGTGACTTCCTACTACGTAACAGCAGGTCATATGTCTCCACAGCTTTATTCCAATTCCCTTCATGTTCATAAGTCAGCAACTGAGATCGCACCTAATTTTCAACACACCAGATTTCATGGATCAATTGCAAACAACCATAACTACACAACATTTGAATAACATACCGGAATGAAGGACCGATGAAATATCCCCCTAAGCAGTTTCACAACACTCTAGGGCTGCTCATATTTGTTGGTGCAACTTGCAGGAGTCTTTCCAGTCAAGCAGTTTGTATACAATCAAACTTCGGGTAACATAAATAAACAACCTTATGTGAGCGAGCAACACCGTACACGCCATCAGGCTCGTTGATCTTCGTATACACCAGCAACAGCAATTCTATGTGAGCAGGTAGCTGTACCAGAACAACAAAAACCAACGAGTTGAAGAGATCAGAATTTCAAATGGCATTTACAGTCGATTCACCATTGATGGTGGGATCCCAAACTCGGCATATGCAGGGGGGGAGAGCTAGGTACCTAATAAGAAGTCACTCAACGTCACTAAGACGTTTTAAGTAGAAATTTGAATACAAACGCATGCGAAAACTCAAGGCAAATTGAGTAAAAATGGAGAGTTCCAAGAACTTTCAAGCATAATAACAAAATGATCTTAAGTTTTACTACTACGTGGGTCACTCTTTTGCAAGCAAACAGATACAACAGAAAACATATCCCTAAGAGTTGAGATGAGCTTGTATATACCTTGTTGCTCATCGAAAAATCAGGCTCACCAAGTGTGAGACTTCCAAACTTTTCTTTGCACCAATGCTCGACGTATAAAATTGTTGTAAAATATGCCGCACAACGCTACACGACATTAAGAGAAAAATGAGACATAACAAAATTACTTCTCCAGCTTTCAAACCTTCACACTCAAATGCCATTTTTTGTTTTAGAAGTGTAGATTAAAACAGATAATTTTGAGCTTGAACATCTCAGCACTTCTCAAAGGAATTTTCATATTCAAAAAGCCAAACAACTAGATTTTGAGTGTAGCTCACTTGGGCTGCTCCTGCTGTTATGAGATAGTCAATTTGCAACCAATACACCTGTGTTCAGACAAAAGACCAGAACCCACAGATGACTCGATTATTTAACACTCAAACACCACAAACTGAAAGAAATGTCAGAAGACAATAAAGAAATCACAGAGAATGCTGCTCATAGATCATCATAGAGGACAATTTCACTTGAAAAAGTCAGTAGAGAACACCTACGTCCAACATATCGCAGAAATTCATCTTAAGAAATATGAAAATCCAACTCTTAAAGAATAGTTCCTCGAGATAAATCACCTTCTGCCACCTCAATGTTGATGCATTGTTTTGAGCACCCTCGTGCTCGGAGGTTCCTACACCAGATTTCCTTTTTCGTACAGAGCCATATCTGCCGTCTCCAGGATTTCCAGCTCCTTGGTCTCCCTAAAATTCAAAATTAAAGAAGGTAACGTATCAAAGGTGCAAAAAAACCGCCGTACACACTTACAGCTACTATTTCAATGTGAAGCTGGCATCAACACAATCCAATACATTGAAGTCCCAAAATGTTAGTTCATAAGTCTGATAATCGTTCGACAATCGATGTCCATAATACAGACCTTCGAATTGTCTTTGCCTCTCAAAGATGCGCTTTTGATGGTGTAAGCAACATTGCTACACCTAAGGGTGTTTAGGGCACCCAGAAATAGCTGGATTGATCGCATATCCTGGTTTTGCTCACTCAATATGTGCTCCTCAACCTAAATGGAAACGAATCATGTAACAAATTAAACACTTACATACGATTTCACGAAGTACAGTAGACACGGTTTAGCTGCGAAACCACTTCAGAGCACAGGGCTAAGATACTCCTTTTTATTTCAAAATAAAAGATTATAACAGCAAGTCAAACATAGTAATAAGAAATAACTAGGTGATAAAAGGGCATCACAGCAGATAGAATTGAATTACTGTTACTCCTATCCTTGAAGTCAAGTAGAAAGTAAAATCTCGACTCACCTGCTTCGAAATAGTAGTGCAGAGTTCGCTATCTGGTTCATTTCGTGCAGCCAGGACTCCAAGAAGATAAGAGAAGACAAGCTCGGCGAGGGCAGCTTTTTTCAATACTAGCCCTTGACAAATTCTGATTTATCCACCCCTAAGACATCCTTAAAATGTAGCAGAGAAAAGACACAGGAACCAAATACCACACCAAGCATGTACAAGCATTAAATACGCAGAAAACAAAATCCCTGGCAAAGGAGTCAGCATGCTTGAGATCAGCTAAAGCCATCAGGGCACGCTTTGTTTCATGAAATTATATTCTAGGTAAATAATTTAACATCATTGACTAGGATACTGCCTTCACTTTGACTAAGCATTGATAAATATTTACAGATGCAGATTCTGCTGTTACCTTAATATCCGGTCGTCCGTGTACTCTATTAAAGAGTGCACAAGCTCACAAATCCAGGGATTGTAGGCTTTACCGACCGTCGTCCAAAGCTGTGGCTCCTTGGCTGAAATTGCTATACCTGCAGTAATTCCATCACAAAATACGATGCCATGCTGAAAAAGTATGAAACAGTCGGCATCACAACTGTTATTCATGATAGAATTCAAGTTTGAAATCCACTCTACACTTCAGTGTCTGGTACACAGAACATTGTTGTTTGACAAGTGAGCATTGCTTACTTGCTGACTGTTGCAGTGACGTAATTAGCATGTCCTCTACAAGCTTTGGATTTATTCCCTTCGAATGCACCTGTGGGTCACAATATGAAGATCAGTAATTCTATGTGTTTTAAGAGTAGTGTCACGGACGCGCATGTGAGCTTCTCACTGCTCTTACTAAGTTACGTTATGCGAGTACCTCCAAGTAAGCGCTCTCTTTGAATGTTAATGCCTTTAACACGCGCTGACCTTGGTCAGTTGACAGTAACGCCTGCATGAGAACGCAGCGCTTATAGTCAGCAAATGCACCACACTGTGAAATTATGTTGTCAAAAAAACAAATCAACATCCCATGCCAAAATATATGTTCATTGACTAGAAAATCCAGATTAGATCAGAGGTCTGATAGCGAGGTGCCGCCTGAGGAGTCCATTTTCCTGATAAGGGTATTTTGTGAGAGTTGCTACTAAAATAATTTCTCTTAAAAAATAAAAATTTAGAGGATGAAGACAACGGAAGAGAACTGGAAACTTGGGTTCTTTATCTGCCCAACAAAGAATACCAACATTGAAAACTCGTAGAAAATAGAAAAGAACATTAGAATCGCCAAAACCAAAGAGAGGATACCTTCAAAGTCCTCGATGTTAGCTCTATGATTTGAACATTGTTGTCAACCAGGTAACCTCGCATTTGGAGCATGATCTGCTTCACAAGACTGTCTGGGGCGCCCAGTTCTACGTGCGTGGTTACCTCCGTGATATTTGAAGCCTGAGAGGAATCCCCTCCAGATTCTTCTGGCAAGTGAAACACTACAGCGTGTGGGTCACCCATGCCAACCTGTCAAAATATGAATAATAGTCGTAATGAAATTAAGTTCAATCAGCACTTTTGAGAAAGAGCAAATCCAGTCAGAGCACCTCAAACACGTCGATTTACAGTGGGCATTCAGATGTCCCAGACACGACATCGTATACGACGACAGGATATACGTACAGCAGCCAAAGAGATTCCAGCTAGATCACGCATATCGGTAAAATTTTCCTCATCACAAAGTCGCACTAATCTCCACGCCGCTGACACCACCTCTGAACTACATCGCCACCTGCTCCCATCTTTGCCGACGAATGGATTCGCGTATAGATCTCCCTTTCGATACTTAAGCTCATTTGCAAGACTTTGTAAGCTGCACATCATATCCCATCAACATCAAAAGTGATTACAAAAGCAATGAGTGAGTTTTGAGCACAGGTGTTAATTCTGTTTAATCACAACACTCAAATACGTGTGCAATCATGAAGGTTTAAGAGATGCATGAGCTGCTCAGTGTAGTGCAAAAATCCATCACTTGCGGAGTGCACAACGATCACTGTTGTACTAAGATATCAGCAGAGCCTTTTTAGTTTTTTGGATTTCAGATTTGAAGGACTTCAATATCCTGCGGCAGGTCAATGTGGTGGAGAAACTCTAAAAATGCTAGCCGTGTTACAATTGGAAGATTAGAGATTAAATGGAAATTAAAAGACGTTACAAGTGGCAAAATTTAATGCGGCTGGGTGGGTAGGGGTCTACTGGTGAGATTTGCAAAAACCTGCTCAGTTGAAGTTGCGATGGGAGGCTCGGCGCTCGCTTCACAAACTGCAAACAAAAGAAGGACTTCAGAAAAACACACTTCGGAAAAAGCGACCTGCATTTCCTAGACTACAATGAATTCAGAGCGCAATGAAGATGTTAAAAAGATCATATTATAACTACAACCAATGACAAGATTCCACTTCTAACCTAGGTTCCTTTAAATAATAATAGTAAAGATCAATATAACGCTTTGAGAGAATGCTCATAGATCCTGTCCACTGGTTGCTTGACTTTACAGAAAAATATGCTATTCACGAAAAGTAGGCATTGGAGATGATACAGTTCATTTAAAGTCACTGTCCTTGAAACGAACAACGATATAATTGGAATGGATAGTACCTGGACGAACTCATCTGCGAGAGTTCTACCACTACACAAGCTGCTGTGCAGCGCTCGCATGGGCTCGAAAATCGGTAAGTCTGGGAAAGGAAACAAATCCTGAGAAGGATATTTGAAAACGCATGAGTCAACCATAAAATCAACTGGATCGTAAAATTCCAATGAAGAGAAAACCTCGACTCCCCGCCAGGGACGACAAATTGCAAACTGCATACAATCTGGCCCTATCAACCGGCCAAATTAATGTAGCTGAACACGAATGGCCCTTGAAACCAAGATGACAAACCCATATGTAAAACGATGTGGCAGACGTTTGATAAAATGCAACTAGCAGAACCACTAGTAGGGACACTCACTGTCATTCCAGAAAATCTAGTCACGTTAAACTCTGCCACTCGTTAGTACCATGCAGTTCCTAAAAAGAAACTGCCAATTGTAATGCAGCCAGAATCATGTACGTCTGGCGGGTGAGTTCTCTAATAGAACCCAACAAGCAGTCTTACATTTACGCAGAGATTTGTGTCAAACAAACATTGACTAACGGTGTTCACGATCTTACTTTGATAGAATCATGTAAAGTGTGGCTGGCTTTCACCGTCAACCGCTCCAACAATCCTACCAACAGCATGTGTGGTTGAAGCGAGGCATTTGATTGAAGCTCATCATAATCAAAAGAGACTCGTTCATTTGCTGTGATGCACGAAACCACCTTCGACACGATTGACTGTAGAACAAGAAAAATAAGAATAAGAAGCATGACTCCCAACATATAAAATGAACCTCAATTTGAAGATCACCCTGAAACAGTATTGAAACAGTATTGAACCATAGTCACCTATTAAACGTAAGAGTTCGGTTACAATGTACGATGTAGATACGGGTTTGAGCTCACAACTTAACTATGCTAGGTTTCCCAAGCCACAAATTCCCTGGGTGGCGGCTACCTGAAGCTGGTCGCTAAACGTATTCGCAGAACTCAAGGGGGAAGATTCGACTTTGTCCAAAAGGTGTGCCAGAAGTGTACAGCATTGCTTTTGCAGGTCTTTGATCTCTATGGACTGCAAGATAATATGCACGACATAACTGCGCTCATGACAACAAGACGTTAATGTGGTCAGAGGGTAACAGGCGTTGAAGCGACGGCAATGCGATGCGAACACATGGTGATTTGGAAGCCAACCTATTGTTCTAGCAATTTGAAAAGGATTGTTTACTTATTTCTATTAAACCCAACAGGCCCAAATAGCTGATAGTGACCGGTTCCATATCTATTGGGGTTGTTGAAAGTTATTATAATTTACTATTAGATTCCAAAATGGACCTTCCGTATTTCGCATGGGCAGTCGGGAACATCTCACCGACAAGTGCTGGAGACAACCAATCGTTTGTCTATAACAGTCAAAATAGCCATCAAGCTGGCCAGTAAATGGCGCCGATGACGAGAATGACTTGCAGAGTCGATCTCGTAGTGTAGCTGGAGTAGAAGCTGCACAAGCGTCCGCAAATGAAGTATAAGGGTCAAAGACATGTGAAATTTAAAAAGCCCAAGTAAACCTGAATCGATTTTCTTGAGGCCAATGGATAGCCGTTTCCACATATGTTCGAGCTAAGAAAATGAGAACAACGCAAATAAATATTGGTACTGCACAACACATACCATAAAGACACGATCAGGCCGAAAAACCTGCATCTTGTCAACTACTCCTTCCTCTTGTGAGACAGGTTCTCTGCAAGGGAAGCAAGAAATTAAATAAAACTACTGCTTGTAAGTAACCTATAGCTGGACTTATAAGTGGTTCCAAGACTACGCGTCAATGTATTAGAATGAAAATAAAAGCCCAGAGTAAACTAAATTTGAACAAAGTGACCCTCGCAAGCTCACAGTAGAGATATCAACAATGATATGACTGGAGCCCTTACATATCCAAAAACCCATCTACAACAGTTCGTACAGCAGTCGAAATAGCATCTTTTGTGAAGTGTGGGGGTTGCGGCGTCTCCACGTCACCGCATAGTCTGAAAAGAAAGTTGACTATCGCAATCTGAAAAGGTTGAAATTTCTCCAAGTCAGAGAAGGGGAATTTTCAAAGACAGCAGAACAAACCACTTGATTCCTGGGCGGGTGAAAATTGATACCTACCATGTGCTTACGAATGAGAGTATCACGCTCATCTTCTGACAGATCAGCCGCTGACAACATGTCCCTTTGTAGTACCGCTCCAGCTTTCTCCTGCTCCTCTGGAGTTCCATGGGAATGCAGCGGCAATAGACTTGCAAAAGTTGAGGCGAAATGACGCCTCACAAGTCCAGAGAGTGGAAGAGAAATGCTCTGCCGTTTTTCGACATGTTTTCTCACCATAATTAGCATTGACCAATTTCAGACTACGGTATGTAATGCCATTCTATGACATACAGAAAAGCACCGAGACGAATTCCTAACAAACTGAGAGGAATTAATAAAACATTTGGCAGGACAGTATGCACCCCCTAAGAAGAACAGAAAGAGAGAGTAGAAGAATATGAGATTTCTAATACACACCGTAGCTATCCATTCCAGCTCATCCTTGTCGTCATGAAGGAATAGGGACGGAAGAAGCCAGGGACAGCATTGCTCCAGGAACACCGCTGTGTCTACGCTTCCGCTGAGTACGTCCTTGATCTAAAACACAGGTACAAATGCAAATGTGACAACTGCTGGTCGAGGCAAATGAAACCGCTACATATAGTTGCTGTCAAAATCAGATTGTGGGACTACATCCACCAGCTACCCCTTCTACAGCGCATCATGAAATCTAGAAAAAATTCCACGTAATGACCCCTAAAACAGGAACGAATAAGAAAAAGATTACATGTAAGTTGGAACGCACAACAGAAGTGGGAATTGATAAGCTTACCTCAACAAGTGATGGTATGGACAGACGAGCTTTCACCCATCTGGTCAATAGCGCTCCCATCAAATAATCAAGATACTGCAAACAGGATTTTTTTGTCACATAGTTCAATGTGGGATTGTCAACCACTAGAACCCTGACGAGGTTTTAAAAAAATGTACCAAAAACAGTTGAATGTTACACCAAGAGACAGCAACATAGACGACGAAAGTACTCAACCCAGACTCTTCAAGCAGATACGCAAAAAAATATTATTAAAATGAAACATTCCAAATAGCATCTTAAGAGGTTTCCCAGTAACTTGATAAAGAACAATTAGTTATACTGACCTTCCAGCGGTGCGGATACCGTAGTTCATTTGCTACTGTATCCAGGATATTACTGACGAGAAGTCTGCAACAGAGTCGCAATACCAAGACATCAGACACAGCCTAATCCAATTTCCACTGCACTTATCAAACCTCACTCTGAGGTATTACAACAATTCAGTTCGTTGTATAAAATTTACGCACTGATGGGCTCCCAGATACTTGATGCATTAAAATGAGCCAGCAGCTGCAAAAATAGTTCATCAAGACATTCAGTCATCTAATTCTGCTACCATAAAGATGATAATGAAAAGTACCAACCTTTGGGATGGATTCAGGGCAGCATGAGCACACAGCATGAACAAGGCCTGTAAGAAAAGTCACAATCAGTTCAAAAACGATGCAAAATCATCTGGAGAGTGATCTTGGATCCAGAATATCTGCATGAAGGTCAATACAGAAAGCCTCGCACATATTAGATCATTAGACTGCCGAGTAGCTGATTGACAACCTTACCAAGTTAACCCCTCAGTGCTAATTGGTTAAAAGTGGCCTATCTATAGGAGTCAATATAAATCAGTTAGAAAGCTTCAAGGAAGCCTCCAGGTACCCAACAGATAGAAGAGATCATACCATATATTTGCAAAAATAGAAACACGTTTTAAAAGTCACTATAATCGACTCCTAGCTTTCAAAAAGAAATTTCTATTTTTAACACGGCTGAATAATAATTCAGCAACAGGATCAAAAACTGCATGGTTCCCATCGATACCGGACTGAAATGCGTACCTCGCCTTCCACTTTGTCGCTAGATGCAGCAATCTCTCCTAGAGTAAGCAAAGCTGTTTCTGTTAAAGGGACGGCTTGTGTGCCTGCCGACTTGACTTCTGAAGCCCGGACTACCTTGCTTCTTGTTACCATCGCCATCTTGACTCCAGAATTGGCACTGAGAAAAACAAGTCACCGTTTACAACCATTCTCCTCCAAGGTATACTACTTCCCGACGAGTAAGGCATAGAAGAAGTCAGACTGACTATCAATGAACAAAGATTCTGCAACAGAATGTATATTTCAGCCTTTCTGTTCTCTCCAAAATTACTATTTACATACATTGTAGGGTGTGCAGCCCCATGTCCAGCACGATGTCTCATGATGTCTCATAAGCTTACCATATATCACGGAACAGTCCATGATGTCCGTCCCACGTCTGGAAGAGAACCTTAGCTCGGACAGAAAATAGACGTCTGACTCTGTACTCCAAGTCATGCATGTAACCCAATAGTTTCTCCGTTAACTCCTGCAAACAAACGGCTGTAAAATTCTCGAAGGCTACAAAACGCAATCAATATATAATTGATTTACAAGCATATATAACTGCATTAGGAAAAATTAAGAGCGTTAAATGTTCCAATACTGGACTCATTTAGAATAGTAAGCTATTCTAGCTACTCATTCAGGTCTAAACCGACGAGGATAGATCTATGGGCACATTAGCAGAGGAGCAAGAAACTACGGGAGAGGCAATGTAGCATACACAGGTCAACCAGCCTTACTGGATGCAGTTTCAGACATGGGATATCGTGAACTCGCAGACATGTGCTTAAACATCTGACAGACGATTATCAAGTCTTTATGCAAACCATCTTGGACACACACAAAACTTCAATCAAGCTATCTTGCTGATGCGCTTTAAGATTTACAAGCGATCAGAACTGAAATGAACCAGTTAGCTACCCCTAAACCCACTGCATGTGCTAAAACATGTGCCCAACAAAAAACCTCCAGTGAAAATAAGACCTCAGAATCAGTTGCGATAACTAAGAACGGTAGATATCTCGCGTACCTGAGCCGTACTTGGAGAGACCAGAATATAGTTGAAGACCGTGTTAACAAACTTTTCTCTAGTAGGCCAAAGAAGGAGATTCATTTTCTCGATGTTTGCTATGAAAGAAGCCAGCTGAGGCAACACCTGTAGTTCCAGAATCCCACCAGACAATACACCCATAGAACCCACAGGATTACGTTTTGATCCTCACAACTTGATCTGTAATTGTTAGAATTATAAAGTGATCTGCCATTTATTATTTATTATACTATAACCAGAAGAGTACTTTAAAGTAAGTAGTCAACCTCTTCTGAAAGTAACTGCACTCCTTTGATTGGAGTAACTTTGGCAGGGCTTCTACAGTCACTCTCATCCTGTATCAGTAAGTTGGTCAATATAGCATCGATGCCTTGCAAAATGTCGTACCGAGCCGACTCACTATTCTGGCAATCTTCACGAAGCTTCTCCATGCAGTGCACCTGAAGATCAGAGAAAAACGATTAACAAACGTTAAAAAGAGAACTTTTCATGAGTTCATTCTATTAGAAAAGAAACACGACGAGAAAGACGAGAATAGGTGAAATATTTCTGAGATTGTTTGTCATTAGACTCACACATAATGCCCAACCACAACGGAAATAGAAAAATTGTCAGGAGATGTAAATGACTTAAATGACGATCTAGAACGAGGGTAACAAAGCCATGAGGTCAAACAAAAACGCCAGAATTATAAAGTGAGAAACGCAGATCAGGGGCCCACCATTTCAGGTAAATGTGAAATAGTTTTCTCTTTCATAAGCTCGCATAAAATAAGCACGATTCTCCAGCGCATCTGCTCAAGAAAGTGCAACGGTCAAGGCACACTTCTCTGCGAAATAGTAGACATTGAGCCAAAATAGAAACTGATTCTTCTTCTAGAATGCCTCTGGGGTAATGGGGTGGGGTGGGGTGATCTACTTGGGTTCTACAATGCAAGAAACAAGAAAATCAGCAATGAGGCGTCCTATAGGTATTAAGAATGGATTCAAAATGGGAAAAAAAATTAAAGAATAACGAAGACTCAACCGTAACTACATCCTAGAACTAAACTCTCGGTGAGCCCGAACCTTGCTGTCCTCTTCATCGTCTAGTAGTTTCAAGAGAACCTTGCATGTTGCCTCTGGCAGAACACGCCCAATATCAGCAATCATTTTCAAACAGAGCTCCTTCCATTGGTCGTAAAGATTATTATTTCTTTTCTTTGTTGAGCCTAGTCCCTGAAGGCTTTGAGAGCCCTGAAGACCCGTCTCAGAAAACTCATCCAAATCGACATCCATCAGTTTGATTTCCCCCTCACGGTCCTCAAACATTGTTACAGGGCTGCCTGGAATTTCTTCCGAAGTCAAAGAGCTCACAGATGCAGCGAGAGTGAGAGCACTTGAAAGAGTGCCCAGGAACCTGGTCATCAACGGGGGACCAGTAACTGGCGTGTCTGCTTCGTCAACGAGCCCTTCGTTGGATACCAAGACTGCCCGGCCCGGTGAAGACACAAAACTTGATAATGCTGACAGGGCTGCTGGCGAGAATTCAAGAAGGAAGGAATTCAAACAAGCACATAAAGCGGAACTTCTCGTCGGATCGCTTGATTGTATCCGATCTCTGCAATTCTCGAGAACAGAAAGACACACCTCAAGTATGTTTGATAAACCTGACCATACTCTACCCTTGGAGCACCAATCTGGCAGCCGTTGGCCCCTGTATCAATCAACCCAGGATAAGGCATTAAATGAGAGTTTCTATTCTAAAAGTGCACACGACCTTTTACATGTCAGAAAAAAACCTTTCCTATCCAGAGCATTGAGGTAGAACTGGGAACTGAAGTCAACACAGTAGGCAGCTGCACTGTAAACATGCAACGATATGTTCTAGAGCCAACTTTTGTAGAGTTGAAGGAGCAAGGGCCCAATCCCACCTTCTTAGCATTGAATGTTCAACTCCAAAAATACAGTACGCAAGCAAACCACTTAAGAAAAAAAGGTATTGTAACGGCGCTGTCAGCTCAGTCTTCTTCTGCAATATAAAAGTCACTTTCTGCAAAAGCAGCTCCGATAAGTACTGGAGAAGAACATCACTGCTTGAACGCGGCAAGGGGCTGCTGCTTCGTTTGTTTGTATCCGACGTACCCTGTCCAATCCCCAGTATGAGAGTGCACTCAATAGTCCATAGATTCATTATGTAAAAATCTCTCTACCATGAGGAATAAGTCAGCTCAGAGCACCACTTATAATCAAATAACTCAGGGTAGAGCAAGTGCCTTAAGTTACAACGCTTAACGTTCGCTCTGCCAACAGTCTATAGTAACTGAAGTTTCCAATATTAATACCAAACTATTGTGTAATCAAGAGACATTATCTATGTTATTCGGTGGTCACTTTGGATTCAAAGGTGAAATCAACCCCGTGAGACAATAAAACCTACAGAGGTCCAAGGTGAACAGTACGTACCATATGAATTGGAATAACCCCGGTTCTGGGTGAAAAATATAAAGAGCGGTCCATTGACTCCAAAACCAAATTCTGTTCTTTGCACTGTAGAGTTTGCACAGAAAACAGAATAAATCATGATGAGCTCATACCTGCAAACCCCGTAAAGACAAGCAATTTGCCCTACTACAACTGAGGTTATTTCTACTTAAGGAACCATATAACAACGGAATAGAGTACTCAAAATGCATAAAGTTATAAGATTAAGGGTCCTTTGAAGAGTTGAGGATAAAAGGATTAGTAGTTACCAAACAACAGGGAAAGATTCAAAATTCGATTTAATGTGTCCAGAAAGAAAAACAAGATTCCTATTACAGAATTGTTCAGTCAGAACTGAGCGTATCAAATGCAATCAAGGTCCAGAATGACGTCTACCTCTGCCCAGTGAGGCAATTCTTTGGTCAGGTCCAGTGACGCATAATTTTGAAGTGGTGAATGATTTTGGGGATGCATTGGAACGTAGCCCAGACTAAGCGCTAATATTGCTCCACTAAGAAGAACCAAAGGCATTGCTTCCAACACTGTCCCCTTTGGTTTCTCTGTCTCCTAAAATGAGTTGGTCAACAAAATGATAGTGAAAAAATGCAGATATTAACACACTTGCCCGCAAATAAAACAAAGACTCTCTATCACTAGGGGCCCTGCAAGGTCGACTACACGACTTACAGCGACTAACCTACAGGATATTATAAAGCTCTGACCTGGAGATCCAGAGATGTCAATGACCACGCAAGAAGCTTGTGGCGAAGGTCCAAATCAGCTTTAGATACAGCCTGCTTCATTCAAGAGCTGAAACCATGAACGTATGACAAAACCGACTAAATTTAACCAGTTATGAAACCTAAACTTCTTCCAGCGTCAACGTGTTTAACTGGATCATATGATTTTTCGGTTATCAAACTTTATCAGTCTTCAAAACTATAACAAAACGAGACAACATGGCAACATGCAGCATTACTTTCCAAAGTTACAAAATGACACTTTTTTGAATTACAATGTCACTAGAAAAAAGGTGAAAATACCTGACTTCCAGGGCATGCAAAGAACGCAGCAATAAAATAGAGAATATTCCTGATATCGAACAGTATCGTCAAAATTGGTTAATATTGGTCTCAAAATTTAAATAGAACGTCAAACTCAGGATACAAGGTAATGAAACTGACATATTTCGAAGTGATGAAAGCAAGAAATTAATTCGAGTTGTTAATCACAATCCTCACAGATGAGGTGATTCATGAACCAGCAAGCAAATTATTATATTTCATTACTTTCAAGGTCACAACCTTGTACTTACCCGGTAGGTACCTCCGAGAACACTTGAAGGTCCCAAAAAGCAGGAGAAATGTTGTAAACTGGCACCGATCTCTAAAAATTCCATGAAGAACCCACATGATAGGTCACAAATCGTCATGAGTAAAATTGTCATCTAAACCCAAATCATATTGGAAAAAATGATAAAAATTGGGGTATCTAGATACTGTATCATAACATTCAACCAAAATTCCAAAATTCTGACTGAATTAAATTTGATAACATCGTAAGGGTTCCCTAGCGCAGTGATTGTGTTCACAACATTCACGACTGTTAGATATAATGAGAAAGCACCAATTCCATAGCATGCTCTCACTAGTCGACTCGGCACGTCCTGAACATCTAAGGAAATGCCCTCAAAAATAAAAGTCATTGCTAATGAAATACAAAGACCTTTCAATGATAGTGAAGACCAAAACCGACGAAACATACAGAGGATACAACGCAACAAGTGGTGAAATTTGTTTACCATGGTAGCAATTAGCCCGAGTAAACGAAATGACTCGTCCACCTGCAGTGAAAGTTAAGGCGTCGTACACAAGCATCACAATTCAATCAATAATTTCAACTCTTAATACATTTTATATGAAACATAAATTAGTGACAGATTTCAGAGATTTTTAAATTTACTACAGCAAAAAAACAATATTACAGTACCAAATGAGTACAATATAGAAATGGATCACAGCGAATCTTAAGCATAAACGCGCTGACTCTGAAGGGGGATTAAAGTATTACCACGGGTGAAACGTTAGTAATCAAAGGTAGCCAGTGAAGAATAGAGTCCCAAATGGATTTCCAAACACTTGCTTTCTGCATAAAAACGGAATTTATACGCACACAGTGAGAAGTTTGCAGATAAACATAAGAAAAAAATAGTTCGTATGTGCCGGAAGATATAATATAAGGAGTTTCACCAATATACCATGCTCAATGTGTCAACCGACGAATTAACTCCGCCACGCCAGAGATTGCTCAATTCTTGGAGGCACCTGTGAAC
The DNA here is from genome assembly GCA_950106755.1 of Climacium dendroides. Lineage (NCBI taxonomy): Eukaryota > Viridiplantae > Streptophyta > Bryopsida > Hypnales > Climaciaceae > Climacium > Climacium dendroides. Next base: position 21,580,076 of record OX467082.1, on the reverse strand, counting down.
AACCGAAGACAAGTGTCATACAAATACGTATTCCAGCATCCACGCAATGCAGCAGATAACTAAGCTGGATAGAAATGAAATCATCAAGAATCATCAAGAATCTTCTCCCTGATATGCCTTGCCTTGAATGTCACAGCGTAATCAACCAATCCCAAGCCTTATCAGTCTACAGACCACGTGGCTAAGATCACTTTACTTCTCCTAATTACTCAGAAATCTTAACGCTCAGGAAATGTTAGACTGAACAGCACAATACACGAAAGCCTAAATCCCATAAACACCAAAATATATGTTTTACTCAACCCAGTGTTCCAATAACGGAGGACCATACCGGAGAGTCCAAACGGGAGCTCCAAAGCTCCGGGTGTTCACGCCTTCAGTCATAACTCTACCCACAGAGACGAATATCAAAGTGTAAGCTCAGTCACTAGATGAGAATCAGAAATATCATTCATACAAAACAAGCTAAAAAGTATGTACCACAATATAGACATGAATGTCTCTGCCTAATTGTGGATTATTAAAATAACCTTGCTTGAATAATACACTTACACGTGCTCCCAATTTCAGATGCCTTAACCATTAAGGGCAGTCATTGAAGAGCGCTCGCATTATGCTACTTATTATGCTACTTATAGTAACTCATTACAATGAATCCTGAGCCGAATAGTACCGTTCTAAGTTGCCAGCTAAACCATCAAGCCATGCTTCAAGAATACTGGAGGGTAATTGAGGTCCAAAATTGCGAATCAAAACACAAAATGCTCCATCCCTGCAAGCCACGCCAAACACCGCTGCTTGTTACGAAAGCTTCATCCCAAACATTCACACAAATCTTAGTCATACAAATCTGAAGAAGCACAAATATTGAACTTTCAAGCAAATCGTAGTCATCGTATAAATCTGAAGAAGCGCAATGACGCACCACAAAATTTTGGCAGCAGTTATCTTCTCCCCCAGAAGAGCATACACAGACTCCCTTCTCCTGCGCTTACTAGAGTTCCCATGCACCCTCCCAATCTCATCTCTCTTGCCTACCTGCAAAGCGAATGACATGGATCATGTTGTTGTGCCCAGTGTAAAACACACGTTAGGTATGCAAGGTGCTTCTACGTACACAAATTATCAAAAATATTATCCAGAATAAACAGCGTAGACACTGTTGTTTAATTATCGTGTCAAAAAAGTCTTTTCGCAGTCAATATTCTGGTACCTTCACACAAATCTTAGTCATACAAATATTCACCGGCTTCTTTTCCGAATTAACCTAACAATGTTCAATGTTCCTGGTGAATGCCCTGATGCTGAACATGAGTTTCAGGTCGAGTGTAGTGCACCCTTAAGAAGCTACTAAGAATCTCGTGCCTCAATGTAAGAGCCTAATCCAACAACTAACGTACAACATGGTACTACTTTGGGGCTAGTTTTAGTGTACAAGAACATATGCAGAATAGGCCTTGTAAAACACTAGAAATTTTCAGTGCGCCTAAGTAGAGCTCACGGGTTTATGCTACTGAAATTCCAGTCCCCAACACAGAGACAGGGTACGCACTTTGTGCCTAGAAAGCCTTGTTTACCTCAAAGAATATTGCTGCTGCGAATTCAAGAAAGCCTCGCTCACTACGGCTTACCGAACCGACTTTGTCTTCACGCATTATATCGTATCTGCACTACCAGGGCACAATTGCAGGAGCAGCTAGAAACACATTTTGACATTCAAAAGGACATAGACAGATATATGCAGAAGCAAATAACATTGACGAACCCATTGTTGAACGACCTTGCAAAACCAATAAATAGCCTGTAGCAATAGACCTCAAAATGGTCAACCTGTGGTATCCAGTAAGAGCGATCCCAGTTTGATCTAGCTCCTTCTCCACCAATCCCAGAAGCTCCTCCACCACGCCTCCATCATCGGATGCTACAATGTATTGAAGCTTCATCTGCATTCGGGCATACAGAACAAGCTCATCCTGCAAACAAGCACTTCAAAGATCTCACATCAAGTAGAGGCACAATCATTTCAAAGAGCGATTCCTACCCAAATTAAATAATATTTTGGGGGGTCATAATCTAATCTCAAATATCTTTAATTCTCACAATTAAAACGGGCAAGCATGATAAAATAACAGCTGCAATACCGACTAGTAAAACTGTTCCACGACGAAAAGTATCAGCAAACACATTAAATACTCACCTTCAAGTCCCGATCTCGTGTGGTTAACCACGTACGCACCATAAATGGCCGAAAACTAGTATGGAGCTTCACCACCTCATCTCCCAAATTCAATCCGTCTGCTACCAGAAATGCATTCAACGATGAGACAAGCTTTTTAGTTATTCGGTCTTCATCTCTGCACCCCACAGGTCACCGTCTTTGGTTAAACAAATCACAATAATCACGCAAACAAGAAAAAGGAACGGGTTTTGAAGCAGAAGCGATAGATAAACATGTGGTACAGTCCCAGGAGCAAAACAAGTAAATCAAAGTGAACAAAACCTGGCCCAGTGCAGCTCTCATAAGTACCCCCCACCCCCACAACGTATTCAAGAAAACCTAGGCACATTACCATTACCATAAATGACGTTACCACTGTCAGGATTTAACGTAGCTAGGTTTTCTAGAATAACCCTTGATAGTTTTCTTCTAGTGACTGCTCAGTCACTTCTAGATAAACACGAAGTTCAGGAAATTAGATGATAAACACAATTTTCATCACCAACGAAAGCTGGAGCTGGATATTGCAGATGAAGATCAATACCTATTAAATGCAAAGATTTTACAGAAGCCATCGACGATGTCGTCCTTGACATATGCAGCTAAATCTCCAGGCGGATTTTGCAGTAAAATGAGCAATGTTAAAGTATTCCTAAAGGCTTCTTCTTTAGCCACAGTCGGTTCGAAAGAGCGGTCGTGGACAATTTCCTTCGCCTTCGCTAAATAATAGGTCACAAGATCTACACAAGAATGCGAAGGAGTCAGAGGTAGGGGTAGTTATGAGACTGAATGAAGCAGATATTTTCCATGTAACACGATAACATAGACATAACTTAATCCTTATCTGAGGGGCAGCAATGTTGTCATAGTACCGTTGTAGATCTTCTTGCCCATGCGCAGGCGATATTCCACATCAGGAAGGAGCTCACGCAGCATGTGGCTATAATCGGACGAAAAAGCCGGTACCTCTAGCAGCATGTCGAGAATATGCTGAAACAATCTTTTGATCTTGCGAAGAAGAAAATGAGTCCTCCCTGTCAAACCAGAGAGACTGAAGATGTAAATGCGGCTCAATCAGGTTGGCATCTGACGTCCTCAGGATCAGATTACAAACCAAAAAATAGAAAATTCGACAGGAAGCCTTCAACAAGTCTTAGATCGGTCTGACTAGTGCAGAGCAAGAGGCCAAGGAGCCGACCATCAGAAGAGCGGACAAGAGAGCAAGCAAGTGCACCTGAACGACTTGTATCTTCTGCTTTGTGGACCAAGTTTCTCAAGGTCTTCGCAAAGATAGGTTTAGGCCCTCGCTTCTTGCTGGACGCCACCTCCATCCTGATGCATTCGCACAGAGCATGCAAAACCCCTGGCCATGTTGCAGCTACAGCACCACCACATGACCGCACAAATCAGTACCCAACAGACCTGGTGAAGGAATTCACCCAAATTGAGTCTCATGTGTTCTCTTTAGCGGTATGGTGGAGGTCATATGGGAATCCTTCTGTTCAATTAATATTTCCTGTCTTCAGCAACACACGCAACGTTCTTCACTGAATCTGGTGATATCAAGTTCGAACCCATCTCACTAACATTTATTCACCCAATCCGATCAGCCTAACAGACCCTTTCCCGCCACGAAGTCTTTAGGGTTGAAGGTATCAAGCGCACAACTCATCTGTGAATTGGCAACGTCCATCCATTTCGCAACTTACAAGGAATGCGATCGTTGGCACGCAGAATCGCCGTTTGCTGGTCCAGCAAAGGGCAAATCCGCAACCCAGTCGCGCCCTCTAAGTAGCTCCCCAAAGCTCTCACGCCATCCTGCTTCCCACAATTAGAGCCTTAGTCCAGACGAAATAACAACAACAAGCAGCAGCATGAGAAACTGCAATTTGAAAGTCATGCGCAATCCCAACCAGCGTCACATCTATTCAAGGTCTCCATTGATTCAACTGGAGAGAGTGACTTGAGTGGAATTCCTTCAGTAATTCTACTGACCTCCCGAGCTTTGGCGCGCTCGGAGACGAGCTTAATATTGAGATCCTCCACATCTACCACGCCGATCATCTCCACCAAGCTTCTTCACATTGAAACCCGATCAAACCTGCCTCGAAGCAATCGAAGTACAAGAGCCTCCGCCGTCCCCCTTCACATTGAGCAGTTGGATTTGCACCGGAAGAGCTTTGCGTCCGCTAATTGGGTTGATGTCTGCATGCAGGGCCGCGGTGGGACTCGAAGAGATCTGCACATGCAAGCAAATCCATCCACAAGCCAACAACAGAATGGTGGCAACCAAGGAAAGAAGTTCACACCCCTCGGCAGTGAGCAGGAACGAGTATGTCTGTAGCGGACGTAGAATCCGTTTCTCATCCGTCCATGAGGATGAAATCCCCTTCCTTCTTCCTTGACTTCCTTCCTAGGAGACTTGGAGTGGGGTGGGCCCATGACCGTGTAAGAATGACACTGGCAGATACCCTAACCCTAACCAAAAAGCTCCCATGGCCAAGCCCGGGGTTGACGACTTCGTTGCGTTCATTGTTACGGATTTGGCACTCTCGGCGTGTGGGGAGCAGCGCCCGGGCGTCTTCGTCTTTGCTCTTCCAATCCGCCGGAGGAAGCAAGGTCAGGTCAGGTCAGGTATGTCGCTGGGGTTCCTCTCGTCTTGGGTTGCTGAAGTTCGGCATCTGAACGGACGAGGGTTTGCAATCTCCGTTGGTTCCCGTCCCAATTGTAGCCCTCAGTTTGCGATTTTCTCTTGAGGAAAGTCACGTCACGTTTCGTCACGTCACGTCACGTTAGAGCCCTTGCAAATGATGATTCTCAGCGTTGGGTGGGGAGCGCCTTTGTAGAGTAATTCCCGCAGCTGCTTGGTGGGCATCTTCCGAGTCGACGCTCTTGTCTATTCTTGTACTCACCAGTCAGTTTCTCCCCTTTTCGAGGTTGGCAATTAACCCTGTGCTCCCCCCTCGTGGATGCTACCGATTCCGATCCTTATCTGACGTGGATTGATTAATCCATGGTTTGAGAATCTCTAGACCAAGGAATGAATTCGCAGAAGATTGTAGCAGGATTATCAGTGCTGTAGGGATGAGAGTTCGTTGAGGGCAAGGGGCAACGAAGGGCGTCATGGTATGGAACCGAACGGGGAGTTCCTGTTGCAGCTGCTGCAAGGAGGAGGAGGAGGAGGCAATGGACGCAGTAACATCGGCAGCGGCGGCGGTGGGAGAAGGGGAAACGGCGCCTCGTCCTCGGAGGATGTTGAAGGGTCCTCAGCATGGCAGCATCGAGATCCTGCTGTGGCGGCATTGGGTCCGAGCCACTCCTACCATGCAGGGGAGCCGCTGTTGCAGCAACAGTCCAATCAGTTGTTCATGGCACCACCTCCGTATGGTGGAGGGGTCTGGACTCCGTCTCCCCACCAGCACCACCAACAGCACCACCACCACCACCAGCTGCAACAACAGCAGCAACAGCAACAATTCTTTGGATTTGGTGGCACCCGCTTGCCGCCATACCCGCCTCCCCCTTCAGCCCAATTGACCGAGCCATGGCGATCGGATGCTGCCCCAGGCTGGCTTCCTCCGCCGCGAGCGAGTGATGGCGTGGCGCGACCCTGGAGTCAAGGCGGTAGCAGCAGCATGCCGAAGGCCCCTCTTCCTCTGCCTCCTCAGCAGCAGCAATTTCTCGGCGATGGAGCCGAGCTTCTGCAGCTTCTTCTCGGTGGAAACTCTCAGAATCTGAAGCCATTGAATCCGCCCTTGGGTCCTGGAGAGCTTTTGGGGGATGGGAGGACCGTTCCAGTTGACCATGGGGTGCCCAAGGCGCAGGTGCATGGTCCCATTGGTCCTCCGAAACGAAGTGATCAACTGGAGCCTCCGCCTTTGCCTTTGCCTGCAGGGGGGGAAGATCTTTTGGGCCGGTTCTGGGCATTATCGAATGGCTCCCCGGAGCCCCTCAATAAACCGATTGTTTCTCTGCCAGAAGAGCACATGCGTGCTTTATCTTTGACTGGAGGATTGGATGCTTCGAAAACAATCCCGTCCAAATCCAAAGGCTCCAAGCCGCCTGGATTCTTCGGGGAGAGGGATGGGATGCCCGTCGAGCCAACCTTTGGGACGTCCACGGCTTTGAATCAGTTTTCAGGCGGGGCGAAGGGGCCGCTCGCGTGGGAGAGTTTTCGAGATGGGATTGCAACCGGCCTCAAGCAAGAAAGCCACGCAGTTAGACCATCGGATGATAAAGGTGAACTAGTAAACTATAATCAACCGTACATACACTCAACGCTCTCTACTGACGTACTGTCTGATTGCACAATTCTAGTTCATGTGGTCGTGTGGTGTATGCTTCTGATTAGAGACCTCTTTACATGTCGAGGAATGAACATATGTGCAAGGAGCGTCCCAGGGAGGCCATCGTTAGAGCGGGTTGGATCAGTGGTAGAGGTTTTTTATCTGAGGGGCTGACAGGGCGGCACTTTCACTGGGAGATGAACTTGTCTTAGAGATTCTGTCTATGATAGTTTCAGAGCAGAATACAAGAGAGCTTTTTGCTTATTGGTCGAGACTAAATTTGCTGACTAGCTCGCACATGCAGGTAACTATCAGATGCCGCCGAATGCCAGCCGCTTCGTGGGCGCAGCGAGGAACAGAGAGGATAGTCATTCAAAAGCTTCGGGCCAAGCTCGGGATCCTACGAGCTTGCCTTCCGCTGACGCTAATGAGAGCAGCGCATCTCGAGAGTTTGGAAGAGGGGGTGCTAGAGGAAGCGGTCGGCGTGGGGGTCTTGCTGGCCGAGCGGAAATGGGTCGCCGATCAAATACTGGGCAGTGGGTAGCTGTGAATGAGAAGCCAAGGGACAGGGACAGTGAAAGAGAGGGGTCTACGTCCAATCTGCATGGACCAGATGCATCTGCTTCAGCAGATGGAGATGCGAGTGGTTCTTCTTTCACCAGTCCTCCGTCTGCCAAGGCCACAGCAGCTTCTTCGGGGAAGGACGAATCCCCCAATGGCAGTAGTAGTGGTGGCAAGTCGAAAGAGGATATGAAACGGCGTCGGGGACAAATGCAGGAATGGCGGATGAAACAAGCGTCTCCCCCTCATTCCAAGCCCTCTGCAGATCCGGGTTCGCAGGGAGTGGGCGAGCTTTCCCAGCAAGACGGAAACGCAGAGGGTGTTCTTCCCCTTGCTTCGCAGGTCTGGATTTTCCATCTCGTGCCTCATTTATGATCCAGAGTGTGTTTTTTCTACTTGTGAAGCTGTTTGCATTGGGAAGGTCATCATGTTGTCTCTTGGACAGAATTCCTGAAGTTCGTTCACGTTTGCTCTTTTAGATAGGACCTCTCCCAGGTTGTGAATGAAATGCATCTCGTTCGTTTGCTTACCCCTGAAGGACCAGATAGTGTCCCATGTTTTCTTAACTGTTTTGAGTACGTCTTATTGGAACACTCCTTTCCGTTTTTATTTATTTATTGACCCACATATGCAATCTTAACGGATTGGAAGTTTGGCACGATTTGAATTCCCAATCGAATTGGTCATTTTATAGACATGAATCTAGGGTTTAAGCTTCGTGAGGGATGCTGCTAAGATTTCTGAGGGTGTTCCCAAGGGCAGGATGTTTAGAAACTCTAAATTGTCATGTGAAGAGTGTGTGGTCAAATGCAAGCTGCTTTCACAATAGAGGGACCGCGTTGGCAATCAATGCACAGGTAGACCGTCCAGGGTTGCCGTCCAATACGGTGCGCCACTCAATGCCTGGATCCGCCACGGACGAGTCGAAGCAGCAGTTGCAGTATCAATTGGATGAGGGAGTCCGAAGCGGTGGCAGGGAGAGAGCTGGGAGGTATTTGTTTGAAAACGGGCGTTTGACATGGGAGGACGGTTTGGGTGGAGAAGAGGAGGAGGATCTCATGCGGGAGTTGAATTTTCCCGGATACGCTAAGCTTGTAGAAGACGCGCAGCATTTTTCCACAACACCTCTGGTTACACAGAGTGCGGCACACCTTACAGTTCTTACTCGTGAGGTATTTTGAAACAACCTAGTGAATGATGGTATCCTAAACACACCATAAATTGTTGGTGTACAATTGCAGTTAATTACAAAATAATGTCCTACAAAAATCATGTTCAAGGAGGTAGCAATGTACTTCGCAATTTCTAGGTGGTCAATGTGCGACACTAATTTTGGAAATTTCACCTTAAATGTTATCTTAGACCGTCCAGGGTTGATGAAATCACACACGCAAGTATTTAATAAACATGCATTAATATGGATTTTGTAGGGTTATCGCAATAGTTTCCGAATATGCCCTTGCTGGATAGTTACCCTGCGTTATTGTTTTATCTTTCAGGAAACAGAACTCGAAGAAAAGCCCGGTAACGTACGAGAGTCTCGGGATGTCCGCCGCCATCAGCGAATGAATGTCCCGACAAATCTTTTCAAAGTAGATGTGCAACGACTAGACTTTGAAAAATTTAATCCTCAGCTCCTCGCAATATACAAGGCAAGCTACATTCGTTCCAGTCTTGTTATGCCTTCAATATATGACCAATATATGCTTCGATAGGAGTAATTTTTGTTGGATCATTTTTTTTTGTTTTCACACTCCTGAAGTTGACTGTATTCTTTTATTTTATGTAACTTGTTTTTGCAGAGCTTGATACCTTCTCAAGAAGAAGTACAAAGACAAGAAAAATTCCTTACCCAACTGGATAGACTTGTCTCTCGTGATTGGGGCTGTGCTAGGCTATTTCTCTTCGGCTCATGTGCTAACGACTTTGGCGTTCGCAACAGTGATATTGATATTTGTCTGTCAGTTGACGACGAACACTCGAGCAAGGCAGAGCTTGTTACAAAGATGGCTGCCATCCTACGCTCTGACGACATGCAGAACGTGCAGGTGCATTTATTATTCTCCTTATTAACGAACTTCTACTCATAGATAGTCAGGTTTAAGGTGACTTTGGGGCAAATGTCATAAAATTTTCAATCTACTTGTGTTGCTTATGAAGATTTCGTAAAGACAAGCCAGGGTTTTCCAAGTATGTGTTAAATCTGAGGTTATACGTCCACCACCTGTTACCATTTCTTGTGCGAATGATTCACTAATTTTTTCTTGCGATGCAGGCGTTGACGCATGCTCGAGTTCCAATCGTGAAATTCACGGATCCAGACACAGGAATCAACTGTGACATATGTGTGAACAACATGTTGGCTGTTGTGAACTCCAAGCTGCTCCATGACTATTCACAAGTTGATCCTCGCTTGAGGCAGCTAGCTTTTCTGGTGAAACACTGGGCAAAGCAACGCCAAGTCAATGAAACATACCGTGGCACTCTCTCGAGCTATGCGTAAGCCCGTTAACCTTGAAACCTGGTTGCTGCACGTGTAGGAATTAGTTGGAGGTTCAATGATCTAAGTCAACAGTAATACTTGTTTAAATTGTCTTTTGAACTGGAATGGGTGCGCCCTTCATCTCTCGGGGACGGTTGGAGACGGGAAAATCTATTTCAAAACTTGGTGGTTGAACCTGGCAGGCTGATCTTAACCCAGTTTGAGGTGATGTGTCTATATTACAGGTACGTTTTAATGTGCATACATTTTCTTCAGCAACGGAGACCAGCCATACTCCCGTGTCTACAGGTGTGATACTAAAACATTTCTAAACTACAGTTCGTCCATCTTGGTGTATCGAAGCGAGACAGGGTTTTCTTGCCCATTGATCTAGAAAGAGGCCTGCCTCACGCTCATCATTTAGTTTCTTATTTTGAGGTCCAGACTTTTAATCGCTTAGTGCCCAAGCTGAAACTGTTCAGTCCACCTTGTTAGCTAATCATTTACAGTAGGAAATGGTATTTCCAATGTTCAAAAAATATGTTTTTTCCTTTCTACTGCTACTTTTGGTTAACATCCTTGGAGCTTCCTTGAATGATTTATTTCATCTGCCATGGAATTTAGCGGGTCCACTTTTGGACATTTGGGCACTTACGGGTTAGTTTCTTCTACATGGTGGTTTCAGTCGAAACAATATAATTGAGTTTAGAGAACAATCTTACTTCGATAGGATTGATCCTGAGTGAATTAAGGAAACGATTCCTAGATACTTGAAGCTGATTCTTATGTTTCGGTTTGTCCAGAGCATGCCGCCAACTTACGAGGTCACCGTGGGCTCGATCAAGTGCTCCTACTTTGATAAGGTGAACACGCTCAATAACTTTGGAGCACGGAACAAGGAATCGGTTGCCGAGCTCTTGACATACTTCTTTGAGTACTGGGCTTCCTCTCATGACTACAATCGCTGGGTCATCTCTGTTCGCACCGGAGGCTATCTAAGGTAATTTCTGTTGTTCATTTGCATGTTCTCCTAATCATTTTACTTTCTGGTGTGGTCATGAAGTACTTAATGGCATTTTTTAGTTGTTAGGAAAATAGGTTGGCACCAAGTTCTGGTCGATTACATTGGAAGGGACCTTAGCTGCAATTCCTAGGTATTAAGTTAGGGAACCCGTTCTCGTAGGAGTCCCTTTCCCGTGGGTTTGAAAAGTCACACATTTACAATTCAAGTATCATCCTAACACGTGATTTGTAAGATTAATGAGATACTTCTAGGTTCTATTATTAATAGAAGATACTTCCAAGAGATGCTCAAGTGATAGTTCAAAGTTAGTCTAGTCTTTACTTTTGGAACCCTACTACTTCAAACTTTGACTATTTTATAACTTTTTTTATACAATGATGCGAATGATACATATCGTAGCCCGTTGGAATTCTCTCAAGTATGGGGACAAGACCTTCAAAACTGAGTTTCGATTGTAGTACTGGCAACCACTCCAACTGCTCAAAACCAGTGGAATGGATCCCCTTCCTTTAAGGGCATTCTTGAGTGGTAGGAAAACAGGCTGGCTCCAAGACTTAGATTATTTTGACCGTGGCCTTGGTTGTAAATCATGTTTTGATGCCCTGGTTTTCATTGACCACAATGCGCATGGCAGCAAGGATGAGAAAGATTGGACGCGGCGTATTGGGAATGAGCGGCACCTGATTTGCATTGAGGATCCATTTGAGGTAACGCATGATCTGGGACGAGTAGTAGACCGCCACAGTATTCGTGTCTTGCGAGACGAGTTCAGACGTGCTGCAAAAATATTGCGTCACGACCCTAACCCGGGCACTAATTTGTTTCAACCCTTCATACGTGAGAAGGTCTAGAATCCTGCCAAACCAATTTGGCCACGCACCAGTTCAATTATTTGGGCCTGGGAAGTTAGGGCGTGCAAGGGGATCCAGTGAATGTTTACTTGGAATTATTGAGTCACCTTCAACGTGGTGGAGGTTTCTAGCTCATCGACGTGAGATTTGGAGTACTGTAGTTGGCATCAAACTTGTTGATTTGAAATCAAGCAGAGGATTCTCTTCCGATCAGGAAAGGGCTTGGCAGTGTCCTCTGCTTGACTTGTATACCTTTGTAAATACATGCTGTTTCAAGGGAATCGGATGGTTCGAAGTGCAGGTCCTCCAGAGATATGTATGCTATGATGTTCATTTGATGCTAGATGAGATGAGGGCCGTAGCTCTTCAACTTGTTGGGGAAGAGAAGGTAGGAGTAGTTTTAGAAAGTGATGATTTTAGTCATCTTCTCACAATTTTTAATAGAGAACGCAGCACACTCGCATCAATGCTTGCTTCATGACTACCAGTGTACCCTGGTGCCGTTGCCGCAGCACAGTCGGGTCCAGTTCATTTATGAACTGCCTCTTTGAGGCATTCAAATTTTCTTTTACAATGTAGAGTATATTTGATAGATTTGGAAGACATAATTATCATTGCATCCTCACGCAATTGCACGCAAGCCTACGAAATTTCAAATTCCAAAAAACAAATCTTCATTCTTGGTGAATTTTTAAAGTTAATTTTGATGGTTTTACAAGATGTTTTATCGCAAGCAATTGGTGGTGAATTTTTAAAGTTTGATTGTGGATATGTGTAGGGAGTATCCATATGCACATCTTGTCTTAGGCAAGTTTCTCAAAAAAAGTTTTACAATTCCCTCTATAGAGTTTTAAGTGATAGGATGACAATGTCCAAATGTTCTAAGAATAGATATTTCTTTGTTATTTTTCTATTTGTCACTCATGTAGTAACTAATTTGGTACATTTGAACGTGATGGTACAATTGCTTTGTCAAAATCTAATTCAAAATATAGAGATATCTTTTTCACAAAGTTTGGTCATATGACACCTCAATTGAGCCCTTATTGGGAGATTATATTTTGGTTACTTAATGGGATGTTTTTTAATATGAAAGATGTGCATATAGATGTTCCCTACATATTTATGCAATCAAATTAAAAAAAAAGATCATCACCAATCTATATATTAATTTAAGTTGTTTATTTTGCTTTGTTTGTTTTGTTTGATACATTCAAACTTTTAGTAGTATTCTTGGTACAACTTGAAAGCCCTTGGCAAGGAGGGTACATAGACTTCATTTTGTGGCATTTGGACAAATGGTATGAAAGTTATGGAATTTCAAAGTCTTTATGAATGTGAAAATTGAAATAAATCATCTTTTATTTTGGAAATTCATAACTTTCACATTGTAAATCCAAATGCCACAAATCAAAGCCTTTGCACTTCTTCATGTAGAAAGTTTCCAATTCATGCCAATTTCATGGCATTTGGACCTAGATAGTGTGAAAGTTTTGGACTTTTTTGAATTAAAAAATCGAATTAAATTACCTTTTATTTTAGAAAAAATATAATTTTCACATGACATGTCCAATTGCCATAAAACAAAGCCCTTTCACTCCTTTGTGTATAAAGTTTTCTATTCATATCAAGAATGTAACATTTCACAATAGGGTGTAACAATTATTGAATTTCAAAAATTTTATAAATTAAAAAATTAGAAAATTTATTTTTATTCTTATTTCGGATGTAGCAACGGCACAATGCATACTAGTCTATACCTTAAGTTAGGTTGTTTATTTTGCTTTATTTATACACTAAGATCTAACAAACCATGAGGTGTCTAGCAACATTCTTGGTACCATTTGTAAACTCTTGGCAAGGTGGGGTGCACAGACTTTGTATCGTGGCATTTGGACCTACAGTGTGAAAATTATGGAATTTCAATGTTTTTATAAATTCAAAAAATAAATTAAATTATCTTTTATTTTGAAAAAATTATAACTTTCATGTAGCATGTCCAAATGCTACAAAACAAAGCCCTTGCACTCCTACAACAAAAAAGCTTTTTATTTGTGCCAATTTAGACATATGGTGTGAAAGTTATGGAATTTCAAAGTTTTTAAGAATTCAAAAATTGATTTAAATAATATTTTATTTTAGAAAAATCATAACTTTCATATTGCATGTCTAAATGCTACTAAACAAACCCCTTAGCCTCCTTTGTACATAGAGCTTTTTATTTGTACTAGTGTTGTGGCATTTGAACCTACATTGTAAAAGTTATGGATTTTTTTTAATTTAAAATTTGAATTAAATTATCTTTTATTTTTTTTAAAACATAACGTTCACATGGCATATCCACATGCCATTAAATAAAGTCCTTGGCCTCATGTGTAAAAAGCTTTCTATTTGTATCAAGAATGCAACTTCTCACACTATGGTGAGAAAGTTATTGAATTTTAAAGTGTTTATAAAATATAAAATTATAAAATTATTTTTACTTTTATTTTGACAATGACAATGGCATAAGATACACTAGTAGAAATCTAGAGAACCAATTTCAAATTTTTATTTCTTAAGAAAACGAAGTTTAAAAAAAATTGCCCTACCCAAATTGCTAGCAATTCAAAGAATATTACATATCATACAATAACTTTTTAACCATGTAGTCAAAAGTTATGAAAATTGTTGGAAATTAAAGCTACTCCTTGGGCACATGTTGTGCGAAAATTTCAAAGAAATAAAATAAAAATTTCATTTATACTAAGCTGTCCAAAATCACTATGCTACCCAAAAAAACACAATTCGGTCCTTCAAGGGTTAACTAAGAATAGAATAAAAGAAACACAACACTAAATTCAATTAGACCCCAACTTTGGTGCCTCAAGGAGTTTTATCCTGCTGTTTTTTCAAACTCTAGCTACTTGGTCTCTAAGTAACTCTAATAAGTAGTTAGTTTGCAAATAAGTTGCATTGTAGTATGTTGCAAAGACAACCTCAAAATTCTTATGGGTGAAAAATCAATACTATGGTTGCCTTTTGGGTTGCCTCTATATATATATATATATAGTAGATGTACTCAATTGGTTGTTTGGAGGTAAATAGATTTGTATGCATATTGTGTGGATCTTGCACTTATTCTAAAAAAGATTGTAAAAATTTATAAATTTATAAAAAAGGACAAATTTGAGAAAGTAATACAAAGAGAAATTATACTTTAGACTAAAAAAAATACTTTTGCATTTAGGGAGGACATTGCACTTTACATAATTATCATAAAAAATTTATTTTAGCAAATAGGGATGGAGAAATAAATTGTGATTAGTAATATATTGTACAATTCCAAGAGCATACAAGCATCAACATTTATCTTTTATGTGTTTTTAGGGTGAGTTGTCCTAATACACTTAAAATAATGACAGAATTTTGCAAGTGGTCAAATGTAGTTTATTTTCACTGAACAACAAATGCTTTTTATAGTTAAATTTATATGTAACACATGGGGATAGAAAGCCCTTGGATGAGAAACTACAAAATTTTCAACTAAAGAAGATGTTAAATCCACATATTACAATAAAATGTCAAAATTCTAATCTTTTAGGCAATCTCTACTTCCTTTGATCTTAATCTTAATTGTATCTATTAAAATAAAAAAATTTAAATTGAGCTCACTTAATCTAATTTCTATTAAAATTTTATTTTTGAAAAATTACTAAAATTATATAGTCTATTAGCATCTAAACTTTGGATATGTAACAATGGTCTATTATCTATCTAATTATAAAATGAAGCATAAGTTTGGTTTATAGTATAATGTTCTACACCATAATATTCACTTTTCGTGAAATTTAAAATCTTTTGAATTTACTTTGAATTTCATACTTTGCCAAAAAAATCATAGGAATTTCAATTTATTTATTTTTAGTTGTAAAATTATCATAAATTATAAAGTAAGCATGATTTTGTCTTTGTAAAGGAAACAAGAGAATTCCATGCAAATTTAGCCTCAAAATGGCCCTTGTGTATAATGAAAATAATTTTGAAGTTAAACCAAATGATCCTATAGCCATTTTTTCAAACTTCAAACTTCTTCACTCTCTCTCCCTACTTCCTATTGCTCATCTGTACATGAATGAAATTTTGATATTTATTTTTCAAAGTTTGCAATATTTTCAATTTTTTCCTTAAATTTTTATATTATTGTGAATTTTTGAATAAGAAGTGAAAAAAAAAATTCATAACCAATACAAAATATGCTTTAAATTTTGAAATTTACTTTGTATGTGAATAGTGTAATGTAGTGTAGAACATTATAGTGCAAATCAATTTACCTTATCATTCTAAAACTAGGAAATGATCATTCTATGGTAACAACCCAAAGCTCAAATCCTAATCAATACTAACTTCTATTATAAAAAGTTCCCAAACTCTCAAATTGAAGTAGAATCAAGAATCAATAAGCTTTCAATTCAATTAGTTTGCCTCAAATTCAAAGAAGATCATTTGTATGGCTTCAATTTAGAAATGTCACCAACAAAATACATTACATGATGATATTTGAATTATTTTGTCATTTTCTAATGTATGAAAGTAAAAAAAATATCACAAGAAGAAAATATCCAACATCTTTCATTGCAATTTGTTGCCTTTTAAAAAGTGAAACTCCTCAAAAGTTTTTATATACTTTACTCATTTGTATGGCTTCAATTTAGAGATGACACCAACCAGGAGCCAAAATTGCCAGAATACACTACACAATGATCTTTGAACTTGTCATTTTCTGATGTATGAAAGTAAAAAAAATATCACAAGAAGAAAATATACAACGTCTTTCATTGCAATTTGTTGCCTTTTAAGAAGTGAAACTCCTCAAAAGTTTTGATATACTTTACTCATTTGTATGGCTTCAATTTAGAGATGACACCAACCAGGAGCCAAAATTGCTAGAATACACTACACGATGATCTTTGAACTTGTCATTTTCTGATGTATGAAAGTAAACAAAATATCACAAGAAGAAAATATATAACATCTTTCATTGCAATTTGTTGCCTTTTAAGAAGTGAAACTCCTCAAAAGTTTTGATATACTTTACTCATTTGTATGGCTTCAATTTAGAGATGACACCAACCAGGAGCCAAAATTGCCAAAAATACACTACACGATGATCTTTGAACTTGTCATTTTCTGATGTATGAAAGTAAACAAAATATCACAAGAAGAAAATATACAACGTCTTTCATTGCAATTTGCTGCCTTTTAAGAAGTGAAACTCCTCAAAAGTTTGAGCAAAAGAACTCCTTGAAATCATCCAAAAGACAGAAATTAAACGTCCTCTGCAGTGTTTCAGGCGTAAGTGATCCAAGTCCGTGTGACTGAGATTCGAATACAACTGCTGACGGCCTGATATCATGGCTGGAACTCATGCGGAGAATCTGGCAGCGATGGAGGAGTGAATGAATCCACCGAAGGTGGGGTGCTTGTGACAAATTAATCCTAGATAAACATGAACTTCCATGATCAAGTAGTCACCAAAATATTCTGATTATTAGATCAATAGGTGCATTGTTTGTTTCTACAATTCACACTCATAACATTGTTTACCAATATGGGGAATTTCATTAAAATGGCGATTATTCTGTGACTTTGACATTCTCACAGTTCAGATCAAGCGATCTGAACTCTACTAGCATCCTAGATTTTTGAAATCTATACCATTATTAGATATCTGAAATTTAGGAAGTATGTAGATTTTTTAAACCGATTGATCTGAAATCTACATCTTTCCTAGATTTAATACATCTAATAGTGGTATAGAGTTCACAAATCTAGAACACTAATAGATTTCAAACCACCCGGTTTGAACTGTGGAAACGGTACACTGTGAAAATGGCACATGGAATATTGCCATTTTAATGAAATTCCCCATCAATGAAGATGCCTCCTCCTAACTGAAGGTATAATTCTTCCCTATATACTTGGGGAGAGGCTTTAGTTATAATACTGAGTCACTGGTTGGTTGGCACGGAAAGTGAGTCACCATGTTGATAGATTGTTTCTTTGTCATTCGTTGTCACAAGTGCTTTCTTGATGGAGGACTCCTGATTTTGGAGGAGCCAAAGGGAAAATCCCAATGAACGTTAACAATGTTATGGCCAGCAAGTAAAGACACAGTCTACCGAACCTCTTAGTTCCACAACATCCTTGCACTGTTAATCCTGAAAAGACGAGAGACCTATGATTGCCAAAGTACTCTAATACATAATTGGATTTATGAAATATATAAAATTATTTAGTGATCATGATGTTCAATTGTGTATATGCTCTATCCTTCAAGGATTAGAAGTTAATCCTCGAAGAACACAGATTCCCATGACTAAGGTAGTCACCAAAATGATGTGATTATTAAAGTAATAATTAGGTGCATTCTTTGCTACAATTGATAATAAGGTCATCCATTGGACCTTCTGGGTTTGTAGTATCTCTACAAGGTTGAAGTTTACTTGTTTGATTTTTCCTATTAGTGCACATTACAAAATGAATGGACCTCATATATGATTATAAGATTTTGTGAAGGACGAATATTTTTATCCATTGTATGTGTTGTGTATTAAACCCTAAAGGACCAAACAATGTTTTTTTGGCAATATAGAGATTTGGGGTAGCTCACTATGAACAAATTTTTTATTTTTTTCCTTGAAATTTTCACACAACATGTGGTCAAGTCATGTATTTAAGATGCAACAATTTTCGCAACTTTTGAATACATGGTTTAAAAGTTATTGTATGATATGTAGTTTCTACTATTCAGTGGATAGCCTAGGCAACTTAAAACAAATCACCTTTATTATTATAAGAAATAAAAATAAAAATTTGAACTTAGTTTCCTAGATTTCCATACACATAAAAAGATTTGAATGATCTCAATTTGAATAATAAGATGAAAGTTATGAAGAGTTTTAGTTTGCAAGTAGCTAAAGAATCTTTATTCTGAAATAAACTTTGAAGTCCTTTATTTAAATCAATTTCCAATATTTAAAAAATAAACAAAGGCATTAAATGTATATTGTTTATTACAACATTATAACCATTGGGATTGGCATTTTTCAACTCCATGACAAAAAATTTAACAATTTAGTATTTTAAATCACATTTTGCTTCTTTCTATGTGGTATTTTTTTAAAAGCATGAGTATGAAATGTGTTTGTTTAATTATTTTTTTATACATATTTCCAATTCATTTCTATACAAAGTTGCAAGTTGTAGGATCTACACATTTTTGTTTAAAAAGTTTTAAAGATGTAGCATAACCATTTGGAAAGAATTAAAAACACTTCTTTTTGAAATCCAAGCATCATGATCTTACAATTGGTAAGCCATTTCATATTTTGAAATTTTAGGAAGGTGTACTTTAACAAATTAACTACAGGATCCTATTGTTGAATTTATTAATGAACAAATATAGATGAAGATTTTAGCCTTAATTTGGGTTTGAATATTTTGAAGCAAATTTGATCCTAAAAAC
Organism: Climacium dendroides; assembly: GCA_950106755.1. NCBI lineage: Eukaryota > Viridiplantae > Streptophyta > Bryopsida > Hypnales > Climaciaceae > Climacium > Climacium dendroides. The sequence continues at coordinate 21,561,147 of OX467082.1, read as the reverse complement.
ATCAAATTGCTTCGGGTTTTATGGTAATGACACCTAGAAAAGTCACCTTTTTTGTAATCATCCCATCTAAACTCTTGCTTAACCCTGGAAGGATGGTGCTTTATCACCAAAGTAGTTAGAAAAAAAATTACATTCTTGGTTGAATAGGTGTATTCTTCTTCTTTGTAATTTCTTAAAGAGTGAATCATAAGACACTTTTAGTCTTTGATGTTGTTCCAACGTTAACCTAGGTACTTCACTAGTAGTTACTTTAGAAACAACATAGGGTGTACTATAGAAGACATTTTAAATGCTAGAGCTAATAATTTAAAAAATATTTAAATTACTAGAGTAGCACTTCTTTGAAGCATACTATACTACAACTATTGTCTATATAATATATTGTAATGATCCACGATGCATAATTTATAAATCTACACAAGAGGTAGTCTAAAGAGAGGATAGAATTCTATATAAAGAGCTTCCATTTTCTATTTGCAAATAGACAAAATAATGAATAATGTCTCATTTTAGGTTGTTATCTATTCTTTTGCTTCAACTTAGATATGGATCATTGTACTCTACCTTAAACCCTAAAACTTTGAAACTAATCTACTTGCTAACACATTTTGTAAGATTTTGAGACCCTAATTGTAAATGTGTAAATTAGGTTTAGCCAATATAATACTTCTTTTGTTCTAAAATGATCTTCCTATTAAACAAAGTGTTTTGGATTAAGGTTGAAAAGAACATTTTTTAGTTTTTTTTAGCAATCAATGAAGTTCTTTGCACTCCTATTATCATAAAAATTTTGAGTTTCAAAATTCTTTTTAAAGTGTTTTTTTTAATACTTGAAAATTAAATTCTTGAACCATTTCTGAGGAGCACTAGTGGCCATTCAATTGTGTGCTATAGGAAGATATGGAAGTGAATTTCTTTGAAATGTCACAATGCCACAATTCACTCACTAGCTCATTACACTAAAATTGGTAAATAGTATTGGGTGATAATTAGTGTTGTTCCCTGTTTTTTTACCCCCAACATTATTTTTCAACTTATGTGTAAATAGTGTTTGTTCTATATTTTGTTCCCATCTAACACTAAATGCACTCTTGTAGAAATATTGAATGACCAAATTTTACTATAGAGCTAAAATAATATTAGAATGGATAAATAATGTTCTAACACTAACCTTGCAAATCACAATTAGTGTTATTGTTGACAATTAGTGTAGCCAACACTATTTATCAATTTTAGTGTAGTGGACAAAAGGCATTAAATTAGGATGCCATTTAAAAGAGGAAGGGCCACCAACCAAAGCATACTGATGACTTGCTTTTGTCATTCACTTGCTTTCATTGGAGCATACATAATTAGCCACTCCTATATAAGCATATTGAGCCCATAGAATTGGGGGTTTTCAATTAAAATTGCAAATTAAGGAATTATTCACAATGGAAATAGAATTTGACCACTATATTTGTTACAATGTGTGGAAAACTACTTGTCAATTTCCTTCTTCCCACAACAAAAAGATCACTTTGGGACAAAAAAATATGACTAACATGAAGATCATTTTGGGACAGAGGAAGTACTACTTAATTGTGGGATTAATATTTTTCACAATTTTCCTCCTATTGTACATTTATGATTCATATGTATGTTTGTATGAATTGTTTGATATGTGACGTTTGTATATGGGATCATTACAAAAACGACACTAGTCCTATTCTCCATCACAATTAGAATGATGTCATCATCCGTTATAACTTTTCAAGGACAAGTCCAATGAATATGAAATTATATTAGAGATGTCTAATTTGATGATAATCAGATCCCTTATTTTATAGAAATTTTTAAAAATCATTTTATATTTAAAAGTCAATTTTGTTAATTTGTCACATTTTGAGGTTTAGATTTTCACAACATTTGGCATACCCAAATTGAATGATTTAAAGTTGAAATTTTGGTGGTTTATTTCCAGACTAGGTGGGTATATGCTTACTAAGGAGAATCTAAAATATATTATTTTATGTCTTTTAGGTCCATGCAAATAAGGGGGCTCTTGCATGACACTTTTGAACATTGAAGATGGTGACTGTCAACTTCATTTTTTGGTAAAACTTGATCACCATCAAGTCCTCACAAATGGACAATGTTTAATTTATTTCTATTCATGATTTTCTATTTGTCATTAATTTATACTTTATTGTTTTTATTTTTTCTGACAATTTAACCTTTTTTTCCATAGTAATATTTTAGTACTCACAAGTAGTCCATATTTAAATGCCTTAAATTTCAATTTTAAATACCATAGGTTGTAGGAAAATACTTAGGCAAAAAGTAGAAGTAGAAGTAGAAAAGTTAATAGGAACATATTTGTTGTGAAATAATAGCTAAATAATCTCCATAATAAAAAAAATCAATGAATGTATACATATATTAAAAGGTATAGGGAAGTACGGAAGAGGATTAAAGTATACAATCAACCTCAAACATGCATGAGAGTTTAGGGACAATTTTAAATACAACTATTTTGGGCCCTTTGAAAATTCATAGTTTATCATTCACAATGTAAAAGATTCATTTTAAAATAGTTTAGAATCCGCTTACAACTACACCAAAATGTTTAATTAGAATGGGTGGATGATTGATTAGTATGAAAATTAGTATGACCAATCTATCTAAGCCACCTTTGCAAACCACAACACTAGTAAAACTAATGTTGATTATGTAATTTTGTATTGTAATGTAATATTATTTCAACTTGCACTAATTCAAAATAGTGTGACTTTGCTATATTAGTGCTACATAAACTATTAAGACAAATCCATGTAACTACACTAATAGGATTATGGAACCTATGGTATTATTTGCATTGCCCTATCATGTCATGTAACTCACTCTAATCCTCATTTACTTGACCATTAGCATTTATATTGGATACTAAGTTAGTGTAGGGTGAACTATTTTGCCATCTTGGTTGTATTTTAATTCTTTGGATGGAAATAAAGTTGACATTTAGTGTTGGTAACATGACCGATGTTATTGCTATTCAATGTTAGAGTTGGTAATTAGTGTTGCAAATACTAAATTTCATCAATAATGTGGGCATTAATGTTGATACACCCTAAATTTCACTATGCCTAAAACGGCCATGCTCACTCTGTATACACCTCCAAAATCAATATTTATGTATATTGAAGAAACAATATCAAAACAATTATCTTCAAAAAAAATTTGACCCTTTACAACTTTTGCATGTAGTATTCAAATTTGATGTTTTTTGGTGCATTGGAACTCATTGAAAACTCTTTTTACTTGCCAACAAGAAATTATGGAAATTTAAACAATCTAATAATAATAACTAGGCACTATAGCAAAAAGTGGTGGTTTGGGAAGAGTACCCACTTCAAATCTTGTTTACACCAATTTTTTTGGAATTGGAGCCCAAAGAAATGGAGTGTTTTGATTGGAAGATAGCTATAATACCTAATTTTGGAGGTTACAGTGTATACCAAATAGGACTTGGGTTGTAGTCCATCATTTTTTTAGTGGATGAAAATCCTTATTTGAATCCTACATGGTTGAAGTGGATAGTGACTTCTTGGACCTAAGGGGAGTATTTTTTGAAAAGGTCTTGGTGGTACCCAACCCCAAAGGCTAGGAGGAAATTGAAGGAGACCATAGTTGTCATACTGGACAAGTTACTATTCATTTCTTGTCTTGTAGGACGAGTTACTAATTCATCAAATGTACCTCTCAAGTACATTTGATGAATAGTAACTCGTCCTACAAGACGAAAAATGAATAGTAACTTGTTCAGTATGACAACCATGAAAGAGACTCTTTTTAGCCAATCATTTATGTTTGTTTATTCCTTGTTTCTTGGCTATTTTTAGCATGAAATAATCAGAAATGGCCAAAAATAGAGAGAATTAGAACAAAACAATACACATACATGTAGGGCACTATTGACTATAAGAGGTTTTATGACTATGGGATAAATCTAAAAATAGATTCTATAGATAGTTCTAGTTTAAAAATTCAACCCAAGTGCATTGTGGACCATGACTCAATTCTTTCAATTTACACCCAATGTTGAGTCCACTACCTCCTAATAGTGGATAGGTAGTGGACTCAACATTTGGTGTAAATTGAAAGAATTGAGTCAACATTTGGTGGGCTACATATGCAAGAGTGGACTTGTTCCACCCGGTCAGTCAGTTAGTCAGTCACGCTTCTCAACACGCTTGGGTGGGTCGAATCCTCGCTGAAATTCGGGACCATCTTACGTTTAGAAATGGTTTCTTCTTCTTCTCTGACTTCAAGTTCTCCTCAGGAAGCTCCTCAGCTTCCTTCGTCCCAACCCTGTCGGCGTGCAATCGGTTTCCATGGCTAGGATCTGATTTCATGGTCGAACAGTGCGCCTCAAATCCCTGGCACAGCGGGGACGTACTGTTGCGAGAATTAACTTGTGCTCGCATGGATAATAACTCACTACACAGATAGCACTGTCGTCATATTGGGGAATTGTGTGTTATAGATTGGGTTGTCCACCTACGTACGTCAGGCATCCCGAAATTTCAAGATTGGCACTACGTACACAAGTTATGGACAGTCACGTACACCAGTTGTTTTGAACTTCATTTTTTTTTATATTACGAGAAATGATTTTACTTTGATCGTGGTTACTGTGCGAAGAAGGTTCAAGTGATGATCTTCTTTGTTTGCCTTGATGTCGGTTAGATTCTGGAAACTGTTCGAATTCTAGTAATTGAAATGCAGCTAGAACAATTAGCTAATGCGTCGATCTCGCACTAAATGGAATGAACTTGTACGTGTAGCTTTTTCATTTAGTAGCTAGATCTCTGAAACCTCAGATCTATATACTATCCCTGACTAGTTCCTGACCTAGTTTTCAGTGTGTAGCTCTGTTGATCATGCTCAATTTAGGCTGATTTCATTTACCCACTCATCGATCTGACGATATTTGTTGGTTCACGAGGTTCGCGGCTTCAGAGGCCCCTTCAACTTCACTAGTGGCCCAGATCTGGCTAGCTAGGCGTACTACCCGAGGCGGCACGGGACCTCTGCCCTGGTGAATAATTTAGTAGATAGCATCGAGAATTCGATCTGCCGGGGTTGCAGGGGCCTCCTTTTGAGTGAGATCCATTGGAAACAGGCAGTGGAATCTATTTCAAGCTAGAGTGGAGAAATCCACGTGAACTCCCCTGGCTAGCTACAGTAGCTACTTGCATAGCTACACTGATTTGTTACGGCTACGAAATGAACTTACATTTGCATACCGTAATAAACTTTTTACAAGGGAGGAATAATATTTTTACCAATGCTATTTGTGAAGTTTCTTCAACATGAAGAGCGCCAACATGTATAGCACTCGTAACCCACTAATGGAATACAATCAGTTCATATGTCAAATTCGTTGAGGTGAGCCATTCTGAGAGCTAGGTGACAAAGTACTGGAATATAGCCAATGGACTTTCCGTCCGTGCCAGCGTGCACTTGTAACGAGTTAATTAACGTCATGGTTAATTTTCACGACACGACATAAAACATGACTGTCCTGATAACTCACCTGTTAACTCGCAGATTAATAATTCTGCTCACTACGGCAGGGTTTTCTCGACTCACAACTATTGATTTTGAGGACAGGCATTGTCGTCGTTCCGATTGCCTTTCTTATGAAGTTGCTCTCCGTCCCCACTTGGCATGGGGTGAATGATTAATTAGGAAGTGACAATCTAGCTAGGAGGAAAAGTTTCAATTACTAATTAGGAGCCGTGCATACGGGAATCGACTCGCTTGCTTATTCATGCTTTGGACAGGCTTTCTATCAAAAAAGCCTGCTGCTCGGGACTTTGCTTGGCCTTTCTGGTGCACAGAAGCTTGCTGGAGACAATCTTAAAGGTGACGCGATTCTGGGATGAATTAGGCAAATTGTCACATAAGCTAGAAGCTTGCTTGCTCGCTTCAAGCAAGAGTGAACTATAGTGCACTTTCGATCACATCGGAATTTTCATTCCGTTCAACATCTAATTAATGATCGAGGATATCGTATCGATCTCTGAGCTTATCATCTTCGCCAACGTACTCGTTTAATCAGAAATTGACAGCAATGTGTTCCGAGCTAAGTAATCAATTAGACCTACTGATTGACCGTTGATCTAAGCAGTCCTTTGAAGCTTGTCACGTACTCTCAACGCAAGAACTAGCTAGAGCGTTACAGATTGCCGAGGATCCATGTAACGCTGCTAATCAGAACTCTCTATCTCTCTCTGTGAAGCGATCCCAAATTCCTGTCAGGCTTGTAATGGGCAGGGATGTTGAATCCCTCTTGATGACGTTCTCTTCGGAGTCAGCGAATTTCGGCGGAAGCGCTACAACGAAGCCTCACCAATTCACGTCTTCTTCGAAATCCAAGTTGCAGTCGAGGAGAAGTACACACGAAAATCATGCCCATGGAGGATTTCTCGAACGACAACAGTCGATGCCACGACAGATGGTGATGTCCATCCTCTGCCTTTCAGCCACGCTGTTGCTGACCGCCTCTTCGGTTGGTGCTCAGGCGAAGCCTGCCAATCAAGGTGAGGTCGAACTTTCTTAATCTACAGAGAACTCCAAAACCCATAGCGCAGCTACTCAATTTCACAGCTCGAGTACGTAGTTTCTCATCGTATAGAATGGATTAGCAACAGTAAGCCCGATTGCAATTCCATGCTTGCACCTTAGATTTGGTTATTTCTGTACACTTATTGGAATTCCCTGGTGTTGTTAGCTGAGGAAGCTACCAAGCTCCTTATTTTGTCACAGCTACCAACAAAATCATTTTCCATGCTAAGGTAGAGGCTCCATTAACTATATTGTACATTACTTAGAGTGTCCAGTAACCATTGATACAGGTCAGCTTCGAATTGTGCTAGTTGTGAAAATACTTGGTGTATTCACATTTCTTTTAATATTTCAATAGATTTGCTGCTTAACACAAAATAGATGTGCCAAATTTGATTGTGTTGGTGCAAGTTTCTAGATTGTTGTAGGGAAATTAAAAGTTCAAAGTTCACTTGAATGGTGTAGATATGGAAATTCTCCCGTGCCGTACATACGGTGATTGGAAACCTTACAGTACTGCAAATTTGCAGTTGAACTCCACTGACAGAGGAGCCTTAAACGTACAATTGTATATATGCGAATGATTGATATGCATGTACTCTGGATGGTTTAATTGCAGGCATAGCACTGAAAGCCCTAGCGAGTGCCTGGGGCGTCAGCTTCAGCGACTGGGAGCTCACTCCAGATCCATGCACAGGCCTCTGGTCGGGCGTCACTTGCGACGGGAACGGCAGAGTCGTCAAACTGTAAGCAAGCTTCAAAATCCTTGACAATCAATTTCAGTGACTCCTCGATCATTCCCATGAATCCGCCCAATGAATCTTAGTATGTTGAATCTAGAATGAGTTCGATCATGATTGGCCATGTCCACAAATCACTGGATACATATATGCCTCAAGTACTCGTGTCGATCTGGCGATCCATACAAGTATACTGCTGCTCTGTTTTCTTGGAAGAGAATGTTCAATCAAAATCATCGAATTCGTGTATTGATCATTCTGCTTTGATTATGTAACTATGCACGTAATGTAAAGTCTCAATGGGGCTGCAACGGTGGCTGTCGATCTTGGGCGAGGCGATTGCAGGAACTTGACTGGGGCGGGGTTGAAGGGAGCCATCTCGCCAGAGATCGGGCAGCTAGTGCACCTGGAGTCGCTCATCCTGGAGAATAATGCCATTCGGGATCCCATCCCCGTGGAAATCGGCCAACTGGTGCGCTTGACGGACTTGAACCTCATCAACAACAACCTCACGTCCATTCCTCCAGATGCGCTCCTCAAATGCAACCTTACCAACTTGTTCGTGACGGAACCTTCACTCTGAGAATATTCTCTGAAATTTTCTGGATCACAACTTATTTGTAGAATCGTGTTCTAAGAATATATGTCTTATTTCATACCCTGACTCCAATTAAATATTCTTTGCTCTAAGAGAAGTTTTTTGTCACCATAAGTGCCTTCCTCGGGCTATTCGTGAATTTTCGCCCATTAACTCACTTTCACTTCAGTTACAGATAACTAACAACGGTCAGTTTTGTTATACAATGTAAAGTCTTCATTCACCATTCAATTGAACTTTGAGCCTTTCCGTACAAAAATTTAGGAAATTATTTCAGTACAAAAAATCGAGGATATAAATGACTTGTCCGCAGTGACTGTAGTAGTTATTTCTTGTCCACAATGATTGCAAAACTGTCATTATTGTGTCACAATCATTGTGGACAAGTCATTGTAGACTCTTGTTTTTTTTCTAGTGTTTCAACTACCCTAAACCGCATTCAATTGCAGAAAACTAAATCAAATCAATAGATTAAGTGTTTCCACACTATCGCAAATCAAAGTTCATCTGAGTATGGTCAACAGAGAATAAATTGGACTGTATGGTTAATGGAGTCCCTACTTCATATTCATGAGAGTGCCAATAGTATGACCTGGCTTCAAATGCACAGAGCTCTATCAACCTGATCGAAGGTCAATTCCTTGGTGTTAAATACGGTCAATTATATCGTTGAGTTGGGCAAGATTCTACAAGCCGAAGAAGTCCTGTGAAATTCATGGGTGTGATGCTTAATTTTCAGAGACAGGTAGGGGACTAAGTACAATATTTTTTTCCCCTGAAGTTTGCAATTAAATTGTTGTGTGTGCAGATTGCTGGCAAGTAACAGGATCAGAGGCGAGCTTCCTGCTTGGATAGGCCAAATTGTGACTCTCAGAAACCTGTACGTTATACACCAATTAATTCCACTCTTTATGAATCCATTTGAACGACTTTTCATGAAATTATTGGCAATTTTTTGCCAACTTCCAGAATTGATTTGAAAGTCACCACTTTGATCAATAAATCAATCTTTGGTGCTGAGTGTTGAATGAGAACTTACATGTGGCAAGGTAAGGTTTCAGAGTGAGCCAGAAATTCACATCAATGGGGGAGCTGAGTGAGCTGTGTCTGCGTGATTGGTGTTCAGGGACTTCAATTCCAACGAGCTCTGGGGTGGGCTGCCCCCGGAATACGGAAACTTGCGCAACCTGGAGACTATGTACTACGTGTTAACCCGGCCATGCTTTCTTTACATTGTCAAGCTTTTTTAGTTTCGAGTGATGCTTTCTCTTTTATGTATCAATGAGCTGATGCTGGAGAAATTGATTGTAGGAGTCCAAATGGTATAATCACCACTTTGAGTGCAAAATAAATTAGACGTCAATTTCATTAATTTGCCAAAATTCCATTACTTTGGCACTTTTATGGGTGCGTTGCCATGAAACGGAACTCTATTCCAGTCCTCGTTTCTAGAGCTTTGTGCACGTGAATGTCACAGTTTTTGGCGGCCACAATCTTGCAAAATCAACGAAAAATTGATGATCATTCCTCGCAAGGCTGGTGCTGGCGTGGATTATTCAAGCATGTTAATGTTACATGTCAGAGAAGGTTTTGAGTATTGACAAGAGATGAGTTTTGTTGTGCAGGCAACTGTGGGAGAATGAACTGTCAGGATTCTTGCCTGACGAATGGCAAAGATTGACCAAAGTCAATTTCTTGTAATTGATCAACACAAAACCTGCTGTTACTAACTCCCTTCCGAGTCTCTGATGTGACTCGTAAATTGTAGTTTGGTACCATTGAAGGCAATGTGTTAGCTATTTAAGGGTTAACTAAAAAATTTCCTCAATTGATGTAATGTAGAAGAGGCTTATAATCTGCAACTCTTCTCATTTTAAATCCTAAGCTCACAAAGAAAAAAACAAACAGAAATCTGAACATTCTTAACTTGGCAGAACAATTTTGAATACAATGATGTCTCAAGTTTTCAAGGCTCTCGAGTATTATTTAAGTCCGTAATATTATTTGTGTTCAATGCGAGACCACTAATGTGCTAAAAAGTACTATTGGATGTTTTCATTTCAAGAGTACATTAAAATTATGTTGTATTGTTATCTGAAGTGTCCTGGCTGCCGAAGGTTATTATTTAGTCCGTTCCATCAAAGGGTTAGCTAGCTTGAGGATGTAGTCCATATTCTTAATTTATCCCATGGTATGCTTGCAACTGACTACGCATTATGTTGGCAGTGGAATGGGCCATCTTTTCACTACTGGGCCAATTCCAGACTGGCTTTTTGAACTTCCAGAACTGCGAATTGCGTACGTACTTACTCAATTGCACCTTTGGCTCAATTCTTTAGGATTCAGAGAGAGAATACTAATACTAAAGAGGTCTGGTATGTAAATGACAGAAACCGGCACTTGATTGGCTTGTATTTTAGCTTCAATTTTGCGTTTTCTCTAAACTTGTTATCAATGTGATTCCATCAGGCACTTTATGCGAAGTCAGTTTATTGGGTCGCTGCCAAACTTTTCCAGACTGATGCACAACGGAATTGCCAATTTCACAGACTGGTAAAACCACCTCAAATTCTTTAATTTAACACACTTTTTCCTGAATGTAACATATCAAGGTGTGGACTCTGGAAGGGAACGCAGAATGAAGAAGCGTCAATGTAACAAGAATATGTGTTCGATGTCTGGTCGAAATTACGGAATTTCTGGCTTTCAATTTTGATCATATCATTTGGGATGAGGTTATTAGATTGTACTTTTTATAAATATTGCACATGAGACATCACGTTTTGAATTCCGTGGTAACCATTGTTGTTGACGTTCGCTTGAATGCTCAGGGATTTTAGTTGCAATTTCCTCGAGGGAGAATATCCGAATCAGTATTATACGATTCTACCCGTGCCCAATGCATCACTGTACGTAATCAGCAGTATGTGAAAATTCCCAGATTTTGTTTCCAGAGTGCTCTAGTGAGGTCGGTGTTCTATTTTGAAATTTCTTAATGATTACACTGACTCAACCCTCTAGAACAGCACATTTTGTTTAATTGCACACCCTTTGAGTACCCTGAGTTTCTACCACCATGTATACAAATGTCATTGAACTTCTTCCACGTGTGTGACACAAGCACATTTGTCCATAAGACCGTGCAATTAGAGAGGGATGAGTTTACCACAGAACTGGGCATATTGAAAGTCTTGAGACATGTTGACATTGCTTCTATGCTTGTCATACTGAGTCATGATTGTGGCTTTTATTGCAGATCTTATTACAGCAATTGTTTCAGCAACGAAACAGATGGAAGTGCAACCATCAGTTCACCTCCAAATGCAACTGAAAACACACCCACAAACTGTAGCCGGACCTACAATTGTCCGTCATTTTTTGAGGCAAAACTAACGAATTTAGGTGAAGTGGTTTCTATTGATTCATCACATCTGAATAATTATCCTAGTTAGCCAGAAGCCTCTTCAATTTTGGCCTGACATCTTGGCACTCTGCAGGCCAATGTGCACCCTGTCCGCCTTCTCAGTTTATCACAGACACTGCGAAATGCATCTGCGGATATGGTACGCTGCGATACGGATGTTCGGCCATGACTTGATACCTAAAATTCCATGAAGAATGTTGAATTCTACTTCATTTCGTTATACTTTCAGAATGCGATCATGGAAAATAGTGCTGAAATGTTTCAATGTCAGCTGATACATTGCTGTGGTACCATACAATTGCAGAAGGTCTGGGGTCTGGTTCGCAGTCGAAGCTTCCTATTGGAGCCATTGTAGGTGGGGTGGTGGGAGGGATGGCTGTGACCATCCTTGCTGCATACGTGATCTTCTTAATCTTCAGAAAGAAAACCCTGACCAAATATCCACAATTTGGAAGAATGTACGAAGGTGTGTTGTCTTATTACACTCAACCCTCCTTGATGAAAAATTCCCTCTATATCCTTGAAAAATTGTTGTTCTAGACACATCTGATTTGTCATTTTCCACATGTCAAGTTGAGAATACATGTTTGAATTCATTTAAAATCACATTTTGTGTCGTACCATTAGAAATGGTTGAGTGTAACCTTCTTAATCTGTTTAGAAAAGAGAACCCGAATTCGGAAGGAAGTATGAAGGTATGTGCCTTTTTAGGTGAAGAGTTTCGGACGTAGGGTTTAGGATTTAGGAGATAGCTCTTATTTTGTAACTCTGTGACTGTGTTTTCGTTTGCATTGCCTGAAAGTACGTGTGTGCTTCGTGTGACTAGGTATTAATAACCCTTGGATTGTTCCGGAAGAGCTGCACCGATTCACCTTACCGCAACTGGAGAGAGCCACTGACAATTTCAGCGACCAATTTTACATCGGAGAAGGGGGGTTTGGGAAAGTGTACAAAGGCATCTTGGACACGGGCAAGGCCGTGGCCATCAAATGCGCCTCGAATGAAAGTGCGCAAGGCCAACTGGAGTTCCGCAACGAACTGACGCTCCTCAGCCGCCTTCATCACCGCCACCTTTGTGCCCTGGAAGGCTTTTGTGACGACGATGGATTGCAGGTCCTGGTGTACGAGTTCATGGAGAATGGCGACCTTCACGACAACCTCTTCGGTTAGTACTTTCGAATCCCCCTGCAGTTTAGTGACGGAAGTGAGAGAGAGAGAGAGGATGTACATGGCTTGCAGGGGACAATGCGGTCCTTCTTAGGGCGAAATATCACCAGATTTTGAACGAATTTTTGGGTCCAGCTTCAAGCCTGTGGGAAATTTGTGAAGGAAAATGCAAATATATTGCAATGTTTTGTGGAAATTTGTTGATCCAATCTGAATCCCCCAAATGGCACAACCAACCATTTCCAGAGGACTTTCAGGGTTCAGGGTTTACGGTCTATCATATTGTTCTTGTGCTGAAATTGTATGGACTCATCTTCAGGGAGAGACACGACACTGAATGCAGCACAGCGGCGTGAAGTTGCAGTTGGCATAGCACGAGGCTTGGATTACCTTCACTCATTTGCGGTGAGAACTACGCTGGACCTCACCAGTTTGAAATGGTCTTTCGTCTCGGAACCATTGCTCCTTCCAACAATGACTGATTTACTATCCAATTGTGGCTTGCAGAATCCTCCAGTGATCCATCGGGATGTCAAACCATCTAACGTGTTACTCGATCAGTACAATGTGGCCAAGCTCGCAGACTTCGGCATTTCCAAAATTTCGCCGGAACTTAACACTCACGTTTCAACAAGACCTCTCGGAACCATGGGGTAAGTACATGCACAAATCACAGCGAGAAACAATCCAATCATGTGAGTGGAAAGAGTTGAGTTCCAATTCAATCCCATCGACAGTTGCGATATTATTAAGTGAGGCATTGGACATGTGGCTAACCATCTCTCTCTGTGCAAGTCTCTCTCTAGAATTCTCATCCTGCATGGCATTGACTTCAACTAGCTTAATCGAGGCGTCTCTGTTTTCATGACACGCAGGTACATGGACCCTGATTACTTTCGAACGAATCAGCTGACTGTTGCAAGCGATGTGTACGCTTTTGGAATTGTGTTACTGGAGCTCACCACAGGGCAACGTGTCTTCGACATCGATAGAGTAGACGCTGTCAACCTCCACGACTGGGTGAGACCCCGGTTCAAGAAAGGAGGCTTGCAAGAAATTATTGACAAGAGTTTGGGTGTAAATTACGACGAGCGTCTTTTCAATGCTTTGACAGAGGTGGGACTCATGTGTTCCAGGAGTGACAGAATGGATCGACCCACCATGAAGGTAGGACCCTGAACTATTTGACTCCAAACTGGATGGTTTTGCATAGATGGCAGTTTCTGATTTTCCCAGCTAGAACTCATATTAATCTCTACCTTCCTTTCCAGTACCTGTCTTCCTCAAGAACTTGGTAGACTCATGACTCTATCCTCCCAAAGCTCTTACAGAGCCGTAAATCTCCAAGATCTCATGGTCCTCATATAGTCTTGAAAAGGAGTACCCCCTTGGGCATCATCACTCTCCATAGGTTATCTAAACCCTAAACCCTAATAAAACCCTGATTGCAATCTCTTTCCAGCAGTCAGCTGTTCGCATGCAAGACAGTTTCGAGTATTGAACTCTGTTCTTGAACTATTTGCAGGAAGTTTTGAATATTTTGGAGCCCTTCGCAGTGAGCAGATCGTTTAAGAAAGCACAATCTGAGCAGCAACCCAGAATGTCAAGCGAGTCCTTCAAAGAGAAGTCTCTGTCTGAAGAACTTAAATCTGTTCCTGAAGAGTCCAAATCCGTTCCTGTGACAAGTGCTTTGGCCGCACCAAATAATGGAGTGGTGCAGTCTGATGAGAACTTAGGAACTGGAGACTCGAGAAGCTGCCCATTTGATAGTGGCCGCCCGAGCTCTGTGCCATACGACAGCTTCTCTGCTTTGCATCCTCGATGATCTGAATGAGCCATCTTCACTTGTTTGGACTAACTTACATAAGCTGCAAGCCTTGAGAATGGTTGGGGACATACATAACCTACTCTCTGCATCAATCGACAATATTAATGTAAAATTCATTGATGACAGGATTCACAAAAGTTGTAGCTAGGTTCTAACCCTCTTGTGTCAGTAGCTAATGAGAGAGACGCAGTTGCCTTGAAACTTGGCAGCAGTGATCCCAGAACTAGTTTATGGAATTTAGTGCAATATGCTACCTCCAAGACAAACAGGCATCAACTTTGGCTACCTTGAAAGTGAGTAGTATTAAAAAAAAATAGAAAAGGAAGGATTTTGCAAGTTGTAAAGGATTATTGGGACTATTGTAACACAAAATTGACTAAATAGATGCTAATTCCAATGTTTAGGATTTTAGATAATTGCAAATTGGCTATCAAATTCTATTGTTTGTTGCACCTTGGCTAAAATCCAATTTTTTCAAGGATTTTCTCCAATGAAAAATTTAGGTAGTGAAAATTTTAAGTAGCAATGAAGTGAATTTTAGCAAGTTTTGTGAATGTTACTTGGCAATACTATGGATTAGATAATGCTTGAGAGCATCATGGGACATAATGCCAAGTGTAGTAGTTCATCACAAATGTCCATATTTGTACTTTTTACAAATCTAAGGGTGTAGAAAGAGGGGTTGCGTTATGAGTTGTAATGCTTTTTTGACTATCCAATGGAATGGTGGCAAACTTGCCTTGAAAATCGGACTTGGCATTATGAGATTATAGTTGAGACCTAATTATGAACTTTAGTGAATTAAAATCATTGAGTTCATTTTGTATATAGTGCAAATGGCGGTGTCTATAGTGTCTTAAGAGTTGATCCCACTTTAGAAGGGCAAAACCTCTTGAAACATTTCTTAAATAATTTATTTTATTGGTTCTAAATTGAAGGGTAGGAGGCTTTGCTTCAATACAAGCTACTATGACAAAGTTTGACTAACTACTTTATTAAAAAATAAAGTTGTTTTATAGAATAGATAAATAAGAAGAGTGACATTGTTCCTTCATCACCATTTCAGTTCCCTTGTTCCATGTTTCTACTACTACAAGGATAAAGTCTCCCATAGCATAGCCATTGGTTTTTTAAAAAGACAATTAAATTTAAGCCATGGCTTCATACATATTTATTGGATTGTTGTTGAATTAAATATCTTTTTCTTATAACTGAAAATTTTGGTCTACATAGTGCTTTGAAAGAATCTCTATGTTAAAATGCGCACTGTCAATACATTGGAGAATATCACCCTATGTGGTAGATTTGTCCAGGATACTCTTCAAGAACAATGCGATAATGATATAGTCCACATTAACTCCTAAAGGAGTAGATCCATTACAAAATAGTCAAACATCATATTTGAGCTAAATTTTCCCTTTATAATCGTATTCAAATACCAATCTTATATTTTTATTACGTAACAATATCTAGTGTCAATCATTATGAGCATTTTCACTTTGTTTCATGAAAATTGTTATAGTTAGAATTTTGTGATTGAAAGTGAAAATGAAATTATAAATATAGCAAGAAAAAAGTTCAAGTAACTTGAAATTATTTCAAGACATATAAGTAGCAATGAAAATTAGTGTGAAATTTTTTCAATTTTTCAATTTATTTTTTACTCACCCAAAACACCCTCAACAATGACCTTCAAGTTCAATTTCACTATCAATAGTTCTTTCAATTTTTGAATTTTTTCAAAATTTTTAAATGGGATAGGATTAGAACTTGTCAAGATTTATTTTCTTAGTAAGTTCAAATCACATACCAATAATGTATATTTTGAAAGCTACAAACAAATTTGACCAAGGTGCATTTACATTTTAGATGCATAAACCTTAAAGGGTTAATGGTTTTGTAGAAAGTCTATTCTAAAAAATGAAATATTTTAAATTTTTTTATTAATTATTGTTGGGATTTAGAAGGGGTCATTAGAGTTTGCAATTATATAGTTTGCTTTCAAATTTTGGCCTTGTGAAATTTTGAAATTAGTCATCTTTTTTCAAGCACAAGTCTCTTCAACAAAATTTGACAAGTGATGGTTTTCAAACAAGTCTTGAACTTTAACTTCTTAAAGATTGTAGGATATTCAAGATTTCCAAAAAATTGAAGATGTGCAATAGAATGCAACTTAGGAGAATAATAAAATGATGAAGCTAGAAATAACTATTGAAGACTAAAATTCCATTATAACATTAAGTAGAAGTGGTAGAACTCATTTTTCATAAATAGTATTTTTTCGTTCATTCAATATCCTTTTCTAAGTCTTTACTTAAGTTAATTCAATTAGTGCAAGAATTTGAATAATTAGAGACTTTTCCACACTAATTTGGATAATTTTGGATGAATATCATCTAATTGGTGTAAAAAATTTCAATGATAACTATATGAAAGTAGATGAAATAGAAAAAAATTAGAAAGTTAGATGAATATTACAATATTTGAGATTATATGAAAATAGTGTCAACTACATTATATTGAATTTATCTAGAAAAATGTAACCTACCATTTTAATGTGCCTTACAAATTTGCATAAGTTCATAATTAGTATGAGTTATCTTTATTGATGTGGAGCACAATTATTGAATTTACTTGTATTGTCTCAAGTAGTGAGGGAATCATTCATACAAATTGGCATTTGAATCTTTTTTAAATTTAAGATTTTTGATTTCAAGTAATTGGCACTTGAATAAGAAGATTAATTAAAAAGTATCATATTTTGAATGAGTTTGAAGAAAATCATGCTTACACAAATTGAATTTTAGAATGTTTGTATAAAGGAAATTTGGAAAATATAACCATTCAAAAGGTAGAAAATCAAATCAAGTATTTTGAAAAATTTAGATGGATAAAATAAATTATAGAGATTTATTTTTCTTTTGTAAAAAAAAGATTTGTGATTGGGTAGAAGTTAATATAGTGAGTTGTATAAATAGAATAATGAAATGACCTAGCTTTTAGACATTGATAATGAAATATTTCCACGCCTTCATGATGCTCTCACAAGACACAACAAAATGAGATCATAGTAAATTTTCCTCCAAGAAGTGATATTAGAGAAATTCACTTTACAGAGGGCTTTAGATTATTTTAAGAAAATTACTGAATTTTTTAATCTCTAAGCATTCAACCATTCACTAGATTGATGATGCATGTTGTTAAAAGTGAACTTCATCCTATTAATATTCATCAAGAAAGGTTAAAAAAAATCAAGTAATATATTGATGAAAAGAATAAAACTTGTTCTCCATGAATCAACAATATACATAAGTTGGAGGAGTTTTGATTATTTATTACTTTCTTTGTTACAAATAATTGTCCAATTACAATATAGTGGCAACAATGACAAAGTACCACACAATGGAAAAGATCAATTGAAGTATGTTGGACAACTACTTACTTGCCTCAAATGTAATATACACAATAACATTTTTTCAATTTGCTTTAGACACTACAACAAAAGCAGTGTTTTATGACTGCAAAATATGACTGCAGTGAGTCGTAAAATCAAAAAATATGACTCACGTAGAAATCACTGTAGATGACTCGGAATATGACTGACTCCAGTCGTTTAGAAACAGTCGCTTCAGACATCAGTCATATTGGCAGTCATATGGGTTGAGGGGTATAAATACCCATTTTTTTAGCCATAGTATGCCAACTAGGCGTATACTTTGACTATCCTAGGGGGGTTTTGACTTTTTCTTGGGTTGCCCGGGCAAATAAAAAAATCTTACGTGGAATACGACTTTGTCGAGTCATATTTTTTGATGACGTGGAATATGACTGCGATGAGTCATATCTTTTGATGACGTGGAATATGACTATGGTGAGTCATATTTTTTAATGACATGGAATATGACTGTGGTTAGTCATATTTTGCAGTAACATGGAATATGACTGCGGTGAGTCATATTTTGCAGTAATGTGGAATATGTCTGCGGTGAGTCATATTTTGCAATAACGTGGAATATGACTGCAGTGAGTTATATTTTGTAGTAATGTGAAATATGACTGCGGTAAGTCATATTTTGCAGTGAAATATGACTGCAGTGAGTCATTTTTTATAGTAATATGGAATATGATTGCAATGAGTCATATTTTTTTGTTACATGGAATATAACTAGGGTGAGTCATATTTTGCAGTAATGTGGAATATGACTGCAGTGAGTCATATTCTTGTTAATGTGAAAAATAATTCTCATGAGTCATATTTTTGAATGATGTAGAATACGACTCTTGTCAGTCATATTACTAACTACAATCACATTTTTAATGCATTTTAAATGGACATGATATATAACTATCATACATCAAGATGATTTAACAATTGAATAAAAAGCCTCATGCAATTAAAAATGAATACATAATATATGATTTTAGAGATGTATGAGAGATAATCATATTAAAGAAGGAGAATGCAAGAACAAATACAACTATCTTCATTGACATTTATTAGTCACTAATACAAAATATATATATCATAATGAATCATTCACACAATCCAATAAGGTCTACAATCCTTACAATAATATGAAGATGGCTTCATTGGGTTGTAAGTAGCCTCTAATGTCTTTGTTTCAACTTTTGGTGCTTGCATATATAATTAAAGAAATGAGAGGTTAATTTTTAGTGATTGAACAACAAAGTTCAACCTTCAAAGGCTTATAACAACACAAAATATGTAGCTCAAGTTTAGGATAGGAAGAATGAGATTGATGATGGAGGAAACAAGAAAGAAATGATAAGTAACTATTAAGAAATAACAAAAAGTAAAAGTTAAGATGCAACAAGAAATAAGAAGCAACAACTATGCAACAACTAAGACACAACAAGAAACAAGAAGCAACAACTAAGACACAACAAGAAACAAGAAGCAACAACTAACACACAACAAGAAACAAAAAATAACAACTAAGACACAACAAGAAACAAGAGGCAACAACTAAAACGCAAGAAGAAACACAAAACAAGAAACAACAACTAAGACACAATATGAAGTAATAATTAAGACACAAGAGGAAATAAGAAGCAACAACTAAGACACAAGAAGAAACAAAAAGCACCAATTAAGACATAACAAAAAACAACAAGAAATGAGAGTGTAGATGCAACAAGAAGAAATAAGAAGTAAGAACTACAAAATAAGAACTAAAAAGAAAAAAGAGTTCAAATGCAAGAGAAAAAAAGAATTTAGATGCAACAATAAGAAGCAAGAAACATGAAGTAAAGAGCAATAAGAAACAAGAGTTGAGATGCAACAAAAAGCATCAACAAATGAGAGCTAAGAGACAATAGAAAGTAAAGAAGAAGAACCACAAGAAGTGACGGTTAGGGTTTCAAAACCCTAAAAAGTGGCGGCTAAGGTTCTAAAACCCTAAAATAATAATGGCTAGGGTCTCAAAACACTAAAAAAGTAGTGATTAGGATTCAAAATCCGAAAAAGTAGGTGACTAGGATTTCAAAATTTTAAATGATAGCTTATTTATATTTATTTTAGAATTACCCGTATTTTTCTTGAATTGCTCAAAACAAAACAAAATTCACTACTATGAAAATATAATTGATAATATGACTCAACGTTCCCAAACATGTTCCCTACGTTCCCTATGAAGTACTTTGGTATTCCTAATGGCCGTATAGTATACACTTGTGAAGTACAAAGCGTAAAAATGACTAGTAGTCATATTTCTCCCCAAAGTGTTGGCCTTCAAGAATATGACTGCAAGCAGTCGCCAGTCATCCTCAGTCATAATTCTGCAGTCATAAAACACTGCCACTGTTGTAGTGAGAGGTTGCATAAGGCTAAATAATACTCATCAAGCACTTAAAGCAGACTTCCATACACTATCAAAACAATTTTCAAGTTTTTCATAATGGGATTTACTTGCACCAAGTTTCATGATGTTTACACTTCTATGTGAGTAGAGAAAAACTACACTTGAGGATTAGCTTTGCCTCAATGTTGTCAAACTAAAAGCAATCAAAAGTTCAAGTTCATTGTTAAAATTAATTTTTTGAAATTCAAAAAGTAATTTCCCCTTGCTCTAGTTTGTGAATCTATCCCTAAAATTTTGCAAGCTAAGAATTCTCATTATCCTCTTGCAAATCAAAATCCCATATGGTATTTTGGAAAATTTTCTATCATGTCTACAAAAATTGGCTGATTTTTGTACAAGGAAGATTGCCCTAAATTTGGACACCTAAAAAATACACTTACTGGTTTTGGATTGAAGGAGAAGAAGCTTTGCAAATGCTCCCTTAAAAAAGTTTGAGTAGCTACCTTAATTGAAAAGTGAGTTAAGGCTCCAAGGACATAGCCAATCATAGTGTAAGAAAGTAGGTCTATAAAGCGCGCATTTAAGAACTGAACATTAATGTAGGGAGTTTAAACTTCTTTGAAATATTTTTCAATAATTTTTCCTTGAAAGACAAATGAAATTGGCATCTAATCTAAGCCGCTTCATATTTTTTGAAGATTGTGAAATTAGTTATGAATTTTTGAAGTTGAAATGCAGTGGTCACCAAAGCGTTCACCTCCTAAAACATACACGATTTGTACATTTCTGGTGCAATGAGAAAGCAAAATGTACATATGCGTTACATGAGGCTTACACATGACGCTTATAGTTTAAAACAGTTCCTGCGAATGATATCCTGTTTCCTTCACTGCCCCTGTGTGTCCACAAGACCCCGTCTCGTCACTTGCAGTTGCAAGCATGGCGATGGCGATGGCGAACCCAGCGACGCTGTTGCTCACCAGACCCCAGCCTTCCCTCGCGTCCCCCAGATGCCTCCACTCCACTCTCCCAATCCTCCAGGTAAGAATTTCACGACATTCGAATTCGAATTTCTTGTGGGGGGTGACAAGTTGAAGGAATTGCGGACGGAATTCTCGAGGCTTCAGTGGTTCGGAAGGTTCCCTCAGCTGGGATTTTGCCATTTCGCCTTTTCCCTTTCTCGCTTTATAAGAATTTCTTCGGTTTTGTGGCTTTTGTTTTGTCGATTTCAGTGCATTGCTTATTTGGTTACGAACAGAGCAGAATGAATTAGCGTAATCAAACGGAAGCTAGGGTATTGTTTGGATTTAAGAATGGCAAGGGGAAAAATGGAGGTCTTTCTAGGATTCAGGTTGTTGGACATTACTAAATGTGAGGTCAAGTCACCTTACGACATTTGGATAAGAGAATTGGACTTGGGGATAGAGATATTGTTCTTGGATTGAAAGCATAAGCGACTGGTGATGAGGGAGGGCACAAATCCCTACTAAGGCTAGTTCCTACTAGTCAAATTATTATAAGTCCTTGTTGTCAAATGCTAGAGGATTCCAATGCAGCAATGAACGAGTCGTTTGGATACTGTATGCAAAACTTACCAAGGTTCAATGCTTTATTGGTAGATTCTCTAAAACCACCACTTGAACAAATGAGGTGGTGCACATTTTTACACTCAATGTGCACCTATTGTCTAAGATTTTAGGGTAGCGCTAAAGAACCGGCGATCCTTCGAGGATTCCAGTTGTTGAACATTACTGAATGTGAATTTTACGAAATTTGTAGAACAAAATTAGACGTCTGGATAGAGAGATTGGCCACTTTATGGAAAATGGACCAAAACCATGGTGATGTTTACCTCCGAGAATCAAATAGGTTAGTTCACAAAATATGGAATGGGTTTTCCAGGCAGGACTTAATCTTTGGGTCTTATTTTTTCAAATGAAAAAACAGGCTGCAGTTTTACAGGGAATTCCAGAGGCTGCAGTGATTGATGTTATTCCCTGCTGTCCATTGAATTGTTGCAGAGACGAGTGTTCCAAGTGTCCGCTACTGCAGCAGAACAACCGGAATCTGTACCGCCTCCAACTCCTGAGGCCAACATCACTCCAGCAGCTCCTCCAGCTCCTCCCAAGCCAACCTGTACGAGTCTCATCTTTCTCCTTATGAAATTTGATTCCCCTTAATTACGCACTTCAGTTCAAGTCAGTTGTGCCAATGGTTTTGTGAGTGTTTTCAATGATGTTTCCTTCTATCATGATGTTTGTTCCTTTGTTGCAGTAAAGAAGGGACAAATTGTCAGTGTTGACAAGGAGAAGTATCTAAACAGTGTCGAGGTACCTTGAGGTCCATTCTAAAGTAAACCATTATTCGTTGACATGTATTCAATGTTGCCCACCTCTACAAGCAAGTTTTTCTGTGTTGGATTCTGCTGCTGCAAGGAATAAGGGTCACGTGCAAAGATGCGTTTTGGTTCATGCACTTGTGTTTTGAACGTGGGTAATGTTGCAATGCAGTATCTTTCGGTAGGACATCCAACTTACTTCACGGGTCTAGATTACATATACGAGGACCGTGGCGAGGTAACGGTCCTCTTCATCTCCTGTCACTGATGTTTAGAATGGGACTTGTACATAATAGGGTTTACACTGTTTGGGGAACATTTAGACTTCATCATAAATGAAAATTCTCCTCATGGTTCATGGAATGGTCTTCTTGTAATCACTGTGGCCATCAGGAGACGTCCTATGAATCATGGATTAGACTTTCTATGTGTTGTCAAAACGTTTCTGAATCATTCTAATTTTAATGAAATAATTGGTACTTGTCTGACCTCCCTGTCATGATCTAGTCTCACTTGCAACTCCTCTCTTAAGCTGAGAAACGATGTTCACAGGTACTGCAAACCAGGTTCTTTGATCATGGCGAGTATGCTCTGGTATGGCCGCTCCTTCAGCCAGTCCATATTTCCATCCACCCGTTTTCTTTACAATATACAATTTCTTTTAGGGTAGAGTACACTACTTGCTATTTACAACCGCGTGAAACCTGGCTGCAGATTGCTTGGGCGGGAATTCCGACTTCACCAGCTTGGCTTCCAACTTATATGCTAATCAAGGTGAGTGCTCAAGGCAATTTCTCTTGCATTGATCCTTCCCTTCTGCCCCTGGACAAGTTTACGGATTCAGGTTTGAAATTCGTCACTCTGTTGTAGGGTTTGGGCCGTTATAACAATCTACTGATGTGGTGTACTGTAATGCAGGCGGATAGACTCTCATACAAGAGACAGTGATTGTAGGGATACAACGTTGACTCCTTCAGTGACATTTAGTTTAGATTCCCCTTTTGTCAACCAGTGGTACTGTTTATCAGTATGTAAAACATCAATTCATCCCATTAAGAGGACAAGCACTCTTTTTGCCCCTTCGTCGACTTAATTACCACTGGAACAGTCCTGCTCTTCTCAACATTTGACACTATTGGATTAGGTATTTCTGTAATGGGACTCATGAACCTGCATGTGTACAAATGGAACTATCTGTAGAAATATCTATTGACTTTGATGGCTTGTAAAGGAACATTTTGTAAAGGAGCATTCTTGAGGCAACAGAATTTAACTGTATAGCATGGAACTTAAGTCAGTTCACCATTTCGTCTTGAGAGATGCGCAGTTCATAAAAAACGGGAGTACTCGTGCCGTCAACTTATAATGTAGTAGCCTAGCGATGCAGTAGTATATTAGTGAAGGCTCTTCCATCGCACCTCTCTCGCACTGTACTAGACGATCATCTGGTAATTCTTTGATAGCTTCAATCTCGACCTAAGTTACTCCGCTCTAAATTAATAACCAAGTTAAGAACTTCGGGAAATTTACAGCTTCTTCGTCGTGCACTGCATCCATTTGATACTCTCTTCCGAGAGTTTCAATGAAGGATGGCCAAGTTAATTGATCCCGCCGGGACGGCATCTATTGAGGAATTCCAAAGTTCTACTGAATCTGTTCATGCATCCTAGTTAACAGTTCGTATTTGACGTGTTCAACGAGATTTCTTTGTACCTCCCAGTTGGAGGGGCACCTTGGAGTCAGGCGACAGTTTATTACATTACTTAGATCCAGTTATATTCAAGCAATACTCACACACGTAGTTGTAATGTTAATCTCCGCAGTTGTCCTTGAGCAACAATCAGTAACCCATAGGCCTTGTCAGCCAGAAGCACTGAAACGATAGATCAAGTTTTGATATCCTCCCACCCTTCATACAGCTGCATTACATACCACATGGACAAGCCACGCGGACATCACATGCAACCAAGTATATAAACGAGGGCGGGAGAACAAACACCTTCCCAAAGAACAAGAATACTTCAGCTCATGAATTCAAGAATACGAAGAATATCTAGGGAACAAGAACTCCCAAACATCACCAGACACAAAATGTACGGCGGCGCATCCACAGTCTCTCAGGAATCGAGACCAAGAAGAGATAGGGCAACAGAACGGATTGCTCTAGCTTACAAAAGAAATGTTGAACACTGTCCGTGAGTCTCTGGTCAGTGCTCGACCGTTGAAAGCATTTCGACGAACAAAAAAAAAACCCTAAAACCAATCAGAAACATAAGTAACCGCCAAACACATAAACGAAACGGAGACTGTAAAGACTGGTTGTATGGCTGATAAGGATCTGAAATCCACCACACGAAAGACGGAGCGCTTAAGAGTGATCGGAAAACTTTGAAGACATTTTGTAAGATGAATCCATCAGGAGGTCAGCCGATTCAATACTTTCTCGTCATCTCACTTCACAAGCACACACAAGAACATCTACCGAGACCTGAAAACAACTACGACATGAGTATCGGCGCACACAGAGTCGAACCTCTAAGTGAAGATGGGCACAGATCGCTCAGTCTAATATATAGTGCAAACCGGGTTAGGGTTTCAGGCTTTAGGGTTGGGATTTCCGAACCTGCGGGATTCTAGAACTTTCATCCGTTTGATTTCTCACAATGATTTCACCACTCAGACAAAAATTAGACCATACTTCATATTGTGTCGGAATTGGAAAAGAATTTTTGAGTTTTTTAGAATTGGAATTGTCCTCATCGAGCTATAGAAAAATCCACTAATAATGAAATTTAGTTATTACACTAATTGATTTTTAAATGTTGTAATTTTTTACTATTGATGAAGATTTTTTATCAAGATTATAAATATTAATACTATTCATAGAGGAAATTCTCTACAAACATAGTTGGTAATAATATTCATCAAGTATACAAAATTATAGCATTTTTAAATCAATTTATTTGGCTAACATTAAATTTTATTACTAATGTAGCTATGCTTTGTCAAACTATGCTATGTCAAACTAAAAACAACCAAAAAGTTCGAGTTCAATGTCACAAATAATTTTCAAGAAATTGGAACCTTGCCTTCCCTTTCTTTTCACAAGCCTCACCGCAAATTTGGGTGGCCAACAATTCATATTCTTTTAATGCAAGTATTGCACACTCCCCTCAACACTCCCATGTAGAATTCCAAATTTGTTTTTGTTTTTTCTACAAATTTTGTTACTATCAAATTCTTGGATAAATAGGTGCATTCTTAATTTCTATAATAACCTTGAAATCATTTGTCAGACACTTTGTTTTTTGTAGCATTTCAAAATTAAGATGGTACATTTTATACCAAAGTTGATGAAAAGAATGGGTTATAAAAATAAACTTTGTAGGGTTAAAAAAATTGAATATGTAATTCATATGTACATAAATATCCCTTCTTTCAATAGGAAAAAGTAAAAAGATGCTACCTTTGTATGAAATTCAATCCTTAAAAGATAATGTGCATTTGGTGTAGAAATGGTCTAAAAATAAAATAAAATAACATAAAATAAAATAATATTCCTAGGAGAGTGTTGAGAAAATTTTAGAAACTTTGATCATAAAGATTACAAGACTATTTTTCTCACAAAATCAATTATCGATAGGTATAGATATTTTATGAGATTAATAATTATTTATTTAAAAATAATATTACTATCTTTAGTTTGGATATTTAAGATACATTCACACCAAAGTAGAAATTATAAGACTTAGGAATTAAACACTTTAAACAATAGTGCTAGTTTGTAAGTATGAAAATGTGAGCATATATATATATATATATATATATATATATATATATATATATATAAAAGTAGATATACTGCAACCATTGAAAGTGCTTATAATGTAAACACCTATTATATAAGTATTTATATCATAGTTATACTATAATCATGTAAGGTTTCTATATTATATACATCTATAAACATAGGTGTATAGTCTGCTAAGTTCATATGTTCATGCTCCTAGGCTCACTTAATAGCAAACTTCAAATAGGTTACATCTTAAACTCTTAAAGGTTATACTTTGTACTTACAAAGGTGTTTGTAAGAAAGACCAATTCTTTTTTGCACCACGTTTAAAGAGACAGAGTTGTTATTTGCTATAACTTTTGAAGCATGAACCCAATGAATTTGAAATTTTTACTAGAGTTATTTGTCTTAATTGTAATCATATATTTTAATTTTATTAAATTAAAAATAAATAAATTAAACTTTTTGAATTTGTTACATTTGAGGTTCAACAATTTTAATTAATTCAAACCATTCTCTAGGTTGAAACCCAATGAATTTGAATACTAGAGAATGGGGAGTACCTAGAATGAATGATTTAGAGTTAAAAATTTTGTAGTCTATTCTCTAATAGGCAAGTATGTTCATACGAAAGGGCATCTAAAAATATATTAGTATGTGTCCTCCACATTCTTGCAAATAGGGTTTCTTAGTGCTTGTATTTCTAAACATTGAAGATCATAGTTTCAAGATCATTCTTTTGATAAAATCTCATCACCATCAAATCTTCACAAATTGCCAAGCTATAAATTGTTTTTCCTATTTTTTACAAATTAAAACATCAAAATACCTATTTTCTTGAGTTTCTGCACTTTTCTAATTCTCCTACTTAGAGAATCTTTCTATGCATTTTCTTCCTTTAAACTTTAAAAAATTATAGTATTACCAAAGAAATTGCTTAAATGCTACAATAGCATGTCAATCTTTCTTGGAACTACCTCTAGGATTATAATTTTCAAAGTAATTAGATTTAGAAAGGAAATAGTAAGTGTATTTAGCTTCTACATAAGGGGGGAAGTCTTTTTGCAAGGAGAGGACCTTAGTCAATAGGCCTCATGTTATAGGACAAACTTAATATATATAAGCCAG
Organism: Climacium dendroides; assembly: GCA_950106755.1. Classification (NCBI taxonomy): domain Eukaryota; kingdom Viridiplantae; phylum Streptophyta; class Bryopsida; order Hypnales; family Climaciaceae; genus Climacium; species Climacium dendroides. The sequence goes on along the minus strand of OX467082.1, from coordinate 21,533,697 downwards.
GTGAGGGATCTAAGTAGAGTAAAAAGGATAATTAGTCAAGTATTCTTCTAATATAAAGAATGGGCATGGTTTAAAATGGGTGTAGGAAAAAACAAATTTTTTTGGTTACAAGTGAAGAGCCACTATTTGTATGACCTTTTAGGCTTATGGCAATGTTAGGTTTAAAAAAAAACTAGAGGAAGATATTCCTCATGAAAATCTTATAAAAAGTACAATCTTATACAATAGAAGGAAGCTAGTAGATAAATGGAGCTAAATCAAGTAGCTTTTTTTCATCCTTCAAAAGTTATAATTTTTCCTTGTGTATGAACAAACTCCCACTCATAGGTAGAACTGTTCTATTTTAACTCCTCTTAGATCCACAATGGTATATATTAAATTAAATATTAACTCATTCCATCATGCTTTATAGTGCCACATTAATAGAAGTCATAAAAAATATACATAAGTGATTGTATGAAAAAAGTAATAAATTTCTAGATATTTGAATTCCAATCTTTAGGAACATAAACAAACACTATACTCTTTGTTGTTTACAATTGTATATTATTTTTTTAAAAAGATCTTGTATTTAGGAATTAGTTTGTAGTGTTTTTATTTTAGTATTTATTAAATTATTTTTAGACCTACTTAAACTTTTGAAGGCCATAATAAAAACTATAATCCACATGTGCACATAGAGGCTATCAATGGGATTTTAAAATAGTTCCAGAAACTCCTTATAATAATGTGCACTCATTAGATTTAATTAATACTTCAAAGTTACATAGTTTATAGCTCTATTATTTAAAAGAAGCTATTTGACAACAATGTTTTTAAAATTAGCAATTTTTACATTGAATACAATTCAACTTAATATGGATAACATAAAAAATAAAAAAAATAATGGCATGTATGTATACATGTTTGGTCATGATTAATTACAATAATTCTAAGAAATATTTTGAATACACAAATGCATTAATATATGCGACATATAATTATTTTTAGTTTAGTTTATATTTTTATGACAAAAATATACAATATAATTTGACCATGATGTTTCAAATTTAGTGTTTTGTACATTGAAATTGGAATCAATTCGACTTATGAGCATCATAAAATATTATTAAAATTGATGGCATGCATGTGCATATGCATGGCCATGGGTAATTAAATTAATTCCAAATGTACAAATCTATGGATTAAAAAAATTGTTTTGTTCTTGAAAAAAATTGAATTTTTTAGTTTCTAATTCTATGCGGCACTTAAGATGGTCACATGGCCTCCAAAAATATATTTTTATTAATTGATTTTTTAATTTATACAATTATATGTAGTCAAATAATCTTGTTCAAAGTCTAGAACAAGTTGTCTTTGGAGCTAGGACTTCATGGGCTACTTTGAGGCTTTTTAGTTTTGCTTGGAGTGAAAAGCTAGATGAAAATTTTCAGTGTCTTGCAATTCTACAATTTTTCAATTTGTTTGTGACTTTGTGGTTGCATTGTCTTTCCATTTGAATTTTGAAAGGTTTAGCCTTGAGGTTTAGGTGTCACGAACATAATTTAGAACCTTCTCTGTGAAGCTAGAGTTAAAAGAAAGTTTTTTGAGAAGCTTTTTGAACCGCAAAGCTAGAGCTAAAAGAGAGCTTTTTGAGAAGCTTCTTGAACTTGAGAGGTTTTGGAAGGACATCCAAGTAGGATGGAAACTTCTTGAAAAACTTCCTAAGTAGGAGAAGCCCCTAGAAGCTTCATAAAGAAGGTTCAAACTAAAGGAAGCTTCTTGAAAAGCAGGTTAAGTAGCAAAAGCTTCTTAAGAAGCTCACCAAGTAGCGAAAACTTTTAGAAGAACTTCCTAGTTCATAGTATATATAGAAGTTGAGGTTAAGGTAGTCATGAATCTCAACAACACATCTTTGAGTGTTAGTCCCTTGATTCAAGCTTTAGCCTTATCCTTCTTTTGATTCTAATAGCAATTTTATTCCTGAAGAATTGTCTTGTCTTGTTTTTCTTGCATCCATTAGATTAGGTATTGTTCATACATAGTATTCATATTCAAAGAGTGTTTTGCAATTAGTAGTAGTCCCAATCAATGCAACATCTTCTTTGAAGATTACAAGACTAAACTTTTGGATTTTTGGTCTTGAATTTCCATAATCTTTTGAAGTGCATAGTTGGAGAAGGCAACATGTGATTTGTAATGCTAAACTCTAAAAAAAATCATACTAGATTGAAGTCAAATTTTTTTGTTTTTAATGTGACTTCAAACAAAGGCACAATGGCACATGTATCTTTCCTACCTTCTTGTACAAATATTAGAGGAAATGTTATTTTCTAAAATTAGGTTTCCATAGGTTCTAATTGTATCAAAAGGTTTGAAGTTTGGACCTTTGACTCTTTTTTTTGCCAAAAAACACTCAAAACTATCATTTCCATTGCAAAGAGTAAACAAATTTGAAAATTAGTTTTTGCACATCTAATTGCAAGATCTTATACCTAAGTAGCATAAAAAATGTATAGAATAAATTTTAGAAATTTTGATTGCAGAGATTGCAAGATACCTACATTGTGGGATTAGATTTTTTGACTTTGAACCTTCTTAACTTAAATTTTTTGCACTGTCTACAAAGTTCTACGTTTAAATTTTTATGGTGGGAATTGAGTTGAGAGTCTAAGAAGAAAAATAAATTTTAAACTTAAGTTTCATTCTTAAAAAATACTTAAGTAGAAGTAAGTATGAAATAGAAGGAAAATTTAAATTATTAATATCTTTAAGTTAGAATTAAAATTTAGTAATCCCAATGGTGAGATTTTTCTAGCAAAACAAAAAACATTTAAAATTTTTTTTAATTTAAAAAAAAATTGCATTCACAAATGAATCCTACAAGTTATTTTTTGAAGAAAATGCTTAGATTGCTCCAAAAAAATATTGTCCGTATCTTTCACATCTTTTATCCAAATTAAATGAATCAAAGCTTCTCATATAGACAAAAATATAATCTATGAGAAAAAAAATCAAAAATTCAAAAATTCAAATTTTTTTGAAATGTTTTTTTGTTGCCTAATCTCCCATGTTTTGAGCTCATCTAGGCATAAATTTTGTTCTAGGGAACTAATTGAAAAAAATTATATTCCCTTGAAAATAATCAATTTTCTTATCTTCTAAAAAAATTTCAAAAAATCATGACAAAAAATTGAGACTGTAGGTACTTGCCCATAATCCAATTTGTGTTCCAATGGAGCCACCATTACTAGTATGTGAGTCTAAGGTCTTGAGCCCATGCCATGAGCCTAGGTTGCCATGTTATAGGCACCTTTCATAGTTATAGGATATTTATATTATAGGTGCCTATATTATTGGTGTCTATGTTGTAAGTACCTATGTTATAAGCACCTTTCATGGTTATTGGATACTTATATTATATGTATGTATGTTATAAACACCTTCAATAGCTATAGAGTACCTACTTATACTTAGACTCAAGGCTTGTAAGCTTGCATTTCTAGGCTCACATGCTAACGCCATTGCAAAGGAACAAGGTCCTTTAGGAGTTAACTTTTAATCTTCACATTTAGATTCAAATTTAAATAACTTTAGGTTTGAATTTATCCGAATTTCTCAATTTTTTTTAGTTCAAAGTTTAAAAATAAATAAATTTCAACTATGCCTAAATGAGGTCTAAAATTCAACTTCAAACACAATTTCTATGTTTTGACAATGAGTGATCAAGCTCTCATCTTCAAATTATCCCATACCCTTTAAGGATTTATCATGGACAATGAATTTCATTATCAAAACAAACTTGCTACCCTCACTTCTCTCCAAATGTCAATGAAGCTACTCCTTCATTTTACCAACAAATTTTGTTTTGAAGATAGTTTGAACAATTGTGACTTGGTATTTCATTCATTTATTATTTATATGAGGGCGAGCTAGAAGTTCATTTTTTCATTTATGTGAGGGCAATTATGGGTTTTTACCTTGCAATCAACGTGAAAAGTACACTCATTCAAGTACACTTGGTAAGACTCCATTTTATTGTCCACTCGCCAAATTTTGCAATGGCCAAACATTTTTTAGGCCTCGCACGGCTAGTTAGCGAGTGTCACTTGAGCTATCGTGGGGATGTTCTATAGTAGCCCACCCATTTCCAACCATCATCCCATTTCTAATCTATAAGTTGCTTTTTCTCGGCTTTCTTTCCATGAAATTGTGCTTTCTTTCTATGAAGTGGTGGAGTTCCAAGAGTAGTTGTGGTGCATTATCATTGGTTGTAAGGCTATCAATATTGCAACCAACCTATGATCAAAAATTAAAAGGTCTATACCACCATTATAGGTCCAATAGAATCTTTTACTACAAAACTTGTAATAATTATATTTTGTATAATAAAATTTAAAAAATATACAATCCTTCCTAACTCTATTCAGTACATGGAAAAATTCCGCACTCAAAAAATCTATACTCCAAATATGCCTAATTGCTTAACCCCTAAATGTCTAAGGTATGTTTTGAGCTTCTTGGAATTTGTTCTAAATTGAACAAAAAACTATCATTTTGATAAATTATATCAATTTTTTTTGAATTGTAACCATACAAATTCAAATTAAACATGTTATAGATCATATAGGAAAAGAAAACACAATAATATCACTCATAAATTGAAAGATTATAATGTTTGATTGTGGGGGTGTTAAAACTATGAAAATCTTTTAACAATTTAATTGGGTCTTATTTAACTTTAAAATATTGTCGACACCAGAATTTGGTGCCTTGGGCATTTAGGGGTTAAGTGGTTGGAGATGGGTTAGCTACCTTAAGTCTCCACCATGACTCACTATGCAATTTGACCATCCTTTTCACCCGATTTTGGGGTATGTTACTGACCCCAACTGACCCTTAAATGTGCTAGAAAGCTTTTTTAAAGGAATAATTTTTTTTATTTCAATAAAAAAATTAAAAATGAACAATTTATACTACAATGAGGTTTTCATTACTCGTATGTAAAGTAAGTAGAAAAAGCATTTTCAAGTGAGCTTGACTTCAAAGTTAGAAGAGAATCTCTTTATATGGACATGGGTGGTAGGAGGTAGAACAACCCATGTAGGATAATGTAAATTAGAATTAGTAGGAGTTCAACTGTTCATAGTTAAGTCAAAAGTAGGAATTGTGTTTGAAATAGAATTTCAGACTTCATTTAGATATAGTAGAAAACTTTTTTTCAAAAAACTTCAAACTTAATAAAAGTTGGTAAATGAAGTTAAATTTCATGTCCAAAAATCCATTTGAGATTTAAAACCTCCAATAAAAAGATATGAACAAAATTCAGAGATGAAGTTTGAAATGTCAAAAAAAATTTCCTTCCAACCCCTCTTTCAAATCTTTCCATAACTTTTGATTGAAGGTTCTAAATCTCAAACGGATTTTTGGAGATGAAAATTATTTTCATATATTAATTTTTCTTGGTTCAAAGTTTTTTGATTTTTTTTTATACTATGCCTAAATGAGGTTTGAAATTCAACTTTAACCCTGAAAGGACGATGGGGTGACTTTGGAAATCATTAGTTTTTTTGACTGTGTGAAGCATTGGCTTAAAAAATTGTGAAAGCATTCATTGCAAGACAAACTATTGTTGAAGACCTCCCTTTTTCTTGCGAAATTTTGAGGATGAATAGTTGCACTTTTGTCCTACATAAAGAGATCCTCTCTGATCCATCAAATGCAAAACATCCGCCTCAACGTTTAAGGGTTAAACACAATTCTTACTTTTGATTTAACTATGAATAGTTGAGCTCCTACTAATTCTAATTTACATTATTCCAGATGGGTTGTTCTACATCCTACCACCCCATATGCATATAAAACGAGTTTCTCTACTCAATTGAGTACTCTAAGTAAGTTACAGATGTTTCTAAACAAATATGAGATGGTTGTTGGATTCAATTTTCCCATTTAATTGGAAGTTAAATTTTTGTAGTTTGATTTTCTTATATGAAACTACCAGACATTGCATACCCCACTTGGTGCCCCTTCTTGGCGTGTTTGGTGTGGAGTACATGAGAAGCAATGTGACCCTAGTCTCCAATTCCACCTGCCAAATGAGCATTTGTCTGTTTGGGATGTCTTACCTCAGTGACATTTACACCTATAACACTTCAAAAGCAATGATGTTTTTAACAAAAAAGACCCCGGGCGTTTCGTGGTTGACTTGACGTGAGGTCCTTCACAGGCAACGCCGACGGCAAAGCAATCTCTGCCAAGCAGCCACGCAGCGGCTTCCGTTCTGCACCGCATCACCGCCTGCATCGTCAAGCGCACCCCCAGGCCAGTCTCCCCAATTGACTGGCCCCTCACCCAATACAACAAGCTTTTCTGACCCGCAAGCACACGCCACTCCACGCGCGCGCGCCATACCCATCCCCCTCACCCCTCCCACTAGCCGGCAGACAAGCTGACCTTGAAGCTCCCGAAACTCTCGAACTTTACATTTGCATTCAATTTCAACTCGCAAATCCAACCTCGGGGTAGAATGGTGGCCTAGTTCACGACGAGCCCCAGAGTCTCGTCTGCATGAAAGCATTGTGACCCTCGGGGAACCTGCAAATCGAGCAATCACGTCAAAACTACGTCTTCCACTCGGACTCCACCGATTTGGGGTTCCGACTCAGGCACACACCCTGATTTGAGACTCCGAATTTGGGTTCGGGAATCGGGTTTTGAATTGAGGTTCCGAATTTGAGTTCCGACTTTGGGTTTTAAATTTAGGTTCCGCCTCTGGTTGAGAGAGAGTCAGAGATCTGAGTTGAGTGGCGCTGAGCTGAGCTGATTTGCGATGTCGTGCACCGCGGTGGCTGCGTTGCAGCTGGAGCTCCCCCTCGGCTGCGCCTTTGGCCATGGACGGAGACTCCCAGCTGCCTCGCGGAGCTTGGGCGGCGGTCGATTACGGAGCCCCTGGCTGAATGGAGCTTCGCCGCAGCGGCCTCCGAGGGACGCCTTCCCCGCGCGTGGCAGCGTTCAGGGTGGTTTCCGACCCTGGAGCCGGAAAGCGAGGCCGCGCCGTCTCCCCGTGGTGGCGGATCCCGAGGTGTCGAGTCCCTCGCTGGAGGAGGAGCGCGTGGAGTACGACTGGCAGCAGGAGTGGTACCCCATGTACTTGGAGGCGGAGATGCCCAAGGCGGCGCCGCTGGGGCTCACAGTGTTCGATCGATCGCTGGTGCTGTTCTACGATGGGGAGGGTGAGCTTCATTGCTTCGAAGATCGATGCCCGCACAGGTCACAACACCTCGCCCGTTCCCCCTCCACGGGATACCAGTTGTTCTTTGGTTTCTTGGTTTGGAATGATTCGAAATTTCTTGTACCGTTATGAATTTCTGTATGGCATTGTGTGCTTCCAGTTTGAGGATCACGTCTCTGGAAACAGAATTGAAAAGAACGCCGTCCATTCAGTCCGAAACGCAATTGGATAGTAGAATTCAACGGATAATTTCTTATGCGATCATGCAAAGTTGGAGGTTTTAGACCACTGCTTATTTCTGTGCAACGACTGTGGGCAATGATGTTTCTAAAGACCACTATTTTAGAGTCTTGTTAGTTTAGAAATTTCTTCAGTAATTGGAGATATTACAACCCGCTGTGTAATTAATTGGACAACATGGTAATTGCACAGAAAAGGGACAGTAGTACTATGTAAAGATAAGTGATTGTAAAGGTCTAGCTCAGTCATGCCTTACACCCAATTTTCTAATTGAAGGCCAAACAAGTGTATTGGTCTAAGAGATGGATCGCTGTCAGTAACAGGATGAGGTTTTAGCATCGTCTACCCTAATCGGGAGATTTTAGGGTACATGAGCTGAATATGAGATCAGATTTTCTACAGTTGCCTTTTAGTTTGTTATGCAATTTCAAAATAGGAGATGGTAGACTACTGTAAGTGACTGTAGACAATTCCATTCCGAGGTCAGTAATCCTAGAAAATTAGCCAAGTCATGCGTCATGTTGATTACATCACTTGCTGTTAAATTCCACCAAATATATGACTAGATGAGCTGCTGTTGGTTAACTATATATGACATGCCAATAGGTCCTTCATGTATTCAGTATCCTTTTTCTTTAAGTGTCGATCAACTTCAGCTCTCTATTTGTTCAAATTTAATTACTGATGAGTAATTTTGTTTGTCACAGGCTTGCAAAGCTGTCAGAAGGGCAGGTGATTGACGGTAAGCTGGAGTGTCTTTACCATGGGTGGCAGTTTAACGGAAGTGGCCAGTGTACAAAGATTCCACAGGTTTGCCGCTGTTTTTTCTCCTCCACATCTGCTCTTTAGATGTTCTCTTCATTTTCTGGAGATTTGGTTAACCCCTATGGATTACAAATGACCAATTCGCTTGATCATTCTGTGAAAAAACCAATAATTCAGATGGGGTCAAATTTTGCCCTAAAATCCTGAAGCCCAATGACAAAATCTCAGCTCTCTTGGGATGAAGTTGACATGGGTGAATGAATGATCAATCATATTGTGAAACATATAATGAAGATGGGGTCAGATTTTATGTCATTAAAACTGGGGAAGAATTGTGCTTGGTTTGATCCTAAAATTCGGACAAATTAGTTTCCATATGGCGCACTCAAAGTGCTTATAAAATCATGAATTCCAATGAAAATTTCTCAGTCCTTATGGGGTGAAGTTGACATGGATGAATGAATGAATGGCAGCTGGAGCCGGGAGCAAAGATCCCAAAGACAGCGTGCACCAAAACGTATGCAGTGAAAGTGTCGCAGGGCGTGATCTGGGCGTGGCTGGGAACCGAAGCCAGTGCCGATGCCACCAAGATTCCCTGGTTCGAGCATTACGAGAAGGAAGGCTTCCAGCATCTCAGCTCCATACATGAGCTTCCCTACGACTACTCCATTCTGCTGGAAAATCTCATGGACCCCGCGCACATCCCCATCTCGCATGACCGCACGGATCAATCGGCCAAGAGGGAGAATGCGCAAGCTCTGGTACTTACACAAAATTCCCAGCAGTGTTTTTCTTTTGCTCGAAATTTCGCCACTTTGCTACAGAGAAAACACAAAGGCTACTTTTTGTAAGGAAATTTAAGCTTTTTTTCCACAAAATAGCCAGATTGCTGCTGAATTTCAAACCCTGTTGTCGAATTTTACCTAGGTATCCAGGTTGGTTTTATATAGATATCGCCAAGTATCACTTAAATATCACATGAATATTGAAGAAATAGTTGATCACTGATCCCCAGTTGTCTCAACTTTATTTGCGGTTCCCAATTTGATTGTTTTGAGATTGACATTCCTGTAGAGGCGATAGAATTTTGCTGACAAGTCAGATTATTGTACTCTTGAATGTCAACATTATTTTTGGTTCCCAGTTTGTGTGTTCTGAGATCGACATTTCTGTAGAGGCGTTTGAATTTTGCTATCAAGCCAGATTATGGTGCTCTTGATTATCAACTTTATTTTTGGTTCCCAATCTGTGAGATTGACTTTATTGTAGAGGTGATAGAATGCTGCTTTCAAGTCAGATTATGGTGCTCAAACAAGGGAGGCTTCCATATGATCCCTGAGATCATAGGAGACCTCCCCTTGAATCATCCTTAGTTTTGGTATTTATTTTGGTGGTTGGAATGGTTACAATTCTGTTATATTAGCATTTCTTGTGGTTCCCTCCTGTATTTTGAGATTTAGCATTGCTGTAGAGGTTGTAAGAAATAGTCTAATCCATCCATTAAGATAGGCTGTTTATTTTGTTTTGTTTTGTTTGTTTGATATGGTGAGATCTCCTGGGTTGTGTGTCTCCCGGTCGCGTGCTTTGGTATCGTCGGAAAGTCAGCCCTTGGCGAGGAGGGATGCTTGGGCTTTGTTTCGTGGCGTTTGGACCTACGGTGGGAAAGTTATTGTGTTTGAAAGTTTTTATGCATTAGAAAATTACTTTTACTTACACTTTGGTTGTGGCAATGGCACTCTAGTTTTACTGAAAACATGTATGGAATGGCTTCAACAGGTGTTTGAAGTGACGGAGCGGACAGCACGAGGGTTTGCAGGGGTATGGAAAGAGATCAGCACCTCGACATTCACGAACACCACGCGCTTCGAAGCGCCCTGTTGCCTCCGGAACGACAAGAAATCGGTGAAACCAGACGGCACGGAGGTCCAGTTGAGCGCCATTTTCCTGTGCAGGCGAGTGATTTTCTTTTCTTTTCTTTTCTTTTCTTATGCCATTCTTATGTAACTTACCGCATGGCTACTCTGCAAAACTCCTGTCTATTTTTATGCAAAGGAGATCTTGGCTGGGTGTACTTAGCCGAGAATGTACGATTGTCTAACAAGACCCCTCAATAGTCTCGGCCGACCATGTGCTTGAAATCTAGTAACCGCACCTGATTCAGCAATGCTAGCAAGGCAGGTATCTTTGGCCTTCTTCCCTGAAAAAAACATTTCGTAACATGGAGAAACTAATTGATGAAGAAGACCATTTGCAGCTTCACTGTAAACACCGCTTATTATTTTTTTTCCAATTCCTTTGTTTGTTGCATTTTTCAACGTCTAACAACTACAGAATGGTTTCTTTGCGAATGGTGAAGATATCGCTTTATTATTTTTCCCAATCCCCTCGTTTATTGCATTTTCAAGAATGGTTTATTTGCGAGTGGTGCAATACCGCTTATTATTTTATCCTATCAATCACTTGTTTATTGCATTTTCAACGTCTAACAAGTACGAAATGTGTTTTTTTTTTGTTTTTTTTTTGTGAATGGCATTATGCAGGCCAGCAGGTCAAGGCAAGTCTATGCTGATTTTGCGGTTCGGTAGCTCGGACTTCCCGAAGGCCATCAAGTCTATCCCCACTTGGTTCATCCACAGCACCAGCAACACAGTGTTCGAGCAGGACATGGGCTTCCTTGCTTCCCAGAACGAGTGCCTCATCAGGAGGAACCAGCCCACCAAGGATCTCTACTTCAACGTGAAGTCGTCGGACACTTGGGTCACTGAGTTGCGGCGCTGGTTCGACAAAGTTGGTCATGGCATGCCATATTACTTCGGCCTAAGAACTGTGTCTGTGCCTGCGCATCCAGCCTTGACGGAAGCTGCTCCTGCTGGCGCTTCCGCGGCCACGGCTTCGACGTACCCTGCGCAGGGCTCCTTTGGTGCCATGTTCGCCAGGGATCCGACCAACCGCTACTTCCGGCATGTGGTGCATTGCAAGTCCTGCCTCGCCACACTCAGTGCCTTCCAGAAATATCAAAAGGTGAGGTCCCCTCTTGGAGATTTGGACCGACTCAATGTCAGACTGACTGACTGACTTCTCGATTGTTTCATTGACTTTCTTGAGCTTGTTGGAACAGTCACCATCTTTATAGGAAGAAATCAATTCTTAAGAATGACGGAGAGAAATAGGGGAGAGGATGGTGGAACAGGTGAACACCTAGAAATTAGACCAACTTCTCATTTGTTTGCTTTTATGTTCATAAACATTCTTGATCTAGTTAGAGTACTTGCTTTTTGGAAGAAATTAGACTTCTGTGCAGTTGTAAGTATGATAGAGAGAAAGAGGGAGAGGATGTTGGAACAATTGAATGGCTAGGAAACACATGAAGGAGAATTAAAATGACCCTAAAATCAAACTACCTTTACTTTTGTTTGCAAGAATGTTATATAGCTCCAACAATTTCAGTTGGGATTTGTAACCATACTTAGGGATCTTCGATCTTATGATTCGTTCTCTGCAATCTGCTAGTTTGTTACCAGATTAGCCACAACGCAAATTCTTCTTTGCTGCTACTAGTGGAATGCGATTCTGAAACAGAAACGTTCTGCAGCCCAGCTCTGATACTCCTTGCTGTAACTCCTGGTGTTCTTGCAATTTTCTTGCGAGACGTACCTTCATGCAGCTTTGTAGATTGTGTGGAAAGTAAGTGAGGTATAAATTTTGGCAGGCCTTTCTTCTGGATTATTATTGATTGATAAATCTAAGTTTCTGCGTCTTGTGTGAACAGGTTGCAGTGGCGTTGGGATTGTTAGCAGCTGGAGTGGCCATAACGCTGCAGTCTGTGATGTGGCGAGCATCATTGGTGGTGCTGGCCCTTCTGTCATTTGCAGCGGCTTTTGCCTGCTCGAAAGGCGTTGGAGTCTTGACCCAGAATTACGTGAGGCCGCATCGCAAGTGAGGCTCATGAAGGATCTGCTTCACTCCATTTTCTGATTATTTCCTGCACAGGTGGTTATCATCAGTTTCAGTGACGTGCCCGTGTGGTGGAATGCATGGAGGTAAATTTATGGAAGGTAGAGTGTGGACGTCCAAAATTGGATATTAAGTGAGATCTGCCGTAAGATTTGTATGAAGTGTGTATATTCATTAAATTTTTTTATGAAAAAGTTGTACTTTACTCTCGACTTGGATTTCCGAAATGTTGCACCTACTCATCGTTCTTCAACCTAAATGACGGACCCATGACCATTGATTTCAAACCTCACTGCCCATCACTCAGCTTGCTGTCAATTTGCAATAGATATGTATGAAAGTTTTCATATTTGTTTTTCAGAGATGAAATTATGTGTCTTCTGTACTTCACAAAAATTTTGAGAATTTTGGAAGAAAAAGTGAAGAAAAATCACATGAAATAGAAAATTATTTCAAAAAATCTGAAAATTTCACCATGTGTGTATATTGCAATGACTTACATCATTGTGTAAACTCAATTTTTGTGTCATTCTATAATTTAGAAAATAATAGACATTGAAAATACATCCAAAGTTCAAATTGCAATAAAACATTCAATATTAGGAATTTTTTCAAAATTCAAATTGGAGTAAAAACCAAAGTAGATGAACTTCATTTTGTTAGTTGGACTCAAATTCAAAAAATATCATTTTTGTGGAGAAATTTCAGATTTAGAGCAAGGAACAACTTCCCAAAATACACTAAAATATCATATTCTATGATCCGTAGTTTTTACTAACTTCTCATTTATGTGAAGACAAACACTTGCAAGATTACAAACTCAATTAAATACTCTTCATAACCCACCATGAAAGGTCAACAAAAAAAATATGGATGAAAAATTGCTTTTGAACTCTTTCCATCTCACAATATTATCATCGTCATTGAAATGCCATAGAATGGTGCCTATGGCACTTCAGGGATAATCAATGAGCTAGTGACTATGGAAACAGTCTGTTTTGGTACCGTGGGAATCATTGATAAAAAAAAATCCAAATACACTCATTAGAAGTCAAACTGCTATAGAAGACCTTCCCTTCCCTAAAACACAAAATTTGGAGGATGAATAGTTGCACTTTTTTTCTACATGGAGAGACTCTTTGTCATTCATCGGCTAGAAAACATCCTCAGCATCGTTTGTACACATGACTATACACATAGGAATGAGAAAATGTAAGGTAACTAAGGTGAAGTGAGTATACCCCAAATGCATACGTTTCCCAATTGAGTTTATCAGGGGATGCAATTGGAACTCTGGAATATGCCCACGTGGCCAAAACTAATAAACATAATCAAGACTAGGATTTGCCCTACACGTGAAGACATTTAACTCCGTGTAGCTGAACATGTGAATCATCACCACTACACCACCACTACGACTATTTAGATTGTAACTTGTTCAACACTATTCAAAACCTTCTTCGACATGCATATGGTATGACCTCTCATGTAATTTCTTTGACAATCCTATGAAGGCAAGTACACCTAAAACAATCTAAATTATGGTTCTTACCATATGGTCCCTGGCGTGAGCTTCTGTTTTTTGGATCCTGGCTTGTCGATCGGAGATGCCATATAAAATTTACGGATCTAGATCTTCTAGCGCTACACAGTGGGTTGCTATACTGTACATGCGCAATATTGCTAGCTCGATCAGATGCCTGGCTAAGTGAGAGGAGGAACGACTGCTGCAACGGATACTAGTATGTTTCTGTTTCCCAAGACCCAGGTTACGTACTCCGAAGATTCAGTTTCGATCAGACAGCGCTCGACCACACAGGTATACTCACAGGCCCAGACTTGATGGAAGAACATTCTTGGCAGGGTAGGTTGGATTTCTTTCTTGTGATCGGTGTCACCTGCGGCGATGCCGGCCGTCGTTTGTAGACAGTGCGTTGGTATCGAACAGGACATATTGAAGAAACATGTGGTGCGAGACTTTTAATTTTCTTTGCATTTGTATTTCTCTCTCTATATATGAATGAATTTTCTTCGCTAGGATCTCGGATGTATGTGCTGGAGACGCTTCGATGTCGAAAGTGGCTATAACATACATTTATTTAGTGGTCTGCGCGCCCATAACAATTTTTCAGCTTAAATTGTGCAGAGGCTTCTTCTGCAGTAGCGCCGTTGCCAAGTTTCTCCTCAGGGAGATTACTTGTGGCTGGGACCATCTACCCTGTGTGAACCTTTTGCACACTGGCGATTCAATATAAGGTCCCTGTGTATTATCCTATGTGGTTCCCGGATTCCCATTCCTGGAATCCTGGTGTACAGTCAGGTCCAGTTCATTTACGAACTGCCTGTTTGAGCCGTGTACATTTCCTTGCATAGCATGGAAGTGATTTGGAGTTTTTCATTTTTCATTATTTACACTCAATCCTCACACAATCCCACTCAAGCCTACCAATTTTTCAGCTTAAAAAAAAGTAAAATTTGATTTTTGGTGAATTTTTGGAGTCAATTTTCAGGGGTTTACATAATATTTTATTGAAAATAATTGGTGATGAATTCTTTTAATTAGATTGCATAAATATGTAGGAAACATGTATATTTTTTAAAAGTATATTCCACTATTTTTGGAAAAAAATTTACTATTTTTATAAAAAATATTTTTTTTAATAATTTGATGATGTAACTGATGACATGGTTTCCCCCCATGTCAACAATCTATGTGTCATAGGAATTTTTCAATGGAACAAAGCCCCCACGCTTGGGAGCTCCAAGATAACTCATGGCCCTCCCTTAGCCTCATTTCTCTTCTAATGCATGTGTGATTTTTGCTCATAGTAAAGTTTTGAATTTGATGAGGTTTACAAAATGGCTTTGAAATGTCAAAAAATAGCAAGAAAAGTTGTAGAAAACACATTAGAGGTTGAACCTCCCTCTACTAAAACAATTCCTAGTCACTCATAAATTCTTGAATTTATATTAAATTTTAGCCACACAAACTAGACTAGTATGCGCAACTTTTTCAAAATGATTTATTGAAAACGGACACTATATGAAGAAGAAACAAGCCACCAAAGTTCACTGTAATTCAAAAATGTTGAGTTTTTGAACTTCAAACTGATCTCAAACATTCAAAAGAACTTGGATTGACATGAAATTTTTACCACAATAACTAGACTTCAAGGGGAACATAACTCAACAAATTTTATTGCAAAAAAACATTGGATGAAGGAGATACAAGCCTCCAAAGTTGCAGGCAACAAATGCAATTTGGTGGACTCAAATTGAACCTGTGAACTTTGATTCTCTTACAAAAAAATTAGTATATCTTGGATTGATCTAAAATTTTTACTACATAGAGTAAAAAAGAGAGTGAAAATATTACAACAAGTTTTTATTGAATTCAAACATTTTATGCAAAAGTTACAGCACTTTGAATTGAACTTAAAACTATCTAAGGACACTTTTGGTCCCCTTGGGCTTTTAGGGGTTGCAATAAATTTTGATTTACAATAGAGTGAATTGAATGGAAACGTATAGTGAATCATTCTTAAACTCACTCACTGGCTCCATTAAAAGGCATGTTTTAGATCATTCTTAAATTCATTGGCTCCATTCAAAGGCATGTTTTAGATCATTCTTAAATTCATTGGCTCCATTCAAAGACATGTTTTAGATCATTCTTAAATTCATTGGCTCCATTCAAAGGCATGTTTTGATTCATTACAGTTTTACCTATGAGTATTAATAGAGACTTATGCAATTTTAACTTTGAAAAATCATATCTTATTCATTCCAAGTTACAAAATCAAAATCAAAATTAAAATGTGCATTATTGTATTCCTTATTTCTCTTTCTCCCACAAAAAAGTAAAAACATCTTTGGATCCATCTATTTTTGCACAGGAGTCTTTTTTCTTTTAGATGCATGCTTTTTGAGCCTATTACCTTACTTGTGGTTGGGACCATTTACCTTGTGTGAACCTTTTATACACTAGAGATTCAATATAAGGTCCCTGTGTATTATCTTTAGTTTCCAGATTCCCATTTTGGAAATCTTGGTGTACAGTGGTGACGGGCAATTTCGTTAAAATGGTGAAATTCCATTGAAATGGTGGTTTAAAGAAGTAGAGAAGGCAAGAAATTTGTTGGAAGGTGGCTTTTGGATGTGACAAAATGCATATTCAATTGAGTTTTTTTAGCACTTGTGGGATGGAATGGGGCACATGTAGGAGCTTGACATGGCATAAATAGGTGTTGCATAGATATGGAGTTGGCTTCTAGTGGAACTTGGGTCTTGTTCTTAAAATGTAAATGTAGGAGCACACGTCAAGAAATTTGGCAATCGAATATGAAGAGCAATAGTTCCTAGCAATATGGGGAGTAGTAGTATTGATTTGTTGAGTCCCCTTCCATAGCTGGGAAGTTTAGATTGACGTTACGATAGAAGAACTTACAATATAAGACTTAAGTATTTTTGCCTATAGAATATAGGGAAGTGGCAAAGACAGTGAAGCAAGTTTTTTTTTGGCAATTTGTTAGTCATAGGCACAAAAGTCTTGGGCTTGGCTTCACACACTTAGAACAAGACAGCATTGAACTGTTCACAAAATTGGCTAAAATTTGCTCCATTGCTACTTAGAAGTTTGCGTAGCCAAATGTACGTGGGAGCAAAATCCTTGGGAAGATTAGATTTTTGCCAAGATGGCAACAAACAATAGAATTTGATAGCCAATTTGCAACTCTTCTACATTGAAATTAGCATCTACTAAGTCAATTTCCTATTACAGTATTCCCAAGAATTCTCTACAACCTGCAAAATCCTTTTATTTTAATTTCATTTAATATTATTTACAACCAAGGTAGTTGTGATGTGATATACACTAAATAATGTGACGTTTTTTATCCAATATGTGAATGATTGATGTAGTCATGAGTGCATCGCTGTAATGATTAATAAAATAATGGGGAGGAAAAGAGTTCATTGAATTCAATGTGCATGCGTGCAGACAAAAACGTGATCTTTGTTTAAAAAACAAAGATTTTATTGAATATGAATATCCTTGTTTACATCATTCCTAGCTTCCACACAAGCATCTGAAATGTGAACTTCCCCATAAAGGAAAGAAGAGAGGGACGACAAAGAAGAGGTGCCATCCTAAAAGAAGTCTACTCATTCCTATCTTATTTGGCAAATGCATGCACATCGGCCAACAACCAATACCTTTCTATACGCCAACCAATACGGTCGGCAAATTTTCACTTCGCATTTTAAAACCGTATTCTTATAGGTGGAGGGAGTCTTTAGCTTGATCAATACCAGCAAGTATCTATTTGCCAAGCACGCAGCTAAAAAGGCTTTGCAAGGCATTGTGAAGTCCATGATCAAATGCTGGTCAATAGCAATGTGAACTAGTGTTGGCATTGCCTTTCTGCCAGACCAGTTGTTGAACTTGCGCTTGTGTAGAGCAAAAGCAAGAACAATGACAGGTCATCCACAGTCATGTCAAGAATGTCCATAGCAATGTCGTGATGTGAGCCGCTTACAATTTAAAGATACCATCTTAGTAAAAAGATCATTGGTTTCAAGAGTTATGAATAGCCTTGTAAAGAGGGTTAGAGTTTTTAAGGTAGTCTTATTGGAAGGTTTCAAGAACCATTTTTGTCCCATATTATTGGTAGGATGAACTCCTTCTATAGGATATTTAAGGTTTGGCTTTCGTTGTTGTTGACACATTAACTTCTCCTTGTACTTTTGGCTTTTTGGCTTTAGAAACTTAGAACGATATTTTTGGACTACACTTTGTATTGAGTGGTTGAGTTTGTCATAAAGGTTGCTTTTACTTTGTGTCTTGAGATTTTCTATGAATCAACTCTACAAGGATTTAGGTAGGCAAACTTGAGAGGGCTTTAAGTGCTATCATTTCTATAGGTTTGAGTGTAGAAGTCTAGGTTTGGTTGAGAGAAACCACTATAGCAATAGCAGTGACCTCTTTTAGTTGGGAGCTATTTTTATTACTTTTGTCACCAATTTAGGGTTTAGTTTAGGGGGTCTTTTTTTTTTTTTTTTATCTTTTTCCTTTTCCTTTCACAAACTTTACCATAGCTAGAAGCCTTGTGCTTTTTTCAAATAGATCACAAATCTTACAATAGTGTTGCTGCAAACAATGGAGCCTCTCCCATCGACTCCAACATTGGGCCACATGTCTTGTCCAGTGACAATAGCATCACACATAGGTAGCTGTCCACAATCTCGTAGACATTTTCAATGACAAGTACACACGCCTGAGTTCCTCTTGTGTCAATGGTTGTAGTATGCATGATGTCAAAGATAATTTTGTAATCCTTTAGTCTTTGAGGAAGACTTTGATGTCTTTAGCTACAACGACCTCATTTTGTCATCACTCATCACCAACACAAAAGGGAGTTCATATGTCTTGCACTATAAAGTGGAAGTGACGATTGTCTTCTGCCCATGGTGGGAACTTGTTTTATATGTTTAACCAATGTATTATTATAATGCATTGTTTGTATTCATTTGCACTACTTTGAAGTTAGATGCCTACAAAGTTGTATCCATATACAATGCCACAATTTTTTTACAGTATTGACAACACATAACAATTATGCGTATTATCTTGCTTTAGAAGAACGGCTTTGATCACAATGTCATTGAGGTGTCTGAGTTGCCAAGACTTATTTCCATCGACTACGAGGGGATTTTGTCTTGTTAATGTCATCCCTTTTTTGGCTCTATATATTCTTGTAAAAAGAAAAGAGAATGTTTTTCTAATAAATTTATCCCTTGAGTGCCATTTCGGTTATTCCCTATTTTAAAGTTAAACACCATGAATGGTAGTGAGAGCACTTGTAACTATTTAAGGCACATTACTGAATTTTATCATGCAATAAGATGAGGATGTCTATGCATGTGTATTGTTCATTGAGGGGATATTGAGAGCTCTCTTTGTATCCACATGTCCATAGTTGATGAGTACAATAACTAATTCACTTTCTTTAAATTTTAACCCTTTCATGTTCAAATATTTTTTTCCCAATGGGAGGCAAGGAACATTCTCAATAGTTCTTGTTGTTTTTACTCTAACTAGAAAAGTATATGCAACTAATAATGTTGTTAGTACACCTTCTATCCTATATTTCTCGATGTATATTTTACTTTCACCAAATTAAGGTATTTTACTAATTCTGACAGTTGGGCAATGAGTCTTTACATTTGGCACAAATTTCAAAATTCAATTGAAAACATTCTATGCACAACATTAAATTCAATTCATTTACAAAAAAATTCATCACAGTAGTCCTTCAACTTAAAGATAGTCTCTTTTTTTTTCAATAATTCTCTTATTTATCACTCTCATGTTTATTTTTTTTGGCTTCACTGGTCAATATTCAAAAACCCCATGCCTAAACCACTATTACAAGTTAAAGATTCAATAGTACATCAATCCCACATCCACCCCTACAACATCCATCTAAGAAGTTCTATTTGATACCCTACAAAAATGTTGCCCATCCCCTGCGTTTTTACCTCATGGTTTACCATGTATCTATGCCAATAGTGACTTCCTGAATATTAGTCATACTAATAACTAATGGAGTTGCTAACGTAGCCTCCTATTCTACGGAATGTCTCCAAAAACAGACCCTACATTCTTTCAGACGTTTCGTATAGCATGTCCGTCTATAGTGATAGGACCTCATTTTCCTACTATTAGCTACACATTTTCTGCAACATCTCACAATCTTCTAACTCCTTAAGGCGGATGAGGACAAATGCTATGACATCTCCCAAAACAAAACATGTTTTTTTTTTGACAACATAAAAATGCCAGTTCCTTATAGTGCCTAGTTGTTTCATAATTTGTGAAGGTTCCTTTGTGTAATTAGTTACAACTTTTTGAAGTAGAAATTAGTGGTTTCTAATAAGATTCACCCTCTTAAAGTGTACACCATATGTATACCGATGGTGCACTAAAGTGTGTAGTATGTAACTTTGTATTAGAAGATGATTTTAGAGCATGAATTGTTTTAGAGCACCATAGCTTAAATATTAAACTTTTGAATTTGGATTCTTGATCTTCCCCCAATCTTTTAGAAATTTGGTAGATTGATGACCAAGCAAGCTACACTATTTGAGGCTATGTTCTTGTAGCAATAACTCATGTTTTGAATAAGGTCGCAAGGTAGATACTTGAATTTTTTCAAGCTTTAATCCAATAAATCATTGGTGTATTATAAACTTCATTTGCAATTCCATGTTGTGCACTCCATTCGACTACTAGTAATGAAGAAGATAAAAGATTCGCTATGTGGACTTTGTGTGGACTTTGGAAACCTTGTAGAGTAGTTAAATTTTTTTTTTAGAAATAGATGCCAGAATTGTTGGAACCTTGACCACTAGGTATGGTATTCAAATTATAATGATGTTTGGTCTTATGCATATTTGCATTATGACAATTTATACACAAGGTCTTGGTTGTTTGGACATCAATGCAATACTCTAAACAACTTACTAAATATATTATTATTTCTTGTTTGGTGTAAAATTAGAACTTCTAACTACCATTACAGAAAGATTGGGGCCTCTATTGGTCTACTAGAGCAAAACCAACATACTAAATTAATTATATATATATATATATATATATATATATATGTAATTTTAAAAATTTATGAAAAATCTTTGTAAAAGAATAGAAAAAAAATTTGAAATAAAAATTAGATATTTGACCAAATCAAATCACATCACATCAAAAGTAAGCTAAAAGAACAAAATATTAATGTGCAATCTTCCAAATCATACTTAATGTATGAAGCATGAAGGTTCATGACTTTAATTTAGTGACATTTTAAGAACATAATTTAGGTGTTTGTGTTAATTAGTAGAAAGGTTGATATTAGGTGAATTTACCATAGATGTCCTAAAGCTTGAAACATGCTTTTAGATTGACACTACATACTATACCTACATGTATAAACAAATATAGTATTAGCTTCATGCAATGTTAATTCTAAAGGTTCAAAGTACTAAAATAGGTATTTTAAGATTTCAAGCAAGTTTCCATAGTGTCAAGTTTTTCTATAGTTTTTTGAATTTTCTTTAAAGCAAAAGAGTGTGCTAGTTTTTTAAGAATATAATTTTTATTTCAATAGGTGCCCGAAAGGAAAAGTTTTACACTTTTAAGTACAAAAAGGGTGAGTCTAGTCAACTAAAATAAAACGCAAAAAATTGAATCATCCAAAAAAAATATTTTTAATTGATTATATTTTTGTTAACATGGAAATCTCATTATCCATTTTAGTTGGAATAGTGGTGCAAAAATTGCGAAGAGTCTTTTGTGGATAATTAAGGCATTCTAAATCCTAGACTCTAAATTCTAAAACCCTCTAGAAAAATAACATATATGACTTGTTTTTAAACTCAACTTTTACAATTTTTCAAAATAAAAAAGGTCCATTAGGTGTAGATTACATTCTAAAATAAATCTAATTGTTGGGATTGAAATGTTTCAATTTTATTTTAGACCTATTAAAGATTTGATTTTTACTTTCATTTGATGGACTTCTATTTAACTTCAAAAATTCTTTCATGTTTAGAGGCCCAAAACTACTTCAAAGTTTAAACTATTCATTTCCAAAATAAGGACAAAATCTTCATCAATATTTATTTTTTAATAAATCCAACTACAAAATCTTTTGATTTAGTTGTTCAAATACATTGTCCCAATGTTTTAAAGTGAATATCTCCACCAATTGCAAGTTTAGTGCACCTAAACTTCAAAATGTAGGCTTTTCTAGTCCTTCCAAAAGGTGAAGTTTTGCCTTTTAACCAATTTTTAGGAAAAAACATGTATCTCCTAAAGCTCATAAATTTTACTCAATATGTTGGAAATTGGGTTGAAAACATATGTACAAGTTTTAACCAAAAAAAAATTCATTCTCATTTTAAAAAAAATTATAAAATAAAAAGTGTTACTAAATGAAAGATAATACAAATATGCTAATAACTTTTGGAAGAATTTGAGAATTGTTAATCCCAGCGGTAAAAATGTTCCAATAAAAATTAATATCCTTTATTTTTATTTTTATTTGACATTGAAATTTTAAAAAAACTTTTAATTTTTGCAATATTTATTAGAATGCCATAAAACAAAGCTTCACACAAAACTTATAATAAGTCCGCAAGAGTAACCCAAGTAGTGAATGCTGTGCTAAGTGCTAACTGTCACGAGCAAATTCTATTTATTGTAGCCCCAAGGTTGCATATTTTGAAGCCTTTGAATATTGTCCTCAACCCGCAAGACGGTTTCTCACTGGAAGTTGAAGTTCGAAGAGGCCTCCTAAGCGACAAGCTTTTCCATGAATGCTATAGAGGGCTACAATCTAAAACTTGTTTGTTGAATCTACTAAATCATTGATCACATATGATCTTTCAATTAATAGGGCCACAAACAAATTTGCCATGAATTATAACAAATCAATTGAGTAGGTTGCTTGAAAACTTCATCATACTATTTGATGTTGTAAGCAACAAATTTGTAAATTTTCATGTTGCTCCCCCTCTAGTAAATTGGCATTAGAGAAAAAAAAAGTGAGCCTCAAAAGGGTTGCTGTACAACCCTTGAAAGATCCCGTAGTAAGCATTTTATTTTGGTTACTGAATTTTTTTCCTTTATCACTGCTCACCTTGAATCACAATGTCAAATGACTATTACTGATTCTAAAGTCAAGAACAAAGTATTCAAAAATCAAAGTTTATGGTATACTAATGCTTTTTAGCCCTTATTTTTAAGGGCTTTATCAAATTAAACTGAATTTAATTAAATTTAGCCACATTAAGAGGCTTTTGAAACTAGTCACCAAAGTCAATGACAACTTACTTCAAAACCACTCATTCAATTTTGTGTGTTGGTAGAGAAGATGAATCACTTTTTAAAGTGGGGTAGTGGTAAGTGCAACTATTCATGTGGGATATGTAAATTAGGAAGAATAAAAATTCAACCGCTCATATTTAAAGTAAATGCAGAAATTGTACTAAAATTCAAATTTTAAACCTCAATTAAGTATAGTTGTATAACTTTTTTCAAAACACTTTGAACTAAAAGGTGAAAAATCAAACTAAGTTTCATTTCCAAAAATTTGTTTATGATTTTAAGTCTTTACTAAAAAATTATGGACAAATTTCAAAGAAGGTGTTTGTAAATGTAAAAAAAATAAAATAGTCCTTTCCAATCCCTCTTTGAAATTTGTTCATAACTTTTTATTAAAAACTTGAAATCTCAAACAAATTATTAGAGATGAAACTTAGTTCGATCTTTCAACTTTTGTTAGTTCAATTTTCAAATTTTTTTTTTAATATGCCTAAATAAGGTTTAAATTTTGAATTTTAACACAATTCTTACATTTGTTTTAAGTATAAGCAGTTGAATTTTTATTCCTTGTAATTTACATATCCCATATTAATAGTTGCACCCACCACTACCCCACTTGTATAAAGAGCGGCTCATCTCCTCCTATTCAAACATTTAAATTAAATAAATGACTTTTGAAACTAGTTTCTTTTGACTTTGACAACTAGTTTCAAAAGTCATTTAATTTGACTAAATTGAAGTAAATTTAGCTTAATTCAACATAACATATATAATCTTCTAATTAATCCTGTACACTTCTACCCAAATGTATTTAAAATACCCCAGTCTATTAGCCAGCAGGAAAAGGTCAACATTGACACATAAATTGTTAAGGTTGTCACTGCCAAGCAGCCCTCTTCAAGCCCACTTTTTTCTCTAATGGTATAAACCCTAGCATTCAGTCTATAAATGACTCAACCATGATAAGAAGTCCAAAGTTGCAGAGAGACGCAGCAAAAAAAATATGTACCAAGAATACGCTAATGGTAGTTCCTATAACTCCTAGTACGCCTCTGACTTAACTTGAACATCAAGAGGTCGTCTGTCCTGAAGATCAAGAGGTCGTCTCTCCTGAACGTACCTGCGTACCACGTATAAACGAAAGTTGAAAATAAAATTAAAAAATTCACAAATAGACAGAGGTCAATAGCAATTGAAATAATAGTTGTGGATGAATTTTTGATGCATCTTTGAAGTGTGTTGTTCAAATAGCCCAAAGGATTCACTAAATCTCAAAATGGACATAAAATAAATTCACAGTAATCATGTCACTCACCTTAATAGTTGTAGTACTTTCCTAAAAGAACAACAATTCTTTGTATTAAAATAGTCACTTTTTGTGATGGTATTACACCCAAAAGATAGAAGTCCCTATTGTAGTGACTAACTCGGTCCATTTATGTCACTCAAAGCTTTAATTGTGGCTACTATTTACCCTATTGTAGCCCAAATTATTCAAGAATGCCCATTTCAGGTTGAAGACATGATTGTTACGGGCCCATTCCTGGCTGCCCAGAATGGGAAATGTGTCTGGAATGGGCTCATCTACTTTACTTCCAGAAGAGTGCCCAACATGAGTCTATCTATCTATTATATTAAAGAACTTTGAAATGACAGTACTGTCACAAAATGGGTCACGTTTTCATCCAACTGATTTTATATTCATTTACTCATTCATGCAGGCATATATGAAGGCATATAAAAAGAAATATTTTCTTTTAGTTTGGTGCCATTGCACTGCAGCAGGCTTCGTTCTAATCATCACGAATAGAATCTTCCCAATGATCCATAGGGAGGTCCCCCGTCTTATATGGCCATAGGGATCTTACAAAGGCTCTCCAAGAGTGATACGGAGGCCTTCAAATGATCACTGGAACTATAGACCTCCCCATGAATCATGAGGAAGATTATCTTCATGATGTCTTCATCCAGAAACACTCTTAATTTCCTGAAAACCCTGTTTTGTGGTTGATTGCCAGTGTCCCAAATATCCAAGGCTAGACAAGCAGCATGAGAAACGCCCACCATTAGAACAAGTCCCTGGCACACACGTGATGTTAACTTGCAGAGGCACGCAGATACTGAAAACTTACGGGAGGAACAGGCCTCGGAGCTGTTCAAAAGCTGCAGACGACCTGCCAGGGTCATTTTGGAAAAATGATGCCATGGATCGTGCAAGAATAGGCTTTGGTCCTCCTAAATGACCTGTCTGCTCTGCAATAAGTTTGGACAAGGGCCCATCTGCGCCAGCATAGGTAACCCATTGCTCGCTTTGCTGTAATAATTCCTGTTTGCATGAACCCCCAAGTACAGGATTAATTAACTGCTCTCATGAGACTGCACTGTACTGACCCTCTTACCACAAACTCGAATATAAATAAGATACTCTCCAACAAGTGTATCGGAGACTGAATCCCTTCAAATTATGTACAGCTCACTTGCGATAAGGAACACAGCAGTAATGGGAATTACATTGATAGATGCGTCCTTCTCTGCTAGCATCTGCAGGGTCCTAGAGAGCTTTACAATGTACCCACAGTACCTGAAACAACCATTCACAAAGTGAAACTGTTTAAATGCTAAACACTTGTCACCAAAAGGATATTCCATGTCATCTAGAGTCACCAAAGAAACCATTGGATACCAATCGCAATCACATAATGACACGTAATTGTTCCATGTTCACAGCAAACCAACTGCAAATCCTAAAACCAGCAATACACAAATAACACTTACCCCGGTCTTCTGCCCATGCTTAGAGCAGCACATTCACTCCCAACTTTGGCACATAAGCAGGGAAGTCCGGTACCTCCAGCAAGAGCAGCTGAGCATATAGGGGTTCCAGGTCGACCTAGAACTGCCTGGATCAGGCGAAATAACAAGTCAGGAGGCGGATAGGACTAAGCAACTCAACGTCATGTATTTCAATTAACCTTAATCCGCATCTGAACGAATTCAAGAAGAAAGTTTTCATCCTCAACAACATTTTGCATACTAAACAGACGGATCATCCATAAACGAGACGCTGAGGACTGCTCCGTGTGATAAACTCTCTTAAGTCATAAGAATTATTGCCTAAAAATGCAGACAATACTGGCACTAGAAAAAGATCGAACCTAACAATGCATTTTATCGAAGAAAATGACTTACAAGGAAAAATTTGCAGAGGGACCCTTGCAAAATACTGTTCCAAGGGTACTGGAAGAAGAGGGCTATAAGTCTGCCTGGAACGGCTAGAGCGAGGAGCTGGCCATCTACAACAGGACACCCTGCCTCTAGGAGCTCACCAAGAACATTAACCACAGCGATGCGATGTAAACCTGCAGAAGCCTCCTCAGTGCGACGTTGGGATTGATGTGGTGCTGCAGTCACATCAAGAATGAAGATCAATGTCTTCATGTCTTCGACCACTTCCTTTAAACCCTGCTCATTAAACATAAAAGAACCCAAAATAGTCAAAACATGCCTCATATCAAAATCATATGGCAGTCGAAAAGAAGGTGTCACAAAATGTCACAAGACTCTACTTTCACAGCTTCGGCGTTAGCATGGAATTTGAATCAAGTCCTCAGCAGACGGTAGAGTGTGAATGTACACCCGATCAGCAGAACAGCGTTTGAGCCATAATGTGATACTGGCACAACCACGATATTAGAAACGATGATAGTTGACAGGAGCCAAACCTTGGGAAGTTGGTCAAGAGATGACCACTCGGGCAATTTTGCTCGGTGAAATTCCAACAACTGAGTCAAGATTCCTCCTAGTTGTTTCAAATTTGTAGCAAGGTCTGCTGGGGACATGCTTTTATTTGCACACTGCTGCAACACCTGTACCAATGCCTGAACCTGCCTCACAACCATATCAATAACATCGTCCCCGGTCAAGGGCAGAAGAGTCCGAATAGATGGTTGATGGCAACTCCACGGGCACATTCAGACTGACCGTATAATCATTGATAGAGTCAACATGCCAGATATCGCAGCCACCACTTAAATTGAGCAGCTGTTGCAAATTTGAACAACTTACGAATGATGGAAATTAACCAAATCCTACTTCTGTGAGAAAAAGTCAACGTGCA
Organism: Climacium dendroides; assembly: GCA_950106755.1. Classification (NCBI taxonomy): domain Eukaryota; kingdom Viridiplantae; phylum Streptophyta; class Bryopsida; order Hypnales; family Climaciaceae; genus Climacium; species Climacium dendroides. The sequence continues at coordinate 21,506,526 of OX467082.1, read as the reverse complement.
AATAAACAACATGAAGAATTTATTTCTAGGCAACGCTTGTTCGAGACAGTAGATACGAGTGTTATTACGGATTGTTCTTCCAAAAAAACAAACTACAATGTTCCTTTGCACTTTTGCCTGCTCTCCGGAAGCAACAGGCTACACTGTTGCGTACTACCGGCTCTTTCTGTTGCTTAGTGCTTCCTACCTGCTCCTCCAAAAGACGAGGGTTGCAAGCTCGCTGCCGCTGTGCACCAGCAAACAAATTAGTAGCTTCTGGATCTTCTGGTCCACCTGCCTCTGTGCAATTTCCAATCCATTTGCTCCTAGGAAAGCCTTCTAGCCAGTCATTTTTTGCGGAGAAATTCGGTTCTCCCTCTTCGCTTGGTTCTTCATCCTCCATATCATATTCAACCTGCAATTATGTCGTCTGGTAATCACTTCTATAATAATAAAAACTCCTAAACAAGGTACTAACTTCGCTCTCTGACTAAAGACACTACATAACTGGAACCCAAACAATAAAGATTCATTCAGTTTCTCAAAGCTGGACCAAGTAAGAAAAGCTGAACCGGCAATGCTAAAACACCATGGTAGCAGAATTTTAATAACACTCAGAGGTGTTCTGATAGTTGCAGTTGTTGTTTGCCGTACCAAAAGCTGCTTACGTAAATGATATAATCCAGCAAGAAGTTCTCGGCCTTTACTGCTGATGGGATTACCCCGAAGGTTTATATGAATCAAGTTTGGGGCCATTCCGACAGCCAAGACTCCCGTCAAGAAGTTCATGCCCTCGTCTGTAATCACATTGTCTGAAAGATCGATGGATGTCACTGACTTATTATCCTTCAAAGCTGCAAAGAGCTGCAAAAGTCCAACAGAATCCCCTGCAATCGCTTGTAAGCCAAACTTTACGAGTAAAGAGATACCATCCAAACCACTCTTTCACATAATGAAAATCGGTAAATTCAAAAGTCTGGTAATGAAACTTAGCCTTGGAAACTATCAATGAGATAAACAAGAGAACATCCATGAAAGGTGTGACATTCGCACTCACTTTGCGGGTACGTTTATCGGTGATACGACACTTGCTGAGTTGCATCCAGAGGAAATTTTCATCGTTCTTCATAGCCTCCAAAGTTAATGCATACCTACAACCCTCATTATCCATTAACTGTTATCGGATGTGGATAGCGAGTCTGTTCAACGGTTCACATCCGAAATTCCTCATTAAAGCACATAAAAAACTCAAGACTCAAGACTAGGAATCCCGTATACCATAACACAGGAACCTCAAAAGCACTTTTCGTGTTGAACATCAATTGCGAAGTGCAAATTTATCCATAACCTAACCTCAAACGAGAGTAAACACAGGAACAGTAAACTTAACAAACCTTTTATCTGCAGCTTCCGGCGGAAGCATCTCCACTTTGGGAAGTGGAGATACGACGCGAGGCTCTTCTTCTTCCTCCACTTTTGTCTCCGCAACTTTATCCTGCCAACACGACAACCGGAACACACTGTTACAGAAATGATTCAAACCTGAGTGGCTTGTTGCAACATGTAAATATAAATGCACCAACATTTGATGCAAAACCTCGAATTTGGAAGTATATTCTTTGGATGTATGGCATGCAACCGCTATTATGTTTTCTCCACGTGTGATCACATGACGGGCCCAAAAGAGAATATCATTTACCCTTCCCCCTGAGCGAGTGCACAATTTCACGTGTAGCAGATACTCCCTCCGTCCCATACTACAAGTCCCTTAATTTTTTCACTTTTTCACATCAGACCTAATTTTAGGGCGAAGATGATTTCTTTTGTTTTTGACGTTAACTAATGACATGAAGCACAAGAAGTCTAGTATATTATCCACTTTACAGATCAAAAAATTATGAAAATTGAATTTCTTGTAGCAATTTGAAGTTGACTGGGTCAAAGACCAAAAGACAAGAAGCCTCCTCCTTCATGTGGTGCTTTGTATCTATTGCAACCTTGATTGCATTTATTAGCAAGGTCCATTTGTTTCGCATTGCCCTTGGGAAGACACATTGCACATTAACTATAGAATCGTTTAATCGTAATATGCATTTAAAAACCGTTGCCAAATCCTCAATACTTTCATTACTACAAAAAAGACTGGTATATTGGACGGAGGGAGTACTAAATAAGACCGAGCACCACACAACTAAAAACGCACATCTCTCAGTGGTTTGCACCTACCAGCAAGCATGACATTTGTGTGTGCCAATACAGCAATTCCAAGCTGAATTACACGTCAGAGATGAGCATTTAAGCTGATGAAAAAGAAGGAAGAAAACTAAATGATAAAATGCAAAATACGGAACTTCTCAATCCTTGGCGACCAATTAATTTTCAAATCACTCCGGAAAAAAAAAATCCTGTAAATCAAATTGTACACTTCCTAACAATGCAGGAACCTCCATTTCTCATTTTCCAGACACTTATGATCGGCAATGGCAACCTTTTCTCACGAAATTATAGTCTCTCTCCCTCAATTGCCATATAGAATCAACAACTCGGATTCAGCATGTGCAATAACCTCAACAAAAAGATTGCAAAAAACTCACTGTCTCTGGACCGAACACCCAAACACACACATTTCACGTTTTGTTCCTAGCCTAGCAGCAAGCAAGGCAATGGCGAGTGCTAAGGCAGCAATAACCTTAATTACTCGTCTGTCAAGAGCATGGAAGTGGACCAAAACCAGAAGATCGGCACAACGATTGGCCAAAAGCTAAATATACAAAACCAAATCTGGGATTATATATTCCTTAGCGATCTCAATCCCCTCAAATCGATCGTCACTAAGACCTAAGAGAAGTGCTCAAAACTCTACTTTGTACACGTCCTTACAATTTACCAGCTTCTGTTTCTCCTGATCTGCCATTGAAACAGAGCAATCTCTTCGCACGCAGTTATGGCACTCTCCCGAACTACAATACAAAGTCACCAACTCCGATTCAACATGTGCAATAACCTCAACAGAAAACAAAGAAAGAAATCCAGATTTCGTTCCCTGTCCCAGAGGCGATCGTACGCTTCCTAACAATGCAACAGCTTCCATTTGTGATCTGCAACCGCAATCTCTTCGCACATAGTCCAAGTCACTCTCCCGGCTTAGGATACTGAGTCACGAACTGGCAACAACCTCACCAAAAAGATTACCAAAACTAAAGAATACCAATCACGATATGGTTCCCTGTCCCTGAACCGATCTCACACAGATCCGGGACTTCCCAGGCCCTGGCAACGACAATATTCTCAAATTGCGCCGAAATATTCTCAAATCACCAGACACTCCAACCTTCAAAATTGCGCCGAAAATCTAAATTGGAAGTGATCTTCCAAGCAATGCAGTGACCTTCAGGCATTTATAATCTACAACGCACATCTCTTCGCACACATCCTGGTCAATCTTTCCTAACTTACAATAACTGCGATTCAATAACCTCAACAGAGAAATTCGTAAATTAAAGAAAATCACTCACGATTTGGTTCCTTGGATCTCACACGAGATTAACGGCCCTGCACAAGAACACTCATGAGTCCACACTAACGAGATCCTGTATCTCCCCGGCCAGCTCAAAATAGACGTCGCCAGAAAACCAATTCAGACAGAGTGAGATCAGGCTTACCATGGCGCCAAGGATCGGAAAAAACTCTCCGGCGATGAAACAACGACCGTTGGCAGCGATCGGAGAAGCGCAATACGTCACATGGTGAAGAAGATTGAGGCAGAGCAGGGCGGGGAGGGGATTGAAGCACTGCGAATGAGAAAGTGAGAGAGTGAGAGAGCGCCGGGCGCGACTGAAAGGGTGGCTCTCGCTTGTCTGCTGCTGCCATGGACATGGCGGAAGGAAGGAAGTCCATGGCCATTCTCCTCTGCAGGCTGCACCTCTTTAATGTCACCCTCTGCAATATGACTTCGTCCGTTCTTATTGGGGGGGGGCTTACAGGGTGAGATTTACAGGGTAAGAGCATTTGTAGTTCAACCCCGGTATATTGGCCGGTAACTCTATAACTAACTTTTGAACGGTAAATGATTAGAACTTGAAAATTGTCTCATTGAAAGAACTTGGAGAAGGTATTAAAAAATTTCAAAATTAGACATTGGATAAGTACTTCAAATACAAGGAAAAAATCTGAAACTATAAAGGTCTTCGAAAATCAAGGTTACCAAAGCATGATTTGGCAAATGATCCTCCACATTTGGCCACATTTAGGAGGTCAATGGCCAAATCATGCTTTGGTAACCATGATTTGCTAAGACCTCTATAATTTCAGATTTTTACCTTGCTTTTGAAGTACTTGTCCAATGTCTAATTTTGGATTATTTTTATTTTTATTTTTGTACCTTCTCCAAGTTCTTTCGGATGCGCTTCCAAAGAGACAATTTTCAAGTTCTAATCATTTACCGTTCAAAAGTTCATTATACAAGTTATTGGCCAATATACTGGGGTTGCACTACAAATTCTTTAAGACTAGACTATGGAGCCACTTAAATTCAGTGTTATCCCCATTTTGTTGAATCTAACTATGGATTGAAGTTGGAAAAAACCAAAACAATGTGAAATATGAACACAAACCCAAATCATCTGAGCCCAAAATGTGACATTTATAATGAATCTACACCTAATTTCAATCGTTTTTAAAAATTGCACAGTTTAGATTTTTGCTTAAAATGTACTTCTACTATTCACGAGAGTTTACAATTGATTACATAACATTGTTATGCAAGAGAATCTCAACCTCCTAGGTGGAGGTATAATTCTCCTAGATACCTAGGGAGAATTTAGTTGTAGATTGAAAGATGCAATTGGCTGTAGATTGAAAGATGCACTTAGCATTGGCTATTTGCATCTTTCAATCTACCTAGAGTTTTGGGGGTCTTGTTAGAAAGAGAATTGTATGTGTATTCACACTTTCGCTCTTTAGCAAATGCCAATCTTAGGTGGACGGCAAGCTAGCAAGGAAAAAGAACAGTGGTCAAGTCAATAAATGAATACATTGTTCATGCAATTACATAAATTCCAGAAAATGTTACATAGAATCTCAATTAGCAAGAAACATAGATTTTAGATTGTAAGGAGCATTGTTAGTTAATCGGACTTTAGATGGGCAATTAACTAAGAACAATTGCTACCAATTAAGGTAGTATGGCATTAAAGCAACCTTTTAAGAGCTGATTTGCCTTTTTCATAGGTTTCCATGGACAAAATGATTTTTAGCTCATTTTTTAGAGAAAGAAAAATAGATGCAAAACACAACACAAGTAGTTTCGTATTTTTCCAAGCATTTTTGAATTACTTATGAATTTTCAAAGATTCGGGTCATAGGCACCTATTTGTGATCATAGGTGTCCCAAAATCCATCCCCTTGTGACTTATAAAGAAATGTGCAAAAACCAAAGACAATTATTGGCTTTTGCAATAATAAAAAGCAATTTTTCTTGAATTCATTAACGGACCAAAGAATCCACTCTACAGCTACCTACAGGACGGTCTAAAGAAGAGGGGCACTTTAAGGCCATACTACTTTACAGCATCTCTACATCAACATTGTAAAGGTTCTACACCATTGATCTTCTAATTATGAGGGACATCCTCCATTGATTTGGTTCACAATGTTGTTTCAGCATGCTGCTGTGGGGATGCTCTTAATGGAATAAGTTTGGTAATTTGGCCCACCTAGCCCCATGCACACTCTATGCACTGTCTAGGAAGTTTCTGAATTGAAAACGGACAATTTCTGTGTTTCTTAAGGCTACCTCGATTTTTTACACTTTTGGTCGGATGTTAACTTGAGAAGTGTGTGTTTTTTCAGTTAGAATCCTCCATTTTGAAATTTCATTCGGTAAATTGCCAGATTTCTATATTTCCATTTGGCCATTTTCCTTAGTGTGCAAAATGGAGCCGTTTTTTGGTTTCGCTAGGGGGTGTCTTTTAGCTCTTCATTTTTTTGGGATCATTGGGATTTTTTCTTTCCCTCCCCATTTTTTTTGGATCATTGGGGGGGGGTTCTTTCCCTCCCCATTTTTTTTTCTAATATCCTTGGCAAGAGTTGAACCTGTCCAAGCTCCTACCAACCTAGGGCCAAGGATGTAGCCTTTGGAAAATACAAGGATCCAAAAGAGGGCCCACAAATGCCAAAGTACCAGACTAGCAATTAACCAACAATAAAAGTCTATTTGTGCAGGACTGCATGGTAGTGATTTATAGGGAGGCAAAATTGTGTCACTAATAAGACTTATAGGTATACTATGTAGTATGTACATGTTAAAAAAAATTCCTAAAAAGTATATGCCCAGTTGGCTAGTTGCCGGAAAAGAGAAGTTTTAATCAGTCACTTTCCTACATACTCCAAGGGCAAATGGCCAAATTGCTGGGATTTTTTTTTCTGAACCGGCCCATTTCCTAAAACCTTAATTTTTTGTTCAGAACTGCATCCTTATCATTTCAATGTCATTCGGAAATCTTCAAAAAAATTCGGCTAGCTTGTAACTAAATACTAGTACTTCCCGTTCATTGACTCCATGAATTAGGCATGAACTAAAGTCAACACGCTATTGATGATGATGACAATAGATGCATGGTTACAATACATGGTTGGAAGTTGTCAGCTATTATTGACCAGGTGTTTTTTTTGGCGTTTTATTGTTAATTTTGACATAAAGAAACAAATATCCTAATGTTCCTCCAAATATAATGCAATGGCATACTACACTAAATAGTATATTTAGTGTTAACAACACTATTTACGAACCATGACACTAAATATCATTAACTCTACTAAAATAAGTAACATTAAATCTAATTTCTAGCACTAAATGTACTCTACGGTAAATCTGAAATCTGAAAAGGTTTACATTTAGTGTTAAAACACATTAAAAAAATGAACTTGCAAAGGAAAAGATAGAAGACAAGGAAAATGATGGAAGGAATAGAAAATGTGGAAAACGTTTGTAATGAAAGAAGTCTTTGAACATCTAAAAAGGAAAGACATTAATATTTAGATATAAGAAAAAAAAATATAGCTTTCATACTTGGGCTGGAACTTGTTGGCCTTGGAAGTATGGTTCATACTTGGCTATAATTTCCTGCAGATGTGGAAAGAGTTGATTGACACTCCAAGTGCCATCAACATCCAAAGTCACACTTGATCTAATCATAGCTTTCCTAGCATATGACATATTATCACAATCTACTTCTTTATTCACATCTTCAACGCTATTTGCAGCCAACTATAGGGAAAAAAAAATTCTCGGGTTTGTAAGTTTTTCTGACCACTGTCCATTAGCTCGAGGAGTATTTTGCCAAGAATTGATTGAAATGAGCTCAGCCTTTTTTGCTTCCCATTGCTTGGTCCGAGCCTATTTGACCTTCAAGATGATAAATGTGTCCGTTGGTTGACACAAATGTATAGAACACGGCGGCAAATACCTAAGATTGACCTATTTTGCTTCCAAAACAACCGTTAACGTTGGAGTCATGTTATGGCCAGTACAATTGTCAACCCAAATGACTTTTGTGTGGTCATGAACATCAACTTGGAAGGCTCGGGGTTCAACAAAGAATTTAGCAAAAAAGGCTTGGTCCATCCACCTTTTAGGCCTGGTCCTATAGCATACCCTTGGAATATTGTCTTTCAAGCCCCGAATAGGGTAAGTGCTGTTGGAATTGGTAAAGATGAGCATGGGGGCTTCAATCATTGATCGACGCCCCCAGAGATTCTAATGACCATGGTCATAGAGTCTCCACCAGAAACCACTTTGGCGTACTTGACACTCGTATCCCCCCTAAATCCCAACATTCAACCATTATCTAAATTCATGACAAAATGAGTTTCGTCGATGTTTTCCATTTCATTTTCATCAAAAACACCAGTTTGGAATCCCCTATGTAGTACACCTAGATGGTAAGCTGTTGCCATTTCGATTTGCAATTCCTTCTCGGGACTACAAGTCAAGCGTCCCCATCGTGACAACAATACAATGTTGTGCACATGCATAAATTGTTGAACCCAACTTGAGGTCAACTTTGACGTGAGTAGGACATTGTCCTTGGGATCACGAGATTGGATTGTATATGGAGAGTTAGGATCCAACAAGATGGACAAAGCCAACTCAATGAGCAATTTGGATGAGAATTTCACTCCAGCTTTTCTAAATTGGTCAAATGCATCTAGGAGTTTAGGATAGATCCAAAGTACCCATTTAGATTGCTTGGCACCATGACCTGGATCTACCCTTGTGTGAAGTCGTTTACGCCCTCCCACCTGGCTCCTAATGCATGCAATTGGTGAAGATGTAATATTTGCTTCTCCATTGCAAAATTGTTGACGTTGAGCCCACCAACGAGAAGCCCGGACAAGGTTGGCACTCTTTTGACCATAGAAATGCTCTGGAAATACATAAATTGTGCACATGTAGAGCCCGCAGATGCCATACGCAACTTCATCTTGAATCATCCAGGTGATGACACGCTTGCGGATAGCAATAGTGGTAACTTGTTGCAAGCGTTGAGGTGTGGAATTTCTTGGTGGTGGGTCAGCCATGGTGAGTCCCTGGATTGCCAAAGAGGAGATGAGTAAAAAAAAAGGTTGACGGAGGGCCTAGATTGCCAAAGAGGAGATGAGTAAAAAAAAGGTCGACGGAAGGCGGAAGGGGGAAACTACAAATGGTGGGAGAATTCAAGTCCGGTGCAAGGCGGGAGCAGTGAAAGAATTCAAATCTGAATTTTACGCCGAGTATTCCCCTCCCCCATAATTCGGAGGCTCAATCTGAATACAAGTTAATTGCAATGTATTCAGATTGAAGGGTTCAATCTGAATACAAGTTCAATCTAGAGATTACAAGTTCAATCTGGAGATTACAAGCTAACTGAAATGAGCTCAAATGCCGAACTGCAAAGGCAAAGGCGTGGATTGCCACGATCATCTCCCGCAAGATTTGTGAATTCTGAGAAGTTCAAATAATCCCTTCAAGCGCAACATCCACGAGTAGCAACTCCGTTCACAACACACAAACTCTAAAAACCCGAAAGAGGGAACTACAGCCACCAAAAGTAGAGAAGGCCATGGAAGGAGATGACAGAAGATGGAGGCGGTGTAGTCAAGTTTAGGCTGTTCAGCACTACACTAATTCCTCCAAAGTTGAGATTTAGTGTTGTGTGGAGTAGGGTGGTAATTACACTAAATGTAATCCAACACTAAATATATTATTTAGTGTACCAGAAACACAAGTTCTACAATAAAAAAAACCCACTACTATTGACCTAATATCAATGAAACTAGTGCAAGTGTCATTGCTACAACCAAAATTAAAGTAAAAATAAGCACTAAATCAACTTATAAGGCAATTCACAAGGCGGTGGTTGTAAAGCTACTAGCCTACTACAATTCGAAGAGATTTTCAATGCCAAATGCCAAAGTTTGAAAAGCAGGAATCAAAATTTAAGAAGCTGTAGTGAATTGTTAAGTTTCAACATTTGAGGGTTCTTACTTTTGGAGAGGAACAAAAGGGCACCCCCCAACATTGGTTAACAATATTATGTACCTTAAATCCTATTTTCAATACTTTGCAAATTTGTAGTTTATTTATATAGTGTTTGAAAAATGCATTCTAAGAGAATCTAGAATTCACTTTTCACTACCAACAAGCCCCTACAAAAAGATTTTCAATAAAATAATGGGAACCATGTTGAATTGTTTATTTGTCTAATTTGAAGTGCAATTTCTTTGTTTGAACCAAAAATAGCACTACTACACTAAAGATTTGATATTAATAAAGGGAGTCACAAATGCAATTGAGTAATGTAGAACTACATGGTATTGTTTGCCCCCATTTCAATAAATTAGTAGTCTATTGAAGTGTCACCAATATGACATGAATCCATTCACTTTGAATGTCTCCTACTTTATACTAAAATGACACTTCATGGTTGTAAAATAACAAGCTTTTAGTAGATGATTTTGGAATCTTTTTTAACAGGCGTTTCAATCATACACTAGTATTAAGACTTTGAGGATCTTTCAAGTCTTGACTTTGAAAATTTATAGAAAATACAAAATTCTCCAAAGTTTTTATTTATTGAATATTAATGACCACCATTTGTCTACAATGCAAAATAGCACCAAATTGTGATTTTCGTATACCCCACCTATATACACCAACTTAAATGAATAGTAATAAATGTTTCTACCTTCACCCTTCCCCAAATTCAATTCCCGCTAGTGAATGCTACTATGTAAAGAAAAGGAGCAATGAAATCATCCTAATTAGACTTAAGCAACGCACAGTTATAGAACTGAAATTCCATTTACATTGTTGCAACTCAAAGAATGAGTTGTCGTAATATCTTCTACAATTGTTGATCCATTTCTGCAAGGAAGTCATAGTTGACAAGCAATTTGCCAATTGGCTCAAAATGAGGAAGTATTGTAGATTGCAATTTGAAGAATACTAGTTTCAATTTCTATTGTGACTCTCTCTATTGAAACTCAAAACAAGGAGTTTAGAAGAGTCTATTGTCAATTTTTAGTACACCTACAAGCAACACTATTGACTTGAGATTTCATAATTTATTCATACAATGTCAATATCATGCATGGTAAATTACATTGGAATCGTCTTTCACTTGCCAATGAAATCCAATCCAAAAACAATCTTCAATAAGAGTAAAAATATGCTTAGTTGTTATAATTGAGATTAAAAAATAATGTTCAATAAGAATAAATATTCTTAGTTGTTATAATTGAGATCCAAAAATAATGTTCAATAAGAATAAATATTCTTAGTTGTTATAATTGAGATCCAAAAATAATGTTCAATAAGAATAAATATTCTTAGTTGTTATAACTGTCAATTACAGGAGAATTTACTTTAATTATAATAAGTTTGCTATTGATGTAATTTAGTTCAATCAAATATATAATTTTTTATTTCAAATTTTATCCTATTTTTGTACAAAGATTTTTCATGCACTTCTAAACCAACAAACGATCTCATATGATTGTATAAAAAATTAAAAAATAATATTTTAAAAAAATATTATAAAATTTATAAAAAAAATTGATGTGACCTCAAATGCCACATGACTTTTAAATTTATACTGAATCTTACATTTTTTCAAAGAAAATATTACTCCGTAATTTTTTAGGAAGTGATTTTTTATTTAGTATGTTGGTCCAACTCTAGCAGACCTATAGAGGCCCCATTTTTTTTCTAATGGTAATTACAAGTTCTAATTTTACACCAAACAAGAAGTAGTAATTTATTTAGTGAGTTGTTTAGAATGTTGCATTGATCATGCTATAACAAAGGCATAATGTCTAAACAACTAAGACCTTGTGAACATATTGTCATATTGTAAACATGCACAAGGTCAAACATTATTATAATTTTGAATACTATACCTACTAGTCAAGGTTCCAACAATTTTAGCATCTATTTCTAAAAAAAGAAATTTTACTACTTTGCAAAGTTCCCAAAGTCAATACCACCAATCTTTACTAGTAATTGAATTTTGAATGCATAGCAAGAAGGAATTGTAAATGAGGTTACTTTATATTCTACTAATGTTTTATTGGGTTAATAAAGCTTGAAAAAATTCAAGTATCTATTTTGCTACCTTATTCAAAAAAATAGTCATTGCTACAAAGACATAGCTTCTAGTAGTATAGCTTGCTTGGTCATCAATTTACCAAATCTTTAAAACATTGGGGAGGTCAAGAGTCTACACTCAAAAGTTGTATATTTAAGGTAGGGTGCTTTAAAACAATTCATGCTCTAAAAGCATCTTCTAATCCAGAGTTACATATTGCACACATTGGTGCACCATCAATGTACATACAATGTACACTTCAAGAAGGTGTACATTATTAGAGGCCACTAATTTCGACTTCAAAAAATTGTAACTAATTCCTCAAAGGGACCTCCACAAATTAATAAATCAACTAGTGTTGGTTATCATTTTTTTCCTTTCACTGATAATTTCATGAAAAATTTCCAAGAAGCCAAACTCCTTAAAATCGTGAATCACTTTTAAAGAAGCCTACCTTAAAATTTAGTAGTCACCAAGGCTTCCAACTATCGAGCAAGCCGGTTCAGCTCCACCTCTACTCTAGTTTACACAACGTGCAGGAGAGCACCATCTTCTGCCTTCCAAATTCAGACAAAATTCCAAAAACTCTGACTCAATATACTCGACTGCTTGCTAGAAGAAAGCTTAGCTCTCAGTTTGGGGCAGAGCTAGATCGAGCTGTTGCACATCATCACTAATGGTGGCGAGCATATCTTCAAACATGAGTTTCCCTTTCGCTGTTGTAAGACTGCAGGCCTAGAGAGACCAATCACAGCAATTAAATCACATCAGTATTCTCATCTCTGTCAGAATCTCAATGACAGAAGCCTTCTAATCCAATTCCCAAGATCTCTTTTCTAACCACCAGATGCCCCAAGATTGTAACATCTTCAAATCCTTGAGATCAAGAAAGCTTGCAACTTTTAAATGCAACGCTTTATAGTGGGAAATGAATATCCTTCGTCGCTTATGTGCACAATTTCTCACAATGGGACTCCAGATCATTCTCAGTTTTCGAATAAACTAGACTCCATTCATCATGCAGTACAACAAAGGCTCCATTAATTCACACGAATGTACTGGTGAGCTTTAATTTGTGCTAAGTGTGAAAACACTTCATTATGACTTTTCCTAAGTTTTCGAAATGATTGATTTTGACTTTTGAATTGAACCCAAAACAAACGTGCAAATTTTGAGACGGTGCAAGTTTCTCGATGGTTGGAGGGAACGGCTCAAAGTTCACCTCTGTGGCGAATGGAGGCGTTCCAATCAGACGAAGGTTTTCTGTCCGGTAACCCAGGCAGCTCCTGCCCCGCCCCCGATTGAAACCACTGGTTCACGAAGCGCATGGACGGTCTCTCACTTGACGGCAGACAGCACAACAACCCCAGCTGCAACACCTTCCCAACCATCGTCTCGACCATACCATCTCCAGAATTAGCAAAGTCGTCGTCACCATTCCAAAGCCTTGGATCCGCCACTCGGAGAATGTGACCCGCTTCATGCGCTTGCCACACGCTCTCCACCAAGACATAGTGCTCTGTGGAATCTCCAATTGCAACCGAGCCGAGCGCCCGCCTCCCGCACACGACTTCCAGCACCAAGATCCCGAACGCATACACGTCGGTTTCTTTTGAAGCCCGTCCGGTGTACTGCATCTCCGGCGCCATGTATCCCAGAGTCCCTGCCAGTAACGTCGTCTTCTGCATCACGGCGTGGTCGACCAAGCGTGCCAGCCCAAAGTCGCCCAAGTAGGCGTTGAAGCTGGCGTCTAATAGCACGTTACTCGCCTTGATGTCACGATGCAAGATGCATTGCTGACATTCCTCGTGCAGATAGACCAAACCCGAAGCAATGCCTGCCACAATCGACAGTCTCCTGTTCCACGACAAGCCCTGGTCGACATCCAAGCTCTGAACATCTCCGTTGAAGCTCTCCGAGGAGGGTCGGTATATCCACTGGTCTAAGCTCCCGTTGCACATGAAGTCGTACACCAGCAGCAAGCCTTCCTTGGCCTTGCACCATCCCCGGAGACGCAACAAGTTACGGTGCCAGATTTGCCCCAGGCTGGTGGCTTCAGCGAGGAAGCTCTCTTCGCCCTGTATCATGTTGCGCTTGATCCGCTTCACTGCAATGAAAGCGCCGGAAGGCAAGGTGCCTTTGAAAACTTCGCCGAAGCCGCCACTGGAGAGGAGCTCGTTGTCGCTGAAGTTCCTCGTGAAGCTGCTGAGCTCGCGGTACGTGAAAAGCCGCGATGTGGGGTCCAGGAATTTAAGGGAGGGATTGTTTGGTTCCAGCGTCCCCAAGCATGACCCCCTCTTGTGACATCTGAGAAACAGAAGTACGAGCACAAGAGCTATGGTCACAAAGCCAGCAATTAATCCAGCAATTAGCCCGATCGGAGAGGACTTGCGACCGGTCCCACTCACTGGGGACGGAGCGGGTGCCTTGACAGGAGACAGAACAAAAGGGGGAGGAGAGGGAGCCAAAGATTCACCAGGAGGGAGATCTGGTGTAATAGCTGGAGGCACATTTGGTGCCGAAGAAGAGCCCACCGTCACCTTCAACTTCATTCCCGAGTCGCAGTGGGTAGGGAACGTGCACATGAAGTAGTAAGTTCCAGCTTTGAGCAGGATAACAGTATCAAATCCAGTAGTTAACTTAGTATTGGTACTGGATATGCAACCCGCGTATTCGGATTGGGATACTGGTTGAACGTCGTGTCCACCGGCCTGATACTCGAAGACTGCGTCCGGAAACATATCACCCAGATATATGGATTGAGAATATGGACGACTTGGTATACGCAATTAAGGCATCCTCAATGCAACCCAACACGTATAATAGACCTCTGCAGCAAATTGATGGAGAAGATTCTCTATCACAAAACTGGCATAGAATGTCCACCGTTGATCTGCTTCAGAGACCAACTATAGAGGGGTGCGCGTAAAACGACAGAAATTGGAGAACGTACAGAGAGTGATTCATTTGAGAAATGAATCTCAAATAATTCAGGGGATGAATGGGGTCATGCATTTACCCAGCTTGTCACCGATGGCGAAATACTGTGCAGCGGTCCAGGTTTCGTAGTAAGACACATCTGTCCCAGGCGGAAAGTCCCATTTTTGGGTTGACCCTCCGACAACGAATGTTTTAGCTCCTGCTGCTTGCACAACTGCAAGCAGGGCAAGCGCTAAAAGGATAGCCTTAGCATCGCCGCTTCTGTGCGCCATCTTAAGCTGGAGTGGAGAGTCTGTAATTCACCAATTCAGACCACCATAAGCATGATTTACAGAACAGCTAGGACTTGAAGTTCATTCTTAATCTCATATCGCAATCCCACATGCACATCAAAAAGTTCTCCTATTGAACAGCTAGCAATCGAAACAGATGAGACTAGAATATGAGAATCCTTCCCACCCAACCAATGCATTACGACTTAATTGGCAACGAAAACACACCGAACCCCACATGGGATTGAAGTAAAGAGCACATGGGGATCATCCTTGCATCCCTTACGAGAGTACCAGAATTTTCCATATGATTTTGCATTTGTACTGGTAACCGGAGAAATCAGGGAAAAGCGGCAAACAGAGAAAATCATCGGCACGAAGTTTCCCTGTTGCCAACACTGTACACCAGTATTCCAGGAATGGGAATCCGGGAACCAGAGATAATACACAGGGACCTTATATTGAATCGCCAGTGTGCAAAAGGTTCTCACAGGGTAGATGGTCCCAGCCACAAGTAATCTCTCTGAGGAGAAACTTGGCAACGGCGCTACAGAAGAAGAAGCCTCTGCGCACATCCATATATCCATATCCAAACACGTTGCACGCAGACCACTAATGTATGTATAGCCACTTTCGACATCGAAGCGTCTCCAACACATACATCCGAGATCCTAGCGAAGCAAATTCATTCATTCATTCATATGAATACAAATACAAATGCAAAGAAAATTAAAGTCTCGCACCACATGTTTCTTCAATATGTCCTATTCGATACCAACGCACTGTCCACAAACGACGGCCGGCATCGCCGCAAGTGACACCACAAGAAAGAAATCCAACCTACCCTGCCAAGAATGTTCTTCCATCAAGTCTGGGCCTGTGAGTATACCT
Organism: Climacium dendroides; assembly: GCA_950106755.1. Taxonomy (NCBI): domain Eukaryota; kingdom Viridiplantae; phylum Streptophyta; class Bryopsida; order Hypnales; family Climaciaceae; genus Climacium; species Climacium dendroides. The sequence goes on along the minus strand of OX467082.1, from coordinate 21,490,817 downwards.
GTGTGGTCGAGCGCTGTCTGATCGAAACTGAATCTTCGGAGTACGTAACCTGGGTCTTGGGAAACAGAAACATACTAGTATCCGTTGCAGCAGTCGTTCCTCCTCTCACTTAGCCAGGCACCTGATCGAGCTAGCAATATTGCGCATGTACAGTATAGCAACCCACTGTGTAGCGCTAGAAGATCTAGATCCGTAAATTTTATATGGCATCTCCGATCGACAAGCCAGGATCCAAAAAACATAAACTCACGCCAGGGGATCGATACTGAAAACTCGAAACTAGTACCCAGGCCTTCAAAGCTAGCCGAGCACTGATGCCATCCAAACCCTAGCTGCCTCCAGTCCAAGGTTCATGCCGCTGAACAGACGCCAAGGTTCATACCGCAAGAATTCGAGGGAGCAGGAATAATGAAGCTAGCTCGGCGCGCCTCGCTCGGTCGGTACGTGCTCTCCCCATTGCTAGCTTGCCTCAGTCATTGTGTGCGAATGCACACCCTCGTTGTAGTGATGGTTCGATCGAACGCTGGCTCACGAACTTAGTCAGGATTTACAGCTGGTTGACCCACTTGTTGTTGATCGATCGAGCTGTCGATGCTGGAAAAGTCGGTACAAAGATGCTCCAGCAGCCTAGTGGACGTCCAGGGCCTGCGCCAGCGGCGCCTCACATTCCGGAGCTTTCCGCCATTGGCGATCTGTGGCTCTGTGCTGCCTTGGGTACCTTTAACCCGGGAAGGACCAAATGATCCAATTTCAAACGGGAGACCTTAATAATAATTTAATAAGTCCCCCTCCCCCCTCGAGCAATTCACGCGGAGGGTGACCCAGCACTGTTGCGCATCGGGGCTGCCCCAGATCCAACTGCCCGTCCCCAGCAAGTTTGGGCCCTAGCAATTTCAAACGTCTTCTTCCCGCCCTCACCTGTCCTCGCTTGCTTCGCTGCAAGTCTATTGCGATCCTAAGTTCTGCCCTCGCCTGAAGATTGATGAGAGATTCGAATGAGCTCCAGTTACGTAACAGACCATCTGGGCAACTTCTGCATGTGTAGGTTGTGTGTGAATTACATGGTAGCGACAGGATAGGTCTTGGTTGAATTTGAAGACGCTCCAAGTTCCCAGGAGAAGTATGACCATACACTAGACAGTTTAATTCTTCAAAACTTTCTCAGTATTCAATGGAAATGGTTCGTATGTTTCAAAAAAAACCCAAAAAACAGTTTCTCAGAATTTATCAAACAATCCTGATTGTCTCACTTTGTTCCTATCCACCTTGTAAGTTCAGATTTGTAGACAGGTTACTTATGTAAGTTGGTTTAAGTATAGCCGGCATAGTGAATACTCATGATTTCCTCTTTGCTTCGTCATTTGGCATGAACTGTTTCTCACGGACATCTTCCGATTGCTTAACGAACAAGGTACTTCAAGTTACAGGTTGAGGAACGGAGGCGTGGCCTGAATCTGAGCGGGTTAAGAGAGCCCAGCAGGAGCTGAGCAACTTCTTGAGCTGCAACTACAAAATGCCCCAAGTGCATTTCGGAAATCTTTTCGAAAGCGAGCAATAAGATTCAAACATTACTCGGAAGCCATTCAGAAACGGAGTTGGGTCCTAGCTTTCATCTTGCTGAAAACTTGTTAATGCGGAAATTCTCAAACCCCACATGACCACACCTGGGTAACACATAATTGCACGTCTTGGTCCCCGGGGCTGTGATTGTTTCTTACACAACTGATTGTTGTTGGATTTAAATGGTTGATTCAGATCACGGACTTGAATGCCAAGCTTGTTTTTCCAACTTTACTTGGGGTGGCAACCACAACTACAAGGTTCTTGTTTGAGCATGTTTCCATTTACAGCATTGTTCGGTTATATTATGTTTCATCATTTACCAAGCCCTTCTTGCAAGGACTGAAGGCATTGTGCAGTTCATGCAGTTTTTAATTTCTTCTCATTGAGATGAAGTGTGTGAGCAAGCCAGCAAGGAAGTCCAGGAGGAAGGCTGCGACATGCTTTAATTCTTCACTTTTGCCAATAATAAAGAAGAATTCATTTTGCAAATCATGACAACTCGCATCTGGAAACACTCGAACGTCCAGACTACCGTCCGAACTGTCACCACATTCTCTCTCTCTCTCTTCGAATCTCTCATCACTCAGGCGAGGGGAGCACAATAGACTTGCAGCAAGCCAGCAAAGCAAGTGTGGAGGACAAGTGAGGGCGGGAAGAAGACGTTTGAACTTCCTGGGGCCGGGCAGTTGGGGCCGGGCAGTTGGAGCCGGGCAGCCCGGATGTGCAAAAGTTCTGGGTCCTGAATTGCTCGAGGGGTACTTAACTTCTCCCATTTCAAACAAGGGATGAACGCAAACGCATCCCACGCACACAAAAAATGCATTTTTTTCATCATTTGATTTTTCTAAAGATTTTTATGTTAGTTCTTTAACATTTGTGCACTATACATTTTGAAGATTTTGCTTTACAAGTATTCTTCAATTCAAATAATATTGAAAAAAATAATAATGATTTTTTCAATTCAAAAATGACTTGTCAAAAATAATTTGAAAAATAATAAAAATAAAAATCTCCTCAAATCACCATAATTGGAATTTTGAATTTTGAATTTTAAAAAGAATTGTAAAAATCACAAATATTTACTCAAGTTTTTGACATCAAACTTCATTTGATTTGTGGACTACTGTAGTTGATTTAACCATATAGCCATGATTTATGGATATTATTTTATAATTATTGTTTTAGTCATTATTAAATTATCATCCTAAATTTTATTTTATAATACATCTTCATAATTTTGGAAATCTAGACTACCCCTTACCTTACAAAAAACTAATTGACTACCCCTTAATCTTTAAAAGATTCAACATCCACTAGGTGTCCACTAGGTGTATGGGTGGATTATGAATATTTTCAAGAGTTTAGAATGGATGAACTTCCATGTACAAAAATTGGTCCAAATTTACTAAAAGGTCAAAAGATTGTCCAAAATTCTACAAAGAAGTATTTACAAGAAGAATATCTAGAAAATTGGCTAGCAAACTTCTAAAAAAATAATTTTACATTGGACTTGCACTTCCAATTTGTTGCTTTTCATTTTACAACAAGCTTTTCATTTGACAACAAGATAGATAAAAGCTACTTCTTAAGCTATATTTTCTACCTACTTGCATAGAAGTGTAAACATAATGGAAGCCAACAATTTTTAGTATAAATACTAAATTTTGGAAAAAAAAACACTTTTTGGACATATGTAACCTTAGGATCTTGTAGTATTTTGACTTGAGGACATGTGGAAAAAAATTCAGAAATTACCACTAAGTGGATTGCAAGATATTAGCGTTTGAAGTAACAAAAATCATTTTTTTAGCCTTGCCAAAAAATGGGTAGCTGCACTTCACAAGGTCAAATCATTATGAAAAAATTACCCAAATAGTGGCACTTCTCTAGATTCTTTCTTCAAGGCAAGTTGACTACATGCTTGAAAAATTTCATATCATTTGGAATTGTAAAACAAATAAGAAAAAAATAGTAAGTAGAAAGAAACAGAGAATTATTCAAAATACAAAATTGTTAAAAAATTTGTTATGGGACTGAAAAATACCAATCCCAATGGTTGAAATGTTGTAATGAAGAATCTACATCGTATGATTCTATTCTTTTCAAAAAAAATTGAAAATTGAATTAAATAAAGGACTTCAAAGTTTATTTTAGAGTAGAGATTCTATAATTGCTTGCAAACTAAAACTCCTCATAGCTTTTGACTTATTGAATAAAACATAATGATTCAAATAAATAAACATATATATATATAATCAATTTTAATTTATTTGTTTCTAAAAAAATGATTTTTTCTAATCTATTTAAATTGTCTGTTTATTAAAAAAATTACATATGAAGCTATAACTTTTGACTCATATTTCCAAATGTCATAAATTTTAGTGCACATGAAAGATATCCCTCATTCACATCTTCTATTAAAATTTGGGTCCAAAACATGAAAACCTCTAGTCACACATACTTGCCCCAAATTGATTTATTGCCAAATTGAGTAGGCTGGTCCTTTAGGGGTTAAGTTTGCATGCTGAAAGCTTTGGATATATTTCACCTATAATGTTTAGATCTACAATTTTCTAAGACCATCAAAAATTTGAATTTAAAAAAATTTAACATAAATTTTTAAATTTTATTAGACTATCATATTTTACTAGCATGCCTAATACTTTATTATTAGACTATCATACTTTATTAGCATGCCTAATATTTAATTAAAGTCTAAATTTTAGTAGACTACCATCAAATATATGAATTTTTAAAATCTATTTTTAACTTTGACCATGTAGATTTAGCCTTTTGATTAGATCACCTCATTTGAGGGAATCATACAAAAAAGATAAAATGGATTATTATATCACTTTAATTTTATCAAATACATATTAAGATTAATTTAAATTTGAATTCATTGCTAATACAATAGATTTTTTATTTGCAGTGAAACAATATTGGTTCTTCTTGGGATTAAATGACTATATATCATATACTTGTAATGAATTTTGTTTCCTTCTAGATGTCAATGATTAGCATTGAAATAGTTACATGTTACTCACTTTTCAAATTATCTCACTTGTCATAACATTTTTGAATTTTAGGATAAGGACACTTTGCTTCCTATAAAATAAGGCTCTTTTCATTATAGAAAACCTTGAATCTTCAATGCAAAGAAGATGATCCCTTGTTCTAAAGCCACTAATAAACAATTAATTATATTTGGCAAAAAAGAATCTTGAAAAGAATGACCTTTCAACTTCAAATTGCTATAAAAATGATTCCTTGTTCTAAAGCCACTAATAAACAAGTAATTATAAATTGAAAAAAAATACATATAAATTATAACATTTGAAGTTAGAAGAGTTTTTTTTTTCAAATTGATAGATTATAACATTTGAAGTTAGAAGATTTTTTTTTCAAACCTTGCCTAGCAAGACCAACACACTTTATATCCCCTTAGAATGAAAATTTTACACTACACTTGGTTATTTTTTCGACATTTGCATCTTGTATTACGTAAGTTAATACCTATCAAATTTCACAAGTAAAGGAATAGATTTGCACATGCTTTCCAAAGTTGTCCAAATTGTTTGAAAAGTTTAGGGTAGCATAAATTTTGATTCAAGGACCCCATTGGAAAAATATTATATCACCACTTAGGGGGTACATGTTTATACCTCATGTCAAAATTTCATAAACATTTTATCAGAATTGACTTCATACATAGCTCACCAAGATCTGTTGCATACATTGAATAGTCACGAGATCTCATTAGATGAGATTTGAGGCTTCTAGAAGGTTGTGAGTTATCATGAGCTCAGAATTTGTCGAACTATACTGCAATGGCAACAATGCAACCGGCTAACGTGGCCAAGACCTGGCCATGTCATTTTTTGAAAAAAAAATTAAAATTTTTTTTTCAACTTTTTTTTTGCATTCTAAGAACTAATTTTTTTAATTTAAAAAAAAATTCCCTAAAGTTGGCCATTCCCTCGTTGTGGGAGGAAACAACAAGGGAATAGGCATGAAATGGCCTTCTACAAGCCTCAAATCTCATCTAATGCCTTGTGGGGTCAATGCCCCAAAACCAACAAAATCATCTTCAATCCTAAAACCAAGTCTGAAGTGAAGGGGACAAGTAATTTAGGACAAATGAAAAAAACCCTTAAGGGACTAGTATTATGGGACGGAGGGAGTACTTTTTTATACCCTTACTTCCTGCCCGCTTGAAAAAAAAAAGAAATCAGCCCCAAGAGGCCGGTATTTGCCGGTCAGCATCTGACAGAGCGTGGCAACCAAGGCAAGCAGGGTTTAGGGCTTCCTTTTCTCAAGGAGCCGCTACTGGGAACTGAAAACGGCGAAGCTTGTTGCCCTGATTGTCGGGGAAGCAGCAATTGTTTGTAGTACATTTCTAGAGTTCGAGTCCAGGTCCCTTGGTTCTGTTTTTGTCTACGGCTGGAGTAGGAGAGATGCCGGGAGCTTTAAAGGCGAGAGAGACCGATGGTGGTAGCGCCGTGGAGACCGCGACGGGCTGCCTTCACAAGATGGACAGGAGCGTCGTTGAGGTTGTGGACAGAGGGGAAAGCGGCAAGGCTTCGAAAGAGAAGAGGAAGAAGCGGCGGAAAAAGAGACGGAAGTTGAATTCTTCGGACGGAGGGAATGGAGGAGGCGTCGTTGAGGGTCTAGACCCGGTATGCTGTGGATTAGATAGCAAGTTGGATTACGAGCTGCCTGTGGTCGTCGTTCTTGGTCAATGGAGCAAATAATGTGTCTGGAAATGTGTGTGCATTGGTGGCGGCTTCTATTGTCTGTGTTTTTTTGTGGGATTTGTGAAATTTGGAATCTTGAGTGGGATAATTCAATCGGTAGTGTTTCGAGAGGGACATTAAAGGAGTTGAAGATGTTAATCAGGGATCACTTGATCATGAGGCGGAATTTGGTGTACGATCGAGGGACTGGTTAGTTTTTTTGGTAATGCAGGGTTTAGGGTTTAGGTTTCTTGATTCAACTTCTTAAGAGAGCACTCAGACGAGTATTCTACGCGCGGTCAGATTCGGCAAAAATTAATCTGTCTGTCAAAGGGTTACATATGGCATGATGTGATTGGTTTCAACCTCTAGAATTGTGATGTGGAAATCGAACTTCGACCAGAGAGTGTTGAAGTGGCTTGTGCGTATTGGTAATTCTTGTATGTTGATGAACTGCGTGGTATGCACATTTTGCAGGTAGCCCGAGATGCGATAGATTTGAGTTCTGTAGTGAGCTCCTCTTCTCAATGTATAGGGAAACTCTCTAGACAGAAGCGGCCGCGAGAATTCCCAGCAGGCGACGACTTGGAGACCTCAGCCGCAGTTAAAGTAGCTGGGCGTGTGAAGCTTAACAAGAAGAAGCGGAAGCGGCTCGAGGAGGAGCTTTTGAAGGAAAGGAACGAAACTACTTCGTCTTCTGTAGCAACCACAGAAGCGACGACTGCTGATGCGCACAGTAGGGTTTGGAAGTACGTTTGCAACAGGGCAGTTCTTGTGAATTCGAATTTCATTGAGAATTCTGAAGGGTCACCAATTGAAAGTGCACTACCTGGGTACGGGAAGAGCACGATTGTTACAGAGATTCAAGTTGCCGGGAAGAAAATCGTGGTGACGAATACCAAGGAAGGCTCTGTTGCCCAAGAGTGGTTGAATCGGCAGAAGGGAACCGTTTTTGGTTTAGATGCCGAATGGAGACCCAGCTACAAGAAAGGCACCGAACATAAAGTTGCGCTTCTGCAGGTATGATTTTCTGGTAATTTACTTGATTAGGACCACATTGGATTGCACAGGTTGAATCAATTAGCCTGAGAGAACAAGAAATCTTACGCCTTGATTGATGCAATCATCAATTTTTATTTTTTTATATTGTTCAATGTCAAATTTATACTAGTCCAAGTAACATGAACGAGCATGAGCATGAAGAAGTGGCGCTGACTTGGCTCCAATGTGGCATGGTAAAAACAATTGAAACAAGAAGGTTTTGAGCTACGTCTTTGAGGTTGATTGGACACTTGTTACTTCAAATGTGTCGTACAATAGCTTAAATGCAATGGACTACTTTGAGCATGTTATCTCACCTCTAGTTGTGCTTGATGTTGGCTCAGGTCTGTTATCCGATGCTTGTTACTTCGACCTGTGCAATCTCAAGTGGATACCCTTTCTTGATTTTACTCCCTCCGTCCTGAAATGATTGTCCATTTCGAATGTCATGTTTTTTAAGGTTTTTTTGAGTAGGTCAAAAAAATACTTTCTTGTAGCTAATTTTATTTAGGTTGCAATGAACACATGCAATGTTGAGTGATATAATATTTGGAACCTTTCTTAATTATGTTTTTCACAATATGGTCAATGAAATTGGCTCAAAAAAATATCCACAAAATTGTGGACAATCATTTGGGGATGCAGCGAGTATCTCTTTGGGAGAACTGTGAACACCCTTCGATTTGCAAGGTCCATGTTGTTGCCGTTTGCTTATCGAATACTACATGCATGGTTGTGCAGATCTGTGGGGACAGCGAGTGTCTCATTGTGCAGATGTTGTACTTGGATGTAATTCCAAGGAGCTTGGTAAACTTTCTGAAGGATCCTGCAATCAAATTTCCTGGGGTAGGAATTCAAGGAGATGCCGTGAAGCTGAAACGAGACTGGGGACTGGAATGTAACGGAACGGTTGATCTCACCTCTCTGGCTGCGACCATTCTTGGCCGACCCGAATTGAAGTTCACAGGGCTCAAGGCTCTTGCGAAGGTAGTCATGGACTACGATATGGCGAAGCCAAAACGGGTTACCATGAGCAACTGGGCAAAGCCCGTCTTGGACAAGATTCAAGTGGAGTATGCCAGCTTAGATGCATGGGTCTCGTATGCGATTCATCAAAAACTCTTCCAGCTTAATACCACACAATGACGACAATTCTTATTCCATTATTTTCCTCTTCTTGTCCCACCAGCAGGACTTAATTTGTGTCACCGGTCTCCTGCAGCTGCTGTGAGAGAGATCCCTCCCAAATTCCGAGGGATCGATGACCGATAGCGAGCATCAGAAAGGCAGGGCATTAGCAATACTGTAGCATTGTATTGCTCGGAAATTGCTACTGATCATCAAAGATGTATCATTCAAATTCCGGTAACAATTGTTTTATTATTTAAACGTTCAAGACACTTGCATTCCTTTCAGATGCATGCCCAACTCTCAAAGGGTTGATTAAAGAGCCTACTAGAGCAGGCGACCCATTTCCAACCACCACCCCATTTCCAACCACCACCCCATTTCCAATTTATAGACTGCCCTGTTTCTGTGAGTTGTGTAATTCGAGTAGTTGTGGTGCATTATTGGCTACAAGGCTGTCAAGGCTACAAGGCTGTCAATATTGCAACCAATCCTAGGTTGATTATGCAATTAGCCTATGGTTTAAATAGAAAGGTCTATATAACCATTATAGGTTTTAGAGAATCTTCTATTAAAAAATTCATAGTAAATACATTTCGGGAAATAAAATTCTGGAAGAATATGCAATCCTTCCAAACTCTATTTCTGTATATGTATATGGTAAAAATTCTGCACAGAAAATCTGCGCTCCAAGTCTGCATAATTGCTTAAGTGGTTGGAAATGGGTCGCTTACTCTATTCTTGATAACCGATATTACGTTCAGCGCATTACTGACGTTTTTTCGTACAAATGAAGTACTTATGTAAGGGCACGAAGCCTTAGTTTGCCTACTTTATATTGCAGCATTACATTGCTAGCGTAGAGAAATAAAAACTAGTGGTTCCCAAAGAAGATGTACTGTACTAATCACCAAACCATTTTTTGAATACTTTTTGAATTTTTTGAATAAAATGAAGCCCTTTTCCTTCTAGCATATGTCACAGACGACTGCCGAACTCTGAAATGTTGGCAAAGTTACTGAGAAGCTTAATATCTTACAAACTTTTACAAAGGAAAGGGTTGTGTGAACATGAGGGCGGTGTGTGCTCAATAGAGGAAAGCAGGTTTTCTGGGGTGCGCCACAGCCAGCAGCGGATGCAACCTCGGCGCCGTGATCCCATCAAACCTCTCCTCCATATTGAGCTCCCTCGGATTCGCCTCCCCAGGCAATCGCCAGTCAAAGCTATGCAACAGATGCGCAAGCATATGCGACATATTCACATTCGCAAGTGACATTCCAGGGCAAATCCTTCGTCCTGCGCCGAATGGCATGAGCTGGAACAAGCCCTCCTGCTGTTGTAGTTGCCCTTGCCCTTGCCCCTCACGCAGAAAGCGCTCCGGATGAAACTCCTCCGGACGGTCGTACACTGCGGGGTCGCGGTGAATGGCGTGAATGTTGAAGATCAAGCGCGTGTACGCGGGGAAAGTGTACCCTGCGACGCACGTCTCCTCGCGCGACTCGTGGTTGATGCCGATGGGAGCGCCGGGCTGCACGCGCAGAACCTCCTTCACCACGGCCTCCAGGTACGGCAAGTGCTCCAAGTCGGACTCGGAAACCACGCGGTCGAGGCCGATCACGTTGTCGAGCTCAGATTGCACGCGGGCCATCACTTCTGGATGATGAATCAGGTGCGCCATCGCCCATTCTAAGGTGGTGGATTGCGTCTCCGCGCCCGCGAACAACATGTCCTGCGCGCCAGGGATGCTACCATGTCAAATATCTCTCTGCACCACAATTAGGGTTTCACTTGCACTTGCAAGAATATGCTGATTGTGCTCCCTATTTCTGAATCCAAGAAAACTATGAATTGGAGTACTGCCCACAAACGAAGTCACAGTTGTGCACTGTAGTGGGCGTCAAGATGGAGAGATTGCACGATTGGCTGAAGTTAAGAAAATTCCCCACCCCCTACGCGTGCCCGATTCACCTGAGAATTTCAACGGTCTCTAACAGAATTTTGACTCTTTTCCACGAAGGTTGGAATCTACTTTTGGAGGATCTTGACCCTAGCAACCAACAAAGTCTGCTGTCATGTTCACATGTGAGAAACGTGTTCTTCCGGTGGCCGGTATTCCAAGGCTATCTTCCTTCGTCAAGCTTTGCATCCTAAGCTCCTTTGGCCTCCAAAAATGGGGGACAAAGAAGTTGGCATGCCAAATCCGCCAGAACGTCACACCTACCCTTCCATTTCTCGAGTCAGGAATGAAGCGCAAGCGCAAGGAATAATAAAGTGACTCGAAGAATAAAGCTGAAATTTATAGTCTAACAAGTTCCTTGCTTTTTGCTCAAAAGTTACTCTCAAATTCTTAGTTCCCATTCTTTGGAAATCCACAACCCAATTAAAAAATGAACAAAAGATTTTCACAGAGCACCTTCACATGGAAAGCCCATCGTGTATCAAAGTCTCCCCTTCTAGCAAAGGTATGTAGTCACTTGTTCTTTTCTATGTTTCTGTTCTATATTTCTTTTCTACATCCGGCGGCTAGTTCAAAGTTAGCGAGTTCAAAGTTAGTCAATGGAATTGGAAAAAAAATCAAATTGCAATTCAAAGACACGGGAAAAAATACCGCTGAGAAAATCTACTCCCTCTATTTCTAAAAAAGACCCGTGTTTCCTTTGTGTTTTACAAAGAAAACATGAATCTTTTTTTGGAAATAAAAGGTAGTATAAAATTTCTATTGAGTAAAAATAGAAAAAATAACCAAACTTGGTACTTGAATAACCGGTTAGCTGGAAAAACCTTAAAAACGTCCTGAGCGCAATTGGATACAGGAAACCTAGGTGAACACACTCTTCATTTACTCTTCGTTGAAGTTTTTTCTCTCTTCTCGTGGAGAATTCTCTTGCACTTACTCTCTTTTCTGAGCAAAGTACAGTCAGAGAAAAGGAATAAAGCCAAAGGTCAAGTTCAGAGTTCCACTCCAGTTCTCTGGAAACCCCTCGAGGCTTTTGATCACAATTCACATCCAAGATTCAAAAGAGAACAGATGATATTCACATAACATGTGCACTTGCCACCTAAACCTCCCTTTTTCTGGGCGAGTCAGAGAAAAGGAATGACATGCAAGGTGAAGTTCCGAGTTCCACCAGTTCACTGATCACCCCTCTTTTCGCTTCGCTTGTGATCGAAATTCACATCCTAGATTCATTCCAAAAGAAACGTAATCCACGTGCAACAATCACACTCCATGTGCAAGAAGCAATCAACCCAAAATTTGCAGAAAACTTGGAAATGGTTGGAGTCCTCACCAGCACGACCGCGCGCACGGTTTCGTGATCCAACGTCCCTTGCCCGTCATGCGCCGGCGTCTCCAGCAACAAATCCACGAAGTCTTTCTCCCAGCAAGCTTCCTCTTCCACGGACCTCCTCGTCCTCCTCGCCTCCCTCCCGTCCAAATCAATAATCTCATCCAGCTTCTTATGAATCTTGTCCGCAATCTTCTTCATCTTCTCTCTCGTCCCCTGCCAAGTCGTCACAAACCCCAACGAGGGGATAAAATCACTGATCACGAACACCGCGTACGATGCGAAGTGAATGTTAAGGATCTCCTGGTACCGCTTCGCATCTTCCAAGTGCGCATCTCCTCCTTCCACGAACAATCTCTTGTTGAACACCATTCGGGAGATGATATTCGTGGCAGTATTCCTTAACTGAAACGGCAGATTGATGGGCATCCCCGTGGGTCCTGCTTGTTCCCGTATGAACTTGATCAAAGTGTGAATCTCTTGTGTGCGCCCGGATTCGTACGACGCCAGTCGCTTCTTGGTGAAGAACTGCGAAGTGCAGATCATGCGGAGGTGACGCCATGCAGGGCCGTAGGAGTTCGCGATGATGTCTTTGGAGTTGAGAAGCGCCTTGCTGAAGAGCTTGGAGGGGCGGTTGGCGAATTGGAGGTCGTGGTGGGTGACGACCTCCTTCGCCATAGCGGCGGAGTTCACTACAATGCAAGGGGTGCTGCCCATGCGGAGGTAAGTCAAGTCGCCGTGCTGGAGGGCGAAGGAGCGGAGGGTTTTGTAAGGGAGGGAGCCCAGGCTGAAGATGTTGCCCACGATCGGCCAGGCGAAGGGACCGGGAGGCAAAGTGCGCCGAGGGTGCAGAAAATGCTTCGCAACGATGAGAAGCAGCAGCAGCGTCGTGATGAGCGTCGCGCTGTCGGTGGGGAGACGAATGGTGGATAGAGTGCCGAGCTCGAGAAATGACGGAAGCATTGGCACGCCCATCTTTGTTGACGATGGAGTGCAGATTTGGAATCGATCGGTGGAACTAAATTCTAATGATTCTATGAAACTTGAGATTTCTATAGAACATGTAATGTATTCTAGCTATAGACCCTGTGATTCTATGGAACTTGTTATTCTATAAACAAGAGCGATCTGCACTTGAAATCTGCACGTACTTCACTTTACTCTGACACTCTACGATTGGGTTGCTACAATCCACTGGAGCGAAGTCGTCACAACTGCACCGCGCCTTCTTCCGGAAGCCCCAACTCCTCGAACTTTTTCTTCCGGTCGAGCAGAGCGCCAGGATTCGATCTGTCAAGGTCCCAAACACCAAATTGCACTAGGATCAGACACTCACTCAATAGAATCTTCGATTCAAATTGTGCACAAACACTTCCGTTTGCTCCAATTCGCATCGATCCCTGGCCAACCATATATATGACTGTTGACATCGAACCGGAACCAGCTATCAAGAAAAAAAACATGTATACAAGGAACAAGTAAACCAGTCAGTTGAGACGTACACTGCAATCACGCATGTAATTTCCTTACCAGCCGCCTGATCTCCTGCAGGTGCCCAATCGTAACAAAAGCACCACGAATGCATGCAATTGAGAAACACACTTGTAGCTCAAAGGCTTACCTAGCTGGAGAACAGTGAAAACACGGAGACACCTAGCTTTGATTCGAGGCTAGCTTGGAAAACTGTGCTCACTAGCGCAAGTATTTTTGGCTCGTTTTGCGGCTCAGAATCAGAAAAGATGCTCAAATGCAAACGGAGAGGAAACAGTGAAGATGGGGACTCCCCCCCAAAACAATTGGTTGCAACCAATTCATGCAAGTGCTTGCAGCTGTCCGGCTGTGATCCTTTCCTTTGGTGCGTAGCTCATTATATTTAGGCAGCTGGAGCAGGGACCCACGACACCGGATGACTGATTTTCGTCTTCTTTTCCTGGATACTTAATGATTCTTATATCCTTTTCAATTTGATTGTACCCTTATCTCATACCCTTTTCAATGGGGTTTTCTGCGCACGTGATTCAATTGCAACCTACTGTAGCTAGCTAGAGCTGTCCAAGGGCTACTGGCTACTGGGAGTCTGCGTCCAGATATCTACAGGAATTTAGCGGTGGCAGACGAAAGTTTGTAAATCTCGGCCTGCACGTGCGAGAAGGTGCAAATAATGGCACGTTGAGGGCAGCCCAAAAATTTGTTTTTGTTTCGATCGGAAGAAAGATCGATCGATTTGAAACGGTTATGTTTTTATGATAAGAAAAGGGTTGTGACTTGTGAGTGATCATCCAGTTGTGTGAGTAGACTGAGTGTGAGTGGTCGGCAAAAGGAATTTGTGACATTCAGTGCAATATCATCAAGATGTTTTAGAAGTTTCTCATACCAAGATTCCCCACATGCATTAATTGTAATATTCTCATACCAGGAATGCGGCCACAGACACTCGCACCCACCGGGAGCCTTTCTGCACCGAAAGACCGAATGGGTTGGTCCCCTGATTCCAGAACTAGTTTATAAAATTTAGTGAAATATACTACTTCGTTTATGGAATTTTAAATGTTTTCTACATCATTTTCTCCATTGAGACTAGCATGTTTCAATATTAGTTTTATTAGATTTTTTTACTTAAACATATTTCCATGTATTGACTATTTTAATGATGAAAATGAAGTTCATTTTTCTTGAATCTTTTTTGTAGATTCCCAACTCAGTTTTGTAACACAATATTGAATTCTTCACTTAAAAGAAGAGAACTTTTACCTTTTGGAATGTTTGGAAAAAGCTTATCGTAATATTTTGGACCATGGTTGTCATACTGGACAAGTTACTATTCATTTTTTGTCTTGTAGGATGAGTTACTATTCATCAAATGTACTTGAGAGGTACATTTGATGAATAGTAACTCGCCCTACAGGATAAGAAATGAATAGTAACTTGTCCAATATGACAACCATGTTTTGGACATTATGATCCTAGAGATGTTAGAGAATTAAGCTTTGTAAATTTGTGTAGAATTAGACAATCAAGTTTGATACAAAATTTTATAATTAAAAATTACAAAAAAATCTCAAATTTGGCTTCTTTACTTTGGTTTCAATATGTTTTGTTTTGTAGTAGTTTTGGTCAAAACACCCAAAGCACTTCAGAGGTTAACTATCAAAGGTTTGGAGAAACCCAATAGTAGTTGAAATTATGGATTTTTTTGTGTATTTGGCATAGAAGGTCTATGAATTGAGGTATATAACAATGACAAAAGTTTGTCTTCACATTGAGCCAAATCCAATGAGACATAACACTTCCAAACTCCATCATTATTGCATCTCTTACATGTTTCAAAAGCTACAAAATGGGCTCTTATTTGATGTGCTTAGTGTTATACTTGAATATGATAGGATTTTGATGTACAAAAACATCTAATTGAAAGTTTACTAGTAGAAAACATGCATGAGTAGTTTTGAACATCAATGTGCCTTTTTGACTATTGTTTTCTCTCTTGACATGCCATGTGTGATAATTGAAGCTGGATTTTCAAATTCAAATATGTTGGTGTTGTCTATTTTACCAAAGTATGTTTTACTGGTCAATGTTCGGAAAAAATTGGCAGCTAGTTCAAAGTTAGCTTTTGGAATTGAGAAAAAAATTCCATTTGCAATTTGAAAACATGGAGAAAACTAGTGAAATTATCTATAAAATTCCTATTTAGAGTACAAAATAGAAAAAATAGCCAGGCTTGGTACTTAAAAAACTGGTTGAATATGGAAATTAATCTTCTATCTTTCTTGCAAATGTTTATTGTATGATAGATGATAAAGAATCCTTCTTTGTAAGACAAAAGTGCACGTAGATGTTCATCCTTTGGTGTGAAAAGAGTAGGTCTTGCATGCATAGTAGTTTACCTTTCAACAGATGCTCTTGAGTTTTTTTAACCAAGTGATTCACACAACACTAAATTGAATGATTTATAGGATATTAGAAAGGATGATTTCCAAAATGACCAATCCAACATTCCAAGGTTAAACAAAAACACAATAGAACTCCTATGAATGAGCCCAAGACCAATTTGACACATTACATTACATTACAAAAGTTATACTCCCCTTGTCCTGAAATGATTGTCCACAATTTTGTTACTCCAGAGAGTTATTTCTTTCAATGAAAAGTTCCACTGTAGCTAGCAAAACTCCACAAATATCCCAAACACTGTTGCACGGTTGATTCTATAGTAGTGCAGCAATCCTCTTGTGTGGAAATCCAGCGAAGGGTGAATATGAAAAAAAAAGCCCCCCCTATTTTGTGCTGTATTAATTTTATTGTGAACTCCTCTTCTACCGAATTCGGTGTCTCTGATTTGCAAATATGAACTCAAAATTTGAAAAAAAAAAAAATTTGGAGTAGCACATAAAAGGTTTCTGCGTTTTCCTCAGGTGTAAAACATGGGGCTACAACCGCCTCGGCATTGAAGAGGCTTCTTGCGCTACTGGCTCTAGACTCGACCCTGTTGCGCGCTGCTGGTTCGGTGCGTCGGGAACTGCGGTGTGGCCCAACGGAATGAGTGTCCGGAGATCGAGGACCCATAGTCCAGATTCGCCAATCAGAACAAGTGAACAGAAGTTTCGGTTGCAAACTTGACAAACATTCGGTTGCAGACTTGCAGCAGCCAGCCAGCCAGAGCCAGAAAATCCTGAAATCCTCTGCTGTTTCTTCCGCTCCAGGCACGTGCAAAACTCCACACAGCCGGTCTCGCAGCGAGTGCTGCAGTCAGTCGGTCGGTCTCCCTCGCGTTTCACAAACGCTGGCTTTTCGCCTACGGCGGGTACCCGCAAATCCGCCACTTTCTGTTACTCTGCCTCGCTACTAGCTAGCCACACTATGATTGCACAAACACTAGTTGCCAAGGGAAGGGAAAGGAGGTTCCAACGCACCAAGCAACGTGGCATTTGGACACCGCATGCAAAAGTTAGGAAGGGTCAAAAGTTTGTTTTTTATAGAGAGGTTCTGGAATCATTTCTTCCATACAGGTATGTATTGGTTTTGGAGATGTATAGAGATTGATGATGGTGAATTTTGAGGTGGGTACCCACAACTTTGCCAATCGGTTTGATATTGAGCCTAGCTACTAGCTACTATTATTATTATTATATGGGTCGAAGTTTCAATTGATTTTCTTGTTGGTAAGGGAAAGGAGGTTCCAATGCATTGAAGAACAACACGATATTTTGGATACCGCATGCAATAGTTGGGAAGGGGCAAAAGTTTGTTTTTAACCCCTAAAGTCCCCCAAGGCCATTTTTCTTTTGCCAAATCCACTTTAAACTACTACTTTTGCTACGTTCATGTACGAAATATTTTTTAAAAATCTAACTGTAGGGTCTTGTTCTAAACTTGTCTTAGATCATGTGATAAAAATTTTGTGATTTTTGATGGTATAGATTGAAAGATATTAGCATTCAAAGTGAAAGAAAAAAATTTCTCTTAAGAAGTTGCTATGGTTGCTCGCAAAACAAGAAGCTTCATAACTTTCACATCTCTAATCCAAATGGAATGAATCAAAGCTTACTATTTACAAAAAATATATTCTCCTACATATTCTACAAGAAAGAAAAATATTAAAAAATTTATTTCAATTTTCTATGGATTTTTTTTGTTGCTTAGTTTCCCCTCTTTTGAGATTATTGTGGCATAACTTTTGCTCTTGGGCACCAATTGAAATAAAAATTATATTCCCCAAAAGCTCATGAGTTTTTCTATCTTACAAGAAAGTTTCAAAAAAATTTAGTAAAAATTGAGATCATAGGAGCTTGCCTAAAATCCATTTTGTCCCTCGTAGAGACAATGGGACTTTAGGGGTTAATAGAGAGGTTTTGAAATTGTTTCTTCCATATAGGTACATATTGGTTTTGGAGATGTACAGTGATTGATGATGGTGGTTTTAGGGTGGGTATCCACAAATTCGCCATTGTTTGCTATTGTACCTAGCTACTAGCTACTATTATTATTAGATGGGTCGAATTGTCATTGATTTTCTTGTTGGCAAATGAAAGGAGGTTCCAACACGTGGCATTTGGATACTATATGCAAAAGTTAGGAAGGGTCAAAATTTTGTTTTTAATAAAGAGGTTTTGAAATTGTTTCTTTGACATAGGTACAAATTGATTTTGGAGATGTATATAAATTGGTGATCATGGTGGTTTTAAGGTGGGTACACTATTAGAAAATTCAGATTTTCTGTTGATTTGGACGTGTTGATCATCAACACTTTTCTGTTGATTTCTGTCCAAATCAACAGATTTCTATGCAAATCAGCAGAAAAGTGTTGATGATCAACATGTCCAAATCAATAGAACATTTGAATTTTCTAGTAGTGGTACCTACAAATCCACCATTGTCACCTACTGTGCCCAGCTACTAGCTTGCAAGTACTACCAAAGTTCCCAGATAGTGTAGACCTTAGTATATCACACTAGAAGAGGCATACATGTTCTGCCCATAATACACACAATTACCACTGTTGCTTACCAACTCTTACAAAATAGAAGAAGAGAAAGGCAATGGATGAACTTCCTCTAAA